>CM057338.1:461376495-462870559 GCA_030015575.1 Agapanthus africanus
CTCGTTTTCCCATGGGAGTGATCCCGTTAACACTTTTCTAGAAACCTACTTGATCGGCTAATTGTAATGTGTAAAACTCTTCCAGGAGTAACTCCTACTCGCAGTGGGTATCGGGATCCAACTATCTCATAGAAG
This sequence comes from Agapanthus africanus, assembly GCA_030015575.1. Classification (NCBI taxonomy): domain Eukaryota; kingdom Viridiplantae; phylum Streptophyta; class Magnoliopsida; order Asparagales; family Amaryllidaceae; genus Agapanthus; species Agapanthus africanus. The sequence continues at coordinate 461,376,631 of CM057338.1, forward strand.
GTATGCAATCTCATTGCAAATTTCAACACTTGAAATTCCCAATAATATTTAGCCCCTACCAACTTATGACCTTGGCTAAGGTCAACAAATCATAAGCGCTAGCCAAGTTCAACCCGTCATTTCTTGATTGAATTAAACCCACCCATACGAACCTTGGCTAAGGTCAACAAAGTCATACGACTAGCCTAACTCAATCGCATCATATGCTTGTAGATAAGCACTAATTATCTACCGCATACTACGCCTTGGCTAAGCTCAACAAACGCGGCACGAATACTAAAAATTGCTTATCTGAAATGACGAAGGGCTACGACAGGTTTTTAAGAAAACATTTTGAGTAATGAACTTGATATCGTTGTAGAATCGAGTGATTTTGAAAAGGAGTGTTTTTGAGGCTTTTACTAGTTTCGCTAAAGAGGACACTCCCGGTGAAGGGATCTCGGCTCTTTCCTTATCGAATAAGGTGCATGATATTTCACAAATACCACTATGCAAAACAAGAACTAGAAAAGCAATCAAATGACAAAACCGAGTGGGTTGTAGCATCTGCTAGTTTCGCTAAAGAGGTCACTCCCGGTGAAGGGATCTCGGCTCTTTCCTTATTGAATAAGGTGTTGGATATTCTACAAGGAATACTGCTATGCGAAGCAAGAACAAGAGTAAAACAAGTTTCTACAATATCTTTAGGTTTCTTTTATTTCATTAATCTCATTAATGAAGTCACATCATATATGCTTCCTAAGCATCACATAAGAAACGAAAGCGGCAATAATTACTATATATCATCATATATATAATATAAGCATTCGTCTCAACATATCAAGTGATCACATCACAGAATATCTGCAGCAAAAGAACACATATGAAATATTAGATATACTAGGAATTCCGTGTTTTAAATTAAGCTAGTAAAAAGCACGGATTCCACGATCGCGATGAATAGCTAAACCCACATCCCTAGACCCCTACGAGAGCGTCAAGCAACCCTACCAATTCTAGAGTTAGGAGACCCGGTCTCAACTCCTTAAAATGGTCTCCTACTGGACCCTAAAACCCGGTTACTTGTGCTCCCCTCCTTGGGTCTATCCTAATGCGGAAAAGTAAATAATATACATCAATGGTGACATCATCCTCAACCCGGAAGTGCCCCAATAAAAGAATATTATATACAAGCTTTTACATGAATGAAAATGAAAAACTCTCATCTCACATAAAAAAAACCCAGCTATTCAAATACGACAATCCAATATAACATATCACAGCAACACATAACATCACATGTCATCAACGTAAGTAAATATGTGTATCCCAATTGTCGTTGACATATAGCACCGAAACTGGCGATACACCACATATTGTAGGGATTCTATAGCACCACACTAGGTTTAGGGTTGCATCACATATGCTATAACAAAAATTTAGAGGGTGTTAAACAATTCCAAACATGAATCGAACTAGAAAAATATAGTAACAACTAGCTAGTATCATATAATACAAGTGTCTAACACTAAGTGGGGAGAGATACAACCTTTGTAGACCTCCTCCTAGACTCCTTGGATCGTGTATGGTTTGAGTTGGTTGGCTTGTATCCTTCCGTGTCCACGATGATCCACCACGAAGTCTCTTTGCACCAAGCTCCAAGCTTCTCTTGATCAAGAATGAAGAAGAAGCAAACACTCCACTCAAGTGGGCTAGACTAAAGTGGAATGGTGATGTGGGTTTGGATCTCACTACAAAACCTTTTCTTTTTAATCCTTTCTCTTTCTTTTAAAACCCTAGTGAGCTTTTGAGGAGAGAGAGGAAGAAGGAGATGGCACAAAACAAACTCAAGAGAATAATGTAATAACCCTCCCTAAACTCAAGAGAGTAAATAAAGTCATCCATGCTAAACCATGCTTACAAAATATCTAGATATTTTGTAACTTGAGTTTAAGCAAAACCATGGGCAAATGAAACCATTGACTTTGTCAACTCAAGAGAGTTGAATAGTCAACCATAATTTTAATCCCATTTTGCTTTTCTCAAATAAATAAAATATCTAAAAAATGTTACCATGTGAGTCTTGCATTGCCACGACCAATATATCATCAACCATGACACATCCATGCTTGCATGTGTGCATGCATATCAACATATACATACACTCATGCATGCAACATAAAGAAATAGGTTTTAATAAATGAGCTAATGGACTTAATATTAAATCAACACTTGATTTAATAACCCGGTCATATCACATATGACCCGTCAAATAGAAAACGCCCGATTAAAATACGGTATCCAATACACGCATTTAATCGAGCTCCCGCGCATATCATATATGCACCCTACATCGTTTTTCCTGAGCTAGGAGACCCCTTTGTGAGACTCTAAGAATCGTCAATACGCTAGCAGTAGGCAGTGATCACATCACATGCCCACAACCCGTTAGTGGCACAAGCTGTACGTAACGGCTCCCAGGTAATGAGCGATCAGAAGAAACACAAGCAAACCTGCTAAAACTCACGTCGAACCAACTGGTAACACTTACCGTACAGTCCGGTCTCTTTGTCAAATATGCTGCATATGTGAGTCTAGGGATGGTATCGTCGACCCCAATAACCCAATAAGTCATGCCGGTATATAGCTCATAACAGATCGAGAAACTACTGATAACACTTATCCGTAAATCTCAGCAGCCCTGGCCAGGACTTCCTGTTATAGCCAATCGTACATGGTGAACATCAACCCCCAATACCGGGAGAGACGAAACCCCTCCTATTGCTCATTGCCTCTATGTGCCTCGAGACTGTACCCAAAATCCACCTGTTTGCACGACTCAGTAGATCCGTGGTAGGGTGGAGATCAAAATACAGTGGGAGGACACACAAGACTCTATGACGATCTCAGGTCTACAGACTAACCTGTACCAGTATCACCTGAGAACTGCTATCCGACGATATATATAATACCACATAGGAGTTCTCGACGAGTCCGTTCAGTGTACCCAGTCTCCACTGTGCACCTGTATACGATCTTTGGTGTCACCACACTAATGAATATGGGATTATCCATCGCCCATCATATGGGACAAGTAATGTATACGCTAGTCTACTCTTGTGATATCGATGCCCCGTCTCGATACACCCACGACAAGGAACATTTCAAGGATATGCTCAAAGACTACACATGTCCCACTAGTATGATCCGCATAATAATCTCAGTAGTCCTGCATCATCCTAAGGGCTATATCAACATGTACCGAATGAATGAAAGCATGATCAAATGAACATGTCAAGATAAAAGGTGCAACCAGATAGCATACTATCATGTCGAGCAAGAATGTCCCCTGAACACACACACACACACACACACACACACACACACACACATACCGGTACATACACTATCATATAATGGCCTCTAGGGCATACATATATCCAACAATCTCCCACTTGCACTAAGGCCAATTATTGGCGTATCTCATACCCAACCTCTTAAAAAGTCGCTCATGCTGCGGCAAAGGGAGGGCCTTGGTGAGTGGATCCGCGGTGTTATCTTTTGTATCTACTCTCTGAATCTCGATCTCGCGGCGATCAACTATCTCCCGGATGAAATGATATCACCTAAGGATGTGTCTGGATCGCTGATGGGACCTGGGCTCTTTGGCCAACGCCATAGCCCCATTATTATCACAATACAAAGGTATTAGATCAATAGTGGTCGGAACTACTCCTAGCTCCGAGACGAACTTCCTCATCCAGACGGCTTCCTTGGCAGCATCATTTGCAGTAATATACTAAGCTTCCATCGTGGAGTCTGCAACGGCATCCTGTTTGGAACTCTTCCAGCACACCGCCCCTCCATTGAGGGTAAAGACAAACCCAGAGATAGATTTGTTGTCATCCTTATCACTCTGGAAGCAAGAATCGGTAAAAGCCTCCATTTGGAGATATCTGTTACCATACACCAAGAACGTTTCTTTAGTCCTTCGCAAGTACTTAAGAATGTTCTTCACTGCTGTCCAGTGATTCTCCCATGGGTTGGATTGATACCTGCTTACTACACCCAGTGCATAAGCTACATCAGGGCGTGTACATAACATCGCATACATTATAGATCCTACAGCAGAAGCGTATGGTATAATGCTCATGCGAGCTCTCCCATCATCAGTCTTTGGGCAAAAGTCCTTAAAGAGAGTGACTCCATGACTAGCGGGTAAGAAACCCTGCATGGAGTCTTCCATACTAAACCTCTTTAGGATGGTGTTAATGTACCTGGTTTAAGACAATCCCAATAACCGTTTAGATCTATCCCTATAGATCTTTATGCCTAATATGTACGAGGCATCACCCAGGTCCTTCATGGAGAACCTTTGTGATAAGAACAGTTTGACCGATTGTAGCATAAGAACGTCGTTTCCTATCAAAAGAATGTCATCCACGTATAATACAAAGAATGTGACAGCACTTTCTACAATCTTCTTATAAACATAAGGTTCATCTGGATTTTTGACGAAATCAAACTCTTTGATAACATCATCAAAACAGATGTTCCAACTCCGTGATGCCTGCTTTAATCCATAAATGGATTTAAGCAACCTACATGCTTTCCCGCTGCTCCTACTATCAATGAAGCGCTTTGGCTGATCCATATAAACGCACTCTTCTAAATCACCATTTAGAAAAGAAGTTTTAACGTCCATCTGCCAGATTTCATAGTCGTAGTGAGAAGCAATAGAAAGTAGGATCCGAATGAAATTAAGCATGGCTACAGGAGAAATGGTTTCACCAAAGTCTAGTCCTGGTCTTTGACGAAATCCTTTCACCACAACCCTTGCCTTATAGGTCTCCATCTGCCCATCTACACCAATCTTTCTCTTAAAGATCCATTTGCACCCTACGTGTTTTACCCCAAAGGGTACAACATCCAAAGTCTATACTTTGTTGGTGTACATAGACTCCATTTCAGATCTCATGGCATCCAGCCACTTCACAGAGTCACCACTCGTGATAGCCTTCTGAAAACCGGTAGGGTCATCATCATTCATGATGCAATCTTCTCCATCACCATCAACGAGAAAACAGTAGTATCTCTCCGGATGGCGAGAAGTCCTACCTGATCTACGGAGCGGCTGAGGTTCATTAGGTTCTGTTGCAACATTAGGTTCAACCAAGTCATCATTTGTAACTTGTGTCTCTAGAACCTCTTCTAGATCTACCATATTGCCATCAGTATCATTTGGAAAAATCTCATTTTCTAAAAATGTGGCATTTCGATAAACAAACACCCTTTGTTCCTCCTTGTGGTAGAAAAGATATCCATATGAATCTTTTAGATATCCCACAAATAAACATTTGAACGATCGTGTCTCGAGTTTGTACGGATTTTGCTTTTTGACAAAAGCTGGAAAACCCTAAATCTTAACTCGCTTAAGAGAAGGTCTCTTCCCATACCATATCTCATATGGAGTGGTAGACACGGTCTTGGTTAGAACCCTGTTCAACAGAAGAGCTGCAATCTCCAATGCATACCCCCAAAAGGAGAGGGGAAACTCAGCATCACTCATCATGGATCGTACCATATCTAATAGGATTCGATTCCGTCGCTCTGACACACCGTTGTGCTATGGTGTGTAAGGGAGAGTGAGCTGAGAGAAAATCCCATTCTCTTTTAGGAAGTTCGAAAACTATGTACTAAGATACTCTCCATCTCGATCTGATCGAAGTATCTTGATGCTCATTCCAGTTTGTTTTTCTACTTCAAGTTTGTACACCTTGAATTTCTCGAAAGCTTCAGACTTATGCTTTATCAAAAACACATGACCGAATCTTGAGAAATCATCAGTAAAAGTTATGAAGTAGGAAAAACCGCCTCTCACATGTGGAGACATTGGCCTACATACATCACTATGTATGAGGCCCAAGAGTTCAGTAGCTCTTTCTCCGTGTCTAGTAAACGGATTTTTGGTCATTTTCCCTTTGATACAAGACTGGCAAGTCGCATAAGATTTATACTCAAAAGAATTTAAATATCCATCTTTATGAAGCTTGTTTAGTCTTGTTTCATTAATATGACCAAGTCTACAATGCCAAAGAAAAGCTTCATTTATATCTGAAAATTTTCTTTTGTTTGTGTGCTGTATGTTGAAAACTGTGTGTTGATTAAGGACGTATATCCCGTTATTAAGTGTACCACAACCAATCAACTCTTGATTAAGTTTAATTTTCATAACATTGTGTTGCAATATAAGATGATATCCTTCATTGTCCAATAAAGAAACGGATATTATATTACAAGGCATGCTTGGTACAAAATCACATGGGTTCAAAACCAATATACAACCCGATGGCAACCCCAGATGATACTCTCCCACTGAAACTGCATGTACATTGAAACCATTTCCAACCAGGAGAGTATGATCACCTGTCTTCAAAACATTGCTATTTCTCAACCCCTGCACAGAATTGCAGATATGAGAACCCGAACCGGTATCCAATACCCAGGAAGCAGAGTTTATAGAAAAACAGTTTTCAGTTACGAACACACCTGAAGCTGAAGCATTAACATGCTTCCCTTTCTTGAGACCAAGGTACTCAGTACAATTCCGTTTCCAGTGTCCCGTCTTCTTGCAGTAGAAACATTCTCCTTTTCCCGACTCCGCGGCTTTGGATTTGTCTTTCCCTTTTACGTTTTTTATTCCACCTCTCGGCTTGGTGGATTTCTTCTTGTTCTTTCCCTTGGCTTTGGCTTTTGGGACGGAAGAAGAAGATTGTCCAACAAGCAGGGAGGGAGACTTCGCTTTAAGCGTGCTCTCCGCATTTTTCAACATATTGAGAAGTTCGGGTAGTGAATTCTCCATGTTGTGCATGTTGAAGTTCACTATGAAAGGAGCAAAGGCAGAGGGAAGAGACTGTAGAACAATATCCGTATATTGCTCGTTGTCCATTGTCCATCCGAGGCCCTCAAGCTCTTCAATAAGAGCTATCATCTTTAGAACGTGGTCACCTACTGAAGTGCCAGGAGTCATCCGCATCTGAAACAGCTTTCGAGATGCTTCGTATCGTAAGATACGAGACTGCTCCCCATACAACTCATTTGTATGGAGAAAGATGGATTGAACATCCATCTCCTCGTGCTGCTTTTGATGTGTATTGTCCATCGATGCACGCGTGAGGCATTTGGCGGTGGCACAGTCAATATCTTATGTTTTGTGGATATCCCTATCCGCGACCGAAGATTCAGGGCCTGGTTTGGGCGGGGCTGTGGCAGTGAGGACATATGATAATTTATCATATGTGAGAGCAATGTTAAAGTTCCTCAGCCAATCTTTATAATTCGGTCCGATAAGCTTATTTTTCTCTAATAGTAGCTTAAGTCCAGTCATGATTATCTGCCATTAGGAGAGAGAAAAGAATACACTCAGCGAAAGCTCTTGCAAAGATTAGATTGGTTTATTATCTTATCAAATCGATATCTCCCACTGCTTTTATTAAATTCTCCTTCAAATCTTAAAAGGAAAAAATTAGCCAGGATTAATTACATTCTACAACTTCGCTAACCGTTCAGCCAGGCCAGTTGTAACGTTTTAGAAATCGTTTTGCGAATTTTCCGTTTTTAGGTAAAATAAATTGTATTTTCTGTAAAAACCTAGAAGCGATCTTTTTGCAGTATAGAATTCACTGCACCTAGTTTAGCTAGAATATTGGTAGTTTGCGAGTTTTTGTGAGCCACTTGTAATTTTTGTGCATTTTAATAATTTTTCTTAATTAAAATATTATTTTAAGTTGTTAATTATGCACTTAATTAGTGGTAATTACACTTTTTCTTGGGTTAATTAATGCTAATGTGAATCTATGCTAAGTTAATCACTAGATTAGCACTAATCCATCCTTGAAAATATCCTATGAAAATATCTAGAAATTTGTTGAATTTAAGGAAAATTTTAATTAGAAAAGAAAAGGTTTTAAGAGGTGGCATTGTAATTAATGAGCTTTAATTGGTTTTACACTAAAATTTTCCACACAAACTTCCAAACCTCATCACTTTTCTTCAATTGGCCGAAACATCCTCTTGCTGCCCTCTTCATTTTCTCCCCCCATTTCATCACTTCAAAGTCCAAATAAATCATCAAAAATCATAAATAATTCACACAAACTCATAAATAAATCAAAACCCATCATTCTTCTTTACAAAACAAGCTTGGATCTTCTTTAAAGTTAGCATTTTGGAGGCAAAATTTGGATTTCTAGTTGCTAATTTTGTGGAGGTATAAAACCCTAACCCTAATCTCTTTTTGTTATTTAATACATTATGTTAGCTTAATAGTTGTTAATTAAAGCTTTCATTTTCATGTTTAGAAAATTCTAGAAAAGGATTTTGGTAATCAAGTTAGGTTTTGATTAGTGAAAAGGTTAGTTGATAATTTTAGACAGATGAAAACTTAACCTAATTGCTAGAATGTTAAAAGATATTTTCCTAATTGTAAATTAAGCTAATTAGAAAACTAAGCTTTTACTAAATCCTAATTAAGTGAGATTAAAAGTATAGGATTGGTATGTATGGTTTAATCTTGCTATATTGTGATGTTTGTAAATTCTAGTTTTGGTAAAAACTTGTAGTTTTGTACTAAAATGATATATGTTGCTTACTAGATTTTGGTAAATTTTGGCGTGGGTTTCTTTTGACGTTGCGATGTTATTTATATTGGATTCCATGTTTATTAGTGTGTTGTGAATGCGTGATCGGTATGATGAGGGTCTAGGCTTGATGGTTGTGTCGTTTAGCACTCCTAGGTCGGGTTGTGCCGATGTCACTCGTGTATTTGTATAGCTTTTGCTCTTAAGTTGGTTTCGTAGTGTCGCTACACGCGTTAGCCACTTGACGAACACTTGAGAGTATGTTGGAATTGGTGCGTCGGTAAAACGTAGTTTGTACGTATTATTGGTCGATTGCTAATATACACTTGTTATATTGTTATATGCTTTCAGGATCGCAGGCGGGGACTTCAGGCGCTGCGAAAAAGGAAAAGCGAGTGGTTGGCTTTACTTAGTCAGGATATGTGTGAATAGATTTAACATCTACAGGCGGATCGCCTGTATGGCGTTATGCGTCTAGGCTAGATCAAATGACATGACTATTACTTAGAAGTATACGGATATTGATTGTGCATGTACACCTTTGTTGCTTATCTCATTTCCTTGTGTATGAACTTAGTATTAATAAGACACAACACCATTATCGACGGTTCATGTTTCACGAGCACTAATTGTATGCTACACACACACCGTCGATAATTGCTATGACACGCACAACACCTATACATATGTGATATTGTATTGTTTAGGGACATTGAGGCATGATCCTTATTTCCTTTTGTGCATATGACATATAGCATACCTGTATACCTACATGCTTACACATATGCCTTGACATGCTTACATGCTAGTTACCTATATACCTATATGGTATTGTACCATTAGTGATAGGTATATACACATATGAGACATAGCTGTATGTACATCTTGCATACATACTTACACTTATACCTGGAGGATGTTACATCATTACTGATAGGTAGATACATATACCTTGCTATACCTACATGTTTACACATATATCTGGTTATAGCTACATGTTCACCTTTATTTGATGTTATATAGACTTGGAGAAATTAGGAACCGCATGATATATATATTAACTTGTTGCAGTTAAATAGCGGCTTTTCTTTTATATATGCTCACATTACAGTTTTATGTTGCATATATTATATTCATGGATTTTCGCATTGAGATATATGGATTTTTCATGATATTTTTTGGATTTGAGGACCGTGGTAATTTTATGAAATTATGCATTATTTGAAAAACCCGGTTTCTCTTGATATGATATTTCAGCAGCCACCATGAGATTTATCGGTTCTGATATATATACCCCATGCGAGGAAGCGTCGTGGGCCGTGTGCGGGTACATGGTGGGGCCCGGAGGTACCCCGGGGCAAGAAGATCGATGGACCACGCCGATGAGCCTGACAGGGGAACCATACCTACCGGTGACAGTACCTATGACTCGGCGGTGATCGTGGGGATACCGGCCGGAGTCATGTACGTATGGATACGTCGAATTTCGAGTGTCGAAGCTGTGCCCTCGAGTTTTCGGGATTGCGTATGATACGTACCTATCAGGAGGGCCAGTCGTGGTGACAGCACCTGATAGATCAGTTTTTATGTGTCGATGTTAGACACTTGTTTTCATGATATTTTTACTCCTAAGTATATATAACAGTGGAATGGGACGCTGTTATATATGCATATATATATATATATATATTAGTGGAATGGGATGCTAATATATATGTATACATATCTAATTTATACACATCATCATAATAATCTTGCAAATATAATCACTCAGGATATATGAGATTCACTTGATATTGGATACAGGATATATGAGATTCACTTGATATTGGACACTCAGGATCTATGAGACTTACAGGATATGAGGGCCAATTTGGGGGCTGATTTGTGGAAATTTGGGATTTAGATTGTCTTGATGGACTTTGGTCCTACCACGAGGTCAGGATTCCGTAAGGATGACTTGTTTTATCCCATACTCCGCATTTATTGTATATGCATTACTTCATGTATTAATAGTACCTGATAGAGTACCTTTCATGAATGTTGCATTTACATACTGTTATTTTATATGCATTGTTTCATGTATTCGTAGTACCTGATAGAGTACCTTATATGACTGTTGCATACATATTGCCATTTATTGTTCATGTAGTAGTAGTACCTGATAGAGTACCTTACATGACTGTTGCATACATATTACCATTTATTGCTATCAGCTTGCATGCATTAGATTTGCGCTGTACGTGCATACTTGCGATTACCTGCATATGTTATTTATTATTCATGAGTTGGCAACTCACCCCCGTTGTGCCATAGTGTTTTGCAGGTTGTTCCTCAGAATAGTCAGAGGCAGGGCTATTTTCATCTTTCGTATCACCTTTTGCAGCGGATAACATTTCGGCTGACTGTGCGCAGTTTTGCTATATGTGGGTTTTGCGGCTATCCGATATTGTTTATTGTTATCTTTGTACCATGTACTCTCCATCTACCACTTTCATGTATGACTTAGAGACTTGATGTGAGGACGATATTGTATATTTTGGTGACTTGGATGTCGTTTATGCAGTTTTATTTATATCGTCTTTTATTTCTTCGCTACGGCGTCGTATATTTGTTGTGGTGGTTTTTTCCGCCTTTGGGCGTGGATTTGCTCCCGTTGGGGATGCTTTACATATATCTTTGTATGTACCCATTTTGGGGCTAGTTTTTACAAAGGAGGTGCTGTTAAAATTTTTAAGAAAGTAAAGTTGGACATTAAAGAATTTGGTTTGAGATTTCAAAAGTTTTGAAAATGCTATTATCACTTACTACTTTTGATTGTTTAGATTGCTGGGTTTTCGGCTTACTTAAATTGCGTTACGCCTGTAGACGTTACGTAGTTTAAGGGCCGTCGCGTGCCAATTTCGGGTCGTGACAAAGTTGGTATCAGAGCGCTAGGTTTTACCTTTTGGAGTATAGGATGACCTTGGTATGATGGAGTAGGTAGCTTAAGCAGAGTAACGTAGTGTGTGTATGTCCGCGGCATACTCACGACACGGTACTCCGCCTAAAGTGACCTAAGTACTAATTGCTTGAAATTCCTTCCTTGATGATACATATCCTTGTGATTCGATTTCCGTGTTCATATCGAATCCTATTTCCATTTATAGCCTTTGCCGCCGATGACCATGAGGACTCAGAGTGGTGCAGCGAGAGCCGAGGTCAGAGTTGACTTGTGTGGGACGAGGACTGACCAGGATGGCATGCTCGTTGTATAGGAGCATATGGATACGCCTTCGATAGATCGTATCGCTAGGCTTGAGGCAGAGATGCAGGACTTGCGCCAGACGATGAGGTCTTTGGTTGAGGCCAGTCGAGCGCAGCGACAGGAGGTTGCCACCCCTGTTACCCAGTTATTCCTTGCGATCAGCACACAATATTGTGTTACTTAAACAGCACCAGTGGACGCAGCCCTATTTGACGAGGAGCATCTTTCCGAGACTTTGGGAGTTCGAGGACAGAGGAGGGCTCGTGCAGGTGTGTCAGCCCCGAGACAGAGGTTCAGTCGCCGTGACAGGTTTCGTGCACATCGCGGGAGTAGCAGAGGCTTGGGACGAAGAGAGTCGTGTTAGCTAGATCAGCCTTTTGTTGTGTTAATTTCTGTCAGCGATTCTTTTGTTACGCGACACGTGTTTCGGTCATATGCTAATTGGATAGGAGATAGAGATTCGTCCGTCGCTTTGATCCTTCAAGAGATGTTGGATTTGACGTTCTCCTGGGCTTGGACTGGTTAGCTACGTGCTAGGTGTCTGTGGACTGCCGTGAGCAAACAGTCAGGATTTGTTTCCCGGTGAGTCAGTTCTTGTTATGCAGGGGGACAGTGGTGCCTCCCATCACAGCTTGAATTCAGCCTTTTTCGCTAGTTGGCTTTAGAAGAGAGGATGTCGAAGATTCTTGGCTTTCATTTGTGATACCGGAGCCACAGTGGGTTTGTTGGACCGGGTTCCTATCGTGCGAGGGTTTTCCGACGTTGTTCCAGATGAGCCGGCGAAGCTTAGGGAGCTTAAGGATCAGCTGCAGAGTTGCTAGATAGGGAGACTTGTGCGTCCAAGTGTTTCACTTTGGGGAGCTCCTATTCTGTTCGTCAGGAGAAGGACGACAGTTTGAGGTTGTGTATTGATGGATCGTCAATCGAACCGAGTTACGGTGCAGATAGGTATCCTTTACCTCGCATTAACGATTTGTTCAATTAGCTCCAGGGTGCGAGACATTTTTTCTAAGTTTGTTTTGGGATCAGGTCATCATTTATTTGCGGGTTCGGAGTGATGACATTCCGAAGACTTCTTTTATGCGTTCTACGGGCTTTATGAGTTTTGGTGGTGTCGTTGGACTCACCAATGCCCCAGCAGCATTAGTGGATATGATGGGCCAGATTTCTTCAGGCCGTTCCTCGACCAGTTGATTGTTGTGTTATTGATGACATTCTGGTCTATTCCAATGTGTTGTGAGGAACTCGAGCAGCACTTGAGGATTTTCTTTGCAGACATTAGGAGAGCCCCAGCGGTTTGCTAAATTCTCGAAGTGTTCCTTCTGGCTTGATTGTGTTGACTTCCTAAGGTGTTGTGGTTACGGGCGACTTTGTTGTTTAGTGTGATGTTTCATGAGTGGGGCTCGATTGTGTACTGATGTAGCATGATTGAGTTATCACTTTTCCTTCCCGACAGTTGGAGGAAGTACGAGCAAGATTATCCCACTCCTGATTTGGAGATTGCCGCGGTGGTCTTGCGTTGGAGATTTGGGGACACTACATGTGTGAGAGTCGTGTCAGATTTTCATAGACCACCAGAGCATAATGTACATCTTCCTGCAGCGGGTTTTGATTGTTGAGACAATGCCGTTGGATGGAGCTTGTAAAGGAGTTTGATTGTGAGATCCTTTATTACCCGAGGCAAGGCGATTGTGGTAGCTGATGCTTGAGTCGTAGGCCCGGGGTTAGCTTGTCCCAGTTGTGTGAAGTTCTGAGATAGTCTTCTGCAGATTTACAGTTCTTGTACGATCGTGGAGTATAGCTTAAGTTCGCCTCTACTGAGCGGACAGCTTGCTCATGTCCGCGCCCGTCCACTTTTACTTAATCGTTTTCATGAGGCACAGCCCCCGATGCTCGTTTGTCTGAGATTCTGAGCATGTTCGGCTGGTAAGGATTCGGAGTTCTTGATTTATGACCAGGGTGTGCTACGTTCCGGACTCGTTGGCGTGTACCTGATACTAATAGGTAGAGACGCGAGGTCCCAGAGCAGGCACATCAGTCAGCTTTCTGTGTTCACCCTAAGTTCCACCAAGATGTAACGTGACTTGAGAATTAGTTACGGGTGGGCAGGGTTGAAGAGTGAAGTTTCGGATTTCGTTTCGAGGTGTCTGACTTGTTGCGAGCTAAGGTTGAGCATCTGAAACCAGCTGGAGAGTTGCAATCTTTAACCGTTTCGGAGTAGGAACGGGAGCAGATCTCCATGAATTTCGTTGTGGTGTCTACCCAGGTTTAGACAGGGTGTGACTCCATTTGGGTGTTTGTTGTCCTGTTATGCTCAGTTTGCTCAGTTGTTCTTTGTTAAGTTTGTGCGTTTGCACGGAGTTCCTTCATTCATTGTATCCAATAGAGGCACCCAGTTCGCTTGCCGTCGTTGGCAGAAGCTTCAGGAAGCCTTGGGTACTGGTTGAGCTTTAGCTCCGCTTTTCCATCTGTAGGCCGATGGTTTGTGAGAGCGGACTATACAGCCTCTGGAGGATAGGCTTGTGCGAACTAAGTGTTTGTGGGCAATTGGGATCGTCACTTGTCATTGTTAGGGTTCTCCTTCGATAGCTGTTATCAGGAGACATTCCAATTGGCAACATTTAGGCCTTGTTTGGTAGGTGGTGTCGATCACCAGTTTGTTTTTCTGACTCTGCGAGAGTAGGATTTTGGACCCCATCTAGTCATGAGACTACGGAGAAGATCCAGTTAATTCAGGTCTGGATGAGAACAGCCCAGTGCAGACAGAAGTCTTATGCCGACCGTGGTGGTCGCAGACTTGAGTTCGCAGTGGGAGATCATGTACTCCTACGGATTTTCCGATGAATGGTGTGTTAAGTTTTGGGATACTTAATCCCAAAATTTTATGTCCTTTTGAGATACTTGAAGCGAGTTAGTTCCATTGCCTGTAATTTGGCACTTCCGCCCAGATTTTTGAGTATTCACCCCGTATTCCTTGTGTCGATACTTCGCAAATACCTTCATGACCTTTCTCACATGATTCAGTATCAGACCATTTAGCTTAGACGTGATCTTTTCGTTCACCAGCAGCCGATAGTGTTAGTGGATCGGCAGGTGGAGAAATTTCGGTCAAGGGTCTTGCCATCTGTGGAGGTTTCTTTGGCGTAGCCGTCTAGTGAGATGATCACTTGAGTGGCTGCGAGCGAGATTTGGGAGTTTGTACTCATCTCTTTGAAGGTACGCGTAGATGAATTTTAAATTCGGGGATCGAATTTCTTTAAGGGGGGAAAATTGTAACGTTTTAGAAATCTGCGAATTTTCCATTTTTAGGTAAAATAAATTGTATTTCCGTAAAAACCTAGAAGCGATCTTTTTGCAGTATAGAATTCAATGCGCCTAGTTTAGCTAGAATATTGCTAGTTTGCGGGTTTTTGTGAGCCACTTGTACTTTTTGTGCATTTTAATAATTTTCCTTCATTAAAATATTATTTTAAGTTGTTAATTATACACTTAATTAGTGGTAATTACATTTTTCTTTGGATTAATTAATGCTGATGTGAATCTATGCTAAGTTAATCACTAGATTAGCACTAATCCATCCTTGATAATATCCTATGAAAATATCTAGATATTTGTTGAATTTAAGAAAAAATTTAATTAGAAAAGAAAAGGTTTTAAGAGGTGGCATTGTAATTAATGAGCTTTAATTGGTTTTACACTAGAATTTTCCACACAAAATTCAAAACCTCGTCACTTTTCTTCATTTGGCCGAAACTTCTTCTTGCTGCCTTCTTCATTTTCTCCCCCCATTTCATCACTTCAAAGTCCAGATAAATCATCAAAAATCCTAAATAATTCAGACAAATTCATAAATAAATCAAAACCCATCATTTTTCTTCACAAAATAAGCTTGGATCTTCTTTAAAGTTAGCATTTTGGAGGTAAAATTTGGATTTCTAGTTGCTAATTTTGTGGATGTATAAAACCCTAACCCTAATCTCTTTTTGTTGTTTAATACATTATGTTAGCTTAATACTTGTTAATTAAAACTTTCATTTGCATATTTAGAAAATTCTAGAAAAGGTTTTTGGTAATCAAGTTAGGTTTTGATTAGTGAAAAGGTTAGTTGATAATTTTAGACAAATAAAAACTTAACCTAATTGCTAGAATGTTAAATGATATTTTCCTAATTGTAAATTAAGCTAATTAGCAAACTAAGCTTTTACTAAATCCTAATTAAGTGAGATTAAAATTATAGTATTGGTATGTATGGTTTAAAATTGCTATATTGTGATATTTGTAAATTCTAGTTTTGGTAAAAACTTGTAGTTTTGTGCTAAAATGATATATGTTACTTACTAGATTTCGGTAAGTTTTGGCATGGGTTTCTTTTGACGTTGCGACGTTATTTATATTGGATTCCAGGTTTATTAATGTGTTGTGAATGCGTGATCGGTACGATCAGGGTCTAGGCTTGATGGTTGTTTCGTTTAGCGCTCCTAGCTAGGGTTGTGCCGATATCATTCGTGTCTTTGTGTAGCTTTTGCTCTTGAGTTGGTTTCGTAGTGTCGCTACGCACGTTAGCCACTTGATGAACACTTGAGAGTATGTTGGAGTTGGTGCGTCGGTCAAACGTAGTTTGTACGTGTTATTGGTCGATTGCTAATATACACTTGTTATATTGTTATAAGCTTTTAGGATCGCAGGCGGGGACTTCGGACGCTGCGAAGAAGGAAAAGCGAGTGGTTGGCTTTGCTTTTCCAGGATTTTGTGAGTAGATTTAACATCTACAGGAGGATTGCCCGGATGGCGTTATGTTTCTGAGCTAGATCAAATGGCATGACTATTAGTTAGAAGTATACTGATATTGATTGTGCATGTACTCCTTTGTTACTTATCTCATTTCCTTGTGTATGGACTTAGTATTAATGAGATACAACACCATTATCGACGGTTCATGTTTCACGAGCACTAATTGTATGCTACACACACACCGTCGATAATTGCTATAACACGCACAACACCTATACATATGTGATATTGTATTGTTTAGGGACATTGAGACATGATCCTTATTTTCTTTTGTGCATATGACATATAGCATACCTGTATACCTACATGCTTACACATCTTCCTTGACATGATTACAATCTAGTTACCTATATACCTATATGGTATTGTACCATCAGTGATAGATATATACACATATGAGACATAGCTGCATGTACATCTTGCATACATACTTACACTTATACCTGGAAGGTATTACATCATTACTGATAGGTAGATATATATACCTTTCTATACCTACATGTTTACACATATATCTGGCTATAGCTACATGTTCACCTTTATTTGATGTTATATGGACTTGGAGAAATTAGGAACCGCATGATATATGTATTAACTTGTTGCAGTTAAATAGTGGCTTTTCTTTTATATATGCTCACATTACAGTTTTATGTTGCATATATTATATTCATGGATTTTCGCATTGAGATATGGATTTTTCATGATGTTTTCTGGATTTGAGGACCGTGGTAGTTTCATGAAATTATGTATTATTTGAAAAACCAAGTTTCTCTTGATATGATATTTCAGCAGCCACCATGAGATTTATCGGTTCTGATATATATACCCTATGCGAGGAGGCGTCATGGGCCGTGTGCGGTTACATGGTGGGGCCCGGAGATACCCCGGGGCCAGAAAATCGATGGACCACGCCGATAAGCGTGACAGGGGAACCATACCTACCGGTGATAGTACCTATGACTCAGCGGTGATCGTGGGGATACCGGCCGGAGTCATGTACGTATGGATACGTCGAATTTCGAGTGTCGAAGCTGGGCCCTTGAGTTTTCGGGATAGCGTATAATACATACCTATCAGGAGGGCCAGTCGTGGTGACAGCGCCTGATAGATCAGTTTTTATGTGTCGATATTAGACACTTGTTTTCATGATATTTTTACTCCTAAATATATATAACAGTGGAATGGGGCGATGTTATATATGCATATATATATATATATATATATATATTAGTGGAATGGAACGCTAATATATATGTATACATATCTAATTTATACACATCATCATAATAATCTTGCAAATATATTCACTCAGGATATATGAGATTCACTTGATATTGGATAAAAGATATATATAATTCACTTGATATTGGATACAGGATATTTGAGATTTACTTGATATTGGATACTGGATATATGAGGATTACTTGATATTGGATACTCAGGATCTATGAGACTTACAGGATATGAGGGCCAATTTGGGGGCTGATTTGTGGAAATTTGGGATTTAGATTTGTAAGTCGATGTACAACACCCCACGACTTGCGGGGAGGCGGAAATATGAAAAACGATCTTGTTCTTTGCTATAACATCGACTAACCGCAAGAATCAGTGCTAAATGATAACTAACAATAAACATAGGAGTTCTAAACTACTATGTGAAGAGATTATACCTAATGAACCGTGTCCTTCGTCTTTTCGTTTGGTACCTCCTCCTCGGCCTTCTCCAAGTAGTAGACGATCCACCCGAGAGCTATACTTCAAGCTTCACCTCAAACTAGAGGTAACTAGGTTTCTTAAAGTGCTAATCTAAGTAACCTAGGTGATATAGAGTTGGGTTATGGATTAAGTAGTCTAATCTAATCCTTGATCTCAGCACATGAGAGGGGAGGATTAGGGTTTGAAGAGAGAGAGCTTAAGGAGAGAGAAGGAGAGCATGAGAATGAGAATGAGAATGAGATTGTGATCTATCATGATATATATGAAGCATTAATCTTTATCAAATAAATAGAAAATAGGATTTAACAACCATGCTTCATAAATACAAATGGGTGATTCATTTCCATGAGTCATTAAGCATTTATGATGCATTAATGACATGGATGAATCATACAAATGAGTCACTAATCTCATTAAATGCATATGCCACCTAAACCCCCAAGTCACCATCTTCTAGAAGCTTCTCGTGAAATTACAAGAACGCCTCTCCTATCCGTGAAAACACGGAAAAACTTTAAACTGTATAAATCCAATATCCCGATACTAGAATCTGGCTTAAACTAAAGCCGATTAGTAAAAACTGTCCGAAAGTCGTACGTGCGTAAACACACGTATGCGTCCGAACCCTTGTCGTAAAACCATACGACCTCTATATCGTTTCGCCTGAGCAGGGAAACTCTCTGTGTGGGACTCTAATGACTCGACTACTACGCTGGCAGTGGGTTTAACCACAGACCGCAAGCGGCACTAGCTGTACGTAATGGTCCCCAGGTAGATGTCGATAAGAAGGCCGATGAGGAAACCCATCCGAACTCCTACTGAGCCTGATGTGACAATCTCCGTACAGTCCGGTCTGTTCGTCTAAGATTATCGCATATCGAGCCTAGGGGGCGACAAGCGTCAGTCCCCTAATAGTGGTATAAGTCGTGTCGGAGTGAAGCCCATTACACCCTGAGAAACTACTGGAACCTACCAGCAAATCTCGCTTGCCCTGGCCAGAGACTTTGCGTAATGGCTCTCTGACACAGCGCGATATCAACTCCCAATACCGGGAGAGACGAATCCTGTCTAACTGCCACTGCCTCCAAGTGCTCAGGACTGCACCCAACTGCTACCTGTTTGCCCGACTCCTTTGAGCTGTGGTAGGGTAGCAATCTAAGAACGGTTGGACACACTCGAGGCGAAGTAGCAGTGTCAAGTCTGCGGACTATGCTGTACTCATGTCACCTGGGAACTGTTAACTGACGACTGGTATAAAACCAACCAACAGTTCCCTGCGAGTCCTGTCCGGTGTACCCGTATCCCAACGAGCACCTGTATACTATATCCAGTACGACGTACTGACGGCTGTGGGACAGACCATCTCCCCAACTGGGATGAGAAGCGTACACACTAGTCTACTCCGGAGTATCGATGCCCTGTTTCGATAATCTTACGACTAGGGACCTGAAAAAGGATGTGCTTGTAGACTACCCAGCCCCCACTAGTGTGACTGCCATCACAACGCTGGTAGTCAAGTAAGATCCTAAGAGCTCTATCAATACGTATACTCACATATTAAGATAGAAAAACCAAGTAGCATACTACCATGTTTAGCAAGACCGTTATATACATGTGAATATCCCAAGCTTCCATTAAGTAATATACAAACTAGTATGATACAATAATGGCCCCTAGGGCATATACACTAACAATCTCCCACTTACACTAGGGCCATGTACTGGCGTATCGAAGACCGATGATCTCGAGTAGCCTCTTGAACTGAATCTAAGGTAAGGCCTTCGTTAATGGATCGGCAATGTTCTCTTCAGTAGCAACTCTCCGAATCTCGATCTCCCGATGATCAATGATCTCCCTGATCAGGTGATACCGCCTTAAGATGTGTCTGGACTTCTGATGGGACCTTGGTTCCTTCGCTAAAGCTATAGCTCCGTTGTTGTCGCAATACAGAGGTATTGGATCAACTATGGTAGGAACCACCTGAAGTTCTGTTAGGAACTTCATCATCCAGACTGCTTCTTTAGCGGCATCATAAGCAGCAATATACTCCGCTTCCATCGTCGAGTCAGCAACGGTGTCCTGCTTGGAACTCTTCCAGCACACCGCCCCTCCATTGAGGGTAAAGACATAACCCGACATGGACTTGGAATCGTCCTTATCACTCTGGAAGCCGGAATCAGCAAAGGCCTCTAACTTGAGGTCTTTTCCGCCGTAAACCAAGAACATCTCCTTAGTCCTTCTCAGGTACTTGAGAATGTTCTTTACTGCTATCCAGTGATTCTCCCCTGGGTCTGACTGATACCGGCTTACCACGCTCAGTGCGTAAGCTACATCTGGTCTGGTGCACAACATCGCATACATTATAGAGCCTACCGCAGAAGCGTAGGGTATAATAGACATGCGTTCCCTTTCCAAATCAGTCTTGGGAGACATCTTTTTGGAGAGGGTGATTCCGTGACAAGCCGGTAGATTACCGCGCTTAGAATCTTCCATACTGAATCTTTTCAGTATAGTGTTGATATACCTGGACTGCGAAAGTCCCAACATCCTCTTGGATCTATCACGATAGATCCGGATCCCCAGAATGTAAGAGGCATCACCCAGGTCTTTCATGGAGAACCTGTGTGACAAGAATCCTTTGACAGATTGTAGCATAGGAATGTCATTTCCCATTAATAGAATGTCATCCACGTACAAGACGAGGAATACGACACTTCTGGCTACAACTTTACTATATATACATGGTTCATCTGGATTTTTGATAAAGTCATATTCTTTGACTGTTTCATCAAAACAGATGTTCCAACTCCGCGATGCTTGCTTTAGTCCATAAATGGATTTAAGCAACTTGCATACTTTCCCGCTGCTCCCACTCTGATTGAAACCCTCTGGCTGATCCATATAGACGCACTCTTCTAAATTACCATTCAGAAAAGCCGTCTTTACGTCCATCTGCCATATTTCATAATCATGGACGGCAGAAATTGCAAGAAGGATACGAATAGATTTGAGCATAGCCACTGGAAAAAAGGTTTCGTCATAGTCCAAACCAGGTCTTTGACGTAAACCCTTTGCAACAAGTCTAGCCTTATAGGTTTCCACCTGCCCATCTACACCAATCTTTTTCTTGAAGATCCATTTGCATCCTATGGGTTTTATCCTACCTGGAGCAAAGTCCAAAGTCCATACTATTTTGGTGTACATGGACTCTAATTCGTTTCGCATTGCATCTAGCCATTGTACCGAGTCACTGCTCTGGATGGCCTGCTGGAAGCTAGTAGGTTCATCATCATCAATGATGCAATCCTCTTCATCCCCATCTATGAGAAAACCGTAGTATCTCTCAGGCGGATGAGACGGCCTACTACTTCGGCGGAAGGGTGGGTGAATGTCCTGTTCTTCTTGAACTACTGGTTCTACCAAACTTTCAGTAGTAGTTTGTGGTTCTGGAATTTCTTCCAGTTCTATTTCTCTCCCACTTGTTTCCTTTTCTAAAAACTGATGTTCTAGAAAATGGGCATTACGAGAAATAAAAACCTTTTGTTCCTCTACGTAATAGAATAGATATCCCCTGGAGTTCTTTGGATATCCCACAAACTGACATTTCACTGATCGTGCCTCGAGCTTGTCCACATGCTGCTTTTTAACAAAAGCTGGACATCCCCATATCTTTACATACTGAAGGTAGGGTTTCTTCCCACTCCACATCTGATATGGCGTGGAAGACACAGTCTTAGTAAGAACCATGTTGAAAAGATATGCCGTTTATTCTAGCGCATAACCCCAGAAAGATCGCGGTAACTCAGCATTACTAATCATGGATCGTACTATATCCAATAGGGTTCGATTCCGTCTCTCCGATACACCATTATGCTGTGGAGTGTATGGAGGAGTAAGCTGAGAGAGAATTCCTTTCTCTTTTAGGTAACCTAGGAACTTGGCACTTAAGTATTCACCACCTCGATCAGATCTTAGTGTCTTAATACTTTTGCCGGTTTGGTTTTCTACTTCATTCTTATACTCCTGGAATTTTTCAAAAGCCTCGGATTTATGTTTCATCAGATAAATGAATCCGTACCTTGTATAATCATCCGTAAAAGTAATGAAATAGGAAAAAACCACCTCTTGCATATGTAGACATTGGACCGCATACATCGCTGTGTACGAATTCTAAGAGCTCGCTCGCTCTTACTCCATGTCCAGTGAATGGAGTCTTTGTCATCTTTCCTTTGAGACATGATTCACAAGTGGCATAAGTTTGATATTCGAACGAGTCCAAATATCCTTCTCTATGTAACTTAGTTAACCTTGTCTCATTGATGTGACCTAGTCTACAATACCATAAGAAAGCCTTATTTAATTCTGGAGACTTTCTTTTTAGTGTGTTCTGGACATTGAAAATCTGGAATTGGTTTAAGACATATATACCGTTATCCAGTGTACCGGACCCATTCAAACTTTGATTAAGGTGGATGTTAACAACATCGCTTACAAACGTGAAATCATAACCTTTATTTGATAACAAGGAAACTGATATGATATTACACGTTAAACTAGGTACATAAAAACAGTTATGTAAAACCAAAATATGTCCACTCGTCAATCCCAGGTGATAATCCCCGACGGACACAGCTCCCACGCTAGCTCCGTTAGCAACCATGAGGATCGTATCACCTTCCTTTAGTACTCTACGTTTTCTCAGTGCCTGCAATGAATTGCATAAATGTGATCCTGATCCGGTATTCAATACCCAGGAAGTAGAGTTGATTGACAGACAATTCTTAATTACAAACACACCTGAAGTCGAAGCCACAGCTTGCTTCGGTCCTTGGTTCTGGGCGTTCCACGCCTTGCAATCTTTCTTCCAGTGCCCTTTCCTGTGACAATGGAAGCACTCATCCTGGGCCACTACTGGCACCGCAAACTTTTTCTTTCCCTGCGCTCCCACCTTACTAACACCTCCTCTAGGTCTGGTGGCGGCCTTCTTCTTCCTTCCTTTGGCCCTAGCCTTGGACCTGGAAGAAGAAGCACCGCTAACAAACATAGCGGGTGTTTCCCTTGCCTTCTGCAAGATGCCCTCTGCACTCCTCAACATGTTAAGGAGTTCCAGAAGTTCAACGTCTTTTCTTTGAATGTTGAAGTTCAGAATAAACTGGGCGTAGGTGGAAGGAAGGGACTGGAGAATAAGGTCTGTATAGAGCTCATTATCCAAAGTCGTCCCAAGGTCTGCGAGCTCTTCTATATAGTCTATCATCTTTAGGACATGTTCTCCTACCGATGATCCGACGGCCAACCTCGCTCGAAATAAGTTCTTTGAGGTCTCGTATCTTGCTATACGAGATTGCTCTCCATAAAGTTCCTTTGTATGGAAAAATATGGCATCTAGTTCCATATCCTCGTACCTCCTCTGATGTTCATTATTCATCGAGGCAAGCACGATGCACTTGGCCTTCGCGCAATCATACTCCCAGGTTTTGCGGATTTCCTTATCCGCATTACTGGATTTGGGACCTGGGACTGCAGGTGCCTTAGCGGTGAGGACGTACCCCAATTTGTCATAGGTCAAAGCCATTTTGACATTCCGCGGCCAATCTTTATAGTTTGGCCCTATCAGTATATTTTCTCTAAAAGTAACTTAAGTCCAGTCATTTTCAGGGTCGCTGTGATTAGGAGAGAGAGAAGAAAACACTTTTAGCATGATGCTCTTGCAAGTTTAGAGTGGTTTTTAGTTTATCTAAACTGGATGGCTCCCACTGTTTTTCGAATTCTTCCTCAAACCATAAAAGAAGAATTAGCCAGGACTATTCTCACCGCACAATACTTGCTTAACCGTTCAGGCAGGCCAGTGTCGATACTTCGAGGGAGGTTTTCCAACGCTTTCGCGAAGTTCCTTAATTAAGTAACCTCTTTTCTCTGGGGGCGTAGCCCCGCTGACACCTTTCTTGACCCCTACTTGGTTTATAGCATTGATCGTTAAGTGACGAATATCCTGAAAAGTAACATATACTCACAGTAGGATCGGGATCCAAATATCATCGTCTGATAATGTTGAAGGAATCCTACCAACATTCATCAAACTCCAAATGGTATGCATCTCTTTGCAAATTTCAGTTTCTTTAGAAATTCCCGATATAAATTTTTGCCCCATACTCTTATGACCTTGGCGTTAGGTCAAAATGTCATAAGTCACATGTCAAGTTCTACCCATCATTATCTTGTTGATTTGAACCCATCCGTATATATCCTTGACGTTCGGCCAAAATGATAATACGACTGTCTCAAACTAACTCATCTATCTATGCAACAAATGAATACCCAGCAGCTACCAAACACTATGCCTTGGCGTTAGGTCAAAATACATAGCTTGAATACTACTGAATACTCAAATGAAATGACGGAGGGCTATGAATGGTTTTGGCGAAACCGTGAACGTAGTGAACTTGATATAACCGAAGGAACCTGATAGCTTTTAAAAGGAGTGGTTAAAGCTCCGCAATTAAAAATATCATCTGTTTAAAAATAACCGAGTGGTTTCTTTTAAATTGTTCCAATGATTAAACTTTTGGTTTATTTTCTTTGCATTAATAATAATGCGTCCCATCATTAACCTATCATTGCAGAAAACAACGAAAATACAACGTCCTCTTATGCCATCCGCATTCGCCACTGGGTCCCGTCATCACCCGTTAGGTTACTTAACTAACGACAGAGCGGGGGCTGGGCTAGCGCGGGTGTAAAATATAAGTGACGTCTAAATAGATATCATATATAGATATTGTACATTCGTCAGACGCAATAATAGGCATTCCAGATCTCAGATGAACATTATTGGATATACAAGCAATCCGCGTTTGTTTTGAGCCTGCAACAAAAGACGGATTACACAGTTGTGATGAATAGCCATTACCCCGCCCTAGACCCCTACGGGTACGGCAAACTACCCGCCAAGTACCCGAAGTGAAGCGGTCTCCCTCAACAAAGTGAGTAGGCCACTAAACACTTCAAAGTACCCAGAAGTTTGTGCACCCCACCTTGGGTCTATCCTAAGAGCAAAAACAGTAAAATGAAATAATACAACGGTGGCTACAACCGCAACCTGGATGTGCCCTGCAAAATAATATTACAACAAATTACATTTACATTGAATGAATTAAAATAATAACCCATTACAAAACCCCGGCTAATCATCACAACAGTCTAATACAGTTCATAACCACAAACAGTAAAATCCATTACAGAAATGTGCAACCCCCTGCTAACCGACATACTAGCAGTTAGGGGAGGTTTACGAACACATTATACAATCACAGATATAATCAAATTAGCAAACATCGTATAATTTCGATCGAGCTAACATATCAGATTCTACTCCCAAAACTTCTCTGTACACCTGAGACCTGAGCAGAAAATAAACATTCCAGAAAATACAAAAATAACACAAAAGAATAACTGGAGCAAACTGGGTCGAATCGGCCCCAACTCGGCCGCGGATCCGCGGCGGATCGGTGGGATCGGCTGCGGTTCCACGATCGTATGGCCGATTCACAAACCCATTTTTCTCCAGTGTTCTTATAATTCTCTGTAGGTTATTGTGCAGCAACCTGAAAAATTTTTAGAGCCCGTTTTAAATTCGACAGAAACTATGTGATATCGATGTGTTTTCCGGTTCGTTTTGCGTTCAAAATTCATACGACTTTGCTAATGAGTTAATTATTGTTTAGCGAGGCTCTGATACCACTGTAAGTCGATGTACAACACCCCACGACTTGCGGAGAGGCGGAAATATGAAAAACGATCTTATTCTTTGCTATAACATCGACTAACCGCAAGAATCGGTGCTAAATGATAACTAACAATAAACATAGGAGTTCTAAACTACTATGTGAAGAGATTATACCTAATGAACTGTGTCCTTCGTCTTTTCGTTTGGTACCTCCTCCTCGGCCTTCTCCAAGTAGTAGACGATCCACCCGAGAGCTATACTTCAAGCTTCACCTCAAACTAGAGGTAACTAGGTTTCTTAAAGTGCTAATCTAAGTAACCTACGTGATATAGAGTTGGGTAATGGATTAAGTAGTCTAATCTAATCCTTGATCTCAACACATGAGAGGGGAGGATTATGGTTTGAAGAGAGAGAGCTTGAGGAGAGAGAAGGTGAGCATGAGAATGAGAATGAGATTATGATCTATCATGATATATATGGAGCATTAATCTTTATCAAATAAATAGAAAATAGGATTTAACAACCATGCTTCATAAATACAAATGGGTGATTCATCTCCATGAGTCATTAAGCATTTATGATGCATTAATGACATGGATGGATCACACAAATGAGTCACTAATCTCATTAAATGCATATGCCACCTAAACCCCCAAGTCACCATCTTCTAGAAGCTTCTCGTGAAATTACGAGAACGCCCCTCCTATCCGTGAAAACACGGAAAAACTTTAGACTGTATAAATCCAATATCCCAATACTAGAATCTGGCTTAAACTAAAGCCGACTAGTAAAAACTGTCCGAAAGTCGTACGTGCGTAAACACACATATGCGTCCGAACCCTTGTCGTAAAACCATACGACCTCTATATCATTTCACCTGGAGCAGGGAAACTCTCTGTGTAGGACTCTAATGACTCGACTACTATGCTGGCAGTGGGTTTAACCACAGACCGCAAGCGGCACTAGCTGTACGTAACGGTCCCCAGGTAGATGTCGATAAGAAGGCCAATAAGGAAACCCATCCGAACTCCTACTGAGCCTGATGTGACAATCTCCGTACAGTCCGGTCTGTTCGTCTAAGACTATCGCATATCGGGCCTAGGGGGGCGGCAAGCGTCAGTCCCCTAATAGCGGTATAAGTCGTGTCGGAGTGAAGCCCATTACACCCTGAGAAACTACTGGAACCTACCAGCAAATCTCGCTTGCCCTGGCCAAGGACTTTGCATAATGGCTCTCTGACACAGCGCGATATCAACTCCCAATACCGGGAGAGACGAATCCTGTCTAACCGCCGCTGCCTCTAAGTGCTCGGGACTGCACTCAACTGCTACCTGTTTGCACGACTCCTTTGAGCCGTGGTAGGGTAGCAATCTAATTACAGTGGGACACACTCGAGGCGAAGTAGCAGTGTCAAGTCTGCGGACTATGCTGTACTCATGTCACCTGGGAACTGTTAACTGACGACCGGTATAAAACCAACCAACAGTTCCCTGCGAGTACTGTCCGGTGTACCCGTAACCCAACGAGCACTTATATACTATCTCCAGTACGACGTACCGACGGCTGTGGGACAGACCATCTCCCCAACTGGGATGAGAAGCGTACACACTAGTCTACTCCGGAGTATCGATGACCTGTCTCGATAATCCTACGACTAGGGACCTGAAAAAGGATGTGCTTGTAGACTACCCAGCCCCCACTAGTGTGACTGCCATCACAACGCTGGTAGTCAAGCAAGATCCTAAAAGCTCTATCAATACGTATACTCACATATTAAGATAGAAAAACCAAGTAGCATACTACCATGTTTAGCAAGACTGTTATATACATATGAATATCCCAAGCTTTCATTAAGTAATATACAAACTAGTATGATACAATAATGGCCCCTAGGGCATATACACTAACAAGATTGTCTTGATGGACTTTGGTCCTACCACGAGGTCAGGATTCCGTGAGGATGACTTGTTTTATCCCATACTCTGCATTTATTGTATATGCATTGTGATCAGTCGAAAATATTGCATTTTTAACACATCAATTTCCCTACTATTTGCAATCATCTAAAGGTGTTCGGTATGAATATGGCACATATTAGCAATTTGTCTGTAAAAATTCAAATAACATGTGTTATACATTATAACCAGCATTTTGAGGGAAATTGAGTGTTTATTATTGCACGGATGATCTTTTGTATATCGCAACACTTGTCTCGAGATTATGTGCAGGAAATTCTCCAGGTAAAGAGCCGAAACTGCTAAAAGTGCTGATAAAAATACGCCGAGTCCAAGACTTGTGATCTTGCAGTAAACAAGAAAGATTTATGAGATTCCAGACATCAGGAAATATCCCTAAGGCCAGCACAAGAGTACCCTGGAAATTGCATGCACCAATACCACCAAACGGCCGCGGATCCGCGGCCGAATGGGCCTATTCGCGGCGGATCCGCGGCCACGTAGACACATCAAGGGCAGAGTACTATTTCAGGCTTCTCCTTGCAATAGCCTAACTTCTTCAAGACACTTCAGTCTCTAGAGATCTCCAGATGCTTCTCCTCTAATAGCCAAGCTTCTTGTGCAAGCTAAATACCTACCAAGCTTCTCAAGCAAGCTAGCTAACTACCTTAATCTAGAAGCTTCCTTCATAACTACCAAGCTTGCAAGGGAAGCTAAACCTAGCTTAGCTTCTAAAGGAAGCTAGATCAAGCTTCTAGGGGAAGCTAAAGGAGAAGACTATAAAAAGGGATCCAAGGGCATCATTACAGGTTGTTGAAAATTGAGCCAAAATTCCGCAAGTTGAGTGACACAACTTGCAATTCAAAACCCTAGCCCGAATCCAATTCAAAAGCCAAATCAAGATTCATCGAGTACCAAATTGAGCAAGAATTCAAAGCGCCTTTTTGAAGCAACACCGATCTTCATCCGAGCAAGTGATCCACGACGATCCGCGACTCAAGAAGACGATGCGAAGCTAGTTCGACGATCAAGTTCTCTCCTCAATTCTTGTAGTCTTTGAGTGTATTGTAACGAAACATCGAATAATAAAAGGTGAAAATTCTTGATCTTTCTTTTCTTTACATTTGAGCATTATGATGAGTTGTCAATTCTTGATTGCTTTCTTTTTCATGATGTTTGAGTGAAAACTCCGCTTGTGGAGGAATCGAGAAAATAGATAAATGATGATGATTAAATTCTTGAACGATTCTTAAGTCTTATGAGTTTTGTAAACTCTAGGAAATTGAATCAACGACGACCTAGTTTTGAGCGAGATGCTTTCTTGAATGTTGTCGCTCTAAATTAGAGATCAACGATCGATACTTGAATTTCCTAGAGGGTAGAATTTGAATGATGATTAACGAAAGGACAAGGGATGATGATGGAGAAACCCTAGTTTCTTCAATAGATCCCTAAACCTCGTTGATTATCATCGATCTAGGAACAAATCTTCAATAGATAAGAATTTGTAATCATAAGTATTCATCATCGCTATCGATTGGATCGATTCCTACAAGCCTCTTTACAAATCTTGATAATTCAAACAATTTGGGAACATTTCTTGATTCTTGATTTTAGATCTTTATTTTCTTTAAGTTTCTTGAAAATAAAAGCTCACAAATCTTGAATCAATTTTTTTGCAATTTCTTTTAATTTTTAATTTTCGACTCAACTAAAACAAGATCGATCAAATCTCACTTTCCCTGTGGACGATCCGCATTCACCGACGAACCTACAATAGACACCGTTATTGATTGCGGTTTACAAATTTCTTTGGTTGCGATCTTTACACTTTTCAAAACACGACACGGAAAACGATTCAATCAAATGGCGCCGTTGCCGGGGATAGTGTGCTAATTTGTTCGTTTTTGTAATTTGAGTTGAAAATTTTATTAATCCATCAGAATTTTTAGATCAAAATTTTCACAAGCGCTTAACGATTTGTTGTGATTTGTTGTAAGGAGATCTGGAATGTGTGGAGCAAGAGGAAAAATTTTCAGGAAATTCCAGAGAGTTCAGTAAGTGAACAGGAGCATCTGCACGAATTTTTGTGCAGAGATCTCATCAGAAGACCGCGCATCAGCGGCCAATTGTAGCATCTCGCGGCAGTTCCGCGGCCTGATCAAGGCTTCAGTGCTTCAAACTTCTCAGGTCTGTTTCTGACTTTCTTATCTCCTCTCTGCTCTGCTCCATTAATCAATTTCTACAGGATTCTTTGCAAACAAAATTCGCAGCGCCGCAAAAAGAAATTTTTTTATGTGTTTGATCTTGGTTGTTTGCATTTTTAATACAGAAATTAAGGGGCAAAGACAAAATTCAGATTA
This sequence comes from Agapanthus africanus, assembly GCA_030015575.1. Lineage (NCBI taxonomy): Eukaryota > Viridiplantae > Streptophyta > Magnoliopsida > Asparagales > Amaryllidaceae > Agapanthus > Agapanthus africanus. The sequence goes on from CM057338.1 coordinate 461,407,044, forward strand.
GGTGGGGAGTTCATTACCCTTCCTAAGCCCTAAAAATCATAAACTTGCATCCGCATCACCCTCATTAACTAAAAAATATCTAGACAAGACTCTAAGGACCGTCGCGCTCAATTAGGACAGAAAGAGGTCGTGGGTAATCTATTGCTTATCCGCGTTTCTTTTGTGGTGTCTAAGACAAGTGGTTACTTAATTAGGCCCACTACTTACGTAGTGGAGAACCTCCCACTTACCTGGCACTTACCTGGCCACAGGAGAGGTAAAGAGGCAGTAGAGGATTTATCTTGCGACTTGTCTTCTGGAAGTCTAGGAGCGGTCTAGAGACTTGACCTAGGTGACCACTAGATTTAGGGTTGCTTGCGCATTGTTTGTGATTTGATTTTTCAAAAATCTGTACTTTTTCAAAAACAAACACCAATCCATCTTTTCCTTAATTATCACAACGCTGCCACGTGTGCTAAACCATTTAGTGCATGCTCGGCTAGACACGGGATTCTAGTGCCCGTCTTGTCCGCGTTCCTCCTATCGACTCTGAAGTCGGTATTTCTACGTCTACTTTTTCTTTACCCACCACCACACCCACTTCGATGGACAATTCTCCATCGAACTTCTTTAACACTACTCTGCCACCATCCGCAGGTGCGTAGAATCTACCCCGTATCTCTCTCCAAGAGAGATGTTACCCTATGCGAGGTTCTCTTTCGACCTGTCTCACCATTCCACCAGCCAATGGGGACAATTTTGAAATCAAACCACAATACATCAATCTTCTACCCAAATATCACGGTCTCGAGTCTGAAGACGCATACGTCTTTATTACCAAATTTGAAAATGTATGCGCTATGATAGGTACTTCACAGCTTTCTGTGGATGCTATGCGTTTACGTATTCTCCCATTTACTTTGTGCGATATAGCCGAAAAGTGGCTTTATAACACAGCCGTACATTCTATTTCAAACTGGGGAGAATTCGTAACAGCATTCCTTAATAAATTCTACCCCAATCATAAAACAGCTCGAGTCCGTAGCGAAATAAATCAATTTACCCAGCTTCCAAATGAACCATTCTCGAAGTGTTTTGAACGCGTCAAGGATCTGTTAGTTCAATGTCCACTATCACGGAATCCCAAGATGGGATCTGTGCAGAATCATATATGAGGGCATTAATCCTACCACAAAACAGACCCTTGAATCTATGTGTCAAGGCACCTTCATGACTAAAGATGATGGTGAAGCCTGGAGATTTCTAGAAGATTTCGCTGAAAAATCTTTACAGTGGGAGAATGTAAGTCAACCATCGTCTAGGGGTGGTAACCACCAATCTGATGTTTCCATAGGAGTTAGAGCTGAAATGTCAGCGATGCAAAAGAAACTCGAAATTATGGAGAATAAATTTTTAGCAGCCACCCTAAATCAGATGTCACTCTCCAAAACTGTCTGTGGATGCTGTTCTGATCCATCACATTTTACGGAAGAATGTCCATTAAATTCTCCGTTTCAAGGTCATGAGCATATCAATGCTGCTTTCCAACAAAGACCTAGAAACGATCCGTATTCTTCCACTTATAATCAGGGTTGGAGGAATCACCCTAACTTTGCTTGGAATCAACAACAAAATCAAAACACGGTTCCAAACCAAAATAATTTTCAAAGGGCTCCTCCACCACAACAGCAACCACTTCAATTGAGTCAGCACCCCTACCAATCACAAAACTTCCAAAATCCGGCCAACACTTCTGCACCATATGAAAATTCTTTGCAAATGGCCGGTACTGATAATTCCTCTGCACTCGAACGAACATTGGATACTTTTATGAAACAATCCATCCAAGTGACGGCAAATTTTCAATCTTCCTTTGATAATATGATGAAGAGCATTGTCTCTCAAAATGAAAATATTAAATCGATGGAAGCACAAATTGCCCGTATAAATGCCGAATTGAGTGCTAGAGAGAAAGGGAAACTTCCAGCTCAACCTTTACCCAATCCTGGCTATTCACATCATGTGAATGCTATCACCACGTTGAGATCTGGAAGAGTGCTTAACAACCATATCGGTGAAGAGATTGATAATAATGAAGAATCAATCGATGATACCCCGGCTGAGACTTTTCCTTCCACTTCTGCTTCTATTTCTGACCCGAGTTCGTCTACCCCACCACTTTCTTCCGAGCCTATTCTCCGTTTTCCTCAAGGCTCGACACCTCAGCATATCTCTTCTAGTCCACCAAATACGATCCCCACTCCTATTCTTAAATCGTTCTTACCTACATGATCTTCTCCAATGTTGGACCCCGATCTTATTGCTCAAGCTTCTTATCCGAATCGGTTAAGGGGAAACAGACCAAGTCCGCAAATGGAGAAGATCACTAAAATCTTTAAACAAGTTAACATCAATATCCCTCTTCTAGATACTATACAACAAGTCTCCGCTTATGCGAAAATTCTCAAAGACTTGTGCACTAGAAAGAGGAAGACTCAAGTGCCAAAGAAGGTATTCATGTCAAAGACTGTAGACACAGCTTTTCTCCAACAATTACCTAGGAAACGTAAGGATCCTGGCTATCCTACTATTTCTATTTCTATTGGGGATAAACACATTAACCGTGCTCTACTTGACCTTGGTGCAAGTGTTAACCTGCTTCCTTTCTCGGTTTATGAGCAGTTAGGGATCGGAGAGTTGAAACCAGCTCACTGCACTCTCCAGATGGCCGACCGATCAATCACCAAACCTAGGGGTGAGCTGGAGGATGTGTTAATAAAAATCGAGGAATTTGTATTCTATGTGGACTTTATTGTACTTGATACATAGCCTGTAGCAAACCCACGGAATCAAATTCCGGTGATTCTTGGTCGTCCCTTTTTGGCCACTTCCAATTCTATAATCAACTGTCGTAACGGCTCTATGACCCTATCCTTCGGGAAGATGTCAATTGAGCTGAACATTTACAAGTTGGGAAGTGTACCCTCCGAACCTTCTGCTCAGGTCTGTTCTGTCGAATTAATGGATGTCGACAGCAGCGAATTTGACAAGCCTCATGATACTGATCTTGACTCTTTTCATATGTTGTTGTTTGACCCAACTATGTATCATACACATACGGACTCTTCCACCGAGTTGTCCGGGTCAACAACTAACACTGATTATGAACCGTTTTTGGAGTCTGAAGATCACCCCGCGCTTTTTGAAGACATTATTCTTCGGGGCATCGATGAGAGTTTTGAGGAAATTTCCGCTGATGAACTCGCATTTTTAAAAGACACGGGTGTTGAGATGAATCCACTTCAAAACAAAGAAATTGAGCCTCCACCCCTTATTCTGGACTATAAAGAGAATGCGAGTAATCCATCAAAATCACTGTGTCGTCTCTCCAAAATAAGACGCAAACACATTCTTTCACACCACTTATTTTTTCAACTTGTTCTTCCACCAACCGGTGCACTACACAGATAAAATCTTCGAATAGTTGGTGTTGACTTTCGGTCTTTGCAAAACTTGGCATTGACCAGTAATTTTGACCCCCTCTGGTGATTTTCAAAGCTTAACATTGTTTAACTCAAGTTTGGGGGGGTATAATCTGGCTCTTGAAAATAAAATTTTTACTCAAAAATGGTGAGCCAAAAGAATAAGTTTGGGGGAGGATTTTCACGATCATATTTATTGCCCCCGTTAATAAATTTCCTCTCAGGCTTACAGGTTTTTTAGCTCTAGCAGAAGGCAACAGTGAGGACACTGTTGAAAACAAGTTTAGGGGAGGTTTGTGCTTATTTGAGCATCATTTGCATATTACTTTGCATAAGTTCAAAACATATAAAAGAAAACTGAATGAAAAAAACATTAAAAAAAATTTGTACATAAAAAAGATAATAAAAGATTAGATAGTGAAAAATTATATCCAAAAGATTAGAAAATTTTAAGAAAACTAAGAAGGTTAGAAGTTTTCTTAAACGAAACTAGTAATAAGTAGTTATGAGCCGTTGTCCCAAGGGTTAGTAAGATGAAAGAAGTCACTAATCTGAGGATAAAAATAAGTCTGAAAAATAGTTCCTATTCTGGAATTCAAACATTTGAACGTTGATACCCTACTATTCGCACTTACACACGTCTTGAAACTCGGGATAGTGGAGGATACCTTGAAATGCTCTTGTCTAAAAGCCAAAGTATGAAGAAAATAATAAATGAATAAAAGATAAAATGGTGAAGAAAAATGAACATTAGTTTTGTTATCGCCAAGGCAGCAATAAAAAAATATAGCAAGGGTGCTTCATCACCTAGTGCCTTAGACCAACTGGTTTGAGAGCACTGCTAAGCCTTAGGTGGTGCAAGACGAGGAAAATACTAATACACAATATAAGCAAGCACATGAGTAATCGGTCGGTTAGTACCTCAAGAAGTATTAACGGTCGCATGAAAAATGTGTGAGCAATTTCATCTAAATATTCACCGATTAAAAAGTACTGAGGTAGATGGACAAGAGTATGATAGCTTGAATTGAATTCTCCGAGTGTAGAGATGTCTTTTACACACACGTAGGGGTATATGATCGATGTTTGGATGAAAGGTAGGAATGAAGAATAAAGACGATGTTTTATTGAGGGATGATGTGATTTCTAACATCTTTTCATCACTATTAAGATAGGGCTCATGACAACCGAAAAGCTAGTATTAGTTGGAAAATGTAATTTTCAAAGTCTTTCTTTTATAATTCTCATCTTTATATGTAATTTTCACGGTCTTCCTTTTATTATGGTATTTTATGGGTGCAATCCGCTGAAAACCCTCAGGAGACAACACTCCTCCTATTAGGGACACCTAGAGGTTTAAAGGCTTGTTGCACGTGCTCAGTGCAATCGTGCTGCCTACGAAAGTGTGCTAGTTAGTTTTTATTTTTCTTATATTTTATCCTTCTCTTTTTAATAAAACAAGTTTGCTCGAGACGACCAAAATTAAGTTTGGGGGAATTTGATCAGTTGAAAATATTGCATTTTTAACACATCAATTTCCCTACTATTTGCAATCATCTAAAGGTGTTCGGTATGAATATGGCACATATTAGCAATTTGTCTGTAAAATATCAAATAACATGTGTTATACATTATAACCGGCATTTTGAGGGAAATTGAGTGCTTATTATTGCACGCATGATCTTTTGTATATCGCAACACTTGTCTCGAGATTGTGTGCAGGAAATTCTCCAAGTAAAGAGCTGAAACTGCTAAAAGTGCTGATAAAAATACGCTAAGTCCAAGACTTGTGATCTGGCAGTAAGCAAGAAAGATTTATGAGATTCCAGACATCGGGAAATATCCCTAAGGCCAGAACAAGAATACCAGGGAAATTGCATGCACCAATACCACCAAACGGCCACGGATCCACGGCCGAATGGGCCTATTCACGGCGGATCCACGGCCACGTGGACACATCGAGGGCAGAATACTATTTCAGGCTTCTCCTTGCAATAGCCTAACTTCTTCAAGACACTTCAGTCTCCAGAGATCTCCAGAAGCTTCTCCTCTAATAGCCAAGCTTCTTGTGCAAGCTAAATACCTACCAAGCTTCTCAAGCAAGCTAACTAACTACCTTAATCTAGAAGCTTCCTTCATAACTACCAAGCTTGCAAAGGAAGCTAAACCTAGCTTAGCTTCTAAAGGAAGCTAGATCAAGCTTCTAAGGGAAGCTAAAGGAGAAGACTATAAAAAGAGACCCAAGGTCATCATTACAGGTTGTTGAAAATTGAGCCAAAATTCCGCAAGTTCAGTGACACAACTTGCAACTCAAAACCCTAGCCCAAATCCAATTCAAAAGCTAAATCAAGATTCATCGAGTACCAAATTGAGCAAGAATTCAAAGCGCCTCTTTGAAGCAACGCCGATCTTCATCCGAGCAAGTGATCCACGACGATCCGCGACTCAAGAAGATGATGCAAAACTAGTTCGACGATCGAGTTCTCTCCTCAATTCTTGTAGTCTTTGAGTGTATTGTAACGAAATATCGAATAATAAAAGGTGAAAATTCTTGATCTTGCTTTTCTTTACATTTGAGCATTATGATGAGTTGTCAATTCTTGATTGCTTTCTTTTTCATGATGTTTAAGTGAAAACTCCGCTTGTGGAGGAATCGAGAAAATAGATAGATGATGATGATTAAATTCTTGAACGATTCTTAAGTCTTATGAGTTTTGTAAACTCTAGGAAATTGAATCAACGACGACCTAGTTTTGAGCGAGATACTTTCTTGAATATTTTCGCTCTAAATTAGAGATCAACGATCGATGCTTGAATTTCCTAGAGGGTAGAATTTGAATGATGATTAACGAAAGGACAAAGGATGATGATGGAGAAACCCTAGTTTCTTTAATAGATCCCTAAAGCTCGTTGATTATCATCGATCTAGCAACAAATCTTCAATAGATAAGAATTTGTAATCATAAGTATTCATCATCACCATCGATTGGATCGATTCCTACAAGCCTCTTTACAAATCTTGATAATTCAAACAATTTGGGAACATTTCTTGATTCTTGATTTTAGATCTTTACTTTCTTTAAGTTTCTTGAAAATAAAAGCTCACAAATCTTGAATCAATTTTATTGCAATTTCTTTTATCTTTTAATTTTCGACTCAAGTAAAACAAGATCGATCAAATCTCACTTTCCCTGTGGACGATCCGCATTCACCGACGAACCTACAATAGACACTGTTATTGATTGCGGTTTACAAATTTCTTTGGTTGTGATCTTTACACTTTTCAAAACACGACATCGGAAGAAACGATTCAATCACATTGCTTCATGTTTTAGTAGTACATGATAGAGTACCTTTCATGAATATTGTATTTACATACTGTTACTTTATATGCTTTGTTTCATGTATTAACAGTACCTGATAGAGTGCCTTACATGACTGTTGCATACATATTACCATTTATTGTTCATGTAGTAGTAGTACCTGATAGAGTACCATACATGACTGTTGCATACATATTGCCATTTATTATTCATGTAGTAGTAATACCTGATAGAGTACCTTACATGATTGTTGCATACATATTGACATTTATTGCTATCAGCTTGCATGCATTAGATTTGCGCTGTACGTGCATACTTGCGATTACCTGCATATGTTATTTACTATTCACGAGTTGGCAACTCACCCCCGTTGTGCCACAGTGTTTTGCAGGTTGTTCCTCAGAATAGTCAGAGGCAGGACTATTTTCATCTTTCGTATCATCTTTTGCAGCGGATACTGTTTCGGCTGACTGTGTATAGTTTTGCTATAGGTGGGTTTTGCGGCTGTCCAATATTGTTTATTGTTATCTTTGTACCATGTACTCTCCATTTACCACTTTCATGTATGACTTAGAGACTTGATGTGAGGACGATATTGTATATTTTGGTGATTTGGATGTCTTTTATGCAGTTTTATTTATATCGTCTTTTATTTCTTCGCTACGGCGTCTTATATTTGTTGTGGTGGTTGTTTTCCGCCTATGGACGTGGATTTGCTCCCGTTGGGGATGCTTTACTTATATCATTGTATGTACCCATTTTTGGGGCTAGTTTTTACAAAGGAGGTGCTGCCAAAATTTTTAAGAAAGTAAAGTTGGACTTTAAAGAATTTGTTTTAAAATTTAAAAAGTTTTGAAAATGCTATTATCACTTACTACTTTTGATGGTTTAGATTGCTGGGTTTTCGGATTACTTAAATTGCGTTACGCCTGTAGACGTTGCGTAGTTTAAGGGCCGTCACGGGCCAATTTCGGGTCGTGACACCAGTGCCGGTACTTCTGAGGGAATTTCCCCATGCTTTCGCACGGACCTAATTAAAATAAACCTCATTTTCCCAGAGGCGTAGCCCCGTTGACACCTTTCTAGACACCTAATGAGTTAGCTGATTGTAAAGTGCAAAATTCTCCCAGGAACAACTATTGCTCACAGTGGGATCAAGATCCTACTATCACATAAAAGGTATGCAATCTCATTGCAAATTTCAACAATTGAAACTCCCGATATGGTTTTTATCCCTAGCACTTATGACCTTGACTATAATCAACATATCATAAGTACTAGTCAAGTAATACCCGTCATTTCATGATTAATTAGACCCACCCATATGACCCTTGACTATAATCATCATAATCACGTGAATGTCCTAATTAATCTCATCATATGTTGTGTAGGAAGACATCACTTAGCTACCGTGCACTACGCCTGGACTATAATCAACATACGTAGCACGAATACTAAGTACTCTACTTGCTAAAATGACGGAGGGTTGCGTATAGTTTTTAAGAAAACCTTTAACGCTTCGAACTTGATATCGTTGTAGAATCTAATGGTTTAAAAAAATGAGTGGCTTAAGCTCCGCCTTTTGAAATCTTGCTTTTTTCATAAAAAGCCGAGTAGGTTTCAAATCTGATTCTACAATATCTTTTTAGGTTTCTTTTGTTTACATTAATCTTATTAATGTAGTCCCATCATTTAAGTCCTAAGCCATTACAGAAAAGAAACGAAAATAGAATGTACGTTTATGCCATCCGCATTCGCCACAATGTCCCATTATGGACCGTTATGTTACTTAACTAACGGCATAGCGGGGCGGGACTAGCGCGGATGCAAAATATAAGCAACGTTTATTATATATCATATATATAATACATCATTCGTCTCAGCATATAAAGTAATCACATTACTGAATATCCACAGCTGAAGCACATATATGAAAATACAGGATATATTAGGACGTCCGTATTTTGTATTTAGCCAACAATTGAAAATACGGATTCCACGGTCGCGATGAATAGCCAATCCCACACCCCTAAACCCCTACGAGAGCGTCAAGCAACCCTACCAATTCTAGAGTTAGGAGACCCGGTCTCAACTCCTTAAGTTGGTCTTCGACTGGACCCTAAAACCCGGTTACTTGTGCTCCCCGTCTTGGGTCTATCCTAACGCGGAAAAGTAAATAATATACAACAATGGTGACATCATCCTCAACCCGGAAGTGCCCCAATAAAAAAATATTACATACAATTAATTTTACATGAATGAAAAGAAAAACTCTCATCTCACATAAAACCCCCGGCTATTCATTCACGACGATTCTGCACATCATATCTCAGCAATACATAATATCACATATCATCAACATAAGTAAGTATGCGTACCCCAATTGTCGTTGATGTATAGCAACGAAACCGGCGATACACCACATACTACATTTACGGTCGCAGAAAAGAAAGTGAAAACCTACAACAATTGGAATCGACACTGCCTTTAGATATCATAAACCCGGAATATCACATGTTCAGGATTTCATGCCTAACAATGCAAATCATATATTTAGGTCTCAACTATGAAAACACCTTTTCAAAAGAAGTCGGATAATTCAACAAGATTCCCGATTCTACCGAGGCCAAAATATTAGATTTACACGCAACTAATTACTTTTCACAAAAATAATTAGTGTAGATTCCAATTATTGTATCACATTCACAAATATCTAGACAATGTTAAACGTTTCGATCGAGTCAACAAGCACCCACAAATTACCCCGATGAGCTCAACACTTGAGCAAAGTTAAAGTACCCAAAAACGTGCCACGGTGCCTATGATCCAGCCATAGAAGGGCCAAACCTACACCTCACCTATGACACCGCGGAACTACGGCAAACCCTAGGGTTCAGTCGCGGTTCCGAGGGCATAGAATCGAGTTAAGGTTTTTGTTCTTCTAGAGGGTCTATAGAGTTACTTGCACGACTATCGAATATAATTAACTTATGAAAATTCCAACACTTGAAAATTTTCAGCGAGGGCAATATGGGGTTATTGATGCTCACCCGAACTGTCAAATATCGTCCAAGTTACCATTACAATGTTAAAACATACGACTACGAAATACTCCGAATAAGGCCCTAAGCACAATTTGCCTCACATGAAAATTTGGCCTAAACAAACAATACTTGAAACCCCAAAAACCTACACACCAGAGCACAGGAAAAATTCAAAGCAATTATGGGCAACTGGGGCCGGCGAGCTCGGATTTGAGCAAGGAGTGCTCGGCCAAAAACCGAGGGGTTTGCCTCAAATTTGTTCCGTGCTCTTAGTGCATTGTCAGTAAGCTTCTGCGGTTGTTTGAAAAAAATTTCGAGCACTTTAAAAAATCGACAGAGAAGCTTATTTTAAGGGTTGCAGTTTTGTAATTCGGAGTTGTTTCGGTTTCGTATTGTTTCTAACATTGTCTATGTTTCTAGTTTGGCTCTGATACCACTGTAGGGATTTTATAGCACCACACTAGGTTTAGAGTTGGATCACACATGCTATACCAAAAATTTAGAGGGTGCTAAACAATTCCAAACATGAATCGAACTAGAAAAATAGAGTAACAACTAGCTAGTATCATATACTACAAGTGTCTAACACTAAGTGGGAGAGATACAACCTTTGTAGACCTCCTCCTAGACTCCTTGGATCATGTAGGGTTTGAGTTGGTTGGCTTGCATCCTTCCGCGTCCACGATGATCCACCACAAAGTCTCTTTGCACCAAGCTCCAAGCTTCCCTTGATCAAGGATGAAGAAGAAGCAAACACTCCACTCAAGTAGGATAGACAAAAGTGGAATGGTGATGTGGGTTTGGATCTCACTGCAAAACCTTTTCTTTTTAATCCTTTCTCTTTCTTTTAAAACCCTAGTGTGCTTTTGAGGAGAGAGAGGAAGAAGGAGATGGCACAAAACAAACTCAAGATAATAATGTGATAACCCTCCCTAAACTCAAGAGAGTAAGAGAAGTCATCCATGTTAAACCATGGTTACAAAATATCTAGATATTTTGTAACTTGAGTGTAAGCAAAACTATAGGCCAAAACCATGGGCAAATGAAACCATTGACTTTGTCAACTCAAGAGAGTTGAATAGTCAACCATGATTTTAATCCCATTTTGCTTTTCTCAAATAAACAAAATATCTAAAAAATGTTACCATGTGAGTCCTGCATTGCCACCACCAATGTATCATCAATCATGACACATCCATGCTTGCATGTGTGCATGCATATCAACATATACATGCACTCATGCATGCAACATAAAGAAATAAGTTTTAATAAATGAGCTAATGGACTTAATATTAAATCAACACTTGATTTAATAACCCGGTCATATCACATACGACCCGTCAAATAGAAAACGCATGATTAAAATACGGTATCCAATACACGCAATTAATCGAGCTCCGGCGCATATCACATATGCACCCCACATCATTTTTCCTGAGCTAGGAGACCCCTTTGTGGGATTTTAAGACTCATCAATATGCTAGCAGTAGGCAGTGATCGCATCACATGCCCACAAACCGTCAGTGGCACAAGCTGTACGTAACGGCTCCCAAGCATTGAGCGATTAGAAGAAACACAAGCAAACCTGCTAAAACTCCCGTCGCGCCAACTGGTAACACTTACCATACAGTCCGGTCTCTTCGTCAAATATGCTGCATATGTAAGTCTAGGGATAGTATCGTCGACCCCAATAACCCAATCAGTCATGCCGGTATATGGCTCATAACAGATCGAGAAACTACTGATAACACTTATCAGTAAATCTCAGCAGCCCTGGCCAGGGACTTCCTGTTATAGCCAATCGTACATGGTGCAACATCAACCCCTAATACCGGGAGAGATGAAACCCCTCCTATCGCTCATTGCCTCCATGTGCCTTGGGACTGTACCCAAAATCCACCTGTTTGCATGACTCAGTAGAGCCGTGGTAGGGTGGAGATCAAAGTACAGTGGGAGGACACACAAGACTCTATGACATCTCGGGTCTACAAACTAACCTGTACCAGTGTCACCTGAGAACTGCTATCCGACGATAGATATAATACCACATAGGAGTTCTCGGCAAGTCCGTTCAGTGTACCCAATCTCCACTGAGCACCCGTATACGATCTTTGGTGCCACCACACCAATGGATATGGGATCATCCATCACCCATCATATGGGACAAGTAACGTATATGCTAGTCTACTCTTGTGATATCGATGCCCCGTCTCGATACACCCACGACTAAGAACATTTCAATGATATGCTCATAGACTACACATGTCCCACTAGTATGATCCGCATCATAATCTCAGTAGTCCTGCATCATCCTAAGGGCTATATCAACATGTACCGAATGAATGAAAGCATGATCAAATGAACATGTCAAGATAAAAGGTGCAAACAGATAGCATGCTATCATGTCGAGCAAGAATGTCCCCTAAATACACACACACACACACACACACACACACACACACACATATATACTGATATATACAATATCATATAATGGCCTATAGGGCATACATATATCCAACACATATTACACTTACGGTCGCAGAAAAGAAAGTGAAAAACTATAACAATTGGAATCCTCAACTTGCTTAGACATCATAAACCCAATGTATGACATACTTTGGATTTCATGCCCAACCAAATGAATTCCTTAGACATCACATGCCTAACAATTATAAACCCCGTATTTTAGTCTCGATATTGAAAACACTTTCCAATAACCAGTCAGGTAATTCAACAAGATTCCCGACAACCTGATTAAAAGCGCGTCGGAAACTTTTATAGAAGGCCGCACCCTCGATGCCGTCGACGAAGTGCACTCAGGCGGAACACCGTGGCCGCGAGCACTCGAACGGATACTTTTGGCGACGGGGTTTTCCTACAGTCACTTGGTCGGGGCTATGGGGAGTGGCTATCTAGTAAGGTTACTTGGCGAGTATCCGCGTACACTACGTAATTGCGACGGACTTTTGATCCACATCAAAATTCCGTGGCAACCGATCAAATGAGACTAAACTACTAGATTTATAAAATTCAAACTAGTTATCATATATCTAAATATTGTGGATTCCAAGTATTGTATCACAATCATAGATATCTAGACAATATTAAACTTTTCGATCGAATAAACAAACACCCAAAATTTCCCAAAGGGCTCAACACTTGAGCGGAGTTTAAAAAGTACCCAGAACATGCCACAACACCTATGGACCAGCCGTAGAAGGGTCAACCCTTGCCTCACCTATGGCGCCGTGGAACTACCACAAACCCTAAGGTTTCGTGGCAGTTCCGACAGTCACAGAATTGAGTTAGGGTTTTGTTCTTCTAGAGGGTCCATAGAATCACCTGCATGATTTTCTGAATATTTTGAACTTGAAAAAATCCAACACTTGGAAAATTTCCAGTGACGGAAAAAATGGGTTATTGATATCCGTTCGAACATTTTAACGTCGTCTAAATAACCCAAAACAATGTTAGAATTACGACTACGAAACACTCTGAATTGCCATTGCACAAAGATAACATCACATACAAATTTAGCAAAAACAAGCGACACCTGAAATACCAAAACCAGAGACTACAACACACTAAAAAATTGAACCCAGAACAAGACTACTAAACCGAGCAGGCCGGTTTTTCAAGGCATGTGGCCAGCCAAAATCCGGCGAGGGAGGTTGAATTTTCTACTGTGTTCATGTTACATCTCATATAAAATTCTGCAGTTGCTTAAAAAAAATTTGACACTTTAAAAATTTCGACAGAAACTAGATTTTTATATCGGATGTTTCGTAGTTGTTTCGGTTTCGTAATTCTACAAACATCGTCTAATTCTCTAGCTTGGCTCTATACCATTGCAGGGTTCCCTAGGTTGACAGCAAGGTTTTGGGAGGTATCGTCCATGCCAATTTCAAAATTTTGCCGTACTAAAGAACCCTAACCTAGAATCTTAATAGAGATTTAGACGAATCAAGAATGCAAACAACTTTACATCTAAGTGTATGAGGAATACAACCTTTGTAGACCGGTCCTTCACTTCTAAAGCTCCGTTTAGTAGTCCCTTCGCTCCATGTAGTGAACACACGAACTCTAGTAAGGGTTTACATGAAGAAATGAACAAGCTTGTTCGAAGTCTTCGAGGCCGTAGATGATCTACGTCGAGAAGACTCAAGCTCATGCTACCTCTTCACTAATGGCAGATTAATGAAGTAAACACCCTAAACTAAATAGCTAATATAGTAAAAGATGATGAAATAGGAATTTTGCTCACTTTAGATTTATTTTTCTCACAATATTCCTTCACCTTTTGAAAAGCTAGAAAGCTTTCTCATGAGGAAGAAGAAGATGAAGTGGAGATGAGAATGAAACTCATGAGGTGAGAATAGCAACCATGGGTGAGTTAGTGTCATACACTAACTCATGTAGAGAATAAACCATGGCTAACAATAATGGTTAGGTTAATAAATATCTGCAAGTAAAACAAAATTAGTGGACTTGGTCAATGGTTCCACAAGTTTCTACAAGCTTGAACCATGTGACTAATTACCAACTAATTTGATTTACTTTAAATAAATAAAACCCATCATTATTATAAGCATGGTGTGAGTCTCATACACCCATGAAGCATGTAGTATCAAGCATGACACAAATAAATTGTACATTAATATATATCACATATATACTATATGCATACAAGTGAGAAAAAGAAATGTTTAAGTGATTTAATATTAGTTAATATAATTCAATATATCAAATATATAAATATACATTGAATTATTAAATCAACACTTGATTTAAGAATCCGGCTATATCACATACAATAGGCTAATATCAAATGTAATAACTTATCGAATCAACACTTGATCCGATAACCCGGCTATATCACATATAACCGACCGATATCACATATCGCGAGAATAGAATGCGGTATCACATACGCGCATTAATCTCGGTACCGCACATATCACATATGTGCTCCTACTTCATTTCACATGAACCAGGAAACCTCTATGTAGGACTCTAAAGACTCGTTAATACGCCGGCAGTAGGTGATGATCATATCAAACACCCACAAGCCGCAACCGGTCTGCTAAACGTAACGGTCACCCAGGTATTGAGTGATCAGAAGATCAACAAGCAAGCTTGCTCATACTCCTGCGAATCCAATCAGTAACACTACCGTACAGTCCGGTCTCTTCGTCTGATATGTCGCATATCATAGCCTGGGGGTGGTAAACGTCACACCCCAATAGCCTGATAAGTCATGCTGATGCAAGGTCCATAATGGTTCGAGAAACTAATGATAACACTTACCAGTAGATCTCAGCAACCCTGGCCAGGGATTTCCTGTTATGGACAATCAATCATAGCGCAACATCAACCCCCAATACCGGGAGAGACGAAATCCCCTCCTATCGCTCATTGCCTCCATGTGACTTAGGACTATACCCAAAAACCACCATTTTTGCACAATCTCTCGAACGTGGTATGGTGGAAATCAAAGCACAGTGGGAATCACACAAGTCTTTATAACGATCTCGGGTCGACAGACTAACCTGTACCAGTGTCACCAGAGAACTGCTATCTGACGATAGGTATGATACCATCTAGGAGTTCTCGGCGAGTTTGTTCAGTGTATCCAGTCTCCACTGAGCACCCGTATACCTTCTCTGATGTCAAACACCAATAGGTATGGGATCATCCATCACCCATCGTATGGGTCGAGAAGTGTTTACGCTAGTCTACTCTGGAATATCGATGCCCCGTCTCGATACCCCCACAACTAAGAACATTTGAAGGATGTACTTACCGACTACCCTTGCCCCACTAGTATGATCTGCATCATAATCCTGGTAGTCAAGTACTCATCCTAAGGGCTTTATTAACATGTAATAGCGAGGCAGTCAGTGTACATGTTAAGATAAAGAGCAACCAGATAGCATACTATCATGTCGAGTAAGAAAGTCCTCCCTATATATGTCCAAGCATCCACTATAATATACATCACATGTATAATAATGGCCTCTAGGGCATACATATAACTAACACTTTCGTTAACTCGTCTAAAGCAAGATAAAGGTTCACATTTCCCTGCGGATGACCCGTACTCATCACGGCTAGCTACTAGCGACACTATCTTGATTGGGGTTATTTACAACACAATTTTTCATCACGATCAACCAGCCGCCGACTTCCTCGCTTTCATCCCCTCGCCTTTCCCTTGCCTTTGACCACCTCGTCACCCTCTCTCCTTCCCGAGCACTCCCCGCCCCCACCACGATTACAACCCCGACCACGACACCCCGTACTCCCAGACGAACCCATCTCCCGAGAACCCAAACCCTAGCCACCTTCACCTCCTTCACCAATGACCTCACTCTTGTTCCATCACCGCAACCACCACCTCCACTTCCTCTCTCCAACCCTGAAGACTTAAACCCTCTAGATCCTGGCACAACCTGAGAACCTCACCTGCAGTCCACACCCACCGCCCGCACCACCTCACCACCGATCACCGACGACCTCGTCGTTGTCACTATCTCCGCCTCCTCTCCCTCCCCATCCCTGACACCTCAAGCCATCACCACCATCCCTGACAAAAACTCCCTGCACACCCCTTCAACCCAAGAATCCCCACCGCCCACTGCCATGGATCTTGCCATCGACTGCCCATCATCGACGTCACCTCCCCTCTTTCCATGAACCCCAAGCCAAAGCACCACAACCCCAAAACCTTAGTCTTCTTCTTCTCCTTCTTCTTCTTCTTCTCCTCTTTTTTCCTCTTGATTCTTGGTTTTTCCCACCATCGCCGGAGTCACGCACGTCTCCGACGATCCGGGAGACCCAGTCGTCGTTCTCATCCAGCATGGTCATGTCTTTGAGTGGCCTAGTTCAGTTCTGTATGCACGTGGTTCGCATCGTGACGTTTACCCGACGTCGAACGTAACTTACGTACCCCGTCGTGAGATCCAATCAGGAAAGTTTATCTTGCTACATACTATGGTACTATATATATATATCCATATGAATAAAAATAATACATGTATTTTAGTTATGCATCCCATGTTGTAATTTTAGCGTTTTTCGATATCCGTACATATCCGTACTGAGAATTGCGTATCTAGTTGCATGCCGGAACCTCATTACATCATATTACATTTAGATTAGTGCAACATGATGTTTAGTTGCATCTTACATAGTCATGGATACAAATATAGGTTATTACAGATAGACACATATGCATCCTGACATCAGCACTATTTACCGTGATCCCGATATCGTTTATCGTTTCACATTTGGTATCCATTTGATACATATGCAGCACATGACATGCCCTGACACACTACTTGACTTGATCTTGATCTTGTTACTAATGCCGACAATCCTGACTTGTTGTCCTGACGGACGTAACTTGTTGTCTATATAGAAAAAAACTGTACATGTTGATCTTGTGTTGGCATTAGTTCCATATTATCAATACCTGACTTGAACACATAACCTTGGGGGTAAGGAGAAATCAATAATGAAACCTGACTTGTAACTCGATAGTTCGATACTTATACTGATCAGTCTTACGGGCTAGGCTACGCCGAGATGATACTGCTGACATCATTCATCTGTACATGTTACATGTTTACTGCCTAGCGGCATTCAGCCTGAGAATCTTAACCGTGGTCCCGGGCATGCATGGGATATGATTGAGTTACATCGACGATTCCATTAAATTGATTTCAAAAACTTTATAGTAGATAACCCAGTAACACAGTTTAGATTACTCATTGCACTTCACATACACATACACACCTCACTGTTTATATTCATGTTGTTGAATTATATTCATGACTATATATCTGGTTACATCCTGGTTATTACTATTAATTGTTATTATGACGCACTGACGTCTGGGTTTTGCATGGCCCAGTTCCGCTATCTCTATCGCAGGCTGAACAGGAGTATTTTAGCCGTCAAGCCGAGCAGTGAGGATTGTGTTTAGTGATGTTTAGTCTAGTTTTTCCGCAGCTTTTATTTCTTGATGTGAGCCCATATTGGAACGTATTTGCAGATGTTGTTATTTATTGGATTTATCGTTTCCACTTATATGTTTTCTTGACTCTTTATTTTGGCAAATGGACATGTATTAGATAGATTTTATGTTTTATTGTTCTTCATATCCTATAGACAGCCGTAATGTGACTGTAAAGGGATGATTCCTATCCACATGTAGCATGGTTGGCCCTGCCACGTGCCGTAGTTAGCGTACTCTAGGAAGCGGGGCGTGACATAACCCGAGAGTAATACCTACTCATCAGTGGGATCGGGACCCAACTATCATCGCATGATAACTTGATAGAAGCCAACAAGCCACCACACTCTGAAAGGTATGCATACAACTGGCAAGTTTGCCTTATGTTTGAAACTCCCGATGTGAATTTTACCCCTAACGGACTATGATCTTGACGGATGCCAACAAACCATAGGCCGCTAGTCAAGTTCCATCTGTCATTTCGTGATTGATTCGAACCCACCCGCACAAGCACTTGACGGATGCGAACAAAGCTGTGCGACTATCCCTAGCAATCGCATCTCTATGCAGCAGAAAAGTATCACTCAACTACTATACACTATGCCTTGACGGATGCCAACAAACACAGCACGAATATTAAGCGCTGCCTATCTGAAACAAAAGAGGGATACGGCTGGTTTTTATAAAAACCTTGAACGTAATGAACTTGATATCGTTGAAGGAACCGATCAGTTATGAAAAGGAGTGGCTTAAACTCCACTTTTCAAACGAGTGGTTTTGAAGAAAACCGAGTAGTTTATAGTCACGTAAACTTTTGCTTAAGAGTGAATTCCCTGTGAAAGGAACAAGACTCTTCCTTCATCGAATGAGATACTGGATATTCCTAACCGAATACCGCTATGCAAAGAAAAAGAATGCGGCTATAATTTCTTTTTAAAAATTCGGTTCCTGCAACATCATTTTAGATTTATTTTCTTTGCATTAATCCAATTAACATAGTCCCATCATTTAACCTATCACACCAGAAACAACGAAAATAAAATGCACGTATATACTATCAGCATTCGCCATGGGGCTATGGGTTTTTACCGTAAGGTTACTTAACTTACGGCAGGACGAGGGGCAGGGCTGGCGCGGATACAAAACATATACAGTATTTATAATATACTGTTATCCCAGGCCTGATAATCAATAACTCAGGAATGCAGTATACAATATGGAATAGCGGATAAGCTAGGAGTCCCGCATTTCCGTTTGAGCCACAAACGAAACGCGACGTTCCCCGGTCATATGGATAGCCCAAGTGTCACCAAACCAAGACCCCTATAAGTGCGACAAGCCATCCGCCAATCCTAAAAGCGAGGCAACCCTTCTTAGTTACATGAGTGGATCACCCAACGCTTACTAGAATCCGATAACTTGGTCACCCCTCCACGGGTCAAAGCTACACACCCTATAATTGCAGCGAGTAACCCGCCAATCCGAGAAGGAGGTGGCCCGGTCTTGACTCCGCGAGATATTCACCCTATGAATTCTCAAATCCGGCTACTCGAGCACTCCATCATGGGGTATCCTAGTACAGAAATGAAATATAATATACATCACTTAGCGACATCATCCTCAGCCCGGAATGACTTAATAAAAGAGTATACAACACGTAGTGACGATAGTCCACAAGTCGGATGCTCGTCCAGCAATAATGAATATACATCACATAACAAAACCGTACAAACACAACATACGAAAGGTTATGCATCATGACAATCCTACTAAACCAACACAATGATATCTATAACAACATCATCACAAGTAAGTGTGAAACCCCGTCTGGTTTGCCTATGGCAATTAGATGAGGTTTAAAAGCACACACCAACAAAGGTAAAATTATAAACGATGCACAATTAGGTGAAATTTTTGAATTAGACCGGGATACTTTAAAATCCGATGGTGTTTTCCGTAGTCTAAGGGGTTGGTTCTCTTTTAGGCATGCCACATTTTCTTTGCTATTCCTTTTCGGACACGTTTGGCATAGCGCTAGTACCTTGTTCAGATTGTGTATACAAAAATCTGGGACCATTTTACTTCATCTTTGGTAATATTTTAATGTACAATATTGATATCCCGAGTCTCGGTATAGTGTTTTGGTTGGTTAACAGCTATTCGGGGTAGTCCTAGATGAGTGTTGCACACGTATAGTACACTAAGATCGCACGTGTTAATTTATGAGAGTTTAGTTTTGTGTATCAAAAAAGTGGTTGTTGCCCTTTTGAGTTTTCCAAGCCCGATCAGAGAGCAAAGCGAATAGTTCTTTAACGGACAAGCTTGGCTAAAGCCCTACAGGGCCGAGCACAGCGAGTTGAGTTAAACCTCGTCAAGTCAGAACAACGAGTGGAACGACATCATTTGAATGACCTTAGCGGAGCGTCAACTCAAGGAGTTTGTAAAAAACATGGCTAAACATCATCCGGACAACTGAGTAGTTCTCTTAAAGTTTCTGTGTTTGCCCGAAACCAAAACTAACACCTAGTGAAATATAGACAAAAACAAAGTACACTAAAAATCCCAATTTCATATATCCAAGAGGTTGTAAGAAGAAGAGGCCAAATGGATGATGTCTGGCCGCCGGAATCGGCCAAAATGCAAAAACCGGCGGCCAGAACATCTTTGTTCTAGCTCGTTTTCAATAGGGGTCCGTATAATGGTAAATACATCTCACTGAGACCATTTTAAAAAAATTTAGAGGTTTCAAAAAACCCAACAGAAACTTGGATTTGTTAAATTGAATACGGAAAAATTATGTTCGAAACTAAGACATCGTCTACTCTAGTTTTAGTGTTTGGCCAAACTCTGATACTACTGTAGGGATACTAGCGAGCGCGCAACAGAAGCAGAAGCAAATGCGAAACAAAAATCTCAAGGCAAATAATAGCATCCATCTTTAAGAATCTTTCCAAACACTAAAACTAGCAAACCTAGAAAGCAAACCATGAAGAGTTAGACAAATACAACCTTCGTAGTATCTTCATATGCTTCTTGGACGAACTTGAAATCTAGTTAGGCTCCTAGAATGTAGTGAGCAAGCATGGTGAAGACCTTCTTTTGTCAAAGATAGATCCACTTGAGGAAACCCAACTCTAGCTCCATATCCACTTCAAAATAGCTCTTTAGTGAAGAAACTTGGTTCAATAGTTTGCTAGGCTAATGAACCAAGGGATGTAGATTAGATTCACCCTTTCTTTTTCTCACAATCCTTTCTTTTTCTTAACTCTTTTATGAGGAGAGAATGGAATCAAGCGAGCAAAAATGAAGAAGAGGAGAAGGAAAATATTAGAGCTTGTATTGAAAATGAGAGTAAAAAAACTCTCATATTAACCCCTCTCCTTCACTCTGCTTGTCCATGCACTCCTCTTTCCTTCACTTGTCCATTTATATGGGGGTGGGTATATACCCTCTTCCATGTGAAAATAACATAACAAAAAGAGAAAACAAAAGAAATAGAAAATATATAAATATATGTATATGTAAACATGTGTGTGTGTGTATACATATTTTCCATTTGCAATAAATACAAAGTGAGAGAAAAGATAATGAGTAACATAATACTAGTAAATACATATATCTAATATATGTATTAATATATTAAATTAATACTTGATTTAATATCCGTCTTTCCAAAAGACCGGCTACTATTATCAAACGTCTGATTACCGTTGGTGTATTGTTCAGTCGAAAATAATGCACTTTTAACATGATAATTTCCTTACTTTTCTTAATCATCTAAAAGTGTTTGTTATAAATATAACACATATTAGAAGTTCATCTGCAAAATATCGTTTACCATGTGTTTATGTAAGTCGATGTACAACACCCCACGACTTGCGGGGTGGCGGAATAATGAAAAACGATCTTGTTTTAGGTGTAAACATCGACTAACCGAGAATCTTTGCTTAAACATTAACTAACAAGAAACCATAGAAGTGTTAACTACTATGTTAAGTGATTATACCTAATGAACCGAGTCCTTCGTCTTGTCGTTCTTCTCGTCCTCTCCGGCCTTCTCTATGTAGTAGAAGATCCATCCGAGAGCTTTGCTACAAGCTTCACCTCAAACTAGAGGTAACTAGGTTTCTTAAAGTGCTAATCTAAGTAACCTAGGTGATATAGAGAAGGGTTATGGATTAAGTAGTCTAATCTAATCCTTGTACTCAACACATGAGAGGGGAGGATTAGGGTTTGAAGAGAGAGAGCTTGAGGAGAGAGAAGGTGAGCATGAGAATGAGATGAGATAATGATGTATCATAATATATATCAAGCATTATCATTTATCCAATAAAAGAAAATAAAGAATTTACAACCATGCTTGATAAATATCTAAGGGTGATTCATCTCCATGAGTCATTAAGCATTTATGATGCATTAATGACATGGATGAATCACTCATATGACTCACTAATCTCATTTAATGCATATGCCACCTTAACCCCCAAGTCATCATCTTCTAGAAGCTTCTCGCGTAATTACGAGAACGCCCCTCCTATCCGTGAAAACACGGAAAAACTTTAGACTGTATAAATCCAATAACCGGATACTAGAAACTGGCTTAAACCAAAGCCGGCTAGTAAAAATTGTCCGGATGTCGTACGTGCGTAAACACACGTATGCGTCTGAACCCTTGTCGTAAAACCATACGACCACTATATCGTTTTGCCTGAAGTAGGGAAACTCTCTGTGTGGGACTCTAGAGACTCGACTACTACGCTGGCAGTGGGTTTAACCACAGACCGCAAGCGGCACTAGCTGTACGTAACGGTCCCCAGGTAGATGTCGATAAGAAGGCCGATGAGGAAACCCATCCGAACTCCTACTGAGTCTGATGTGACAATCTCCGTACAGTCCGGTCTGTTCGTCTAAGACTATCGCATATCGGGCCTAGGGGGCGGCAAGCGTCAGTCCCCTAATAGCGGTATAAGTCGTGTCGGAGCGAAGCCCATTACACCCTGAGAAACTACTGAAACCTACCAGCAAATCTCGCTTGCCCTGGCCAAGGACTTTGCGTAATGGCTCTCTGACACAGCGCGATATCAACCCCCAATACTGGGAGAGACGAATCTTGTCTAACCGCCACCGCCTCCAAGTGCTCGGGACTGCACCCAACTGCTACCTGTTTGCACGACTCCTTTGAGCCGTGGTAGGGTAGCAATCTAAGAACAGTGGGACACACTCGAGGCGAAGTAGCAGTGTCAAGTCTGCAGACTATGCTCTACTCATGTCATCTGGGAACTGTTAACTGACGACTGGTATAAAAACCCAACCAACAGTTCCCTACGTGTCCTGTTCGGTGTACCCGTAACCCAACGAGCATCTGTATACTATCTCCAGTACGACGTACTGACGGCTGTGGGACAGACCATCTCCCCAACTTGGATGAGAAGCGTACACACTAGTCTACTCCGGAGTATCGATGCCCTGTCTCGATAATCCTACGACTAGGGACCTGAATAAGGATGTGCTTGTAGACTACCCAGCCCCCACTAATGTGACTGCCATCACAACGCTGGTAGTCAAGCAAGATCCTAAGAGCTCTATCAATACGTATACTCACATATTAAGATAGAAAAACCAAGTAGCATACTACCATGTTTAGCAAGACTGTTATATACACGTGAATATCCCAGGCTTCCATTAAGTAATATACAAACTAGTATGATACAATAATGGCCCCTAGGGCATATACACTAACAATCTCCCACTTGCACTAGGGCCATGTACTGGCGTATCGAAGACCTATGATCTCGAGTAACCTCTCGAACTGAATCTCAGGTAGGGCCTTCGTGAATGGATCAGCAATGTTCTCTTCAGTAGCAACTCTCCGAACCTCGATCTCCCGACGATCAATGATCTCCCTGATCAGGTGATACCGCCTCAAGATGTGTCTGGACTTCTGATGGGACCTTGGTTCCTTCGCTAAAGCTATAGCTCCGTTGTTGTCGCAATACAGAGGCATTGGATCAACTATGGTAGGAACCACCTGAAGTTCTGTTAGGAACTTCTTCATCCAGACTGCTTCTTTTGCGGCATCGCAAGCAGCTATATACTCCGCTTCCATCGTCGAGTCAGCAACGGTGTCCTGCTTGGAGCTCTTCCAGCACACCGCCCCTCCATTGAGGGTAAAGACATAACCTGACATGGACTTGGAATCGTCCTTATCACTCTGGAAGCCGGAATCAGCATAGGCCTCCATCCTGAGGTCTTTTCCGCCGTATACCAAGAACATCTCCTTAGTCCTCCTCAGGTACTTGAGAATGTTCTTTACTGCTATCCAGTGCTTCTCCCCTGGGTCTGACTGATACCGGCTTACCACGCTCAGTGCGTAAGCTACATCTGGTCTGGTGCACAACATCGCATACATTATAGAGCCTACCGCAGAAGCGTAGGGTATAATAGACATGCGTTCCCTTTCCAAATCAGTCTTGGGAGACATCTCTTTGGATAGGGTGATTCCGTGACAAGCCGGTAGATTACCGCGCTTAGAATCTTCCATACTGAATCTTTTCAGTACAGTGTCGATATACCTAGACAGCGAAAGTCCCAATATCCTCTTGGATCTATCATGATAGATCCGGATCCCCAGAATGTAAGAGGCATCACCCAGGTCTTTCATGGAGAACCTGTGTGACAAGAATCCTTTGACAGATTGTAGCATAGGAATGTCATTTCCTATTAATAGAATGTCATCCACGTACAATACGAGGAATACGACACTTCTGGCCACAACTTTACTATATATACATGGTTCATCTGGATTTTTGATAAAGTCATATTCTTTGACTGTTTCATCAAAACAGATGTTCCAACTCCGCGGTACTTGCTTTAGTCCATAAATGGACTTAAGCAACTTGCATACTCTACCGCTGCTCCCACTCTGATTGAAACCCTCTGGCTGATCCATATAGACGCACTCTTCTAAATTACCATTCAGAAAAGCTGTCTTTACGTCCATCTGCCAGATTTCATAATCATGGAAGGCAGAAATAGCAAGAAGGACCCGAATGGATTTGAGCATAGCCACTGGAGAAAAAGTCTCGTCATAGTCCAAACCAGGCCTTTGACGAAAACCCTTTGCAACAAGTCTAGCCTTATAGGTTTCCACCTATCCATCTACACCAATCTTTTTCTTGAAGATCCATTTGCATCCTATGGGTTTTACCCCATCTGGAGCAAAGTCCAAAGTCCATACTTTGTTGGTGCACATGGACTCCATTTCGGTCCGCATTGCATCTAGCCATCGTACCGAGTCGCCGCTCTGGACGGCCTGCTCGAAGCTAGGAGGTTCATCATCATCGATGATGCAATCCTCTCTATCCCCATCTATGAGAAAACCGAAGTATCTCTCAAGCGGATGAGACGGCTTACTACTTCGGCGGAGGGGTGCGTGAATTTCCTGTTCTTCTTGAACTACTGGTTCTACCAAACTTTCAGTAGTAGTTTGTGGTTCTGGAATTTCTTCCAGTTCTATTTCGCTCCCACTTGTTTCCTTTTCTAAAAACTGATATTCTAGAAAATGGGCATTACGAGAAACAAAAACCTTTTGTTCCTCTGCGTAATAGATTAGATACCCCTTGGAGTTCTTTGGATATCCCACAAACTGACATTTTACTGATCGTGCCTCGAGCTTGTCCACATGCTGCTTTTTAACAAAAGCTGGACATCCCCATATCTTTACATACTGCAGATAGGGTTTCTTCCCACTCCACATCTGATATGGTGTGGTAGGCACAGTCTTGGTAGGAGCCATGTTCAAAAGATATGCCGCTGATCCTAGCGCATAACCCCAGAAAGATTGCGATAACTCAGCATTACTCATCATGGATCGTACCATATCTAATAGGGTTCGATTCCGTCTCTCCGATACACCATTATGCTGTGGAGTGTATGGAGGAGTAAGCTGAGAGAGAATTCCTTTCTCTTTTAAGTAACCTTGGAACTCGGCACTTAAGTATTCACCACCTCAATCAGATCTTAGTGTCTTGATACTTTTGCCAGTTTGGTTTTCCACTTCATTCTTATACTCCTGGAATTTTTCAAAAGCCTCGGATTTATGTTTCATCAAATAAATGAATCCGTACCTTGAGCAATCATCCGTAAAAGTAATGAAATAGGAAAAACCACCTCTCGCATGTGTAGACATTGGACCGCATACATCACTGTGTACGAGTCCTAAGAGCTCGCTCGCTCTTACTCCATGTCCAGTGAATGGAGTCTTTGTCATCTTTCCTTTGAGACATGATTCACAAGTGGCATAAGTTTGATATTCGAACGAGTCCAAATATCCTTCTCTATGTAACTTAGTTAACCTTGTCTCATTGATGTGACCTAGTCTACAATGCCATAAGAAAGCCTTATTTAAATCTGGAGACTTTCTTTTTAGTGTGTTCTGGACATTGAAAATCTGGATTTGGTTTAAGACATATATACCGTTATTTAGTGTACCGGACCCAATCAAACCATGATTAAGGTGGATGTTAACAACATCGCTTACAAACGTGAAATCATAACCTTTATTTGATAACAAAGAAACTGATATGATATTACACGTTAAACTAGGTACATAAAAACAGTTATGTAAAACCAAAATATGTCCACTCGTCAATCCCAGGTGATAATCCCCAACGGACACAGCTCCCACGTAGCTCCGTTAGCAACCTTTAGGGTCATATCACCTTCCTTCAGCACTCTACGGTTTCTCAATGCCTGCAATGAATTGCATATATGAGATCCTGATCCGGTATCCAATACCCAGGAAGTAGAGTTGGTTGACAAACAATTCTCAATTACAAACACACCTGAAGTCGAAGCCACGGCTTGCTTCGGTCCTTGGTTCTTGGCGTTCCACGCCTTGCAATCCTTCTTCCAGTGCCCTTTCCTGTGACAATGGAAGCACTCATCCTGCGCCACTACTGGCACTGCAATCTTTTTCTTTCCCTTCCCTCCCACCTTACTAACACCTCCTCTAGGTTTGGTGGCGGCCTTCTTCTTCCTTCCTTTGGCCCTTGCCTTGTACCCGGAAGAAGATGTACCGCTAACAAACATAGTGGGTGTTTCCCTTGCCTTCTGTAAGGTGCCCTCTGCACTCCTCAACATGTTAAGGAGTTCCGAAAGTTCAACTTCTTTTCTTTGAATGTTGAAGTTCAGAATAAACTGGGCGTAGGTGGAAGGAAGGGACTGGAGAATAAGGTCTGTATAGAGCTCATTATCCATAGTCGTCCCAAGATCTGCGAGCTCTTCTATATAGCCTATCATCTTTAGGACATGTTCTCCTACCGATGATCCGACGGCCAACCTCGCTCGAAACAAGTTCTTTGAGGTCTCGTATCTTGCTATACGAGATTGCTCTCCATAAAGTTCTTTTGTATGGAGAAATATGGCATCTAGTTCCATATCCTCGTGCCTCCTCTGATGTTCATTGTTCATCGAGGCAAGCACGATGCACTTGGCCTTCGCGCAATCATACTCCCAGGTTTTGCGGATTTCCTTATCCGCATTACTGGATTTGGGACCTGGGACTGCAGGTGCCTTAGCGGTGAGGACGTATCCCAATTTGTCATAGGTCAAAGCCATTTTGACATTCCGCAGCCAATCTTTATAGTTTGGCCCTGTCAGTATATTTTTCTCTAAAAGTAACTTAAGTCCAGTCATTTTTAGGGTCGCTGCAATTAGGAGAGAGAGAAGAAAACACTTTAGCATGATTCTCTTGCAAGTTTAGAGTGGTTTTTAGTTTATCTAAACTGGCTGGCTCCCACTGTTTCTCGAATCCTTCCCCAAACCATAAAAGAAGAATTAGCCAGGACTATTCTCACCGTACAATACTTGCTTAACCGTTCAGCCAGGCTAGTGTCGATACTTCGAGGGAGGTTTTCCAACGCTTTCGCGAAGTTCCTTAATTAAATAATCTCTTTTCTCTGGGGGCGTAACCCCGTTGACACCTTTCTAGACACCTACTTGGTTTATAGCATTGATCGTTAAGTGACGAATATCCTGATAAGTAGCATATACTCACAGTAGGATCGGGATCCAAATATCATCGTCTGATAATGCTGAAGGAATTCTACCAACATTCATCAAACTCCAAATGGTATGCATCTCTTTGCAAACTTCAGTTTCTTTAGAAATTCCCGATATATATTTTTGCCCCATGCACTTATGACCTTGGCGTTGGTCATAATGTCATAAGTACATGTCAAGTTCTACCCATCATTATCTTGTTAATTTGAACCCATCCGTACATATCCTTGACGTTGGCCAAAATGATATCCTTGGTGTTGGGTCTGTCCTAGGAGCAAAAAACAGTAAAATGAAATAATACAACGGTGGCAACAACCGCAACCTGGATGTGCCCCGCAAAAATAATATTACAACAAATTACAATTACATTGAATGAATGAATATAACAACCCATCTCAAACCCCGGCTAAACATCACAACAGTCCAATACAGTTCACATCCACAAACAGTAAAAACCATTACAGAAATGTGCAACCCCCTGCCAACCGACATACTAGCAGTTAGGGGAGGTTTACGAACACATTATACAATCACAGATATAATCATATTAGCAAACATCGTAAAATTTCGATCGAGCAAAACACTTTAGATTGTACTGCAAAACTTCTCTATGCACCTGAGATCTTAGCAGAAAATAAAATATCCAGAAATATCACTGTTAACACAAAGGGGTTACTGGAAAAATTTGGGCCGACTCGGCCCTAACTCGGCCGCGGATCCGCGGCGGATCACACGGATCCGCGGCGGATCACACGGATCCGCCGCGGTTCCGCGGTGAGTTAGCCGAGTTGGGAGCCCAAATTTCTTCAGTAGCCCTATAATTTCATGCAAGTTATTCTGAAGGTCCCTGAAAAATTTTTAGGGCCTGTTTTAAATTCGACAGAAACTGTGTAAAAACGATGATCTTTCCGATTCTTTTTGCGTTCGAAATACTTACGACTTTGCTAATGAGTTAATTATTGTTTAGCGAGGCTCTGATACCACTGTAAGTCGATGTACAACACCCCATGACTTGCGGGGTGGCGGAATAATGAAAAACGATCTTGTTTTAGGTGTAAACATCGACTAACCAAGAATCTTTGCTTAAACAATAACTAACAAGAAACCATAGAAGTGTTAACTACTATGTTAAGTGATTATACCTAATGAACCGAGTCCTTCGTCTTGTCGTTCTCCTCGTCCTCTCCGGCCTTCTCTATGTAGTAGAAGATCCACCCGAGAGCTTTGCTACAAGCTTCACCTCAAACTAGAGGTAACTAGGTTTCTTAAAGTGCTAATCTAAGTAACCTAGGTGATATAGAGAAGGGTTATGGATTAAGTAGTCTAATCTAATCCTTGTACTCAACACATGAGAGGGGAGGATTAGGGTTTGAAGAGAGAGAGCTTGAGGAGAGAGAAGGTGAGCATGAGAATGAGATGAGATAATGATGTATCATAATATATATCAAGCATTATCATTTATCCAATAAAAGAAAATAAAGGATTTACAACCATGCTTGATAAATATCTAAGGGTGATTCATCTCCATGAGTCATTAAGCATTTATGATGCATTAATGACATGGATGAATCACTCATATGACTCACTAATCTCATTTAATGCATATGCCACCTTAACCCCCAAGTCATCATCTTCTAGAAGCTTCTCGCGTAATTACGAGAACGCCCCTCCTATCCGTGAAAACACGGAAAAACTTTAGACTGTATAAATCCAATAACCGGATACTAGAAACTGGCTTAAACCAAAGCCGGCTAGTAAAAACTGTCCGGATGTCGTACGTGCGTAAACACACGTATGCGTCCGAACCCTTGTCGTAAAACCATACGACCACTATATCGTTTTGCCTGAAGTAGGGAAACTCTCTGTGTGGGACTCTAGAGACTCGACTACTACGCTGGCAGTGGGTTTAACCACAGACCGCAAGCGGCACTAGCTGTACGTAACGGTCCCCAGGTAGATGTCGATAAGAAGGCCGATGAGGAAACCCATCCGAACTCCTACTGAGTCTGATGTGACAATCTCCGTACAGTCCGGTCTGTTCGTCTAAGACTATCGCATATCGGGCCTAGGGGGCGGCAAGCGTCAGTCCCCTAATAGCGGTATCAGTCGTGTCGGAGCGAAGCCCATTACACCCTGAGAAACTACTGGAACCTACCAGTAAATCTCGCTTGCCCTGGCCAGGGACTTTGCGTAATGGCTCTCTGACACAGCGCGATATCAACCCTCAATACCGGGAGAGACGAATCCTGTCTAACCACCACTGCCTCCAAGTGCTCGGGACTGCACCCAACTGCTACATGTTTGCACGACTCCTTTGAGCCGTGGTAGGGTAGCAATCTAAGAATAGTGGGACACACTCGAGGCGAACTAGCAGTGTCAAGTCTGCGGACTATGCTGTACTCATGTCACCTGGGAACTGTTAACTGACGACTGGTATAAAAACCCAACCAACAGTTCCCTACGAGTCCTGTCCGGTGTACCCGTAACCCAACGAGCACCTGTATACTATCTCCAGTACGACGTACTGACGGCTGTGGGACAGACCATCTCCCCAACTGGGATGAGAAGTGTACACACTAGTCTACTCCGGAGTATCGATGCCCTGTCTCGATAATCCTACGACTACGGACCTGAATAAAGATGTGCTTGTAGACTACCCATCCCCCACTAGTGTGACTGCCATCACAACGCTGGTAGTCAAGCAAGATCCTAAGAGCTCTATCAATACGTATACTCACATATTAAGTTAGAAAAACCAAGTAGCATACTACCATGTTTAGCAAGACTGTTATATACATGTGAATATCCCAAGCTTCCATTAAGTAATATACAAACTAGTATGATACAATAATGGCCCCTAGGGCATATACACTAACAGTTTATACTTTAAAATCAATATTATGAAGGAAATTGTATGTTTAATATTTTACGCATAATAAATTGTATCTCAAATATAACTAACATTGTTCATTGAAAATATTCTACAAGATTAGCTCAGGTCAGATATCAGGAATCAAGAATCTGCTGATAAAGTAAAGAAAGTCGAAGAATCAAATACTGGCAGAGACTCAGAATAGATAATAAGATTCCAGACATCAAAGAAATACCCAAATACCAACAGGAGAAGACTCCATAAGTTCGAAGCCATGATTTCACCAAGACGCCGCGGAACCACAGCCGAGTTAGGCCGAGTCGCAGCGGATCCGCGGCCGATTCAGGGAGTTAGGAGGCGGGAGTTTTCTAGAATCTTCTTCGTAACAAACTTAGTTTGTTGGGGATTTCTGTTACTGGTTTTGGGGCTATAAAAAGGACCGAGGGCTACATCATTTGGGGGATCTAGATCTAAATCTAAAACATCCAACATCCAAGAAAAACCAATCTCAAAAGGGAATCTAAGATCTAAGATCAAGAATCTTCGATCTTGAGATCCTAGATCAAAAAATCATTAAGAAATTCATCAAGCGATCAATCAAGAAAGTTTCCTTTACACGAAGCCAATCACCATCAACGAGCAAGCAATCCAAGACAGGTCCAAGATTCGAGGTGATCAAGCGACGTGAAGATCAACGTAACATTTACTTCTTCAAGGCAGAGATTGAGAGCAAATTCTTCTTCCTCTTGTAATATAAACTCGAAGAATTATATTGTGAAGTTGAGTAATAAAGGTAGAACATTAGTTTTATCAATTCGCTTACTTTTAAATTCCGCATTTTGAATTCTTTCACAATTCTTTCTTTTATTTTCATGATGTGCGAGTAATTCTCCGCTTTATAGGATTCGTAGGATTAAGGTAGATCAATGGATGAGAAAATACCATACTCCTTTTAAGTCTTATGAAGTTTATAAAGTTTAGCAAATGAATCATCAACATCCTTATCGGGCGCGATATCAATTTCTTGATAATCTCGACCACAATTTGAGATGAGATTGACGATCCTTTTGCTAAGGGCTAGACATGAATGGAGATCAATGAAAGGACATGGGTCAATAAAGGAGAAACCGTAGTTTCTTCCAAAGAATCCTAATCCTCATTCATCGCCATCAATCTAGTTTTAAATCTATCAATAGATAAGAGGAGCGATCTTTATTAGTCATCCTTGGCTACTAAATCCTAAAGAATCCTACAAGCCTTCTTCATATAAATTTTCTTGATTTTCTTCAATTAGATTTTGAAACTATCTTCTTGATTTTTTTTATTTTCTCTTTTCTATTTCTTTCAACATCTAAAGTAAGAGCTATAAAATTCCACGAATTCCAGAGGACGGCCTGTATTCAACACAGTTAAGCTACACGCGACGCCGTGTTGATTGCGGTCACTTTACTTAAACTTCTAAACAAAACTTCTTTTCTTTTTTCTCAAAGAATTTGAACCAATCATGTATCCAATACACGTGTTTTAATCAAACTCCGGTACGCATCCAATCCGCATATCTACACCATATCGCTAGAGCAGGAAAAACTACTGTATGGGACTCTAAAGACTCGACAATACGCTGGCAGTGAGTTGCTGGATCCAATCCATAACCGCAAGCACGTCGGTGGCACTAGCTGTACGTACGGCTACCCAAGTATTGAACGTAAATAAGATCGACAAGAAAGCTCATCCGACCCCTATTAAGCCTATAAGTGACAGTCACCGTATAGTCCGGTCTCTTTGTCTGAAAGTGGCGCATACCGGGTCTAGGGGTGGAAAACGTCAGACTTCTAATAACCAGATAAGTCGTGTCGGTGTCAAGCTCATCACCTACCAAGAAACTACCGATCTCCTATCAGTAAAAATCATCCGCCATGGCAATAGAGTTATGGTGATAGCCAACCGAACATAGCGCAATATCGACTCTCCATACCGAGAGAGATGAATCCCCTTAATCCACTCACTGCCTCCATGTGTCTCGGGACTGTACCCAACTAAAATCTGTTTGCACGCCATAGTAGAGCCGTGGTAAGGTAGTAATCAAAGTACAGTGGGAATTCACACAAGAAAAATGATGACCTCAGGTCAAAAGACTACCTTGTACTCATGACACCAGAGAATTGCTATCGAACGATAGATATAATATCATCTAGGAGTTCTCGGGGAGTCCGTCTAGTGTAACTCATAACCCAATGAGTACCTGTATACAATCTTTGGTGTCGGACACCAATGGCTGTGAGACCGGACATCGCCCCTCGTCGGGTTCAAGAAACATATACACTAGTCTACTCTGAAATATCGATGCCCTGTCTCGATACTCCTACAACTATGGACATTTAAGGATGTGCTTATGGACTACCCAGTTCTCGCAAGTATAATCGCCATCATAATACTCATAGTCAAGCAAAGATCCTACGGACTTTATCATTATGTATTAGTGACACGTAATAGCAAGTAAAACGTATACACATGAATGATAAAGACAAACTAGATAGCATACTATCATCTTGAGCACGACTGTTCTACATGTATAGATCCTCCCTCTATTATCATAATTGCTTACCTGCAATTACAATAATTGCCTTGAGGACAATATATCCAACACTAATAACCTGATAAGTCGTGCCAATATGAAACTCATAACCAACCGAGAAACTACTGATATCCTATCAATAAATCTCATTCGTTCTGGCCAAGGACTTATGGTTATAGCCAATTTCACATAGCGCAATATCGGCTTTCTATACTGGGAGAGAAGAATTCACTCAATCCGCTCACTGCCTCTATGTAACTCGGGACCGTACCCAACAAAAACCTGTTTACATGACTTAGTATAGCCGTGATAAGGTAGTAATCTAAGAATAATAGGAACTCTCACAAGATAAATGACGATCTCAGGTCAATAGATCACCGGAGAACTATTATCTGATGATAGGTATAATAT
Source organism: Agapanthus africanus (assembly GCA_030015575.1). Classification (NCBI taxonomy): domain Eukaryota; kingdom Viridiplantae; phylum Streptophyta; class Magnoliopsida; order Asparagales; family Amaryllidaceae; genus Agapanthus; species Agapanthus africanus. Next base: position 461,440,812 of record CM057338.1, read on the forward strand.
CATTTAGGAGTTCTCGGTGAGTTCGTCCAGTGTAACTCATAACCCAATGAGCATTTGTATACAATCTTTGGTGTCGGACACCATTGACGGTAAGACCGGCCACCGTCCCTCGTCGAGGTCAAGAAACTTATAACTAGTCTATTCTGGAATATCGATGTCCAGTCTCGATGCTCTCACGACTAAAGAAATTTAAGGATGTGCTTATGGACTACCCAATTCCCACAAGTATTATCACCATCATAATACTGGTAGTCAAGAAAATATCCTACGGGTTTTATCATTATGTATTAGCGACACGTAATAACAAGTAAAACGTATACACATAAATGATAAAGACAAACTAGATAGCATACTATCATATTGAGTAAGACTGTTCTACTCGTATAGGTCCACCCTCAATTATCATAACTGCACGCCTGCAATTACAATAATTGTCTTGAGCGCACTATATCCAACAATGAGAGGTTTTGGATATAAAAAGCATTATTTAATATCAAGCACAGTTTTGATTGTTCTATAAATAAATAGAGCTAATTAATCTTCTATAACATCTAGTTCCGCTACAATTCTAAGCTAGTGGAAGCTTTTGAGTGACTGTGTTAAGGTGTTTCCTCCCATCTTGAACATTTTGTTGTTCTCGCTAGAAAAGTTTCCATATTTATATGCTAACCTTACTGATTAGTATAATATATTGCATATTTGTATGAACATTTTCCCTACTATTGTTCAGTGCTAAATGGTATTTATTGTAAATAAAGAACATGTGTGGCTTTATTTGTAAAAAAATTATTATCATATGTTTCTACATTATAATTAATATAATTAGAGAAAATATATGCATATAATATTTAAATGAAATATTAGTAATTAAAATATGCATATCATATCAAATATTCCTAATCAATATTCTTACGAAATTATATCATATAAATGGTTGGAATAATATCTCAAAAAAATACCAAATACTATTAACATTTTGATTTGAGATATTGTGCAGGTATTAGCTCGGGTCTAAGGTCCAAGTAAGATATCCAAGTCAAATTGGGATATCGAAACCGAATCTGCCAAATTTTAGAAGCAAATCGAGAAATCTAGCAACGGCAAAAACTCAGAGCATTATTTTCAGAATCTAGACATCAAAAGGATTTCCAAATATCAACACGAAATACCAGAAAAAATATACAAACCTAGTTCCACCAAGTTGCGGCGGAAGGGCGGCCAAACATGGAAAAACGCGGCGGATCCGCGGTCCAATCAAGACCGTTGGATGTGAGATTTTAGGATCATAATCTTAACTGTATATCATCACATATGAAATCTAGGGTTTCTAGTTTCTGGTACTATATAAAGGACCGAGAGCTGTACATTCAAAATCATCATCGAAGAGTTCAAGAGATCCACGTATCCGAGTGATCATCATCTATTCATCTACCTCCAACAAGATAAAGATCTAGAGCAAACTAGGGTTCTTGTAATCTACTTTCTAAGGAGAATTATAAATACAATAGTTGATTAATAAAGATAGTTTTTATTTTAATTCTTTTCGTATTTAATTTCTGCACTTATTTTTACACATTACTTTTCTGCATCTTCATTATGCTTTCATTCACCTTCATCCTCTCTTCTAAGTTAACCATGAGCGAGCAATTCCTAACTTGCTAGGTTTTGTAGGATAGGGTAGGATAATGGACGAAAAGATCACTTAACTTCTTTTATACATTTAAAAATTTATAAACATCAGCAAAATAAATATTAACCTCCTTATCGGGCGCGCTTCCAATTTATTGATAGTCACGACCACGATTTGAGATTGGTTTAACACTTGTTTTGGTAAGGGCTGAATATGAATAGAAATCAATGAAAGGACAAGGGTTAGTAATGGCAAAACCCTAGTTTCCTCCAAGAACCTTAATCTACATTCATCACTATCGCTCTAGTTTTAAACTATTAAAAGATAAAAGGAGTCATTTTTAATATTCATCCATTAACTACTAAGTCCTATGAACCCTACAAGCATTTTTATTATAAATTTTATATCCATTTTAACATATAACGACAAACAATCACACATCTTTCATCAACTCGTCTAAAGCAAGAAAAGAGTGCACGTTTCCCTGCGGACGACCCGTTCTCATCGCGGCTAGCTATTAGTGACACCGTTTTGATTGTGGTTATTTACAAAACACTTCTTTCGCATACGATCAATCAAATGGCGCCGTTGCCGGGGAAACGGTCGTAATTCTTTTTCTTGTTATTCGGGTTGATTTCTTATAAAATCCAGCAAATATAAAATAAACAAGAACCAAAACCGCATCTTATGTTTAACGATTATTGTGCGAGTTTTGCAAGAGAATCTGGAGTAACTGGAGAAAGCCAACAGAGAGCCAGAGACCTTAAACTTGGACCAAGGGAGCATAGAGGTTCTCTGAAGGAAACATTAGAAGAAGATCCTCCAAAGCAACGGCGGAACCACGGCATTTTGATGCTGTTGGTGGCGTAACCGCAGCTTCTTGGTGGAATTGGTCCCCCAAAATTCTCAGGTACTCCCCTGTTATCTTTCTCTCTCCTATAAAGTTCCAATAATCTAATTTTATTTGCAGGATTCTTTGCAAATATTGTCGCTAAAAAATCTTTTTGCGTGTTTTGATTCCAGTTTGTTTTTGCATACTTAAATCGGACTTTAAGGGGCAATAAACCCAAACTCAAATTAGGTAGGGATTTTATCACCCTTCCCAGGCCCCACAAATCACAAACGAGCATAATCTCGCCCTACATTAATTTAAAAAATATCAAGACCATGCCTCTAAGGACTGTCGTGCTCAATTAGGATAGAGGAAGGTCGTGGGTAATCTATTGCTTATTTGCATTTCTCTCGTGGTGTCTAAGAATGTGTGACTAAGAAAAGTGGTTACTTAATTAGGCCCGATATTTCGGTGATTCGTATAGCGGATACATCCCACTTACCTGGAACTTACCTGGCCACAAGATTGATAAGGACGTAGTAGAGAATTGATCCCGCGACTTGTTCTTTGGAAGTCTAGGAGCGGTCTAGTGACTTGACCTATGAGACCTTAGCACTAGGGATTGATTGTGCATTTTGTGATTTATTGAGTCAAGCCTCAAGTCTGTCTATTTTTTCAAAACAAACCTTGTTAAAATTGTTCTCATATCACACGCTGCCACGTGCACTAAACCCGCTTAGTGAATGATCGGCTGGACACGGGATTCTAGTGTCCGTCTTGTCCGTGTTTTTTTCTATCGACTCCGAACTTAGTTCTTCTTCATCTTCTATTTCTCCTCCACCCACCACATCTCTCAAAATGGACAGATCTCCATCGGGGTTTAACGATACCACCCTGCGACCACCCGTAGGTGGGTAGAATCCACCGCGCATTTCTCTCCAAGAAAGATGCTGCCCTGTCGCGGTCCCCTTCCTACTTGTATGTCTCTTCCACCAGCCAATGGGGATAATTTCGAAATTAAACCCGACTTCATCAACCTGTTGCCCAAATTTCACGGGCTTGAATCTGAAGATGCATACATTTTTATAACCAAATTCGAAAACGTATGTGCAATGATGAGCACAACCCAACTTTCAGGGGATGCACTGCGATTACTTCTTCTCCTTCTTACCTTGTGCGATCTAGTAGAAAAGTGGTTTTATAGCACTGCCGCACATTCTATCGCTAAATGGGATGAATTCGTTATAGTATTCCTTAAGAAATTCTATCCTCATCACAAGACCGCCCTTGTTCGAAGCGAGATTAACCAGTTTACCCAACTTCCCAACAAACCCTTCTGGAAATGCTTTGAACTGTTTGAAGATCTTCTTGTGCAATGCCCTCATCACGGAATTGATAGATGACAACATTGCCGAATTTTATATGGTGTTAATCCAGTGACAAAACAAATGCTAGAAACCATTTATCGTTGTCATTTCATATCAAAAGACGATGGCGAAGTATGGAAATTTCTGGAAGATCTCGCCGAACAGACATTACAGTGGGAGAGCACTAAACGAACAACGTTTTCATCTAGGGCAAAAATCCATCAGCTCGACGTTTCCATCACAGTAAAAGCCGAAATGGCCGCGATAGAAAAGAAACTCGAAGCGATGGAAAGAAAATTCTTGTTAGCCTCCCTAAACCAAGTTACACTCCCCAAAACTGTGTGTGGCTGTTGTTTTGACCCATCACATGTAACGGAAGAACGTTCTTTGAATGCTCCTTCTCAAGGTTTAGAACAAACTAATACTTCTTTTCAGCAATGACCTAGAAACGATCCTTATTCCTCCATATATAATCAGGGATGGAGGAATCATCCTAATTTTTCTTGGAACCAAAACCAAACTCAAACTCAAAATCAGTTCCCAAGCCAAAATAGCTATCAAAGGCTTCCTCCACAGCAACAACAGCCACCACAACAAATTCAACAACCCTTTCAACAGCAATCTTTCGAAAATCTGGCCAACAACTTTGTACCTTATAGTAATTCTTTCCAACCACGGACTAATATTCCAATGGCTGGTACTGAAAAATTCTCTGCACTCGAATGAAGCTTAGAAACGTTTATTAAACATTCCACACAAACGACAGCTAATTTAACGTCTTCTATCCAAACGTTAGTGCACCACACTGCTTCCCATGGTGAAAGCATAAAATAAATTGAAGCGCAAATTGCACAGATAAATGTCGTGATGAGTGAGAGAGAGAAAAGGAGACTTCCATCTTAACCATTACCAAATTCCGACCACTCACAAAGCGCAAACATCGTCCTTAACCCGCAAAATCATAACGTGAGTGCCGTAACTATGTTGAGATCGGGAAGAGTGCTGAACAATCATATTGGTGAACAGGTTGATGTTGATGAGTCAGATAAAACCCCGGCTACTACTTCTCCTCCTGCTTCGTCTAGTCGCCCTTCTTCTTCTGAGCCTATTCTCCGGTCTTCAATAGGCTCGAACTCTCAGCCCACTTCCTTGAATGAACTACCATCTCAGACCATCCCGAATCCAATTTCGGGATCCATTCCATCCCCACAAATTTCTCCTCAAATGTTGGACCCAACCCTTTTTGATAAAGCTCTTTTTCCAAACAAGTTAAGGGTCAACAAACCAAGTCCCCAAATGGAAAAAATTATAGAAATTTTTAAGCAAGTTAACATAAATATTCCTCTCCTAAATGCTATCCAACAAGTTCCATCCGTAAGCCGATGTCGCGCACCCCGCGGTTCGTGGGAAGGTGGAATTTTCAAAAAAGATAATATTTGACTATGCAACACCGGCTAAAACTCCGGGATCTTTACTAAAGCCTTAACTAGCTAATCTATGTAGAGGTATAACCATTCTACAGAGTAGTTAAATCTCTAGATTGATTAGCTAGTTAAGGTTTTAGTAAAAATAGCCGGTGTTGCGCAGTCAAATATCATCGTTTTTTCAAAATTCCGCCTCCCCGCGAACTGCGGGGTGTGCAACATCGGCTTACAGTGGTATCAGAGCCTACAAAACCTTAACTAGCTAGTTACCAAAGTCCTTAGAAATTCGATCCCGGAAAAATCCCAAAATTACGTATGAAAACCTCGTTTTCTATCGATTTTCAAAACAGGTCCAAAAATATTTTCAGGGGCCTGAAAAATACGTGCAGGGTTTTATTAGGTCACACAAGAAATTTGGGTTCCTGAATCGGCAAGAACGCTGCGGAACCGCGGCAGAATGGACCGTTCTGCCGCCGATTCGAAGCCGATTCAGCCTAAATTTTTTTCTGTGCCTGTATTCTGTAGTTTTATGATATTGGGATTATTTTGTTTCTGCCCAGGATCTTTTATGTACAGTGTTGTACTTGGGGTAGATTTAAATTTAGTTATTCGATCGAAATTCTAAGTACTTTGGCTAATCGAGTTTTCTGTGTTTGATATATGTGTTGGTAAACCTCTGCTAATTGCTATACGTCGATTAGTTGGGGGTTGCATATATCTGTGATCTGTGTTGGTTTTTGAATATGAATTTTATTGGATCGTCGTGATGGAATAGCCGGGAGGATGTGAGAAGAGTGTTTTCTTTTCTTTCATTCAATGTAATTTGTAAAAGTGATGTAATATTAATTTGCAAGGCACATCCGGGTTGAGGTTGTAGCCACCGATGTATATTATTTCTTTTTACTGTTTTTTCTCCTAGGATAGACCCAAAGTGGGGTGCACAAACTACAGGGTTCTTTGAAGTGCCGAGTGGCCTACTCATTTTACAGAGGGAGGTTGCTTCACTTTGGGAATTTGGCGGGTAGTTTGTCGCACCCGTCGGGGTATGGGGTGGGTTTGGCTATTCATCACGACCGTGGAATCCGTCTTTCGTTACAGGCTTAAATGAAGCGCAGAATTCCTAGTATATCAAATATATTCATCTGTGACCTGGAATGCCTATTATTACATGAGACGAATGGCTATATATATATATATATAAACGTTGCTTATGTTTTGCACCCGTGCTAGTCTAGCCCCCGCTCTGCCGGTAGTTAAGTAACCTAACGGTGCATGACAGATCCCCGTGGTGAATGCAGATGGCATAAGCGTACGTTGTATTTTCGTTTCTTTTGCTGCAATGATATGATTTGTAAATGATGAGACCGCATTAACATTGATTAATGCAAAGATAAAAAAACCAAAGCTTAATCGTTGGAACAATTTCAAAACCACTCGGTTTTCTTCAAAAAGCAATTTTAAATGCGGAGCTATGTTCCTATGCTGCACACGGTCAAACTCTTCCTATCACAAAAGTTCTCCATGAAAGATCTGGATGATGCCTCCTACATTCTGGAGATAAAGATCTATAAGGATAGATCTAAAACGATGTTGGGATTGTCCCAATCCAGGTACATAGACGTCATACTAAAGAGGTTTAGTATGAAAGATTCTAAACGTGGTAATTTACCCGCTTGTTCAGGAATCACTCTCTCTAAAGAGATGTCTCCCAAGACTGATTTGAAGAGGGCTCGCATGAACGTGATACCCTATACTTCTGCAGTTGGGTCTATCATGTATGTGATGTTATGCACCAAGATGGATGTAGGTTACGCACTTAGTGTGGAAAGTAGGTATCAATCGGACCCAGGGGAGAAGTACTGGATAGCTGTGAAGAACATTCTTATGTACTTGAGAAGGACTAAAGAGATGTTCTTGTTGTATGGTAACAGAGAACTCCAAGTGGAGTCCTTTACATCAAGTTCACTACGTTCACGGTTTCTCCAAAACCATCTATATCCCTCCGTCATTTCATATGAATATTCAGTAGTATTCAAGCTATATTTGTTGACCTTCGCCAAGGCATAGTGATTGGTAGCTGCTGGGTGCCGAAAACGCGAAAGACAAACGTCTTGCCTGAATTTGGGGGCAGATGCTATGTGGGTTTATCCGTCCACCTCTCTAAAGATGCCAAGTTAATTTATGGCACCGTGTATCGGAGGTTTGAACGGATGCAACCGTTGTAGCAGACCTCGTCAGATTCCCCCTCATTTGCGAGGGTTTTTTTTTATTGTGGGGACACTCTTCCCTCCAGGCGCAAGCCCCTGCAGTTAATTACGTTACTGCATCGCAGTAACCACAATCTCCTACTCCAAAAGGTCATTTCGTGTCGTGTGTGTTTGTTTTATTTTTGGTTGCCCGTGGATTGTATACGGAGATTAATTTATATTGTCACCCGTAGAGCGTGGATTAGTCCAAATCCGTATATTATTAGATTTGGGTTTAGGTTGGTTTAAGGATTCTTAATCTCGTTTGAGATTAAGATCAACTTAAATGTTTGTTGAGGATATGTTAGTCTAATTTTAGACTAAGATCTACTCAACAAGATTTCGGGATCATTCAGACCCAACAAAAGAGCATTTGGGCTCCATTGTGTTAGTTTAAGGACGTTGCGGTCCGTTGCTAGTTCAAGGACGTTGCGGTCCGCAGCTAGTTTAAAGACGTTGCGGTCCGTATTGTGATGTGCCCGTCAATTTGGGAGTGCACCAAAGAGTTGTTGGTTATCGAGACCCATCACCTCTCTGAAGACACTGAAGAATTACAACGACATGTATCAGAGGTGTGAAGAGATGTACCCTTAAACCAATGTCCGTTGGGAGATCAATGGTCGTGTTTGGGACTAAGACCAATTTGGAAAATGATGAGCACATAGGCTGGGTTGATCTGAATTAGGGATTTGGTCAACTTAGATTCATCCCACTCAATCTTTGAATAAAGTGTTAAACACTTGTTTGGGCTCAGTCCCTTTTCTGTGCAAACAATGCTGAGCATTCATATGGGTTCTGACACTCATACTTTGCATTACTTTCCTCTTTTTTGTTTTTATGGAGCGTTAAACACTTTTTATGGCGCCCACGTGCGGAGCACATGAGGCGCTTGGCGCTGAGCGCCAACCACTGAGTGCTAGGAACTCCTTATTAAGCAGTGCCCACATGCGGGGCACGTGAGGCGCTTAGCGCTGAGCGCCAACCATTGAGTGCTAAGCACTCTTTATTGAGCAGCGCCCACGTGAGAGACCCGTGAGGCGCTTGGCGCTAGTTTTTTCATGTATTCTGTTCTGAAGAGTTCAATTCTCTGTTCTTTTCTGGATCTTTGATCCCCAAGAACAAGTTCATCTCTATAAGAATTAAATTCTCATTTGTGGGAGACCTGTCTCATGGATCTTAGATCCAGAGAAAGGACTAAGTTCTTTTATGAGGGTTAAACCCTTGGATATGCATATGAGATGCTCTGATCTCTATTATTATTTTTATTTACCTCGAAGAGAGGTATTCTTCTTTCTTCCCTCTTAAAACTTTCTTCTTGCTTGCTCTAAAGCTTATGGTGGGTTTCTCTGTCCAAGACTTGAAGTCTTGGGTCCTTTATATAGTAGAGCCAAGTTTGTTGATTTAGTTAAGGAAATCTCTCATTGAGAGATCTTTAATTGATTTGGGAATTTTATCCACCGTTGGATTTTTTATCCAAGGGCTTATGTTTTACAAAAGATATTTTTCTTGTTTTTAACAAGATTAAGAAATATTTTCCCATACAGAATTTTTCTGTATATGGGTGATTTTTAATCACCACTGGATTTTTTAATCCAACGGCACTCTGTTTTACAGAGAGTAATCTTTCTTCTCTAGAAAGATTTGAGGAATATTTCCTCAACGGAATTTAATTCTATATTTTGATGATTTATTATCTCCGTTGGATCTTTGATCCAATGGCTCTGTTTAATAGAAAGATTTTAGTTCTGGCGCTGGCGCCCTCGTGCGAGGCACGTGAGGCGCTGCCTCAGAGTTTTTAACCCTGGACGATGGCGCCCTCGTGCAAGGCACGTGAGGCGCTGCCTCAGAGTTTTTAACTCTTAGCGCTGACGCCCTCGTGGAAGGCACGTGAGGCGCTGCCCTTTTCAAATTTCAAACAGAGCCTTGCTCTTTTATTGGGGAAACAAATGCCCCCTACCGTTGTGCTCACGTGGCTCACACGTGAGTGCAGCGATAGCAGCTTTTCCATCGTTGGATCTTCTTGGAAGTTGAATCATCTTCCTGTTGAATGCTTCTTTTTCATTATATATTCATACATGTATCTCTCCTCTGTGCATGAGCTTTATACTTTATCCTTAGGAATTTTTGCTATGTGTGAACGCCATTATAGTGTCGTACATAAATCAGCACGTTTTGGACACCATTTCCATTTAAGCAGGCATGCAGTCGTGAATGAACGCTTAGTGGAGCGTGAACCAAAAACTCTCCTTACTGCCTTGCACAACACATGGTTGGTGCTCGTAGGTTGCGCCTTTCTGTCTTGACTAGACGTGAAGTAGTTTATTTACTCATTTCAGAGTTTGTTTAGTTTACCTCCCTTGGGCTTGTAGGCAAACTTGTCATAACGTCACAGTTAACCCCTGCTCTTTACGACAAAGGTCCGTTAGAGTGTGTGGTACTAAGGCATTCCCGATACGTAGTCTTGCTGTCATGTCTCTGCTCCCTTCGGGGTTGGACAAGGCATCCTCAAATCATCTCCCAGGTCATATTTTCGTCGGGAGATCACATCCTCCCTAGAAATCGTGAGGATTTCCAAGCGTTCATCGCCTCCTTGAGTCACCAAGATCTCGCTCGAATTTTTTTTTTATGAATCTTGAAGACTCATAAGTAGCTTCTTTATTTCAGTGGCATGTGACTTTGTCAAATGTGGCCCGTAGATAGTCCATCTTGACCTCCTTGTAGGGCAGCGATGGCTTAGGAAACAGGTTCGGATCTGTTGCCTAAGACTTTTCAACATTATGAGCCGTGAGGGTCTTATAAAGAATTTTCTCCCTACGAGTCAAGAGGATCCCATAGGTGTATTTCTCCTTAGGAGTCGTGAGGACTCCTAATTGCGTTTTCTCTTGAGAGTCGTAAGGATCTTATAAGAGAATTTTCCCTCTTACAAGTCGAAAGGACTCGTAAGTGGTTTTTTCCCTCCTTGTCGATATTTGACTTTAGAGAGTGTGGCCCTGGATTGTATACAATAGTCCATCTTGGACCTACTTGCAGGGCCCCAGTGCTTAGGAAACAGGTTGATATTCCCGTAGCCTAAGACTTGTCACCTTCATGAAGATTTTGTGAAGATGTTTTCCCTACGAGTTGAGACGAATCGAGAAGCTCTCGCAGGAACATTGTTTTCCCTACGAGTCGAGACGAATCGAGAAGTTCTCGCAAGAATGTCCTAACGTCACAGTTAACCTCTGCAAATAGAAGTCCGTTAGGGTCTGTGGTACTAAGGTTTTTGTCTGTCGTACCGTCGCGTTGGCTAATGCATTCCCCGATACGCAATCTTTCTGTTCGAGTAGCCCCGCGACTGTCGTGTCTCTGATCCCTTCGGGGGCTGGACAAGACATCTTCAAGTAATCTCCTAGGACATATTACCGTTGGAAGAGAAAGCGTTAGGGATTTTCCATGCCGCTTTTTACTTGAGGTTAGGTTCAATTTGGGCGCCTCAATGAGTCGTAACCACTCCGCGCTAGTGTGGGATGATTCCGATAGTCTTTCAGGTTTTATTTGAGTTGCCGTCAAGACCCTGAAGCTAGGGATCTTCCTTTGCTTTGTTTCTTGACATTGTGTCTGCTATATTGCGACGAATGTCAAGGTTGTCTCCAGGTTGTCTGTGAACCGTCGAGGCAAGGAACTAGGGACTTTGCCATGGCTCCATTTTTTTACCCTGGGCTCGGTCGTTGACGTTGCGTCTGCATCCTGCTGGAGTAAGAAACAGCGTCGTTGTTGATCTCTACATTGTCTGTGAACCATCGAGACTTGGAACTAGGGACTTTACCATGGCTCACTTTGTTGACGCCGCGTCTGCATCCTGTTGGAGTGAGAAGGAACGTTGTTGTTGATCTTTAGGCTGTCGATGAAACGTCGAGACTTGGAACTAGGGACTTTGCCATGGCTCCATTGTTTTGACCCTGGGGTCGGTTGTTGACGTTTCGTCTGCATCCCGCTGGTGTAAGAAGGAACACCGTGGTGATCACTAGGCTGTAGATGTTGCGTCAAGATTTAACTCTCCCTTTTGACAGAGCCCAGTGGGAAAATGTGGTTCCCTTTTCGTTTGTGCCCATGGATTGTATACAGGGGTGGATGTGGACTCACCTGCAGGGCATAAGTTTCATCATTTTTTTTATTTCTTCCCGCGATGCTCTATCATTTCATCTTTTTATATCGCGAAAGTCGTGATTGCCTAATCATTTTGGATTTTTATCGCGGTGCCCAATCATTTCGGCTATTTTTTTCTTTTTACTCACTTTTTATTGCGAGTTTCCCAAACATTTCGGCTGTTTTTATATGCATATATTTTGCTCGCTGATTTTTATTGCGAGTTGCCCAAACATTTCGGCTATTTCATATGCATTTTTGCTCGCTGATTTTTATTGCAAGTATGGAACTCGAAATCTGATACCAATCTTAGCATCAGCATCGCTGCGACTGGAATATTGCCAGGAGCGAATCATCATTTGCCGTGAAAGGACTTGGAATTTGATACCAATTTAGGCATCAACATCGCTGCAACTGGGATATTTGCCAGGAGCGAATCATCATTTGCCTTTGTCAATTTAAATAAAGGTGGCTTAGCAAACAGGGTCAGGACCCTATTGACTAAGGATTTTCGACTTTACGTGCCGTAAGGGTCTCATAAAGGTGTTTCTCCCTACGAGTCATGAGGATCTCATAGGTGTATTTTCTCCTTAGGAATCGTAGGGATCCCCAAGTATGTGTTCTCTTATAAGTCGTAAAGATCTCAAAAGAGTATTTTCTCCTTATAAGTCACGAGGACTTATAAGTGTCGTTCACCATATGAGGACATTCCTCGTCATTGGTGGGACTTGGTGAGGGAACGTTTATTTGTGCCCGTGGATTGTATACAAGGGTCAATATTGGACCGCTTGTAGAGCAACTTGGGGAGTGTGATGGCTTAAGAACAGGTTCAGGCTCCTATATCTTAAGGCTTTTGAATCTTAGGAGCCGTGAGGGTCTCATAGGGGGGAATTCTCCTTACGAGACGTGAGGATCTCATAAATGTAATTTCTCCTTAGGAATCATGGGGATCCCTAAGTGTGTTGCTACCTTGCGAGTCATAAGGATCTCACGCAGGTGTTTTCTCCACACAAGGTCGAGAGGGCCTTGCAAGTGCCCATGAATTTTTTTATGAGTCCGCGCCCTTTCGGGTTTTCAAAAGCTCGCCGGTAGCCCTGCTGTTTTTACTCACGGCACCCTTTCGGGTTTTCATCCGTACCCATTTCTCTTATGAACGCACCTTTTTTTTACGAGTCTGCGCCCTTTCGGGCTTTCATCTGTACCCATTTCGCTTGTGGACGTACCATTTTTTTCTTTTTTTTTACCCTTTCGTTTACCAATGGCACTTAGAGGGGACTTCGCCACCGGGGCAGTTGTGCAGCCAGCAGGATTCGAGTTGCAGTCTTTGCCGCTGGGACCTGTGAACTTGAATTCCACTATTGTTGTGTTTGAGGCGACGTATTTAGTTTAAGGACATTGCGGTCCATTGTTAGTTTAGGTACATCTCGGTCCGTTGTTAGTTTTAGTGACATCTCGGTCTATTGTGTTGGGTTACGGCAGCGCCCCGGCCATCAAACCGTGGCCAAATATGGAACAAAATTTTACTAGACTGGTGCTACTATGACCCGATGCCCGGATCTACCCTAAACCCTATACTAGCAATATGTAAAACTAGAAGTTAGATGGTTATACCGAGTTGATCCGTGTCCTTCGGTCTTGAACCATCATCCCAAGCTCCTAGTGGTCGTCTGGATCATGTTTGGTTGTCGGTCTTCCTCCCTCTATGATGATCCACCTGAGAGAAACGACACAAGCTTCAGCCTCGCCAAGAGAGGCAACCGATGCTCCAAGGTTGCTAGCAATGGAGAGTGGAGGTGTAGGAATGTATCACTATAATTTTTCTCTCATCACAATGCTCAAAAGAGCAACTCAAGAAGATGAAGGAGGTGAGGAAACATGTGGCATAAGCAACTAAAGAAATGTGCTAAGTTTTTCTCCAAGTGAGAATGAATGAGTGAGTGATGAAGCAAGCAAGTGAACAAATAAAATGAGCAAGCCATACAAGAGCAAGTGGCTGCCCCTTCACTCTCTCTCTCTCATCCAACAAAAAATATCTCATCTCCTTTTACAATAAACAATTCCAATGCCCATACCTCTCGACATGCCTCACCATGCTCATGCCAACTCACCTTCCACCCCATTTCGAAATTGATTTTCTAAAAAGAAAATCAATTAATGAGGTGGACATTTTCTAGAAACCATTCCGTATAAATATGGAATTCAACCTGGTATACGTATCGAAATACATACGCGTATTCGTACCAAAATATGAATAGCCAAGAGAGAAAATGAATAGTGAACACTAATACTAGAATACATATATATAAATACATATATATAAGTTATTAAATCAAAACCTGATTTAATAATCTGACTTAATCCTAAACCGCTAGTATTATCAACCATCTGATTAAAGTCTGTGCAGATTGTACACATATTTAATCGGACACCTGTATGTACCAACATACGTCATCTACACCATATCGCCTGAACCGTGAAAACCCTCTATGTGGGACTCTAAAGACTCGTCAATACGATGGCAGTGGGTTTAACTACAAGCACGTTAGCGGCACTAGCTGTACGTAACGGCTACCTAGGTATTGAGCGAAAGGAAGGCCGATGAGCAAACTCATCCAAACCCTTACTGAGCCTGACAGTGACAATATCCGTACAGTCCGGTCTGTTGGTCTAAGAGTATCGCATGTCGAGTCTAGGGGGTGGATAAAGTCAGACCCTTAATAACACGATAATTCGTGTCGGTATGAAACCCATCACCGCCTGTGAAACTACTGATCCTAGATCAGTAATTCTCGACTACCTTGGCCAAGGATTTCTGGTGATGGCCATCCGTGCACTGCGCGACATCAACACTCAATACCAGGAGAGACAAATCCCCGATAATCTGCTCACTGCCTCCATGTGGCTCGGGAATGTCCCCAACTAAAACCTGTTTGCATGACTCCTTTGAGCCATTGTAGGATAGTAATCAAAGCACGGTGGTAACTCACACGAGATAAATGACGATCTCAGGTTGACAGACTAACATGTACACATGTCACCTAGGAACTGCTATCTGACAATAGGTATAGTACCAACTAGCAGGTTCCCGGCGAGTCCGTCCAGTGTACTCATAACCCAATGAGCACCTGTATACTATCTTAGGTGAACAAACAAACACCAATGGCTTGTGAGACCTGGCCACCACCCCTCGTCGGGGTCTCAATTAGTATACACTAGTCTACTCTAGAGTATCGATACCCAGTCTCGAAACTCCCACAACTAGGGACATTTAAGGATGTTCTTATAGACCACCAGCTCCCCCGTATATGATCTCCATCATAATGCTGGTAGTCAAGCAAGAATCTTATGGGCTCTATCAACATGTACATAATGATAAAGACAAACCAGATAGCATACTATCATCTTGAGTAAGACTGTTCTACCGGTATAGGTCATCCCTCAATCATCATAATCACCTGCCTGCGACTACGATAATTTCCTTGAGGGCACTATACCCAACAATCTCCCACTTGCACTTAAGGCCAATTATTGCGGTGTCGCATACTCACAGCTCGTGTGATACCGAACACCTAACTTCTCTACTAAGCAGTTTTGCAAAGCTCGTTTGTGAAACTATTGTGTTCGAGAAATAGCCTCGGTAAGTAGATCCGCTCCAGTGTTTCTATCTTTATCTCTCTATATCTCAATTTCGTGGAGAATAACCATCTCCCGAAATGAGCAATACCTTATCTTAGAATTTGTCTGGATATATGATGGGACCCAGTTCACAAATGAACTCCAAATCCAGCAAACTTCTTAGACTGTATCATCCACTGAATTTAATCAGTATCCTACGCCATGCCTTACTCAGTATCCGCTTGGACCACCTGTCCAACATACTGTCCCTTAGAAGAGGGAAAAATTATAAATCAGACAGCCACTCTGTCATCCAGGTCACCTTGGAAGTCTGAAATGATAACCGTCTCTAGAAGGAGGTTGTCGTTACCATATCCCTAAAACATCCATTTATGTTCATAAACCGCTTCCCTACATTTCTCCAAGATTGGATTAATATATGTTTATTCCAGCTAGTGCAAAAAAACATCTGGTGCGGTACTTGACATTTCATGATTAACTCAATTGCCTAAGCAAGTGATATGCTAATCATGCAGATCCCTCCCCCCTTTAATCTATAAGACACCTTTAGAGAGGGTGACTCCATCACCTGCAGGTACACTACCATGCCAGGAGTCGTCCATTCTAAAACACTTTAGAATAGTGTCAAGTACCCAAATTGGGACACTTCCCAAATCTAGATCTAAAACCATAAATCTAGTAACCAGAAACCCTGATGTTATATCCATGTCCTATGTGGAGAAACAACTGTGTGACAACCACAGTATAACCGATCGTAGTATAGGAATTTCACTTCCTATTAAGTGCATGTCATCCCAAATACTAGGACATCACACCCTACTACCTTCTTACCAGATCCATCTCCTACTCTGATGAAGTCAAAGCCTATGACTGTCACATCAAAAATAGATGATCTATTTCCGCTATACCTACTTTAGTCTATAAATAGACATAAGCTACTTGCCCATTGTGCTTCCGCTGTTCCCACTGACTACAACAACCCTCTGGCAGAGTCATATACACGTGCACTTCTAAAGCTAGTTTAGAACGACGTTATACTCATCCTCCTGCCTGGTCTCATATTCTAGAACAGCAGCAATGGCAAGTCTGGGTAAATAAGAACCTTCCTGTCACCGTCTCTGAGAAGACCGAAGTACCTCTCAGGTGTCTGAGGTTACCAACCAAATCTGCAAAGTGGCTAATGGAATGTCAAACCCGATTGAATCTTTAGGTTCTATTAAATTTTCAGTAATCGTTTGTGGTTCTAGAATCTCTTCCAGTTCTACTATACTCCCACTTCTGTTTTCTGAAAAAATCCATTTTACTAAAACTGTGGCGAGTCAAGAACAATATCACTATTGATCTTCCTGGTGGTAGAAAATTAACCCTCGTCAAAGCCCGGGATAACCCACAAACTGCCATTACCGAAACGTGCCTCGAGTTTATCCGGATTCTAGTTTTAAGCATCAGCCGGACAACTCCCTATACCTTAACATCGTTAAGATATAGATTGATTCTATATATTTCCAATACAGAAACAAAAGCACTAATTTAATTGGAACCAGATTCAAAATCATGCAGCTGTCTCTAGTGCATATCGACCAAATGGAATGAGGCCAGGCAGCATTACTCATCAAGGAATGCATCCAGATATGAGTAACCTGAAAGAGAAGCAAGTTCTCAAAACCATTACTATCAACGGAATACCTTACACAAGTATCTACATCTTCGATCACTTTGAAGAATCCTGATACTTTCAACAAATGGTTCTCTACTTTATTATTATACCTATAACTTCTCAATATCTGGACCTTGCATTTTAATGAAATACTTGTCTAGAACTGGAGAAGTCATGAGTAAACAGAATATAGTACGAGTACAAACCTCTTTGTCCTAATGGATACCAGACAACATACAATAGTTTGTATAAGTCCACTGAGTTCAATAACTCAAACCTTATGCGTCATAGGTTGAAAATTGTACTATGCTTAAGAAGAATTATACCGTTGTTGAATGCACCTTGCCTAACCATCAACTGATATAGGTAAATGTCACAGACATAATTTCAAAAGGTCATATCTCACTTTATAAAATAAATGTACAGATATTTCAGTTTGAAACTGGTGCATAACTACAGATATTCAAAACCAAAAATTTGTCATCCAGCAAAACCCAGGTGATTTCCTCAAATATCACCAATTACAACGCATTCCGATATAATGAGGATCTAATCACCCAATTCCCAATATCTTACTCCTACTCACCATCTGTAACACCAACAGATGTGAGAAACTGATCTGGTAAATACATACCATGGAGTTAGATTCCAATTGGGAAAACTGTTTTCAATTAACATCACACAGTCGGACTAAAACATGAAAATGTTTCGAAGGGGTTAACCTGGTATTCCTAGTAACGCCTCTTCCACTATCCTGATTCATGACAGTAACCATATACTTACCTGCCCTCACTTCAATCCCTTTATTATGTCTTTACTTATTACCTTTTGTACACCTTCTTTAGGCTAATTGGTTTTCTTCCTTCCCTACCCTTCGGCACCAGCCTAAGGTTTGGAAGAAGACTATCCAATAAGCGTAATAGTTGTACACTCCTTATGCCAAGAGCCCTCGCAACCTAAGAGAAGGTAATGGGAAAATACATCTGAATAATCCTATTCTATTTCTCCTGAACCGGAAACCATCCTCGAATCTGGAACAAATTCTTTCGAATTCGTATGTAACTATATGATGGCATGTCCAAGCATTATGGACATTCGTAGTGATATGAAGTGTTCTGGAGAAATACAAAGTGGATGTGGGAGTGGCAGGGATTACACCGTTTTGTCGTGAATGATAGCAGTCGTAATTTTCTTTGCCGTTATCCTAATCCCTTTATATGTCTTTACATATTACATTCTGTACACCACATTTAGGCTATTTGGTTTTCTTCCTTCCCCATCTTTCGGCACCTACCTATGATCTGGAGGAAGACTATCCAATAAGCTCAATAAGTGTACCCTCTCTTAATCCTAGGAGCCCTCATAACCTGATAGAAGGTAAAGTGAAAAGACAACCGAATAATCGTATTCATCTCTCCAGAACCAGAATCCATCCTCGAATCTGGAAGAATTTCCTTCGAGTTCGTATGTAACTATACGATGGATTTATCCAATAGGAGTGGATATTCGTAGTGATACGGGGTGTTCTGGAGAAATGCAAAGGTGATATAGAAGTGGCAATGATATATGCAACACCGTGACATTCCAAAAATCCAAAATGTTTTAAGAAGGTTCGGTTAACTTGGTTCATGAGTTTTAGTCAAGAGTCGGGCCATGGTCGCTGCCAAAGAGAAAGAGAGAATAGAAACACTCAGCGTGCACTCTAACCTAGATCAGAATGGTTAATCACTTTATCTAATCAAGATAGCTCCCACTGTATCCTCGAATTCTCCTCCAAACCCTAAAGGAGAATTAGTCGGGATCATCTAAAATCACCCGAGGAGTAATCCTACTCATCAGTGGGAATCCGGATCCAACTATCATCGTATGATAACTTGATAGAATCCACTCAAGTTACCACACTCCAGAACGTATGCACAAGCCTAGAAAGTTTCCTGTATGTTTGAAACTCCCGATGTGATTTTTGCCCCAAGCAGCTTATGACCTTGACAAAGGCCAACAAATCATAAACCACAAGTCAAGTTCAACACTTCATTATCCTGGATTACTCTAGACACACCCGTACAAACCCTTGACAAAGGCCAACAAGGTTAGGCTGTCTTAGATAATCGCATCTCAATGCAACAGACAAGCAATATCTAGCTACCGCACACTATGCCTTGACAAAGGCCAACAAACGCAGCACGAATACTAGGTACTACCCGAAAGAAATGAGGGAGGGCTACGGATGGTTTTTGGCGAAAAACCATTAACGTAATGAACTTGATATCGTTGAAAGAACCGAGTGGTTTTACAAATATATAGTGGCAAAAAGCTTTGCTAAAGAGGTCACTGCCATTGAAGGAAACTCGGCTGTTTCCTCGTCGAATGAGGTGCAGAATATTCCTAATCGAATACCACGATGCAAAGCAAAAGAATCGACTATAGTGAAGTTATTACATTGACGCAAACTTCTGCCTAAAGGGTCACTCCCGATGAAGGGATCTCGGCCCTTGCCTCATTGAATGAGGTGTTGGATATTCATAACCGAATACCACTGTGCAAAGCAAAAGAAAACGTCTGTAATGTCAGTTTTAAAAAACTCGGTTCCAACAACATCAAATAGGTTTGTTTTCCTTGAATTGATAAGAATCAACGCAGTCCCATCAATTAATCACACCAGAAAAGAACGAAAATATATGATGTACGTATATGCCATCCGCATTCGCCACTGGGTCCTGTCATCACCCGTTAGGTTACTTAACTAACGACAGAGCGGGGACTGGACTAGCACGGGTGCAAAACATAAACAACATCTACTAGTATATATATATAAATATATACAACAATCATCCCAGGCATGATATAAAGCAACATCACAGAAGCATCACAGAAACAACAAAGAATGGTGGATAATCCTGGAGCCTCGGGTTTCACTTGAGCCGCAAATGAGACTCGACATTCCCTGTCGTGTGGATAGCCTGTGCAATGAAAACCTAGACCCCTACGAGCGCGGCAAGTTACCCGCCAAAACCAGAAATGAGGCAACCCCCTTCAACAAAGTGAATGGGCCACCCGGCACTTCATGGAATCCGGTAACTTGAGCGCCCCTCCGTGGGTCATCCTATACCCCTACGAGTGCGGCGAATAACCCGCCAATTCTAGAGTAAGGTCCCCTCCGTCTCAACGCCATAAGATGCGGACCCGTTGCCCTCTAGAATCCGGCTATTCGTACACTCCACCGCGGGGTAATCCTAGTACAGAAAAGAAAATAAGATGTACAAGGGTGACATCGACCTCAACCCGGTCATGCCCTAAACAAATAATATACAAACAGGCAGTCCACATGTCGGACGCTCGCCCCACAATATCAAATTTATAAATGAAACTAAACTGTCCTAACATTGCACCCAAGCTATCCACCATGACGATCCAACAACAATCACAGCACAACACAGAACATCAACGTGAATGTCACGTTCGCAAACCCGTCAAAAAGAACATATAGCAATTAGACGAGTTGTACCGCTCGAATGACATTCACAGTTGCAGATAGTAATGCATGTACTGATAAACATTTAAACAGTGTTAAATTATCGACTTCGAAACACCCCGAATAGCCCCAAACAGCTAGATTAAACAATATCAAAATAGGGCTAAACTAGCAATACCACTGAACCAATATTCCAGAGACTAGACCACACACAAAATACGATGCCCAAAATCCCTCCCCAGGCCGGCCGGCTCAGAATTTTGAGCAATGTGCTCGGGTGAAAACAGGTGAAATGGGTTCGTATTTGGTGTGTGCTCTTGTGGTCATACAAGTAGTCTTTTGCAGTTGCTTAAAAAAAAATTTGAAGACTCTGAAATTTCGACAGAACCTGGAATATTCAGTGTACAGTTTCAGGGTTGTTTTGGTTTTGATATTTTAACATCGTCTAAACTGCTAGTAAGGGGTTTACGGGTTGGCTCTGATACCATGTTGGGTTACGGCAGTGCCCCGGCCATCAAACCGTGGCCAAATGCGGAACAAAATTTTACTAGACTGGCGCTACCATGACCTGATACCCGGATCTACCCTAAACCCTATACTAGCAATATGTAAAACTAGATGTTAGATGGTTATACTGAGTTGATCTGTTTCCTTCGGTCTTGAACAATCATTCCAAGCTCCTAGTGGTCGTCTGGATCGAGTTTGGTTGCCGGTCTTCCTCCATCTATGATGATTCACCTGAAGGAAACATCGCAAGGTTCAGCCTCGCTAAGAGAGGCAACCGACACTCCAAGGTTGCTAGCAATGGAGAGTGGAGGTGTAGAAATGTGTCATTATAATTTTCCTCTCATCACAATGCTCAAAAGAACAACTCAAGAAGATGAAGGGGGTGAGGAAACATGTGGCATGAGGAACTAAAGAAATGTGCTAAGTTTTTCTCCAAGTGAGAATGAATGAGTGAGTGATGAAGCAAGCAAGTGAAGAAATGAAATGAGCAATCCATACAAGAGTAAGTGGCTGCCCCCTCACTCTCTCTCTCTCTCATCAACAAAAAATATCTCATATCTTTTTACAATAAACAATTCCAATGCCCATACCTCTCTACATGCCTCACCATGCTCATGCCAATTCACTTTCCACCTCATTTCCAAACTGATTTTCTAAAAAAAAATCAATTAATGAGGTGGACATCTTCTAGAAACCATTCCGTATAAATACGAAATTCAACCTGGTATACGTATCGAAATACATATACGGGTATTCGTACCAAAATACGAATAGCCAAGAGAGAAAATGAATAATGAACAATAATACTAGAATACATATATATAAGTTATTAAATCTAAACCTGATTTAATAATCCGGCTTAATCCTAAGCCGCTAGTATTATCAACCGTCCGATTATAGTCTGTGCAACCTGTACACATATTTAATCGGACACCTGTATGTACCAACATACGTCATCTATACCATATCGCATGAACCGTGAAAACCCTCTGTGTGGGACTCTAAAGACTCATCAATACACTGGCAGTGGGTTTAACCACAAGCACGTCAGCGGCACTAGCTGTACGTAACGGCTACCTAGGTATTGGGCGAAAGGAAGGCCGACAAGTAAACTCATCCAAACCCCTATTGAGCCTGACAGTGAAAATATCCATACAGTCTGGTCTGTTCGTCTAAGAGTATCGCATATCAAGTCTAGGGGGTGGATAAAGTTAGACCCCTAATAACGTGATAATTCGTGTCGGTATGAAACCCATCACCACCTGAGAAACTACGGATCCTAGATCAGTAATTCTCGACTAACTTGGCCAAGGATTTCTGGTGATGGCCACCCGTGCACTGCGCGACATCAACCCACAATACTGGGAGAGACGAATCCTCGACAATCCGCTCACTGCCTCCATGTGGCTCGGGACAGTACCAAACTGAAACCTGTTTGCACGACTCCTTTGAGCCGTGGTAGGGTAGTAATCAAAGCACAGTGGGAACTCACAAGAGACAAATGACGATCTCAGGTCGACAAACTAACATGTACACATGTCACCTAGGAACTGCTATCTGACAATAGGTATAGTACCAACTAGCAGGTTCCCGGCGAGTCCGTCCAGTGTACTCATAACCCAATGAGCACCTGTATACAATCTTAGGTAAACAAACTAACATCAATGGCTTGTGAGACCTGGCCACCGCCCCTCGTCAGGGTCTCGATCAGTATACACTAGTCTACTCTGGAGTATTGATGCCCAGTCTCGAAACTCCCACGACTAGGGACATTTAAGGATGTGCTTATAGACCACCGCTCCCACGTATATGATCGCCATCATAATGCTGGTAGTCAAGTAAGAATCCTATGGGCTCTATCAATATGTACATGATGATAAAGACAAACCAGATAGCATACTATCATCTCGAGTAAGACTGTTCTACCGTTATAGTTCCTCCCTCAATCATCATAATCACCTGCCGCGACTGCGATAATTTCCTTGATGGCACTATAGCCAACACATTGTTAGCTTCGGGACGAAATTTTGTCGGATACTACTTATAGAGTTTGGACTCAGGAAGACAGTGAGCGGACATGAGCGTCGTCATCTATCATTAACCTGAGCCATGACTTGTCAAGCGTAGTACTTCTTAAAGAATCGGCCGTTTATTGGCCAGAAGGGTCTTTCGCCATGCATATTCATGAGCAAGTAGGCCCCACCATGGTAGACCTTGTCTATGATGTACGAACCTTCATAGTTTGGCTCGAATTTCCTCCGTTTTGCACGGTTGGAGATCATAGGTCTTTTTACGACTAACACAAGCTCGCCTTGGCGGAATGTTCTCGGCCTAGTCAGTTTTTCGTATGAGCGCGTCATCCTTGCTTTGTAAGCTTCCAGGTTTTACTGCGCCATAAGACGATTTTCATCGAGGGCATCGAGCTCCTCAAGCCAAAGATGGGCTTTTTCTTCATCTGCTCATAGAGAAGGTAGCTCTATCTCCAAGGGAAGTACCGCTTCCAAGAAACTCACGACGGACTCTGCGGTTCTCATCAGGCCGGACCTTCGAATATACTCGAGCTTCCCTTGGAGAGACCGTAGTTGCTTGAGATTTCTTGGCGAGGGCATTTCCATAATCGCCTTAATATTTGATGGATCTATTTCGATGCCTTGGTATCATATGATGAATCCTAGGAATTTGCCTGAGGAGACTCCAAACGCGCATTTCAGAGGGTTCATCTTCAGATGATATTTCCGAAGACGCTGGAACACTATTTTCAAATGCTCCCAGTGCTCCTCGTACGATTTGATTTTCACCACGAGGTCGTCGATATAACATTCGACAATTTCGTGTATGAGGTCATCAAAGATCTTCGTCATGGCCCACTGGTAGGTAGCGCCAGCGTTCTTATGACCGAAGGGCATCACTTTATAGCAGAATATGCCCAGCGGAGTCCGGAAAGCAGTGTGCTTTTGGTCTTCAGGATGCATCTTTATTTGATTATACCCCGAAGATTCATCCATGAAGGAGAAGACTTCATGGATGGATGTGTTATCGATCATCAGCTCGGTAACAGGTACTGGGAAATCATCCTTCGGACAAGCTTTGTTGAGATCCCGAAAATCTACGCAGATGCGTATTGTCCCATTTTTCTTCATTACCGGAACGATATTGGCGATCCAGTCAGGGTATTGAACTTCTTGGATGAAGCCGGAGTCGATTAGCTTCTTGACTTCGGCATTGACACGCATCTCAAGCTCGAGCCACATTCTTCTTAGTGCTTGTTTGACTGGCTTAACGTCCGGTGAAATTGCCAGTTTATACACCGCTATTTCTGGATCTAGTCCCAGCATCTCAGAATAATTTCATGTGAAACAGTCTTTATATTGTGTAAGTGCGCCCTTTAGCATGGCCACCTGTTTTTCAGACAGCAGCTAACTGACGAACGTTGGCCTTGGCTCGGTTTTTGTCCCCAAGTTGATTTTTCTCAGGTTGTCCGCTGTGGTGTGTATCCCATCTTTCAACTCTTTTGGCGCTGGTGGAAATTCTAAAATTACCTCGTCCTCATCCTCGTCTGCGAAGCAGTGGAGAGGCCATCCATATTCTCGTGCTCCTCCTCCTTTGAGAATGTTATCACGTGACAGGTACGAGTTCGTTTCCAAGATCGATGTTGATCTAGACTTTCCCTCGCAGTGTAGGTTGCTCTTGGCTCATGCTTTCGTGGTGGGGATACCCTCCAATTGTCGGACAGAGCAAACCTGCCTTGCTGATACTGGTCTTCGACCCGGTCTTTAAAGGTGAAGCAATCTTCAAGAGGATGTCCTATTGCTCGGTGGAAGGAGCAATAAGCCGGATGATGGATCTCGTTTATTTGCTCAGGGTGCCGAGACTTCGGGAGTGTTATCATTTGATGCTTCATGACGAGGTTGAATATTTTCCTTGTCTTGTTTTGAGGGAAAGAGTATTCCCGACCCATCTTCTTCATAAAAGACGGACTCCAGCTGACTTTTTCTCAATTGCGTGGCTTATTGGATCCGCTTCGCTGTCTTTGAACTCCATTCCCGTTCTTGATCTTATTGTTGCTTCTGCGTCGAACTTTTTCCTTGCCACAATAGCACACAGCAGGCTGGGGATGAAGAACATCATTGTAACATTTCAGAAATATAAAATATTATTTTTGGAAATTTAATATTAAAATAATATATTTCGTGAAAACTATTTGATTTGCGAATAGGGATTTTTCGTAAAATGGTATAAGTATATACCAATATTTGGAAATTTATCGGAGATTAAAATGATTTATTTATTATAATGATATTTATCGGATTTTGGCCAAATCCGTATTTTTACATTTTTTTTCATGGCTGGTGCACCATGTCATGTGCATGTTATGCTTTGTGTTTGTGACTTGTGTATTTGTGAGTGGTGTGAATGAGAATAGAAAAGAGAAAGGAAAGGAAAAGAAAAGAAAAGAAAAGAGTTTGTGTGTGAAAGGAGTTGAGAATGAAAAACAAAAGAGATATTTGTGAGAGAGTGAGTGCAGGGGATATTTGTGAGTGAGAGAGTGAGCATAAGAGAGAGAGGGAGAGACTTGGCTGCCCCCATTCTCTTTTTCCCATTGTTTTCTTCAACTCAATTGCTTCATGCTTCATTCTCACTCTACCTCCATACATCATCTCCGATTCCTTTTCAAAACCTCATGCCATCTTCGTTAAAAACATGCACAAGCCTATCCTAAACCCTTTAAACCATTCAAGTTTGGATTTTGAAGACTTTGGGCAACTCAAAAAATTTCCTAAGTTGCCAATTGAGGTAATCCATAAACTTGTAGATTAGAATTTGTGTTTATATATCCTAGTTTAGTTTAGAATTTGATTATTTTAGGTTATATGATCTTGGAAATTTACAAGTGCTGTTAAGTGGTTAATTGAGGTATAGTGAGTGTTTACAAGACCTTAAAGATTGAATTCCTGGCCTGGAAATGAGTTTAGAACCCGATATACGAACTTAGAATTTTCCCGTGTCGGTTTTGTGAAACCTAGAGGCCTACAAGGTATCTGGAGCAACTTGGGTTATTTCTAATAAAATCAAACAAGTCCATTGACCTAGATAGACCACTAGAAGACCACCACCGAAGTACAAACCCAATTGCTCCTACTTAGACCGGCGGCGCCGGATTTTGTGATGTTCTCGCCGGACCCCATTTCTCCTATGGTGTTGAGTTTTTGCCTATAGCTCACTTACCCTATAACCTATCCCCTGTACTTGCTTGTTTAGTTCCTATTTATCTAAGCCAAAATCTGGGAGTTGTTTGCGAGTGTTTTGGCTATGTTTTTAAGATACTTGAATTCGTGGTTTTGGTATTTGGATTTGATTCCGTCATTGGACGTTTGTACGTCAACAGACGAGAGTTATTTGGTTGATCTTTCATGCGTAAGCTATAGGTTCTAACCTATGAGCAATTTGTGTGTTGTATCGGTTTTCGGATATTGGATTTGATAGTATTGAGATTGTGTATTGATTGTAGGTACCTTCGCGTGGACTTCTGAGACGACGAAGCACATCGACTTCGGCTAACTGAGGAGTTTAGCAGGTGAGTAGATTTATATCTACGGAGAAAGTCGGGTGGATGGCATATAGCACCCCCGCAACCATTGATATGGAAGATTGTGTTTTAAATTATAATTTTGATAAAGAATATGCTACGAACTTAAGATAACATAATTATAGGATTAGTAAGATATGATATGATAAAAGTTGACACTAATGAATATATATTGGCTTGAGAATATGATATAGATATATGAGATAACATGATGTAGAATATTGAGATGATAGATATAGATGACTCGGATTGATATATGAGAATATGAAATGAGAAGTGAATCATGATAAGTATGAATTGAAAGATGACAAGTATGGGTTGATAATGATAGGATATGAGATCGAGATCGATAAACACGACACGAGATTGAGACAGAGGTGTTGTGAAATTAACAAGATATGACGTTTTTACAAATTTGATTTGAGGTATATCTATATATATATTTATGAGTATAATGAGTAATATGTCGTACGAGACTTTAGATCCGTACCCTCATTATTGTATAGGTCGATAGAATCCCTATTCTGTTTGATGACCCCGTACGATATATTACCGTACGCGATGAGATGTACCGGATGATTGATCCGTGCTAGTAATTTGAGAATGATGATCTAGAATTATTGTCATATCGGATGTTATAAGGCGGGATCGCCGATATAAAGATTGCCACCTGAACCATACCTATTTTCAAACTGACGATGTGTATCGTTTAAAAAGTGACCGTACGATTCTTGTGTAGGTAGATATACCCATTTATTGTTCATGTTGTATAGGATATTATTCCGCGTGTGATACCTATCATGTTTCCAATTATTAATGTTATATGATATCATTGCTAGTACACCTGGATAATTACCGTTGATGCGCATGTTACACTTACAGATTTGCCGGTTCACACACATTCATCATCGGTAATTGCCATGCTACTTACACAGTAGAACTGTCATATCATGATATTACTCTTAACTGTAAAAGTACATTCATTGTTCAGTATTATCACTTGACATGCTTGCATGATATACTCGATATGCTCATATTACTACTCTATGTTACATACATCGTACTTTATGGTTATATGCATTGAGATGCTGTTTTTATGAGATCGCTGGATTTGAGAACCGCAGTTTAATTTCAAAGGAAATTTTGTATTGTTTTAAAAATGCGGTTTCTATTGATATGATATTTCGAGGTGTTCACCATGAGTTTTCTCGGTTCTGAGCAGTGAGTATACCCGATTCGAGGAGCGGTGGGCACCGTCCGCGGGTACGTGGTGGACCCAGTGAGGTACCCCGGGGAAAGAAAACTCGTATTGTTAGGCGGTGAGCCTGGCAGGGGAGCACTACCTACCGGTGATTGTATAGAACTCGGCGGATATCCGGAGGATACCGTTTTAGAGTTATGATATGAGATGGATATAAAGACCGATCTGAGGATGCGGCGCCTGAGATGAGATAGATATGAGGGCCGATATGAGTATGCGGCGCTTGAGCTATATGGATTTACGTGTCGATACTGGACATGGCTTTTCATGATGTTTCGAGTGTCGGTGTTGGACACTCAGGTTCCATGATTTTGATGTGTCGTTGATGGACACACGGGGTTGATATCCTCATATATACAGGCATATGTTTTCATGATGTTCGAGTGTCGGTGTTGGACACTCAGGTTCCATGATTTTGATGTGTCGTTGATGGAAACACGTGGTAGATACTCTCATATATATACAGGCTTATGTTTTCATGATGTTCGAGTGTCAGTGTGGGACACTCAGGTTCCATGATATTGTTTGTGTCATTGATGGACACGTGGATGATATCCACATGCATACAGGCATATGATGCCAGATGTTATGTGTGTGTGTATATGACATTGGCATTGATTATATTGTTGACATATATGCATACATGGTCACCCTAGATATCATAGTATTACCTTCTTGATATAGTTAACCTAGGAAATCGTTGTTTTATTCGATTTCTACCTGCTGATGTTTTCTACTCATGAGTTGGCAACTCACCCCCGTTGTGCTACAGTTCTTGCAGGTTTGACCACTTGGGATCAGTTGCGGTATTGCTGGCACACAGCTTCACCCAGGGTGTTGCTTTGGTAGGTGGGACACGTGTTGGATCGTGTCCACTCTCGTACTGTTATATTCCGTTGTATCTAGATAAAATCCATCAGATCAATCAAATCAGAAACTAGAATTGTATATTGGTAGACCTAGTCAGACTTGGGTATTGTGCGAGACTTAGAGCGATGGGTTATGATCGCTTTTCTTGAGTTTTGATGTCTTGCTTCTTTATTTGTTCTTTCTGGGTTGATTCTTCGCCGTTGGGCGTCGTATATATGTTATTGCGTGGTTGTGATTCCGCCAGTTGGAAAAGAGCTAGCTCCCGCTTGGGGATGCCTATATATTGTTGTGTATATGGTTTTGGATCAAAATATACAAGGGAGGTGCTACCCGAAATTTTTAAATATGAAACATGTTTTCAACTCTAGTATAATCCACTTGCATTTTCTTGTTTCATTAGCTATGCATTTAAAGAAAAACATGATTCATTATACTTTTATTTCAAAACTGCACCCCCACTATTTTCCGCAAAAAGGTTTAGATTTTCTGGGCTTCGGCTTACTTGATTTACGTCACGCCTTAGACGTTGCGTAATTTAAATACCGGTCACATGCTAAATTACAGGTCGTGACATTCGTAGTCTTCTCTTTCCATGGATTGCTGAATGAGACGTTGCGACCTGGCTTTCTCGTAAATGGCTATTTCGCGGCTGTGGTTATCCCGGACCTTTTGACCAGCTTCCCTTATTAGCTTGTCAATCTGTTCTTCGAATGACAGGCTTGGTATTCTCACGGCGGGATCTCGCTCTGGTTCTACATTAACGCTATCTGGAAATGAATTCGCTTCTCCACCGGAGTTATTTATGACATGGCAGCCATGGAATCGCTCCCGTTTCTTGGACCGAACGTATCCAAGTCCCGTCGTCTCTATCCTCCCGTTGGGCATTTTTCACTGAGTCCTGGGAATGCCCAAATCTTGTTGTAGAACCGGACTTGTCGAGCAGTTTGTTTGAATGGTACACCTTGGCATCTTAACAACCTTTTCAATCCCTCTGCGTAATATCTGGGCAGACAGATTGGTTGGAGCCTATCGAGCGCAAAATCGGCACCATGCCAGACTTCTTTTTCCACTTTAGTCTCCGTAGATTGGTAGAAGAGGATCGCCTTTTCACCTTTTCGCCTAGGAGGAACGTAGAAAGTCTGCAGCTCTTGCACGCCGTATGTATCGAGCGCATCAAGTTCTCTATAATGCTGCTGCGGAACCATGGTGACTTGTAAACTCTGATCAGCTCTAGTGACGGTTTGTATTGATAGACTGTCATGCCCCGCATCCCAGTGTACGGGCAGAGGATGCGACGGGTCACGTGAAGTATTTACTCAGAAATAAACACGCTAAGCGTATCTAAGCAATATAAAATAAAGTATAAAAGAGACAAGATGAAAATGAACAGCAATTTTATTTATTAATATTCTTTTTACAATATAACTGAAATGAAAATATATGGAATGAAAGCAATGCCTAAACAGTGGCATAACAGAAATGAAAATGAAATGTATAAGTAAACTAGAGCTCCGGGTCGAAGGCTACCTGATTCAAGTCCTCGCTGGTGGGATCTGTCTCCAGAAGGTCCGATCCACCTGACAACATTCCAAAAAAGAAGAAAAGGAATGTCGTCAGTGAACAATCGCTCGGTAAGTCCCAAAAGCAAGTAAAGACAGAATAGACAGAAAGAGAATGTAACTTTTAAAGTTGTATTATATTGTTAACGCTGTTATTTGTAGTTTGGTATAGAAAATGCCAGTGTATATGAGAGGAGTCCCACTATTCCAGAGACTAAGGTATACGGAGCACAAGGAACCATTCAACCACGGTACAACTGCAATGGAGATTCAGGTTAGGTGTATTATGGTTACAGTCTCGTGTCACTTTTAACACCTTCCGTACCAATATACCCCTTATTAACCCCGCGCTGTCTTTATTGTATTGATTGTATTGATTGTATTGTATTGTGTTGTATTGTAAATTGTATATGGATGACTTACCGGAACCATGATATCAGTAAATGGAATAGATATAATGGATGTACATATAAATGGAGTATATCCATGGTTCGGTTCGGTCAAGATAGATTGATATAAATTGAATAGACGGATTCATGTTTCATGTTGTATTGTAGTTTGTACTTGAATCGCATTCAAGTTAAATTGATTAGATTGAGACTCGGTATGAGTCAGACACTTTTAAAAGAACTTGAAATCATGAAGTAGTTTTGATGTTATCGGTAACTGCTGCACATGAACGGCAGGATTTGTGTCTTTTTTCCAAGGCAATTACCGTGTTGATAACACCATTTGTTAGATTGTCTATCTTAAATAGGAAAGCACCCATATCTCCGGCTCCCTGAGGCTCGAGAGACTAGTCCCGCTTAAACTTATGTTTACCAGGGTCCTTATTGTAATTTAGTATAACTTGAGGGGGTTTTATGTAAAAATAGTTTTGGCATAATTTCAAAATACACCTCAAACATTTAGTTATCGTCTTTAAGGTTTTCATAGATGTATATTTTATAAATGTGAAATTTCTAGTGAATAGAACCTAGTTTCATAGTATATGGTATTTTCTTGAAATACTGTACTTGTGTTGTATTTGGATGGTATTTTCATGTAATAGTTATTCCTTTGATTTAGAAAACTTGTAATATTTATATAATTAAAATAGATATTTTGATAATAGATATATATATAATTAATGAAAATAATTTATTTATTTTCTTATAGAAATCTCATTTTCTAAAGAAAAATGTATAAAAAATTTCATCGAGATCGAATGCTCCTTGCGGATGTCTGCATCTCGCTCTACTAATCCTGAGGATGTGCGATAATCTGCACCATCCCGAACAGGGTCCCCAAAATGGGTTGTAGAGACGCAATTGCATGGAAATGTTTAATATATCTTTTTATAGAAAACGGTTTTGTAAGTTTAGGGTATTTATTTGTAAAGTCATATTTTCCCATATTCTATTGTCCCAAAATTCATCGTTCTATGATAGAGATGTATGTTGTGATGAGGTAGGTCATTATCTCGTGAACCATCTAAAGGTATAGCAAGGAATTATGATGATTTATGTCGAAACTAAAGTATATGGTATTTTTCTGTAAAAGTGTGATAAAAGACACAAAAATAATTCTTTTGAGGTGAAACTTGTTTTAATAAGTTTATTAATGTTTTCTAAACAATATGTGAGAGTATGGTATTTTCTTGATTAAGAAAATTATAGTTTTAAAGGAAAATCGAATCGGAAGTCGAATTAACTCCGCTTCCGTCGGGTTTTGGAATTGTAAATTTTTAAATAAGAAGAAAAGATGGGGAGATGGGACTTACTGGCTTTTGAACTAGAGGGGAGAGAGAGGGAACTACGGAAGGCGTCGGGCGTCGTTTCGTCGTCGGAAATCTCCTCGGAAGTTCGTCGGAGCTTCGCCCTTCACTAACTCCATTTGTATACTAAAAGACTTGGGAATTTGGTATACTTTTTGTAATAGAATTCTGAGTGAGAGGTGTGTAAAATGGAGTGGGTATTTATAGGGAAAACTAGGGTTTAGATGTGATGAAAAATGCATTAAAATTTGCATTAAAATGGAATTTAAATGGGGTTTTATTATTCTCTGTAAATGTGCAGAGAAAATAAACAATACAGGAGTTAAGGGGGAAGTCCAAGGGTCTCGGGTTTTCAAAAAAAATTGGGTTTGGCTATACAAAAACCGGCGGCGCTGGCCTACGTGTTAATCTCGTCGGTCCAAACATTGGGGTAGGGGTTCGGATCTCTGCCACGTGTCCAAGTAGGTCTGAATACTAATTTGCACCTGTTTGTTTTAAGTGTTACTATCATTTTACGTGCAGCGCACGTACAAACTCTTAGGCTTCTAAAAGATTAAAAGAAATTAAATTAAAAAGATTATGTGGTTGATGGGATTTGAACTCGGGTGCTTTGTCTCAGCAGTGCAAGGCTTTACGAGTGAGCTACAAGCTCTTTCTTGCTGTTCAAAACAAAAACAATTTCTTGTAGCATTCACAGGATTGCAAATACCCCAATTATACATTAACTTTTAAACAATTTTATGTATACTGAAATTGGAGTTGTTACAGTCTACCCTCCTTAAAAAAATTTCGTCCTCGAAATTTAAAACTTATTTTAAAGACTAGTTTACAAATAAATGAGGATATCTTGCACGCATCTCATCTTCCCTTTCCCATGTTAATTCTCTTAGTGTGTCTTTTCTCTACATCACTGAACCAAGTTGACTTCCTTTCTCCGAAGTGATTTCACCTTCTTGTCCAGGATCTCAACAGGTTGTTGCTCACAAGATAAGTCTGGTTGTACAGTGAGCTCGAAATGATCAAGAATATGGCTGGGGTCACTCACATACCTTCTGAGTTGGGATATGTGGAACACACTGTGCACTCCTTCCAATGAAGATGGAAGTGCCAAGCGGTAAACCACTTCACCGACTCATTCGAGTATGTCGAACGGTCCAATGTACCTTAGACTTAGCTTACCTCGTCTTCCAAAATGAATCACTCCACGGTTTGGAGATATCTTCAGAAATACATGATGTCCCGGCTGGAACTCCAAATGACGGCGCTTTGAAACAGCCCATTGTTTCTATCGATCTTGGGTTATGCACATTCTTTCCCTGATAGTATGAACTATGTCAACAGTTGCTACTATCATCTCAGGTCCAAGGAGTTCTCTATCTCCGATTTCGTCCCAACTTAATGGAGATAGACACTTCTTTCCATAAAGTGCTGCAAAATGTGTCATTCCAATGCTTGCTTGGTAGCTGTCGTTGTATGAAAACTCCAAAAGATGTAGGTGATCTTCCCACGATCCTCCGAAGTCTAGCATACATACTCTGAGCATATCCTTCAAGATCTGAATAGTTCGCTCAGACTGACCATCAGTTTGTGGATGATAAGCTGTGGTGAAGTTCAGACTTGTTCCCAAGCTCGCTTGCAGATTTTGCCAAAATTGTGATTGAAACCTGGTATCACGATCGAAGACAATACAGACCGGTACTCCATGAAGTCTCACAATTTCCTCCATGAGTTCATGACTATCAGAGATAGTACATTTATGAAGAGTTTAAATCTTATTTAGATTCTTACATCCATGTATTTTTTTGCTAATGTCTCAGTAGATTGGCCAACTCGAAATGTGATGAAGTGAGCCGACTTTGTGAGTCGATCCACAATAACCCATACCGCATCGTTACCCTTTGTGCTGCGAGAAAGTGCAGTCACAAAATCCATCGTGATGTGTTGCCACTTCCATTCTAGGATAGGTAACGGTTGATGTAACCAGCAGTCATGTTCAGCCTTTACTTGTTGACACACCAAGCATTTAGCGATGCTTCTGGATACTTCACGCTTCATTCCGTGCCACCGGTAATTCTAACGCAGATCTTTGTACATCTTTGTACCTCCAGGATGTACTGAGTAGGGAGAGCTGTGAGCTTCTTTCATTAACTCTTCCCGAACAGAACCTTTTGGTATACACAGTCTGTTGTCGTACCTCAAAGATCCGTCTTTATGAATGATGAAGTCTGTTTTGAGTCCATTCTCTACTTGTTCTCTGATCTTTTGCAACTTAGCATCACTTGCTTGAGCTGATTTGATCTGATTGACAATAGTAGATTGAACTTGTAAGTTTATCAAACTTGAAGCGTTACCTGGCATGACTACTTCAATCTCCATTTGATGCAAGTCTTACTGAAGCTTCCACTGTGCGGTGAGAGTCAATGCTAATGGTTGGAGACTAAGGGCATCAGGTACTACATTCACCTTCTCTGAGTGATATTGTAGGTTGATGTCGAAGTCAGCCATGAGTTCTAACTATCTTCTCTGCCTCATATTGAGCTCCTTCTGAGTAAACACATATTTTAGACTCTTATGATCTGTGTATATGTTCACTCGTTCACCAAGTAGATAATGGCGCCAAATCTTAAAAGCAAAGATAACAGCTGCCAATTCCAAGTCATGCGTCGGATAATTGCACTCATGAATCTTCAGCTGTCTTGATGCATAAGCTACAAGCTTACCGTGCTGATGTAGAACACATCCTAATCCCTTACCGGATGCATCGCAATGCACTTCAAAACCTCCATATTGGTCCGGTATGACAAGGATAGGTGCTGATGTCAATCTTGACTTGAGTTCTATGAAATCTTGTTCGCATGCTTCTGACCACACGAATTCTTCATCTTTATGTGTGAGCTTGGTCAGAGGTGTTGCAATCTTGGAAAATCCTTCAATGAACCTTTTGTAATATTTAGCTAGACCCAAGAAACTTCGAATGTCCTTCACTGACATTGGTGTCGACCATTCGCTTACTGCTGATACCTTCGCTGGATCTACAGAGATTCCTTCGCCTCATACAATATGTCCGAGAAAACCAACTTGATCTAACCAAAACTCGCATTTGCTATACTTGGCATACAGTTGATGTTGTTGTAAAGTTTTCAGGACAATTCGTAGGTGTTCGGCGTGTTCTTTCCGACTCTTAGAATACACTAGGATGTCGTCGATGAAGATGACAACAAACATGTCTAGGTACTCCCGGAAAACTTGATTCATTAGGTTCATGAATATTGCTGGTGCGTTGGTCACTCCAAATGGCATCACAAGAAATTCGTAATGACTATAGCGAGTTCTGAATGCCATTTTATGGATATCAGATTCCTTGACCTTCACCTGATGATAACCCGAACGAAGATCTAACTTGGAGAAAACAAAAGATCCACTTAGCTGATCGAACAGATCGTCGATGCGCGGGAGTGGATACTTATTCTTTATTGTTACTTCGTTCATGGCTCTATAATCAATGCACATTCTGTATGAACCTTCCTTCTTCTTCATAAGTAGAACTGGTGATCCCCAACTTGAAGTGCTGGGATGAATCCATCCTTTCGCCAATAATTCGTCCAACTGGGTTCGGACTTCCTTCAAACCTTCCGGACTTAACAGATACGGTGCTTTAATCACCGGTTGTGCTCCTGGTACTAAATCAATGCTGAATTCAATAGCTCGATCAGGAGGCAAACCTGATATGTCTTCAAGAAACACATCGTCGAACTCTCGAACTACTTCTGGCTTTGATCTTTCCTCCGCTTGAATTTCCGCAATCACTGCCTTCTTTGGTTTCGCCTTGTATGTACTTGGCTCCAGGGTACAGTCTCTACTTTTGAAATAGAAGACCGGATGGTCTTGAATCTCGAATACTACCCTCCTTTGACGACAGTCGATGGAGCGTAGAAGGTTCCTAGCCAATCTATACCTAGAACCACATCGAAGTTCGGTATGTCCAGCACCTTGAAGTCAGCACAGAATTCTCTGCTGCCGATGACCACTGGACATAGGTCGTATCCTATTATTGCCTTAAGATCGCCGTTCCCTGAAATGACATTCTAGCTGGATAGTAGCGGTGTGACTGGTATCGCATGAGTTCGGACAAACCGTTGCGACATAAAGCAATGAGATGCTCCAGTTTCAAAGAGTGCGAGTGCAGGAAGTGAGGCTACTAAGATTGTACCTAAGTTATGTAGGATATGTTTTAGGTATATGAAAAATGTATATAGGTGTGTATAGATGGAAAATAAAGCTTGATGGAGAAGGGTTACCGGTGATGACTTGGCCGGTGGCTTCAGCTTCTTCCACAGTCATAGTGAAAGCCTGTCGCCTCGGTACGTTCCTCATTGCTGGAAGAGCATTCCTCTGTCCGTTCCTTGGTCCTTGAGGTAGGTTACTTTGAGCTGAACTGACGAGGAGGAGATGCAGTCAGTCCACGAGGAGGTGGAGCAGGTAGTGCAAGTCTCGAAGCAGGTGCCTGGATGGCTGGGCGCTGCTGGTAAGTGATCGCTGGCCTGGGTGCAGCATGAGGGTTGTGTCTACGAGGATAAGACACAATATTATGAGTAGCTAAGCCGCAGACTAAGCAAAGGCGATTTGCTCGCCGGTAATCTTTCACCAGATGTCCATCCCTCCTGCAATATGTGCAAAAGGATGGGCTGGGCCGGTTGTTTGGTACTCCCGGTCTCCTTGGCACAAATGGTGGCCTTGAAGAGGCTCCTCCTGCCATTTGGTTGGCAGGGCGCTTAACTCCGGCAGATTGGGGTCTGCCGCTCATCTTTACCACCGCCTCATATCGACGAGCCACTTTCAGAGCCAATTTATGAGTCGGAAAATCCCCTGTGGCTAACGTAGCTTGGATCTCCGGATCTAACCCTTGTTGGAATCGACGGGCTCTGATCTCATCCGTCGATATTAGGTATGCCGCGAATCTGTTAAGGTATTGTGTTAGCTGCGTAGTATGTGATATTTGAAAATTGAACCATTGAGACATATTTTACCGAGCATGGTAAACTCGGTATCGTACTCATCCACTGATTTGGTCCACATTGAACCCTGTTGTAGGTGGATGAGCTGCTGTTCCATGTCAAATCTGGCAGTTTTGGGGAAGTACTTTGCATCCAACATATCGCGGAAAGTCCTCCATTCGATCGGCTGGGTGAGATGGCTTTCTTCCGCCTTCCACCAGACCGGTGCATTGTCAGTGAGCTGCAGTTTTGCAACTCGAACCCAAACTATCACAGGCACTTATGCCGCTGCCAGGTCATCATCAATACTCTGATCCCATTCTTCAGCTTCGAGAGGGATCTCTTTTCCTGAGAATTGTTTGGGGTGCAAAGCCCTGAATTGCTTCACCCCAGGTGCTTCTGCCTCGGGACGGTTCATCAATATAGCAGTCTGCTGCTGTTATCCCTCCAGGAGGCTGCGCATTGCCTCAAGCAGTACTGTCTGCTCATTGATCGGAGCAGCTACGGCAGGTGTAATTGGTAGGAGTGGTGAAATGTTGTTGAAGTAGGTGCTGGTGTTGTTTGGGGAATCCATAATCTTGAAAGAAAAATTTGGGTTAGGACAGATTCAAAATATATGAAATTGGAAGATTCAAGGAATATGAATTGTAAAGACTGTTTTCAGTTGCTGGTTCTTGTGTTATATTGCTTAGGTTGTCCACGCAGTGCTGACCTGCATGGGCCACCAACAAAACCTGTCACGCCCCGCTTCCTAGTGTACGGGTAGAGGACGCAACGGGTCACGCGACGTATTTACACAGAAGTAAACACGTTAAGCATATCTAAGAAATATAAAATAAAGTACACAAGAAACAAGATTTAAATGAACAGCAACATTATTTATTAATATTCTTTTTACAATATAACTGAAATAAAAATACATGGAATGAAAGCAATGCCTAAACAGTGGCATAACAGAAATGAAAATGAAATGTACAAGTAAACTAGAGCTCTGGGTCGAAGGCTAGCTGATCCAAGTCCTCGCTGGTGGGCTCTGTCTCCAGAAGGTACGATCCACCTGACAACATTCCAAAGAAAGAAGAAAAGGAATGTCGTCAGCGAACAATCGCTTGGTAAGTCCCAAAAGTAAGTAGAGATGGAATAGACAGAAATAGAATGTAACTTTTAAAGTTGTATTATATTGTTAACGCTGTTGTTTATAGCTTGGTACAGAAAATGCCAGTGTATACGAAAGGAGTCCCACTATTCCAGAGACTAAGGTATACAGAGCGTAAGGAACCGTTCAGCCACGGTACAACGGCAATGGAGATTCAGATTAGGTGTATTATGGTTACAGTCTCGTGCCAGTTTTAACACCTTCCGTACCAATCTACCCCTTATAAACCCCACGATGTCTTTATTGTATTAATTGTATTGTATTGTCTTGTATTGTAAATTGTATATGGATGACTTGCCGGAACCATGATATCAGTAAATGGAATGGATATAATGGATGTACATGTAGATGGAGTATATCCATGGTTCGGTTCGGTCAAGATAGATTGATATAAATTGAATAGACGGATTCATGGATTCATGGTGTGTTGTAGTTTGTACTTGAATCACATTCAAGTCAGATTGATTAGATTAAGACTCAGTCTGAGTCAGTCACTTTTAAAAGAAGTTTAAATCCTGAAGTAGTTTTGATGTTATCGGTAACTGCTGCACATGAACGGCAGGATTTGTGTCTTTTTTCCAAGGCAATTACCGTATTGATAACACCGTTTATTAGATTGTCTACCATAAATAGGCAAGCATCCATATCTCCGGCTTCTTGAGGCTCAAGAGACTGGTCCCGCTTACACCTATGTTTACTAGGGTCCTTATTGTAATTTAGTATAACTTGAGGGGGTTTTATGTAAAAATAGTTTTGGAATAATTTCAAAATACACCTCAAGCATTTAATTATCGTCTTTAGGGTTTTCATAGATTTATATTTTATAAATGTGAAATTTCTAGTGAATAGAACTTAGTTTCATAGTATATGGTATTTTCTTGAAATATTGTACTTGTGTTGTATTTGGATGGTATTTTCATGTAATAGTTATTCCTTTGATTTAGAAAACTTGGAATATTTATATAATTAAAATAGATATTTTGATAATAGATATATATATAATTAATGAAAATAATTTATTTATTTTCTTGTAGAAATCTCATTTTCTAAAGAAAAATGTATAAAAAATCCATCAAGATCGAATGCTTCTTACGGAGGTCTGCATCTCGCTCTACTAATCCTGAGGATCTGCGATAATCCGCACCATCCCAAACGGGGTCCCTAAAATGGTTTGTAGAGGAGCAATTGCACGAAAATGTTTAAAACATTTTTTATAGAAAACGGTTTTGTAAGTTTAGGGTGTTTATTTGTAAATTCGTATTTTTCCGTATTCTATTGTCCCAAAATGCATCGTGCTATGATAGAGATGTGTGTTGTGATGAGGTAGATCATTACCTCATGAACTATCTAAAGGTATAGCAAGAATTATGATGATTTATGTCGAAATTAAAGTATATGGTATTTTTCTGTAAATGTGCGATAAAAGACACAAAAATAATTCTATTGAGGTGAAACTTGTTTCATAGGTTTATTAATGTTTTCTAAACAATATGTGATATTATGGTATTTTCTTGATTAAGAAAAATATAGTTTTAAAGGAAAACCGAATCGAAAGTCGGATTAACTCCGCTTCCGTCGGGTTTTGGAATTGTAAATTTTTAAAGAAGAAGAAGAGAGGGGGAGATGGGACTTACTGGCTTTTGAACTAGAGGGGAGAGAGAGGGAACTACGGAAGGCGTCGGGCATCGTTTCGTCGCCGGGAATCTCCTCGGAAGTTCGTCGGAGCTTCGCCCTTCGCTAACTCCACTTGTACATTAAAAGACTTGGGAATTTTGTATAGTTTTAGTAATAGAATTCTGAGTGAGAAGGGTGTAAAATAGAGTAGGTATTTATAGGGAAAACTAGGGTTTAGAGGTGATGAAAAATGCTTTAAAATGGAATTTAAATGGGTTTTATTATTCTCTGTAAATTTGCAGAGAAAATAAACAATATAGGAGTTAAGGGGGAAGTCCAAGGGTCTCGGGTTTTCAAAAAGAATTGGGTTTGGCCATACAAGAATCGGCGGCGCCGGCCTACGTGTTAATCTCGCCAGTCCAAACAT
This sequence comes from Agapanthus africanus, assembly GCA_030015575.1. Classification (NCBI taxonomy): domain Eukaryota; kingdom Viridiplantae; phylum Streptophyta; class Magnoliopsida; order Asparagales; family Amaryllidaceae; genus Agapanthus; species Agapanthus africanus. Next base: position 461,480,932 of record CM057338.1, read on the forward strand.
TGGGGTGGGGGATCGGATCTCTGCCATGTGTCCAAGTAGGTCTGAATACTAATTTGCACTTGTTTGTTTTAAGTATGACTCTTCATTTTGCACGTGCAAACTCTTGGACTTCTAAAAGATTAAAAGAAATTAAATTAAAAAGATTATGTGTTTGATGGGATTTGAACTCGGGTGCTTTGTTTCAGCAGTGCAAGACTTTACCAGTGAGCTACAAGCTCTTTCTTGTTGTTCAAATGGAAAACAATTTCTTATAGCATTCACAGGATTGCAAATACCCCAATTGGACATTAACTTTTAAACAATTTTATGTACACTGAAATTGGAGTTGTTATATGGAAGAACAGAGAACGCTGCGTTGTCCTCGTCTTCAGAGTCACTGCCAAAGACCAAAATAGGAGTAGATGGTCCTGGCTTGGTGCCTTGGGGTTGCCCCGAGAAGACTATATCTTCATCCTCCTCGGTATCGCTCCCAAAGATCGGGATAATGGCGACGGCTTTTTGTTTATTCTCCGGTTTACGAAATCATTCCATATCTTCGAAGTCTGGTAGGAAGTACTTAGCGTCTTCATACTTGCAGACTTCATTTACAGAGAATGAGTTTAGCTCCCTTGTAACTGTGTACTCGAAGCCGTCTTTGAAGTACTTCATACATTGATGTTGTATAGAAGGGATGATGTTGTACTCATGTAACCAAGGCCTGCCGAGCAAAGCGTTGTAGCAAGTCTTGGCCTCGATGACATGAAACTTGATGTCGGTGACGAGCATCCTGAAGCGTAATGTCAGTATTACGAACCCAAGCATCCGTGATGACAGGGAGTCAAACCCAGAGATAGCAATTTTGTCTCGAGCCAGGTGTTGAATGTTCATGCAGATCTTCTTCAGCACCTTCACGTTGAGAAGGTTGACAGAGGACCCGTTGTCGACGAGGATCTTGCCTATCTTAATGTCGTGGCAGTACCTGGTGACATATAGAGGATGGTTGTGCTCAGACGTTTCGAGGAGGAGATCTTCATCACCGAATGTGATGTCAGCTGTATAAACCTCTGCCAGCTCGTCCTTCATCTTTTCTTCCGCAAAGAAAGCTTGAAACTGATCAGGCTCTTGCAGTGCCTTGATTAGATAATCTCATGCCGCTTTGGACAGGAGGAGAGCATCCAATATGCTCAGTTGTGAGGGTATCTTCGTCAGATGTGCAAGAACATTGTAATCCACCTTGTTTTTGTTATACGGTTCCTTGGCTACAAGCTCTTTGATGACTCTATCATCGAGGGCAATTTTCTCAGGGACTTTGTAATACCCGGTTCTTTTATATACACCTATATCCGTATATCTCGTTAACATATAAAATTTATTTATAATTATTTATTTGTTTTCAAAATCCCATTAAACCCAGACCTTACATTTCATTCCCTCCGGCCTAAGCCATTTTCCTTTTTTGAAATTAAACCCAAAACAATTCCTTATGTATATTTTCGTCTAAAGTCAGCCCCTGAACCCAAACCCTGGTTCCAAATATTTATCCTAAACCAAAACCCCCAGCCCATTATCTATCGAGTCTATTTTCTACAGATTCTTTTATTTTAATTTTACTTCCAAATCAGGCTCGTTTTCCTTTCCCTTATAAATTCTTTAATTTTCGATCGGCCCATACCCCAGCCCATTTCTTTTATTTAAAAATTAAACCCAAACCTATCTCTCCTCAGTCCATTCCTTTATCTTCATAAACTTAATCTTTTTAAAACCCAAACCCAGCCCTTCCTTTCCCTCTTCCTTATAAATTTTCCCTGCGGCCCACTCCCCATTTTCTCACCAAATTCCCTTTAATTTCTTCCTGGCCCAACACGCGAGCCCAGCAGCCTTCAGCCCACGCCCGCTTCACAACCCGACCCGCTCCTACAGTGCCTTCCCCTCCAACGGCTATTTTCCTTTCCCCGCGCGCTCGACCCATTTCCGTCGCCTCCGCCAACGCACGCGCCCTCGTCGCTTGGCCGTTACTCCCTACGACGCGCAACCCTCACGACCCCCGTCTCCCACACCTCTCTCTCCTCTTCACCACCCACCTCGCCCGAGCCCCCTCAATCCAGTTCTCCTTCCCTCGAGCCCACGCCCACGCCTCCTTCGTCGCCATCACCCCACTCCGCCGGCCAGCTCGTCGGGCCCTCATCACCGCCCTCATCTCCTCACTACCCTCCCTCGCTCTTCCCTGCCACCATCACCAAATACCCCAAAACCCCCTAGCTCTCCACTGCCCCTCACCGTCGGCGACCCATCGCCGATGAGCCTCCACTAGCCTTACCGACGAGCTCCCCACTGCCGAGTCGCCTCATCGACCCGAACATCACCTCCTCACCATCACCAAGCTCAAATTCTCTCTCTCTCTCTCTCTCTCTCTCTTACGCTCTCTCTCTCACTCCCTCTGTTTTTCTATCTCCATCTCTTTCTCAGTTTTCCCTCCCTCTCCCTATTCCCTCTCTGTTTTCTCCCTGCACACTCTCTACTCTCCCTCTCCCTGCACACTCTCTCCTCCTCACTCTCTCTCTCTCTCCATCTATATCACTCTCTCTCTCCTTCTCAAAACTCTCTATTTCACTCTCTCTCTCTTTCTGACCACTCCCCCTCTCTTTCTCTGTTCTTTTTCTCTTGATCCTTCTCCTCCCCGCACTACTCCGACCAACTTCCTCCCCTCTTGAACTCGACTCCTCCACTCACAACCCCCACTGTCCCTGCGACCTTTGTCCCCGACCATCTCCAAGACCCCAGCAACCAAGCCGCCGCTGCCGAGACTCGAGTTCGAGCCAATTCAAGTTGCCGTGCCGTGCGTGTGTCGCGTTCGTGACGTTACCGTCACCGTACATCCCCGAGACGTGTCCAGGCAAGTTCTCTACTTGCTACATGCTAAGTTATCTTTATTACAAATTAAAATCGTATAGATTCCGTAGTAATTTTTCCTGATAAATTATATTACGTACCTGTTCGATGCATGTTCCCAAAGAAAATACTTTTCTAATTTGACGGAACTAGATTGCTTATATTGGCCCTTGTAGTGATGAATACCTTGTACAAATTTCACTGGATATTACGACTATTAATGACTAAAACGACTACCCTCAAGTTTACTCGTAAAACTGGAATTTTCTTGTACCTGAAAACCGTTAAAATCACCATAAATTATATACACACTGGAACGATGCGTTCGAGGGCTTAAATCGAAGCTGACTCGACGAGCTATAACCCTATGCAAGTTTCAAATTGTTTCTGTACTCAAACTGTGTCAATATTTGGATCGGAGTGCGACTCTGGACTGCAGTCCAGAGCGACTCCAGTTGTTGTTTACTGTCCCGTAATGGGTACCACCCTGTTTCCTTAACTCGTATGCTGCGGAACTCCGCTGTTTATTAAATATGAATCTGTTAGCTAGATAATACAAGTGGTTTCACCCTGTTTCGTCAACATTTTCTATTTAACCTGTAATTTAAAAGATCGGGACGTATGACAGTCTCAACAGAATCAGAATTGACATGCTAGTATTGAATAGTGTATATCTCCTGACATACAGACACGATAGAAGATCCGTCTATTGCTTTGAAAACCTTGCTGAAAACCCTAGATTTCATTCAACTGTAGCGTCGCTAAAATCTGATCCCAACTGGGATTAAAATACGTTGCGAAACGGACTTCCGATTCTGAAACCGGATTTCCAGCCGTGAACGCTTAAAATGAAATGGCTATAATTAATGATCCTGGAACCCGATTGGAATGAAACAGAATTCACTGAATAGACAACTGAACCTACTATTTATTCCCCATTCATTGTTTCATTAAACTGTAAACATATGACTTATGATAAATCGTGCAAGTGGTAGAATATTGTTTTATGACATCCTAATCATACTTTACATACTGTTTACGCATCATATTACATATGTCACTGCATTGATAACTTAGTCATAACGTGCATTACCCAGTGTTAGGTATTAGTGAAGATTGTGGCAAGTACGTTAGTGTTCGTGTATAAGTGATTAAGTGAAAGTGACACGTACTTATACACAATCAGTGAACCTTATTATTCTATTGCATTGTCGACGTCTGTGGGACGCGTGTACGTGTGACTATAAGTGGTATAGGACACTTATGGAAGCTCTTGCACAGGTGTCACAGATAAGGCACCAGACACTGCCATTTACCTTAGGTATTAGTCGGGACGTGCTTGATGGAGGTCCTGCCTCCAGTTCTCGCGCAGACTTGTCACAGACCGATTGGTATTTAGGGTTATGGTTAGCGTTTGATGTAGACCACGGGGTGTGGGGTAGTTTGAGTGTGAGTTCAACAGAATCTCGGGAGTCCCATGCCGGCTTATATATTTAAGGAGATATATGGAGATTTACAGGGTACATGATTATTACCGTGATTTACATGTTGGGCCCGTGGTCCTTTACCCTTGGGTTCTACCCTTGGGTGGAGGACACTCACGAGTGGTTGACTCTCACACTTGGACTGACGATAGGCTTAGTGACCTGTACAGTGAGACTTAGAGACTGAAAGAGATGATAGCATCGATATACATACTTACTGTGTTGACATACGTGGCATATCATTCTACTGCTTTTACTGTTCCGCTGCATTGATTACTGCATGTTCATACCTATACCGTCATTGATTTACTGTTATATATATTTGTTATCACTGTTAGAATTGTCACATGAATTTATATATTATATTGCTATTGTGTCGCTCTGACGACCTGAGTATGCATGCTCAGTGTGAGGAGAAGATTTAGCCTGGACCAGGACTAGACGTACATCACGGACATCTTGATTAGCTATCTAGGGTCATACCTTTTGTTTCCCATCAGGTCAGTTCTTTATACTGTTTTGTTCTAGTTACTGCATTTCTCTTTACCTGCGCATTATTTACTGATTACCACGTAAAGCTAAAAGCCGAAGTGTGACTACGGCAAGATGTATCCTTGACCGTAGGAGCATGGCTGGCTTTGTCAACCCCACGTATTCCGTATTTTGGGGAGCGGGGCGTGACAGACTTTTTCCTTCCCCTTGTCTCTTTTGCTCAAACCTTTGTTTGTAGGCCCGAGGTTCTTCTCAGGCAGCGTGCGGTTACGTAGCTGAATGTTCTCGTATTTCTTCACCTCTTCTTCTTTTCCAGAGGTGGATTCCTTAAAGAGAGGGCCGAGGGCTATTTCTTCGTCAGAATCGCTCCCGAAGGTAAGAACTTGAGATTTCGCCTTTGTCGAAATGGCATCAACCATATGACAGTTACCGGCTGTTCCTTTACGCTCATCTATCGTGCTTCTCTGTTCCCGATGGGCTTTGCGCTTCATTCGCTTGAAGTATTGTCGATGGGCAACGTATCCCTGCCACCACTTCTTGAAGGTTTTGCATTCTTCGGTAGGGTGTATGACCTTCCGATGGTATACGCAGTATTTCAGATGTACATCCGCTACATCGAGACACATACTCCCTAGAGTATCTCCTTTGAAAGGTGACAGCTTCATTCCCATTGACAGGGCTTTGGCGAACTATTTTCCCGTCTTAAACCTGCTTTTGTCTGCCGCGGGTGTGTTTCGATTTGGTTGGAGTACTTCATGACTCTTCCTCACCGCAGCTTCTTCATCCTGACGCCGACGCTTGGCCTTTTCATATATGGCCGTTTCACGCTCTTGGTTAGCTTTGCTCTTTTGAAGGGCTTCGTTTAGCAACCTGTCAATCAAGTCGTCTGACAGCTCCAGGGATTTTTGCTCCGGTCTTCCTCCCAATTTCTTCGTGTTGTTCTCCGACACTGAGGGAGTTTCTTTGTCTTTTAACGATGAGTGAGAAACCATATGGCAACTCGCTACATAATCCTCGAATTCTTCTGACGAGTTGTTCCCCCCATCATTGTCACTGTCTCCGTTCTCAAGGATATGGTTGAGAAACTCTTCGAGAGTGACTGGGGTCCGCACCTTCTGGTTGTATTCCTCCAGTGCGTCAATGTATTTTTGTAGGTCCGTACACTTGTCGTCAAGCTGTACGGGCTTCTTGGTCTTCTTCTTTTTCTTCAAAGACTTTGAAGGCTTGACCTGGGTGTTTTGCCCATCACTACCAACTTTCGGTGTTGGGCGCGGTTTCAGCATCCCATCAATAATCTCGGGCTCCAGCAGGCTTTTCCACATGATCGCTGGGCATGCTTGAAAATCCTTCAGCATTCTTTTAGTTTTAGCCGAAAGGACAATTTCCCACGGAGCTTCTTCTACAAGTGAGCATGATGCCCCCGGCGTATCCACCTTTTTAGGAGTGTGCTGCTATGGCGGGTTTACCTTCCAGTTTTCGGATAGCGCGAATTTTCCTTATTGGTACTGGTCCTCAACCCAATTTTTGAAGATATAGAAATTTTCAATTGGGTGTCCCATTACTCTGTGGTAGGGGCAGTAGTTGGGACTATTGACGTCACTAGGCTGCAGTGGTTGTCTCGGATCCGGCAGAGTGATGAGCCTGTTGCGCACCGCCAGTTCGAACAGTCTCCTCGTTTTATCTCGAGGAAATGTGTAAGGACGCCTCAACTTCTCTTCAAGGTATCGTGGTTTGTTGCTTTGGCGAGCAACCGGTTTCGGGTCACTCGGTTGTTGTTGAGCGTTGGCAACGAAGGTCGCTTTCTCTTTGCCCTTTTCATTCCGGGGATTCGTTTTCGAAGAGGACGGCCTATGGCCCATCTGGTCCATTTGTGCCAGCTTGTCGATCAAGGCCTGGAAGGTGGTTGGCTTGAAGAACATCATAAATTAGGATATAGTTGCCTGAAGATCAAGGGTCCCCATGAACATGCCCACGACAGGAGCTTCTTCGATGCGTTGTTCACATTTTGACCATAGGTTCCGCCACCGAATTGCAAATTGAACCTAGGTCTCTCCTGGATTTACCCTGGCATTGATTAATGTCATGATTGGGGTGTGCTTGCTTGCGCTTGCGAACCGCTGTGTGAATAGTAGTTCCATCTTCGTGAATGTTTTGACGGAGTCATTCGGAAGCTCCGAGTATCATTCAAATGATGTCTCCACCAAGCTGCCGATGAACTGGCGAAGCAGTAGTTTGTTGTCGCCTCCAGTATTGCTGCATAGAGCTCTAAACTGAGTGACATCCTGATGGGGATTGCATGTCCCCTTATACACGTGGAATTTAGGGATCGTATATCCCGGCGGGTACTTGATTTGATCGTACCAGCCTGGATAAAGTCGTCCAGTTCTGACGACTTGGCCAGCCGCTTCGCTTTCCTGATGAGCTCGTATTTGTTGAGCTATGTAGTCATCAAGGGCAGCTTTGGAGATCGTCTCCTCCCTAGCTGCTGATAGAGCCGAAAGAGGGTTTGATGTCTCCTCTCTGTCATCTTCAATGATTATCGGTGGATTTTCGGCTGAAGGGTCTGGCTGGATCATCATCCCAATCATGTCTTGGAACAGGAGCGCCATCTGTTTTATATTAGCCGCTTGTTCCGCGACCTCCTTATCCTTTCTTTTTAGTACCCTCCGCAGGAACTCCGTATCAGTCTCCTAATCATGGCGTTGTTCAGACAATGCTTCCGGGCTTTCTTTCTACCCAGTGAGTGCGGCCATCTTTGTCAGCATCTCCTGGAGCTTTTCTGCTACTCTTGAGCTTTTGTCCACGATCGAGTAAGTGGTCGATGACTCATGGAAGCATGACGATCCTCTTTTCCAGAAGCCATGTAGACGGTATGTACAACCATACCCCCAGACTTAGGGCGTTTGGGTCCATCACCTTTGGGATTTGCCGCCGGTGATGGGAGGTTCTCAGGCGTTCTCTTTTTGGGGGAGGCCGAAGTTAGAGTGGCTGTTGCAACAGGCACCATGTGGATGAGGCCTTCCATTGTATGGCGGAGGGGTGGTCCTCCTCCTGCCGAGCCTTCTTTTTCTCTAGTCGGCGGGAGTAATTTTTGTCAATTACAGAGTCTTGGACTTTCTGCCAGACCCTATGGATTTTGGAGGACAGCCACTGAGGGGGTTGTTCCAACTTCACCTGTGTCATATTTTTAGCAGACGGAGGAGACTTCTTTAGTACAGTGGTTGGAGAGTTCTTGCGCACCCACCTGAGCAGCTCGAAGCTGTTTCCAGTTGGAATAGCAGCATCAATTTCCACCATTCGAGCTGGTGGGGTAAGTCCAGAGGGGGATCTGCCCTCAGCTTTCCTCACTCGGCGCCAATGGCGACGTCGAGCATGCCTTGCCGATGGTACCACCTCAGCTGTGGAAGCGGCTCCGTCGTGCCCCCTGCTTTGGTTAGGGGCTACTGCTGGTGCCAGCCTATTGAAGACTGACATCCGTTGAGAGAGGACGCCCAATCTTTCAAAAGCCGACTTTCTGGTAGAGGGAGCATTTTTTATAGCTTCACCTGTAGCAGGAGTCAGAACGACCAGTCTTGTGAAGACTGATCCTTTAGTAGGAGAAGCTCTTTTGACGACTTCGTCTGCCGGAACTGGAATGGCTATCCGTTTCGGGATAACCCCCTCAGGTATCGTGAGCCTCTTTACGGGCCCACTTGCTGTGGCTCATCCTGTTGAAGACTGAGGCGTTAGAATTGGATGACCCATCGAGAGGGGCCGTGGTAGCTATAAGTCAATCGAAGACCAACTTCTTTGAAGCTTCTTGTGGTAGCATCGGGATGCTGAAGCTTGTCGGTAGGAGCATAGTCCTGAAGAACAGTCCAGTGGTGGCCTGAGTTACCTGTTCCACTGGCATTGCAAAGATGGAGGCCGCTTGTGGCCCATAAGTCACTCCTCCGGCGGGGACGGAATGGGAGTTGCTGTTGCAGTTGGTGCAGCTGGAAGCCATCGATGTTATCTTCTGTATAGGAGCAAGACATCAAATCTTAGTACCTCTAATCCAGGGGAAACCATATTAAACCGCGATCTGTTCACGAACATTACACGCGAAGTGTGGAGTGGAAAGAGGAAAAGAGTCCCACCAGGCGTGCCAGAATCTGTTTACCGCCAAAAACGGGGAATACAAATGTCTTGCCTGAATTTAGGGGAAGATGCTATGTGGGTTTATCCGTCCACCTCTCCGAAGATGCCAAGTTGATTTATGGCACCGTGTATCGGAGGTTTGAACAGATGCGGCCGTTGTAGCAGACTTCGTCAGATTCCCCCTCGTTTGCGAAAGTTTTTTTTTATTATGGGGACGCTCTTCTCTGCAGGCACAAGCCCCTGCAGTTAATTACGTTACTGCATTGCGGTAACCAGTTTCTCCTGCTCCAGAAGGTCACTTCGTGCCGTGTGTGTTTATTTTATTTTTGGTTGCCTGTGGATTATATACGGAGACTAATTTATGTTGTCGCCCGTAGGGCGTGGATTAGTCCAAATCCGTATATTCTTAGATTTGGGTTTGGGTTGATTTAAGAATCGTTAATCTCGTTTGAGATTAAGATCAACTTAAATATTTGTTGAAGATACGTTAGTCTAATTTTAGACTAACATCTACTCAACAGGATTTCGGGATCATTGAAACCCAATAAAAGAGCATTTGGGCTCCATTGTGTTAGTTTAAGGATGTTGCGGTCCGTTGCTAGTTTAAGGACGTTGCGGTCCGCAGCTAGTTTAAAGACGTTGCGGTCCATATTGGGATGTGCCCATCAATATGGGAGTGCACCAAAGAGTTGTTAGTTATCGGGACCCATCACCTCTCTGAAGACGCTGAAGAATTCCAACGACATGTATCAGAGGCGTCAGGAGATATACCCTTGAACCAATGTCCGTTGGGAGATCAGTGGTCGTGTTTGGGACTAAGACCAATTTGGAAAATGATGAGCACATAGCCTCGGTTGATCTGAATTAAGGATTTGGTCAACTTGGACAGCCTACTCAGTCTTTGAATAAAGTGTTAAACACTTCCTTAGGCTCAGTCCCTTTTCTGTGTAAACAATGCTGAGCATTCATATGGGTTCTGACACTCATACTTTGCTTTATTTTCCCTTTTTTTTGTTTTTATAGAGCGTTAAACACTTTTTATGGCGCCCACGTGCGGATCACGTGAGGCACTTAGCGCTGAGCGCCAAACACTGAGTGCTAGGCACTCCTTATTGAGAAGTGCCCACGTGCGGGGCACGTGAGGCGCTCGGCGCTAAGCGCCAACCATTGAGTGCTAAGTACTCTTTATTGAGCAGCACCCATGTGAGGGACCCGTGAGGCGCTTGGCGCTAGGTTTTCTATGTGTATTCTGTTCTGAAGAGTTCAATTCTCTGTTCTTTTCTGGATCTTTGATCCCCAAGAACAAGTTCATCCCTATGAGAATTAAATTCTCATTTGTGGGAGACTTGTCTCATGGATCTCAGATCCAGGAAAAGGACTAAGTTCTTTTATGAGGGTTAAACCCTTGGATATGCAGATGAGATGCTCTGATCTCTATTATTATTTTTATTTACCTCGAAGAGAGGTATTCTTCTTTCTTCCCTCTTAAAGCTTTTTTCTTTCTTGCTCTAAAGTTTATGGGGGGTTTCTCTGTCCAAGACTTGAAGTCTTGAGTCCTTTATATAGTAGAGCCAAGTTTGTTGATTTAATTAAAGAAATCTTTCATTGAGAGATCTTTAATTGATTTGGGGATTTTATCCACCGTTATATTTTTTATCCAAGGACTTCTGTTTTACAGAAGATATTTTCTTTTTTTTAACAAGATTAGGGAAATATTTTCCCATACAGAATTTTTCTATATATGGGTGATTTTTAATCACCACTGGATTTTTAATCCAACGGCACTCTATTTTACAGAGAGTAATCTTTCTTGTTTAGAAAGATTTGAGAAATATTTTCTCAACAGAATTTAATTCTGTATTTTGATGATTTATTATCAAATGGCTCTGTTTAACAGAGAGATTTTAGTTCTGACGCTGGCGCCCTCATGCGAGGCATGTGAGGCACTGCCTCAGAGTTTTTAACTCTGGGCGCTGGCGCCCTCATGCAAGGCACGTGAGGCGTTGTCTCAGAGTTTTAACTCTTGGCACTGGCGCCCTCGTGCAAGGCACGTGAGGCGCTGCCCTTTTCAAATTTCGAACAGTGTCTTGCTCTTTTATTGGAGGAAACACTGGATATTCATATTTAGCATAGATAGATGCGTTGGTTTGGGACAGTCGTACTACTTTGTTGGCCTTCGTCAAGAGTATATACGGGTGGGTTCAAATTAACCTGGACAATGACAGGTAGAACTTGACATATGACTTATAATTTGTTGGCCTTCGTCAAGGTCATAAGAACATAGGGCAAGAATCCACATCAGGAGTTTCTAAGGTGTTGAAACTTGCTAGTGTTGCATACCATTTGGAGTGTAATAATCATGGTAGGCTTCCTTCTTGGTTATCACACAATGATATTTGGATCTCGATCTTACTATGAGTGTGCGCTACTCTTCGGGAGATTTTTCACTAAACGATCAATGCTATAAACCAAATAAGTGTCTAGAACGGTGTTAGCGGGGCTACGTCTCCAGGGAAAAGTGGTTATGTAATTAAGGAACTTCGCGCAAGCGTTGGAAAACCTCTCTCGAAGTACCGACACCAGCCTAGCTGAAAGGTTAAGCAAGAATTGTAAAAGTAAGATTAATCCTAACTAATTCTTATTTTAAGGTTTGAGGAAGGATTCGATGAAACAGTAGTAGCCATCCTTTTTAGATAAACTAATAATCAATCTAAACTTGCAAGAGTATCATGCTAAGTGTTTTTTTTCTCTCTTCTATTTGCAGCGACCACAATGACCGGACACAAGTTATTAGATAATAATTTGACTGGGCCAAACTATATTGATTGGCTACGGTATGTCTAAATGGCACTTACCTATGACAAGCTAGACTACCTCCTTACTACAAAACCCCCCGCCATCCCAGGTCCAAGTTCTACCGTCGCGGATATGGATATCCGTCTGACATGGGAAAAGGATTGTGCGAGAGCCAAGTGCTTCGTGTTAGCCTCCATAGATAGTGAAAACCAAAGGCAACTTGAGAAGATGGACTTAGCTTCCATCTTCTTCCATACCAAAGTTTTATATAGAGAGCAATCTCGTATCGCAAGATATGAGACATCGAAGATATTACTTCAAGTGAGGTTGGCTGTCGGGTCATCTATAGGGGACCACGTCCTTATGATGATTAGCTATATTAAAGATCTCACGGATCATAGGACAACGTTGGAGAACGAGTTATGCATTGACTTGATTCTACAGCCCATACCTTCTACTTACGCCCAGTTTATCTTGAATTGCGAAATTCAAAGGAAGAAAGTTACATTTCCAAGTCTCCTCAATTTATTGAAGAGCTCAGAGGGCACCCTGAAAGAATCCAGGAAGACACCCGCTCTGCTTATTGGGGAATCTTCATCTTCTAGATCCAAGGCGAAAGCTAAGGGAGAGAAGAAGAAAGCCTCTAAAAAGCTAATAAGCGGTGTCAGTAAGATAGAGGGAAAAGGCAGGGCAAAAGTTTCGGGGCCAATAGTAGAGAAAGAGGCATGTCTTTGTAGCCACAGGAAAGCGCATTTTCAGAAGGACTACAGGGCTTAGAAATCCAGAAGCCAGGATTCGAAACACGTTATGGTTTCGGCTTCGAGTGTATTTGTAATTGAAAACTGTCTATCTATTAACTCTACTTCCTGGGTACTAGATACCAGATCAGGATCTCATATCTGTAATTCATTACAGGCTTTGAGAAACCATAGAGTCATCAAGGTAGGTGATTTGACTCTCAGAAATTGCTAACGGAATGAGCGTGGACGCTGAATCCGTAGGGGAATATCACCTAGGATTGACAAGTATGCATATATTGATTTTACGTAACTGATTGTATGTACCTAGTCTAGCTTGTAATATCATATATGTATCTTTACTTTCTAAGAAAGGATATGATTTTACAATTGTATGCGATGTAGTACACATCCACCTAAATCAAAATTTGATTGGGTCAGGTACATTAGAAAACGGCATATACGTATTGAATCAAGCTCAGGTTTTCAACGTTTAGAACACACTTAAAAGAAAGTCTTCGGAATTAAATCAGGCTTTCTTGTGGCATTATAGACTGGGTCACATCAATGAAACATGATTGATGAAGTTACATAAGGAGGGATATTTGGATCCGTTCGAATATCAGTCCTATGCAACTTGTCAATCATGTCTCAAAGGAAAGATGACAAAGACTCTGTTCACTGGACACGGAGAAAGAGCGAGCGAGCTCTTGGGACTCATACACAGCGACGTGTGTGGTCCAATGTCTACACCTGCAAGAAGCGGTTAGTCCTATTTCATTAATTTTACGGATGATTTCTCAAGGTATGGACATGTATTCTTAATTAAACATAAATCCGAGGCCTTTGAGAAATTCCAGGAATATAAGAGTGAAGTGGAAAAACAAACCGGCAAAAGTATCAAGAAACTAAGATCTGATCGAGGTGGTGAATACTTGAGTGCCGAGTTCCTAGGCTACTTAAAAGAGAATAGAATTCTATCTCAGCTTACTCCTCCATACACGCCTCAACACAACGGTGTATTAAAAAGGCGAAACAGAACCCTATTGGATATGGTTCGTTCCATGATGAGTAATGCTAAGTTACCGCGATCCTTCTGGGGCTATGCACTAGAATCAGCTGCATATCTTTTGAACAAGATTCCTACTTAGTCAGTTCCTACTACACCATATCAGATGTGAAGTGGGAAGAAACCCTATCTTAAGTACCTTAAGGCATGGGGATATCCAGCTTTTGTAAAAAAGCAGCATGTGGACAAGCTCGAGGCACACTCAGTACTATGTAAGTTTGTGTGATACCCAAAGAACTCCAGGGGTATCTTTTCTATTACGCGGAGGAACAAAACGTTTTTGTTTCTCGACATGCCCACTTCTTGGAAACTGAATTTTTAGAAAATCAGATAAGTGGGAGCGCAATAGAACTGGAAGAAATTCCAGAACCATAGACTATTACTGAAAGCATGGTAGAACCAAACGTTTCGAAAGAACCGGACACTCCCGCGCCACTCCGCAGAATTAGTGGGCAGTCTCAGCCGCCCGAGAGATACTACAGTTTTCTCATAGACGGGGATAGAGAGGATTGCATCATCGATGATGATGAGCCAACTAGCTTCCAGCAAGCCATTCAGAACAGACACTCGGTAAAATGGCTGGATGCAATGCGGACCGAAATGGAGTCCATGTATACCAACAATGTATGGACTTTAGACTTTGCTCCAGAAGGGGTAAAACCCGTAGGCTGCAAATGGATCTTCAGAAAGAAGATTGGTGTAGATGGACAAGTTGAAACCTATAAGGTTAGACTTGTTGCAAAAGGTTTTCGTCATAGACCTGGTTTAGACTATGATGAAACCTTTTCTCCAAAGGCTATGCTCAAATTCATTCGGATCCTTCTTGCCATTGCTGCCTTCCACGATTATGAGATCTAGCATATGGATGTAAAGACCGCTTTTCTAAATGGAAATTTAGAAGAGTGCGTCTATATGGATCAGCTGGAGGGTTTCATTCAAAGTGGGAGCAGCGGGAAAGTATGCAAGTTGTTTAAGTCCATTTATGGGCTAAAGCAGGCATTGCGAAGTTGGAACATCTGTTTTGATGAGACGATCAAGGAATTCGACTTTATCAAAAATCCAAATGAACCATGCATATATAGTAAAATTGTAGCGAGAAGTGTGGTATTCCTCGTCCTGTACATGGATGACATTCTCTTGATAGGAAATGACATTCTTATGCTATAATCAGTCAAGGAATTATTGTCATAGAGGTTCTCCATGAAGGACCTGGGTGATGCCTCCTACATTCTAGGGATCTAGATCTATCGTGACAGATCTAAACGGATGTTGGGACTCTCACAGTCAAGGTACATCGACACCATACTGAAATGATTCAGTATGGAAGATTCTAATCACTGTAATCTACCGGCTTGTCACGGAATCACCCTCTCCAAAGAGATGTCTCCCAAGTCTGATTTGGAAAGGGCTCGCATATCTACTATACCCTACGCTTCAGCGGTAGGCTCTATAATATATGCGATATTGTGTACCAGACCAGATGTAGCATACGCCCTTAGCGTTATAAGTCAGTATCAGTCAAATCTAGGGGAGAAGCATTGGATAGCAATAAAGAACATTCTCAAGTACTTGAGAAGGACTAAAGAGATGTTCTTGGTGTACGGCAAGGAAGACCTCCAGATCGAGGCTTTCGCCAACTCTAGCATTCACAGTGACAAGGATGACCCCAAGTTTGTACATTTCAGAAAATATAAAATATTATATTTGGAATTTAATATTAAAATAATATATTTCCCGAAAACTGCTCGATTTGCGAAATTGGGGTTTTCGAAAAAGGGTATAAATATATACCAATAATTGTGAAATAATTGAAAATTAAAATGATTTATTCATTTAAAAATATATTGAAAGGATTTGGCATTTTTAAAATCAGTTATATGCAGTTTAAATGAAAAACCGATTAGTGCACTGCTAATCGCGATTAAGCCAAATCCGTGTTTCTACAGTTCCATGGCTAGTGCACCATGTCATGTTTCATTTTGTTGCATTTTGTTGCATTTTTGTTGTTTTATGTGTATTATGTGAGTTGGATTAAAAAAATTAAAAAGAAAAGAAAAAGAGAAAAGGGTAAAAGGGTAAATAGATGAGAGTGGGTGGGAATAAGAGGAAGAGAGAGAGAGAGGGCATCCAGAAATCATCACCCCTATTTGTTTTCTCCATTTCCTTCTTCATCTTCTTCCTCCTCATCTCCCTCCACCTTCAACCCCAAAATCCATCTCAAAAACCTTGCCAAAACCCTATACCCCTTTCACAAAAAATGATCATCTCTTCATCCTCTAAATAATGGACCAAGCAAAGTTGGATTTTGATGACTTTGTGAAGCTAGGGTTTCTCTTGAGTTTCATCCATGAGGTATAATCCCTTCCATTTAGTTTAGTTTATGTTTCCTAGCATTCTAGTTAGTTTAGAATTGGTTTAAGGTGGGTTTGTGAAATTGGAAAACTCAAGAAAGGGTTTGGGTGACGTGGACTTGTGAGCTGTAGTGAGGGTGTACAAGACCCTAGAGATCAAATTCTGGACCTAGAACAGAGAATACAAACTTAGATTAGTTCCATATCGGTTTTGTGGCATTTGAGTGGCCTACAGGGAATCTGGAGCGATCCGAGGAGTTTCTGAGAAACACAAACAATACCAGAGGCCCAGTAGGACCAATAAGAAGCCACCCTGGAAGTACGAGCCTTTTTCCTCACCTTTAGACCGAGAACACTGGAATTTTTGGGCTTCTGGCCGGCCAAGTGTAGGTATTTCGGGCCCAGATTTAGTCTGTAGCTCATATACTCCCTGTACAACAACCCAGTACTGTTTGTTTAATCCTATTTCACCTGAACTAAAATCTGGAGCATGTTTTCATGGGTTGTTGCCTTGTTTTATAACTTTCCATGACTTGAAATTTTGGTAATTGTGTTTTGTATCGGTCACTTGACGTTTGTACGTCGATATCGGGTGTTATTTGGCTCTTTTGTGTGAGTAGACCATAGGTTTTAACCTATGTGTGATTCGTGTGTCGTTTCGATTGTGAATTGGATTTTAATGTGATACGATGTGTTATGACATGTAGGTACTTTCGCGTGAACTTCAGTACGACAAGGACGAGCGTAGCGTCTTCGACTTCGGCAAGCAAGGATCAAAGTGAGTAGATATATATCTATGGGGGAAGTCAGGTGGATGGCGTATAGCACCCCCGCAGTTCGTAGTGTAGCCTTTGATATACACATTATAATTATGTATATGATATTGTGTTGTGAAACTTTGATGATTAGTAAGTATGATCTTAGAAGATCATGGGTTAATTCTAGTATAATTGATTGATAGTGTCATAGTTAGTTGTAGTCGCGAACCCTAGAATAAGGTTTACACTCACACACACTCGCATGCATTTTACTTTCTTGTGCGTATATGGGTGTCACGACCCCAAATGGCACGTGACTGGCACTTGAATCATATGAAGTCTATAGGACCTCATCTAATTCAAGTAAGCCAAGAAATCCCAGAAATCTAAACCATTTTAAGGAAGAAGTGAAGAAAACATATTTTAAAGCAAGTGGTTTTAAGAACATAAGCCGAAGTATGCATTTTTAAAATCTCAAGCCTTTTCTGAAAATTTCAGCAGAGTTTCCTTTGTAAATACTGGCCCCGAACGGGGCACAACATGAATAATATATACATGAATGATAAAGGCATCCTCAAGCGGGAGCTAGCTCTTCGTCAATCGACGGTCATAACCACGCAAGCAATATAATATACAACGCCGAAGGGTGAGGATCAAAACTCAAAGGAAACTCAGAATTATCAAGAAAACCATAATAATACAACACGTGACTCTAAGGTCGAAGTAATAACAACTGGTTTTCTAAGTCTGAAATAAATATACAAGTCTGGTTGATGGAGTTACTAAATACAACTGAAATAAATAAATATACAATGGTGGTCACGATACAAGTGAACCCACCTACCAAGAAATCACTCAGAATGGAAGCAGTGTGCCAGCAAAGCCGCAACGAAACCTGTACGGCAAAACCTGCAAGAAACTGCGGCACAACGGGGGTGAGTTGCCAACTCATGAGTAGAAAATATCACAGAGCAGAAATCGAATGTATGACTCAATCCTAGGTCAATACGATCGGTAATATATAACCTCAAATGATAAAGTCTGAAGCATGATAAGGTGGCAAGGGTAAACCTCTATACAAAAGTGTAATACCAAGTGCTCGTGTCAGTGTCTCAGGTAACAACATAACATAAACATGAGGTGTGATCAATGTAATCAACATGAAATCAGTGTCAACTATATCATGAAGTCTATAAGTATGTGGATATCCTCCAACTATGTAATAAATGCCTATATGCATGTGGATCTCGTCCACACGTCAACCAATGACACAACAACATCATGCACGTAAATATCATAAAAGCATATGTATGAAAGTATGAGGATATAAATCAACGTGTGTCCCTCGCGACACATCAAAATCATGGAACCTGAGTGTCCAGCATCGACACTTGAAAACATCATGAAACCCGTGTCCAGCATCGACGCGTAAATCCTCATATCTTGGGCTCCGTCAGTCTGGATCGGCCCTCGGGCTCCGTCAGTCCGGATCGGCCCATATCATCTCTCGACTCCGGTCGGTATCCTCCGGATATCCGCCGAGCCTAAATACTATCACCGGTAGGTATGGTTCCCCTGTCAGGCTCATCGGCGTGGTCTATCGAAATACCTTTCTTTCCCCGGGGTACCTCCGGGCCCCACCATGTACCTGCACACGGCCCACGACGCCTCCTCGCATAGGGTATGTATATCAGAACCGATAAAACTCATGGTGGCTGCTGAAATATCATATCAAGAGAAACCGGGTTTTTAAAACAGTACATACTTTCTTTTGAAATACCCACGGTTCTCAAATCCAGAAATCTCATAAAAACAGTATATCTCAATGCGTATAATCATAAAGCATGATGTATGCGACATATAATAGAAATGTAAGTATATCCGTATATCATGCAACATAAAACAGTAATATACACATATCGAGGGAAAAACGCTCTTTTAAATGAATCCAGTTTAAAAATATATAATGCGGTTCCCAAATCTCTACAATTAAGCCAGCAACATCTATGTATGTGCAAATATGTATGTACGCAAGTATGGGTGTACAATATGTGTGTACGCAAGTATGGATGTACAATATGTATGTACGCCAGTATGTCATACAAGGAGTCCTATCCTGATGCAACAATCCTACTGTGTAGTGACATGGCAATTATCGATGATGAAGTGTGTGAGCCGGCAAGCAGGTGTACGTGGAGCATATCATCGGTAATGGTGCTGGTGTCCTGACAGCATGGGTTTAATATAACATAAATCACAAGTATATAAGCATGCAATGCGCTAATAACCACATGAATATATGGAAATGGAAAGTAAATGCAACAATAAAGAATCTACATTAGTTATACGAGTCATACAGTTTGTCATTTGAAATCACACAAATCGTGGTGTTTTGGAAAAATAGGACTTACGGTGTTTTTAAGAAAAGATGTACGTCCTTTGAAATATCTGTAGAATCCCTTGGCCTATCTTTAAAATACTCACAATTCGTTAGTTTTGGAAATAGCTATGACTCGAGTCTAGTCTAACATCTACAAGTAAACTACAGGACTAAACGAACAGTCTAACCGAAAGGGTAAGGGAAAATCACCTAAATCTGAGTCGATATATATAAATATAATAGTCGGTGATCCCGCCTCAATAGTATCACATACGATACAATATACAATATAACATCCTCGAGTCAAGAGTGCGGATCTATCATCAATATATAGCTCGTACGGTAAATCCATCGTACGGCATCTCAAAACTGGCTACGGGTCGAATATCACATTTATCTCATCATTTATCTGGTATCCTTATCATCATATCTCATGAACTGGGGATACTGATCTAAGTCTAGTACAAACTGATACCATCTGCAAAAATATGCGTGTATGAAACACACGCCTTAAGGACCGCTAAAATCTCATGTCGTATCTCGTAATACGAACCACATCATATTACCGATCTCACGGCACCATGCCCAATCTCATCAACTCGTCTCCAAATACCATATACAATCCTCATCATCCATGTGTAGGTATACGTATATATATATATAGTCCCATACCTATGTGTGTGTGTGTGTACATATCCTCATATACGCACAAGTAAAACAAAGTAAGCATGTGTGCGCGTGTGGGTGTAAACCTTATTCTAGGGCTCGCGACTAAACTAACTAGCGATACTATCATAAAATTACACTAAAGTTATCCATGACTCCCAAAGTCTATCTAGATAATCATAAACTCATAATAAACATATAAATATATCCATATAATATATATACCATACACTACACTACGAACTGCGGGGGTGCTATATGCCATCCACCCGACTTCCCCCGTAGATATATATCTACTCACCTCGATCCTCGCTTGCTAGAGTCGATGACGCCACGCTCATCCTCGTCGTCTCGAAGTCCACGTGAGGGTACCTACAACTTCCAATGCGTCATAAAGTATCAAGAATCGAACATGAAAACCAAAATGGCATGCGAATCGCTTATAGGTTAGAACCTATAGCCTACGCCTGCAGAACCATCAAACAACCCCCGTCGCTGACGTACAAACATCAGACGATGGAACACAAAAACAAATACCAAATCCCAACTTAAAACGAAGTCGCAAAACAATGCAGCAACTCAAGAAAATGGTCCCAGATTTTACCCTAGGTGAAATTAACAAATTTTGCATATGAAAAGGGTCTAATTTACTGGAGATGGAGCTACAGGAGAAGCACGAAGCCAAATGCTCCAGGTCTGGCCACAATTTGGAGCAAGAAGGGGTATTTTTGCGGCCAAGTCAGGGACTTAGGGGCTAGGGTTTCATTGATGGCTCCTAGGTTGCCTGCATGTATCACTGTGATCGCTAAATAATTTTCCAGGTCCCCGAGTGTTAGCAGATATCAAATTCCTATCACACTTCTCACAATTTTCAATATCGGCAAATTTTCAAAGTTCGCATTTGGGGTTTAAGTCTAACTTTGGTCCAGTTTTTTAGCACTAGGCGGGTTTGTAATCACTATTAAACCTCAATTACACTTCACAACTCAAGAATTCCTCAAAACCCTAACATGGAATTCTCAAAGTCCACTAAACCGAACTAAATCACTTCTAAACATGCATAGGTGTTAAGATGAAAGAAAAACTATACTAATGGTGCAGAGATTACCCCATTTGGCAACTCAAAAAAATTCTTGAGTTGCCCCAAGTGTCCAAAATCTTTGTTTTCTTGGTCCAAAGTGTAGCTAGTGAGCTTGTGCACAATTTTTATGAAATGGAGATGGACTTTTGATGAGTTTTAGATGATGAAGTAAGGGGTGTAAGTGGTGGAGGAGAGGGGGCTGCCATGGTGAGGAGAGGAGATGAAAATGATGAAGGGAAACTGAAGGGAACACAAGGCCATGGTCAAGGTTAACCCCTTACCCTCTGTCTCTCATGCCCATCCCTCAATTCTATATTCATTTCTTTTCTTTTCTTTTCTCATCTCTTTATCTAACCATTTAAAACCAAACACAAATAAAACCCAAATGAAGCCATCGTTAAAAAATATAACAAACGTGAAAAATGATATGGTGCATGTCATATGCACAAAATCGGATTAATGCATGATTAGCGATATTTAATCGCGATTAGCATTAAAAGTGAATATAATTAATTATAAAAATTCATAATTTGCTTAATTCATTTAAAACACCCTCATTTCAGTAATTTCTACAATTTTTCAAATTTTCCCCAATTTATCGGTATTTAATTATACCGCACTAATAAAATATTCATAATATTTATTATTTAATTATAAAATTTCCCAAAAATAATATTTTATTTTTCTGAAATGTTACAATGGGAATATGTATATACACACACACACACACACACATAGGTATGGGACTATATATATATATATATATATATATAGACACACACACACATATACATGGATGATAAGGATAGTATATGATGTTTGGAGATTAGTCGATGAGATTGGGCATGATGCCATGAGATCGGTGATATGATTTGGTTCGTATAATGAGATACAACATGATATCATAGCGGATCTTTAGGTGAGGTGTTTTCATACACACGCACATATATATATGTTGATGGTATCAGTATGTACTAGACTTAGATCAGTACCCCCAGTTCATGATATGTGATGATAAGGATACCAAATGTATAATGAGATAAATGTGATATTTGACCCGTACCCAGATTTGGGATGCCGTACGATGGATTTACCGTACGAGATGAAGATTGATGATTGATCCGCACTCTTGACTCGAGAATGTCATATTATATATTGTATCGTATGAGATACTATTGAGGCGGGATCACCGACTATTATATATATATATATATATATATATATATATATATATATATATATATATATATATATATATATATCGACTCGACTCAGATTTAGGTAGTTTTCCTTACCCTTTCGGTTAGTCTGTTAGTTTAGTCCTATAGTTTACTTGTAGATGTTAGACTGGACTCGAGTCATAGCTATTTCGAAACTAATGAATCATGAGTATTTTAAAGACAGGCCAAGGGATTCTACGAATATTTCGAAGGACGTACTTTTTCTTAAAAACACCGTAGCCCTTATTTTCTAAACACCACGATTCGTGTTATTTCAAATGGCAAAACGGTATGACTCATATATATTAATGTAGATTCTTCATTATTGTGTGTATTATTCATATTCTGCATATTCTTGCTGTTCGCATCGCATTTCATGGTTATATTGTGTTTTCATTAGTTATTATTAAAATCATGTTGTCAGGACACCAGCACCATTACCGCTGATGCGTATGCTCCATGTACACCTGCTTGCCGGCTCACACACATCATCATTGGTAATTGCCATGTCACGTACACTTTAGAGAATATTGCTCTGTTGATATCGTTTGCTAGCTGATAATTCCAATATGTTATTGTTTTATATGCTAGTTCATTATTGCATTCATTGCTTGATATTTCATGCATATTTATATATTCATTTGTCATGCAATATTATAAGGGCCAATCCGGATTGCTGGAGCCCAGTATTCATTATTATTGACTCTTCAGTTTTGGATTTCAGACTTTCCATGAGATTTCTGGATTTGGAGAAACCGCAAGATTTATAAACTCATTTTCATTTCAAAAGATAAAAAGTGCGGTTTTCTCATGATATGATTTAAAATATGTCCACCATGAGTTTTCTTGGCTCTTGAGCGATATGAAACACCCGATTCGAGGAGGATGAGGAACCGTCTGTGGTGCATGGACCCAGTGCGGTACCCCGAGGCGAGAAGGTCACAGATGATGGCGTTGAGCCTGAGACAGGGGAGCACTACTGACCGGTGATTTTATTGTGACGTGCCGGATATCCGGAGGATACCGACGTGGTCTTGAGATTTGATGATGCAGGCCAGTCCGGATAGCCGGAGCCTGAGATATCGAGATTTGATGAAACAGGCCAGTCCGGATAGCCGGAGCCTGAGATATTGATATTTTGAGATACATATTTTGTGTCGATGCTTGACACTGATTCTCTGATGATTTCATTGATGATACATAAAATTTTATACAGAAATCTCACTAAAATTAGGAAAATGGTTTTCTCATACATGATGCATTCTGTTTTCATTATATTGCATTCATACCTCATATTTATGATATGCTGCTACCTGAGGCACTGACACGAGCACATGGGATTACACTTACGCATAGATGTTACCCTTGCCAATATTTTATGCTTCATGCCATATTTTTATTTGAGGATATATATATTACTGATCGTATGACCTAGGATTCAGTCATACATTCGATTTCTGTTCTGTGATGTTTTCTACTCACGAGTTGGCAACTCACCTCCGTTGTGCCACAGTTCTTGCAGGTTTTGCCGTACAGGTTTCGTTGTGGTTTTGCCGGCACACTGCTTTCATTCTGGGTGATTGCTTTGGTAGGTGGGTTCACTTGCATCGTGACCACCATTGTACCTTTTATTTATTTTCAGTTGTATCTAGCAAACTCCATCAACCAGACTTGTATATTTTTATAATCTTAGAGGACCTGTTGTATAGTCTTTCGACCTTAGAGTCGCGTGTTGTATTATTATGGGTTTTCTTGATGATATTGAGTTTCCTTTTGAGTTTTGATTCTCGCCCTTCGGCGTTGTATATTATATTGCTTATGTGGTTGTGACCGCCAATTGGCGAAGAGCTAGCTCCCGCTTGGGGATGCCTTTATTCATATTATGCATATTGTACCCTTTTGGGGCCAGTATTTACAAAGGAAACTCTGCCGAAATTTTCAGAAAAGACTTGAGGTTTTAAAAATGCATATTTTGGATTATGTTATTAAAACCACTTGCTTTAAAATAAGTTTTCTTCACTTCTTCTTTAAAATGGTTTAGATTTCTGGGATTTTTGGCTTACTTGAATTAGATGGGGTCTTATAGACCTCATATGATTCAAGTGCCAGTCACGTACCATTTCAGGTCATGACAAAGTTGGTATCAGAGCGTTAGGTTAATCT
Organism: Agapanthus africanus; assembly: GCA_030015575.1. Lineage (NCBI taxonomy): Eukaryota > Viridiplantae > Streptophyta > Magnoliopsida > Asparagales > Amaryllidaceae > Agapanthus > Agapanthus africanus. Next base: position 461,505,116 of record CM057338.1, read on the forward strand.
TGGTTCGAGTCTATGTTTGACTATGCGGAATCTAGGGCGTTTATATATATTCGGAACCTAGGCTTGACCTTACGGAACGTAGACTTAGTCGAGGGGGTATTAGACCCGAACTTTCGTCACGTAGAATGACCTTGGTTGATGGAGTATGTGACTTAAATAGAGTGACGTACCGTATGCATGTTCTGCGGCATACTTACGATACGCTACTCCGCTTAAGAAGCCTTAGGATGTACATTTCCTTACACAGCATTATATTCATTCCTATGATCTATCCTCATCGATATCGGTTTATGGTTTTGCTGCCACGATTACACAGGAAGAGAGAGCTACGGCTAGAGTTGCGGTCAGCACGAGCTCGTCACGGACGAGCACTGACCAGGGCGTAATTCCAGGGACATACGATTATGTAGATATGTCATTTTATTGTGTTTTCGCGCCATGAGCGTTTGATGGATCGCTTTTACAAGATTTATCAGACATGCAGATCAGCACTAGAGGATTGGGCCACTGCTAGAGGCCAGCCAGAATATGATGACCGTCGATGCACCGATTATTCTTGATGATTGAGGCACTGTTCAGCATGCAGACGAATGATTCAGTTGTTTCTGCGACTGACGAGATGTCGCCCAGATGTTTGAAGCTAACGCCACACGAGTTGTACTTAGAGATATGATAGAAGATCGCTAGTCACCCAAGGAGGAATGACTAGGACATGTGATTCGTTGCCTACCCCGATGCGAGGTCATCAGATTGATTGATTCCAGCTAGAGACGACTTCACGCAAATACGTTGAGAGTCGATAGAAGACGATCGAATGTCAGAAACCCATTTTTCCAAGTTTAAAGTATTCGGAAAAACATGCAAGTAATTCCGTGGATCCTCTAGAAGAATGAAACCCTAACTCGATATAATGACCATGAGAACGTTTTGAGACCTTAGGGTTTGCAGCAGTTCCGCGGTGCCATTAATGAGGCTTGGGTTTGCCCTTCTACGGCTGGTCCATAGGTACTGTGGTATGTACTGGAATACTATTAAACTGTACTCAAGATGTTGAGCTCTTGGGGGATTATGGAACTTTGATTAATCGATCGAAAGGTTCGACGTCTTTCGGATATCATGTGATAGGATACATTGCTTGGGAGACTCTAGATACGAGTATAGCCGTTGGAGTGCAGTCCATGCAGCCACGAAGAGATGATTCTGAATCAGTCGACATTTGAGAAAAATTGAGTAAGAGGTTCGTACGAGATCTTGATGAGATGACGTTCCACTCCGCTGACATCAGAGATATGATATGCATGCAGAGGCGTTGTATATGGATATATCTTCCAGAAGGAGTCGCGATGAGTATGCAGACGTTCCGGAACAAGAAACAGATTTAGCAAAAGGATGGTAGCTTCCGAGCAGTTCAGCAGAAACGAGATCGGGAGAGACCCCGACAAGACCTTTCTGGAATAAGATTTGGACCTAGGATCGGTCATATTACGCACACACAGTAGGCCAGAGCTCGGCATCGTCGACGAAACGTGTTATGAGTGACCATGACAATTGGCCAGAGATTTTTAGAGGATGTGTCGGAGCGAGACTATTTCCGCCATCTTTGATTTTGATATTTTAGGCGGTTTATTTGCATGATTGAGATTTTGTGCACCACAGTTGCACTTGACTTCGATTTGACGTCATTTGAGATGCTGATTTTGATTTCATGCCTATGGTATGCATATGATTTGACTTATGCTTTCGACATAGTTTTCATGCACTTTTAGTATTTTGATTCGATTTGTGCACACTGATGCACATGGTTGTGAGATTATATACCACGGTATACCTAATTTGGATTGAGATGTGTTGTATACCGTCGATTTCAATTGTGATACTCGATATTGTTTTCGTGCACCTTGTGCACTTGAGTTGGATTTTGCGCAGACTTGACGTGCTTGCTGCGATTTTGGTGCACGCCAGATACACTAAATCGGGATTCTTCTTGCATATTAGATGCACCTGATATTGCTGTCAGGCACACCCGTTGCCTTTGACAGGTGTTTTTGTACACACCTGTTGCACTTAGATTTGGTTTCTGTGCACATGTACAGCACATTCATTGATTTCAATTTCCGTGCACACCAGACGCACGTGGCATTTTTATACACATTTTGGGATTGATTTCCTTAAGCAGTATGTTTTTATGATATTTACTATTCAGTATAGTAGCTGAGCAAGACTAGTCCGAGAACAGTACCTAAATATATTTTGCATGCATTGTTAGTTATCAAAAGGATTTCCAAAAAGAGAGCTATAGTCTCAGTATTTACCTACGTGTTCGAGATGACACGAAACCTTTTGTAATGGAAACCATTCTAAATTAATTTTCAAAACGGCGGGACGTGTATGTCAAACAAGGGTATATATATATAGTTATTTTCTTATAATAGACGTCCTCCACCTCCACGGCTCCGTGATGAAGTCCTCTCCGCTGTCCATAAAGAATCCGGGCTCTAGCGTCGGCTTCGTCGGAGAATAGGCGAGCTAGGTCGTCGATGTCCATGCCGAAGATGATCTACGTCGAGGCATCGCTAAATCAAGCTCCACCTTCACCTTGCCATGAAAACTTGTGAAGGAAACACACTCTACTACTTGGCAAGAGGTAGAGGATGAAGAAATAGGAGTTGGGTTCACTTTAGAATTGGATTTCTCACTCATTTCATCAATTCACCATTGATGGAGCTTGGTTTTCTTCACTTGAAAAATGAAGAAGAAGAAGGAAATTGTTATGATAAGAATAATGAATATATTAGAATAATAATTCTTATCATAATAATGACCATGGTAAAGTGTAGAGAGCTAACTTGAGTTAATGAGAATGGTTAGGGTTAAAAAGAAGACAAAAATGGTGACATGGTCAAAGTATTCATGAAGCTTCATGAATGAAAAGAATGCCACCATTTATCTCATTTCTTTTTCTTTTTATAAAAGAATAAAAGAATAAATGAATAAGCAAATAACTAAAAGAATAAACATAACCCTAATCATCATCTTAACCATTGTTTAATTCTATACACTTAACCAAAAACCATGTATCATCAAACATGATACAAACATGTGCACAAAATCATATCGCATATTCAATGCGCACATCCGAGCGAGAAAATCCATTTTAAGTGAACCGATACTAGTTAACGCAAAGTAATATATCAAATATATAATTATGCATTAAATCATTAAATCAACACTTGATTCAATGATCCGGTCATGTCGCACACAACCGACTAGTATACAATGTATCGGCTTATCGAATCAACCCTCGATTCGATAACTAGGTTATATCACATATAACCATTCGACACATTCATCGCGAGAATGAAATACGGTATCACATACACGCATTATTCTCGGTCCGCACATATCTCATATGCGCTCCTATTTCGTTTCGCTTGAGCCAGGAAACCTCTGTGTAGGACTCTAAAGACTCGTCAATACGCCGGCAGCAGATGATGATCATATCAAGCACCCACAAGCCGCAAGCGGTCTGCTAAACGTAACGGCCACCCGGGTATTGAGCGATCTGAAGATCGACGAGCAAGCCCGCTCACACTCCAGTGAATCCAACCAGTAACACTACCGTACAGTCCGGTCTGATCGTCTGATATGTCGCATATCTCGCCTAGGGGTGGTAAACGTCAGACCCCAATAGCTCGATAAGTCGTGTCGATATGAGGTCTATAACTATTCGAGAAACTACTGGTAACACTTACCAGTAAATCTCAGCAACCCTGGCCAGGGATTTCCTGTTATAGCCAATCGAACACAGCGCAACATCAACTCCCTATACCGGGAGAGACGAATCCCCTCCTATCGCTCATTGCCTCCATGTGACTCGGGACTGTACCCAAAAACCACCGTTTTGTACGCCCTCTTGGACGTGGTAAGATGGAAATCAAAGCACAGTGGGAACCGCACAAGACTCTATGACGATCTCGGGTCAACAGACTACTCTGTACCAGTGTCACCAGAGAACTGCCATCTGACGTGAGGTATAATACCATCTGGGAGTTCTCGGCGAGTCCGTCCAGTGTACCCAGTCTCCACTGAGTACCCGTATATCATCTCTGATGTCAAACACCAATGGATATGGGATCATCCATCGCCCATCTGTATGGGTCGAGAAGGTATACGCTAGTCTACTCTGGTATATCGATGCCCCGTCTCGATACACCCACGACTAGGGACTTTGAAGGATGTACTTATAGACTACCATGTCCCCACTAGTATGATCCGCATCATAGTCCAGGTAGTTAAGTACACATCCTAAGGGCTTTACCAACATGTAACAGAGAGACAAACAGTGTACACGTTAAGGTAAAGAGCAACCAGATAGCATACTATCATGTCGAGCAAGAAAGTCCTCCCTATATATGTCCCAGCATCCACTACAATATACATCCTATGTATAGTAATGGCCTCTAGGGCATACATATAACTAACAATCTCCCACTTGCACTAGGGCCATCTGTAGCAGTGGTTGCAGTATCTCATACTCAACCATCCCATAAAAGTCTCTCTCTGGGAACAGGCCTTTGTGAGTGGATCCGCTGTGTTGTCCTCTGAGTCTACTCTCCTAACCTCGATCCCCTGGAGATCAACCATCTCCATGATCAGGTGATACTGCCTTAGAATATGTCTGGATCACTGATGGGACCGGCGTTCCTTGGCATAAGCCACAACCCCATTGTCTCACAATGGTTGGAACGTAGTTCATCTCATGAACCAATATACACCCAAACAGCCTCTTTGGTAGCATCTTAAGTAGCGATGTATCCTGCCTTTATCGTCTAGTATGTCACGGTATCTAGCTTGGAACTCTTCCATCATACCGTCCCTCCACTGAGGGTAAAGACAATGCCTGTGACTGATATTCAGTCGTCTTTATCACCCTGGAACCCTTCCAGTGATTCTCCCCAGGATCGGTTGATACCATCTCACTACATTTAGTGAGAATCCTAACATCCATTTAGATCTATCTCATGGATCCAAAAACCCAGGATTTAGGAGGTATCACTTTGATCCTATGTGGAGAATCATTGTGATAAGCGGAGATTGATCGAGCGTAGCATAGGAAACTCCTTCCCTATCAGGAGTATGTCATCCACGTACTCTACGAGGATCATCACCATACTCCCCACTACCTTTTTGTATATACAAGGTTCATCTATCATTTTGATGATGTCAAACTGTTTGACTAATCCATCAAAACAGATGTTCCAACTCCGCGATGCCTGCTTTATCCTATAAAGCATCTTGCACACGTTTCCGCTGCTCCCACTGTCTACGAAGCCCTCTGGCTGTGTACTTATAGACGCTCTCTTCCAAAATATCATTTAGAAAAGCAGTCATGACACCCAACCACCAGATATCATAGTCATGGTATGTAGCCGTGGTAAGTAGGATCTGGATGGACTTAAGCATAGATACTTGAAAAGGTTTTATCATTATGATCCATATCTGGTCAATGATGCAAACCTTTAGCAAGTCTAGCTTTGAAAGTCTTAACTTTTTCAAGTACACCAAGTAATCTTCTCAAGATATACTTGCTCCTGATGGGGATTTAACCCTTCAGATATAGCAACTAAAGTCCATACTTTGTTGGTGTATAAGGATTCCATCTCAGATCGTTAAGCATCCAGCCATTCTTACAGAGTCCCACTCCAGATGGCCAGCTCGAAACTAGTTGGGTCATCATCTCATGATGCAATCCTCGCTCCCACTGTCATAGAGAAACCGAAGTATCTCTCAGGTGGGTGAGGAACCCTACTAGATCGGCGGAGAGGCTGAGGTTCGTTGGAATCTACTGAATCCTTTGGTTCTATCAAATCTTGTGGTGTAGTTTGTATAGCTGGAACCTTTCCAGTTCTACATTACAGACTTTGCCTCGAGCTTGTCCGGATTTTGCTTTCAGACATAGGCCGGTCAACCCCAAATCTTAACTAGCTTAAGACATGGGCTCTTCCCTTTCCATATCACATATGAAATGGTAGGCAACTGATTTGATTCGAACCCTATTCAATAGGTATGCAGCTTCTCAAGTGCATAACTCCCAAAAAGGAAATAGGTAACTCAGTAGTACTCATCATAGAGCACACCTTATCATATAGGGTGTTATAGCTCTGCCCCGATATACCATCGTGCTATGGTGTATACAGAGGAGTAATGCTGAGAGAGAATCTCATTCTCCTTTAGAATAATCCAGGATCTTCGTGCTCAAGTATTCTCCTCCTTGATCTCATCAAAGGACATAATACTTATACCCGTATTGGTTCTCTACTTCTAACTTATATTCTGTGAATATCTCAAAAGGTTCTGACTTGTGTTTCAATAGGAACATATATCTGAATCTTGAGAGATTATCAGAGAATGTAATGAAGTATAAAGAACCGGTCTTGGCAAGTGTAGACAGGGGACCTACATACATCAACATATATCATCCCAAGAGTTCACTAACTCTTTCTCTGTTTCCAGTAAACGGAGCTATGGTCATCTTATCTCTGTGACATGACTGGCAAGTTTCATAAGATGTAAATTCAAACTAATTTAAATATGCATCTAAATGTAACTTCAGCCAGTCGGGTAGCATTGATATGACCTAGTCTACAATGCCTCAAGAAGGATTCGTTCATATCTGAACTCTTCCTCTCGTGTGTGTTCCATATACTAAGAACTGTAGTTTGATTTAGAACATCAATGCTTTTAGATAACGTGCCTGATCCGATCAACTTTTGATATAGGAAATGTTCAAAACATTATCCAACATTACAAAATTTTATCGTTTCTTTAGTAATAAAGAGACAGATATGATTTTGCATAACAGGTTCGGTATCTAATAACATTCGTTCAGAATCAATGTATTTGTAATACAGGGTGACAGTGACCAACAGACTTGGCTGCAACTCTTGCCCCGTTTTCTGCCTCATGAAACTTATCACCTATTCTCAGTTTTCTACCTTTCTGTAGCCCTATGTAACAGATTACATATCTGGGATCCTGATCTGGTATCACATACCCAGGACGTAGAGGATACAGAGAAACAGTTCTTTGTAATGAACACACCCGAAGATGATGCATCAACATGCACTCTCTTCGTTTGGGCGGCACGGGAATTCTGGTAATCCCCAATTTCCTACTCTGTCTTATAACAATTATAAGTTGGAGCGGGACCAACGTTCCCCAGCTCAGTATAACAAGCGGGTTCGGTCAAATAATCCGTTTTATTATCTTGATTAAGGCGTGATATGGTCGCTACTTGGAGAGAGAGAAGAAAACACTCAGCGTGCGCTCTTGCAAGAATAGATTGGTTATTATTTTATCTAATCAGGATAGCTCCCACTGTTTTTTATCAAATCTTCCTTCAAACCCTAAAAGGAAAGACTAGCCGGGATTAATTACATACTACAAGTTCGCCAATCTTTTAGCCAGGCCAGTGTCGGTACTTTGAGGGAGGTCCCCCGTGCTTTCGCACGAACCTAATTAATGTAAACCTCGTTTTCCCAGAGGCGTAACCTCGTTAACACCTTTCTAGACACCTACTTGATCGGCTAATTGTAATGTATAAAACTCTCCCAGGAGTAACTCTTACATGCAGCGGGTATCAGGATCCAACTATCTCATAGAAGGTATGCAATCTCATTGCAAATTTCAACACTTGAAATTCCCGATAATTTTGCCCCTAGCGTCCTATGACCTTGACGCAGGACAACAAACCATAGTGCGCTAGTCAAGTTCAACCCGTCATTTCCTGATTGAAATAAACCCACCCGCACGACCCTTGACGCAGGCCAACAAAGTCGCACGACTACCCTAATCCAATCTGCATCATATGCATAAGCAGATAAATACTAGTTAGCTACCGCACACTACGCCTTGACGCAGGCCAACAAACGTAGCACGAATACTAACTACCACTTATCTGAAATGACGGAGGGCTACGACAGGTTTTTCTAAAAACCTATTGCGTAATGAACTTGATATCGTTGTAGGATCGAATGATTTTAAAAATGGAGTGTTTTTGAGGCTTTTCTAGTTTTGCTAAAGGAGTCACTCCCGGTGAAGGGATCGTCGGTCCTTTCCTCGTCGAATGAGGTGCGGGATATATCATATATATCACTGTGCAAAGCAAAAACTCTTAAAAGCAATCAAAAGATAAACCGAGTGTGTAGCATCTGCCAGTTATTGCTAAAGGAGTCACTCCCGGTGAAGGGATCTCGGTCCTTTCCTCATCGAATAAGGTGCAGGATATATCATATATACCGCTGTGCAAAGCAAGAACTGTAGCTACCTGTTTTATTTTGAAATTCGATTCTACAACATCTTTAGGTTTCTTTTATTTCATTAATCTCATTAATGAAGTCCCATCAATTATGTACCTAAACATCACAGATAAATACGACGTACACTTATGCCATCCGCATTCGCCTCGATGTCCCCTCGTGCACCGTTAGGTTAGGTAACTAACGGCAGAGCAGGGCAGGGCTAGCGCGGGTGTAAAACATAAGTAACGTCTATATAATATATCATATATACTATATAAAGTATCTATCACAGAACATCACATGATCACATCACAGATATCGCAGCAGAAGAATCATATGAAATATTGGATATACTAGGACGTCCGTGTTTTCAATACGAGCCAGTATAAAACACGGATTCCACGGTCGTGATGAATAGCCAAACCCACACCCCTAGACCCCTACGAGAGCGGCAAGCAACCCTACCAATTCTAGAGTTAGGAGACCCGGACTCGACTCCTCGAGTTGGTCTCCCTCTGGACTCCAGAACCCAGTTACTTGTGCTCCCCTCCTTGGGTCTATCCTAGTGTGGAAAAGTAAATAATATACAAACGGTGACTACTTCCGCAACCTGGAAGCGTCCCAATAAAAGAATATTACATACAGGTTTTTACATGAATGAAAATGAAAAACACTCATCTCACATAAAAACCCCCGGCTATTCAAACACGACGATCCAATATAACATATCCAGCAACACATAACATCACATGTCATCAACGTAAGTAAACATGCGCATCCCAATTGTCGTTGACATATAGCAACGAAACCGGCGATATCACATATTACACTTACGGTCACAGAAAAGAAAGTGTAAAACTACAACAGTTGGAATCCGCAATCACCTCAGACATCGCATGCCTGACCAAATGAATTCTTTAGACATCGCATGCCTAACAATTATAAACCCCGCATTTTAGTCTCAAAAATCGAAAACACTTTTCAATACCAAGTCGGGCAATTCAACAGGATTCCCGATATTTTGATCGAATGCTCGTCGCAAACTTCAGTAGGCGGCCACACCCCCGATGCCGTCGACGAAGTGCACCAAGACGGAACACCGCTACCACGAGCACCCGAACGGATGCTTTCGGCGACGGGGTTCTCCTACAGTCACTTGGTCGGGGCTATGGAGTGAGGCTGTCTATTAAGTTTACCCGGCGAGTATCCGCGTACGCTACGTGATTGCGACGGACTTTTGATCGCATCAAAATTCCATGGCAACCGATCAAGTGAGACTAAAGTGCTATGTTTATAACATTCATTCAGTTATCACATAACTGTTTGTGAATTCCAATTATTGTATCCCATTCCAGATAAACAGAAAATGTTAAACTTTTCGATCGAACAGTCAAACACCCAAGTTTTCCCGATACAGATCAACACATGAAACAAGTCTAACAACATTCAGTTCGTGCCTCAGTACCAACGGTCCAGCCGTAGAAGGGTCAAGCCAACGCCTCACATGTGGCACGCCGTATTGCCCCAAACCCGAAGGTTCAAAGGGCAGTTCAAAACGGTCACATAATCGAGTTAAGGTTTGTTGTCTTCTAGAGGGTCCATCGCGTTACTTGCACTACTTAGAACGTCGTTAAACCACGGAAAAATCCAACACTTGGAAATTTCCCGATAGGGGAAAAGGTGGGTATTTATATCCGGTCGAATTTTTTAACATATTCAAAAAATTATCCGGAAAGCCACATAGACAAAATCTGATACTCCGATCGAAACACCGAATCCCCAAATCAACCCAGAAAATTCAACTCTGGAAAAAATATTAAAAATTCCCAGGAAAACCAGCACACAAAACTAAGAATTACTGTGCAGAACTAGACGCACAAAACGACAAACCTGCCGCGGTTCCGCCGCACGAGCCATGCTCGTGCCGCGGAAGCGCGGCTGAATGATGGAATTATGGACTCGTGTTGCACAGTTATTCTTAGGATTCCCTGCTGATTTTTCTGCATATTTTTATTTTCGAAAAATCCCAGATTTTAGAAAAAGGACAGAGAGCATTTTCCAGGTTGGGTTTTCGGTTCGTTCGGACTTCAAATTCCGTCTAGACTTCGCCTAAGGCTCTAGCTTGGCTCTGATACCACTGTAGGGTTCCTAGGCACTCCCAAGAGGTCTCACAAGGCATCAACCATGCCAATTTCAAAAATTATGGTGCCGAGAAACCCTAGTATACGGATCGTTGGCTAGAAAACTAGGCGAAAAGCAAACTAGTTAACACTTAACTAAGAGTACGGAAATACAACCTTTGTAGATCCGGTCCTCCACCTCCACGGCTCCGTGATGAAGTCCTCTCCGCTGTCCATAAAGAATCCGGGCTCTAGCGTCGGCTTCGTCGGAGAATAGGCGAGCTAGGTCGTCGATGTCCATGCCGAAGATGATCTACGTCGAGGCATCGCTAAATCAAGCTCCACCTTCACCTTGCCATGAAAACGTGTGAAGGAAACACACTCTACTACTTGGCAAGAGGTAGAGGATGAAGAAATAGGAGTTGGGTTCACTTTAGAATTGGATTTCTCACTCATTTCATCAATTCACCATTGATGGAGCTTGGTTTTCTTCACTTGAAAAATGAAGAAGAAGAAGGAAATTGTTATGATAAGAATAATGAATATATTAGAATAATAATTCTTATCATAATAATGACCATGGTAAAGTGTAGAGAGCTAACTTGAGTTAATGAGAATGGTTAGGGTTAAAAAGAAGACAAAAATGGTGACATGGTCAAAGTATTCATAAAGCTTCATGAATGAAAAGAATGCCACCATTTATCTCATTTCTTTTTCTTTTTCTAAAAGAATAAAAGAATAAATGAATAAGCAAATAACTAAAAGAATAAACATAACCCTAATCATCATCTTAACCATTGTTTAATTCTATACACTTAACCAAAAACCATGTATCATCAAACATGATACAAACATGTGCACAAAATCATATCGCATATTCAATGCGCACATCCGAGCGAGAAAATCCATTTTAAGTGAACCGATACTAGTTAACGCAAAGTAATATATCAAATATATAATTATGCATTAAATCATTAAATCAACACTTGATTCAATGATCCGGTCATGTCGCACACAACCGACTAGTATACAATGTATCGGCTTATCGAATCAACCCTCGATTCGATAACTAGGTTATATCACATATAACCATTCGACACATTCATCGCGAGAATGAAATACGGTATCACATACACGCATTATTCTCGGTCCGCACATATCTCATATGCGCTCCTATTTCGTTTCGCTTGAGCCAGGAAACCTCTGTGTAGGACTCTAAAGACTCGTCAATACGCCGGCAGCAGATGATGATCATATCAAGCACCCACAAGCCGCAAGCGGTCTGCTAAACGTAACGACCACCCGGGTATTGAGCGATCTGAAGCTCGACGAGCAAGCCCGCTCACACTCCAGTGAATCCAACCAGTAACACTACCGTACAGTCCGGTCTGATCGTCTGATATGTCGCATATCTCGCCTAGGGGTGGTAAACGTCAGACCCCAATAGCTCGATAAGTCGTGTCGATATGAGGTCTATAACTATTCGAGAAACTACTGGTAACACTTACCAGTAAATCTCAGCAACCCTGGCCAGGGATTTCCTGTTATAGCCAATCGAACACAGCGCAACATCAACTCCCTATACCGGGAGAGACGAATCCCCTCCTATCGCTCATTGCCTCCATGTGACTCGGGACTGTACCCAAAAACCACCGTTTTGCATGCCCTCTTGGACGTGGTAAGATGGAAATCAAAGCACAGTGGGAACCGCACAAGACTCTATGACGATCTCGGGTCAACAGACTACTCTGTACCAGTGTCACCAGAGAACTGCCATCTGACGTGAGGTATAATACCATCTGGGAGTTCTCGGCGAGTCCGTCCAGTGTACCCAGTCTCCACTGAGCACCCGTATATCATCTCTGATGTCAAACACCAATGGATATGGGATCATCCATCGCCCATCTGTATGGGTCGAGAAGGTATACGCTAGTCTACTCTGGTATATCGATGCCCCGTCTCGATACACCCACGACTAGGGACTTTGAAGGATGTACTTATAGACTACCATGTCCCCACTAGTATGATCCGCATCATAGTCCAGGTAGTTAAGTACACATCCTAAGGGCTTTACCAACATGTAACAGAGAGACAAACAGTGTACACGTTAAGGTAAAGAGCAACCAGATAGCATACTATCATGTCGAGCAAGAAAGTCCTCCCTATATATGTCCCAGCATCCACTACAATATACATCCTATGTATAGTAATGGCCTCTAGGGCATACATATAACTAACAAATTCTAGTATAATTGATTGATAGTGTCGTAGTTAGTTGTAGTCGCGAACCCTAGAATAAGGTTTACACTCACACACACACTCACATACATTTTACTTTCTTATGTGTATATGGGGATATGTATATATATATATACACACATAGGTATGGGACTATGTGTATATATATATACATATACATATACATGGATGATGAGGATAGTATGATGTTTGGAGATGAGTCGATGAGATTGGGCATGATGCCATGAGATCGGTGATGTGATTTGGTTCGTATTACGAGATACGACATGATATTATAGCGGGTCTTTAGGCGAGGTGTTTGCATACACATGCACATATATATATGTTGATGGTATCAGTATGTACTAGACTTAGATCAGTACCCCCAGTTCACGATATGTGATGATAAGGATACCAGATGTATAATGAGATAAATGTGATATTTGACCCGTACCCAGATTTGGGATGTCGTACGATGGATTTACCGTACGAGATGAAGATTGATGATTGATCCGCACTCTTGACTCGAGGATGTCATATTATATTGTATCGTATGGGATACTATTGAGGCAGGATCACCGACTATTACATACATACATATATATATATATATATATATATATATATATATATATCGACTCAGACTTAGGTGGTTTTCCTTACCCTTTCGATTAGTCTGTTAGTTTAGTCATGTAGTTTACTTGTAGATGTTAGACTAGACTCGAGTCATACCTATTTCAAAACTAACGAATCGTGAGTATTTTAAAGATAGGCCAAGGGATTCTACAAATATTTCAAAGGACGTACCTTTTCTTAAAAACACCATAGCCCTTATTTTCTAAACACCACGATTCGTGTTATTTCAAATGGCAAAACGGTATGACTCATATATATTAATGTAGATTCTTCATTATTGCGAGTATTATTCATATTCCGCTTATTCTTGCTGTTCGCATCGCATTTCATGCTTATATTGTGTTTTCATTAGTTATTATTAAAATCATGTTGTCAGGACACCAGCACTATTACCGATGATGTGTATACTCCACGTACACCTGCTTGCCAGCTCACACACATCATCATCGGTAATTGCCATGTCACGTACACTTTAGAGAATATTGCTCTGTTGATATCGTTTGCTAGCTGATAGTTCCAATATGTTATTGTTTTATATGCTAGTTCATTATTGCATTCATTGCTTGATATTTCATGCATATTTATATATTCATTTGTTATGCAATATTATAAGGGCCAGTCCGGATTGCCGTAGCCCAATATTCATTATTATTGACTCTTCAGTTTTGGATTTCGGACTTTCCATGAGATTTCTGGATTTGGAGAAACCGCAAGATTTATAAACTCATTTTTATTTCAAAACATAAAAAGTGTGGTTTTCTCATAATATGATTTGAGATATGTCCGCCATGAGTTTTCTCGTCTCTTGAGCGATATCATACACCCGATTCGAGGAGGAGGAGGAACCGTCTGTGGGTGTATGGTGGACCCAGTGCGGTACCCCGGAGCGAGAAGGTCGCAGATGATGGCGTTGAGCCTGGGACAGAGGAACACTACTGACCGGTGATTTTATTGTGACGCGCCGGATATCTGGAGGATACCGACGTGGTCTTGAGATTTGATAATACAGGCCAGTCCGGATAGCCGGAGCCTGAGATATCGAGATTTGATGATACATGCCAGTCCGGATAGCCGGAGCCTGAGATTTTGAGATTTTGAGATACATATTTTGTGTCGATGCTTGACACTGATTCTCTAATAATTTCATTGATGATACATAAAATTTTATACAGAAATCTCACTAAAATTAGGAAAACAGTTTTCTTATATATGATGCATTCTGTTTTAATTATATTGCATTCATACCTCATATTTATGATATGCTGCTACCTGAGGCACTGATACGAGCACATGTGATTACACTTACGCATAGATGTTACCCTTGCCATTATTTTATGCTTCAGGCCAAATTTTTATTTGAGAATATATATATATTACTGATCGTATGACCTAGGATTGAGTCATACATTCGATTTCTGCTCTGTGATGTTTTCTACTCACGAGTTGGCAACTCACCCCCGTTATGCCACAGTTCTTGCAGGTTTTGCCGCACAAGTTTCGTTGTGGTTTTGCCAGCACACTGCTTTCATTCTGGGTGATTGCTTTGGTAGGTGGGTTCACTTGCATCGTGACCACCATTGTACCTTTTATTTATTTTCAGTTGTATCTAGTAAACTCCATCAACCAGACTTGTATATTTTTATAATCTTAGAAGACCTGTTGTATATTCTTTCGATTTTAGAGTCGCGTGTTGTATTATTATGGGTTTTCTTGATGATATTGAGTTTCCTTTTGAGTTTTGATCCTCGCCCTTCGGCATTGTATATTATATTGCTTACGTGGTTGTAACCGCCAATTAGCGAAGAGCTAGCTCATGCTTGGGGATTCCTTTATTCATATTATGCATGTTGTACTATTTTGGGGCCAGTATTTACAAAGGAAACTCTACCGAAATTTTCAGAAAAGACTTGAGGTTTTAAAAATGCATACTTCGGCTTATGTTATTAAAACCACTTGCTTTAAAATAAGTTTTCTTCACTTCTTCTTTAAAATGGTTTAGATTTCTGGGATTTTTGGCTTACTTGAATTAGATGGGGTCATATAGACCTCATATGATTCAAGTACCAGTCATGTGCCATTTCGGGTCGTAACAAAATTCATGTCGGGTCATGTTTTTACCCTCAATGGAGGTGCGGTTGTTTGCAAGAGCTCCAAACAGGAAATCGTTGTTGACTCAAGTATGGAAGCGGAGTATATTGTTGCATATGATACCGCGAAGGAAGCAGTCTGGATCAGTAAGTTCGTGACAGAGCTTCAGGTGATTCCATCCATTGTTGATCCAATACCGCTGTATTGTGACATCAATGGCACTATAGCTTTTGCAAATGAACTAAGGTCCCATCAGAAGTCCAGACACATCCTGAGGCGGTTCCACCTGATCAGAGAGATCATTGATAGACAGGAGATTGAGGTGCGGAGAGTAGAGACAGAGAACAGTACTGCAGATCTACTCACACCATCCTATGCGAAAATTCTAAGGACTTGTGCACTAGGAAAAGGAAAATTCAAGTTCCTAAAAAAGTTTTCTTAGCAAGTAATACGAGAAATTCTTTTACCCAACATGTGCCCAAGAAACATAAGGACCATAGTTGTCCTACAATATCTATTGCTATTGGAGATAAAAATATCAATCACGCTCTACTTGATTTAGGTGCTAGTGTTAACTTACTCTCATATTCTGTTTATAAGCAATTAGGTATAGGAGAGTTAAAACCTGCGTAGTGCACTATCCAGATGGCCAATCGATCTATCACCCACCCTAGGGGTAAGCTAGATGACGTGTTGATCAAAGTCGGGGAATTTACAATCCCTGTGGACTTTATAGTTATAGATACACAGCATGTGGCAAACCCATGGAACCAAATTCCGGTGATTCTCAGTCGACCTTTTCAAGCAACTTCCAACGCGATAATTAATTGTCGTAATGGTTCTATGAACCTGTCCTTTGGAAAGATGGCAATTGAGCTTATCATCTACAAGTTAGGAAGTCAACCCTCCAAACCTGATACTCTATATTCTGTCGATAAGATAGCATCCGACAGTTGTGAATTTGAGGAGCTTCACGATACTGATATCGATGCCACTAGTGCATTATTATTTGATCCTGCTATTTATTATACATGTGAGGAGCCTTCTGTCGACAAGTCCACTCCTAAGTCCGAATCCTTTGACTTGTCAAATGATTTAGTCAAGCTATCAGAGTATCATACCTTTCTTTCCGATGAAATTATCATTTTGAATATTGATAAAAGTTTTAAAGAGATATTTGCTGAAGAACTCGCATTTCTAAAAGACATTGAAGTTGTGATGAATCAAGCTCCACCCAAACAAGTTGAACCGCCACCCCTTCTTCTTATCAAGTACGAGAATGTGAATATTCCACATATTCCTTATCTTTCACATTCTCGTTTTCATCCGCAGTCACTGTTTCGTTTCTACCAACCGAAACGTAAAATTGTTCGATTACACCTCTTATCTCCTCTCCACTTCCTCATGGCTATCTATAACATGATTTTCTACCAATCATGGTGTTACATTGATAAAATATTTGAATGGTTGGTGTTGACTTTTGGTCTTTGTAAAACTTTATATAGACCAATAATATTTATTCCCCCCTCTTATGTTAAATTTTAAATGCTTAATAATGAAAACACTGTTTTACTCAAGTATGGGGGGAAAATGAAAAAAAAAATTGGCTCTTGAAAGAAAAGAATTTTTTTTACATAATTATGAGCCAAGAACAACTTTGAGAGAGGATTTCTCGGTCATTCACTCTTAACCCATTTTTTTTATAATCTTATTGAACCGTTCCTCCTAATCTTCAGGTTGAGCTTACAGGATAGCATCAGTGAGGACACTGCTGCAAACAAATTTAGGAGATGGTTTGTATATATGTATGCATCATATGTAAATATTGTATTGCATAATTTTTTTTTTTTGAAGATAAAAGTTAGAAAGTGAAAAATACATATGAAAGATTGAAAGAGATTTAAGAAAAGTAAGAAAATTAGCTATTTTAAACAAAGCTAGTAATAGGTAGTTATGAGCTGTTGTCCCAAAAGTTAGTAAGATGAAAGGAATCACTAATCTGAAAATAAAAATAAGTCTGAAAAATAGTCCATATTCTTGATTCCAAACATCTGAACGTTGATACCCCACTATATGCACTTGCACACATCTTGGAACTTGGGATAGTAGAGAATATCTTGAAATGCTTTTGTCTAAAAGCTTTAGTATGAAGGAAAAATTATAAAGCACACAGAAAATATAAATGGTGAAGAAAAATAAACAATGGTTTTGTAATTACTTAAGGCAGTATAAAAAAAATATGGCGAGCGTGCCTTATCACCTAATGTCTTAGACCAACTGGTTTGAGAGTCACTGCTAAACCTTAGGTGTTGCAAGACTAGGATATTGCTAATTACGCCTAAAAGAGTGAGCACATTTGGTAATCGGTTGGTTAGTACCTCAAGAAATATTAACGGTCGGATGAAGAATGTATGAGCAATTCCATCTATAAAATATTCACCGACTAAAAATTACTAAAGAAGATAGAAAATAGTATGATAGCTTGAGTTGAATTCTCTAAGTGTAGGGATGTCTTTTACACACACATAGGGGTATATGATCGATATTTGGAAGAAAGGTAGGGAGGAATACTAAAGACGATGTTTTATTAAGGGATGATGTGATTTCTGACATTTTTCATGACTATTAAGATAGGGCTCATGGCAACTAAAAAGCTAGTATAATTTGAAACTCTTATTTTCAAGTTTATTCATTTATAAGTTCTTTATCTTTGTATGTAACTTTCATTTTCTTTCTTTTATTATGGGATTTTGTGGATGAAATCCGCTGAAACCCCTCAAGAGACCATACTCCTCCTACCAGGGACACCTAGAGGTTTAAAAGCTTGTTGAACATACTAAGTAAAATCGTGTTGCCTACGAAAGTGTGCTAGATTTTTCCTTTTCTTCTTTTTCTCTTTAATAACTATTTTACTCAGGACGATCTTAGATAAGTTTGGGGGTATTTGATTAGTATAATATATTGCACATTTGTCTGAACATTTTCCATACTATTGTTAAATGCTAAATGGTATTTATTGTAAATAAAGAATATATATGAGTTTATTTGTAAAAAGATTATTATCATATGTTTCTACATTATAATTAATATAATTATGGAAAATATATGCATATAATATTTAAATGAAATATTAGTAATTAAAATATGCATATCATATCAAATATTTCTAATCAATATTCTTAAAATATTATATCATATAAATGGTTAGGATAATATCTTAAAAAAATACCAAATACTATTAACACTTTGATTTGAGATATTGTGCAGATATTAGCTCAGATCTAAGGTCCAAATAAGAGATCCAAATCAAATCGGGATATCAAAACCGAATCTGCCAAATTTTAGAAGCAAATCGAGGAATCTAGCAACGGCAGAGACTCAGAGCATTATTTTCAGAATCTAAATATCAAAAGAATCTCCAAATATCAACATGAAATACCAAAAAAATATACAAATCTAGTTCCATCAAGTTGCGGCGGAAGGATGGCCAAACATGGCAAAACGCGGCGGATCCGTGGTCCAATCAGGGCCGTTGGATGTGAGATTTTAAGGTCATAATATTAACTGTATAACATCACATATAGAATCTAGGGTTTCTAGTTTCTAGTACTATACAAAGGACCGAGAGCTGTACATTCAAAATCATCATCGAAGAGATCAAGAGATCCACATATCCGAGTGATCATCATCTATTCATCTACCTCCAACAAGAGAGATCTAGAGCAAATTAGGGTTCTTGTAATCTACTTTTTAAGGAGAATTGTAAATACAATACTTGATTAATAAAGATAGTTTTTATTTTAATTCTTTCGCATTTAATTTCGGCACTTACTTTTACGCATTACTTTTCTACATCTTCATTATGCTTTCATTCACCTTCATCATCTCTTCTAAATTAACCATGAGCGAGTAATTCCTAACTTGCTAGAGTTAGTAGGATACGGTAGGATAATGGATGAAAAGATCTCTTAATTTCTTTTATACATTTTAAAGTTTATAAATTTTAGCAAAATAAATGTTAATCTCCTTATCGGGCGCGCTACCAATTTATTGATAGTCACGGCTATGATTTGAGATTGGTTTAACACTTATTTTGTTAAAGGCTAAATATGAATAGAGATCAATGAAAGGACAAGGGTTAGTAGTAGGGAAACCCTAGTTTTCTCTAAGAAGCCTAATCTACATTCATCACTATCGCTCTAGTTTTAAACTATTAAAAAATAAAATGAGTCATTTTTAATATTCATCCATTAACTACTAAGTCCTATGAACTTTACAAGCCTTTTTATTATAAATTTTATATCCTTTTTTAAATATAACGACAAACAATCACCCATCTTTCATCAACTCATCTAAAGCAAGAAAAGAGTTTACGTTTCCATGCGGATGACCCGTACTCATCGCAGCTAGCTATTTGCGATACCATTTTGATTGCAGTTATTTACAAAACACTTCTTTCGCATACGATCAATCACTTATGCTCCACAACATGGACACCCTCTGTTCGATGAAATGATCGAGGGAATCAGGAACCTTGAATTTAATTCGAACTCGATCGATGTATCGCTTATTAATTTATTGCTGAGTTCTTGCGTCTGAGCCAGGGATGTGAGTTGTTGCATGCAATTGGTCACTAAAGAGATTGCGTTGAAGAAGTGTGGATGGAGATAACGGTGCTTGAAATGTGTTTTGTAAATGCTTTAGAGAGAGAGGGGATTTAGAATTTTTTTGAGTTGTTTACTGTTTGAAATATGTTTGTATAAATTCTTGGAATGTGTTTGTATAAATTTTGGAGATAAGGGTGATTGGAATATGTTTGTATAATTACTTGAAAGACGCCAATACAATTTGTATAGCACCATTACTAGCTTTTGTTAGGCATTTCATATGAAGATCGACATTCTGTAAATTGTCCAAAGTGAACTCAATCTGAAATTGCACATAGTATGATGCCAAGAAAACTGATGCACTAAGACTTTGTTCTCATTCAGAATATCTAAAAAGGTAATGTTATATTGTTTATACGGCATCAGAAGAAAATGATGTTAAGAATTCTTAGTTTTGAAATGTGTAAACCAAAATGGTAGGGTACCAATATTTCCAAGGCTTCTTTCATAACTAAGCTAACTCGATCCGTTAAAATAACATTTTTTCATATTTGCGCAATATAAAGAAAACTATAAAGGAGCAAATACAACAAATTGTTTATGAAATGAGAATAAACACTAAATCCTATACCAGCATAAAATAAAAGCATCCAAATTTGCAAGCAAAGGGGGGGATCGATCGCTTGCCTTGTCATCAAGGTATAGAATCTCGGCGGCAGCCTCCTCGACTTTAATGACAGGATCTTGATTTAATATGTCATTGTCCTTGAAGCAAGGCCGCGAGTCATCATAGACGTCGAGCACCGCATCACCATTGCTAAAGATCAAGGGATTATCGACTCTGATGGATACAAACACAATCTAAACAACATCATCATTCAAGCATTTATACAAATGCATTCCAAACACCATTCATTAACATAAATTTATTATTATGATATGTGAATAAAAATAGTCCTACGTCAGGAAAACTATAAGAGGTATATGGGTATATAATGATGCTCTATATTGGCGATCTCCCAGATCAGGACACGTGGCAGATGACGTGTCCCAGAGCTCAGAAGAAAGGACCCACAGGGGCCGACCAGGCTACCCCTGTACCTGACCTGCAAGCACAAGCTAGCTCTCCTCAGAGCCCTCTGTAAATTGGCCTCCTCGGCCTCCCAGCTTGCCCTAGGCTGCCACAGGACTAAGATGCCTCGGCCCTCCCGCTCATCCCCGAGCTCTCCCGCTCGTCCCCGAGCTCTCCCGCCGAGGCCATCTTCCTCGGTCCCTCCGACCAACCGACTCCACCACTCACAAGCGTAACCGCCGTTCCACAAATCTCTACATGCGCGGATTCTCCGCTGACAACACCCCACGTTCCACGCCATCACGATCCCCATCAACGGGCGATCCGCTTATTATGCGGGCGTGACGTCGGGGGCATAACTGCCGGCGAGATTCTCGCGCCTGCTACTGCATGCTGCCGCCACTATATAAACCCCCATCACGGAGGGGTCAAGTAAGCTTTTTTCACCCCACTTAGCCATTACTCTGCTCGGATCTTGCACTAACTTAGTCGTCGGAGGGTCCTCGGTGGTACCAAACTACCCCGGGACTTCCTTGCAGGTACTCGGCGCAAACTCCTCAAAACCACCAATCTCCTCAAAACCCATTGAGACCCACACGCAACAGGAGATCACCCCCGAAATCCACCAGAAGATCGACGGAAGACAACATCTGACGGAGACCCAAAAAGGACCTCCATCAGTTGGCGCCGTCTGTGGGAAAACGAAACTCCATAAAAAACAAAGTTGGCCTTCCGATCTCCATCCACATAGTAAGCGATCACCCTGAAGATCCAATCACCCACTGCCGCCTTCCCCTCAATGGAGGCACGGGTGAACCTCCGCTGAATGTCATCAACCCCTCCGCTGGCCACCGCCTCGCAAACTCCAGCGGTCGCAGGTCCCTCGGTCCGTCCCATTCAACCTCGAGGTCCCACGTCGGGAAGCCTCCCCTCGAGCCTCGTCGCACCCCTGTCCCTACCAAGGTGGTGGCGGTCAGCTCACCTGCTTCCAGGCATGACCGGCACCCCCTCCTTCGACGGGTCGCACCCACGAGGCCCGCCAAGGCAGCTCGAAGACAGCCTCACCACGGGGCCTAAGGGACCCCACCAGAAAGAACCGAGGCCCATCAAGAACTATGGTCATGACGATAAGGGGTCAGTCGAGCGCCTGCGAGACTCAGCACCCCACGCCGGCAACGGAGGCCAACGGCCGCCCGAGAAAAAAGGCCAGGCACCACGAGCCTATCACCTTTGGCGACGGGGATCTCCATGGCATATCCATGCCCCCACAACGACCCTCTGGTGATCATGGCCCGAATCCACCAATACAAGGTCCACCGGATACTTGTCGACTCGGGCAGCTCGGCAGACATCCTCTTCCACGACTGCTTTCTGCGCATGGGGCTCACCCCAGCAGACTTGAAACTGACCCCCCACGTCCTTTCAGGGTTCACCAACCACTACATCCTGGCGGAAGGGGTGGTCACCCTACAGTTCAACGTCGAGGAGCCCGGCCGCACCCGTACGTTACCTGTGGACTTCATCATAGCAAAGGTCCCATCGGCATACACCATCCTCCTCGGCCGCCTGACGCTGAACTCCCTCCAGGCCCAGATATCGACCTACCACCTGGCGATGAAGTTCCCTCTCGATCAGGGCAGGATAGGTCGGGTCTACGGAGACCAGCGGTTCGCGAAGGTATGCCTTACCGAAACATCTTCTTCCGAGCAGCCTGCCGACGACGCGGAGGTAAAAGACGACAACAAGGGTTCTCTGGACACCTGAGACGAGCGGAAGGAGGCCGGGGGACACCGGTCGAACCACTGACCGAGGTGCCCCTGACAGAGGGGGACGATGAAAAAACCGTCCAGGTCGGATCACTCCTGACAGGGACTCAGCGAGATGACCTGGTCGGTTTCTTCAGAAATAACTCCGACGTCTTCGCCTGGCGCCTGCTGACATGCCCGGGATCGACCCCAAAATCACTTCTCACAAGCTCGGGGTTGATCCTACGGCCCGACCCGTCAGACCGAAAAAGCGTAGCTTTGCCCCGGTCAAACAGAAGGCTATCGAAGACGAGGTTGATCGACTTCTCGCCGCCAACTTCATATGGAATGCACCCTACTCGGAGTGGCTGGCGAACGTAGTTCTGGTCAAGAAGTCAAGCTGGAAGTGGCGCATGTGCGTTGACTTCACCGACCTCAATAAGGCCTGCCCCAAGGACAACTATCCTCTCCGTCGGATAGATCAGCTTGTCGACAGCTCGGCCGGCCACGAGCTGTTGAGTTTTATGGATGCTTTCTTCGGCTACAATCAGATCCGTATGAATCCGGAAGATGGCGATCTTACCGCATTCACAACAGACCGGGGGGTATACTGCTACAAGGTGATGCCTTTCAGCCTCAAGAACGTCGGGCCACGTACCAAAGGTTGGTCAATCGCATGTTCAAGCCACAAATTGGCAGGAATATAGAGGTCTACGTTGACGATATGCTCGTCAAATCCGTCTTGTCGGCCGACCATGCCAAGGATCTAGGCGAGGCCTTCGAAGTGCTCCGCAAGTTCTAGATAAAGCTAAACCCTGCCAAATGCGCATTCGGAGTCACCGGGGGAAAGTTCCTCGGTTTCATGGTCATTCACCGTGGAATCGAAGCTAACCCAGAGAATATCGACGCTATCCTCAACATGGCCGTGCCCAAGACCAATGCCGAGATCACGCAGCTCACGGGACGAGTCGCTGCTCTGAGCCGCTTCATGTCCAGGTCGGGGGAGAAATGCCCCCCGTTCTTCAAAGCTCTGAGGAAGATCCCGAGGTTCGAGTGAACAGAGGAGTGCCAGGACGCTTTCAACCAATTGAAGAAGCACCTCGTGACGCCACCACTGCTCACCCGACCAGTCGAAGGAGACGAGCTGTCGCTGTATCTGGCAGTATCCAACCAAGCAGCGGGCTCGGTACTCGTCCGAGAGTTCGGTGGAGTGCAGAAGTCGGTGTACTATGTGAGCCATGTACTTAAAGACGTAGAAATGAGATATCCAGCCATAGAGAAGATTGTCTTGGCCCTCGTGGTAGCCTCAAGGAAGCTACGGCACTACTTCCAAGCACACATTATCCTCGTCCTCACTGAGCGCCCGTTGGGGGCTATCCTTGCATCACCGGAGTCCTCGGGCCACTTAGAGAAGTGGAGGTGGGAACTATCTCAGTTTGACATAAAATATCGCCTGAGGCAGGCCATCAAAGCGCAGGCCCTGGCCGATTTCATCGTTGAATGCACCATCCCTAGTAAAGAACCGGAGTCCACGCCGACCCTCGCAACTCAGTGCCCCACTGCGGAAAGGCCTAGCTCGGTTCCTGAGTGGGTCATCTACATCGACGGGTCTTCAACCGAGGAAGGCTGTAGTGCCAGCCTCATTATCCGGGGCCCGAACGAGGCAGAAGTAGAGTACTCTCTGAAACTCGGTTTCACAGCCTCGAACAATGCGGCAGAATACGAGGCCCTCCTGGCTGGACTGCGCATGGCGGCCGGGCTGGCCGAAGACAATTCGGATCCGCAGCGACTCGGCCCTAAACGTCGGCCAAGTGACCGGCCGCTTTGAAGCTCGGGAGCCTCTAATGATGAAGTATCTAGACGAAGTAAGGAAACTCCGGAGGAACTTTGACGAAGTCCAAGTAGAACAAATACCCAGGCAGCTGAATGCCCAAGCCGATGCCCTGAGTAAGCTGGCTTCGTCATACTCGGCCAACAATAAGCGGTCTATCCTCGTCAAAACCTTGCCTCAGCCCAGCGTGGAAGACGGAGAGACAACACTCCACGTATATGCGGCGCAGGAAGGCGACCAAGATTGGAGGAAGCCCCTCATGGAATTCCTGAAGGACGGTACGCTCCCAGAGGATCGGGGAGCCGCCCGCCGTCTCCGGGCCAAAGCCCGTCACTTCATATGGAGCAATAGGAACCTCTACAAGAAATCCTTCACTCAGACCCTGCACCGGTGCATCGACCCCCATGAAGCCGACTACTTCCTCCGTGAAATCCATGAGGGGGTTGGCGGTGCGCACCAAGGGGCCCCAACTTTGATCCAAAAGGCGTTGCTCCAAGGGTACTACTGGCCCACTGTTCACGAGGACGCCCAGAAGCTAGTCAGAAGATGCAAGAGTTGCCAAATCCACGGCAGCATCCCTTGCCTCCCCGCTACCGAGCTGACCGTCCTAACATCCCCATGGCCGTTCTCCCAGTGGGGATTGGACATGATCGGCCAGTTCCCTACCGGTACGGGCGGGCACAAATATGTCCTCGTCGCGGTAGACTACTTCACCAAGTGGATCGAGGACGTCCCCATCAGGAAACCGGATGCCACCATAACTATCAGGTTCCTGCAAAACAATCTGATACTCTGGTTTGGCATCCCGAGGTGTATCATCACCGACCACGGGACGAACTTCGAGAACGAGAAAGTGAAGGACTTCTGCAAGGAATACCATATCCTCATGAAGTTCGCCGCAGTCGTGCATCCCTAATGCAACGGGCAGGCCGAAGTCGCTAACTGAGATGTCCTCCGAGGTCTCCGGACCTGCCTAGAAGGGCGACAAGGCAGTTGGGTCGAAGAACTGCCCCGGGTCTTATGGGTCCTGCGCATGTCAAAGAAGACCCCCACCGGGGAAACCCCTTTCAGCCTCTGCTACGGGACTGAGGTAATGATCCCAGCGGAGATCGGGCTACCCAGTCATCAGGTCGAGCACTTCGACGATGATGCGAACACCTCGGCACTACGGACCAACCTGGACATCTTGTTGGAGAAGAGAGACCGGGCTCAGATCAGGGCCGCCGCTTATCAACAACAAACGGCCCGGTACTACAACGCTTGGGTCAAGTGCCGCTCCTTCAAGGCCGGAGATCTGGTCCTACAGCGGAACGAGTTCATCGATCAAGGCAGGCTACACAAGTTCTCCCTAAAGTGGGATGGTCGTTTCTTCGCCTCTGAGGTACTCCCCGGCGGAGCCTATCGTCTACAAGACGCAGACGGACGCAAGTTCCCGCGGCCTTACAACACCGAGAAGCTCGAGCTATACCAATGAGGTCAAGGCCAACGAGTGTGTACCCCTCCTTTCGCGAAGACGATGTAAATGTTTTCTAAAAATCCTTTCCATTCAAATAAAGGGAACGTCAGAACATTGCAAATAGAGTTCTATCTTTGTGATCAAAAGTCCTCCTTAGATGCAGCTCAGCAGCTACCCTGCTCGGCTATCCCTGGCCGGTAGCTTCCCTACTGTAACATTACAGAAAATATAAAACATTATTTTTGGAATTTAATATTAAAATAATATTTTTCCCGAAAACTGCCCGATTTGCGAAATTGGGGTTTTCGAAAAGGGTATAAATATATACCAATAATTGTGAAATAAATAGAAATTAAAATGATTTATTCATTTAATAATATATTTAAGGGATTTGGCATTTTTAAAATTTATTATATGCAGTTTGGATAAAAACCCGATTAGTGCACTGCTAATCGCAATTAAGCCAAATCCGTGTTTCTACAGTTTTCCATGGCTAGGGCACCATGTCATGTTATATTTGGTTACATGTTGTTGCATTTGTGTTGATTTATGGGTATTATTTGATTTGGTTTTGAAATTTGAAAGAGAAAAGAAAACGAAATGAAAAAGGGTTAAAAAGGTGAATGATTGGAGAGAGAGAGTGTGTGTGAGAATAAGTGTGAGAGAGGGGGGCTACTGCCATGTCTATTACCCCATCATTTTCTCCTCCTTCTTCATCTTCCTCCAACTTCACTTCCCTCGTCTTCTAACCCTAGATCCATCTCCAAATAAGCCTCAAAACCTTATACTCCCTTCTCAAAAATTAATCACCATCTCTTCCTCTACACATTTGACCAAGCAAAGTGGGATTTTGACAACTTTGGGACTTCTAGGGTTTTGCTTGGGTGTAACCATGAGGTATATCTCTTTTCATTTAGTGTAGTTTTGATTTCCTAGCATTTTGTTTTAGTTTAGAATTGGTTTGATGATGGATTTGTGAACTTGAGAATTTCTAGACAAGGGTTTGGGGTGATTGAGTGGAATTAGTTATGTTAGTGGCTGTCAATAAGACTTTTGAGGTGATTCTAGAGCTGGGATTTAGTATAGAAACCAAAACACGGATTTAGGAATTGGTCCATGTCGGTTTTGCGAGATTTAGCGTGCCTACAGGAAATCTAGGATGATCCGGGGAAGTTTTGAGAGTAGCAAACAATACCAGGGACCTAGATACACCGCCAGGAGACAACCCTATGAAGGAGAAGCCCAATAGAGCCTAGGAGGCCGAGGATGCCGAATTTCCTAGCCTAGTGGCCGGCAAGTTTGGGTGGGTTGGTGCCAGGCTTGTTCCAGTAGCTCATACACTCCCTGTACATCACTCTAGACTTGTTTTCTTAGCTTTATTTGACCTGAGTCAAAATCTGGGAGTATTTTAGTGTGATTTTGGCTATGTTTTTCTTATTTTGAAATGCTAAGTTTTGATATTTGGGTTTTTATTTGGTGGTTGGATGTTTGTACATCAACGACTAGAGGAATTTGTTGGTTTTGCATACGTGGGCTATAGGTTCTAACCTATAGACGATCCGTGTGCCGTTTTGGATTTCAGAACTTGATTTTTATAGCATTGCGATAAGTGTTGTTATTATAGGTATCTTCGTGTCGATTCCGAGGCAACGGAGCGTGGCGTCATCGACTTCTGCAAGCTAAGACCAAAGTGAGTAGATCTATATCTACGTGGAAAGTCGAGTGGATGGCGTATAGCACCCCCGCACACTTTGATGGAAACCGATTTATATATAGATTATGGTTAATGAAACCTTTAATAGAAAACTATAAATAGAGTAAAAGGGTAGTTAGAGAACCATATTAGAAACTAAGGATAGTTAAAAGTGATATGATACGACTAGTATGTGATGACGAAACTTGAGGATGGATTTGATGATATTGCCGTTTAGGGTACTATAGGACTAGATTGTCGACGTAGATGTGTCATCCGAACCAAACCTATTTCCAAACTGAAGAATCGTATGCATCTTTTAAACAGATACCCTAAGGGACGTTATGGATTTTCAAATGATATCTTTTCTTTAAAAACACCGTAGCCCTTACTTTTAAAACTACGATTCGCATCTTTCAAAAACTGTTTGTATGGTTCGGGTGTGTATGTTAGATTAGATACTTATACTTATAGTAAAGGTAGAATGTATTTGTAAAATTGACTTGATATGGGAGATAAATGCGATGAAAAGATAAGACGATGTGATATGATGATTTGATAATATGTTGGTATATGGATGCGAGTCGATTGGGATGATTGATACCCTGTCGGTCCCCTAATATGAGATTTTTGCCGATGTGACCTAGGACATAGGTATATAGAGATATTTATATATGTTGTGAATCGTGAGTGTTAGTCATATGTGACGTTATGTCCATACCCTCCTCGTCTTATAGGTTGATAGGATCCCTGATAGCTTAATGCCGCCATACGATAATCTTGCGTGCATGATGAGTTTGACTTGATGATTTGATCCATACCCTTAACTAGAGGATGCCGTACGATGGATTGTACCGTACGCGATGTGGTGTGGCTAGATGCCGATTGTTAGATTCACCGACTTGGTCATGTTAGATACGTATACCCGTCAGCATTTGCACATGATTTACCTTATGCTGCCTTCATGTTATTCGCATTGCATTACTTATACATGTGATAGTACACCTGCACCATTATCAATGATGCGCATGTTACACGTACACAGATTGTAAGCTCACACACTTCATCATCGATAATTGCCATATCACTATACAGTAGAATTGTTGCATCATGATATGACTCTTCGCATAACATGCTTGCGTATATACCACTTGTACACCTATATTGGCGCACATACATATTGTACACTCATGGTTGCGTATATACCACTTGTATATCCATATTGGTGCACATATACTTTGATACATCCATACTTACGCACATACACATTGTATATCCATATTGGTGCACATATACTTTGATACATCCATACTTGCGCACATACACATTGTATATCCATATTGGTGCACATATACATTGATACATCCATATTTGCGCACATACACATTGTATATCCATATTGGTGCATATATTCATTGATACATCTATACTTGCGCAGATACACATTTGTATATCCCTATTGGTGCACACATACATTGGTACATCCATACTTGCGCACATACGTATTTGTATATCCATATTGGTGCACACATACATTGGTCATCCATACTTGCGTACATACACATTGCATACCCATATTGGCGCATATACACATTGGTACCTCTATACTTGCGCATATACATATTGTACCTACATAGATAACTGGTTTTATTGGGAAATTGGGAACCGCATGTTATATTTTAAAAACTGAAATCATTTAAAAGAGTGGTTTTCCCTTAATATGTCATATCACTGTTCCACGTTGCATGATATACGGATATGCTTACATTTCTATTATATGTCGCATACATCATGCTCTACGATTTTACGCATTGAGATATGCTGTTTTCATGATATTTCTGGATTTGATAACCGTGGATATTTTAAAAGAGATTATGTGTTGTTTTAAAAACCCGGTTTCTCTTAATATGATATTTCAGAGCGTCCACCATGCGTTTTCTCGGTTCTGAGATGTGTGACATGTGAAACCCGATTCGAGGAGATGGATGAAGCCGATTGCGGGTACATGGTGGACCCGGTATGGTACCACAGGACGAGAACAGATTGTTGTGCTGCAGACGGTGAGCCTGGCAGTGGGACTACTACCTACCGGTGATAGTATTTGGGCTCGGCGGATATCCGGAGGATACCGACCAGAGTCGATAGATGATATGGGCCGATCCGGACTGACGGAGCCCGAGGGCCGATCCGGACTGATGGAGCCCGAGATATGAGCATTTACGTGTCAATGCTGGGCACGGGTTTCATGATCTTTTCGGGTGTCGATGTTGGACACTCATGTTCCATGATTTTGATGTGTCGCGAGAGACACCGTTGATTTATATCCTCATACTTTCATGCACACTCTTTTATGATATTTACATGTATACAGACATTGATTATATGGTTGGACAAGATCCACATGCATACATACATTGATTATATGGTTGGACAAGATCCATATGCATACATACATTGATTATATGGTTGGACGAGATCCATATGCATACATACATTGATTATATGGTTGGATGATATCAGCATACTTATAGACTTTGAGTATATTGTTGGCACATATGATGACCTGGTCACCCTAGATATCATAGTATTACCTTTATGATATAGTTGACCTAGGAGTTGTTGTTTATTCGATTTCTACTTGTAGATGTTTTCTACTCACGAGTTGGAAACTCACCCCCGTTGTGCCACAGTTCTTGCAGGTTGACCGCATGGATCCGTAACGGTATCGCTGGCACATGGCATCATTTGGGTGTTTTGCATTGGTAGGTGGGGCATTTGTATCGTACCCACTCTTTTATTTATATTTCACATTGTATCTAGTCAACTCCATCAATCAAAATTAGTAAATTGTATAAGTAATGAGACTTAGTGAGATTGTGGTTGCGAGACTTAGAGCAAGGGGTTTTCCGCTATTTGTGGTTTTGATGTCTTGCTTATTTCTTTATCTTTTTATGGTGAACTTCGCCGTTGGGCGTCATATACTTACATATACTGTCTTGCGTGGTTGTGATCCACCGTTTGGCGAAAAATTAGCTCCCGCTTGGGGATGCCATTATTCTTGTTATGTATTTGTGGTTTTGGATCAAATATATACAAAGGAGGTGCTGCCCAAATTTTTAAAAGATGAAACACGTTTTCAAACTAGTAAATTTCACTTGCATTTTTATGTTCCTTTTCTATGCATTAAGAAAACTTGATTTCATTATACCTTTATTTCAAAACTTCACCTCCTTTATTTTCTTTAAAGGGTTTAGATTTCTGGGTTTCAGCTTACTTGAATTACGTTACGCCTTTAGACGTTGCGTGATTTAAGTGCTGGTCACGAGCTAATATTTCGGGTCATGACAAAGTTAGTATCAGAGCGCTAGGTTTAACCTTGGTTCGAGTCTATGTTTGACTTTGCGGAGTCTAGGGCAGATATTTATTTCGGAACCTAGGCTTGACCTTACGGAACTTAGACTTGAACGGGGGGTATTAGACCCGAACTTTCGTTACATAGGTTGACCCAGATTGATGGAGTAGGTAGCTTGAGTAGAGTGACGTACCGTACGTATGTTCCGCGGCATATTTACGATACGATACTCCACTTAAGAAACCTTAGGATGTACATATTTTGAGATCTGTGATTCTCCTTGTTCTCTTGATCATACATCCATTTGAGATCATTGATTATATTTATTTCCATGATCATGCTCTCATTGATTCTGTTTCTTCTTATGATCATGTATCCATTCTGGATCTGTCGTTTCCTTTCATGCCCTTGATCCGGTTTTTTTTCGATGCACAATTGAGATTCCTGTCAAGCATAGATTGAGCTGCTGCTAGTGATGCGGTCAGGGCGAACTCGTCTGGTACGAAGGCTGACCATTGTGTTTTCTGGTGACATGGGAACGTCTCGATGTAGTGTTATGTTGTGACCTCTTGTGGAGGCGAGTGCGTAGTTTTACACCGGATGATCGGGCCATTGATAGATCTGCCTGTTGCGAGAGGACTGTTTATGTACATCATACCTCAAAGATTTTGATGTCGCCTACCATGCAGACAGATGACCTAGCTGTTGCTGAAATTGATAGGATGTCGCTTCCAGAGCTTACGAGCTGAGATCGCCGGAGCTTCCAGGCAGAAATGCGACAGATGACAGCTAGTCTACCCTGATTTGAGAGACGAAGGTGATACGTCAGATTGATGCGCCGACGCAGGTCCAGTTGAGTTGAAGATTTTCAGTGTAGAGAGTCTTACTCAGATCTAGAGCAGACCGATCCAGAGATGACCGTTGATGTATTGTCTTTCCTGGAGGATTGAGGCATTGTTTAGCATGCGGACGAAGGGTATTCACATGTTGTATAGGCGAAGCTAAAAAGTTCGAACGAGTGTCAGAAAACTATTTTTCCCAAGTTTAAAGTGTTCGGAGGAACATGCAAGTGATTCTGTAGACCCTCTAGAAGAATGAAACCCTAACTCGACATGATGACCATGGAACCGCTTTGAACCTTAGGGTTTGCGGCAGTTTAGCGGTGCCATCAGTGAGGCTTGGGTTTGCCCTTCTACGGCTGGTCCAGAGGTACTGTGGTATGTACCAGATATTTTTAGACTGTGCTCGGGTGTTGAGCTTTCGGGAAATTATGGGAATTCGATGACTCGATCGAAAATTTTAACGTCGTCCGGATACCATGTGATAAGAGACCAGTAAGCTGACCAGCTTCGGATAGAGGACCTCACCGAGATGCGTTATGAGTTGATCGAGAACGGAAGAGTATTGGGTATTCGTCCGATGGTTGGGACGAGTTCCCAAGGATGTGTTCCGCCAGATATCTTCTACAGAGTGATGAAGATACCGAGTTCGTAATTTCGAGTCCGTGTGAGAGACTTCGGATTGACCGTAGCCGAGAACAGTTGCAGTACGCAGATAGCACGACATGACTTGAAGTGGACGATGATACAAACGAGTGGGACAGGAGGTTCGTGCGAGATGTTAACGAGCTGTTTTTACTCCCCGTCGAGATTAGAGATCTGATGTGTATATAGAGGCGTTGAGATACGGCCAGTTTCCGAGGAGATGTTATGCTGAGAACGCCGATGTACAGAAAACAAGAAAGGATTATGTAAGAGTACCAGCCTCCGTATAGTTCGGCATAGGCGAGATTAGAAGAGACCCTGAGCAGGTTCCTTCCGGGACACTACTGCAATAAGATTTGCACAGAGGATCAGTTGTGTCACGTGTATTCAGAGGACCAGAAGCTGACGCCAGTAACGTGCTGCTTTACGAGTGGTCATGATGATTGGCCGAGAGATGACCAGAGAAGTGCTAGAGCATAATCGTTCCCGTTAGCACACCTGACCGGGCCGATGAGCCGATGGATTGCGAGATTGGTGAATCCACAGAAAAGATAAGGACCCAGAGACCGAGGAAGCCGGACCGTGAGCAGGAGGCAAGCGGATGTTCTTGTTCTACCGGTTTTAGGCGCACCGATTTATTTTTTGACATTGTATGAGGTGTACCTCAATGTCATTTGTTGCGATATGCATTTGTCATCTGAGTATCACGCTTATATCGCTTGGATTTTAGTTTTGATGATGAGTTTTCATGATATCATTTTCGTGCACCACGGCTGCACCTACTAGGTATTTATATTTTGCGCATAGTTATTACACTTGAGATATGCTTTATACACCGTTGTGTTGATTTATGATTTGTGCACAGTTATTGCACTTAATATCGTTTTGTGCCTTGGCTGCACATGTTTATGATTTCATAAATTTCATACAGTTGGGTTGATTTTGTGCATATGGTATACATTCGATTTGGTTTTTGCACTCGGTATAGTTCACATATGCTTGCAGTGCATTGATATATATTTTGTGCACCTTGTGCATCTGATTGGATTCTTGCGCATATTTGACGCGCTTGGATTGGACTTTTGCGCATGTTCGACGCTTGATATTGGATTTCGTGATTTCGTGCATGTTGGATGTACATGATTTAGATTTTATTCGTGCATGATGGATGCACCTGATTTGGATTTTCGCACATGTTGGGCGCATGATATGAGATGCGATTTTGGTGTACACCAGGTGCACTAAATCGGGATTCTTTATGCATATCAGATGCACCTGATATTGCTGTCAGGCACACCGTTGCCTCTAACAGGTGTTTCGTGCACACCCGTTGCACTTAGATGTTGTTTTTGTGCACATGTATGGCACATTCATGGATTTTGATTTCCGTGCGCACCAGACGCACACGGTATTCTTATGCACATTTTGGGATTGATTTCTTATGGAGCAGTACGTTTTTATGATATTGGCTATTTGTTTTCGTACTGAGCAGGACTAGTTAGAGGACGGTACCTGGATATATTTTGCATGCATTGATAGCTATCGAAGGGATTTCCAAAAAGGAAGCTATATTCTCAGTATTTACCTACGTGTCTGAGATGACACGAAACATTTTATAAAGGAAACCCTTCTAAATTATTTTCAAAAATGACGGGACGTACATATTAAATAAAGGATAAGTATATATATAGTTATTTTCTTACAATAAACATCCGCCACTGTGCCGCGATACGCGCATCGCACAGCAACATGAAAGGTTTGGCATGCATTTCCTTCAGATATTTACATGTATAGTTTTGATGTATATCATATTGGTTTTCTATTGGATTTGACATTCGTGTCTTCGCCATGACTCCGATGATTGCGGGATGCTTGACGGAGTTTTAATTTGGAGTTATCTGCCCATTGTTCATGCGCTTGCATTGCGCTATGATGCGTTTTATGTATTGATGATTTCGGAGCCTCGACGACTTGGACTTTTTATTGAAATGTTTTCGATTTTGGGGGTTTAAATTTAAATTCGGGGACCGAATTTCTTTAAGGGGGGAAAATTGTAACATTTCAGAAAATATAAAACATTATTTTTGGAATTTAATATTAAAATAATATTTTTCGCGAAAACTGCCCGATTTGCGAAATTGGGGTTTTCGAAAAAGGGTATAAATATATACCGATAATTGTGAAATAAATGGAAATTAAAATGATTTATTCATTTAATAATATATTTAAGGGATTTGGAATTTTTAAAATTTATTATATGCAGTTTGGATAAAAACCCGATTAGTGTACTGCTAATCGCAATTAAGCCAAATCTGTGTTTCTACAGTTTTCCATGGCTAGTGCACCATGTCATGTTACATTTTGTTACATGTTATTGCAATTGTGTTGATTTATGGGTATTATGTGATTTGGTTTTGAAATTTGAAAGAGAAAAGAAAAAGAAATGAAAAGGGGTTAAAAAGGTGAATGATTGGAGAGAGAGAGTGTGTGAGAATAAGTGAGAGAGAGGGGGGGCTGCCATGTCTATTACCCCATCATTTTCTCCTCCTTCTTAATCTTCCTCCAACCTCACTTCCTTCCTCTTCTAACCCTAGATCCATTTTGAAATAAGCCCCAAAACCTTATACTCCCTTCACAAAAATTAATCCCCATCTCTTCCTCTACACATTGGACCAAGTAAAGTGGGATTTTGACAACTTTGGGACTTCTAGGGTTTTGCTTGGGTGTAACCATGAGGTATATCTCTTTTCATTTAGTGTAGTTTTGATTTACTAGCATTTTGTTTTAGTTTAGAGTTGGTTTGATGATGGATTTGTGAACTTGAGAATTTCTAGACAAGGGTTTAGGGTGATTGAGTGGAATTAGTGATGTTAGTGGCTGTCAATAAGACTTTTGAGGTGATTCTAGAGCTAGGATTTAGTATAGAAACAAAAACACGAATTTAGGAATTGATCCATGTCGTTTTTGCGAGATTTAGCGTGCCTACAGGAAATTTGGGATGATCCGGGGAATTTTTGAGAGTAGCAAACAATACCAGGGACCTAGATACACCACCAGAAAACCACCCTACGAAGACGAAGCCCAATAGAGCCTAGGGGGCCGAGGAGGCCGGATTTCCTAGCCTAGTGGCCGGTCAGTTTGGGTGGGTTGGTGCCAGGCTTGTTCCAGTAGCTCATACACTCCTTGTACATCACCCTAGACTTGTTTTCTTAGATTTATTTGACCTGAGTCAAAATCTGGGAGTATTTTAGTATGATTTTGGCTATGTTTTCCATATTTTGAAATGCTAAGTTTTGATATTTAGGTTTGTATTTGGTGGTTGGATATTTGTACATCAACGACTAGAGGTAATTTGTTGGTTTAGCATATGTGGGCTATAGGTTCTAACATATAGGCGATCCGTGTGCCGTTTTGGATTTCAGAACTTGATTTTTATAGCGTTGCAATATGTGTTGTTATTGTAGGTACCTTCGTGTGGATTCCGAGGCAACGGAGCGTAGCGTCATCAAATTTTGCAAGCGAAGACCAAAGTGAGTAGATCAATATCTACGGGGGAAGTCGAGTGGATGGCGTATGGCACGCCCGCACACTTTGATGGAAACCGATTTATATATAGATTATGGTTAATGAAACTTTTAATAGAAAACTATAGATAGAGTAAAATGGTAGTTAGAGAACCATATTAGAAACTAAGGATAGTTAGAAGTGATATGATACGACTAGTATGTGATGACGAGACTTGAGGATGAGATTTGATGATATTGCCGTTTAAGGTACTATAGGACTAGATAGTCGACGTAGATGTGTCATCGGAACCATACCTATTTCCAAACTGAAGAATCGTATGCATCTTTTAAACAGATACCCTGAGGGACGTTATGGATTTTCAAATGATATCTTTTCTTTAAAAACATCGTAGCCCTTACTTTTAAAACTACGATTCGCATCTTTCAAAAACTGTTTGTATGGTTCGGGTGTGTGTGTTAGATTAGATACTTATACTTATAGTAAAGGTAGAATGTATTTGTAAAATTGACTTGATATGGGAGATAAATGAGATGAAAAGATAAGATGATGTGATATGATGATTTGATGATATGTTGGTATACGGATGCGAGTCGATTGGGATGATTGATACCCTGCCGGTCCCCTGATATGAGATTGTTGCGGATGTGACCTGGGACATAGGTATATAGAGATATTTATATATGTTGTGAATCGTAAGTGTTAGCCGTACGTGACGTTAGGTCCGTACCCTCCTCGTCTTATAGGTTGATAGGATCCCTGATAGCTTAATGCCGCCGTACGATAATTTTCCATGCATGATGAGTTTGACTTGATGATTTGATCCATACCCTTGACTAGAGGATGCCGTACGATGGATTGTACCGTACGTGATGTGGTGTGGCTAGTTGCCGATTGTTAGATTCACCGACTCGGTCATGTTAGATACTATACCCATCAGCATTTGCACATGATTTACCTTATGCTGCCTTAATGTTATTCGCATTGCATTACTTATACCTGTGATAGTACACCTGCACCATTATCGATGATGCGTATGTTACACGTACACAGATTGTAGGCTCACACACTTCATCATCGACAATTGCCATGTCACTACACAGTAGGATTGCTGCATCGTGATATGACTCTTCGCATAACATGCTTGCATATATACCACTTGTATACCCATATTGGCGCATATACATATTGTACACTCATGCTTGCATATATACCACTTGTATATCCATATTGGTGCACATATATTTTGATACATCCATACTTGCGTACATACACATTGTATATCCATATTGGTGCACATATACTTTGATGCATCCATACTTGCGCACATACACATTGTATATCCATATTGGTGCACATATACTTTGATGCATCCATACTTGTGCATATACACATTGTATATCAATATTGGTGCACATATACTTTGATGCATCCATACTTGCGCACATACACATTGTATATCCATATTGGTGCACATATACTTTGATCCATCCATACTTGCGCACATACACATTGTATATCCATATTGGTGCACATATATTTTGATACATCCATACTTGCGCACATACACATTGTATATCCATATTGGTGCACATATACATTGATACATCCATACTTGCGCAGATACACATTTGTATATCCCTATTGGTGCACACATACATTGGTACATCCATACTTGCACACATACGCATTTGTATATCAATATTGGTGCACACATACATTGGTACATCCATACTTGCGCACATACACATTGCATACCCATATTGGCGCATATACACATTGGTACCTCTATACTTGCGCATATACATATTGTACCTACATAGATAACTGGTTTTATTGGGAAATTGGGAACCGCATGTTATATTTTAAAAACTGGAATCATTTGAAAGAGCGGTTTTCCCTTAATATGTCATATCGTTGTTCCATGTTGCATGATATATGGATATGCTTACATTTCTATTATATGTCGCATACATCGTGCTCTACGATTTTACGCATTGAGATATGCTGTTTTCATGAGATTTCTGGATTTGAGAACCGTGGACATTTTAAAAGAGATTATGTGTTGTTTTAAAAACCCGGTTTCTCTTGATATGATATTTCAGTGCGTCCACCATGCCTTTTCTCGGTTCTGAGACGTGTGACTTGTGAAATCCGATTCGAGGAGATGGATGAGGCCGATTCAGGTACATGATAGACCCGGTATAGTACCCCGGGGCGAGAACGGATTGCTGTGCTACAGACAGTAAGCCTGGCAGTGGGACTACTACCTACCGGTGATAGTATTTGGGCTCGGCGGATATCCGGAGGATACCGACCGGAGTCGATAGATGATATGGGCCGATCCGGACTGACGGAGCCCGAGGCCGATCCGGACTGACGGAGCCCGAGATATGAGCATTTACGTGTCGATGCTGGGCACGGGTTTCATGATCTTTTCGGGTGTCGATGTTGGACACCCAGGTTCCATGATTTTGATGTGTCGCGAGAGACGCCGTTGATTTATATTCTCAAACTTTCAAGCACACTCTTTTATGATATTTACATGCATACAGACATTGATTATATGGTTGGACAAGATCTACATGCATACATACATTGTTTCCTGATTTAAAATCAGGAAAGCTTCTGGGAAAAGCTTCAGAAGAGGGTCACGTGCTTACACGTGACTAGCGGTCACGTGTTGGCACGTGACACCTAAAAACATCATCAAGGCAAGTTCAGTTTCCTGACTACGTTGAAGAAAAAGGGGCTTCAGAAAGAGTCACGTGCTCCCACGTGACCAGGGTCACGTGGCGACACATGACATTTAAATGCAAGCGTCAAAGGCACACCAGTTCCCTGATCAAGTCAAGGAAAAAGCTTCAGAAGAGGTCACGTGCTCCCACATGACCAGGGTCACGTGTTGGCACGTGACGTTCAAAGCAGCAGACTCGTTCTCCAGATGAACCAAGGAAAGAGAGTTCAAACAAGGGTCACGTGCTCACACGTGACCAGGAGTCACGTGGTGGCACGTGACGTTTAAGCAACGATCAGAAGACAAAGCGCAAAAGAAAGGAAAAGGCTCATTCCAAAAGGGGTCACGTGCTCACACGTGACCATGGGTCACGTAGTCACACGTGACCGGCTTTCAAAGCCCATTTTGTCAACAGAATTAAATTCTGAAAGAAATTCAAATCTTTCCAAAGGAAAGCGGCTATCTGGAACCAATCAAATTAAAGATTCAGAGGTGATGAAATATCATCTATCTATGGGAAAATCTCGGGTTTGGAAAGATTTCCCCTTTAAATCTAATCGAAACAACAAAGGAAAAATCCCTGGATTTGAAATCCAATGGTGAACAAAATTCACCTAATAATCCAAAGGTCCAAAACGAATGATGGATGCAAATCAAATCTCTCATGAAGATGCGTCAAAAACTGATTGATTCGGCTGCTTCTCCTATAAATAGGAGCCAAGAGACACAGAACAGATATATACAGAGACAAGGAGAGAAAAAGAAAAGGAAGAGAGCTTCGATACTTGGAGAACTTGGATCTTCTGCAAAAAACCCTAGGTAAGAAAGGGAAAAGCTCCTTGAAAGAAAAAGAGAATTTAATTCTCAACAGAGTTTAACTCTGATAATGTAAAAACAGAAGAACATATTTCTTCTCTCTTTGATAGAGGATTTGCAAAGTGCACATCTCCCCTTTAGGTTGAGAATTTAATTCTTAATGGGTTGAGATCCTGCCATGCAGATCCAAAACATAGAGAGGGAATGGAAACGCGAGAATTTAATTCTCACAGAACTATAGGAATTTAATTCCTTTAAAATAAAATTAAGGCTTGACCCTGTGTCATGGGAATTTAATTCTTTCAGAACAGAGAGAAACAGGGTTTAACCCTAATTAAGAACTTAGTTCTGTTGAAACAACGGGAATTTAATTCCCTTAATCATCATTTAACAGGAAATGGGAATTCAATTCCTTAAAAGCTGTTATTAGGGTTTAACCCTATTCAGTTCTTCACATATACGAGGGATTTAATTCCTACGGAAGATTCAGAGTTCAACTCTACTCCAGAATATAAGTCTTCAAAAGGAAGTAGGAATTTAATTCCTCTGAAATTTAAAGCTCAAGGAATTTAATTCCTGAAAAAAAAGATTAACAGAGCCTCTAAACAAAATACATGAAGGCAGGGTC
Source organism: Agapanthus africanus (assembly GCA_030015575.1). NCBI lineage: Eukaryota > Viridiplantae > Streptophyta > Magnoliopsida > Asparagales > Amaryllidaceae > Agapanthus > Agapanthus africanus. The sequence goes on from CM057338.1 coordinate 461,545,444, forward strand.
ACGTGCCACCACGTGACCCCCCTAAAAGAGCTACAGAGAGCCCCTTTGAGGCAGCCCCCCACGTGACCCACGTGACCCCCGGCAGAAGCTTTAACATATGAGCGTTTGAATGCCTATCACGTGATGGCACGTGACGCTCTGAAAGACGCAGTAATCTCAGCAGAATACATGAAGGGAGGGCGCTCTCACGTGTTGCCACGTGACCCCTCTTGCCTTAGTGTTTAACACTAAGTTAAAACTCTCGAACCCAGTGTTAAAACACTGTTGGGCCTTAGTGTTCAACACTAATTAAAAAGCTTTATCTGCAGTGTTCAACACTGATCTGTTTTAGTGTTTAACACTAATTTGAAAAGCCTTGTTGCTGGTGTTTAACACCAATTATCTCTTAGTGTTAAACACTAACTTGTCAACCTCATTCCCAGTGTTCAACACTGACTGCTCTGTAGTGTTTAACACTAGGCTCTGGCCCAATTGGCCTAAAGGGATAGAGGCAAAGCCTCTCCTGATTGGACTTAGCCCAAGATGGCCCTAAGTCCTCAATCTGTGATTAACTAGGTCAATGGACTCATAACATAATTAATTCGTCTTGATCCCAAATTGGGCCAAGGACTATTTAATACATTCCGGTTCTAGGGTACATCTCTTCACTCCTTTGATACTTGGCATTGTAATCCCTCGATGTCTTCAAAGAGGTGACGGGTCCCGAAGACCACACATTGATATGGACTGTGGAGTCCTTAAACCCATGGACTACGACGTCCTTAACCTTGACCGAGATGTCTTAAAACTAACAATGGACTGTGGAGTCCTTAAACCCATGGACTACGACGTCCTTAACCTTGACCGAGATGTCTTAAAACTAACAACGGACTGTGGGGTCCTTAAACCCATGGACTACGACGTCCTTAACCTTGACCGAGATGTCTTAAAACTAACAACGGACTGTGGGGTCCTTAAACCCATGGACTACGACGTCCTTAACCTTGATCGAGATGTCTTAAAACTAACAATGGACCGCAACGTCCTTAAACTACCCATGGACCGCAACGTCATTAAACTACCCATGGACCGCAACGTCCTTAAACTAGAACAATAGAGCCCCGTATGCTCTTTTGTCGGATCTAAACGGTCCCGTTTAAGTTGATCTTAGCCTCAAAGATGGCTAACGTATCCTTAAACCTTCAAACAGACTGGACTATGAATCCCCCCAATTAACTCTGGCTCGAGGGTACATCTCTGAACTCCTCTGACATTCGTCGTTGTAATCCTTCAATGTCGTCAGAGAGGTGATGGGTCCCAACGGCTATACATACAATGGACCACTATGTCCCTAAACTGGAACATTAGAGCCCAAACGCTCTTTTGTCGGATCTAAACGATCCCGTTAAGTTGATCTTAGTCTCAAACTGGACTAACGTATCCTTAACAAACGTTTGAGTTGATCTTAGCCTCAAATATGGCTAACGTATCCTCAAACCAAACCCCCAAACCCAAATCTAAGATAATACGGATTTGGACTAGTCCACGCCCTACGGGCGACGACATCACTCAGTCTCCGTAAACAATCCACGGGCAACAAAAAACAAAACAAACACCCACGACACGAAGTGACCATCTGGAGAAGGAGAAAGTTGTTACCGCAATGCGGTAGCATAATTAACTGCAGGGGCTTGCGCCTGCAGGGAAGAGCGTCCCCACAATCAAAAACCCCTCAAACGAGGGGGAATCTGACGAAGTCTGCTACATCGGACGCATCCGTTTAAACCTTCGATACATGGTGCCATAAATCAACTTGGCATCTTCGGAGAGGTGGACGGATAGCACCAATTAGCATCTGCCCCGAATCTCAGGCGAGACGCCATGTCTCGGCCGTCTTTCGGAGGGGAACAGATTCTGGCACGCCCGGTGGGACCTTTTCCTCTTTCCACTCCACACTTCGTGTGTCGTGACTCGCGAACCAATCGCGGTTCGCTAATGGTTGCCCTTGGGTTTCAAGATACTAAGAATTGGCGTCTTGCTTATTGCAGAAAGCAAAGGATCGATGGCTTCTATTCCCGTGAAATTCTCCAGCTGCTCAGACTGCAATTGCAACCAACGCTCTGCCTCGCCAGGAGGTATAGCCTATGGACCCCAAGCTGCTTCGCTATTCACAATGCCCGTGGAACAGGTCACTCGCGCCACCACAGGATTGTTCTTTGGGACCATGCTCCCGCCGACAAACTTGACCACTCCAGTGCTGACAACGGAAGCTCTCAAGAAGTCGGTCTTTGATCGTCTTACCCCTGCCGCGGCTCCTCTCAACGAGTCGCCCAACGTCAACGCCTCGGTCTTCTCTAGATTGGGCCAGAAATCCTGCAAACCCATCATGGGGCCTACAATCTCAGAGAAGGCTGCTTCTAAGAAAGTGGCTGCTCCTGCTCCCGAAATCGTCAAGGCGGCTTCTCCGGCCAAAAGGTCGGTCTTTACAAGATTGACGGCTCTAGCTCCCACTCCTGCTGCCCAAAGGACGTCGGTCTTTGACAGGCTAATACCAACAGCGACCCCCCACCTACACAGGGGGCAAGACGAAACCATTCTTACCGCTGACCCTACGCCGTCCGCTCGACACGCTCGACGTCGCCATTGGCGCCGAGTAAGGAAGACTGGGGGCAACTCCCCCTCCGGGTTGACTCCATCGGCCCCGGTGGCAGAGGTTAATGCTGCTGTTCCAACTGGGAACAGCTTTGAAATGCTAAATAAGGTGCGAAGGAATTCTCCTACGGCGGTGCTGAAGAGGTCTCCTCCCCCGTTAAAAAAGATTGTGGAAATAAAACCCGAACAACCCCGATCTCCTCAACGGCTATCTTCCAAAATCTATAAAGTTTGGCGGCAGGCCCGAGACTCGATCATCGATCCAAACTTCTCCCGCCAGCACAAGAAATTGAAAATCCAACCGGAAGCTGGTCACCAGGCTAAACCCCAAAGGGCTGTTGATCAACTGGCTCATAAAAGAAGGAGGCCAGAGAAGACCCCACAGCATGCAACGACGGCTAAAAGCACTGAGCCCAGACGCCCTAAGTCTGGGGGCATGGTGGTGCACACTGTTTACATGGCCTCTGGAAAAGAGGAAAGCTGCACTTCTACGGGCCACCGACCGCTAACCCGATCCGTGACGAAGGCCCAGGAGCAGCAACAAAAGCTTCAAGAAATGATGAATGCTATGGCCGCGCTCACCGGGCCAAAAGAAAACCCAGAAACGTCCTCAGACGCACGCCGGGAGGAAGAGACCGACGCTGAATTCCTTCGCCGGACACTGGAGAAAAAGGACAAAGAGGCTGCTGAACAAGCGGCCAACATACAACGGATGGGCCTTCTCTTCCAAGATATGATAGGAATGATGATCCAGCAGGACTTGCCCACCGAGGATCCCCCAATCGTTCTTGAAGACGACCGAGGAGAAACGTCAAATCCACCACCAGCCCTCTCAACGGCCAAGGAGGAGGCAATCTCTAAGGCTGACTACATAGCCCAGCAAATCCGGGTTCATCACGCGACTGAGGCAGCTGGTCAAGTCGTGAAAACGGGGCGGCCGTATCCGAGCTGGTACGACCAAATTAAATACCCGCAAGGCTATACGATACCAAAATTCCACGTGTATAAGGGGACCGGCAATCCCCATCAACATGTCGCCCAGTTCCGGGCCCTCTGCGGTAACACCGGCGGTGATGATAAACTGTTGCTCAGCCAGTTCGTGGGCAGCTTATCAGAAACAGCGTTCGAATGGTATTCGGAACTCCCGAACGATTCTATCAAAACGTTCGCTGAAATGGAGTTGTTGTTCACTCAGCGATTTGCAAGTGCCAGCGAACGCACTCCAATAACTGCACTTATTAACGCCAGGGTAAAACCGGGCGAAACCTGGGTCCAGTACGCTATACGCTGGCGGAACTTGTGGTTGAGATGTGAGCAACGCATTGAGGAAGCACCTGCGGTGGGCATGTTCGTGGGAACTCTAGACCCTCACGCAACTATTTCCCAGTTTATGATGTTCTTTAAGCCAACCACATTCCAGGCTTTGATCGACAAGTTGGCTCAGATGGACCAGATGGGTCATAGACCACCTACCCCGAAGTCGGAACCTCGGAATGACAAGGGTAAAGGAAGAGCAACCTTTGTTGCGAATGCCCAACAGCAACCTAACGCCCCGAAACCGGCAGATCAACTGGAGGAAAGACGTCGGTATTATAATGAGAAGATGAAGCGTCCCTACTCGTTCCCACGGGACAAGACGAAACGGCTATTCGAGCTGGCAATACGCAACAGACTTATAAACCTGCCAAATCCAAGGCGACCGCCGCAACCCACCGAAGTGAATAACCCTAACTATTGCCCTTACCATCAAACGGTAGGCCATCCGATTGAAGATTGCTTCGTCTTCAAAGGATGGATTGAAGACCAGTACCTCCAGGGGAAGTTTGTACTGTCCGAAAAGTGGAAGGTGAACCCACCACAGCCGCATGCTCCTAGGAAAGCGGATACACCGGGGGCAACATGTTCTTTTATTGAAGAAGCTCCATGGGAGGTCGTGCTATCAACTAAAACCAAAAGAATGCTGAGAGACCTTCATGCGTGCCCTGCGATCGAATGGAAGGACCCTCTTGAACCTCAAATTATCAAAGGGATGTTGAAGCCCCGCCCAACTACGAAGACTCGCGATAATGGCCCAAATACTCATGCCCAACCGTCAAAATCTTCGAAGAAAAAGAAGAAGAAATCCAAGAAGCCCGTGAAGCTTGAAAACGAACACACGAACTTGCAGAAGCAAATCGACGCGCTGGAAGAATACAATCAAAAGGTGCGAACTCCTGTCACACTGCAAGAGTTCCTCAACCACATCTTTCAAGAAGAAGATGATGGAGAAAGCTCGTCGGATGAATCCGAAGGATATGTGGCGAGTTGTAACGTAATCTCCCACTCGTTTACCGATGATGGGAAAACTCCTGGCATTGAAAAGCTGGAGACAGAGCCTGTACCAGAGCGTGCATGGCCAACAGACGAAATGATCGACGCTTTTCTAGACGAGATTCGTCTAAAATGTAAAGCGGACCGGGAGCGTGAAATGGCCACATCGGAAGGAGCCAAATGCGGGCAACTGAACGAAAGAGTTGACCTACTACTGCCAGAGCAAAAGGCATCCAAAGTAGACAAGAAAATATTCAAGACGAGAAAAAGGTTTGCCAAAGCCATGTCAATGGGGATGAAGCTACCGCCCTCGGAAGGAAACACACATGGGGTGGAGAGACACCCTGACTATTGCGCATATCACCGGAAAATCTCACACCCCACGGAGGAGTGCGACGCCTTTAAGATATGGTGGCAAGGATATGTCGCTCGTCGGCAACATGTTAAGCGCATAAAACGCAAGATCCGTCGGGAGCGAAGAAGTACTGTCGATGGGCACAACAGAACGACTGGCAACTGTTACATGGTTAACGCCAGGGGGTCACAAGCTCTCACCTTTGGGAGCGACTCTGATGAAGAAATGGCTCTGGGCCCTCTCTTTAAAGAATCCGTTTTAGGGAAAGAGGAGGAATCGGAGGCCTGCGAGAACATTCAGCTGCGCAATCGCACACTCCCAGAGAAGAATCTCGGGCCCGGGAATAGAAAGGATAAGGGAAAGGAAAAGGTCACTGAAGATATCACTTTAGATGACCAAGTCATGAGAGAGCTGGCTGTCAAAGACCCTCCTAGGAAGAGTAAAGTGGACTATAACATCCTCGCGCACCTAAGGAAGCTACCTTCTCAGCTTAGCATTCTCGATGCCCTCCTATTATCAAAAGAAGCGCGAGACTCACTAATTAAGGCGTTACAAGAACCTGAGCAATTCCAAGCCTTCCTCGCCACTGAAAAGATGAAGGATGAACTGGAGGAAGTGTATACAGCCGACATCACTTTCGGTGATGAAGACCTCCTTCTCGGGACGTGCGACCACAACCGTCCCCTATATGTCTCCGGATACTGCCATGATATCAAGATAGGAAAGATTCTGGTGGATAATGGATCCTCCGTCAATCTCCTTAATGTTCGGGTGTTGAAGGAAATCTGCATGAGCGTGCAACACCTCGCTCATGACAAAATTACTATCTCCGGTTTCGATTCACAATCGTCACGGACTCTCGGATCTGTGATACTAACATTACGCTTTGGACTTCTCGTCACAGACATCAAATTCCATGTCATTGACGCCAAGACCTGCTACAACGCCTTGCTCGGCCGTCCTTGGCTACACGAGTACAATATCATCCCTTCTACACAACATCAGTGTATGAAGTACTTTAAGAATGGTTTCGAGTATACCGTAACAGGTGAGTTAAACCCATTTTCCGTGAACGAAGTCCGCAAATACGAAGATGCGAAGTACTTTTTGCCAGATTTCGAGGATACGGAAAGGTGTCGCAACCCGGAGAACAAAACCGTCGCCACCATCCCCGTTTTCGGAAGCGACACCGAAGAAGAGGAAGAGATAGTTTATGCAGGGCCATCTCAACGCAACGACCTGGGGACGCCCGCCCCCGTGTTGGTCTTCGGAAGTGATTCAGAAGATGAAGTTAATGCTGTGTTCTCCAATCGGCTGTCAATACAAGCACCCCCTGGCGATGACCATGGTTTGCAGATCACCATGGTACCGCGAGAACACTACAAGGATCTCGACGCGCTTCAGGCTCACGATGTGCAGGACCTGCAAACATTTTACGTCCCTCCCAGGCGAAGGGGCGAGAAGGTGATCCTATTCTACCGATCCTCAGAGTCGAAAATAGAGAAAGAGATCTGGCATGGCGCGGATGCTACACTTGACAGGCTCCAACCCATCCGTCTGCCCAGATACTATACAAATGGATTAAAGAAGCTATTGAAGTGCCAAGGAGTACCTTTAGAACAGACCGTTCGGCAGGCGCGGTTCTACAACAGGATTTGGGATGTCCCGGGGACTCAACACAAATTGCCCAACGGGAAGATGGAAACACTCGGGCTTGGATACGCAAGAGCCGGAAAACGGGAACGGGCTCACAGTAGCTACGCTATATATACCTTTGACGAAGAGGAGGACGCCTTGTCAGGAGATGCCAACCCCCCATCAAAACTAGACCCCGCGATTAAAGTGCCGAGTCCGTCGTTTGAAGAACGAATGGGCAAGCCTATCAGGAAAATGGGTCAGGAAACTCGGGAAGACCACAACCGCGAAATGGCCATCTACGAGAAGGCCAGGACGCAACGTCTATCTCAACGTGCTGCAAAAGACAAAGACGCTTATCCTCGTCAATCCGTTGTACGAAAGGCCCGACGCAAAGACGGAAATAAATCAAGAAGCGGCTCGGGTTTGTCCCTCATGAAGAAGATGAGTCGAGCGTACTCCTTCCCCCGAGACAAGACGGAGAGGTTACTCGACCTCGCTATAAAACATCAAATGATCACGCTTCCAGAGTCTAGACATCCTGAGCAAGCTAGCAAGGCTTCTCATCCGAGTTATTGCTCTTATCACCAAGCCATGGGACATCCTACCGAAGACTGCTTCACCTTCAAGAACTGGGTCGAGGACCAGTACCGACGGGGCAGATTCGCTTTATCCGACGGCTGGAAGGTAACGCCACCACAGAAGCATGAGCCCAAGGCCGCAAGAGCAGAACCGGGTCCACCTCAGTCCGGGGAGCGGGTTCGCACTTGCTATACGATTACGATATTAGGAGAAGAGCCCGAGAACGTAGATGACCTTCCCCGGTGCTTTGAGAACAGCGATGATGAGGTGATCTCAGAATTTCCGCCTGCTCCGAAAGAACTGGAAGATGGCATACATACTACTGCAGATAACCTCAAGAAGGTTGAGTTGGGATCGGCAGACGACCCGCGACCGACATTTGTCAGCGAGCTGTTATCCGAAGAGAGGGTGGCCGCGTTAAAGAACGTGCTTCTACAGCATAAAGACTGCTTCGCGTGGAACTATTCCGAGATGCCAGGATTAGATCCGGAGATTGCTGTGCATAAATTAGCGATATCCCCAGATATCAAGCCAGTCAAGCAGGCGCCAAGAAGGATGCGACTCGAGCTTGAAATGAGCATCAACGCCGAAGTCAAGAAGCTGATCGAATCTGGATTTATCCAAGAAGTCCAGTACCCCGACTGGATCGCCAATATCGTCCCGGTAATGAAGAAGAATGGGACGGTACGCATATGCGTGGATTTTAGGGATCTCAATAAAGCCTGTCCAAAGGACGATTTCCCAGTACCAGTAACCGAGCTAATGATAGATAACACGTCCACTCATGAGGTTTTCTCCTTTATGGACGGCTCGTCAGGATACAATCAGATAAAGATGCATCCCGAAGACCAGAAGCATACCGCTTTCCGAACCCCTTTGGGTATATTCTGCTACAGGGTTATGCCCTTTGGTCTAAAGAACGCCGGCGCTACCTATCAAAGGGCCATGACAAAAATCTTCGACGACCTCATACATGACATCGTCGAGTGCTATATCGATGACCTTGTAGTGAAGAGCATGTCGTACGAAGAGCATTTAAAACATCTGGAGACTGTATTTCGACGCCTTCGGCAATATAATTTGAAAATGAATCCCCTCAAATGCGCGTTTGGAGTCTCCTCGGGAAAATTTCTGGGATTCATCATTCGACACCAAGGTATTGAAATAGATCCGTCAAAGATTAAAGCAATCATGGAAATGCCTCCGCCAAGAACCCTCAAACAGTTGCGGTCTCTCCAAGGGAAGCTCGCATACATCCGGCGGTTTATCGCCAATCTTTCAGGCAAATGCCGTCCTTACAGCCACCTGATGAAGAAGGGAACTCCATTCGTTTGGGATCACAAATGCCAAGGTGCACTAGACGAGATCAAGCAGTACCTGCAGAACCCTCCGGTGTTGGCCGCGCCGGTCAAGGGAAAACCCCTCATTCTTTATACGACCGCACTCGAAGGTTCCTTGGGCGCGTTATGGGCATAAGAGAACGATCAGGGGAAAGAGAGGGCACTCTACTACTTAAGTCGAGTGCTGCTGGGGGCAGAAAGCAACTATTCCCCCATTGAAAAGCACTGCCTGGCGTTGATCTTCGCAATTACAAAGCTTAGACATTACGCATTAGCACATGAAGTCCGTCTTATTTCGAAGGTGGACCCTCTCAAATATTTGATGTCGAAAGCCATATTGACGGGACGACTCGCTAAGTGGGCCCTGCTATTGATGGAGTTCTCGATAACGTATCAACCTCTCAAGGCAGTGAAAGGCCAGGCCATTGCCGACTTCCTCGCCGAGCACCCGATACCGGCCGATTCTCCTCTGAACTGTGATTTGCCGGACGAGCATGCATTTGATGCGATTAGCGGCGGAAGCACCCGATGGGAACTCTATTTCGATGGAGCATCCTCCATAAAGAAACAGAAACAAGGTGTCCCAATGATCAAATCAGGGATAGGTCTCATCTTTGCAACTCCACAAGGAGGGATAATGCGCTTCGCCTTCTCCTTAACAGAGCCGAGGACAAACAATGAAGCCGAATACGAAGCTCTGATAGCAGGCCTCGAGATCGCCATCGACATGGGAATTGAAGACCTCCTTATATACGGGGATTCTCAGCTGGTCGTTAGTCAAGTAAATGGTGACTACCAAACGTGCAAGCCGGAGTTGGTGAAGTACGGCAAAAGGGTGCAACAACTATTGACCCAAATTCCCTCCTATACTTTGGAGAACATACCGAGCGCGGAAAACAGCAAAGCAGACGCGTTGGCTAAACTTGCTAAAGAACTGGCTGACGAGAACCTCGATGACGTCAGGATCGTGATACAAAGCCGTCGAGTGCTCGCCCCGACAGAAATATCTCTGGAATCATGCGAAGAAAAGGGAATGACTGAGCAGACGACCCTACAAATAAAAGACCATGAGAAGGCCGAGGACTGGAGGGAAGTCTTCATAGACTACTTTAAGTCCCACCGAATGCCCGAAGAAGCGTCCTCAAGACATCAGCTCATGAAACGAGCTTTATCCTTCGCTTTCGTCAACGATATTCTATACAAGAGATCGTTTGATTCTCTATGGCTGAGATGCTTAGGACCTGACGAAGCAGAAAGAGTCATTCAAGAAGTTCATGACGGGCTTTGCGGTTCTCACCAAGCAGGCCCAAAGATGAAGTTAAAAATTAAACGGATGGGTTACTACTGGCCCACGATGATCCAGGACTGCCTCGAGTATGCGAAGCAATGCCACTCATGCCAGATTCATGGAGACTTCATCCACCAACATCTGAATCCACTGCACCCAACGGTGGCTAGTTGGCCATTCGAAATGTGGGGGACTGACATAGTCGGCCCCATTGAGCCAGCATCATCCCGGGGACACCGTTTTATCCTGGCGACAACTGATTACTTCTCCAAATGGGCAGAAGCAGTACCACTGAGGGAAGTGAAGACGGAGAATATCCTCCATTTCTTCAAGACGCACGTCATCTATCGGTTCGGAACTCCACGGCGGATTATCTCCGATAACGGGCCGGCCTACCGAAGCCATAAGATTAGCCGCTTCGCACAGCAGCACAATATAGACTGGAGATATTCTTCGGTTTACAATCCACGAGCTAACGGTCTGGCTGAGGCCTTCAATAAGACCTTGACGAAGATCATAAAAAAGACCGTTTCCAGAAATAGGAGAGACTGGCACGAAAGGCTGCGAGAAGCCCTTTGGGCTTATCGAACTACATTCAAGACGGCCACGAACACAACGCCGTACGCGTTGGTATTTGGGACGGAAGCAGTGCTCCCCCTCGAGATAGAGTTACCCTCTCTACGGGTAGCAGTCCACCACGAGCTGACAAACGAAGAAAATGCTCACCTTCGGCTTGAGGAGCTTGATGCCCTCGACGAAACCCGGCTCATAGCGCAACAACATCTAGAGGCCTACAAAGCAAAGATGACACGCTCGTACGAAAGATTGACCAGGCCGAGGACATTCCGCCAAGGCGAACTTGTACTAGTGGTCAAAAGACCTATGATCCCCAATCGTGCCAAGCGAGGAAAATTTGAGCCAAACTATGAAGGCCCGTACATCATAGACAAGGTCTACCAGGGTGGAGCCTACCTACTCATGGACATGCACGGTGAAAGGCCTTTCAGGCCGATAAACGGCCACTTCTTAAAGAAATACTATGCTTAATAAGCCACAGCCTGGGTCAATGATAGATGACGACGACTATGTCCGCTCACTATCTTCCTAGGCTCAGACTTTACAAGCAGCAGCCAGCCTTCCCATATCGACGGACCGAAACGTCCTTAAACTAACGGCGGACCGAAACGTCCTTAAACTATCGACGGACCGAAATGTCCTTAAACTAATAACGGACCGAAATGTCCTTAAACTAACGACGGACCGAAACGTCCTTAAACTATCAACGGACCGAAACGTCCTTAAAACTAACGACGGACCGAAACGTCCCTAAAACTACTACCGCAGCATCTTTAGGCTGACGAGATAAAAAAAAAAGAGAAAAAATAAATAAATAAATAAAATATATATATATATGTGGAAAAAAAAAATGGTATGTCCATAAGCAAAATGGGCACGGATGAAAACCCGAAAGGGCTCCGTGAGCAAAAACAGCAGGACTACCGGCGAGTGTTTGTGAAAACCCGAAAGGGCGCAACCTCGTTGAAGGACACTTACAGAGTCCTCTCGACCTTGTAAGGAGAAACCACCTGCGTGAGATCCTTACGACTCACAAAGGAACATACACTTAGGGATCCTCACGTTTCCTAAGGAGAAAATACACTTACGAGATCCTCACGACCCGTAAGGAGAATTCTCTTATGGGACCCTCACGGCTCATGAGATTTGAAAGTCTTAAGCTACAGAAGCCTGAACCTGTTCTTAAGCAAATCCTCCACAACCTTCGATATTGCCCTACAAGAGGCTCAATACTGACCCTTGTATACAATCCACGGGCGCGAATAAACATTTCCCCAGCAAAGTCCGACCCTCGTAGGTCCTCTCGACCCATAAGGATAAAACCCTCTTGTAGGATCCTTACGACTTACAGAGGAACATACACTTAGGAATCCTCACGATCCCTAAGGAGAAAATACACCTGCAAGATCCTCACGACTTGTAGGGAGAAATACCTTTGTGAGACCCTTACGGCTCATGAAGTCAAAAGCCTTAGTCGACAGGACCTTAACCCTGTTTGCTAAGCCACCTTTGTTCAACATCGACAGAGGCAAATGATGATTCGCTCCTGGCAATATTCCAGTTGCAGCGATGCTGATGCCTGAACTGGTATCAAATCCCAAGTTCTTTCAAGGCAAATGATGATTCGCTCCTGGCAACATCCCAGTTGCAGCGATGCTGATGCCGAAATCGGTGTCCAAAATCCGAGCTTGCGGCGAAAAAGCTAGCAAGCCACACATGCCTACAAAATAGCCGAAATGATGGGGCAACTTGCAATAAAAAGCAGCAAGTAAGAATGAAGGCATAAAAAATAGCCGAAATGATGGGGCAACTCGCAATAAAAAGCAGCGAGTAAAAAGAAAAAAAAACAGCCGAAATGATTGGGCACCGCGAAAAAAAAAATAGCCGAAATGATTGGCAATCGCGATTTTCGCGATATAAAAAGCTGAAATGATAGAGCATCGCGGAAAAAGAAATAAAATAAAAATAAAATGTATGCCCTACAGGTGATGCTACATCAATCCCTGTATACAATCCAGGGGCGCAAACAAAGAAGGAGTCGTACTCCTCCCCCAGGTCTCATCATGAGAGGAAGCCAAATCTCGACGGTTCACAAATAGCCTGGAGATCATCTCGACGCAGCAGACACAACATCAAGCGAAGCGGAACAGTAGCAACTCCCAGTTCCATGGCTCGGTGGTATGCATATCGCCAACAGTCAACCCTTCACCCCGTGAAATGCGGATATATTCAGCAAAATTCCTGGTTACGTGGAACGCGGATAACGTCACCCTTTGACCCCGTGGAAAACGTCCAGAGCGGATCCTGGTCCTCGCAGAGCATGGCAGTGAACCCGTGCGAAGCATCTAGAGCGGAGCCTAGTCCTCGCCTAACGCGGCAGTGAGCCCGTGTGAAGCATCTAGTGCAAAATTCCTGGTCACGTGGAACGCGGATAATGTCACTCTTTGACCCCGTGGAAAACGTCCAGAGCGGATCCTGGTCCTCGCAGAGCATGGCAGTGAACCCGTGCGAAGCATCCAGAGCGGAGCCTAGTCCTCGCCTAACGCGGCAGTGAGCCCGTGTGAAGCATCTAGTGCAAAATTCCTGGTTACGTGGAACGCGGATAATGTCACTCTTTGACCCCGTGGAAAACGTCCAGAGCGGATCCTGGTCCTCGCAGAGCATGGCAGTGAACCCGTGCGAAGCATCCAGAGCGGAGCCTAGTCCTCGCCTAACGCGGCAGTGAACCCGTGTGAAGCATCTAGTGCAAAATTCCTGGTCACGTGGAACGCGGATAATGTCACTCTTTGACCCCGTGGAAAACGTCCAGAGCGGATCCTGGTCCTCGCAGAGCATGGCAGTGAACCCGTGCGAAGCATCCAGAGCGGAGCCTAGTCCTCGCCTAACGCGGCAGTGAACCCGTGTGAAGCATTTAGTGCAAAATTCCTGGTCACGTGGAACGCGGATAATGTCACTCTTTGACCCCGTGGAAAACGTCCAGAGCGGATCCTGGTCCTCGCAGAGCATGGCAGTGAACCCGTGCGAAGCATCCAGAGCGGAGCCTAGTCCTCGCCTAACGCAGCAGTGAACCCGTGTGAAGCATCTAGTGCAAAATTCCTGGTTACGTGGAACGCGGATAATGTCACTCTTTGACCCCGTGGAAAACGTCCAGAGCGGAGCCTGGTCCTCGCCAAGCGCGGCAGTGAACCCGTGTGAAGCATCCAGAGCAAATACCGGACTGTGGAGTCCTTAAAATCCACGGACTATGACGTCCTTAACCTCGACCGTGATGTCTTAAAACTGACGATCAACCACCCCGATTCCCTACAGACTTTGCCTTGGTTTAAGGGTACATCTCTTCACTCCCTTGATGCCCGGCGTTGTAATTCCTCAACGTCTTCAAAGAGGTGACGGGTCCCTGCAACCAAACACCGGACTGTGGAGTCCCTAAATCCACGGACTATGAGGTCCTTAACCTTGACCGTGATGTCTTAAAACTAACCGCGGACTGTGGAGTCCCTAAATCCACGGACTATGAGGTCCTTAACCTTGACCGTGATGTCTTAAAACTAACAGCGGACTGTGGAGTCCTTAAATCCACGGACTATGAGGTCCTTAACCTTGACCGTGACGTCTTTAAACTACGATACCTTGAGAAACTCCCGACTCCGTAAAACACGGACAAGGGTGACCGCATCCAACACTTACAGGCCCTCACGACCTGTAAGGAAGAAAAACTCTCTTATGAGATCCTTACGACTCTCAAGGGAAAACCCGCTTAAGGATCCTCACGATCTTTAAGAAGAACTCACACCTATGGGATCCTCTCGACCTGTAGGGAGAAAAACCCTTTATGAGACCCTCACGGCTCGTAAAATGCAAGAGCCTTAGGAAGCAGATCTTAACCCTGAATCCTTAGCCGTCGCTGTCCTGCAAGAAGATCGATGTAGAATATCTGCAGAATACATTCGATGAAAAGAGGACACATCATTGAGAAGAAAAATGTATCTTTTATTCATAAACCAAAATGGGTGCAAAGTACAATTCATGAAAGAAACAAAAAGAAAATACTCTCATCCATGAGTATGTACAAAAAGGAAGAAAAAGATACAAATGTTTCAGGCCGGCGGGCGATTCAGCAACTTGGTCAGCTCATCCTGCTTTTGTTGGACCACGGCTTCATGACGCAAGATCTCCAGAAGACGAGCCTCCGCTTGAGCTTGCTGAGCCTGATACGAAGCGAGCCGGGCTTCAAGCTCTTTCTCAGTGGCCTTATGAGCCTCGACCCTCTCACGAGTGAACGTGGCAGCTTTATCGAGAGCCACAACCTTATGTTCGCTACGTATCGCTCTATCAGGCCACGTAAGCTCGCTTTCGTAACCACAGCCTTGGAAACAAGACATTGACAAGACCATATAAATGGGCTTCCAGTTGACGGGAATAATCGATCTAAAACGCGCTCACATCGCCTGATGTGAAAGGCAACAAGAAAAGTTTCCGACATATTTCAAGAATGCGTCCGCAATCATATGAGTATTCAAAAAGGGAATAATAATAATAATAGCATTTGCAATCGCATGAACGTTCATAATACCCGAAAGGGTCTGATGCGCAGGAAAGTGATGGTAGCATTTGCAGTTAAAGAAAGTTCTCATGAAAAGAATACAAAGTTTATTTATGCAAGTGGAAACATACATTCTAGCACCAAGCCTACATGGAATCTCGGCATAAAGCGTAAAAAAAGGAGGGACTAATTTAAAAAGGTTCTACACTAACGGAAAAGGTCACCAAACACAGGATCAACGGCACAGGGGTTAATGAAGCAAAGGACAAAATTCTCCATCTCTCTCTCTGCTTTCTCCAGCACATCGAAGCGACGATTCTCGCGAGAAGTCACTCCCCATCGGTTGGTGCTATGTTCGTCCGCGAATGCAAACATAATAGCTCGCCGGGCCTTTATCTCGCTCAGCAGATGAATTGAGCAGTCCTTCAAAGCCTGAGTAATCAGGCACGCTTCATGAAAGCCCTCGAGCTTTTCTTCCGCCGCATCAAGCATCGCCAAGGTCATCTCTGCCGGATGAGGAGGAATGTCGGCAAGCACGGCCATGAGGATCATCCGGAGCCAGAGAGAACCCATCGGGAGGGGAGACCCCCTACGGATCGAGAGTTCATGCATGGCTGAGTCGCATTCGTTGTCGGTAAGGAGGGGATCCACCAACCGAGCAGCAAAGCGGGGGACCATCTCCTCAATAGGAACTTCCCATGGCTGTCGACGAGCATGAGGACGATTGCAGGCCATGGCTCTCGTTTGTTTCTCAAGACAAGTTACTCTAAGATAAAAGAAATAATAATATAAATCTCTTTGTGAAAGGAAAAGAAAGCTATAGCCTCATATATAAAGAAGTGCATTAAGTGCTGTGCGCGGAAAATCTTGCATGGTGAAACTATTTCCAAGGCCCAAAAAAGGAAAGGCATCGAAAATCAAGGAGATGGAACTATTTCCAAGGCCCTTTTTTCTGCGTCCAATATTGTGCGCTGAAAATAGGGCATGAGAAGATTTTGTGAACAGCCACATCAAGGGACCCCACGTGCAGACTACGTGAGGACTAAACCTGATGTACACTAAAAAAATGGAGTAGCACCCTGCATATTGAAAGCACCAACAACAACAGTAGCAAAATGATAAAATCCCAGAGAAAAGGCATGCAAACATAGAAAGACATAATAACAATTGTCACTCATACTTCAAGAGGTTCATACAAAACACACAGGACACATTTACAATGGTAAAACCTCAGATGCGGGGCATGGGTTGAGAAACTCAAAATTAACTTTATTCAAAATCTTCCAAGCATTTCGAACCTCCCGAGTATGCTTCCTCTCACGATCACAAGCATCGGGGTCCTCACGAATGTCCTCCACCCTCCGATAGGCGGCAAGTATGGCCGACTGCTGGAACATCTGATGCAGGAGATCAATGAGATTATCCCGCCTTCTCTTTGAGATCAAGTGCATCAGATACACCGAGTGTACTTTATCCTCGGCGGCGTCCAATGCCCCAAGCGGCACACCAGCACAGAATAGAGGGAGAGCCTCCCTGATCGCCAGCACGATCAGCCTCAGAAGAGAAGAGCGACGGGGGAGTAGCCGATGGTCGTACTCATCAAAGCGGCTCATGATCTCGGCACATTGAGCATCGGTGAACTCCTGGTTCTGACTGCGGCCCAGTGCACGAATATTCCCATAGGAAATGATCTCGTCAAGACCATACAGATGGGCATCCATGATACCTGAAATAGAGGTCATGAGATTCATTAGAAAACTACCATTTCATTAATTGCAGAAGAACAACCTCGGGCCAAGAGACCCCAAGAAGCCTATATGTGAAGAAAGCGAGTTCTTCATTGGAATTAAAATTCCTTATTAAGAAAAGGGAATTAAATTCCCAGAAACATTTTTGACTGGAATTAAATTCCATGGGTTTGAACCGCCATCATCATCTCCCTAAGGGATCATCTGAACCCTAAGCGATCTACTGTGGGAAGTTAAATGGTCTCGTATTTTGGTTAAAGTACTTGAAGAAAAATGGGTTCTTTGTGAAACCCTTGATCTGGATTTAAAATCCAGAGAGTTTTGTCAAAACGAAGGTGCTTCGATTACCATTACCTGAGGAGGAAGAATCCCTTTAAAACAGAGTTAAACTCTAAAAATATTTTAAGACAGAGAACTAAGCTCTGGAAGAAGCGAGAATTAAATTCTCAAGGAAAGAATCCTCAAAAGAAGAAGATGAGCAAAGTGAAGGCCCCTATGAAGAGACAGAGGTATTTATAGAAGGCAATGGAAACGTTTCATCTCCCCAGATCCCTAGAGGAATCCAACGGTCACAAGAGGTGACAGCGTTGCACTCACGTGCAGACACGTGAGAACAACGCTGTGGGGGCATTTGTTTCCTGATTTAAAATCAGGAAAGCTTCTGGGAAAAGCTTCAGAAGAGGGTCACGTGCTTACACGTGACTAGCGGTCACGTGTTGGCACGTGACACCTAAAAACATCATCAAGGCAAGTTCAGTTTCCTGACTACGTTGAAGAAAAAGGGGCTTCAGAAAGAGTCACGTGCTCCCACGTGACCAGGGTCACGTGGCGACACGTGACATTTAAATGCAAGCGTCAAAGGCACACCAGTTCCCTGATCAAATCAAGGAAAAAGCTTCAGAAGAGGTCACGTGCTCCCACGTGACAAGGGTCACGTGTTGGCACGTGACGTTCAAAGCAGCAGACTCGTTCTCCAGATGAACCAAGGAAAGAGAGTTCAAACAAGGGTCACGTGCTCACACGTGACCAGGAGTCACGTGGTGGCACATGACGTTTAAGCAACGATCAGAAGACAAAGCGCAAAAGAAAGGAAAAGGCTCATTCCAAAGGGGGTCACGTGCTCACACGTGACCATGGGTCACGTAGTCACACGTGACCGGCTTTCAAAGCCCATTTTGTCAACAGAATTAAATTCTGAAAGAAATTCAAATCTTTCTAAAGGAAAGCGGCTATCTGGAACCAATCAAATTAAAGATTCAGAGGTGATGAAATATCATCTATCTATGGGAAAATCTCGGGTTTGGAAAGATTTCCCCTTTAAATCTAATCGAAACAACAAAGGAAAAATCCCTGGATTTGAAATCCAATGGTGAACAAAATTCACCTAATAATCCAAAGGTCCAAAACGAATGATGGATGCAAATCAAATCTCTCATGAAGATTCGTCAAAAACTGATTGATTCGGCTGCTTCTCCTATAAATAGGAGCCAAGAGACACAGAACAGATATATACAGAGACAAGGAGAGAAAAAGAAAAGGAAGAGAGCTTCGATACTTGGAGAACTTGGATCTTCTGCAAAAAACCCTAGGTAAGAAAGGGAAAAGCTCCTTGAAAGAAAAAGAGAATTTAATTCTCAACAGAGTTTAACTCTGATAATGTAAAAACAGAAGAACATATTTCTTCTCTCTTTGATAGAGGATTTGCAAAGTGCACATCTCCCCTTTAGGTTGAGAATTTAATTCTCAATGGGTTGAGATCCTGCCATGCAGATCCAAAACATAGAGAGGGAATAGAAACGCGAGAATTTAATTCTCACAGAACTATAGGAATTTAATTCCTTTAAAATAAAATTAGGGCTTGACCCTGTGTCATGGGAATTTAATTCTTTCAGAACAGAGAGAAACAGGGTTTAACCCTAATTAAGAACTTAGTTCTGTTGAAACAACGGGAATTTAATTCCCTTAATCATCATTTAACAGGAAATGGGAATTCAATTCCTTAAAAGCTGTTATTAGGGTTTAACCCTATTCAGTTCTTCACATATACGAGGGATTTAATTCCTACGGAAGATTCAGAGTTCAACTCTACTCCAGAATATAAGTCTTCAAAAGGAAGTAGGAATTTAATTCCTCTGAAATTTAAAGCTCAAGGAATTTAATTCCTGAAAAAAAAGATTAACAGAGCCTCTAAACAAAATACATGAAGGCAGGGTCACGTGCCACCACGTGACCCCCCTAAAAGAGCTACAGAGAGCCCCTTTGAGGCAGCCCCCCACGTGACCCACGTGACCCCCGGCAGAAGCTTTAACATATGAGCGTTTGAATGCCTATCACGTGATGGCACGTGACGCTCTGAAAGACGCAGTAATCTCAGCAGAATACATGAAGGGAGGGCGCTCTCACGTGTTGCCACGTGACCCCTCTTGCCTTAGTGTTTAACACTAAGTTAAAACTCTCGAACCCAGTGTTAAAACACTGTTGGGCCTTAGTGTTCAACACTAATTAAAAAGCTTTATCTGCAGTGTTCAACACTGATCTGTTTTAGTGTTTAACACTAATTTGAAAAGCCTTGTTGCTGGTGTTTAACACCAATTATCTCTTAGTGTTAAACACTAACTTGTCAACCTCATTCCCAGTGTTCAACACTGACTGCTCTGTAGTGTTTAACACTAGGCTCTGGCCCAATTGGCCTAAAGGGATAGAGGCAAAGCCTCTCCTGATTGGACTTAGCCCAAGATGGCCCTAAGTCCTCAATCTGTGATTAACTAGGTCAATGGACTCATAACATAATTAATTCGTCTTGATCCCAAATTGGGCCAAAGACTATTTAATACATTCCGGTTCTAGGGTACATCTCTTCACTCCTTTGATACTTGGCATTGTAATCCCTCGATGTCTTCAAAGAGGTGACGGGTCCCGACGACCACACATTGATATGGACTGTGGAGTCCTTAAACCCATGGACTACGACGTCCTTAACCTTGACCGAGATGTCTTAAAACTAAAAATGGACTGTGGAGTCCTTAAACCCATGGACTATGACGTCCTTAACCTTGACCGAGATGTCTTAAAACTAACAACGGACTGTGGGGTCCTTAAACCCATGGACTACGACGTCCTTAACCTTGACCGAGATGTCTTAAAACTAACAACGGACTGTGGGGTCCTTAAACCCATGGACTACGACGTCCTTAACCTTGACCGAGATGTCTTAAAACTAACAATGGACCGCAACGTCCTTAAACTACCCATGGACCGCAACGTCCTTAAACTAGAACAATAGAGCCCCGTATGCTCTTTTGTCGGATCTAAACGGTCCCGTTTAAGTTGATCTTAGCCTCAAAGATGGCTAACGTATCCTTAAACCTTCAAACAGACTGGACTATGAATCCCCCCAATTAACTCTGGCTCGAGGGTACATCTCTGAACTCTTCTGACATTCGTCGTTGTAATCCTTCAACGTCGTCAGAGAGGTGATGGGTCCCGACGGCTATACATACAATGGACCACTATGTCCCTAAACTGGAACATTAGAGCCCAAACGCTCTTTTGTCGGATCTAAACGATCCCGTTAAGTTGATCTTAGTCTCAAACTGGACTGACGTATCCTTAACAAACGTTTGAGTTGATCTTAGCCTCAAATATGGCTAACGTATCCTCAAACCAAACCCCCAAACCCAAATCTAAGATAATACGGATTTGGACTAGTCCACGCCCTACGGGCGACGACATCACTCAGTCTCCGTAAACAATCCACGGGCAACAAAAAACAAAACAAACACCCACGACACGAAGTGACCATCTGGAGAAGGAGAAAGTTGTTACCGCAATGCGGTAGCGTAATTAACTGCAGGGGCTTGCGCCTGCAGGGAAGAGCGTCCCCACAATCAAAAACCACTCAAACGAGGGGGAATCTGACGAAGTCTGCTACATCGGACGCATCCGTTTAAACCTTCGATACATGGTGCCATAAATCAACTTGGCATCTTCGGAGAGGTGGACGGATAGCACCAATTAGCATCTGCCCCGAATCTCAGGCGAGACGCCATGTCTCGGCCGTCTTTCGGAGGGGAACATACATTGATTATATGGTTGGACAAGATCCATATGCATACATACATTGATTATATGGTTGGACGAGATCCACATGCATACATACATTGATTATATGGTTGGATGATATCAGCATACTTACAGACTTTGAGTATATTGTTGGGACATATGATGACCCGGTCACCCTAGATATCATAGTATTACCTTTATGATATAGTTGACCTAGGAGTCGTTGTTTATTCGATTTCTACTTGTAGATGTTTTCTACTCACGAGTTGGCAACTCACCCCCGTTGTTCCACAGTTCTTACAGGTTGACCGCATGGATCCGTAGCGGCATCGCCGGCACATAGCTTCATTTGGGTGTTTTGCATTGGTAGGTGGGGCATCTGTATCGTACCCACTCTTGTATTTATATTTCATATTATATTTAGTCAAATCTATCAATCAAAATTAGTAAATTGTATAAGTAATGAGACTTAGTGAGATTGTGGTTGCGAGACTTAGAGCGAGGGGTTTTCCGCTATTTATGGTTTTGATGTCTTGCTTATTTCTTTATCTTTTTGTGGTGAACTTTGTCGTTGGGCGTCGTATACTTACATATACTGTCTTGCGTGGTTGTGATCCACCGTTTAGCGAAGAGTTGGCTCCCGTTTGGGGATGCCATTATTCTTGTTATGTATTTGTGGTTTTGGATCAAAATATACAAAGGAGGTGCTGCCCAAATTTTTAAAAAACGAAACACGTTTTCAAACTAGTAAATTTCACTTGCATTTTTATGTTTCTTTTCTATGCATTAAGAAAACTTGATTTCATTATACCTTTATTTCAAAACTTCACCTCCTTTATTTTCTTAAAACGGTTTAAATTTATGGGATTCAGCTTACTTGAATTACGTTACGCCTTTAGACGTTGCGTGATTTAAGTGCTGGTCACGAGCTAATATTTCGGGTCATGACACCTACTCGCAACGCCAGGGGTCAAAGCCCTCGCTAAAGAGGCAACCGCGCAGCTTCACTGCCCGGTTATCCTTAGCAGGCCTCCTAGGGCCTCTCCAACGCTAAAGATCAAAGTCCTCCTTAGAAGCAGCTCAGCAGCTACCCTGCTCGGCTATCCCTCGCCGGTAGCTTCCCTACTCGCAACGCCAGGGGTCAAAGCCCTCGCCAAGAGGCCACCGCGCAACTTCACTGCCCGGTTATCCTTAGCAGGCCTCCTACGGCCTCTCCCACGATAAGGATCAAAGTCCTCTTTAGAGGCAGCTCAGCAGCTACCCTGCTCGGCTATCCCCGGCTAGTAGCTTCCTACCACAACCGACAGGGATCAAAAGCCCTCCCAGATGCAGTCGAGCCCGACCCTCGCTCGGCTATCCTTCAGGACAAAAGCCCTCACCAAGAGGCACCGGGCAGTAACCCTGCTCGGCCAAGGGTCCTTGGTAGGTTTCTTACAGCCCCTCCCGTGCTAAGGACCAAAGTCCTCCTTTGAGGCGATCGAGCCCGACCCTTGCTCGGCTATCCCCGGCTGGTAACTTCCTACCACAACCGACAGGGATCAAAGTCCTCGCCAAGAGGCACTGGGCAGTAACCCTGCTCGGTCCCTGTCCTGAAGGATCAAAAGCCCTCGCAAGAGGCAACCTAGCCCGACCCTTGCTCGGTCATCTCCGGCTGGTAGCTCCCTGCCCTTGACGCCAGGGATCAAAGCCCTCGCAAAAGGCATCTGAACGGCTACTCCGCTCAGTGATACCAGGCTAGTAGTTGCCTACCTACGACGCCAAAGATCAAAGCCCTCGCCAAGAGGCCACCGCGCAGCTTCGCTGCCCGGCTATCCTTAGCAGGCCTCCTACGGCCCCTCCAACGCTGAGGATCAAAGTCCTCCTTAGAGGCAGCTCAGTAGCTACCCTGCTCAGCTATCCCTGGCCGGTAGCTTCCCTACTTGCAACGCCAGGGATCAAAAAGTCCTCCCAGAGGCAGTCGAGCCCAACCTTCGCCCGGCTATCCCCAGGTGGTGGTTGCCTGCTCGCAACGCCAGAAATCAAAGCCCTCGCCAAGAGGCAATCGATCAGCTTCCCTGCTCGGTCATACTCGGTGGACATCTCTCTGACATCACATGCAGCGGATCCGAAGCCCCAATAAGGGACATCCGTTATATCCAAGTCTGAGCGATCCCCCATCAACTTCGGGGCCATGGAGATGCCTCCTTCTCAGCAGCGCTTGGCACACTCGGCAAGTGATCGAAATCAACTCGACGAATGATCACTAGACAGATAGCCGACCTGACATGGACGACCTGACATGGACAACCTGACATGGAAGCCCAACAGTGCAAGCAAAGATATTTTACGAGCATTCTTCACAAACAGAAGACAAAGAGCAAACTGATGAAACAAAAAAAAAGTTTTACTACTAAAAGCGAAGTCTTAACAAAGGGTATTTTGGGCTTCCCAGCCTTACAAACTTCCGGACGCTTACAAAAGAGGAGCGAGGAAATATCAAAAAGACCTCAGTCACAAACCCCCTCCTGCGCCTCGCTTCCTTCATCACTACTATCGTAGTCTGCCGGAGGCTTCACTACCGGAGGCTTTGCCACCAGGGGGACGCCATACTTCCCTCATCGCTGTTTGCCAGAGGCTTTGCCACCGGGAGTGGGACCCGAGCACGGAGCTCGCCATCGGCGAACTCAAGAAGCCGCTCTTTCACGGCATCTAGAGCCTTATTCCACGCGACGGCGGAATGCTCGCCAAGCTCGGCGTAAAACTGCTCTGACACCTTGTAATAGACCACAGCCTTCTTAGCCCTAATCTCGGCAGTCCCGGCCGCCAGAAGCACCGCCTCGGCATACCTCCTGCTGGCGTTTTTCTCCTTCTCCATGGCCGCGAAACGATCGTCCAGATCCGCCAGCTTCGCCTCAGCAACTCGGTGGGATGCACTCAGGCGACGATAGGCACCCTGGTTCGCTGAGATGGCGAGCTTCGCAGCCTCCGCTCGAGCTGCCAAGACATCGGCCTTCGCCCTCTCCAGACGCAGGTCACGTCACAGGACCTCGACCTCTGAAAGAAACGCTTCCACCGGCCTCGGTGTGTAGAACACCCCCTCGGCCTCCATACGAGTAACGAGGGCACGGCATTGAAGGACCTGACGAGATACGGATGAGAAACTTGGAAACACTCGAACCAAAGAAAGGAAGGTCAAAAAACAACACGTGGAAGAGTTCATACCTGGACTGCCCCTTGGGCTATGGCCTCCATTTGGACCCTCAGGGTGCCATGCGGAAGCTCCCCCCGGCCGACTCTTCTATCCCGGCGAGCAGACCGGCAGCGACGGAAAGTCTAGATGGAGCCATGAAGACGGCATCCCCCTCCTGCACGGGAATCCCCTCAAGGACCCTCGACGGCGGTGCACGAGAAATTGTCCTTTTCCTCTTAAGGGGGACCACATCCTCACCCTCCCCTGCATCCCTCATCTGGGGCTTGGATGACCATGGGCGTCTCTGGCCGCCGCTAGAACAATCACCAGGAGCCATCAACGAAGCGGACGGCCCTGCCGCCGTCGGGACATTCGGCGCAGGGCATGAACCAGCCGGGGGCACGGCCGCACCGTTGGCCTCCCTCCGGAACGAGAAACCCAAAGAGTAGGAATGAACCATGTATCCAACCCAAAAGAGGAAGAGCGCCGAGCAGCCAAGACTTAGGAGGAAGAAAAATATGAAGAAATAGGGGCCCTAGAGTGGGCCCCACCCCCTATTTATCGCTGCAATCGCCTTCATCCAACGGCGCCCTTCATCTCCCGCCAAAGTGCCTCCTCGCGTCCAACGGCTCCGATCGCTCCACTTGTCGTTCCCGCACTGGGCCGCATCCCATCAGACGCCGCAGGCCTGCATACGTCGCGTCGGCCAACCGACGCTTGACACGCGGACCGTCGCTTCAGTGGCAGGATGCATGAACCTGCGCACCTTCCTTAAATGCAGAGATCTCGCCCTGATTTGCTGGCAGAAAAGACAGCTGACAGACCGGGGACGCGACCCGATGAAATCTTAGGAGGGAGCTCACCCGGGGCGGCCCGGCAGTCCACTCTTGTCCCGACCCGCCAGCTAGTCGGAACAAGAGTGAGGGCCTAATGATGATGCTTTGTATTGGCGATCTCCCAGATCAGGACACGTGGAAGATGACGTGTCCGAGAGCTCAGAAGACAGGGCCCATAGGGGCTGACCAGGCTACCCCTGTACCCGACCTGCAAGCACAAGCTAGCTCTCCTCAGAGCCCCCTGCAAATTGGCCTCCTCAACCTCCCAGCTCGCCCCAGGCTAGGACCAAGATGCCTCGGCCCTCCCGCTCGTCCCTGAGCTCTCCCTCCGAGGCCATCTTCCTCGGTCCCTCCGACCGACCAACTCCACCACTCACAAGCATAACCGCCGCTCCGCAAATCTCGCCATGCGCGGATTCTCCGCCGGCAACACCCCGCGTTCCACGCCATCACGATCCCCATTAACGGGCGATCCGCTTATTACGCGGGCGTGACGTCGGGAGCGTAACTGCCGGCGAGATTCTCACGCCTGCTGCCACGTGCTGCCGCCACTATATAAACCCCCATCATGGAGGGGTCAAGTAAGCTTTTTTCACCCCACTTAGCTGTTACTCGGCTCGGATCTTGCACTAACTTGATCGTCGGAGGGTCCTCGGTGGTACCAAACCACGTCGGGACTTCCTTGCAGGTACTCGGCACAAACTCCTCAAAACCACCAATCTCCTCAAAACCCATTGAGACCCACACGCAACAGGAGATCACCCCCAAAATCCACTAGAAAATCGACGGAAGACAACATCTGATGGAGACCCGAAAAGGACCTCCATCAGTATAAAATATAAAATAGGCCAAATCTCAACAAGATTTGAGTCTTATTTTTGAAACCCACTTATATCAAGTCCGTGTACACTCAAAAGATACAAAATATAGTCGCACTCTCTCGAAATTTAATATGGCATCAGAGCTAGGTCAAACCACACCTCTGCCCGCCCTCTGCGCTCGAAGCCTTCACGATCTGTGCACCTTTGCGCCCTCTACGCTCAAGCCCTCACAATTTGCGTTCGAGCCCGCCCGCCCTCGCAAAGTCTAATATCTATACGAACTATACGATCCACGTGCAATGTCACCACGCTGCACGTGAGGGGAGTGTTAAGATATGTGAATTAAAATAGCCCCACATCGAGAAAGCTATAAGAGGTACATGGGTATAAAATATAAAATAGGTCAAATCTCAACAAGGCTTGAGTCTTATTGTTGAAACCCATTTATATCAAAACCCGTGTACACTCAAAAGATAAAATATATAGTTGCACCCCTCGAAATTTAATAATAACAAAAACTAAAATAGTTTGACATACATAGAAACGCCCATTTGATACAATTTAAACTAACTCAATGATCCTCTCAAATACTTGAATCAACACCAATTTGTATTTGTGGATGCCCATGGAGAGGACGTCGACAGGAAGTGATGCTGAGCTTAGTGTCGATGTCACGCCGCGCTTCCCAGAGTGCGCTAAGATCGGCACATGACAGAGCCAACCATGCTACCTATAGCTAGGAAACTTCCCTCCACAGTCACATTACGGCTGTCTATAGATATCAAGAACAGGAAAATAAAAGAAACTATCTAGTACATGTCCATAAGCCAGAAATAACGAGTCAAGAAATAATATGCGGAAGCAATAAATCCAATGAGCAATAACATATGGAAGGTAAACATAACTAAACTGGATACTAACAGGATCCTCACTACTCGGCCTGACGGCGGAAATACTCCTGATCAGCCTGTGACAAGAGTAGAGGATCTGGGCCATGCAAAACCCAGACGTCAGTGCGTCATAATATCAACAATAACATAATCAAAGGGTAGCAAGACATGCAGGCACGAGTATGAACAGTAATAAAAGTATAACAGTAACACGAATAAGGAACAGTGAAGGGTAAAAGCATATGTGATGTGCAGTGAGTAATCTGAACTAAGCTACTGGGTTAATTACTCTCAAGTCTTTGAAATCAATTTAATGAATCATCGATATAACTCAATAGTATCCCGTGTATGCCCGGAACCACGGTCAAGACTCTCGGGCTGAATCCGAGACGTGCCGCTAGGCAGTAAACAGGTAACATGTACAGACGAATGATATCAGCAGCATCATCCCGGGGCTGGCCTAGCCCGTAAAGCTGATCAGTATAAGCATCGAACTGTCGAGTTACAAGTCAGGTTTCATCATTGATTTCCCCATACCCCCAAGTTATGTGTTCAAGTCAGCTATTGATAAATATGAGACTAATGCCAACACAGGATTAAGCAGGAACAGGTTTGTCTATACAGACAACAGGATATGTCCATCAGGACAACATGTCAGGATTGTCGGCATTAGAAACAGGATCAGGTAACATGTCAAGTAGTGATATATCAGGTCATGTCAGGTAGCGTACATGTATCAAGTCATGGCAAGTAGTGGTGTATCGGGTCATGTCAAATAGTGCACAGGTATCAAGCGGGTGCTCATAATCAAACTGTAGCAAGTATTGAATCAGGGTGAAAGTACGGATGTACAATAAAAGTATGGATGCACAAATATCGATCAGGGGTTACATCATGACTAAGTAAGATGCACAATATCAAGCATGGGGTACTAATGTATTAATAATATGAGTTAATGAAATATGGGGTGCAACTAGTTATGCATAATTAATGGTATGGATACATAAATAAACATGGATGCATAAATAACTATAAGGGGTTACAACTATAGTTTCATGACTATGTAGGATGCACATTATCTAGCATGGGGTGTTAATGTAACAGTAATAAGAAATAACGTGACTTGGAATGCAAATAAATATATAATTAATGGTATGGATGCACAAACATCGATTAGGGTTACATTTACAGTTTCAAGACTAAGTGGGATGCATATTATTAAGCATAGGGTGTTACTACAATAATAATATGAGTTAATGTGATCTACTGATGCAGTTATATATATTTTAAATGATATGGATGCAAACGGGTATCCAAAAACGGTAACAGTTTAATATGGATGTATAATGTGATAAGCGGGTAACATTTTACTCATATGGATGCACAATACTATACCTAGCATGTAGCGAGATGAATTTGCATGCGTCTAGATATGTAAATACTGATATGGATACATATGGATGTCATATAACCATAAAATGATAAACTGGTAAATGTGGGATGCACAACTAAATAATATGAAATGGAAATATTCAATTGGATGCAGTATATTATAGTATAGTATGTAACAAGATAAGTTTGTATGTACTAAATAGGAAATAGATTGTACGGCCGCATACGGATGTCCGAAAATGGTAAAACATGCCGAAATGATAATGTGGATGCATAACTAATCATTATGGAGTGTTATTATTCAAATGGATATAGAATATAGTAATATAGCATGTAGCAAGATTAACTTGCCTCGACGAATCCTGATACGGATACGTACGGCACGTCCGACGTCGGTAAAACGCCGCAACGCACTTCAAAGAAATAACAAAAGAAAAAGAATAGAAACGAGGCGCACGACACGCAGGACGGGTCCAAGCAATGCAAGAGGGTGATCACGCAGGTAAGGTACGTTCACTGGATCGCCTGGATCGGCAGCGACGAGCACGGCTCCGGCGGGTGACCGGAAAACGGAATCAAGAAATCAAGAAAGAAAAGAAAAGCGAAGAAGAAGATAGGGGATTGGTTCTTTGGGTTCACTGGATTTTCGTGCAGTGGAGACGAGTAGAAGGAGAGAGGGTCGACGAGGTCGAGGAGGAGAAAGGGGAGAGAGAGACAGAAAAAGAAAGAGAGAGGAGAGAGAAAAAGGGGTTGTTAGTTTGTTAGGAAATTAGTTTAGATTTAAATTTAAAAAGATCTTTTATTAGTTAACTAAATTTTAATTTGTATCAGTTTATAAAATTAATATTATATAAATAAAATTTGATATTTTGGTAAATACAAATATAGTCCAAAACAAGCCCGAGTCGGGTCTAAAATTCAGTTTTAAAATACGAAAAATATACATGTCGACCAAAATTAAAATTGGATATCCGGGTAACGAAAATGCATACCCCCAAGAACGGATGCACGTACGTGCGCGTAGCCATTCAAACAAGTCCGTTTCACTGAACGGGACGAGAACAAGATGTGCGGATGCTACCACAGGGTCAGGGGTAACATGCAGGCCATGCAATATATTTTTAAACTATTTTATGTGACTTAAATGTTATGTATAAAAATTTGCAGATGCCAAATATAATGCCAGTATGCAGTATATAAATATGGAAGTGCACGAGTCCACGTAACAAGTCAGAAAAAATCATAAATATGAATCAAGACTGGTTTCAAGCATGCGGGTCGGGTCGGATGCAAATACAGATGTCAAAATACTATTCGCACCCAAAACACAGTAAACCAAGAAACTACCATAAATAAAGAAATACTTGATTAGAACTGGTATAAATGAACTAGGGTGTCACAATATACCCAACTACAAAAAGAATTTCGTCCTCGAAATTCCCAAGACAAGAAAAGATAAACAATCAAGAATCTATAAGAATAGGTGTGGAAACTTATGTCGAATCTCATCTTCTCGTTCCCAAGTCGATTCCCCGTGCGAGCGATTTCCCCAAGAAACAAGTACGAGAGGGATAAGCTTGTTCTTAAGGACCTTTTCTCTTCGGTCAACAATCGACATCAGTCGTTCCTCAAAGGTTAAATCCTCTCTTACAGTTAGCACCGAATGATCTAGCACGTATGTTTCATCTAGAACATACTTACGGAGTTGAGATACATGAAACACATCATGAACATTCGCCAAAGATGGTGGTAAAGCCAATCGATAAGCCACTTCTCCAACATGCTCCATAATCTCGAAAGGCTCTACGAATCGAGGACTAAGCTTGCCTCGACTCCCAAAACGAATCACTCCTCTAGTCGATGATATCCTCAAGAATACGAGATCACCAACAGTGAACTCTAGAGGTCTTCTCGATGTGTCGGCCCAACTCTTCTACCGATCTTGTGCTGCCTTCATATGATTTTGGATAGTATTAACTTTCTCCACGGTTTGCACGATAAGATCCGTTCCCAACAATCTTCGTTCTCCAATATCGTCCCAACAAACAGGTGTAAGACACTTGTGACCATACAATGCTTCGAATGGAGCCATCTGAATAGTCGCCTGAAAACTATTGTAAGAAAACTCCACCAAGTGTAGATGATCCTCCCATGAACCCTTGAAGTCTAACATGCAAGCTCTCAACATGTCTTCAAGAGTTTGGATCGTTCTCTCCGACTGGCCATCTGTCTAAGGATGATAAGCAGTGCTAAACTTCAATCGCGTCCCCAAACTTTCCTGTAAACTCCTCCAGAAGTATGATAAGAATCGGGTGTCACGATCGGAAACGATGCTCACAGGTACTCCATGCAATCTCACAATCTCCTGCATGTACCGTTCTGCTAATGCTTCCGTTGACTGACCAACTCAAAATGGTATGAAATGAGCTGCCTTAGTCAATCGATCAACAATCACCCAAACTGTATTGTTTCCCTTTGAACTCCGCGGTAAAGCTGTCACGAAATCCATGGTTATATGTTCCCATTTCCATTGAGGAATCGGAAGTGGTTGCAATAAACCAGCAACCCATTAATGTTCAGCCTTAACTTGCTGACACACCAAGCACTTCGCTACAAAGCGGACAATCTCCATTTTCATGCCTTCCCACCAGAAATGCTATCGTAGATCACGGTACATCTTCATGCTTCCTGATTGTATAGAATATGCGGAACTGTGTGCCTCCTTCATAACTTCTTCGCGAATATATCCTTTTGGCACACACAAATGGCTACCCAATCGAAACGAACCATCTTCATGAACCAACAAGTCCATTCGAAGTCCAGCTTCAATCTGTTCTCGAAACTTCTGCAATCTTGGGTCCTGTGACTGTGCTACTTTAATACTCTCGATCAACAACGACTGTACTTGCAGCTGCATCAACTGTCCTGAAGAATGCGGTAGCACAATCTCCAACTCGAATCTCCGAAAATCCTCGATAAGCTCCTTCTGTACAGTCAACATCCGAAATGCTGGCAACCGACTAAGCGCATCCGGCACTGCATTAACTTTCCCCGGATGATACTTGAGATCAAGATCGTAATCAGCCATCAGCTCCAACCATCTACGTTGCCTCATGTTAAGCTCTTTCTGCGTGAACACATACTTTAGGCTTTTGTGATCGGTGAATACTTCGACCCTTTCGCCCAATAAGTAGTGTCTCCAAATCTTCAAAGCGAAAATCACAGCTGCTAGCTCCAAATTATGAGTTGGGTAATTCTTCTCATGGATCTTCAACTGTCTCGATGCGTAAGCTATAACTTTCCCATGCTGCATCAAAACACATCCCAAACCTTTCCCAGATGCGTCGCTGTGAATTACCAATCCTCCGGAACCGTCTGGTATGGTCAAAATAGGAGCAGTTATCAACCTTTGCTTCAACGCCTCAAAAGCTGACGCACACTTATCCATCCATACAAACGGTACTTCCTTACACGTAAGCTTGGTCAAAGGCTCAGCCAAACGAGCAAAATTCTCCACGAACCTTCTGTAATAGCCGACAAGTCCAAGAAAACTTCTGATCTCTGCTACGTTCTTCGGAATCGGGCAATCTTGAACCGCTGCAATCTTCTCGGGATCAACGGCGATTCCATCTCCGGATACGACATGCCCTAAAA
The DNA here is from genome assembly GCA_030015575.1 of Agapanthus africanus. Taxonomy (NCBI): domain Eukaryota; kingdom Viridiplantae; phylum Streptophyta; class Magnoliopsida; order Asparagales; family Amaryllidaceae; genus Agapanthus; species Agapanthus africanus. Next base: position 461,577,276 of record CM057338.1, read on the forward strand.
CTTCACTTCTTCAAGCCAAAACTCGCACTTGCTCATCTTCGCATATAATCTTTCTTGCCTCAATGTCTGCAGTGCGATCTTCAGGTATTCCGCATGCTCTTCAATGCTCCTCGAGTAGGCCAGAATATCATCGATGAACACCACTATAAACTGGTCTAAGAACGATGAAAAGATTCGGTTCATCAAGTCCATAAATATTTCCGGTGCATTCGTGACTCCGAATGGCATCATTAAATACTCGTAGTGTCCATACCGAGTTCAGATCGCAGGCTTGCAAATATCCTCTGATTTAACTCGGACTTGATGATATCCAGATCGCAAATCCAGCTTCGAGAATACCCTCGCGCCACTAAGCTGCTCGAACAATTCGCCAATGCGAGGGATCGGGTACTTGTTCTTAATAGTCGCCCGGTTTAATTCTCGATAATCGATGCACATCCTCCGTGTGCCATCTTTCTTCTTTACTAAAAGAACTGGAGCTCCCCAAGGTGAATTGCTGCTGTGAATCCAACCCTTCTCAAGTAATTCGGTAACCTGCTTCTTGACTTCTTCCAACTCCACTAGTGCCATTGGATAGTACGCCTTTGAGATTGGCGCTGCACCAGGAACAAGATCGATCGTGAACTCCACATCTCATTTTGGCGGTAAACCCGAGATGTCCTCGAACACGTCCATAAACTCTCAAACTACAGTTGGCGCTCCCTCCTTACCAACTTCCATCGACGAAAGAACACTGTTTGTCGGCCTAGCCCTAAACTCGACTGGCCCGACAGAACTGCTTCCTCCAGCAAAAACAAACTCCGGATGTCCGGGAATCTGGAAAATCACTTTCTTTACCCTACAATCAATGTGAGCGTGGAAAGTGCCGAGAAAATCCATTCCCAAGACAACTTCATAACTGCCGGTATCGATCACCAAGAATTCTGCAAAACATGAACTGGTAAGCAATGAAACTGAGAGAACCAGGGTAATAAAACGACCATGGAACAAGGAAATGAATCAAGACCAGGACTCCAAGTTACTTAAATAGAGTACCGCATTATAACCATGCTGCAGTTCACGGGTACAATCACATAACTCCGTTCAAGTCGCCCAAATCCTAGTATCAAAATAGAAAGAAACAATAGGGAATCAGAAGGTTTCAAGTCGAAATGCAAAGTTGTTTGCATATCGTCAAGACAAAGGATCAATAGAAAGATAAGATTCAAGAATCACGAGAACAAGGTGGCAGGACATGTTCCTAATTACGAGTTTTCTGATTCGTGTATTGGGTCTAATGCCCAACTACAATAGAATCAAACCCGATTAACCTAAATCCTATGGATCTGATACCAAACAAACCTTGTCATGCCCCGCTTCCCAGAGTGCGCTAAGATCGGCACGTGATAGAGCCAACCATGCTACCTGTGGCTAGGAAACATCCATCCACAGTCACATTACGGCTGTCTATAGATATCAAGAACAGGAAAATAAAAGAAACTATCTACTACATGTCCATGAGCTAGAAATAACGAGTCAAGAAATAATATGCGGAAGCAATAAATACAATGAGAAATAACATCTGGAAGGTAAACATAACTAAACTGGATACTAACAGGATCCTCACTACTCGGCCTGATGGCGGAAATACTCCTGATCAGCCTGCGACAAGGGTAGAGGATCTGGGCCATGCAAAACCCAGACGTCAGTGCGTCATAATATCAACAATAACATAATCAGGAGGTAGTAAGACATGCAGGCACGAGTATGAACAGTAATAAAAGTAGAACAGTAACACGAATAAGGAACAGTGAAGGGTAAAAGCATATGTGATGTGCAGTGAGTAATCTGAACTAAGCTACTGGGTTAATTACTCTCAAGTCTTTGAAATCAATTTAACGAATCATCGATGTAACTCAATAGTATCCCGTGCATGCCCGGGACCACGGTCAAGACACTCGAGCTGAATCCGAGACGTGCCACTAGGCAGTAAACAGGTAACATGTAAAGACGAATGATGTCAGCAGCAGCATCCCGGGGCTGGCCTAGCCCGTAAAACTGATCAGTATAAGCATCGAACTGTCAAGTTACAAGTCAGGTTTCATCATTGATTTCCCCATACTCCCAAGTTATGTGTTCAAGTCAGGTATTGATAAATCTGAGACAAATGCCAACACAGGATCAAGCAGGAATAGGTTTGTCTATACAGACAACAGGATATGTCCATCCGGACAACATGTCAGGATTGTCGGCATTAGAAACAGGATCAGGTAACATGTCAAGTAGTGATATATCAAGTCATGTCAGGTAGTATACATGTATCAAGTCATGGCAAGTAGTGGTGTATCAGGTCATGTCAAGTAGTGCATAGGTATCAAGCGGGTACTCATAATCAAACTGTAGCAAGTATTGAATCAGGTGAAAGTACGGATGTACAATAAAAACATGGATGCACAAATATCGATCAGGGGTTATATCATGACTAAGTAGGATGCACAATATCAAGCATGGGGTACTAATGTATTAATAATATGAGTTAATGTAATATGGGGTGCAACTAGTTATGCATAATTAATGGTATAGATACACAAATAAACATGAATGCATAAATAACTATCAGGGGTTACAACTATAGTTTCATGACTATGTAGGATGCACATTATCTAGCATGGGGTGTTAATGTAACAGTAATATGAAATAACGTGACTTGGAATGCAAATAGATATATAATTAATGGTATGGATGCACAAATATCGATTAGGGTTACATTTACAGTTCCAAGACTAAGTGGGATGCACATTATTAAGCATAGGGTGTTACTACAATAATAATATGAGTTAATGTGATCTATAGATGCAGTTATATATATTTTAAATGATATGAATGCAAACGGGTATCCGAAAATGGTAAAACTTTAATATAGATGTATAATGTGATAAACGGGTAACATTTTACTCATATGGATGCACAATACTATACCTAGCATGTTGCGAGATGAATTTGCATGCGTCTAGATATGTTAATACTGATATGGATACATATGAATGTCATATAACCGTAAAATGATAAACTGGTAAATGCGGGATGCACAACTAAATAATATGAAATGGAAATATTCAATTGGATGCAGTATATTGTAGTATAGTATGTAACAAGATAAGTTTGTATGCACTAAATAGGAAATAGATTGTACGGACGCATACGGATGTTCGAAAACGGTAAAACATGCCGAAATGATAATGTTGATGCATAACTAATCATTATGGAGTGTTATTATTCAAATGGATATAGAATATAGTAATATAGCATATAGCAAGATTAACTTGCCTCGACGAATCGTGATACGGATACGCACGGCACGTCCGACGTCGGTAAAACGTCGCAACGCACGCACGACACGCGGGACGGGTCTAAGCAATGCAAGAGGGTGATCATGCAGGCAAGGTACGTTCACTGGATCGCCTGGATCGGCAGCGACGAGCACGGATCCGGCGGGTGACCGGAAAACGGAATCAAGAAATCAAGAAAGAAAAGAAAAGCGAAGAAGAAGATAGGGGATTGGTTCTTTGGGTTCACTGGATTTTCGTGAAGTGGAGACGAGAAGAAGGAGAGAGGGTCGACGAGGTCGAGGAGGAGAAAGGAGAGAAATAGACAGAAAAAGAAAGATAGAGGAGAGAGAAAAAGGGGTTATTAGTTTGTTAGGAAATTAGTTTAGATTTAAATTTAAAAAGATCTTTTATTAGTTAATTAAATTTTAATTTGTATCAGTTTATAAAATTAATATTATATAAATAAAATTTGATATTCTGGTAAATACAAATATAGTCCAAAACACGCCCGGGTCGGGTCTAAAATTCAGTTTTAAATTACAAAAAATATACATGTCGACCAAAATTAAAATTGGATATCCGGATAACGAAAATGCATACCCTCAAGAACGGATGCACGTACGTGCGCGTAGCCATCCAAACAAGTCCGTTTCACTGAACGGGACGAGAACAAGATGCGTGAATGCTACCACAGGGTCAGGAGTAACATGCAGGCCATGCAATATATTTTTAAACTATTTTATGTGACTTAAATATTATATATAAAATATGTAGATGCCAGATATAATGCCAGTATGCAGTATGTAAATATGGAAGTGCACGAGTCCACGTAACAAGTCAGGATAAATCATAAACATGAATCAAGACTGGTTTCAAGCATGCAGGTCGGGTCGGATTCAAATATAGATGTCAAAATACTATTCGCACCCAAAACACAGTAAACCAAGAAACTACCTTAAATAAAGAAATACTTGACTAGAACTGGTATAAATGAACTAGGGTGTTACAGTCGATCTCAAACTCGACGAGGAGGCCATGGCAATCCTAGCCGAAGCAGCGGGTGATGTAGCAGCCATTCATAGAGTGGTAGCAGATGATGATGTTCTTGATGGTCCCATGGCGAATGGGAGACCGTCGTTGAAGATGCACTCAAGATTTAGATCAACAAACCCTTAAAAACACATTTGAATTGGGATGAAATCGCACAGTTTAAAAGGAAGATGAAACAAGAGAATTGTTGTAAGGAGGTAGAAGGTTAAATTGGGAAGAAAAGTTTTGGACTAATGGCTAACTAAATAAGGGTTTCTGGATATTAGCCCAAATCACAAAAGGGTTGGTAAAATAAGCCTTAATACTAACCAGGTTGGGACGGATTATCCCACCATATAATTGATCAATACTAATCTTTAAATTATCCCACCATATTTTTCAGTTCTAACTTATATATAGTCTATTCTTTATGAGTGGTTTACAATAAGAAGAGGATATGTGACGGGGTCCTTTTCGGGCCTCCGTCAGATGTTGTCTTCCGTTGATCTCGCAGTGGACTTAGTTGATTATCTTTCTTCGCGTGTGGGTCTCAATGGGTTTTTGGAGGAAGAGGTGAGGTGAGAGAGCGGCTGCCGAGTACCTACAGTAAAGTCCCGGGGTGGTTAGGTACCACCAAGGACCCTCCGACCCTCAAGTTAGTGATGAGATCCGAGCAGAGTAACGGCATAAAAGTGTCCAGAATGGTTTCCTTGACCCCTCTGTGATGGGGGTTTATATAGCGGTGGAGCACGCAGCAGCGGGCGCGAGAATCTCGTCGGAAGTTACGCTCCCGACGTCACGCCCGCGTAGAGAGTGGATCGCCCATCAATGGGGATCGTAATGGCGTGGAATGTGGGATGTTGCTGGCGTAAAATCCATGCATGGTGGGATTCACGAAGCGGCAGTTACGCCTGGGAGTAGGTCGGAGGGCCGAGGAAGACGTCCTCGGCGGAAGCTCGGGGACAAGCAAGGAGGCTCGGGAGTCTTGGTCCTGTGGTAGCTCGGGGGCGAGCTGGGAGGCCGAGGAGGCCAATTTGCAGGGGCCCCAAGGGGGGCCAGGTTGTGCTTGCTGGTCGGGCAAGGGGCGGCCCGATCAGCCCCTGGCGGGCCCTTTCTTCTGAGTTCTGGGACACGTCACCTGCCACGTGTCATGATCTTGGGGATCACCAATATCGAGCACTATCATTAGCCCCCCACTCCTGTCCTGACCAATTAGTGGTCGGGTCAGGAGTGGACTGCCGGGCCTCCCGAGGTGAGATCCCTTCTATGGTTTTGTTGGGGCGAACCCTCGGGCCGTCGGTTGTCTTTTCCGCTAGCGAATCAAGGCGAGATCTTTGCATTTAAAGGAGGTGCGCCAGTTCGTGCCCTCTGCAGTCGATTATCCGATGCGACGTGCACAGGTCTGCGGCGTCTGATGGGACGCGGTCCAGCGCTGGACTGCCACGTGGAACGATCGGAGCCGCTGGGCGCGAAGAGCCTTTTTGGAGGGAGACGATGGGCGCCGTTGGATGAGGCCATATGCGGTAATAAATATGGGTGGGGCCCGCCCTAGGGCCCTTACTCTTTCATATTTTCCTCTCTCAAGCCTCAGTTGCTCGGCGCTCGTCTCCTCCCTTTCGTTTCTAACCTTTGGAGAATTTCTTTCCCAGGTTAGATGTCTTCCTCTGTAGAATCAGTAGACGTTGTAGGAGTAGATGCTAGGGTCCCTTTAGATGTGTCTGGGTCTTCTCGGGGAGCAGGGGCTGGGCCCTCTTCCCGGGGCCGTGAGGCGAGGGTCGCCTCCAGGGGGAGGCGGCAGATGTGGCCCCAGCACCTCGTGCTGGGTGAGGCATGAGGACGAGCTCGCCAACGCTCGGGCTCGTTTCCACATTCCCCCGCGCTACACGCTCCGTATGGCCGAGGAGGGAGAGAAGGTAGACCAGGTATGGGGTAGGGAGATTGCCCTGTATCTGGAAGCTTTTTGGGGCGGAATGCGCCTGCCCTTCTCTCCTGAGGTCATCGCCGCTCTGAATTTCTTCGGTTTGGCCCCCGGCCAATTAGTACCGAACGCGTGGAGGATTCTCCTTGGGTTCTTGATCCGCCTGAGGCTGCAAGCGGTTCCTTTCAGTCTTTCCCTTCTCGAGTCCTCCCTCTTTTTCAAGAGTCACCCCGGCGGTCGAGCTGGCGACCCGAGATGGGTTTACTTTACTTTTAGGAAGCGGCCCGAGGTCGCTGCCGGGACCGGGGTCGTGGCCTTACCCTCCTCCATTCACGATTGGAAAAAGAAATTTTTCTTCATTTCCCCTCCCGAGGGCGAGGACTAGCCAGTGCCCACCAAATGGTCGAGGGAGAAGTGTCTGCCGGGGAACCTGTCCGATGACCCCGCCGCGGTGAGAGTGGCGTCATGGGAGCCCGTCCCTCGACATGGCGTGCTGCTGTCCGAGAGGGTTTTGAGCTGGGCCGGGCTTAGCCCCGTCGAGTTCGTCGGTAAGTTTGGCTTGCTTTTTGGGTTTACATTTTACTCGTGTTGTTGATCTGTTGGGTGTTCGTTTCATGCAGGATCCATGGACTTCGGCTCTCTCCGAGATGCTATGCGCCAACCGAGGCAGCCTACTAGGGCCGGGGGCACCAGCTCTTCTCGGGTGCAGCCCGCTCCGGCCCATGCTGCCCCGGAGGCGGCGCCTCGAGGACGCTCGGTGGCGGATCCCGCCCCAGGACCCAGCAGAGCATCGGGTCGGATGCGGGCCCTGATTCTGGAGGACACGGTTTCGGAAGAGGAGATCGGCTCTCCCTCGGAGCCGCTCAAGAAGAGTTCCCGGAGACCCTCCCGGGGCCGGTCCTCGCCGACCGTGGTGGAGGAAGGGGGCTCCAGTTCACGGTGCCGTCGAGGCTGTCGGTCGCGGACAGCCTCCTGCATGAAATAGAGACCTCGGCCGGGGGTCGAGTTCCCGGAGGGACCCTCAGGGCCCAGCTGGCGTCGATCGCCCAGGGGTCCGTGCAGGTAAGCCCCCGGTTCATTGTGAGATTTGGTGCCCTTTGCTTTTTCTGATCCTTTTTATGTCTTTCCAGGTCCTCCAGCACGTGGCCCTCGCCCTTCGCATGGAGACCGAGGTGGTAGCCCCGGGGGTGGAGGCCACGGGCCAGCTCGCCGCTCTGCAAGAGAGCTCCAGGCGAGAGCAGGAGGCGATGTCGGCTAAGATCGCCGCCCTGGAGGGTGAAGTGGATGCCGGGAAGAGGGAGGTCGCCCGGCATCGCGAGGCCGCCGTGATCACCGAGGGCAAGCTTGAGGACTCCCAGGTGCTCGCCGGGAACCTGAAGAGGACGGTGAAGGCCTTCCGAAAGGAGCCGGGGGCGGCGGCCGAGGCGTTTAAGTCGGCCGAATCGAGGGCCGTGGCGAGCTATAAGGGGTCGAAGGATTTTTATAACGACCTAGCCGTGGCCACGACCCGCATTTGGCACGACGCCCTCGATGCAGTTAAGTCTCAGATGCCAGGGTTCGACGACGCGGACCTCCGGGCAGAGTTCCCCCTCGTGGGCGCCGACGAGCAAGGGGAAGAAGGTCCCGGGGAGGAGGTGGCCGGGGACCCAGCGCCCCAAGTGGTGGAGGTCGAGGACCTCGAGGTCGCGCCCGGCCCCGAAGTGTAGAGCCCCCGTTCTCCTCTCTTCATTTTGTTTTCCTCTTGAATTTTGTAAGGCTGGGGAGCCAAAAAAAATACCCTGTGTAAAAAAAAAACTTTTGTCTTTGGCAGTAGTAATAAAGTTTTTTGTTTTCTCGGCTCCATATAATTGTGTTCTGCCATCTGTTTGTGAAGAATGCTCGTGGAATATTTTTTCCTGTATCGTTGTGCTTTTCATCAGGTTGGCCATCTGTCTAGCGATTGTCTGTCGAGCTGTCTGCAATCACTTGCCAACGAGCGCTTCTGAGGAGGTATCTCCCTTGGCCCCGGAGTCGAGGGAAGATTGTTTAGACTTGGACAGACCTGACGCCCCTCACTGGGGTCTCGGGTCCACGGCCACAGAGCATCTCTGATTCCGAGCATTGGTCGCCATCCGGGGTTGACTGGGCAGGGCAGCTGCTCCTTTGCCCCTTGCGAGGGCTTGGCTCTCTAGCGCTTGAGGAGTTGTACGAAGCCCACTAAGGATGTCCGGGCAGTGGAGCTGCGCGGCGGCCTCTGAGCGAAGGCTTTGAACTCTAGCGTCGTGGGTAGGCAACTACCAGCCTGGGATGAATGAGCGGGGCAGCCACTTCTATCCTGGCGTCGCGGGTGGGGTGCTACCAGCCGAAGTTTTTACCAAGCAGGGTAGCTGCTCGGTTGCCTCTTGCGAGGGCTTTGATCCTTCGGGACGGGGACCGAGCAGGGTTACTGCCCAGTGCCTCTTGGCGAGGACTTTGATCCCTGTCGGTTGTGGTAGGAAGCTACTAGCCGGGGATAGCCAAGCGAGAGGCCCGACTGCCTCCGGGAGGACTTTGGTCCTTAGCACGGGAAGAGCTATGAGGCTGTAAGAAGCCTACCAAGAACCCTTGGCCGGGCAGGGTTACTGCCCGGTGCCTCTTGGCGAGGGCTTTCGTCCTGAAAGATAGCCGAGTGAAGGAACCTCGGGCTCGATTGCCTCTGAGAGGGCTTTTGATCCCCGGCGTTGCGGCAAGGAAGCTGCCCGCTGGGGATAGCCGAGCGAGGGAATCTCGGGCTCGACTGCCTCTGAGAGGGCTTTTCGATCCCCGGTGTTGCGACAGGGAAGCCGCCCGCTGGGGATAGCCGAGCGAGGGGACCTCGAGCTCGACTGCTTCTGGGAGGGCTTTTTGTTCCCCGGCGTTGCGGCAGGGAAGCTGCCCGCTGGGGATAGCCGAGCGAGGGAACCTCGGGCTCGACTGCCTCTGAGAGGGCTTTTCGATCCCCGGCGTTGCGGCAGGGAAGCTGCCCGCTGGGGATAGCCGAGCGAGGGGACCTCGGGCTCGACTGCCTCTGGGAGGGCTTTTTGATCCCCGGCGTTGCGGCAGGGAAGCTGCCCGCTGGGGACGACCGAGAAGGGAAGCTGCTGGGCTAAATCTTGTTGTGGTGTATCCCGACCGTTCAGCTACAGGTGTGGGGAATGGGAACGGTCGGGGCAACGGCGCGCGTAGCTAGCCTATTGAATGCGGGGGAAGGGGAAGCGCTAGGGGCGCGTCGCTTCGATTCCACCGGAGAAGTCTTGATGGCCGCCGCGTGGCAGCAACTCCCTAGGCGAAAGCATGCGACAGTTGGGCTGTGCAGTTGGCTATATAAGGCTGAAAGAGTACTGGCCCTTTCATCCTTCATAAACAGGCTGCCGAGAATGCAGGAATTCCCGTTCACCATCCCCGACATCGTTCACTTTGAAGACGTGTACCTCTATGACCCGTACTGCACCGAGGACACGATGCAGATGGTCTACGGGAGCATCGAGGACCATTTTGGCCGGCTACTCCCCCGACGCTCCTCCCTGCTGCAGCTGCTGATGTACTCCATCTGGAGGGCATCGCCGGGGCTTTACAACCCCCTGTCCGAGCTGCTCGTTGATGAGGCCGTGGGCAAGCTGCGGTCTTTGAGGCGCTTCGGCTTAATCTCCGCGAACCAACTGGCCCGCTCAAAGGCGCTCGTCCGCGAATGCTACGAGCTGAAGCTCGGGGTCGATGCCCATGGGGGGAACCGGGGACAGAGGCTGGAATTGGCGAGGCCCCGGTTGGGGGAGATTTTTACCGAGTACCACGAGCAGTGCTCGCTGCACCCCTTCCCCCCACTATTGTAATTTTCTTTCCTTTCTGCATGTATGGCTGAGGAGCCCATAATACTCTTTGAATAAACAAAGCTTTTCTTTCTTTTTCGCAATGCTCCGTTGATCTTTATTAAATTAACAATAGATCCTAGAAAAAATTTACATTGCTTTAAAAGAAAGGTATAGTCTAGAAGATGACTTTATTGGCTTGGGCCAAGCTCCCTGAAGGGTTGTCAGCCCCCGTGCTTGGCATAGGGCATGGGGCTCCCTGAGCCCCGGGCTGGCCGTCCGCTGAAACAAGCATGATCTGACCGATGGTCAAGTCGGTAGGAAAGGGAACCTGCTCCTGCTCGCGGTCGGTTTGCCGTTTGTCCCTCAGGTAGGCGGCGAGGTGCCCAGACTGGATGAGCTCTTCGATGTAGTCCCTCAGTTGTTTGCAGTCCTCCGTGGCGTGGCCCAGTACCCGGTGGAAAGCGCAGTAGGGGCCCCGGGTTCGCTTTGCGGCCTGACGCGGGACCGGAGGGAACTTGAAGAACCCCTCGTTCTGGGCCTCCTCCAGCAACATCGTGAGGGAGACGTTGAGGGGGGTATACTCCTGGAACTTCGGGTGGAAGGGCTGCTGACGCTCCGGCCTCTCCTCCCGAGCTCTCTTCTTCTGGTCAGGCTGTTCTGCCCGGGGAAGGTTAGCATTCACCTCGGCTTCCAGCTGGACCTCGCGCTCGGTCCACGCCTTCACCTCGGCCATGGTCTTAGGTTGAGCCAGTGCGAAGGAGCGTAACCATTCCTTATGCCTCAGACCAGATCTGAGTGTCGTTATGACGGTTTCGTCTCGGTGCTCAGGCACTTCGAGAAGAGCGTTGTAGAAACGGGTAATGTAGGCCTTGAACGTTTCCTTGTCCCCTCTCTTAGCCGTGAAGAGGTAGTCGACCGTGCGCTTCTGTCGACGGTTCCCCACGAAATGGCCGAGGAACTGAGTAGCCAGCTCGTCGAAGGTCGAAATTAAGCTGGGCTCGAGCCCCCGGAACCAGTCCCGACCTGCACGGATGAGGGTGGCCGGGAAGGCTCTGCACTGGGCGGCGTCGGAGTGATCCTAGAAGCTCATCCCTGTGGTGAAAGCGTCCAAGTGGTCCTTCGGGTCGGTTTTCCCGTCAAACAGAAAGACCTTTGGGAGCTTGTTACACGAGGAGACGTGCACGGCGAGCAGTTCCTCGGTGAACGGCTTCGTGAGCGAGTCGGAGGCGTACTTAGCCCCGTCACTCGAGAGGTGAGCTTCTCAGCATATGCCCTCGATCTTCTTCTCGAGGGCGTCGAGCCGACCATGGTATCCCGAGGAATCGGGGCCTCGGGATCCATGGCCCCCGCCGCGGGTGACCTGCGTCTGGGAGCGGCCCCGGTTTCTATCGATGAGGTGCCTCAGGTCCCGGGATAGGGTGGCTCTTGAGTTGCCGGGGCGGACCCCTTCTGTGTAGCCCCGCCGATGGTGGTGGGGTCGGCCACGCCGGTGCATAGGCGAGGTGACTGACACTTCCTCAGGGGGAGAAGGGGCACGAGGAGGCTCGAGGCGAGGCGTTCTGGCGGCGGATCTCGGGCATGGATCCCTGGGGCGCCTAGCGGGCCTCAGGGAGCACCGGTTCGAGGGACCGGCGGCCAGGGGATGCAGCCTGCTGGTGGTCGGCCGTCCAGACAGGGACAGAGCCTTCTGGAGGCAGTGGAGCGGCGATCTGGGGCCCGGGCACGGCCGTTTGCACGCGGACGAGGGCCTCCACGAGGGATTGCAGGCGATATATCCGGCCTGCGAGGGCGTTGATGACGGTCATGGGAGGAGGTTCATCCCCGCCTTCGGTGAGGGGAAGGCGGCGGCTGGTACCGGGATCCCCAAGATGGTCATCTGCCATGAGGGTGGAGATAGGAAGGCCAACTTTGTATTTTGTGGAGTTATTCCCATAGACGGCGCCAACTGATGGGGCTCCTTTTCGGGCCTCCGTCAAATGTTGTCTTCCGTTGATCTCGCAGTGGACTTAGTTGATTATCTTCCTTCGCGTGTGGGTCTCAATGGGTTTTTGGAGGAAGAGGTGAGGTAAGGGAGCGGCTGCCGAGTACCTGCAGTAAAGTCCCGGGGTGGTTTGGTACCACCAAAGACCCTCCGACGCTCAAGTTAGTGATGAGATCCGAGCAGAGTAACGGCATAAAAGTGTCCAGAATGGCTTTCCTGACCCCTCTGTGATGGGGGTTTATATAGCTGTGGAGCACGCAGCAGCGGACGCGAGAATCTCGCCGGCAGTTACGCTCCCGACGTCACGCCCGCGTAGAGAGCGGATCGCCCATCAATGGGGATCGTGATGGCGTAGAACGTGGGATGTTGCAGGCGTAAAATCTGCGCATGGCGGGATTCGCGGAGCGGCAATTACGCCTGGGAGTAGGTCGGAGGGCCGAGGAAGACGTCCTCGGCGGAAGCTCGGGGACGAGCAAGGAGGCTGGGGAGTCTTGGTCCTGTGGTAGCTCGGGGGCGAGCTGGGAGGCCGAGGAGGCCAATATACAAGGGCCCCGAGGGGGGCCAGTTTGTGCTTGCTGGTCGGGCACGGGACGGCCCGATCGGCCCCCGGCGGGTCCTTTCTTCTGAGTTCTGGGACACGTCGTCTGCCACGTGTCATGATCTTGGGGATCGCCAATATCGAGCACTATCAATATGTGACTCTATGCCCTAATTATTTTTTTTCTAAAACGCAACATAGTGGGGAAAAAACAAACTGAGATACTATCTCCATTTCACAATTCTATCTTCTTAAAAAAATAACCGAAGAAAGAAGCAAAATCCAATGGTGGGCCTGCGCTGTTACACTTTCACCATAGCCCTTGAACATGCCTGGAATACCAAAAGAATGGCAAAATCAAAGTGAATCCCGTCCCTTAACGTGTGTGTGAGCGTGTGTGTGTGTGTGTGTGAGAGAGAGAGAGAGAGAGAGAGAAACAAATAGTATAAATCAGAATAGTCTATGGATAAAACCAAAAGGCCTAATCTATCATTAAGTACGACATAAAACCTTAATGAATAGCAAATAAAGATGGTGGTTGCAAAAAAGAAACTTAGGGTTTGAGAACATCAATCAATACACCAATCATGTTGGTTTTGGGTTTGTATGTACAAAAAGCCTGTATAGGCTTTTCCAAGCTTTTATATGTTTAAGCCTACCAGTAATCAAACCCTGCTTTTAGAATATCATCCAACTTCAATCAACGCCCTTTTGAAGGTTTTGGGTATTTTGTAACATGACATAAAGTGCTAACATCATAACATTATCAACTTATAATAAAGTTCCTTAAAGATTAAAAAAGAATTGGAAAGAGGGAGAGTGGGAGGAATCAAGGAAAGGGATTCTGCCTCATCTCATCTGATCTCTCTTTGGGTTTCTTGATCGTTTTTCTAATGAGCAATATTCACCAGTTTTTACATTCTATTTATCTTTCCAACCAAAAATCAAATGGACAGATTTCATATAGTCTAATCAATATTAAAGTCGTGTGTGCGAGAGAGAGATAAAATGTTAGTTAAGATTAGATGAATTAGAAAAAGAAACTTTCATATTGGATCTGTCGGCCCCTCGACCAAAGCAAACCCCTAATCTGTATTTGGTTGCATGTCTTTAAACTTACGGTATATTTGTCACAATTCTAAGTTTATACCAGCTCTCATGCACCATTCTCTAGTCATTACTAGTCTTTAGTCTACAATTGCAATTATAACACCCTCTCACATTTAGAAAAGAACATCCAACACCCTCCGAGACCAAGACCTAGTCCCCAAAAGTCTCTCTCTCTCTCTCTCTCTCTCTCTCTCTTCTCTTTTCATAAGAAAGAGAGCTGAATTATGAGGAAAGCACTCAATTCCCTAGTTTGAAACCCTAATAAATACGATATTTATTTTTCCTTTTGAGTGCAAATAGAAAGAGTTGCAGATAATGATGCCTCCTCTGCCATAATATCATCATAGTTTCTCTGCCTTGGGCTTTATTCTCTCTTACCCTTCTCCTTAAAGGCCCTGTAGTAATTCAAAGGAAAAACCTAAGAACTTAGCCAAAAATCTACCATCCAAACAAATTCTTCTTGTCTTCTGCCATGTCCAATTCAAACTCTGAGGAAGCCACCGCTTCTTCTGGGAGCAGAGCTCATCATCTTGACTACAACGCCTTGAGCTCCCTCTTCATCCCAATCTCTCCAACTCCAACTCAATCTCAACCCAAACCCAAGAAGAAGAGAAGCCAACCAGGAAACCCAGGTAAATTCTTGCTCCTCTTCATCTTCCAACTTTTGGTTTAATTATCAGCACATAACACTTCTGAGATTAGCTGGTATCCAAAGTATCAAAATATAACATGACTGCTCATGTATTAATAATTAATTGATAAACCAGTTGAGAGGTCAGAATACAGGTACCGGTATATATATCAGCCGGTATTGGTGTTATACATTGAATTAGTACATTTAATACTATCTACTTACAATTATATATTTTACATGATTAAAATACATTTTTTAATTAAAAATTAATAATTATGATGTAAAATTCTAATGTGTTTTGTGTTTCTTTCAAAGACCCAGAAGCAGAAGTGGTAGCTTTGTCCCCAAAAACCCTAATGGCTACAAACAGGTTTGTGTGTGAGATATGCAACAAGGGTTTTCAAAGGGATCAAAACTTGCAACTCCATAGGAGAGGCCACAATCTCCCTTGGAAATTGAGGCAGAGGAGCAACAAGGAGTTGGTGAAGAAAAGGGTTTATGTTTGCCCTGAAGCCACTTGTGTCCATCATCAGCCTTCTAGGGCTCTTGGGGACTTGACTGGGATCAAGAAGCACTATTTTAGGAAGCATGGTGAGAAGAAATGGAGGTGTGATAAGTGCTCAAAGAGGTATGCAGTGCAATCTGATTGGAAAGCTCATGTCAAGACTTGTGGCACAAGGGAGTATAGGTGTGATTGTGGGATTCTCTTTGCTAGGTATTTCTTCCAAGCCTTTTTTTTTTTTTTGCTTTAATTTTTATTATTCTTGAATATTTATGATCAAAACTAAATGCATGCAACTTTGTTTAATTATTGTTTACCTGTCTCGTTCAGCAGTTATAATCTCTCTACTGGCTTATAAAACAACTTCCAACACTGTTGAAATCGGTTAGTTTTAAGGTTATATATGAGTGCTATTTAGCAAATTGACAGTTGTCCTGTTTAGAAGTTATAATTGTTGCATTACAAATTCCCAAAGTTGAATTTTATGTGTATAAGTTTGCATATGACTTCCTAACTTCTGGCAATATGTTTAGATCCTCCTTCATTAGTTCAAAATTGTGATAATATGTTAAAGACCTGTTAATATTAGCTTAGTTTAATTAATTTCAAAAGCTCGTCATGTTCATAGACCCTAGTTTATGAAACTGATCTTCTCTCAAAAAATATGTTTATGAAACTGATCTATGAAAGCTTAGTGTAAGTTATCAATTCAGATGTTTCTAATTAAAGTCTTGTTTAAATTTAAATTTGTGTTCTTCATGCATCTTTCTCCTTCTCAATCATGAGTTCTGCATCAAAAGTCGAAGTATTGACTAGCTACAAGATCACGCACAAAATATTTCTGTATACTCTATTGATCTAGTTCTTGAACTCTGTGATTAATTCAAGAAGTAGACTCAACTCTCAAGAATAAAATTTTATTTGTATTTTGATCATTTTTTCTTATTCATGTTCTTATTTGCATGAAAAGGCTAAATAAATTATTGAATTTGTAAATATATAGTATATCAAAAAAAAATTGAATGTAAAACAAATTTCTATAGGAGTAAGATATTATACTTGATTCATTGGTTATCCTCTTATATACATGAAACATCCAAGAAACATCAAAATCTAAAAATTATAAACATGCATGTGTTTATAGGCATGCATATTTTAGTGATAAATCATGTCAAATAATGAACAACTTTTTTTAAGTGGGTCTCTATTGTTTCATCCTAATACGGCCATGCATGGAACCCACTTTTCCATGTTGAAATTCTTTAAAATTCTTGCTTTTTCTTCACTTTTATGCTTTAGATGGCATCACCTACTGTTGCTAGCACTAGTTTGATGCACGCTACTCCCTTTTAGTTTCAAAATCTTGATCCTTAGAAAACATTAATGCATGGAAAACCCCAGATAGATGACTAATATTGTGACATTACACCAAATATAAACCCTCTAATGAAATGGTTGATATAACTTTACATATGATTAAGAAAGTCTATATATATTAGATTATGCACCAATCTTCTCAAATTACATTATGCAATCTTCTTGAGGTGTGAATACATATGTTTTAAATATTAATGTAGGTCATATATATGCTCATGATTGTGTGTGAGAACCCTGCCGTCTCAACCTTAATTTTTTGTTTTTGATTCAAATTTTGTATCGTAGAAAACACCTAGCCTTTTGAGATTTTTCTCTCAGTGAGGTCGTCTTCTCCATTTCCTTATTTGGGTACAGTCTACACAAATGAACTGCAGGAGACTGTCAGCAACTTTATATGCATGATAGCATGCATGACAGATTGTACGAAGCTATACAGAGCTCAGCTAGTACTGCATATGCCAGCTTAATGATTATGGTCAGATATCTGACTAAGCTCTTCATGTCTACTGTATGCATCACTCACTGAAGTAAACCCGTATATGGACGGTACAATAATAGTTAGATATCAGTGTATCAGTCAACACGGACGTTATCTTTTGTTAATTATTTTATTATAAATATATTTTCTACGAATAAAATATAATTTTATATTATTATATTAATTCTATATAATCAATATATTCCATCAGTATATAGCTTACCGTACAGTAATATAATCCCGATATTGGTAAATACTGGTTCTTCAAAAGTTCACAAAAATTGTTGTCATTTCTACGAATTGCTAATCCTCTTTTAGTTTGCATCCATGAAGGTGGATATTATATAAAGATTTATTTGCGCGTTTGTGCGTGTGTGTGTGTGTGTGTGTGTATATATATATATATATCTAAATAAAAGATTTACTCCCTTGAAAGAATTCCCATACATGAAACAAATTAAGTTTAGTGATTAATTAATTAATGCCTTGATACAGAGAATTTTGTATAAAAAATATTTTTACTAACCAGTCTTAATTACACACTAATATATATGTGGATGGTGTGGGCTTTTATATTACTAATGGGTTTTGATGTCTTTCACATGTGAGGACACCCCCCATAGTATATCACTCAAATAATGCATCTCCCTTTTTCAATTATGTACATGAGAAACCCCCCTCACTTCTATTTTAAGAAAGTAATTATGAAGCTAGAGAAAGCTCTTATCTCTCTAGATCTCCCTCATGTGACACCCATCTACTAAAGTCTTTCCTACAATACTCATCTCATGCATTCTTGCATACTCACCTACCCCTAACCTTCCATTTCAAGGATGCAAGCATTTAATAAGTGAGCCTTTCATATCTTTTTAGTTTTTACCCTACTAGTTCCTACTTGAATGCAAGTCCAACATTACTATATATCCCTTTTCTTTTGCACTTATCATCTATGTCTGATCTTTTCATTTTAATGAAACCACAGCTGATTGAAACCTAGGTTTTGCGCAGCCGTAAATTTTCGTTACGTGGAATTCCAACAATATGGGTTGTCATGGTTTCAATTTAGTGTCACTCACTGCTACGTACAAAACTGAACAGGTTGTAATGTTGGTTTGGAAGTCATATCAGCTATCATCATATGTCTCTTGAGATTCTGAAGTTGTGATGATAGTGGGAAGATATATTATTAATTATATTCTAATTAACCTTTTTTCCTCCTTTTTTCCCCTTTCTTTTTTTTTATAGGAAAGATAGCTTCATCACACATAGAGCCTTTTGTGATGCCCTAGCTGAAGAGAGTGCAAGGCTAAATGCTTATAGCAATGCTTCCACCTCCATGATCAACAGCAACAGCAACAACCCTCCTCTCTTCCTCCCCTTCTCTTCATCCTCATGGGACCCACTCAACCCTAACCCTAGCATTATGTTGCAAGTCAAGACTGAAGAAGACCCTTGTTTGATGATGATGAACAACAACTTCCAAAATTACCAAACTACACCTCCTCCACCGTCATCATCTCAGCCCCTGTCAGCCACTGCATTGCTGCAGAGGGCATGCACCATGGGCCCCGCACTGCCGGGCTGCCACGTGTCTCAGCTCGTGGGACCCGAGTGCAGCTCCGTTGCCGGCACGTGGCAGAGAGGCCACAAGTTGACCAGGGATTTCCTTGGGGTGGCGGCTGGAGACGAGGAGGAGGAGGTGGAGCTGATGACGTTGACTGCTGGCCTTGGCGTTGACAACAGCAGCAGGGCGTTAGGTAATTTCGTGTTCGGGCTGCATGTTGACGACGAATGCCCCTGCTTGCATTGAGGATTTCCGATGGTGCCACTGGTCACCACTTTGGAATTTAGTTATGAGTAGTGTTTTAATTAGTTCCTTTTGGAATTAATCTCTTGTTCCTAAATAATGCTCAGAAAAACTTAAGTTGTCTTGCCATATTTCATTTGCTTCTAGGTTTGGATTTTGGAACAAGTTTAATGAATATTCTTTTGTACACTTACTCGCTATATAGGCATGTGGGGAACAGAAAATTTTGAGGTCGATAACTTTCATTAATCTGCTCAGTTGAAGGTCATCTTTTGGGTTAATTAATGATTAATGTTTCATTCTTAATCATTTCTATCCATGTTCGTTTGGATCTACTCTTATCTTTAGTTGAATCGTTAACTAGCTATCCCAACCATCACGTCTAAATGAAATCTAATAGTATCTTGGAAATCATCATATCAGCTTTAAATTAGCTTCTAAATTAAAGAAGGCAGTTTCTCTAAATTTATTTTTGACAAGATATGGTAAAATTTGATGGAAAAATTAATATAGAACTAAATAATTCATCGCCTAAAATTAAGCTTAAGGCTAGGCGGTTATTTTTTAACTCATCCAAATATTTATAGAAACTCACGCCCTACACTAGGTTTCTATCAAGTGAGTAGATTCCTGCAAATAACAAATGGGTTACACGTTTATAAGATAAAACTACAGCTTTTAATCTTTGTGCTTTACATTTTCTCTTCCAAATAAAAGCATGAATAATTATGAGCTAAGTGTTAATGGAGAGAGAGGGAGGGAGAGAGAGAGAGAGAGAGAATAATGGACGAAAGAAGCTATATGAGCGAATTTCCTCCTATGGCGTCGAAAAAGTACACCCTCTCTTATTTTTTCCACCAATCGGCATCCACCATCTTCATCGTTATCATCTAAGATGTGGGTACACCAAATTTCATGTGATTCTACAACCTTTTCACCGTTGATATAGCAATGTAAAAAATTCTATTGTCGGTAAACCGTTTATTTTGAACCCACTAAATCAATTGTGAAAAGGTTGTAGAATCATATGAAATTTGGTGTACCGACATCTTAGATGATAACGATGATGATGGTGGATGCCGATCGCCGGAAAAAAATGAGAGAGGGTGTATTTTTTCGACGCCATAGAAATTCCCTCCTATGGCCTCTTTCCTCCGTTTAGCGCGCGCGCGCGCTCTCTCTCTCTCTCTCTCTCTCTCTCTATATATATATATATATATATATATATATATATATATATATATATATATATTCTTTTCCTTTATGCAATATTAAATTTTATTTTAAAACAAGTTACCATTAGACCTCATGTATGTTCAAATGTTTATATACCTCGTTAAGAAGAGATATGTTTTAGCCTCTACAAAGCAAAAATGTTGGTTTCGTCCTAGATACTATAGTCCACTTTCCCATGACATTCAAAGACTAAGAGGCTTATAAATGGTACCAACAAATCCATATAGATTATCAAAGGTCAGTTCCTTACTTGCATATGAAGAACGGGACGGATGAATTCGGCAATTTACTATCGCTAGAAACAAAATCAGGCTCCGTTGGATCAAGACAGCAGATTGTGAATTCACCATGCACCAATATGTGCTTTGAGTAGTTGATATGCTGGAGGGCTTGTTCCCTGTCGTCATCTTGCTTTCTATCAACAACAACTTGAGTGTTATCAAGTTCTCTAGATAACACAAGAATTCTCTAGAATATTCTAAAGTATTCTAGAGGATGCAAAACTTCTCTCGAAACTTTCCATACATAACTTCTAGATATCTTTAAAGAATGGTCATGAAGAATATCTAGAACTATATGAAAATCCTAGATCATTGTCATATCTAGAAGTCTATCTAATATCATGATTAGAAGCTCTAAAAAGATCTACTTTTAAACAATTCATATAAAATCTATAAATGGAGAATGAGACCTCGATGAGTAATTAAGTAAGCTAACAAGTTTCAACAATTAAGTTGTTGGAGATGAGAAGCTCCAACAACCACTCTATGTAAGTTGGACAGATATGATGCTCCAATAATAAGTTATCGATATCCAGGAATCATCAACAACTATAACCACCTTTTTAATAAATTTCTTATTTCCCTTTGTATTCATCACCTCTATCAACTATCAATTTTTTATCAATACTTCACTCACTGCATCTATTCTATCATCACATTAAACCTACATATCCTAGGAGAGTGATGTCATACCAGACCTTTATTTTCTAACAAATGGTATTAGAACCACAAATTCTAACAAGTTATCGGTCATTTACCTTAACATTCTTATTCCAACCGTTTTCAATTTGACAAAAGGATAAAGAAATATAGCACAAGTGGTGATTGGGTTGGGTGGGGGTAGATTATCTTGGATTTGCAACACAAGGGGCCACGTGTATTTGTGGCCTCATGCACGCGTAACTCTTTGCACGTAGTCACATGCAGGCAAAACTAATGGGTTTTGGGCACTGTGTACTCATATAATTAAGCATGGATGGGCACCGGGCCCCATGTAATCTATATGCCAAATTGCAATTAAATTTAATAATCTTTTTTATTATTAATAAGCGGGAGGATATTTTAGGGGAGCCGGATCCTCCCCGTAGCAAAAGCTTTTGAAGGGTCCAGTTTTAGAATCTCAGCCATCCAAAAGTGGGATTGCGCGGGTCTAACTAATGATTCCCACTCCTTAATTTGTTTAGGTGCGTGATGGAGCTCCTTTTTGGGCCTCCGTCATCTATTGCCTTCCGTTAATCTCGTGGTGAACTTGACTGATTATCCTTCGTTGCGTGTGGGTCTCAATGGGTTTTTGGAGGAAGAGGTGAGGTGAGGAAGCTGTTGCCGAGTATCTGTAAAGAAGTCCCGGTGTGGTTTGGTACCACCGAGGACCCTCCGACGATCAAGTTAGAGGGGCAATCCGAATAGAGTAACGGCATAAAAGTGTAAAAGAACGGCTCACTTGACCCCTCTGTGATGGGTTTTTTTTATAGTGGTGGAGCACGCAGCAGCGGGCGCGGGAATCTCGCCGACCGTTACGCTCCCGACGTCATGCCTGCGTGAAGAGCGGATCGCCCATAACGGGGATCGTGATGGCGTGGAACGTGGGACGTTGCTGGCGTAAAATCCGCGTGTGGCGAGATTCGCGGAGCGGCGGTTACGCCTGGGAGTAGGTCGGAGGGCCGAGGAAGACGTCCTCGGCGGGAGCTCGGGGACAAGAAAGGAGGCCGAGGAGTCTTGGTCCTGTGGTAGCTCGGGGCGAGCTGAGAGGCCGAGGAGGCCAATTTGCAGGGGCCCCAAGGGGGGCCAGCTTGTGCTTGCTGGTCGGGTACGGGGTGGCCCGATCGGCCCCTGCGGGCCCTTTCTTCTGAGTTATGGGACACGTCACCTGCCACGTGTCATGATATTGGGGATCGCCAATATCGTGCACTATCATTGACCCCCCATTCTTGTCTCGACCGGCTAGTGGTCGGGTCAAGAGTGGACTGCCGGGCCTCTCGAGGTGAGATCCCTTCTATGGTTTCGTCGGGGCGAGCCCTCGGGTCGTCGGTTGTCTTTTCCGCTAGCGAATCAAGGCGAGATCTTTGCATTTAAAGGAGGCGCGCCGGTTCGTGCACTCTGCAGTCGAAGCGACGGTCCACGTGTCGAGTGTCGATTAGCCGATGCGACGTGATCAGGTCTGCGGCGTCTGATGGGACACGGCCCAGCGCTGGGCTGCCACGTGGAACGATCGGAACCGCTGGGCGCGAGGAGCCGTTTCGGCGGGAGACGATGGGCGCCATTGGATGAGGCCGTATGCGGCAATAAATATGGATGGGGTCCGTCCTAGGGCCCTTACTCTTTCATATTTTCCTCTCTCAAGCCTTAGCCGCTCGGCGCTCCTATCCCCTCTTTCGTTTCCAACCTTTGGAGAATTTCTTTCCCAGGTTAGATGTCTTCCTCTGTAAAATCAGTAGACGTTGTAGGAGTAGATGCTAGGGTCCCTTTAGATGTTTCTGAGTCTTCTCGGGGAGCAGGGGCTGGGCCCTCTTCCCGGGGCCGTGAGGCGGGGGCCGCCTCTAGGGAGGAGGCGGTAGATGTGGCCCCCAGCACCTCGTGCTGGGTGAAGCATGAGGAAGAGCTCGCCAGCGCTCGGACCCGCTTCCACATTCCCCCGCGCTACACGCTCCGTCTAGCCGAGGAGGGAGAGAGGGCAGACCAGGTACGGGGCAGGGAGATTGCCCTGTATTTAGAAACTTTTTGGAGCGGAATGCGCTTGCCCTTCTCTCCCGAGGTCATCGTCGCTCTGAATTTCTTCGGTTTGGCCCTCGGCCAGTTAGTACCGAACGCGTGGAGGATCCTCCTTGGGTTCTTGATCCGCCTGAAACTGCAGGCGGTTCCTTTCAGTCTCTCCCTTCTTGATTCATCCTTTACTTTCAAGAGTCACCCTGGCAGTCGAGCTGGCGACCCGAGATGGGTTTACTTTACTTTTAGGAAGCGGCCCGAGGTCGCTGCCGGGACCGGGGTTGTGGCCTTGCCCTCCTCCATTCATGATTGGAAAAAGAATTTTTTCTTTGTTTCCCCTCTCGAGGGTGAGGACTGGCCGGTGCCCACCAAGTGGTCGAGGGAGAAGTGTCTGCCGGGGAACCTGTCCGGTGACCCCGCCGCGGTGAGAGTGGCGTCATGGGAGCCCGTCCCTCGACATGACGTGCTGCTGTCCGAAAGGGTTTTGAGCTGGGCCAGGCTTAGCCCCGTCGAGTTCGTTGGTAAGTTAGGCTTGCTTTTCGGGTTTACATTTTACTCGTGTTGCTGATCTGTTGGGTGTTCGTTTCATACAGGATCCATGGACTTCGGCTCTCTCTGAGATGCTATGCGCCAGCCGAGGCAGCCTACTAGGGTCGGGGGCACCAGCTCTTCTCGGGCGCAGCCCGCTCCGGCCCCTACTGCCCCGGAGGCGGTGCCTCGGGGACGCTCGGTGGCAGATCCCGCCCCGGGCCCCAGCAGAGCATCGGGTCGGAAGCGGGCCCTGATTCTGGAGGACACGGCTTCGGAAGAGGAGATCGGCTCTCCCTCGGAGCTGCTCATGAAGAGTTCCCGGAGACCCTCCCGGGGCCGGTCCTCGCCGACCGTAGTGGAGGAAGGGGGGCTCCGGTTCGCGGTGCCGTCGGGGTTGTGGGTCGCGGATAGCCTCCTGCACGAAATAGAGACCTCGACCGGGGGTCGAGTTCCTGGAGGGACCCTCAGGGCCCAGCTGGCGTCGATCACCCAGAGTCCGTGCAAGTAAGCCCCAGTTCATCATGAGATTTGGTGCCCTTTTCTGTTTTCTGACCTTTTCGTGTCTTCCCAGGTTCTCCAGCACGTGGCCCTCGCCCTCCGCGTGGAGACCGAGATGGTAGCTCCAGCGTTGGAGGCCGCGGGTCAGCTCACCTCGTTACAAGAGAGCTCCAGGCGAGAGCAGGAGGCGATGTCGGCGAAGATCGCCGCCTTGGAGGGCGAGGTGGTAGCCGGGAAAAAGGAGGTCGCCCGGCATCGCGAGGCCGCCGTGATCGCCGAGGGCAAGCTCGAGGACTCCCAGGTGCTTGCCGACAACCTAAAAAGGATGGTGAAGGCCCTCCGAAAGGAGCTGGGGGCGGCGGCAGAGGTATTTAAGTCGGCTGAATCGAGGGCCGTGGCGAGCTATAAGGGGTCGAAGGATTTTTATAAAGACCTAACCGTGGCCACGACCCGCATTTGGCACGACGCCCTCGATGTCGTTAAGTCCCGGATGCCCGGGTTCGACGACGCGGATCTCCGGGCTGAGTTCCCCCTCGTGGGCGCCGACGAGGTAGGGGAAGAAGTTCCCGGCGAGGAGGCGGCCAAGGACCCAGCGCCCCAAGTGGTGGAGGTCGAGGACCCCGAGGTCGCGCCCGGTCCCGAGGTGTAGAGCCCCCGTTCTCCCATCTTCAACTTGTTTTTCTTTTGAATTTTGTAAGGCTGGGGACCCAAAAAATACCCTTTGTAAAAAAAACTTTTGTCTTTGGCAGTAGTAATAAAGTTTTTCTTCAGCTCCATAGAATTGCACTCTGCCATCTGTTGAAGAATGTTCGTGAGATATTTTTTGCTTGTACCGTTGTGCTTTCACGTCAAGTCGGCCATCTGTCGAACGATCGCCCGTCGAGTTGACCGCAATCACTTGCCGACCGACGAGCATTTCCGAGGAGGTATCTCCCTGGGCCCCAGAGTCGAGGGGAGATCGTTTGGACCTGGACAGAATGGACATCCCTCACCGGGGTCTTGGTTTCTCCGCGGGCCACAGAGCATCTCTGATTTAGAGCATTGGCCACCATCCGGGGGTGACTGGGCAGGGCAGCTGCCCCGTCCCTTTACAAAGGCTTCAAGCTTCCTGGCGTGGTGGCAGGGGAGTCTCCCGCTAGGGATGGCCGAGCAGGGTAGCTGCTCGGTTGCCTCTTGCGAGGGCTTGGGTCTTTAGCGTTTGAGGGGCTGTAAGAAGCCCACTAGGGATGTCCGGGCAGCGAAGCCGCGCGGCTGCCTCTTGGCGAAGGCTTTAGCCTCTGGCGTCGTGGGTAGGCAACCACCGGCCTGGGACGAATGAGCGGGGCAGCCGTTTCTGTCCCGGCGTTGCGGGTAAGGAGCTACCAGCCGGAGTTTTTACCGAGCAGGGTAGCTGCTTGGTTGCCTCTTGCGAGGGCTTTGATCCTTCAGGATGGGGACCGAGCAGGGTTACTGCCCAGTGCCTCTTGGCGAGGACTTTGATCACTGTCGGTTGTGGTAGGAAGCTACCAGCCGGGGATAGCCGAGCGAGGGCCCGACTGCCTCTGGGAGGACTTTGGTCCTTGGCGCGGGGAGAGCTATAGGGCTGTAAGAAGCCTACCAAGGACCCTTGGCCGGGCAGGGTTATCGCCCAGTGCCTCTTGGCGAGGGCTTTTATCATGAAAGACAGCCGGGCGAGGGAACCTCGGGCTCGACTGCCTCTGAGAGGGATTTTTGATCCCTGGTGTTGTGGCAGGGAAGCTGCCCGCTGGGGATAGCCGAGTGAGGGAACCTCGGGCTCGACTGCCTCTGAGAGGGCTTTATGATCCCCAGCGTTGTGGCAGGGAAGCTGCCCGCTGGGGATAGCCGAGCGAGGGGCATCGGGCTCGACTGCCTCTGGGAGGGCTTTTTGATCCCCGACGTTGTGGCAGGGAAGCTGCCCGCTGGGGATAGACGAGTGAGGGAACCTCGGGCTCGACTGCCTCTGAGAGGGCTTTATGATCCCCGGCGTTGTGGCAGGGAAGCTGCCCGCTGGGGATAGCCGAGTGAGAGGACCTCGGGCTCGACTGCCTCTGGGAGGGCTTTTTGATCCCCGGCGTTGGGGCAGGGAAGCTGCCAGCTGGGGATAGCAGAGCGGGGAGACCTCGGGCTCGAATTCCTCTGGGAGGGCTTTTTGATCCCCGGCGTCGCGGCAGGGAGGCTGCCCGCCGGGGACGACCAAGCAGGGAAGCTGCTGGGCTGAATCTTGTCGTGGTGTATCCCGACCGTTCAGCTGCAGGCATAGGGGTTTGCCCCTACGGATAGTGTTATCCGTAGGGGCAAAAATAACTTGGACCTACGGATATATCCGTAGGGCTAAATGGTTGCCCCTACGGGCAAAGACGTCCAAGAATAAAAATATTAATTCTTAATTAGGTGTTTGCCCCTACGGAGCCGCAAACAAAGGACCTACGGATATATCCGTAGGGGCAAGTAAATATCGATTTAATAAAATCCCAGATCGATCGCCTACGCTCATTTCCCTCTCTCTCTCGATCGGGCGCGAAAATAAGGTTAGGGTTTCGTCGCCACTGGAGTTCGATCGCCTACCCCAATGCGCCACGCCGTCGCCGCCAAGGTTGTTCTCCTAGTGGCCATCGCCGGTTTCGTCGCCACTGGAGTTCTCGTCGCCACCGCGGTTAAGGTCGTCGCCACCGCCGTTCAGATCGTCGCCCCTGCCCCAGCAGCCGTTCAGGTGAGTAAATCTCGAGGTAAGTTAAAGAATTTATTGGATTATTTTGGGCTTAAGGTTCATGGCGCGCGAGTTGGCCTGGGTTGGGCTGGGGTCGCGGTCGCAGTCGCGGTCGGGTTAGGGTTGGGGCAGGGGCTGGGCTGCGGGGTCGGGTTCGGGGTCGGGGTCGGGGAAGGGGAAGGGGAAGGGGAAGGGTCGGGGTCGGGGTCGGGGTCGGGGTAGGGTTAGGGTCGCAGTCGGGGTAGGGTTAGGGTCGGGGTCGGGGTCGGGGCTGGGTAGAATTTATCAAATTTTTTATTGGGGGTGCGGCTGGGGCTGCGGGCTGGGGCTAGGGCTGGGGAAGGGGAAGGTCAATTTATCAAATTTTTAACAAGATTTGTATTAGTTTGCAAGAACACTTAAGTTTATCACAAAATATTGTTTGGGTTTTCGATTTATATCTTGAGAATAATGGAGGAAAGATGCCATAGTAGGGAATTCCCTCCTATGGCGTCGAAAAAATACCCCTTCCATGGTTTTTTCCGACGATCGGCACCCAACATCTTCATTGTCATCATCTAAGATGTGGGTATACCAAATTTCAAGTGATTCTACAACTTTTTCACCGTTGATTTAGCAATGTAAAAAGTTCTATTGTCGGCAAACCGTTAATTTTGAACCCACTAAATCAACGGTGAAAAAGTTGTAAAATCACATGAAATTTGGTGTACCCACATCTTAGATGATGACGATGAAGATGGTGGGTGCCGATCGGCGGAAAAAATTAGGGAGAGGGTATTTTTTCGACGCCATAGGAGGGAATCCATCCGTATTCCCAAATTTTGAATTATCTTATACTAGTATTTATGCATGTGCAGATCTTCTTTATCCTGACAAAAGATCCATATCCATTATCTTAACTTAAAATCCTTTAGAGGGTGCTAATCCTAAATAACAACAAAATGATGTTAAATATTTCTTCCGATTTTCACAAGATCATACTTGAAAAAAATGCAACTACTTTCACAATTTCACAATCCTAACCAACTCCCAATTTATTATGGTATTCGATCATAACTTGAGAACAAATTCTCTTTTCTATTGCCATCCCATATCAAACCCTAGAAACGTGGGCCATTTCAAATTACACCAAATTGAGGCAAGAATTGGATGAAACCAACATAACCAACAATAAAGAGCTTTATTTGGTAATATATATTGATGAACAATGGTTGCTGTGTTAAATCCAACCCTCACATCACATGCATATCAATAAAGGAGAGGACTGACCAAAATGTTGAATTTTAACAATTGTGAAAGTTCTTCGGTCAGGATGTAACAGAAATAAGGAAAAAAAACCTAAAATATTTTTCACAAAAAAGAAAAAGCAAGCTTCTCTCCCATATCATTAACAAAGCTTATCACTTTTGATTCTCGAAATTATTTTACATTATATTTTCATTCAAAACGTTTTGCTAGTTTGCTCACCAGCTGTTTGATAAAATTCCTAAACTATTTTTACTTTCCTTGCTCACAATTGCTCTTGACTACGTACAAATCTTGAAAACCCATTAACGCTCTTGCAATAATATGCAAAATCACATGAGGATTCACATTCATCACCACCACCTAAGGCTAGGGTTTGGGCTGGGGCTGCGGCTAGGGTTGTGCGTCCTCAAGAGGGCGATCATAGGATCGGTGAAGTGAGGTGGCTGGATATGAGATACGATGGATTTCCATGTGTTCAATGGAATGCTGAGGGTCAGAGTCGGTTATTTATATATCTCCCAAAAAAGAATGAGTTTGTTATCAAAGGTGTATTGATTTCTACATCAAGGAATATCAGTTATATGTCATTCAGTGACTAAGTCTGTTTCTGGCCCAACCATATTTATGAATCCTTTCTTCTTTTTCCTTCTTACGTATATTTACTAGTTCAGACTGTATGCACCTCTGCAATCAACGCCGAGAACTTATACATTATAGGTTAATAGACATATGCTATGAAATCACGGTGCATATCGAACTCATGATATGTTATAGTCCCTCATTATTTTTACTGTGGTGAGAAAGCAGTCGCTGGTGGCCACAAGCCATAGAATTGGCAGTTGTCCTACCTAAAATAACAACTTTTATACTAAAAAATTATGTATGCCATTAGTTAGTAGTTTATGTTTTTTAGACGCAAAAGCCATTTGAGAAATACTTTTCCAACCCACTATTAATCCATATTCTCAATATAGTCATTGAATTTGCA
This sequence comes from Agapanthus africanus, assembly GCA_030015575.1. Lineage (NCBI taxonomy): Eukaryota > Viridiplantae > Streptophyta > Magnoliopsida > Asparagales > Amaryllidaceae > Agapanthus > Agapanthus africanus. Next base: position 461,605,956 of record CM057338.1, read on the forward strand.
CGCGCACATAATAAGAAGGAGAAGACAATAATGTGGCAGAAGAAGAAGAAGAAGACAGTAATGTGGCAGAAGAAGAAAAAAATGACATTCCTCGTTCTCTGTTTCAGCATCAATCTTCTGATATGAACTAATGATGGCTTTCACATAGGCTTTTCCCTTTAGAGACTTCTTAGTGTCAAATGGAAAGCATAAATCAGATTTTTGCAGGTCGGGTTCTTCTATGACTTTCAAGAGTCTCAACTGATTCTGTTAATTATACTCTAGTTGGGTGGTACTTTTACAACTTCTCACTGCAGGTGCGCTCTCTAATATCCATTTTGAATGTAATATTATCGATATTCAAAATGGATATTAGAGAGCGCACCTGCAGTGAGAAGTGAGAAGTGGTAAAAGTATCACCCAACTAGGGTGTAATTTACAGAATCAGTTGAGACTCTTAAAAGTCATAGAAGAACCCGACCTGCAAAAATCTGATGTATGCTTTCCATTGGACACTAAGAAGTCTCTAAAGGGAAAAGCCATCATTAGTTCATATCAGAGGATTGATGCTGAAACAGAGAACGAGAAATGTCATTTTTTTCTTCTTCCGCCACATTACTGTCTTCTCCTTCTGCCACATTACTGTCTTCTCCTTCTTATTATGTTCGCGTGCAAATTCAATGACTATATTGAGAATATGGATTAATAGTGGGTAGGAAAAGTATTTCTCAAATGGCTTTGGCGTCTTAAAACCATAAACTACTAAGTAATGACATACATAATTTTTTTAGTATAAAGGTTGTTATTTTAAGTTTTTCCTTATAGAGATATGATCTAACTGCATCTATCAACTATAAGTGTGCAGAAAATTATGATAAGAAATCATAAGAAAGGGTCGTAGCCATGCATAACCTTGAATCTACATACCAAATCATGCAAAAGCATGCACTTATTGTCACCTTGCCTTGGAATATAAAATATCTTGGAAGACTATAAGCGAGCATTTAAATCTTGTTAGCTTTTGACTTCAACATATATTTTTCTCAAGTACCATGAAATATACTTGCTCCGTATAAACCGTTTTCAGGAAGATGGATTAATAATAACAAATTATCCATTGTGACTCACTAGGTTAGAATTTTCTCTTCTATTAACCATCTTTCTAATCAGCTTGGTAAATTTATTCGGAACCGGCTGCGAATCATTAAAAGACATGCATAAGAAAGAAAACTAAAATACAGATATATAGTATACCGATACATCGAAACTTCATAGTTGCGATGGCAATCCAGAAATATTTATTTCTACACACGTGGTGCGCGTGCGAATGCGTCAGGCATCATGGACAAATATTTCATAACATGGAAAGTATTATTCGTATAAAGTAATTAAAACTTTTAAAAAGCTTGGGTAGAGATATTTTCTTAGGTGATGCAATCATATCATGAGGACTAAATTTAAGCTATTATACATATGCTTATGTATTTTTCTAATGTAATATATCACACACACAGAGAGAGAGAGAGGGGGGGAGAATACCAGGTAGATAGAGAAATCAGTTAGCAGGATCCTGAAGAAATGGAGTCCACAGCATTGCTCATCATCATCATCCGTGATCCCTTTGAAAAAATATTATCAAAGGGATCATGGATGATGATGATGAGCAATGCTGTGGACTCCATTTCTTCAGGATCCTGCTACCTGATTTTTTTACCTACCAGGTGTTCTCTCTTTCTCTTTCTGTGTGTGTGTGTGATATTTTAGGTTAGAAAAATACATATGCATATATATAATAACTTAAATTTAGTCCTCATGATATGATTGCATCACCTAAGAAAATATCTTTACCCAAACTTTTTAAAAGTTTTAATTACTTTATACGAATAATACTTTCCATGTTATGAAATATTTGTCCATGTTGCCTGACGCATTCGCACGCGCACCACGTGTGTAGAAATAAATATCTCTGGATTGCCATCGCAACTATGAAGTTTCGATGTATCGGTATGCTATATATCTGTATTTTAGCTTTCGTTCTTATGCTACTCTTTTAATGATTCACAGCCGGTTCCGAATAAATTTACCAAGCTGATTAGAAAGATGGTTAATAGAAGAGAAAATTCTAACCTAGTGAGTCACAATGGATAATTTGTCATTATTAATCCATCTTCCTGAAAACGGTTTATACGGAGCAAGTATATTTCATGGTACTTGAGAAAAATATATGTTGAAGTCAAAAGCTAATAAGATTTAAATGCTCGCTTATAGTCTTCCAAGATATTTTATATTCCAAGGCAAGGTGACAATAAGTGCATGCTTTTGCATGATTTGGTATGTAGATTCAAGGTTATGCATGGCTACGACCCTTTCTTATGATTTCTTATCATAATTTTCTGCACACTTATAGTTGATAGATGCAGTTAGATCATATCTCTATAAGGAAAAACTTAAAATAACAACCTTTATACTAAAAAAATTATGTATGTCATTACTTAGTAGTTTATGGTTTTAAGACGCAAAAGCCATTTGAGAAATACTTTTCCTACCCACTATTAATCCATATTCTCAATATAGTCATTGAATTTGCACGCGAACATAATAAGAAGGAGAAGACAGTAATGTGGCAGAAGGAGAAGACAGTAATGTGGCGGAAGAAGAAAAAAATGACATTTCTCGTTCTCTGTTTCAGCATCAATCCTCTGATATGAACTAATGATGGCTTTTCCCTTTAGAGACTTCTTAGTGTCCAATGGAAAGCATACATCAGATTTTTGCAGGTCGGGTTCTTCTATGACTTTTAAGAGTCTCAACTGATTCTGTAAATTACACCCTAGTTGGGTGGTACTTTTGCCACTTCTCACTGCAGGTGCGCCCTCTAATATCCATTTTGAATGTAATATTATAGATATCCATGCCTGTTTATGTCAAAATTACTTATATTGTCAATGTTTGATTGTCTAGTTGTTGGTGATGCGTCCATATCAGGGACAGAGGCCACTCCCGTTCCTCCAGGTATGTTTATATGTTATATAGGGCATGTATATTGATTTAGAATGCTATATCATAAATATACACACATTTCTTTTGCTCTTAGTCGTCCAACTCATTATCATGGGCTGCTTGATGAGATTAGATTTGCGCCTGATGATCTACAAGAGCTCCTTCACTCCCTGTCATATGTGTAAGCAGCGCTATATGCGAGTTTACCTTGTTAGTATGTATGTACTGAAATTAATTAATATTATTCAAATTTTGATACATGCAGATACCAGAGGAGCACATCTTCTATCTCTGTAGGTAAGGCTTTGAATTTGTTGATTTTGGTGTTTCTTGTCAATTTTATAGACCCGTATGTGCTAAATATAATGTTCTGACAGTTGCTAGGGGAAGGCAACATTCGAGGCTGCTGACCCCAGTCCTGGACGCCGCACACGGACGGCACCACGTAGGTTCCCAGAGGCTGAGGACTAGGCTCTAGCAGGGCCCATATGAGGTTGGACTCCACCCCGGTGGTTACTTCCTCCGTCTCCAGTGAGCGACGTATCCATCATGAACTGGATAGCTTGAGGGCCAGTGTTCAGGAGTTGAAGGAGATGCTGGTATGTATACTACTTTATAGTAAAATATCATTTCATATTATATACATATCAACATATCCATAATTAGTACGTAGCTTGAGCTTATTTGGTTTTAGACTTAAGTTTGATTAATCATACATACATATGTAATTGAAATAAACAACGCTTTTCCAAACTAGATATCCAAACAGGGTTTCGAAATAACTTAATAATGATACGAATTCGAATAATAAACAGTTCTTACACGCTCATGTAGCACACGTTATATCCAGACGCGACAAGGTAGATCGGCCGAGCCTCCACACGCAACTCCTTCGGCTGCGGCTCCGCAAGCCACTACATCGGCTGCGGTTCCGCAGACAGCTCATGTAGCTCCACCGCCCACTCAGACTCCCGCAGCCGCGGCTCCGCAAGCGACTACCTCGACGGCGGCTGCGTAGACCACATGCCGCTCAGACTCCCGCTACCGACAAATTGCATAGTTTATTGACCGAGGAGCAGGCGCGCGTTATTCTATCGTTATTCAGAGGTGGAGCTGGACCGAGCTAGGGTAGATTTTTGGTTCTTTTTTTTGAAACATGTATTTATTTATATCATACACATTGTACTACATTTTGAAACGACATTGATATTGGTTTGTATTTATATCATATTCAGTTTTTGGGTTTCTTTTGTATATTATATATATGCGTGAGATGTGATTATGAATACTGCAATATATGATTTGATTGATGTATATATTATTGTGCACAGGGCGGGAAAAATCAAACAGCCCACTTTTAAAAAAAAAATTCAGATAATATGTACCTACGGATTAATCCGTAGGCCAACATGTTACCCCTACGGATATAGCCGTAGGGGCAAAATATCAGCAGTAACTGATATTTCCCCCAGATCTCAGTACCGGGGGGTTGGGAAAGCCCCTACGGACATATCCGTAGGAGCCACTGACTATCCCCTACGGAGTTAGCCGTAGGGGCTACATATCAGGAATCCTGAATTTATACCCCTACGAAATCGTACCTACGCATATATCCGTAGGGGATATAACATGCCCCGACGGTTATCTCCGTAGGGCAAAGTAATTTATTAAAATAAACCGTAAATAATATAAAATCTTGTACCCTACGGCTTAAGCCGTAGGGGCAAATGGACCTACACAGATATCCGTAGGGGCAATAATTGGCCCGTAGGGGCAAGTTCAGGGCCTCAACTTGCACCTGCGGCCTTTGCACCTACGGGGTATTTTTTCGCCCCTACGGGTATACCCGTAGGGGCAGTGGGTTGCCCCTACGGATTTATCCGTAGGGGCAACCCTTCTTTGTAGTAGTGGGACCCTCCGACGATCAAGTTAGAGGGGCAATCCGAATAGAGTAACGGCATAAAAGTGTAAAAGAACGGCTCACTTGACCCCTCTGTGATGGGTTTTTTTTATAGTGGTGGAGCACGCAGCAGCGGGCGCGGGAATCTCGCCGACCGTTACGCTCCCGACGTCATGCCTGCGTGAAGAGCGGATCGCCCATAACGGGGATCGTGATGGCGTGGAACGTGGGACGTTGCTGGCGTAAAATCCGCGTGTGGCGAGATTCGCGGAGCGGCGGTTACGCCTGGGAGTAGGTCGGAGGGCCGAGGAAGACGTCCTCGGCGGGAGCTCGGGGACAAGAAAGGAGGCCGAGGAGTCTTGGTCCTGTGGTAGCTCGGGGCGAGCTGAGAGGCCGAGGAGGCCAATTTGCAGGGGCCCCAAGGGGGGCCAGCTTGTGCTTGCTGGTCGGGTACGGGGTGGCCCGATCGGCCCCTGCGGGCCCTTTCTTCTGAGTTATGGGACACGTCACCTGCCACGTGTCATGATATTGGGGATCGCCAATATCGTGCACTATCATTGACCCCCCATTCTTGTCTCGACCGGCTAGTGGTCGGGTCAAGAGTGGACTGCCGGGCCTCTCGAGGTGAGATCCCTTCTATGGTTTCGTCGGGGCGAGCCCTCGGGTCGTCGGTTGTCTTTTCCGCTAGCGAATCAAGGCGAGATCTTTGCATTTAAAGGAGGCGCGCCGGTTCGTGCACTCTGCAGTCGAAGCGACGGTCCACGTGTCGAGTGTCGATTAGCCGATGCGACGTGATCAGGTCTGCGGCGTCTGATGGGACACGGCCCAGCGCTGGGCTGCCACGTGGAACGATCGGAACCGCTGGGCGCGAGGAGCCGTTTCGGCGGGAGACGATGGGCGCCATTGGATGAGGCCGTATGCGGCAATAAATATGGATGGGGTCCGTCCTAGGGCCCTTACTCTTTCATATTTTCCTCTCTCAAGCCTTAGCCGCTCGGCGCTCCTATCCCCTCTTTCGTTTCCAACCTTTGGAGAATTTCTTTCCCAGGTTAGATGTCTTCCTCTGTAAAATCAGTAGACGTTGTAGGAGTAGATGCTAGGGTCCCTTTAGATGTTTCTGAGTCTTCTCGGGGAGCAGGGGCTGGGCCCTCTTCCCGGGGCCGTGAGGCGGGGGCCGCCTCTAGGGAGGAGGCGGTAGATGTGGCCCCCAGCACCTCGTGCTGGGTGAGGCATGAGGAAGAGCTCGCCAGCGCTCGGACCCGCTTCCACATTCCCCCGCGCTACACGCTCCGTCTAGCCGAGGAGGGAGAGAGGGCAGACCAGGTACGGGGCAGGGAGATTGCCCTGTATTTAGAAACTTTTTGGAGCGGAATGCGCTTGCCCTTCTCTCCCGAGGTCATCGTCGCTCTGAATTTCTTCGGTTTGGCCCTCGGCCAGTTAGTACCGAACGCGTGGAGGATCCTCCTTGGGTTCTTGATCCGCCTGAAACTGCAGGCGGTTCCTTTCAGTCTCTCCCTTCTTGATTCATCCTTTACTTTCAAGAGTCACCCTGGCAGTCGAGCTGGCGACCCGAGATGGGTTTACTTTACTTTTAGGAAGCGGCCCGAGGTCGCTGCCGGGACCGGGGTTGTGGCCTTGCCCTCCTCCATTCATGATTGGAAAAAGAATTTTTTCTTTGTTTCCCCTCTCGAGGGTGAGGACTGGCCGGTGCCCACCAAGTGGTCGAGGGAGAAGTGTCTGCCGGGGAACCTGTCCGGTGACCCCGCCGCGGTGAGAGTGGCGTCATGGGAGCCCGTCCCTCGACATGACGTGCTGCTGTCCGAAAGGGTTTTGAGCTGGGCCAGGCTTAGCCCCGTCGAGTTCGTTGGTAAGTTAGGCTTGCTTTTCGGGTTTACATTTTACTCGTGTTGCTGATCTGTTGGGTGTTCGTTTCATACAGGATCCATGGACTTCGGCTCTCTCTGAGATGCTATGCGCCAGCCGAGGCAGCCTACTAGGGTCGGGGGCACCAGCTCTTCTCGGGCGCAGCCCGCTCCGGCCCCTACTGCCCCGGAGGCGGTGCCTCGGGGACGCTCGGTGGCAGATCCCGCCCCGGGCCCCAGCAGAGCATCGGGTCGGAAGCGGGCCCTGATTCTGGAGGACACGGCTTCGGAAGAGGAGATCGGCTCTCCCTCGGAGCTGCTCATGAAGAGTTCCCGGAGACCCTCCCGGGGCCGGTCCTCGCCGACCGTAGTGGAGGAAGGGGGGCTCCGGTTCGCGGTGCCGTCGGGGTTGTGGGTCGCGGATAGCCTCCTGCACGAAATAGAGACCTCGACCGGGGGTCGAGTTCCTGGAGGGACCCTCAGGGCCCAGCTGGCGTCGATCACCCAGAGTCCGTGCAAGTAAGCCCCAGTTCATCATGAGATTTGGTGCCCTTTTCTGTTTTCTGACCTTTTCGTGTCTTCCCAGGTTCTCCAGCACGTGGCCCTCGCCCTCCGCGTGGAGACCGAGATGGTAGCTCCAGCGTTGGAGGCCGCGGGTCAGCTCACCTCGTTACAAGAGAGCTCCAGGCGAGAGCAGGAGGCGATGTCGGCGAAGATCGCCGCCTTGGAGGGCGAGGTGGTAGCCGGGAAAAAGGAGGTCGCCCGGCATCGCGAGGCCGCCGTGATCGCCGAGGGCAAGCTCGAGGACTCCCAGGTGCTTGCCGACAACCTAAAAAGGATGGTGAAGGCCCTCCGAAAGGAGCTGGGGGCGGCGGCAGAGGTATTTAAGTCGGCTGAATCGAGGGCCGTGGCGAGCTATAAGGGGTCGAAGGATTTTTATAAAGACCTAACCGTGGCCACGACCCGCATTTGGCACGACGCCCTCGATGTCGTTAAGTCCCGGATGCCCGGGTTCGACGACGCGGATCTCCGGGCTGAGTTCCCCCTCGTGGGCGCCGACGAGGTAGGGGAAGAAGTTCCCGGCGAGGAGGCGGCCAAGGACCCAGCGCCCCAAGTGGTGGAGGTCGAGGACCCCGAGGTCGCGCCCGGTCCCGAGGTGTAGAGCCCCCGTTCTCCCATCTTCAACTTGTTTTTCTTTTGAATTTTGTAAGGCTGGGGACCCAAAAAATACCCTTTGTAAAAAAAACTTTTGTCTTTGGCAGTAGTAATAAAGTTTTTCTTCAGCTCCATAGAATTGCACTCTGCCATCTGTTGAAGAATGTTCGTGAGATATTTTTTGCTTGTACCGTTGTGCTTTCACGTCAAGTCGGCCATCTGTCGAACGATCGCCCGTCGAGTTGACCGCAATCACTTGCCGACCGACGAGCATTTCCGAGGAGGTATCTCCCTGGGCCCCAGAGTCGAGGGGAGATCGTTTGGACCTGGACAGAATGGACATCCCTCACCGGGGTCTTGGTTTCTCCGCGGGCCACAGAGCATCTCTGATTTAGAGCATTGGCCACCATCCGGGGGTGACTGGGCAGGGCAGCTGCCCCGTCCCTTTACAAAGGCTTCAAGCTTCCTGGCGTGGTGGCAGGGGAGTCTCCCGCTAGGGATGGCCGAGCAGGGTAGCTGCTCGGTTGCCTCTTGCGAGGGCTTGGGTCTTTAGCGTTTGAGGGGCTGTAAGAAGCCCACTAGGGATGTCCGGGCAGCGAAGCCGCGCGGCTGCCTCTTGGCGAAGGCTTTAGCCTCTGGCGTCGTGGGTAGGCAACCACCGGCCTGGGACGAATGAGCGGGGCAGCCGTTTCTGTCCCGGCGTTGCGGGTAAGGAGCTACCAGCCGGAGTTTTTACCGAGCAGGGTAGCTGCTTGGTTGCCTCTTGCGAGGGCTTTGATCCTTCAGGATGGGGACCGAGCAGGGTTACTGCCCAGTGCCTCTTGGCGAGGACTTTGATCACTGTCGGTTGTGGTAGGAAGCTACCAGCCGGGGATAGCCGAGCGAGGGCCCGACTGCCTCTGGGAGGACTTTGGTCCTTGGCGCGGGGAGAGCTATAGGGCTGTAAGAAGCCTACCAAGGACCCTTGGCCGGGCAGGGTTATCGCCCAGTGCCTCTTGGCGAGGGCTTTTATCATGAAAGACAGCCGGGCGAGGGAACCTCGGGCTCGACTGCCTCTGAGAGGGATTTTTGATCCCTGGTGTTGTGGCAGGGAAGCTGCCCGCTGGGGATAGCCGAGTGAGGGAACCTCGGGCTCGACTGCCTCTGAGAGGGCTTTATGATCCCCAGCGTTGTGGCAGGGAAGCTGCCCGCTGGGGATAGCCGAGCGAGGGGCATCGGGCTCGACTGCCTCTGGGAGGGCTTTTTGATCCCCGACGTTGTGGCAGGGAAGCTGCCCGCTGGGGATAGACGAGTGAGGGAACCTCGGGCTCGACTGCCTCTGAGAGGGCTTTATGATCCCCGGCGTTGTGGCAGGGAAGCTGCCCGCTGGGGATAGCCGAGTGAGAGGACCTCGGGCTCGACTGCCTCTGGGAGGGCTTTTTGATCCCCGGCGTTGGGGCAGGGAAGCTGCCAGCTGGGGATAGCAGAGCGGGGAGACCTCGGGCTCGAATTCCTCTGGGAGGGCTTTTTGATCCCCGGCGTCGCGGCAGGGAGGCTGCCCGCCGGGGACGACCAAGCAGGGAAGCTGCTGGGCTGAATCTTGTCGTGGTGTATCCCGACCGTTCAGCTGCAGGCATGGGGAATAGGAACGGTCGGGGCAACGGCGCGCGTAGCTAGCCCATCGAATGCGGGGGAAGGCGAAGCGCTAGGGGCGCGTCGCTTCGATTCCACCGGAGAAGGCTTGATGGCTGCCGCGTGGCAGCGACTCCTTGGGCGAAAGCGTGCGACGATTGGGCTGCGCAGTGGGCTATATAAGGCTAAAGGAGTACTGGTCTTTTCATCCTTCATAAACAGGTTGCCGAGAATGCAGGACTTCTCGTTCACCATCCCCGATATCGTCCGCTTCGAAGACGTGTACCTCTACGACCCGTACTGCACCAAGGACACTGTGCAGCTGGTCTACAGGAGCATCGAGGACCATTTTGGCTGGCTGCTCCCCCGACGCTCCTCCCTGCTGCAACTACTGATGTACTCCATCTGGAGGGCATCGCCAGGGCTTTACAACCCCCTGTCTGAGCTGCTCTTTGACGAGGCTGTGGGCAAGCTGCGGTCTTTGAGGCGCTTAGGCTTAATCTCCGCGAACCGGCTGGCCCGCTCGGAGGCGCTCGTCCGCGAATGCTACGAGTTGAGGCTCGAGGTCGATGCCCGCGGGGGGAACCGAGGACAGATGCTGGAACTGGCGAGGCCCCGTTTGGCGGAGATTTTTACCGAGTACCACGAGCAGTGCTCGCTGCACCCCTTTCCCCCACTATTGTAATTTCCCCCCCCCTTTTTTTGCATGTACGGCTGAGGAGCCCATAATACCCTTTGAATAAACAAAGCTTTCCCCTTTTTTTCCGCAACGCTCCATTGATCTTTATTAAATTAACAATAGACCTTAGGAAGAATTTACATTGCTTTAAAAGAAGGGTACAGGCTAGAAGATGACTTTATTAGCTGGGGCCGAGCTCTCTGAAGAGCTGTCTGCCCCCGTGCTTGGTATAGGGCACGGGGCTCCCTGAGCTACGAGCTGGCCGTCCACTGAAGCAAGAATGATCTGACCGATGGTCAGGCCGGCGGGAGGGCGATGCTGCTCCTGCTCGCGGTCAGTCTGCCGTTTGTCCCTAAGGTAGGCGGCGAGGTGCCCAGACTGGATGAGCTCTTTGATGTAGTCCTTCAGTTGTTTGCAGTCCTCCGTGGCGTGGCCCAGTATCCGATGGAAAGCGCAGTAGGGGCCCCGGGTTCGCTTCGCGGCCTGACGCGGGACCAGAGGGAACTTGAAGAACCCCTCGTTCTGGGCTTCCTCCAGCAACACCGCGAGGGAGACGTTGAGGGGGGTATACTCCTGGAACTTCAGGTGGTAGGGCTGCCGAAGCTCCGGCCTCTCCTCCCGAGCCCTCTTCTTCTGGTCGGGTCGTTCTGCCCGGGGAAGGTTAGCATTCACCTCGGATTCCAGCTGGACCTCGCGCTCGGTCCACGTCTTGACCTCGGCCATGGTCTTAGGTTGCGCCAGCGCGAAGGAGCGCAACCCTTCCTTGTGCCTCAGACCAGATCTGAGTGCCGTTATGACGGTTTCGTCTCGGTGCTCGGGCACCTCGAGAAGGGCATTGTAGAAATGGGTAATGTATGCCTTGAACGTTTCCTTATCCCCACTCTTAACCGTAAAGAGGTAGTCGACCGTGCGCTTCTGTCGATGGTTCCCCACGAAATGGCCGAGGAACTGAGTAGCCAGCTCGTCGAAGGTCGAAATCGAGTGGGGCTCGAGCCCCCGGAACCAATCCCGACCTGCACGGATGAGGGTGGCCGGGAAGGCTCTGCACTGGGCGGCGTCGGAGTGATCCTGGAAGCTCATCCCCGCGGTGAAAGCGTCCAAGTGGTCCTTCGGGTCGGTTTTCCCATCAAACAGAGAGACCTATGGGGGCTTGTTGCGCAAGGAGACGTGGACGGCGAGCAGTTCCTCGGTGAACGGCTTCGTGAGCGAGCCGGAGACGTACTTAGCTCCGTCGCTCGAGAGGTGAGCTTCTCGGCGCATGCCCTCGATCTTCTTCTCGAAGACGTTGAGCCGACTGTGGTACCCCGGGGAGTCAGTGCCTCGGGCTCTCCGGCCCCCGCTGTGGGTGACGTGCGTCTGGGAGCGTCCCCGGTTCTTCTCAATGAGGTGCCTCAGGTCCCGGGGTGAGATAGCTCTTGAGCCGCCTGGGCGGACCTCTTCTGTGTGGCCCCGCCGATGGTGGTGGGGTTGACCAAGCCCATGGACAGGCGAGGTGATTGACATCTCCTCAGGGGGATAGGGGTCACGAGGAGGCTCGAGGCGAGGCGCCCTGGCGGAGGATCTCGGTGTCGAGCCCTAAGGCGCCTAACGGGCCCCAGGCAGCACCAGTTCGAGAGACCGGCGGCCAGAGGACGCGGCCTGTTGGCGATCAGCCGTCCAGACAGGGACAGAGCCTTCTGGAGGCGGTGGAACGGCGATCTGGGGCCCGGGCACGGCCGTTTGGGCGCGGACAAGGGCCTCCACGAGGGATTGCAGGCGATCTATCCGGCCTGCGAGGGCGTTGATGACCGTCATGGGAGGAGGTTCATCCCCGCCTTCAGCGAGTGGAGGACGGCGGTTGGCACCGGGATCCCCAGGGTGGTCATCTACTATGAGGGTGGAGATAGGAAGGCCAACTTTGTATTTTGTGGAGTTATTTCTCACAGACGGCGCCAACTGATGGAGCTCCTTTTCGGGCCTCCGTCAGATGTTGCCTTCCGTTGATCTCGCGGTGAACTTGACTGATTATCCTTCGTTGCGTGTGGGTCTCAATGGGTTTTTGGAGGAAGAAGTGAGATGAGGAAGCTGTTGCCGAATACCTCCAAAGAAGTCCCGGGGTGGTTTGGTACCACCAAGGACCCTCCGACGATCAAGTTAGACGGGAAATCCGAGCAGAGTAACGGCATAAAAGTGTAAAAGAACGGCTCACTTGACCCCTCTGTGATGGTTTTTTTTATAGTGGTGGAGCACGCAGCAGCGGGCCCGGGAATCTCGCCGACCGTTACGCTCCCGACATCACGCCCGCGTGAAGAGCGGATCGCCCATAACGGGGATCGTGATGGCGTGGAACGTGGGACGTTGCTGGCGTAAAATCCGTGCGTGGCGAGATTCGCGGAGCGGCGGTTACGCCTGGGAGTAGATCGGAGGGCCGAGGAAGACGTCCTCGGCGGGAGCTCGGAGACGAGCAAGGAGGCCGAGGAGTCTTGGTCCTGTGGTAGCTCAGGACGAGCTGAGAGGCCGAGGAGACCAATTTGCAGGGGCCTCAAGGAGGGCCGGCTTGTGCTTGCTGGTCGGGTACGGGGTGGCCCGATTGGCCCTTGCGGGTCCTTTCTTCTGAGTTATGGGACGCGTCACCTGCCACGTGTCATGATCTTGGGGATCGCCAATATCGAGCACTATCAGTGCGTGTATCAGTCATCAAGATAATTGGGTCCCACAACTCTCAAAAAATATGCTAGGTGATTGCTCTCTCTATGATATTACATGATCTCTCTCTCTCCCCCCCTCCCTCTGCGATTTTTTAACCCTAGGCCCCTAATCTCTATAGCACTTGAAACCTTTACTGTTTGAAGGCAAAAGTTTTCTTCAACTAAGGTGAGTAAAGAAACCAAAGGGTAAACCTTTTATTCTATTTTAATATTTTCAATTTATTCTACAATACACGAATTCTATTTTAGATTTTTCTACAACAAATTTTTTGACTTCTTATTTTTTGGAAAACCTGATTGAAATTAGAAAACTTGCAACTGATAAAGTGCATAATTTTTATGGTGGTTAACAATAATATATACGAGTTCTTAGTATTTGTGATTAATTAATGTGATATCTATTCATATTAATTCTGAATTGAGCAACAAGCTTTGTTTTATGATTCTTTGATATATAATGGTTTAAACATGTCTTTTATCATATATTTTTCAGAATAGATCAAATCCAATCTACTGAATGTGAAGGAGATTTGTGAGAGAATTGGATGCCGAAGTTGAATTAAGAATTTGATTCTGAAGAAAATGCATGGGCATTTTATCGCCTCTATATATGCAGGAAGAAAAGGATTTGGAGTCAAGAAAGAATATGCCAATATAAATAAATGCGGACAAGTAACTTTGAGACCGTTTGTTTGGGCTAAAGAGGGCATTCGAGCGAAAGACAAAAGAGATTACTTAAGAAAAAAGCAACGTGCAAAGACCAGATGTGGATGCTTGGTAAGGATGGTGATGAAGCGTATGAAAAGTGGAAAATACCCGATGATGCTCATAAGTGGTGTCTCATTAAGATTACGACATGTGGCGGATGACGTGTCCCGAAGGCTATGGGGGTAAAATAAATGAGTTGCATCAGGGACATTTCTCGGGATTCCTTTCTCGAGAAATGTATCCGATCTTTTGGGAGACCTCCCTGAATACATTCCACCTTCACCTAGGAAACTATCAACAGCTTGTCTCCGACCTTTCTTGGTCTTCTTGCTTGTCTTCGAGCCGTCTGACATGCCAAGCTTCCTCGGCCTCCCAGCTCGTCTCCGAGCCGTCTGACGTGCCGAGCTTCTTCGACCTCCTGACTCGTCTCCAAGCTGTTGCAGAGCTGAGCTTCCTCGACCACCTGGCTCTCCTCAGAGCCATCTGCCGAGCCAAGCCTTCCCGGCTCTCCCGATCAACCGAGAGCGTAGAGCCCTAGCGCCTCTGCAACGGCTCCACGTATCTTGTCGAAACGAGATATCCGCCATCCCACTTCCCGCGTCCCCCACTGGCACGTCTCCCCATTAATGAGCGTATCCCGCCACTAATGAAGGAATCCCGTCTTTCACGTGGGCATAACGACAGGGGCGTAACTAACGGTGAACATCCCGCACCTGCTCACTCCACGCGACCCCTATATAAACCCCTCTCCCAGACGACTCAGGTAACTCGAATTTATTCCAATACGTCGCTATTCTGCACCTATATCTCGGCTCTAACTTGATCGTCGAAGGGTCCTATGGTGGTCACCCACCCGGGGCTTCTTAGCAGGTAGCTTGGGCATCCAACACCAACCCATTGAGATCCACACATGCAACAACAACCACATCAAATCTCAACCGTCTAAGATGCTCGCTACAAGATCGACGGAGGACAACAACTGAAAGAGATCCGAAGCTCCATCAGTTGGCGCCGTCTGTGGGAGACTCTCAAAAGTTTCTTCCACCCATCGAAGTTGATCTTCCGCTCTCGACCCGATGACGAGCGAGAACCGCGACGATCTTAATACAAGCCGCCACATCCCTCACAACGGAGGCGTTGGCGGTTCCTCCCCTCCTCCAAACATCATCAACATCTTATCGGCTTGAATCGACAGACTCACGTCAATGGTGGACGCCCTCATCTGCGTTCAAACGGCGGGCCCTGCTCACCAGATCACGGTCCCCCCTTCCCGAAAAAACGACATACGCCGGAGGGCGGATGACCTCGCGTCTCTCAGCGTCATCGAGTGCCGGCGTGCCAACTCCGGCAACCACGGCCCATGTGTGGGCCATGATTCCATGACTCGCTAGATTCTGGAAGGCTCCATGCCTTGGTCTCAGGGAAGACTAGGCAATTGCCTCGAAATCCGACGCTCACACACCCTCTGAGGAGGTGTCGGTCAGCTCGCCTGCTTCCAGGAATGACTGACACCCCCACTCGTGTCAAGACCATGGAGGCGCACGTTGGGGCTGCTCGAGAAGAACCTCATCCGAGGATCTGAGAAATATGATAGAGCGGAATCGAAGACGCATCACCGTGCAGATCAGGAGCGGGGATAGTCGCCACTTCGACTATACTGAATCCTCGGGTTACTACCACCGACTGGAGGCCCTCAAAAAGAAGATCGAAGGCATACGGTGAGACGGCCATCTGTTCGGCGAAAGGGCTAGGTATTCTACGGATTCCCTCATGAAGCACTTCACCGAGGGATTGCTGGCTGAGCATGTCTCATCTAAGAATAAGCCGCCTAAGATGGTGCTCTTCGACAGGAAGTCTGACCTGAAAGATCACTTAGACGCATTTACAATGGGCATGAGCTTCCAATTCGAACGCAGCTCAATGCCGCGCTTTTTCCACCACCCTGTAAGTCCACGGTAGTGCCCCGGCCGTCTAACAGACGCCAAATACGGAACAAAAACTTTTTACAACTGGCGCTATCGCGTACTATAACCCGGATCTGCCATTAAAGCTAAACTAACAAATTACAAAGGGGGTAGAAAGGTTATACCGAACGATCCGAGTCCTTCGGTCTTCAACCATCATCCCACGCTTGTTGCGGCTGCTCCGATCTCCTGAATCTCCAGTCTCGTCGTCCAGGTGGCACCACGTCGACGGATCTTTAAACGGGCTCCCGCCTCTGAACCGAGGCAACTCGATCGTCAAGTTTGCTAGAAGAGACGACAAAGATGTTGTAGAGAATGAGTAGAACACTTTGTCTCGTTACGTCCAAGGCTATGGACGAACGGTTAATGAAGTTGCCAATTGGAATCGGGTAAATGGAAATTGGGCTATGAAATTTCCATACACTCAATTATCATAGTCTTTTCTCTCAAAACTAAAAATGAACAACCATGATCCCACACCAAGCATGGCCGGCCACTATATGGAGGTGGGGGGGTGAGTATAGGAGGGGGGTGACCATTAGCACATAAAGAAAAGCATGAGTCAAAGATACACCTAGTATGAATGCATTAATGCAAGTGATGAATCATAATACATAGTCATCAACACATTAATGCACCATTAATGAACAAAGCCACCTCACCATCCTAGTCACCATCCTAGTCACCTCTTCTAGAAGCTTCCACACTTATCTCAAGAAAAGATAAATCCGTATTTAACCAAATGTTAAATACGGCTGATAGAAAACTGGAAACTGGAAACTTCCAAAAGTGATCCTGAAACGAATTTCAGGATAACCCCGTATCAGTATAAACATACCCGCATTTGTATTACGACCGAATACAAATGCATCTGAGACAAAAATATTATATCTACACAGTATAACACTCGGATCCGGCTTGAACCAAAGCCGACCAGTATTATCTGCCCGAAAAATGACACGTGCGAAAACGCACGTGCATTTTCCGAACCTTACCATATCACCATACGGCCTCTACAACGTTTCGCCCGAACTTAGGAAAGTGTCTGTTGGGGACTCTAATGACTCATCAACACACTGGTACTGGGTATAACCACTAGCACGTCAGAGGTACAAGCTGTACGTAACGGTTTGCCTATGTATTGATTGGAAGGGAAGCTGACGAGCAAACTCATCTATAAACCCTACTGAGCCTGACAGTGACAATGTATATACAGTCTGGTTTGTTCGTCTAAAGAGTATCGCATATCGAGTCTAGGGGGTGGATAAAGTCAGACCCCTAATAACGCGATAAATCGTGTCGGTATGAAGCCCATCACCACCTGAGAAACTACTGATCCAAATCAGTAATTCTCCACTACCTCGGCCGAGGATTCCTAGTGATGGCCACCAGTGCACTGCGCGACATCAACCCCCAATACCGGGAGAGACGAATCCCCGACGATCCGCTCACTTGCCTCCAATGTGGCTCGGGACTGTACCCAACTAAAACATGTTTGCACAACTCCTTTGAGCGTGGTAGGGTAGTAATCTAAGCACAGTGGGAACTCACACGAGACAAATGACGATCTTAGGTCGATGAACTAACCTGTACACATGTCACCAGGGAACTGCTATCTGACGATATGTATAATACCAACTAGCATGTTCCCGGCGAGTCCTGTCCGGTGTACTCATAACCCAATGAGCACCTGTATACATCTTAGGTGAACCAACTAACACCAATGGCTTGTGAGACCGGCCATTGCCCCTTGTTGGGGTCTCGACTGTATACACTAGTCTACTCTGGAGTATCGATGCCCTGTCTCGAAACTCCCACGACTAGGGATACTTTAAGGATGTGCTTACAGACCCCAGCTCCCACGTATATGATCGCCATCATACTGCTGGTAGTCAAGAAAGAATCCTATGGGCTCTATCATCATGCAATAGTGAACTAAAGCATGTATACAATGATAAAGACAAACCAGATAACATACTATTATCACGAGCAAGATTGTCATATCGGTATAGGTCCTGCCTCAATCATTGCAATCACGTACCTGCGATCCAATAATTGACTTTGAGGGCACTATCTCCAACAATCTCCCACTTGCACTTAAGGCTAATTATTGCGATGTCGCATACTCACAGCCAGTGTGATACCGAACATCCAACTTCTCTACTAATCAATTTCATAAAGCTAGTTTGTAAAACTCTTGTGTTCGAGAAATAGCCTCAGTGAGTGGATCCGCCCTGATGTTTCTTTCTATATCTCTCTAAATCTCAAGTTCGCGGAGAAAGCCATCTCCCGAATCGAGTAATACCTATCTTAGAATATGTCTGAATATCTGAAGGGACCTAGTTCATAAATGAACTCTATATCCAAACTTCTTAGACTGTATCGATAACTGAACCTAATCAGTTTCCAGCACCATGCCTCCCACAATATCCTCTTGGAACACCTGTCCATAATACTGTCCCTCGACTAGGGAAAACTATAACTCTGACAATCACTCTGTCATCCATGTCACCTTTGAAGCCTGGAATGATAACCGTCTCCCGAAGGAGGCTGCCGTCATCAAATCCATAGAACATGCACCTTATGTTCTAAAACCGCTTCCTTACGTTTCTTCAGGATTAGATTAATATAAACTTATCGCATCAAGCGCAAAAACTACATTTGGTGCGGTACTTGATATCTCATGATTGACTCAATTGCCTAAGCAAGTGATCTGCCAAACATGCACATCCCTCTCTCCTTTAGTCTCTAAGACACCTTTAGAGAGGGTGACTCTATCACCTGCAGGTACACCACCATGCCAGGAGTCATCTATTCTAAAATACCATTAGAATACTGTCAAAGTACCCACATTGGGAAACTACCCAAATCTAGATCTAATACCATAGATCTAGTAACCAGAATGTCTAATAATATATCCATATCCTGTCTGGAGAAACAACTGTGTGACGATCACAGTACAACCGATCTTAGTATAGGAATTTTACTTCCTATTTTGTGTATGTCATCCAAATACCAGGACATCACACCCTACTACCTTCTTACCAGATCCATCCCCTATTCTGATGAAGTCAAACCCATGACTGTCACATAAAAAATAGACGATCTTATCTCCGCTATATCTGCTCAAGCCTATAAATAGACATAAGCTACTTGGCCATTATGCTTCCGCTGCTCTCACTGACTACGACAACCCTCTGGCAGAATAATATACACATACACTTCTAAAGCTAGTTTAGAACGACGCTATACTTATCCTTTTGCCGGGTTTCATAGTCTGGAACAACAGTAGTGTCAAGTCTGGGTAAACAAGAACCTCCCTGTCACCGTCCTTGAGGCTACCGGAGTACCTCTCGGGTGTCTGAGGTTACCTACCATATCTGCGGAGTGGCTATTGTAATGTCAAAACCTGATTGAATATATAGGTCCTATTAAATTTTCCGTAGTCGTTTGCGGTTCTGGAATTACTTCCAGCTCTACCATACTCCCACTACTGTTTTCTTGAAAAATCCATTTTAATAAAACTGTGGCGAGTCTAGAACAATATCACTATCGATCTTCCGGATGGTAGAAAATCAACCCTCGTCAAAGCCAGGGTCAACCCACAAACTGCCATTACAGAAACGTGCCTTGAGTTATCCAGTGTCTGGTTTTAAGCATAAGCTGGACAACTCCCCGTACCTTAACATCGTTAAGATATGAACCATTCTATATCCAATATAGAAACAGAGGCACTAATTTAATTGGAACCAGATTCAAATCATGCAGCTGTCTCCAGTGCATATCAACTTTAATGGAGAGAGACTAATCAGCATTACTCAACATAGGAATACATCCAATTATGAGTAACCCGAAAGAGAAACAAGTTTCTCAAAACCATTACTATCAACTGAATACCAATCATAAGAATCTACATCTTTGATCTCTTTGAAGAATCCCGATACTTACGACAGCTGGTTCTCTACTTTATTCTTATACCCATAACTTCTCAAAACTTAGACATTGTATTTCTACGAAACACTTGTCTAAAAACTAGAGAAGTCATAAGTGAACAGAACATAGTACGAGAACCTACCCCTTTGTCCTAATGGACACTGGACAACATACAATACTCTGTATAAGTCCACTGAGTTGAATAACTCAAAACCTGCGCATCGTAGGTTGAAAACTGTACCCAGGCGATTTCCTCAAATATCACCAATTACAACGAATTCCGATATAATGAGGATGATCACCTAATTTCCAATAACTTACTCCCACTCATCATCTGTAATAACCATACAGATATGAGAATGAAACCTGGTAAATACATACCCTGGAGTAAGTATCTAATCGGGAAATCTGTTTTCCTTTAACAATGCACAGTGAATCTGAAACATGAAAATGTTTCGTAGGGGTATCCTGGTATTCTTAGTAATGTCTCTTCCATAAACCAATTCAAGACTATAACCGTATATTTCCTTTGCCATCTCTCCAAATCCCTTTATTTGTCTTTATTCATTACCTTCTGTACACCATCATTAGGCTAAATGGTTTTCTTCCTTCCCTATCGTTCGGCACCAGCCTATGGTTTGGAAGAAGACTATCCAGTAAGCATAACAGGTGTACCCTCCTAATTCTAGGAGTACTCGCAACTTGAGAGAAGGTGATGATAAAAGAAAACTGAATACCTTATTCTATTTCTCCCGAACTGGGGGAAAAACAAAGGTGAAATAGGAGTGGCGATGAAGTACGCGGTTTGGTCGTGAATGATAACAGTCACAATTTACTTTGCCCTCTTTCTAATCCATTTATTTTGTCTTTAGTTATTCCCTTCTGTACACCCTACTTAGGCTAATTGGTTTTCTTCATCCCTACCTTTCGGCACCTGCCTATGGTTTGAAAGAAGACTATCCAATAAGCGTAATAGGTGTACTCTCCTAGACTAAGGAGCTCTCGCAACCTGAGAGAAGGTGATAATAAAAGACAACTGAATAAACCAATTCTATTTCTCCTGAACCTGGATCCATCCCCGAAGAAGTCCCTTCGAGTTCGTATATAACCATACGATGGATCTATCCAATGGATGTGGATGTCCGTAGTAATACGGGGTGTTCTGAGAAATACAAAGGGTAAAAGAAGGAGCGACAATGACTTATGCAACTATAGACAATCCAAAAGCCAGTATTTTAAGAAGGTTCGGTCAACTTGGTCACTGAGTCATAGTCTAGGGTTGGTCAAAGGTCGCTGCCAAAGAGAGAGAGAAAAGAAACACTCTGCGTGCACTCTAACCTAGATCAGAATGGTTATCACTTTATCTAATCAGGAAACCTCCCACTGTAATCTCAAATTCTCCTCCAAACCTGAAAGATGAATTAGTCGGGATCACCCGAAGAGTAAACCAACGCATCAGTGGGAATCGGGATCCAACTATCATCGCATGATAACTTGATGGAAGCCACTCAAGTTATCACACTCCAGAAGGTATGCGCATGTCTGGCAAGTTTCCTGTATGTTTGAAACACCCGATGTGATTTTTGCCCCATGCTCTTATGACCTTGACGAAAGCCAACAAATCATAAGTCACATGTCAAGTTCTGCCCGTCATAGTCCAGGTTAATTTGAACCCACCCATACATACCCTTGACGAAAGCCAACAAGGTAATACGACTATCCCAAACAAACACATCTATCTATGCTACAAATGAATACCCCAGCAGCTACCAAGCACTATGCCTTGACGAAAGCCAACAAACATAGCTTGAATACTACTGACCATCCATAAGATACGATGGAGGGCTATGGCTGGTTTTTGGCGAAAAACCTTTAACGTAATGAACTTGATCTCGTTGAAGGAACCTGATAGTTTTTTATAAAAATATAGTGACGAAAAACCTTTTGCTAAAGAGGTCACTCCCGGTGAAGGGATCTCGGCTCTTTCCTCATGGAATGAGGTGCAGGATATTCCAACTGAATACCGCGATGCAAAGCAACTTGTAATCGACTATATTGAAGTTATTACCCTGACGTAAACTTATGCCCAAGGGGTCATTCCCGGTGAAGGGATCTCGGCCCTTGCCTCGTCGAATGAGGTGCGGGATATTCTGACTGAATATCACTATGCAAAACAAAAGGAAACATCTTTGTAATAACACCTTTTAAAATTCGTTCCAACAACATCAAATATAGGTTTGTTTTATCCTTGCATTGATAAGAATCAATGCAGTCCCATCAATCAATCACACCAGGAAAGAACGAAAATATAATGTACGTATATGCCATCCGCATTCGCCACTGGGTCCCGTCATCACCCGTTAGGTTACTTAACTAACGAAAGAGCGGGACTGGACTAGCGCGGGTGTAAAACATATACAACATCTAATAATATATATACCAATATACAATAATCGTTCCAGGCGTGATAATATGCAACATTACAGAAAAGTAATAAGCATCACAGAATAATACAGATAATCTGGGATCCCCGGGTTTCACAGAGCCGCTGCTGAAAACCGACGTTCCCCTGGTCGTGTGGATAGCCTGTGCAATGAAACCTAAACCCTTACGGGTGCGGTAAGTTACCCACCAAAACCTGAAGCGAGGTAGTCCCCACAGCATAGTGAATGAAACACTCGGCACTTCACGGAATCCGGTAAATTGAGTACCCCTCCTTGGGTCAACCTGTACCCCCTACGAGTGCGGCGAATAACCTTCCAATTTTAGAGTAAGGTCCCTTTGCCTCTCAAAGCCATAAGATACGGACCCGTTGCCCTCCAGAACTCGGCTATCCGTGCACTCCGTCGCGGGATAAACCTAGTACAGAAATAAAAATATGTACAACGGGTACATCGACCTCAACCCGGTCGTGCCCCAAAAGAATATTATACAAACAGGCAGTGACGGCAGTCCATATGTTGGACGCCCCGTAATATCAAATGTACAAATAAATCCAAACTGCACTATCATTGCACCCTGCTATCCACCACGATATATCCGCAACAATACAGCACTACACAGAACATCAATGCGAATGTCACGTTCGCAAACCCGTCTAAAAAAACTATAGCAATCAGACGCGGTTTACCGATCGAATGACATTCCCGGTCGGAGATATAATGTAAATACTGCATACTAACAAGTTTAAAATTTCGATCGACTAAATTTCCCGAAGTGGGCCCCACGTACATCTGCAATACAGTAACAAAATCTAGGCCCAAAAGAAATATTCCAAAACCCACAAATTCCCAAAAGAAGCTCACTGCAAAAAAATGGATCACTGTTCCCACATAACGGCCGCGGTTCCGCGGTCAAACTCTAGGTTTGACCACGGATCCACGGCGTTACTGTAGGATCACGTGCCCAATTTTTTGACGTAGGCTTAAAAAACCCTGCTTAATTTTCTGACATGATCAAAATAATTTTTAGACACTGTTTAAAATTAACAGATTCTTTGAATTTGGAATTTGCGGTTTTCGAAAATCCGTTCGATCGATATTTTAAACACGTTAGCACAAGTTAGTATAACTTAATGGTGAGACTCTGATACCACTGTAAGTCCACGGTAGCGCCCCAGCCGTCTAACAGACGCCAAATGCAGAACAAAAACTTTTTACAACTGGCGCTATCGCGTACTATAACCCGGATCTGCCATTAAAGCTAAACTAACAAATTACAAAGGGGGTAGAAAGGTTATACCGAACGATCCGAGTCCTTCGGTCTTCAACTATCATCCCATGCTTGTTGCGGCTGCTCCGATCTCCTGAATCTCCAGTCTCGTCGTCCAGGTGGCACCACGTCGACGGATCTTTAAACGGGCTCCCGCCTCTGAACCGAGGCAACTCGATCGTCAAGTTTGCTAGAAGAGACGACAAAGATGTTGTAGAGAATGAGTAGAACACTTTGTCTTACGTCCAAGGCTATGGACGAACGGTTAATGAAGTTGCCAATTGGAATCGGGTAAATGGAAATTGGGCTATGAAATTTCCATACACTCAATTATCATAGTCTTTTCTCTCAAAACTAAAAATGAACAACCATGATCCCACACCAAGCATGGCCGGCCACTATATGGAGGTGGGGGGTGAGTGTAGGAGGGGGGGTGACCATTAGCACATAAAGAAAAGCATGAGTCAAAGATACACCTAGTATGAATGCATTAATGCAAGTGATGAATCATAATACATAGTCATCAACACATTAATGCACCATTAATGAACATAGCCACCTCACCATCCTAGTCACCATCCTAGTCAACTCTTCTAGAAGCTTCCACACTTATCTCAAGAAAAGATAAATCCGTATTTAACCAAATGTTAAATACGGCTGATAGAAAACTGGAAACTGGCTACTTCCAAAAGTGATCCTGAAACGAATTTCAGGATAACCCCGTATCAGTATAAACATACCCGCATTTGTATTATGACCGAATACAAATGGATCTGAGACAAAGATATTATATCTACACAGTATAATACTCGGATCCGGCTTGAACCAAAGCCGACCAGTATTATCTGCCCGAAAAATGACACGTGCGAAAATGCACGTGCATTTTCTGAACCTTGCCATATCACCATACGGCCTCTACAACGTTTCGCCCGAACTTGGGAAAGTGTCTGTGGGGGACTCTAATGACTCATCAACACACTGGCACTGGGTATAACCACTAGCACGTTAGAGGTACAAGCTGTACGTAACGGTTTGCCTATGTATTGATTGGAAGGGAAGCTGACGAGCGAACTCATCTATAAACCCTACTGAGCCTGACAGTGACAATGTATATACAGTCCGGTTCGTTTGTCTAAAGAGTATCGCATATCGAGTCTAGGGGGGTGGATAAAGTCAGACCCCTAATAACGCGATAAATCGTGTCGGTATGAAGCCCATCACCACCTGAGAAACTACTGATCCAAATCAGTAATTCTCCACTACCTCGGCCGAGGATTCCTAGTGATGGCCATCCGTGCACTGCGCGACATTAACCCCCTCTATCATCATGCAATAGTGAACTAAAGCTTGTATACGATGATAAAGACAAACCAGATAGCATACTATCATCACGAGCAAGACTGTCATATCGGTATAGGTCCTGCCTCAATCATTGCAATCACATATCTGCGATCCAATAATTGACTTTGAGGGCACTATCTCCAACACACCCTATTCCGGACTGGTTGAGACTGATTCCGGGGGCTAGCTCCACGCTCCATCTCAACCTTTGATGAGTTGGCCACCCAATACCCCAGTCACTTTGTCGGGAACAGACGACAAAAGAGAACGGTCGACTACCTGTTCACCATAAAGAGCGGGTATAAGGAATCCTTCAAGGGGTATGTCACTCGCTTCTACAACGCCCTCTTGGAGGTTCCCGAGTACCGCGATGAAACGGTAATCACCGCACTAAGGTCGGGTCTTAGGCACAAAGAGTGGCTCCGCTCTTTTGCAGTAGCACAACCTAAGACCATGGCCGAAGTAAAAGCTTGGACTGAGCGGGAAATCCAACTCGAGTCCGAGGTGAACTCCAACCTGCCCAGAGGCGACGAAGCCGACCAGAAGAAAAGGAGCAGGGAAGAGAAAAAGAAAGTTGACCGTCCAATACCTTACTCCCCGAGGTTTTAGAAGTACACTCCTCTGAATATCTCCCAAGCCGAGCTGTTGGAGGAAGCAAAGAGCGAGAGGTTCTTCAAACTCCCACCAGTTACCTAGATAGCGGGCAAGCGTCTCCGTGGCCCTATTGCGCCTATCACAGGATGCAGGGTCACCCGACTGAGAACAGCAAGCAACTTCGTGATTGCATCGAGGAGTTGATCCGCTCGGGCCACCTGGTAAAATATCTACAGGACAAGCGGCAGGCGGAGCGGGATCAAAAAGACCAAACCCCTCCCAGGGAATTAACGATCGGGCAGATCATGGTCGTCACCGACTGACCCGAGTCCAAGCTATAGGGATTGCCGCCGAATCCGGTCATTCAACACGGGAGAGTTTAAACTGTATCATCAAATCTATATTTTATTTAATAATAAAGATTCTTGCTTCCCTGCGATCTAAACTGCTTCTTTTTGTTTCCATGCTAAAAACATCCCGCAAGACTGGTGGGTAGCTTTCTACCCATCAAGCAAGAGCCAGCCCTTCACTCAAGAAGCTCGGATGCGCGTATAGATAGAAGATCTAAAGCCTTCACCACGAGGCGGCCGCTCAGCTTCCTTCCTGGTCCATCCGCAGCGGGTAGCTTCCTACCCAATAACGCTGGGGATCGAAAGCCCTCACCAAGAGGCCGCCGAGCAATTTCATGCAGGCTAATCCCTAGCGGGTAGCCTCCTACCCAACTACACTAAAGATAGAAAGCCATCATCATGAGGCCACCGAGCAGCTTCCCTGCCCAGTCCATCCCTAGCGGGCAGCTTACCCATCAACGCTAAGGATCTAAAGCCCTACTACAGAGGCCATCGAGCAGCTTCCCTGCCCAATCCATCCCTAACGGGTAGCTTCCTACACATCTACGCTAAGGATCTAAAACCTTTCTCTCGAGGCCACCGAGTAGCTTCACTGCCTGGTCCATCCCTAGCGGGTAGCTTCCTACCCATCAACGCTAAGGGTCTAAAGCCCTCCTCAAGAGGCCACCGCGTAGCTTCTTGCCCAGTCCATCCGCAGTGGATAGCTTCCTGTCCAACAACACTGTGGATCAAAAGCCCTCGCCAAGAGGCCGCCGAACAATTTCTTGCTGGCCAATCCCTAGCGGGTAGCTTCCTACCCAACAACACTAAAGATTGAAAGCCCTCATCACGAGGCCGCCGAGCAGGTTCCTGCTGGCCAATCCCTAGAGAGTAGCTTCCTACCCAATAACGCTAAGGATCGAAAACCCTCATCACGAGGCCGCCGAGCAGCCTCCCTGCCCGGTCCATCTCTAGCGGGTAGCTTTCTACCCATCTACACTAAGGATCTAAAACCCTCCTCTCGAGGCCACCGAGCAGCTTCCCTGCCCAGTCCATCCCTAACGGGTAGATTCTTACCCATCAATGGTAAGGATCTAAAGCTTTACTACAGAGGCCACCGAGCAGCTTCCCTTCCTGGTCCATCCCTAGCGGGTATCTTCCTACCCATCTACGTTAAAGATCTAAAGCCCTCCTCTTGAGACCACCGAGCATCTTCCCTGCCCGGTCCATCCTTAGTGGGTAGCTTCCTACCCATCTACACTAAGGATCTAAAGC
This sequence comes from Agapanthus africanus, assembly GCA_030015575.1. Taxonomy (NCBI): domain Eukaryota; kingdom Viridiplantae; phylum Streptophyta; class Magnoliopsida; order Asparagales; family Amaryllidaceae; genus Agapanthus; species Agapanthus africanus. The sequence goes on from CM057338.1 coordinate 461,632,684, forward strand.
CCTCCTCTTGAGACCACCGAGCAGCTTCGCCTTGTCCATCCCTAGCGGGTAGCTTCCTATCCATCTACGCTAAGGATTTAAAGCCCTCCTCTCGAGGCCACCGAGCAGCTTCCCTGCCCGGTCCATCCCTAGCGGATAGCTTCCTGTAAGCCGATGTCGCGCACCCCGCAGTTCGTGGGGAGGCAGAATTTTCAGAAACAATGATATTTGACTATGTAACACTGGCTAAAACTCCAGCATCTTTACTAAAGCCTTAACTAGCTAATCTATCTAGAGGTTTAACTACACTGTATAATGGTTATACCTCCAAGGTACGGTCCTTCGGGTCTTCTAGTGCTCCTCTCCAAGGCTCCTCGGTGATCGGATCGGGCTAGCTCCATCGGCCTTCTTGCGTCAAAGATGATCCACCGTGAGAGAATATGCTCCAAGCTTCAACCTCTAAATGAGATAACTAAGGTAGATGGTTCGCTAAACTAACTAGTTTAGGAGATGTAGAATGTCTAATGGATTGTTTGTCTCACTAAACCCTTGGCTCACAACACATGTGAAGGTTAGGATTTAATTTTTGAGAAAGAAGGAGATGGAGGAACTCAAGAGAGAAAGAGATGAGAGCAACTCAAGAAATGAGCTCAAGAAAATAGAATGACTAAAAGTGTGAAGTATTGTGTAGAGAATGGATAATAAACTCAACTCAATAATTCAAGCATGCAATAAAATATAATAAAATAAAGCACCCATGCTTGAATAGTGAGTCAAAACCAATATAATAATCCATGGCCATACTCTACACCATGACTCCAAAGTCTCCTCCATTTCCACCTCATTAATCCATTTAAGTAAATGGATAAAAACCAATAATAAGGTGGCTCCTTCTGGAAGCATGCCTTGATAAATTACAAGAATGCCCCTCTCACTGTATATACATACCTGTATCTGTATTCCAAAAAATACGGATAAACTGAGACAATAACAATCCAATAATACAATACTAGGATCCGGCTTAAACCAAAACCCACTAGTATTGTCGGTCCAATCAGCATCCGTGTAAAAGTACACGTACGTGATCGAAGCCCAGTCGTAAAACCATACGACGTCTACATCAATTGCCTGAAGCAGGAAAACCCTCTGTATGGGACTCTAAAGACTCGACGGTACACTGGCAATGGGTTTAACCACAAGCCGTCAGCTGTACTAGCTGCACGTAACGGCTATCCAGGTATTTGTCGATAAGAAGACTGATGAGGAAATTGAGCCTATCGGTGACAATCTCCGTACAGTCCGGTCTGTTAGTCTGAGATACTCGCATATCTGCCTAGGGGGATGGTAAACGTCAGACCCCTAACAATGTGATAAGTCGTGTCGGAGGAGAGCCCAGTACACCATGAGAAACTACCGGAGTACCTTACCAGTATTTCTCGTCTGCCCTAGCCAGGGACTTTTTGTAATGGCTTTCCGAACACTGCGTGATATCAACTCCAATACCGGGAGAGACGATCCTATCTGATCACTACTGTCTCCAGGTGCTTCGGGACTACACCCAACTACTACCTGTTTGCACGACTCTTTTGAGCGTGGTAGGATAGTAATCAAAGTGGAGTGGGAACACACTCGAGACGAAGTAGCGATGGAAAGTCAATAGACTAAGCTGTACTCATGCCACCTGGGAACTGTTATCTGACGATAGGTATAATACCAACCAGCAGTTCCCGGTGAGTCCTGTCCAGTGTAACTCACAACCCAGTGAGCACCTGCATAGCTTCTCCAGTACGTCGTACTAATGGCTATGGGACAGACCATATCCCCTGCTAGGATAAGAAGCATATACACTAGTCTACTCGATACCCCGTCTCGATAATCTAACGACTAGGGACCTGTATAAAGATGTGCTTATAGACTACCCATCCCCCACGAGTGTGTCTGCCATCACAACGCTGGTAGTTAAGCAAAGATCCTAAGGGCTCTACCAATATGTATAAGCGATATGCTAAAAGAAACACATGCACATATTGAGGTAGAATCAAACCAGGTAGTATACTACCATATCGAGCAAGACTATTATTATAACTATGAAATATCCCAAGTATCTAATATGTAATATACAATCCAGTATGATACAATAATGGCCTTTAGGGCATATATCACTAACAATTTGCCACTTGCACTAAGGCCATGTATTGGCATATCGTAGACCTATCATCTCGATTAGCCGCTCTAACTGTATGTGAGGGATAGCCTTTGTGAGTGGATCTGCAGTGTTGTTCTCTGTCTCTACTCTCCGCATCTCGATCTCCCGTCGATCAATAATCTCCCTGATCAGTTGGAACCACCTCAGGATGTGTCTGGACTTCTAATGGGACCTTGGTTCCTTCGCCAAAACTATAGCGCCATTGTCACAATACAACGGTATTGGATCAACAATGGATGGAACAACCAGAAGCTCTGCCACGAACTTTCTGATCCAGACTGCTTCCTTCGCGGCATCACAGGCAACAATATACTCCACTTCCATAGTCGAGTCAGCAACGGTTTCCTGTTTTGAGCTCTTCCAAACAACCGCCCCTCCATTTAGGGTAATGACATGACCCGACATGGACTTAGAGTCATCCTTGTCACTCTGGAAGCTTGAGTCAGCGAAGGCCTCGATCTGGAGGTCTTCCCTGCGGTATACCAAGAACATCTTCTTAGTCCTTCTCAGGTACTTAAGAATATTCTTCACTGCTATCTAGTGCTTCTCCTCTGAGTTTGACTGATACCGGCTTACAACGCACAGGGCGTATGCTATATCTGGTCCAGTACATAATATCGCATGCATTATAGAGCCTACCGCTGAAGCGTAGGGTATAATAGACATGCGAGGCCTTTCCAAATCAGTCTTGAGAGACATCTCTTTGGAGAGGGTGATTCCGTGTAACATTTTGGAAAAATTTAATAATATTAAATTATATTTCTATTATAAAAATTATAAAGTTGATAAGTTTACGAAAATGATATCGCTCATGAAATTGAGCATCGGAATCATATCCGAAAAATATAATTATTTTGATAAATGTAAATACAAGTGTGATATCAATTAAAAATGATATATTTAATTATTTTAACATTATATTGAATTTTACACTAAACTAATGACATTTAGGTGATAGGTTAATTATTTCATATCTTTTATTTCTTATGAATGTACAATTGTATTATGAGGGTTTTCTTTATTTTTACATTCCATTTTAAAATTATGGTTGGTTTAAGATATGCTAGAATACACCCTCATAACACCTCACCCTCACCCTTGCTCACATCTCTACTCCTCATCCTTCTTCATTTTACACCTCCTTCTTCAAATCCAACATCTCCTCCTTGCATGAATCACTCATGCTTCATCAAGTGACACCACCTCCTTCCTCTCATGCCACCTCCCCCTCTCATCACACACCACATGCTTTCTCTACAAAGCTCCTCACCCTATTTACACATTTTGATTGTAGAAATTCAGTAGCTATTCCAACTGAAACCATACCCTTTTCAGCTCCAAACCAATAAATTCTCTAAGTGTTCATATCATAGAGAGAGAGAAATGGTTTCCTTCATCAAGTGTACCCTTCATCAAACACAATACACTACAACTCTTAGAGGATTCCATCATACGATTCTGGAGCTGGTGTTCTCTTGTGAATCATTCCATAGGTATAAGTTCAACTATACCGTTTTAGTTCAATTCAGTTTTTGTATGAAATCGGATATCGTATTTTGATAAGTTTAGCCTCTGTTTGAATTTACTCTAGTTTAGTTGATAAATAAAGTAATCAAACAACTAAATAATCTTATAGACTAGACCTAGAATAAATCATAGGAAAACGACCCATGGACCTCGGATTTTGGCCGGCGTCATGAAGGAAAAATCCGAGCTCGCCGGATTTGTGAGAGAATTAGGTGTTGTGGGTTTTTGGGTATCTCTCTGTAGGTGTTTGGGTATGTTTGGTATTTTTAAATAAGTTAATTTTTCAGTAGGTTAAATCTGTAAGCTAATATCAGATTGGGGTAAAATTCTATATACGATACGCAGCATGTTTAGTTGTACAGTATTATAAACTAGGTTTTTGTGTAAAATTAGCTACTGTAATTGAATCTTGAACTAACAGGTATAATTACTAGAAAAACTAGCAAGACCAAAAGTATAATAAGACCACTAGAAGATACAACTTAAGACCCTATCCCCAAACTCCCTATTTCATCCGGCAACACACACCAAAATTCCGGCGACGCCGGCCATCCTATGGCTTTTGGTGTTGATTCTTCTTCTGTAGCTTTGAGTTTGTATTTTACAAGTCTCTGTATTGTTTGTGTTGTCTAAATATTTATACAGTAAAATCTGGGAACGTTTTAGAAATGGTTTTATCAAATTTCAGATATTTACGATACGGAGTTTTCGTATTTTGATGTTGCAGCTGAACCGTTAACGTTTATACGTTAACGACAGAATTATATTGTCGTTTGGGGTTAAGTATGCTGTAGGTTCTAATCTACGGGCGTTTAGCTTGTTGTTTTGGTTTTCGATATGATATTTACATCAATGCGATTTAAATACGAATATAGGTACGATTTGAGGATTCCGAGACGGAGTTGGCGATATAGCAGCGTGGATTCAGCGAGCTTTTAAGTTGGTGAGTAGATTTACATCTACGGGGGAAGTCGGGTGGATAGCGTATAGCACCCCCGCAACCTTATAAATATTATTATGATCTCTAGTTAGTATAGTAGTTATTTAAGGTATTGAGCAATTATCGCATCTTATATGTCCTTCATTTGCATAGAGTTCATTTATGGTTTTACGTGAGACATGTGCGTGATGTTAGATCCGTACGACATAGATAAGATTTGATGAGTTTGTGCGAGGGATCATGCCGTACTTAAGATGATACAGATATAGCGATATGATGAGATATAATACAAGAATTTATACGTATTGGAAATGATGAAATTTGTATGCCGAATAACGGCTAATTTATCCTTTGACTCGTAGAGTTTGGTTATATTCTGTTTTAGGATGTAATACTTGTGTGAGCTATATTCTTTTAGAAAAACTAAGATTCGTTTGTCTTTTGAATAAAATACTAGGATGCGTGCTAGTTTCTAAAACGGATATGTATTTTAAATCTAGGGCAGTTTCCTTACTTCAAACTTAACGTTTTGATCATTTCTAAAGATAATGGTATAGCTCATAGCAAGTAATTACAATAGTTACGTTTAAATTACTTTACATGTTTGCATTATATTATCAATATTATACGTTTCTGGGTTACGCACACTCTGATAGAACACTGCACCAAATACTAATGAATACTATGCTACACAAGCACGTAAATATATGTTACACTACACCTCATTGGTACTGCTATGTCACTGTAGAACCGTTCTGTTGTAGAATGCGTATATGTACATGTGTTAATATAAATAGGTTGTTACACCATAAAACACTTGCACAAATACTAATGATTGCCATGTTGCACGAGCACAGACGCGTATGCTACACTATATATCATTAGTAGTGCCATGACACAGTAGAATTGAGATCATTATGCTTATGTGATAGTTACGTAGTATTTCTTTATTCCTGTTGTAAGTTACGAATATTAGTACTATAGATGCTGTATTTGATTCTTATGGATTTTCTGGATATTTTACTCCTGATGATATATATTGGTGGTATGGGACACTGTTATATATATATATATATATATATATATATATATATATAATATCATCAATACAATTTATACAAGTTTCTTATTTCTCACTTGATATTTTTGATATGATGAGTAAACGTCCACCATGAGTTTTGTGTTTTCTGATTTTGATATCCGAACCGAGTCGGGGGTCATACGGTTGCGGATTTGTATATTATCCAGACTGAGTCGGTGGGCATTCAATTTGATACAAGGTGGACCCAATCGAGACCGAGGGGCCGGATAGCTACAGTTGTAGGCGGGAAGCCTATCGAGGATACTCGATTCCGGAGATAGAGATGAGCACGGTAGATATCCCGGGGATACTGATCGGGGTTCGATTGGACAAGGCTGATATTCAGGGAATACTGACCGGTGCTAGGGATATCGGGTGGCGATCATCTGTTGAGATGGTGTCGACGGTATCGGTATTTACGTGTTGATGCTGGACATGAGAGATTTCTGATTTTGATGTCGATACTGGACTTCCATATATATTGATATGATTGTTATCATGAGGTACACAGTTAGATTTCATTTATTGGATTCGACTAGGAATGATCCAGGAAATAGAACCTATATGTATATTCTACTTAGGGTTGCATGACAGTTAATATTACATTATGAAACATACGCATATCATATTATCTTAGTACAGATTATGATAGGACTATACTTATAACCTAGGTATCGTCATGCATTTCGATTTCTACCTTTAGATGTACTTTTATTCACTGAGTTGGCAACTCATACCCGTTATGCCACAGTTTCTTGCAGGTTTCACCGCTTGGATTATCAGCGGCTTGGGCACACATTCTTTTCGATGATTGATTGGTAAGTGGGTTATTATTGTATAGTACTCACTCTTGATTATTCATATATTCTTGTATCTAGTGGAAACTTCATCAACTTAGAAGTGCTACATTATGGACTTAGAAGCAAGATTTAGAGTTTATGTGTGTTGATGTCGCACTCTTTGGAGTCGATTTATGATTTAGGTTGTTAGTTGCTCCATCGTTTGGACGTGGAGACAAGCTTCCGTTGGGAGGCTATTTTATGGTTATGTTGTATCAGGTTTTACAAAAATTGTAAAGGAGGTGACGTAAAATTTCAAAACATCATAGATGCTTTCCAACATACTTAGTTAAATTCAAATGTTATTTTTAAATTGATTTCATCGGATGACTATTTTAAAACCCACCTCCAATAATTTTAAAAAGGGTTTAGATTTCGGGTTTCGGCTTACTTGAACCGTGTCGACGTCTTTAGATGTCACGTGTTTTAAGTGCCGGTCACGTACCACATTTGGGTTGTGACAAAGTTGGTATCAGAGCGTTTGGTTTAACCTTTGTTCGAGTCTGGGTTGACTATATGGAGTCCGGGCATACATTTTGGTACCTGGGTTTGACCTTATAGGACTTAGACTTGACTTTGGGGGTCTTATACCCGAACTTTCGTTATATAGGATGATCTTTGTTGATGGAGTAGGTACTAAGTAGAGTGACATACCGTACATATGTTCCGCGGCATATTTACGATATGATACTCCGCCTAAGATACCTTATGAACTATATCTTGAGATCTTCCTTCTATTCATTCCGTTGATCTATCTTCGTCAGTACACGATTGATTGTTTCGATCACCATGTTTATGAGGGCCGAGAGGGCTGCAGTTAGAGATACGGTCAGAACAGACTTTTCTGGGACAAGGACTGACCAGGATGACATTCCGGTGATATAGAGCCACGTCGTTTATTGATATTGATCGAGTTTTAATATTGAAGCGACTTTCTTCGGGATCCGCACCGGATGGAAGAATCATTGCTAGAGATCAGTCGGACTTAAGGCGTAATGCTTTTCCCTTCTCTGAAGATCGTGGTGTTGCGTTCTGTTTATATATAGCGATAATAAAAATTGTGGAGGTTATCAAAAGGTTGTTTCCAAAGTTTATGAAGCAAAAGGTTGACGATGTTTACCAGTATAAATGGTCAACAGGATTCATAGCCATTCAGAGGTGGGATGGTTAAGACTTTTAATCCATTATGACGCTCCGATACGAGATCGGTGAAATTGATGTACTTCTACAGATGGATCTTGCTTAGAACAGATGCAAGTCGTTCGAGAAAGAGATCGTGCAGTAAGTTTTCCTCCGACCAAGTTGGATGAGTTTTCGAAGGTGAGCTTAGTTAGATTCTTTTACAGAGTATCAGAGATGCCGGATTCGTGTTTTTAAAAATCTTGTAAGACTCCGGGCATGGTCATGATCGAGTATGACTTGCAACTCGCCGGATAGTTGAGGAACGCTCTTTAAGTGATTAATATTGGAAATGTATGAAATAGGAGATTTATGCAGGTTTTAGGGGACTGTTGATCTTCACCGCCGATGTTGAAGATTCAAAGCCAATGCAGAAGAGAGTACGACCATATGTTTAGGGACATTTTAAGAAAATGACAGTCGTTATTAAAGAGAAAGTGGATTCAGAACTGGGTGTTAGTTCCGGGAAGGCTGGATAAATGATTTAGCAGAAGATTTGATGAATTCTTTTCCAGGAGTTTATAACAAATAATATTGGACTAGGATTAGTTGTTAGCACACAAGTAGAGGACAGAGATTTTCGTTATCAACATGTTACGTTACAAAAGACTGGACTACTGGTCAAGAAAGTGTGATGGGATGTATCCGCAATAATACGTATGGTGTTGTTGCTCCTCGCCGGACGATCGCATACAGAAGCTATGGTATTAGAGATCTGTAAGAAGAACTAGAATTCAGAGACAGAGAACGTTAGAACGTGGCAGACGGCAAGTAGTAATCCTTGCTATGCCAATTCCGGTGGTATAAACACCTTTCGACATTGAAGAGAATATGCTTCGATGTCCTTTGGGTTCGAATTACGTTTTTAAAATTTAAAATATTCATTTTCAAACGTTGGAGAAAGGACAACTCGACGTCCGAAATTTTGATATATGTATTTTGAGGATTTAAGGATCAATTTGTGTTTTGTGCACACCAGGTGCACTTGATGAGAATTCTATGTACAGTAATTCCCTTTTATTTATGTTTTGTGACCACCAGGTGCACTTGTTGAGATTTTAGTGCAAGGTGACTGCTCTCGATTGGAGTGTTGTGTACACCGGATGCACTATACTGATTTTCCGTGCACATCAGATGCACATGGTTAAGAATTTATATATATATATATATTCTAGGTATAGTTGGTTTGATTTCGTGCACACTAGTTGCCCGTTTTGATTTTGTGCACTCTGATGCATTTGATTTTAGTTTTGTGCACCCCGATGCACTTGGTATTATTTTGTATACTTTTATTCTATGCACAGTGGATGCAGTGGATATCGTTTCGTGCACGCCTGTTGCCCTTGGCACTGTTGTTTTCGTGCACACCGTGAAGTGTGGTTTGAGACTAACGTGCAAACCCATTAAGGTTGATTTTGTTTTCGTGCTTTGGACTTGATAGGATATGTGATAAAATTGATTTTATATTTTCGCTTGGTCGTGTGCACTGATATTGTACTGCGATCATGGCATTGATTTTGTGTACTTAGGATACACAACGGTTTTCGTATTTGGCAAAATTTTTGTCATAACTGGAGTAATTCTCATAGCAAACGCTAGAGTTACAATTATGAAAGATTATATGTTTTGAGTTTTCACGCACACGGTTGCGTTGTGATGCATTTTAGCTCATATGGGACTTTGGAGTCTTGTTATATCGAACAAAAATTATGTTTTAAAATTGGACCCCGGGAATTTTTTTAAATAAGCAATTGGGATAAGAAAATATTTTAAGAAAGATGTTTAATTTAAATTCGGAGACCGAATTTCTTTAAGGGGGAGAGACTGTAACATTTTGGAAAAATTTAATAATATTAAATTATATTTCTATTATAAAAATAATAAAGTTGATAAGTTTACGAAAATGATATCGCTTATGAAATTGAGTATCGGAATCATATCCGAAAAATGTAATTATTTTAATAAATGTAAATACAAGTGTGATATCAATTAAAAATGATATATTTAATTATTTTAACATAATATTGAATTTTACACTAAGCTAATGACATTTAGGTGATAGGTTAATTATTTCATATCTTTTATTTCTTATGAATGTACAATTGTATTATGAGGGTTTTCTTTATTTTTACATTCCATTTTAAAATTATGGTTGGTTTAAGATATACTAGGATACACCCTCATAACACCTCACCTTCACCCTTGCTCACATCTCTACACCTCCTCCTTCTTCATTTTACACCCTTCTTCAAATCCAACACCTCCTCCTTGCATGAATCACTCATGCTTCATCAAGTGACACCACCTCCTTCCTCTCATGCCACCTCCCCCTCTCATCACACACCACATATTTTCTCTACAAAGCTCCTCAACCTATTTACACATTTTGATTATAGGAATTCAGTAGCTATTCCAACTGAAAGCATACCCTTTTCAGCTCCAAACCAATAAATTCTCTAAGTGTTCATATCATAGAGAGAGAGAAATGGCTTCCTTCATCAAGTGTACCCTTCATCAAACACAATACACTACAACCCTTAGAGGATTCCATCATAGGATTCTGGAGCTGGTGTTCTCTTGTGAATCATTCCATAGGTATAAGTTCAACTATACCGTTTTAGTTCAATTCAGTTTTTGTATGAAATCGGATATCGTATTTTGATAAGTTTAGCCTCTGTTTGAATTTACTCTAGTTTAGTTGATAAATAAAGTAATCAAACAACTAAATAATCTTATAGACTAGACCTAGAATAAACCATAGGAAAACGACCCATGGACCTCGGATTTTGGCCGGCGACATGAAGGCAAAATCCGAGCTCGCCGGATTTGTGAGAGAATTAGGTGTTGTGGGTTTTTGGGTATCTCTCTGTAGGTTTTTGGGTATGTTTGGTATTTTTAAATAAGTTAGTTTTTCAGTAGGTTAAATCTGTAAGCTAATATCAGATTGGGGTAAAATTCTATATACGATACGCAGCATGTTTAGTTGTGCAGTATCATAAACTAAGTTTTTGTGTAAAATTAGCTACTGTAATTGAATCTGGAACTAACAGGTATAATTACTAGAAAAACTAGCAAGACCAAGAGTATAATAAGACCACTAGAAGATATCACTTAAGACCCTATCCCCAAACTCCCTATTCCATCCGGCAACACACACCAAAATTCCGGCGACGCCGGCCATCCTATGGCTTTTGGTGTTGATTCTTCTTCTGTAGGTTTGAGTTGGTATTTTAGAAGTCTCTGTATTGTTTGTGTTGTCTAAATATTTATACAGTAAAATCTGGGAACATTTTAGAAATGGTTTTATCAAATTTCAGATATCTACGATACGGGGTTTTCGTATTTTGATGTTGCAGCTGAACCGTTAACGTTTATACGTTAACGACAGAATTATATTGTCGTTTGGGGGTTAAGTATGCTGTAGGTTCTAATCTACGGGCGTTTAGCTTGTTGTTTTGGTTTTCGATATGATATTTACATCAATGCGATTTAAATACGAATATAGGTACGATTCGAGAATTCCGAGACAGAGTTTGCGATATAGCAGCGTGGATTCAACAAGCTTTTAAGTTGGTGAATAGATTTACATCTACGGGGGAAGTCGGGTGGATAGCGTATAGCACCCCCGCAACCTTATAAATATTTTTATGATCTCTAGTTAGTATAGTAGTTATTTAAGGTATTAAGAAATTATCGCATCTTATATGTCCTTCATTTGCATAGAGTTCGTTTATGGTTTTAAGTGAGACATGTACGTGATGTTTGATCCGTACGACATGGATATGATTTGATGAGTTTGTGCGAGGGATCATTTCGTACTTAAGATGATACAGATATAGCGATATGATGAGATGTAATACAAGGATTTATACGTATTGGAAATGATGAAATTTGTATGCCGAATAACGGCCAATTTATCCTTTGACTCGTAGAATTAGGTTATATTCTGTTTTAGGATGTAATACTTGTGTGAGCTATATTCTTTTAAAAAAAATAAGATTCGTTTATCTTTTAAATAAAATACTTGGATGCGTGCCAGTTTCTAAAACGTGTATATATTTTAAATCTAGGGCAGCTTCCTTACTTCAAACTTAATGTTTCGATCATTTCTAAAGATAATGGAATAGCTCATAGCAAGTAATTACAATAGTTACGTTTAGATTACTTTACATATTTGCATTATATTATCAATATTATACGTTTCTGCGTTACGCACACTCTGATAGAACACTGCACCAAATACCAATGAATACTATGCTGCACAAGCATGTAAATATATGTTACACTGCACCTCATTAGTACTGCCATATCACTGTAGAACCGTTCTATTGTAGAATGCGTATATGTACATGTGTTAATATAAATAGGTTGTTATACCGTAGAACACTTGCACAAATACTAATGATTTTCATATTGCACGAGCACAGACGCGTATGCTACACTACATATCATTAGTAGTACCATGACACAGTAGAATTGAGATCATTATGCCTGATCAGTCGAAAATACTGCATTTTTAACACATCAATTTCCCTACTATTTGCAATCATCTAAAGGTGTTTGGTATGAATATAGCACATATTAGCAAATTGTCTGTAAAATACCAAATAACTTGTGCTATACATTATAACCGGCATTTTGAGGGAAATTGAGTGTTTATTATTGCACGCATGATCTTTGTATATTGCAACACTTGTCTCGAGAATGTGTGCAGGAAATTCCAGGTAAAAGAGCCGAAACTGCGAAAAGTGCTGACAAAAATACGCCAAGTCTAAGACTTGTGATCTGGCAGTGAACAAGAAGTTATAAAAATATTCCAGACATTCTAAAAGTGCCACAAAGCCAACAGAGGAGTTACCTGAAAGTTTCATGCGCCAAGCCTTCCAAAGGGCCACGGATCCGCGGCCGAATGGGCTTGTTGGCGGAGGATCCGCGGTTGGGCTGACACGTCATCGGCAGAACACTATGTCAGGCTTCTCCTTCCAAGATCAAAACTTCTTCAAGACACTTTAAATTTCAGAAATCTCCAGAAGCTTCCGTCCTAACAGCCAAGCTTCTTGTACAAGCTAAACACCTCCAAGCTTCTAAAGTAAGCTAGCTAAATTTAGAAGGTTCTCCTCAACAGCCAAGCTTCTCAAGGAAGCTACATAACTAACTCAACCTAGAAGCTTTTACTCAACTACCAAGTTTGTAAGAGAAGCTAAATCAAGCTTAGCTTCTAAAGGAAGCTAATCCTAATCAAGTTTCTAGGGGAAGCTAAAGAAGAAGGCTATATAAAGGGATCCAAGGGCATCATTAAGAGGTTGTTGAAAATTGAGCCAAAATTCCACAAGTTGAGTGACACAACTTGTGCATCCAAACCCTCGCCTGAATCCAATTCCAAAGACAAATCAAGATCTATCGAGTACAAAATGAAGCAAGAATTCATCAAGCCTTTTTGAAGCGACGCCGATCTTCATTCGAGCAAATGATCCAAGATGATCCGCGACTCACGAAGACGATGCGAAGCTAATTCGACGATCGAGTTCTCTCCTCAATTCTTGTAGTCTTTGAGTGAATTGTAACGAAACGTTGAATAATAAAAGGTGAAGATTCTTGATCTTGCTTTTCTTTACATTTGAGCATTATGATGAGTTCTCAATTCTTGATTGTTTTCTTTTTCATGATGTTTGAGTGAAAACTCCGCTCGTGGAGGAATCGAGAAAATAGATAGATGATGATGATTAAATACTTGAACGATTCTTAAGTTTTATGATTTTGTAAACTTTAGGAAATTGAATCATCGACAACCTAGTTTCGAGCGAGATGCTTTCTTGAATATTTTCGCTCTTAATTAGAGATCAACGATCGATGATTGAATTTCCTAAAGGCTAGAATTTGAATGCTAATCAACGAAAAGACAAAGGATATGATGAAGAAACCCTAGTTTCTTCAAGAGATCCCTAAACCTCGTTGATCGTCATCGATCTAACAACAAATCTTCAATAGATAAGAATTTGTAATTCTAATTCCTCATCATCACTATCGATTGGATCGATTCCTACGAGCCTCATTACAAATCTTGGTAATTCATTTGATTTGGACAATTCTTGATTCGTGATTCTTGATCTTTAGTATTTCTTGATATTAGATCTAGTTCTTTACAATTCTTGAAACTAAATTTCAAAATTCTTGAACCATTTTCTTTTCTTCTTTAATTTTCAACTCGACTAAAACAATTACAATCAAATCACACTTTTCCTGTGGACGATCCGCACTCGCTAACGAACCTACAATTGACACCGTTATTGATTGCGGTTTACAAATTTCTTTGGTTGTGATCTTTACACTTTTCTATCTACACACCGAGAATCATTCAATCAATGCCTATGTGATATAGTTACGTAGTATTTCTTTATTCCTGTTGTAAGTTACGAATATTAGTACTATAGATGCTGTATTTGATTCTTATGGATTTTCTGGATATTTTACTCCCGATGATATATATCGGTGGTATGAGACACTGTTATATATGTATATATATAATATATCATCAATACAATCTATGCAAGTTTCTTATTCCTCACTTGATATTTTTGATATGATGAGTAAACGCCCACCATGAGTTTTTTGTTTTCTAATTTTGATATCCGAACTGAGTCGGGGGTCATACGGTTGCGGATTTGTATATTATCCAGATTGAGTTGGTGGGCATACAGTTGGATACATGGTGGACCCGGTCGAGACCGAGGGGCAGGATAGCCGCAGTTGTAGGAGGGGAGCCTAGCGAGGATACTCGATTCCGGAGATAGAGATGAGCACGGTAGATATCCCGGGGATACTGATCAGGGTTCGATTGGACACGGCTGATATTCAGGGAATACTGACCGGTGCTAGGGATATTGGGTGGCGATCATCTGTTGAGATGGTGTCGACGGTATCTGCATTTACGTGTTGATGCTGGACATGAGAGATTTCTGATTTTGATGTCGATGCTGGACTTCCATATATATTGATATGATTGTTATCATGAGGTACACAGTTAGATTTCATTTATTGGATTCGACTAGGAATGATCCGGGAAATAGTACCTATATGTATATTCTACTTAGGGTTGCATGACAGTTAATGTTGCATTATGATACATACGCATATCATGTTATATTAGTACAGATTATGATAGGACTATACTTATGACCTAGGTATCGTCATGCATTTCGATTTCTACCTTTAGATGTGTAAGACTACGGTAGCGCCCCGGCCGTCTTTCCGAGACCAAAATGCGGAAATGAAAATTTTTCTTAACTTGAAAACCGGCGCTATCGTATGCTTAAAACCCGGATCGAACCATTAACCTACAACTAACTATCTAGAGAGAGGGTTGGAAAGCTATACCGATCGATCCGTGTCCTTCTGTCTTTGGCCACCATCCCAAGCTCCTCGCGGCATCTCCGGTCTTGATCTCCTCGTCGGAAAGGGCACCACATCAACGATTCTTTTTACGGGCTCCCGCTTCATCCGAAGCAACTCGGGTACGAAGTGTGCTAGCCGACGTGTCCAAGGTATTGTAGAGAATGTTTGTGATCACTTTGTCTCTTGCATCCATTGCATGGATAGAGGTTAGAGGTGTTGCCATTAATGGAGGTTATGAGCTCAAGAGAAGAAAAGAGAGGAAGAAGGAGAGCTCTCTTTTTTCTTATGTGTTTCTTATGATAAAAAGAGAGAGTATGAGATATGAAACAATACAAGACCAACCTTACCTCATGGCAGCTCCTCTCTCTCTTATTATCATATCAACACAAATCAATCACAATATGTGACATTTGCACAAGAAAAGATACCATGAGTCACAAATGAAGTACATGTATCATTTAATGCACAAAATGATGGCTTAAGCTCACAATTTCCATTAACAAACATTAATCCAAATGTTTGCAACAATAAAAAGATACGGCAACATCTAAAGTAAACTCGTGACGGATCACAAGGATACCCCTCACCTGTATATACATACCTGCATCCGCATTCCGACCGAATGCGAATGTGATGAGACTAAAGTAATCCAAACAATCTAATACTAGGATCCGGCTTAAACCAAAGCCCACTAGTATGATCCGTCCGATCATGATCCGTGCAATACCGCACGTATATGATCGAACCCTGCCATATATCATACGGCCTCTACAACGTTTCGCCCGAAACTTGAAAAACTGTCTGTGGGGGATTTTAAAGACTCGTCAATACTTTGGCTGTGGATTTAACCACTAGCACGTCAGAGGTATTAGCCGTACGTAACGGGCTACCAGGTATTGACCAAAAGGGAGGTCGATGAGCGAACTCATCCTGACACCCTACTGAGCCTGTCAATGACAATATTCGTACAGTCCGGTCCGTTCGTCTATGAGCATCGCATGTCGGGCCTATGGGGTTGGTAAAAGTTAAACCCCCAAAAGCGGTACAAGTCTGTCGGAGTGTAACCCAGAACACCCTGAGATACTACTGGAATACCTACCAGTAAATCTTCTGCCTCGGCCGAGAGCTTTGTGTAATGGCTCTCCTAGACACAGTGTGACCTCACCCCCAATACCGGGAGAGACGAACCCCTGTCGATCCGCTCACTGCCTCCATGTGGCTCGGGACTATACCCAACTAAAACCTGTTTGCACGGCTCCTTTAAGCCTTGGTAGGGTAGTAATCAAAGCACAGTGGGAACTCACACGAGACAAATGACGATCTCAGGTCTATGAACTAACCTGTACACATGTCACCAGGGAACCGCTATCTGACGTCAGGTATAATACCAACTAGCATGTTCCCGGCGAGTCCTGTCCGGTGTACTCATAACCCAATGAGCACCTGTATACATCTTAGGTGAACCAACTGACACCAATGGCTTGTGAGACCGGCCACCGCCCCTCGTCGGGGTCTCGACTGTATACACTAGTCTACTAATGGAGTATCGATGCCCAGTCTCGAAACTCCCACGACTAGGGACCTTTTAAGGATGTGCTTATAGACCCCAGCTCCCACGTATATGATCGCCATCATACTGCTGGTCGTCAAGCAAGAATCCTAAGGGCTCTATCAGCGTGCAATAGCGACCTGTAAGGTCACCTAAAGAAGTACACGATGATAAAGATAAACCATGGTAGCATACTATTCTCCATCAACGTGTAATAGTGAACCACAATGTCACCTAAAGTATGTACACGATGATAGAGACAAACCAGATAGTATACAATTATCTCGAGTAAGACTATCCTACCAGTATAAGTCCTCCCTCAATCATTGCAATCAAGTGCCTGCGATCCAATAATTGACTCTGAGGGCACTATATCCAACAAGATGTACTTTTATTCACTGAGTTGGCAACTCATCGCCGTTGTGCCACAGTTTCTTGCAGGTTTCACCGCTTGGATTATCAGCGGCTTGGGCACACATTCTTTTCGATGATTGATTGGTAAGTGGGTTATTATTGTATCGTACTCACTCTTGATTATTCATATATTCTTGTATCTAGTGGAAGCTCCATCAACTTAGAAGTGCTACATTATGGACTTAGAAGCAAGACTTAAAGTTTATGTGTGTTGATATCGCACTCTTTGGAGTCGATTTCTGATTTAGATTGTTAGTTGCTCCATCATTTGGACATGGAGACAAGCTTCCATTGGGAGGCTATTTTATGGTTACGTTTTTACGGGTTTTACAAAAATTGTAAAGGAGGTGACGTAAAATTTCAAAACATCATAGATGCTTTCCAACATACTTAGTTAAATTCAAATGTTATTTTTAAATTGATTTCATCGGATGACTATTTTAAAACCCACCTCCAATAATTTTAAAAAGGGTTTAGATTCCGGGTTTCGGCTTACTTGAACCGTATCGACGTCTTTAGATGTCACGTGATTTAAGTGCCGGTCATATACCATATTTGGGTTGTGACAAAGTTGGTATCAGAGCGTTTGATTTAACCTTTGTTCGAGTCTAGGTTGACTATATGGAGTCTGGACATACATTTTGTTACCTGGGCTTGACCTTATAGGACTTAGACTTGACTTTGGAGGTCTTATACCCGAACTTTCGTTATATAGGATGACCTTTGTTGATGGAGTAGGTACTAAGTAGAGTGAAATACCGTACATATGTTCCGCGGCATATTTACGATATGATACTCCGCCTAAGATACCTTAGGAACTATATCTTGAAATCTTCCTTCTATTCCTTCCGTTGATCTATCTTCGTCAGTACACGATTGATTGTTTCGATCACCATGTTTATGAGGGCCGAGAGGGCTGTAGTTAGAGATACGTTCAGAACAGACTTGTCTGGGACAAGGACTGACCAGGATGACATTCCGTTGATATAGAGCCACGTTGTTTATTGATATTGATCGAGTTTTAATATTGAAGCGAGTTTCTTCGGGATCCGCACCGGATGGAAGAATCATTGCTAGAGATCAGTCGGACTTGAGGCGTGATGCTTTTCCCTTCTCTGAAGATCGTGGTGTTGCGTTCTGTTTATATATAGCGATAATAAAAATTGCTGAGGTTATCAAAAGGTTGTTTCCAAAGTTTATAAAGCTAAAGGTTGACGATATTTACCAGTATAAATGGGTCAACAGGATTCATAGCCATTCAGAGGTGGGATGGTT
Organism: Agapanthus africanus; assembly: GCA_030015575.1. NCBI lineage: Eukaryota > Viridiplantae > Streptophyta > Magnoliopsida > Asparagales > Amaryllidaceae > Agapanthus > Agapanthus africanus. The sequence continues at coordinate 461,651,065 of CM057338.1, forward strand.
AGGACTTTTAATCCATTATGACGCTCCGATACGAGATCGGTGAAATTAATGTACTTCTACAGATGGATCTTGCTTAGAATAGATGCAAGTCGTTCGAGAAAGAGATCGTGCAGTAAGTTTTCCTCCGACCAAGTTGGATGAGTTTTCGAAGGTGGGCTTAGTTAGATTCTTTTACAGAGTATCAGAGATGCCGGATTCGTGTTTTTAAAAATCTTGTAAGACTCCGGGCATGGTCATGATCGAATATGACTTGCAACTCGTCAGATAGTTGAGGAACGCTCTTTAAGTGATTAATATTGGAAATGTATGAAATAGGAGATTTATGCAGAGTTTTAGGGGACTGTTGATCTTCACCGCTGATGTTGAAGATTCAAAGCCAATGCAGAAGAGAGTACGACCATATATTTAGGGAAAGTTTAAGGAAATGACAATCGTTATTAAAGAGAAAGTGTATTCAGAACTGAGTGTTAGTTCCGGGCAGGCTGGATAAATGATTTAGCAGAAGATTTGATGGATTCTCTTCCAGGAGTTTATAACAAATAAGATTGGACTAGGATTAGTTGTTAGCACACAAGCAGAGGACAGAGATTTTCGTTATTAACATGTTACGTTACAAAAGACTGGACTACTAGTCAAGAAGGTGTGATGGGTTGTATCCGCAATAATACGTATGGTGTTGTTGCTCCTCACCGGACGATCGTATGAAGAAGCCATGGTATTAGAGATCTGTAAGAAGAACTAGAATTCAGAGACAGAGAACGTTAGAACGTTCCAGACGGCAAATAGTAATCCTTGCTATGCCAATTTCGGTGGTATAAACACCTTCCGACATTGAAGAGAATATGCTTCGATGTCCTTTGGGTTCGAGTTACGTTTTTAAAATCTAAAACATTCATTTTCAAACGTTGGAGAAAGGACAACTCGACGTCCGAAATTTTGATATATGTATTTTGAGGATTTGAGGATCAATTTGTGTTTTGTGCACACCAGGTGCACTTGATGAGAATTCTATGTACAATAATTCCCTTTTATTTATGTTTTGTGCCCACCATGTGCACTTATTGAGATTTTAGTGCGAGGTGACTGCACTCGATTGGAGTGTTGTGTACACCGGATGCACTACACTGATTTTCCGTGCACATCAGATGCACATGGTTAAGAATTTATATATATATATTCTAGGTATACTTGGTTTGATTTCGTGCACACTAGTTGCCCGTTTTGATTTTGTGCACTCTGATGCATTTGATTTTAGTTTTGTGCATCCCGATGCACTTGGTATTATTTTGTATACTTTTATTCCATGCACCGTAGATGCAGTGGATATCGTTTCGTGCACGCCTGTTGCACTTGGCGCTATTGTTTTCGTGCACACCGTGAAGTGTGGTTTGAGATTTACGTGCAAACCCATTAGGGTTGATTTTGTTTTCATGCTTTGCACTTGATAGGATATGTGATAAAATTGATTTTATATTTTCACTTGGTCGTGTGCACTGATATTGTACTGCGATCATGGCATTGATTTTGTGTACTTAGGATACACAACGGTTTTCGTATTTGGCAAAAATTTTGTCATAACTGGAGTAATTCTCATAGCAAACGCTAGAGTTACAATTATGAAAGATTATATGTTTTGAGTTTTCACGCACACGGTTGCGTTGTGATGCATTTTAGCTCATATAGGACTTTAGAGTCTTGTTATATCGAGCAAAAATTATGTTTTAAAATTGGACCCCGGGAATTTTTTTTTAAATAAGTAATTGGGTTAAGAAAATGTTTTGAGTAAAAGGTTTAATTTAAATTCGTGGACCGAATTTCTTTAAGGGGGAGAGACTGTAATATTTTTGAAAAATTTAATAATATTAAATTATATTTCTATTATAAAAATAATAAAGTTGATAAGTTTAAGAAAAAGATATCGCTTATGAAATTGAGTATCGGAATCATATCCGAAAAATGTAATTATTTTGATAAATGTAAATACAAGTGTGATATCAATTAAAAATGATATATTTAATTATTTTAACATGATATTGAATTTTACACTGAACTAATGACATTTAGGTGATAGGTTAATTATTTCATATCTTTTATTTCTTATGAATTTAGAATTGTATTATGAGGGTTTTCTTTTTTTTTTTTACATTCCTTTTTAAAATTATGGTTGGTTTAAGATATACTAGGATACACCCTCATAACACCTCACCTTCATCCTTGCTCACATCTCTACACCTGCTCCTTCTTCATTTTACACCTCCTTCTTCAAATCCAACACCTCCTCCTTGCATGAATCACTCATGCTTCATCAAGTGACACCACCTCCTTCCTCTCATACCACCTCTCCCTCCCATCACACACCACATGCTTTCTCTACAAAGCTCCTCACCCTATTTACACATTTTGATTATAGGAGTTCAGTAGCTATTCCAACTGAAACCATACCCTTTTCAGCTCCAAACCAATAAATTTTCTAAGTGTTCATATCATAGAGAGAGAGAAATGGCTTCCTTCATCAAGTGTACCCTTCATCAAACACAATACACTACAACCCTGAGAGGATTCCATCATAGGATTCTGGAGCTCGTGTTCTCTTGTGAATCATTCCATAGGTATAAGTTCAATCGTATCGTTTTAGTTCAATTCGGTTTTTGTATGAAATCGGATATCGTATTTTGATAAGTTTAGCCTATGTTTTAATCTGCTCTAGTTTAGTTGATAAACAAAGTAATCAAACAACTAAATAATCTTATAGACTAGACCTAAAATAAACCATAGGAAAACGACCCATGAACCTCGGATTTTGGCCGGCGACATGAAGGCAAAATCCGAGCTCGCCCGATTTGTGAGGGAATTAAGTGTTGTGGATTTTTGGGTATCTCTCTGTTGGTGTTTGGGTATGTTTGGTATTGTTTAAATAAGTTAGTTTTTTAGTAGGTTAAATCTGTAAGCTAATATCAGATTGGGGTAAAATTCAATATACGATACGTAGCATGTTTAGTTGTGCAGTATCATAAACTAGGTTTTTGTGTAAAATTAGCTACTGTAATTGAATCTGGAACTAACAGGTATAATTACTAGAAAAACTAGCAAGGCCAAGAGTATAATAAGACCACTAGAAGATATCACTTAAGACCCTATCCCTAAACTCCCTATTCCATCCGGCGACACACACCAAAATTCCGGCGACGCCGGCCATCCTATGGCTTTTGGTGTTGATTCTTTTTCTGTAGCTTTGAGTTGGTATTTTAGAAGTCTCTGTATTGTTTGTGTTGTCTAAATATTTATACAGTAAAATCTGGGAACGTTTTAGAAATGGTTTTATCAAATTTCGGATATTTACGATACGGAGTTTTCGTATTTTGATGTTGCAGCTGAACCGTTAACGTTTATACGTTAACGACAGAATTATAATGTTGTTTGGGGTTAAGTATGCTGTAGGTTCTAACCTACGGGAGTTTGGCTTGTTGTTTTGGTTTTCGATATGATATTTACATCAATGCGATTTAAATACGAATATAGGTACGATTCGAGAATTCCGAGACGGAGTTGGCGATGTAGCAGAGTGGATTCAACGAGCATTTAAGTTGGTGAGTAGATTTATATCTACGGAGGAAGTCGGGTGGATAGCGTATAGCACCCCCGCAACCTTATAAATATTATTATGATCTCTAGTTAGTATAGTAGTTATTCAAGGTATTGAGAAATTATCGCATCTTATATGTCCTTCATTTTCATAGAGTTCATTTATGGTTTTAAGTGAGACATGTATGTGATGTTAGATCCGTACGACATGGATATGATTTGATGAGTTTGTGCGAGGGATCTGTTAGTTATATGTATGCCCTAGAGGCCACTACTATACATAGGATGTATATTGTAGTGGATGCTTGGACATATATAGGGAGGACTTTCTTGCTCGACATGATAGTATGCTATCTGGTTGATCTTTACCTTAACGTGTACACTGATTGTCTCTCTGTTACATGTTGGTAAAGCCCTTAGGATGTGTACTTGACTACCTGGACTATGATGCAGATCATACTAGTGGGGACATGGTAGTCCATAAGTACATCCTTCAAGGTCCCTAGTCATGGGTGTATCGAGACGGGGCATCGATATACCAGAGTAGACTAGCGTATACCTTCTCGCCCCATACAGATGGCCGATGGATGATCCCATATCCATTGGTGTTTGACATCGGAGATGATATACGGGTGCTCAGTGGAGACTGGGTACACTGGACGGACTCGCCGAGAACTCCCAGATGGTATTATACCTTATGTCAGATGGCAGTTCTCTGGTGACACTGGTACAGAGTAGTCTGTTGACCCGAGATCATCATAGAGTCTTGTGTGGTTCCCACTGTGCTTTGATTTCCACCTTACCACGTCCAAGAGGGCGAGCAAAACGGTGGTTTTTGGGTACAGTCCCGAATCACATGGAAGCAATGAGCGATAGGAGGGGATTCGTCTCTCCCGGTATAGGGAGTTGATGTTGCACTGTGTTCGATTGGCTATAACCGGAAATCCCTGGCCAGGGTTGCTGAGATTTACTGGTAAGTGTAACCAGTAGTTTCTCGAACTGTTATAGACCTCATATCGACATGACTTATCGAGCTATTGGGGTCTGACGTTTACCACCCCTAGGCGAGATATGCGACATATCAGACAACGAGACCGGACTGTACGGTAAGTGTTACTGGTTGGATTCACAGGAGTGTGAGCGGGCTTGCCCGTCGATCTTCTGATCGCTCAATACCCGGGTGGCCGTTACGTTTAGCAGACCGCTTGCGGCTTGTGGGTGTTTGATATGATCATCACCTGCTGCCGGCGTATTGACGAGTCTTTAGAGTCCTACACAGAGATTTCCTGGCTCAAGCAAAACAAAATAGGAGCGCATATGAGATATGTGCGGGACCGAGAATAATACCGGTATGTGATACTGTATTTGATTCTCGCGATTTGTAACATTGATCGGTTATATGCGATATAGCCGGGTTATCGAATCAAGTGTTGATTCGATAAGTTGTTACTATTGATATTAGTCGGTTATATGCGATATGACCGGATCGTTAAATCAAGTATTGATTTAATGATTTAATGCATAATTATATATTTGATATATTACTTTGCATTAACTAGTATTGGTTCACTTAAATTGGATTTTCTCACTCGAATGTGCACATTGTATATATGATATAGTTTTGTGCACTTGTTTGTATCATGTTTGATGATACATGCAGACTTGGATTTGTGTAAAGACTTAAACCATGTTTAGTGAATGGTTAGGGTTTCATTACACTTATTTATTTATCTATTCATTTTTGAGAAAAAGAGAAAACAAAACAAAATGGTTGCTTTCTTACATGAAGCTTCTTGATGCTTCATGTAACTTTGACTAAGTGACCATTCTTGTCTTCTTCTCTTAACCCTAACCATTCATCTAACCTTAGTTAATTCTCTACACCTAAACATGGTTGATATTATGATAAGTATCATTTTGTTTTCTATTTTAAATGAACTTATCATATTCTTTTCTTCTTCTTCTTCTTCATCAACAAGAAGAAAAGCTTGCAACCTTTAATGGCAACTTGAGAAAAAGAGTGTGAAATCCAATTCTAAAGTGCACCCACTTCCTATTTCTTCATCCTCTACCACTTTCCAAGTAGTATTGGGTGTTTTCTTCACAAGTTTCATGACTTGGTGAAGTTGGAGCTTGATCTTGTGTTGCCTCGACGTAGATCATCTTCGGCATCGAAGTCGACGACCTAGCCCGCCCATTTCTCCGATGAAGCCGACGCTAGAGCCCGGGATCCGATGATCGCAGCGAGGGGACTTCATCACGGAGCTATGGAGGTGGAGGACCGGATCTACAAAGGTTGTATTTCCGTTCACTTATTAGTAAAGCAGTTTACTAGTTCTAGTTTTCGCCTAAACTCTAGTCAACGATCGCATTAGGGTTTCTCGGCACCGTAAACATTTAAAATTGGCATGGTTGATGCCTTGTGAGACATCATTAGTGTGCCTAGGAAACCTACAGTGGTATCAGAGCCTAGCTAGAGCCTTAGGCGATGCGTAGACGATGTTAGAAACCCGATCGAACCCGAAACCCCAATTTTTCAACCTCTCTGGACATTTTTTCAAAACTGGGTTTTTTCCAGATTAAAAATTCTTAAAAAATTCAGCAGGAAATTCTATGAATTACGGTGCAAAATCGACCAAAGGATATGATTAAAGCACGGCTGAACCGCGGCAGAAGCATGGCTTCTGCGGCGGTTCCGCGGCCAAAATATCTCTTCTTGAAACACTGTTTGCACAGTAATGTCTTATTTTGTTTGCTGTATTTTCTGGGAATTTTTAATATTTATTCAAGAGTTGAATATTCTGGGTTGTATTGGGAGTTCGTAGATTTGATCGGATTGTCAAACTTTGTCTATGTGTTTTTCCGGATAAATTTTAGCAAAATGTTAAAAAAGTTCGTCCGGATATAAATACCCACTTTTTCCCCTGCCGGGAAATTTACAATTGTTGGATTTTTCCGTGGTTTAATAACGTTCTAAGTAGTGCAAGTAACGTGCTGGACCCTCTAGAAGACAACAAACCTTAACTCGATTATGTGACCGTCTTGAACTGCCCTTTGAACCTTCGGGTTTGGGGCAGTACGGCGTGCCACATGTGAGGCGTTGGCTTGACCCTTCTATGGCTGGACCGTTGGTACTGAGGCATGAACTGGATGTTTTTAAATTTGTTTCATGTGTTGATTTGTTTCAGGAAAACTTGGGTGTTTGATTGTTCGATCGGAAAGTTTAACATTTTCTATTTATCTGGAATGTGATATAATATTTGGAATTCACAAGTAGTTATGAGATAACTGAATGAATATTATAAACATAGCAGTTTAGTCTCACTTGATCGGTTGCCACGGAATTTTGATGCGATCAAAAGTCCGTCGCAATCACGTAGTGTACGCGGATACTCGCCGGGTAAACTTAATAGACAACCTCGCCCCATAGCCCCGACCAAGTGACTGTAGGAGAACCCCGTCGCCGAAAGCATCCGTTCGGGTGCTCGCGGCAGCGATGTTCCGCCTTGGTGCACTTCGTCGACGGCGTCGGGGGTGCGGACGCCTACTAAAGTTTGCGACGAGCATTCGATCAGGATGTCGGGAATCTTGTTGAATTGCCCGACTTGATATTGAAAAGTGTTTTCGATAATGAGACTAAAATGCGGGGTTTATAATTGTTAGGCATGCGATGTCTAAGGAATTCATTTGATTAGGCATGCGATGTCTATGCAGGTTGCGGATTCCAACTGTTGTAGTTTTACACTTTCTTTTCTGTGACCGTAAGTGTAATATGTGATATCGCCGGTTTCGTTGCTATATGTCAACGACAATTGGGATGGACATATTTACTTACGTTGATGACATGTGATGTTATGTGTTGCTGGATATGTTATATTGGATCGTCGGTTTTGAATAGCCGGGGGGTTTTATGTGAGATGAGTGTTTTTCATTTTCATTCATGTAAAAAACTTGTATGTAATATTCTTTTATTGGGGCACTTCCAGGTTGCGGTTGTTGTCACCTTTTGTATATTATTTACTTTTCCGCACTAGGATAGACCCATGGAGGGGAGCACAAGTAATCGGGTTCTGGAGTCCAGTGGGAGACCAACTCGAGGAGTCGAGTCCGGGTCTCCTAACTCTAGAATTGGTAGGGTTGCTTGCCGCTCTCGTAGGGGTCTAGGGGTGTGGGTTTGGCTATTCATCGCGACCGTGGAATTCGTGTTTTATACTGGCTCGTATTGAAAACACGGACGTCCTAGTATATCCAATATTTCATATGTTTCTTCTGCTGCGATATCTGTGATGTGATCATGTGATGTTCTGTGATAAATACTGTATATAGTATATATGATATATTATATAGACGTTACTTGTGTTTTACACCCGCGCTAGCCCTGCCCCGCTCTGCCGTTAGTTACCTAACCTAACGGTGCACGAGGGGACATCGAGGCGAATGCGGATGGCATAAGTGTACGTCGTATTTATCTGTGATGTTTAGGTACTTAAATGATGGGACTTCATTAATATGATTAATGAAAGAAAAAGAAACCTAAGATGTTGTGGAATCGAATTTCTAAATAAAACAGGTAGCTACAGTTCTTGCTTTGCACAGCGGTATATATGATATATCCTGCACCTTATTCGATGAGGAAAAGGACCGAGATCCCTTCTTTGGGAGTGAATCCTTTAGCAATAACTGGCAGATGCTACACACTCGGTTTGACTTTTGATAGCTTCTATAGTTTCTGCTTTGCACAGTGATATATATGATATATCCCGCACCTCATTCGACGAGGAAAGGACCGACGATCCCTTCACCGGGAGTGACTCCTTTAGCAAAACTAGAAAAGCCTCAAAGACACTCCATTTCAAAATTCATTTGATTCTACAACGATATCAAGTTCATTACACAATAGGTTTTCAGAAAAACCTGTCGTAGCCCTCCGTCATTTCAAATAAGTGGTAGTTAGTATTCGTGCTACATTTGTTGGCCTGCGTCAAGGCGTAGTATGCGGTGGCTAACTAGTATTTATCTGTTTATGCATATGATGCAGATTGGATTAGGGTAGTCGTGCGACTTTGTCGGCCTGCGTCAAGGGTCGTGCGGGTGGGTTTAATTCAATCAGGAAATGACGGGTTGAACTTGACTAGCGCACTATGGTTTGTTGGCCTGCGTCAAGGTCATAGGACGCTAGGGGCAAAATTATCGGGAATTTCAAGTGTTGAAATTTGCAATGAGATTGCATACCTTCTATGAGATAGTTGGATCCCGATACCCACTGCGAGTAATTGTTACTCCTGGGAGAGTTTTACACATTACAATTAGCCGATCAAGTAGGTTTCTAGAAAGGTGTCAACGGGGTTACGCCTCTGGGAAAACGAGGTTTACATTAATTAGGTTCGTGCGAAAGCACGGGGGACCTCCCTCAAAGTACCGACACTGGCCTGGCTGAAAGATTGGCGAACTTGTAGTGTGTAATTAATCCCGGCTAGTCTTTCCTTTTAGGGTTTGAAGGAAGATTTGATAAAAATAGTGGGAGCCATCCTGATTAGATAAAATAATAACCAATCTGATCTTGTAAGAGCGCACGCTGAGTGTTTTCTTCTCTCTCTCTCCAGGTAGCGACCATATCATGCCTTAATCAAGATAATAATACGGAATTTTGACCGAACCCGCTTGTTATACTGAGCTGGGGAACGTTGGTCTCTCTCCAACTTATAATTGTTATAAGACAGAGCAGGAATTGGGGAATACCAGATTTCCCGTGCCGCCCAAACGAAGAAAGTGCATGTTGATGCATCATCTTCGGGTGTGTTCGTTATAAAGAACTGCTTCTCTGTATCCTCTATGTCCTGGGTATTTGATACCGGATCAGGATCCCAGATATGTAATCTGCTACATAGGGCTACAGAAAGGTAAAGAACTGAGAACGGGTGATAAGTTTCATGAGGCAGAAAACGGGGCAAGTGTTGCAGCCAAGTCTGTTGGTCACTGTCACCCTGTATTACCAATACATTGATTCTGAACGAATGTTATTAGATACCGAACCTGATATACAAAATCATATCACTCTCTTTATTTGTAAAGAAATGATAAAATTTTGTATTGATGGATAATGTTTTGAACATTTCCTATATCAAAAGTTGATCGGTTCAGGCACGTTATCTAAAAACATTGATGTTCTAAATCAAACTACAGTTCTGAGTATACAGAACACACACAAGAGGAAGAGTTCAGAAATGAACGGATCCTTCTTGAGGTATTGTAGACTAGGTCATATCAATGCAACCCGACTAGCTTAAGTTACATAGTAGATGCATATTTAAATCAGTTTGAATTTACATCTTATGAAACTTGCGAGTCATGTCACAAAGATATAATGACCTCAGCTCTGTTTATTGGAAACAGAGAAAGAGTTAGTGAACTCTTGGGATGATACATGTTGATGTATAAAGGTCCCCTGTCTACACATGCCAAGACCGGTTCTTTGTACTTCATTACATTCTCTGATGATCTCTCAAGATTCAGACATATGTTCCTGTTGAAACACAAGTCCGAACCTTTTGAGATATTCACGGAATATAAGTTGGAAGTAGAGAACCAAAATGAGGGTATAAGTATTATGTCATTTGATGCGATCAGGGAGGAGAATACTTGTGCATGGAATTCCTGAACTATTCTAAAGGAGAATGAGATTCTCTCTCAGCATTACTCCTCTGAATACACCACAGCACAACGTTGTATCGGGGCGGAGCAATCGCACCCCATTCGATATGGGGCGCTCTATGATGAGTAATACTGAGTTACCTGTTTCCTTTTGGGAGTTATGCGCTTGAGAAGCTGCATACCTATTGAATAGGGTTTGAATCAGATCACAGCCTACCACTCCATATGAGATATGGTATGGGAAGAGCCCATGTCTTAAGCTAGTTAAGATTTGGGGTTGTCCGGCCTATGTCTAAAAGCAAAATCCGGATAAGCTCGAGGCAAGGTTAGTTATGTAGAACTGGAAAGGTTCCAGCTATGCAAACTACAGCAGATGATTTGGTACAACCAAAGGATTTAGTAGATACCAACGAACCTCAGCCTCTCCGCCGATCTAGTAGGGTTTCTCACCCACCTGAGAGATACTTCAGTTTCTCTATGACAGTGGGAGCGAGGATTGCATCATGACATGATGACCCAACTAGTTTCGAGCTGGCCATCAGGAGTGAGACTCTGTAAGAATGGCTGGATGCTTAGCGATCCGAGATGGAATCCATGTACACCAACAAAGTATGGACTTTGGTTGCTATATCAGAAGGGTTAAATCCCCATCAGGAGCAAATATATCTTGAGAAGATTACTTGGTGTAGATGGAAAAGTTGAGACTTTCAAAGCTAGACTTGTTAAAGGTTTTCGTCATTAACCAGGCGTGGATAATGATGAAACCTTTTCTGGGGCCTATGCTTAAGTCCATCCAGATCCTACTTGCCACGGCTACATACCATGACTACGATATCTGGTGGTTGGGTGTCATGACTGCTTTTCTAAATAATATTTTAAAAGATAGAGTCTATAAGTACACAGTCAGAGGGCTTCGTAGACAGTGGGAGCAGCGGAAATGTGTGCAAGATGTTTTATGTGATAAAGCAGGCATCGCGGAGTTGGAACATCTGTTTTGATGGGTTAGTCAAAGAGTTTGACATCATCAAAATTGTAGATGAACCTTGTATATACAAAAAGGTAGTAGGGAGTATGGTGGCGATCCTCGTAGAGTACGTGGATGACATACTCTTGATAAGAAAGGAGTTTCCTATGCTACGCTCGCTCAATCTCCGCTTATCACAAGGATTCTCCGTATAGGATCAAAGTGATACCTCCTAAATCCTGAGTTTTGATCTATGAGATAGAAGTAACTGGATGTTAGGATTCTCACTAGTTGTAGTGAGATGGTATTAATCGATCCTGGGGAAAATCACTGAAAAGCTTCCAGAGTGATAAAGACGACTGAATGTCAGTCACAGGCATTGTCTTTACCCTTAGTAAAGGGACGGTATGTTGGAAGAGTTCTAAGCTAGATACCGTGGCATACTAGACGATAAAGGCCGGATACATCGCTACTTAAGATGCTACCAAAGAGGCTATTTGGGTGAATATTGGTTCAGGAGATGAACTACGTTCCTACCATTGTGAGACAATGGAGTTGTGGCTTATGCCAAGGAACGTCCGTCCCATCAGTGATCCAGACATATTCTAAGGCAGTATCACCTGATCATGGAGATGGTTGATCTCCAGGGTGATCGAGGTTAGGAGAGTAGACTCAGAGGACAACACGGCGGATCCACTCACAAAGGACTTTTCCCAGAGAGAGACTTTTATGGGATGGTTTAGTATGAGATACTACAACCACTGCTATCAGATGGCCCTAGTGCAAGTAGGAAATTGTTAGTTATATGTATGCCCTAGAGGCCATTACTATACATAGGATGTATATTGTAGTGGATGCTTGGACATATATAGGGAGGACTTTCTTGCTCGACATGATAGTATGCTATCTGGTTGATCTTTACCATAACGTGTACACTGATTGTCTCTCTGTTACATGTTGGTAAAGCCCTTAGGATGTGTACTTGACTACCTGGACTATGATGCAGATCATACTAGTGGGGACATGGTAGTCCATAAGTACATCCTTCAAGGTCCCTAGTCGTGGGTGTATCGAGACGGGGCATCGATATACCAGAGTAGACTAGCGTATACCTTCTCGCCCCATACAGATGGGCGATGGATGATCCCATATCCATTGGTGTTTGACATCGGAGATGATATACAGGTGCTCAGTGGAGACTGGGTACACTGGACGGACTCGCCGAGAACTCCCAGATGGTATTATACCTTACGTCAGATGGCAGTTCTCTGGTGACACTGGTGTAGAGTGGTCTGTTGACCCGAGATCGTCATAGAGTCTTGTGTGGTTCCCACTGTGCTTTGATTTCCACCTTACCACGTCCAAGAGGGCGTGCAAAATGGTGGTTTTGGGGTACATTCCCGAATCACATGGAGGCAATTAGCGATAGGAGGGGATTCGTCTCTCCCGGTATAGGGAGTTGATGTTGCGCTGTGTTCGATTGGCTATAACCGGAAATCCCTGGCCAGGGTTGCTGAGATTTACTGGTAAGTGTTACCAGTAGTTTCTCGAACTGTTATAGACCTCATATCGACACGACTTATCGAGCTATTGGGGTCTGACGTTTAGCACCCCTAGGCGAGATATGCGACATATCAGACGACGAGACCGGACTGTACGGTAAGTGTTACTGGTTGGATTCACAGGAGTGTGAGAGGGCTTGCTCGTCGATCTTCTGATTGCTCAATACCCGGGTGGCCGTTACGTTTAGCAGACCGCTTGCAGCTTGTGGGTGTTTGATATGATCATCACCTGCTGCCGGCGTATTGACGAGTCTTTAGAGTCCTACACAGAGGTTTCCTGGCTCAAGCAAAACAAAATAGGAGCGCATATGAGATATGTGCGGGACCAAGAATAATACCGGTATGTGATACTGTATTTGATTCTCGCGATTTGTAACATTGATCGGTTATATGCGATATAGCCGGGTTATCGAATCAAGTGTTGATTCGATAAGTTGTTACTATTGATATTAGTCGGTTATATGCGATATGAACGGATCGTTAAATCAAGTATTGATTTAATGATTTAATGCATAATTATATATTTGATATATTACTTTGCATTAACTAGTATTGGTTCACTTAAATTTGATTTTCTCACTCGAATGTGCACATTGTATATATGATATAGTTTTGTGCACTTGTTTGTATCATGTTTGATGATACATGCAGACTTGGATTTGTGTAAAGACTTAAATCATGTTTAGTGAATGGTTAGGGTTTCATTACACTTATTTATTTATCTATCCATTTTTGAGAAAAATAGAAAAGAAAACAAAATGGTTGCTTTCTTACATGAAGCTTCTTGATGCTTCATGTAACTTTGACTAAGTGACCATTCTTGTCTTCTTCTCCTAACCCTAACCATTCATCTAACCTTAGTTAATTCTCTACACCTAACCATGGTTGATATTATGATAAGTATCATTTTGTTTTCTATTTTAAATGAACTTATCATATTCTTTTCTTCTTCTTCTTCTTCATCAACAAGAAGAAAAGCTTGCAACCTTTAATGGCAACTTGAGAAAAAGAGTGTGAAATCCAATTCTAAAGTGAACCTACTTCCTATTTCTTCATTCTCTACCACTTGCCAAGTAGTATTGGGTGTTTTCTTCACAAGTTTCATGACTTGGTGAAGTTGGAGCTTGGTCTTGTGTTGCCTCGACGTAGATCATCTTCGGCATCGAAGTCGACGACCTAGCCCGCCCATTTCTCCGATGAAGCCGACGCTAGAGCCCGGGATTCGATGATCGCAGCGAGGGGACTTCATCACGGAGCTATGGAGGTGGAGGACCGGATCTACAAAGGTTGTATTTCCGTTCACTTATTAGTAAAGCAGTTTACTAGTTCTAGTTTTCGCCTAAACTCTAGTCAACGATCGCATTAGGGTTTCTCGGCACCGTAAACATTTGAAATTGGCATGGTTGATGCCTTGTGAGACCTCATTAGTGTGCCTAGGAAACCTACAGGATCATGCCGTACTTAAGATGATACAGATATAGCGATATGATGAGATATAATCCAAGAATTTATACGTATTGGAAATGATGAAATTTGTATGCAGAATAACGGCCAATTTATCCTTTGACTCGTAGAGTTAGGTTATATTCTGTTTTAGGATGTAATACTTGTGTGAGCTATATTCTTTTAAAAAAACTAAGATTCATTTGTCTTTTAAATAAAATACTAGGATGCGTGCCAGTTTCTAAAACGGATATGTATTTTAAATGTAGGGCAGCTTCCTTATTTCAAACTTAACATTTCGATCATTTCTAAAGATAATGGTATAGCTCATTGCCAGTAATTACAATAGTTATATTTAGATTACTTTACATGTTTGCATTATATTATCAATATTATACATTTCTGCGTTACGCACACTCTGATAGAACACTGCACCAAATACCAATGAATACTCTGCTGCACAAGCACGTAAATATATGTTACACTACATCTCATTGGTATTGCCATGTCACTATAGAACCGTTCTATTGTAGAATGCGTATATATACATGTGTTAATATAAATAGGTTGTTACACCGTAGAACACATGCATAAATACTAATGATTGTCATGTTGTACGAGCACAGACGCGTATGCTACACTACACATCATTAGTAGTGCCATGACACAATAGAATTGAGATCATTATGCGTATGTGATATAGTTACGTAGTATTTCTTTATTCCTGTTGTAAGTTATGAATATTAGTACTATAGATACTGTATTTGATTTTTATGGATTTTCTGGATATTTTACTCCTGATGATATATATCGGTGGTATGGGACATTGTTATATATGTATATATATATAATATCATCAATACAATCTATGCAAGTTTCTTATTCCTCACTTGATATTTTTGATATGATGAGTAAATGTCCACCATGAGTTTTGTATTTTCTGATTTGATATCCGAACCGAGTCGGGGGTCATACGGTTGCGGATTTGTATATTATCCAGACCGAGTCCGTGGGCATACGGTTGGATATATGGTGGACCCAGTCGAGACCGAAGGGCTGGATAGCCGCAGTTGTAGGCGGGGAGCCTAGCGAGGATACTCGATTCCGGAGATAGAGATGAGCACGGTAGATATCCCGGGGATACTGATCGGGGTTCGATTGGACACGGCTAATATTCAGGGAATACTGACCGGTGCTAGGGATATCGGGTGGCGATCATCTGTTGAGATGGTGTCGACGGTATCTGCATTTACGTGTCGATACTGGACATGAGAGATTTCTGATTTTGATGTCGATGCTAGACTTCCATATACATTGATATGATTGTTATCATGAGGTACACAGTTAGATTTCATTTATTGGATTCGACTATGAATGATCCGGGAAATAGTACCTACATGTATATTCTACTTAGGGTTGCATGACAGTTAGTGTTGCATTATGATACATACGCATATCATGTTATATTAGTACAGATTATGATAGGACTATACTTATGACCTAGGTATCGTCATGCATTTCGATTTCTACTTTTAGATGTACTTTTATTTACTGAGTTGGCAACTCATCCCCGTTGTGCCACAGTTTCTTGCAGGTTTCACTGCTTGGATTATCAACGGTTTGGACACACATTCTTTTTGATGATTGATTGGTAAGCGGGTTATTATTGTATCGTACTCACTCTTGATTATTCATATATTCTTGTATCTAGTGGAAACTCCATCAACTTAGAAGTGCTACATTGTGGACTTAGAAGCAAGACTTAGAGTTTATGTGTGTTGATGTCGCATTCTTTGGAGTCGATTTCTGATTTAAATTGTTGGTTGCTCTATCATTTGGACGTGGAGACTAGCTTCCGTTGGGAGGCTATTTTATGGTTATGTTGTATTGGGTTTTACAAAAATTGTAAAGGAGGTGACGTAAAATTTCAAAACATCATAGATGCTTTCCAACATACTTAGTTAAATTCAAATGTTATTTTTAAATTGATTTCATCGGATGACTATTTTAAAACCCACCTCCAATAATTTTAAAAAGGGTTTAGATTCCGGGTTTCGGCTTACTTGAACCATGTCGACGTCTTTAGATGTCACGTATTTTAAGTGCCGGTCACGTACCACATTTAGGTCGTGACATTCCGTGACAAGCCGGTAGATTACCGCTCTCAGAATCTTTCATACTGAATCATTTCAGTATGGTGTCGATGTACCTTGACTGTGATAGTCCCAACATCCATTTAGATCTGTCACGATAGATCTGGATCCCCATAATATAGGAGGCATCACCCAGGTCCTTCATAAGGGACTTCTGTGACAAGAATCCCTTGACTGATTGTAGCATAGGAATGTCATTTCCTATCAAGAGAATGTCATCCATGTACAGGACGAGGAATACCATACTTCTCGCTAAATTTTACTATATATGCATGGTTCATCTAGATTTTTGATAAAGTCGAATTCCTTGACTGTCTCATCAAAACAGATGTTCCAACTCCGCGATACCTGCTTTAGTTCATAAATGGACTTAAGCAACTTGCACAATTTCCCGCTGCTCCCACTCTAAATGAAACTCTCCGGCTGATCCATATAGATACACTCTTCCAAATTTCCATTTAGAAAAGCGGTCTTTACGTCCATTTACCAGATCTCATAGTCGTGGAAGGCAGCAATGGCAAGAAGGATTCGAATGGATTTGAGCATAGCCACTAGAGAAAAGGTTTCATCATAGTCCAAACCAGGTCTTTGACGAAAACCTTTTGCAACAATTCTAGCTTTATAGGTTTCAACATGTCCATCTACACCAATCTTCTTTCTGAAGATCCATTTGCAGCCTATGGGTTTTACCCCTTCTGGAGCAAAGTCCAAAGTCCATACTTTGTTGGTGTACATGGACTCTATTTCGGTCTGTATTGCATCCAGCCATTTTACCGAGTCTCTGCTTTGAATGGCTTGCTGGAAGCTAGTTGGCTCATCATTGTCGATAATGCAATCCTCTCTATTCCCGTCTATGAGAAAACAATAGTATCTCTCGGGCAGATGAGATAGTCTACTAGTTCTGCGGAGTGGCGCAGGTATGTCAGGTTCTTTCGAAACGTCTGGTTCCACCATGCTTTCAGTAATAGTTTGCGGTTCTGGAATTTCTTCCAGTTCTATTGCGCTCCCACTTATCTCATTTTCTAAAAATTGAGTATCCAAGAAGTGGGCATGCCAAGAAACAAAGATCTTTTGTTTCTCTGCGTAATAGAAAAGATACCCTCTGGAGTTCTTTGGGTATCCCACAAACTTACACAATACTGAGCGTGCCTCGAGCTTATCCGCATGCTGCTTTTTTACAAAAGCTGGAAATCCCCATGTCTTAAGGTACTTAATATAGGATTTCTTGCCACTCCACATCTGATATGGTGTGGTAGGCACTGACTTGGTAGGAACCTTATTCAAAAGATATGCAGCTGATTCTAGTGTATAGCCCCAGAAGGATCATGGTAACTCGGAATTACTCATCATGGAACGAACCATATCCAATAGGGTTCTGTTCCGCCTTTCTGATACACCATTGTGCAGAGGTGTGTATGGAGTGTAAGTCGATGTCACGCACCCCATGTGTTCGTGGAGAGGCGGAATAAGCAAAAAATGATTTTTACAGGCTTCGCAACACCGACTTGAAGCAAGGATCGAACATAAAACCCTAGCTAGCAATCTATTTGAGGTTTAACTACTCGGATGAATGTTATACCTCGTAATATCGTATCCTTCCTGTCTTCTTGCTGTCCTCCTTCACCTCGTGAGCTCTTTGGAGTGGAAATGGATAGCGCCTCCTCGTTGGCTTCTCGAAGTCGAAGAAGATCGACTCGAGAGTTCCAACCTTGAGCTTAACCTCCAAATTGAGGCAACTAGGTCACTTGGTGTGCTAAACTAAGTAGCCTAGAATGAGTAGAGAGTGATTTTAGGTAGCTAAGTCTCACTAGCCCTTTATTCTTGTCACGACCCGAAAGTACGGAACGTGACCGGCACTTAGATTACGAAGCGTTAAGAGGCGCCACATAACCTAAGTAAGCCAAAGCCCAGAAATCTAAACCATAAAAGAAGAAGAAGAAGAAAAAGAAAACAAGTTTAAAAGCATCAGCAAATTTTCTCAAAAATTTCGGCAGAGTCTCCTCTATAAAAACTGGCCCCCAAATGGGTACAACAAGTATAATATACATAAACAATAAAAAGCATCCCCAAACGGGTGCTAACTCAACGCCAACTGGCAGAAACAACCACAACAAGCATAATAATATACAACGCCAAAGGGCGAGGCTCAAAACTCAAAGAAAACAAAACCACCAAATCAGAATAATATATGCGCGACTCTAAGGTCAAAATAAAAGATTGGTCCAATAAACTTATCAAGTAATACAAGTATGGTTGATGGAGCTTACTAGATACAAATGAAAGAATAAAAGTACAATAGTGGTTCGGATACAAGTGAACCAACCTACCGTGCAAATCACCCTGAAAGAATAGATGTGCCAGCAAGCTGCCAGGGAAACCTGTACATCGAACCTGCAATAAAATTTGGCACAACGGGGGTGAGTTGCTAACTCGTGAGTAGAAGACATCTACAAAAAGAAATCGAATGCACGACGCTATCCTAGGTCATAATAATACACTGCTAAGTCCCAATCATCTAGTAATAGCAGGGTAATACTACGTGTAAGTGCAGATACTCCGTGCTCGTGTCAGTGCCTCATATAGTACTATGTCATATGAATGGATATGCATGCACCATGAATATAAAACAATCAATCCTGAAATCCAGATATATCTGTATAAGAAATCTTTAACTGTTATCATAGTAAAATGTGTATAGGAATCTGAAATCTCAATAATGAAATCCATGGAAATCCGTGTCAAGCATCGACACAAACATGTAAATCTCAAATCTCATAGTCTCAATACCTCGGGCTCCGTCAGTCCGGATCGGCCCATATCACTAAATCTCACGACAACGGTCGGTATCCTCCGGATATCCGGCGCGCCAGACATCACCGGTAGGTAGCCTTCCTCTGCCAGGCTCATCGTCTATAACTCGATCTTCTTGCCACGGGGTACCATACCGGGCCCACCATGTACCCGAGACGGTTCATCCACTCCTCGAATCGGGTCTCGAAATCCAACAGAAAACATGAAATCTCATGGTGAACGACACATACATCACGAGAAAACCGCATCTTATTTTAAAAAGAGAGGAGGAGAGAGAGAGAAGTTTTTTTATATATTCTTGCGGTTTTCCCCAAAAATCCAGAAATCTCATAGAAACCCAAATCTCAAAATCATGAGTAAGTATATGATAAGTGTCGGCATATGCCCATAATACTGCATGATAACATGAAAACATGAATGCATGAATGTCTAAGTAATAATTATCATGTCTATACTAACATCAGAGAGTAATCACAATATTATATCGGTCAAGTTGTTAACTGATTCTATCAATAAAAGACAATATGATCTAAAGTGTACGTGACATAGCAATTACCGATGATGATGTGTGTGAGCCGGCAAATAAGTGTGCGTGGAATATGCGCATCATCGGTAATGGTGCTGGTGTCCTAACAGGTATGGTTTGTACTGATTATAGCAACATATGTAAGAACATGCACCATGATGATTACAGTATGAATGTAAAGACAGATGTGCATTATCCACCCCTCTGTGACATACGAGTACAACTATCACTATATGAATCGAACCTAAACTAGTGTCCATCTAACCTTCTAAGGAACTTAACCTAAGAAACTAGTCAATAAGAAACAAGAGTCTACCTAAGGTCTGAATCAATATCTCTAATAGTCGGCGATCCAGCCTCAATAGCGTCACGTACGAAGTACGGCTTCCTCGAACCAAGAGTGCGGATCAATCATCATATTTATGTCTCGTACGGTAAAATCCATCGTACGGCATCCCAATATCGGGGTACGGGTCAAGTATCTCCTAGGTGTCTCATTATTCGTATAATGTCATCACCAACACATCTCATGATCAAGGTGCTAAACTGTAATCGCCTACATCAATCATATATCATTACCATCATAATAAGCATCATTAGTTTATCCTCAGAAATAATATGTCATATGTATCATATTGTGATTAAGTCATACATATCCCATATCGTGATCAATCACAAGTTACAGTCCGGGTACTATTTTAGAGTCCCATGTACCTCAATATCATCACTGCCCCTTATAATTTAAGTATACATGTTCATTATCTCATTCTCTAATGATCCGCTAACACTTAATACGACTGTAGCCAAGAATCACGGCATCAAGCCCAGTTACACTGTTTCATCATACCTCGGATATTATATCACATCAATGTATCCCATATACGTGTTATATATATATATATACCTATACCTCGTCCTATATATATATATATACACATGCACGTATACACCATGTCGTGTTTCAGTGTGTGCGTGTGTGTGTTTCTACCTGAAACCTACGAACCTCTTCCAAGGTATTCATCTTCTGATATGTCTTCCTAAATCAGTCTAGTCCAGCCTAGGGTCATTACTAGGGCCCTACTCATTATGAATCTAGGGTCACATCTGGTTTCCTAATGATAATAAATACTATTCCTATTCTACGTTGCGGGGGTGCTAAACGCCATCCACCCGACTTCCCCCCGTAGATATACATCTACTCACCTGGTCCATGTCTGCCGAAGACGGTGTCGCCATCCTCCTCTTCATCGCCCGTAGTCCACGTGAGGGGTACCTAAACGCAAACATATAAATAGTATCGTAAACTGGATCACATACGAAAGTCAAACGATACAAGGAACAAGCATAGGTTAAAACCTATGTCCCGTCCACGCAAAAGAACCAAATATCGCTCGATATCGGCGTACAAACTCCGATGGATCGAGATAAACATCAACAAATAACTCATAGTTTTAAAACACATTACTTATATTATAAAACATGATTAAATCCATCGAAACCCTAAAATCCATCAAACCGTCCAATTTCGTAGAAACCGAAAATGCCAATTTACCGTTTTTCATCAAAACTTGACATTTAGATGAAACCAATGGTTATAAAACTCATTAAATAGCATAACTAGACTATACAAACCATTACTATATTTTTATTACACAAATTTGTATTAATTTGAAATTTCTAGTTTGCAACCTTTAACAATTTTCAACATTTTTCAAGCAAAATACCACAATTCCACCACAAAACATGATGTTGCATGAATTAATGTACTAAACTACAATTCATCATGATAATGATATGATGAAACCATAATTATATTTTTAATCTCATTTATTTAGGAATTTCCCAAAATCTAGTTTACAAAAATAGCCTTTTATTAGTATTTTTCCAATTATCACAAGAAACTAGTGATCAAACTAAGTTTTTCTTTCCATTAACATGCTATGATTCTCACTAAAACTACAATCTAATGATAACAACCTTAATTAGAATTTTATTTTACCCACAAATACATTTTATAAAAAAACTAGTTAGCTAAAAAGTATAATTAAATCAATTTTAGATTAACAATTTACAACATACCATCCCTACAAGAATTTCCACTTCTAAATATGTCAAACTAGTTATTATAACCCTCATTAATTAATAAAAATCACAACTTGATTTTTCAAACCCTAACTTGAATTTTAAAAGTAGTAAATAGAATTAATATATTAAATCTAATTAAGCTTAAATGAACATCTAATAACAATAAATCAAAAGAAAGAAATTTATACCTCCAAACCATGAAATCCAAACATGAAATGAGCCTCCAAAATGCATGCTTTCCATCTCCAAATTCCATATAAAAATAAGAAAAGAATGAAGGGTAGGAAATAAATAGGATTTTGTGGAATTTTAATTGAATTTTTGATGTATTTTTGATGAATTTTGAATAAAAATGAGGTGGGAAATGGAGGGGGGGCTGCCATGGGGTTGTGGCCGGCCTTAGTGGGAGGTGAGGGAGAGAAAGAAGAGAGTGTGATATTGTGTAGAAGTTTCAAGAGAAGAAACATCACTTAAAGGTCTTTTCATGCTTTTATTTATTTATTTTTTTATTTCTTTACTATAGCAACTCAAGAAAGCTCTAGAAAAATGGAAAAATTTGCAAATAAATTTTTCATGATACACACTAAATTCTAATATGCCATGGTTCATTTTTACAAATTAAAATCATTCAAATTTGTAATTTACACTAATTTAGTGTAAAAATAAAGCTTATGTTAATATTTAAAATAATTAATTTAGGAAAAATATTTAATTAAACTAAAAATTTATAAGTGGCTAAATAAACACCATTTACTAGTAATTACATAATTAAAATAGGTATTTTTGAAATTATAATGAAAAACAATCATGGTTTAATTTTACGAAAAATACATTTTACTTTACCGAAATTCATAAAATTCACTTAAACAATTTTATTCATTTAATTATTTATTTAATTATGTTTAAAACATTACAATTCTCAACACATGAGACACTAGGGTTTTGAGAGGAAGAAGAAGAGTGTGAACTTGAGGAAAGAGAAATGTTTTTCGATAATGATAATAAAAAATAGAATGGCTAACTTGACATGACCACAAGCATGGTAAGAAAATATCTCATCCAAAAATATCTAGTGCTACAAAAATATCTCACAAAAAATATCTAAGTCAAAGTGGTCAATCCAAGTCAAGTGGTCAATCCAAGTAGCTATGCCACAATTATCATTTATAAAAAATAACAAATACTTTCTTCCACCTCACAATTGTTTTAATTAAGTCAATGGTCAAAACCCTAATGAGGTGTCTCCTTTTATACCCCTCCCATCTGTATAAACATACCCGCATCCGTGTTTCGAGAAACATGAATACAAAGAGACGAAACTAACCCAACAATCAAATACTAGGATCCGGCTTAAACCAAAGCCCACTAGTATTTTCCGCTCGAACATCACACGCGCACAAGTACACGTATGTGATCGAACCTTGTCGTAAAACCATACGACCTCTACATCGTTTCGCCCGAAGCAGGGAAACCCTCTGTGTGGGACTCTGAAGACTCGACAGTACACTAACAGTGGATTTAACCATAAGCACGTCAGTGGTACTAGCTGCATGTAATAACTACCCAGATATCTGTCGATAAGAAGGCCAACGAGCAAACTTATCCAAACTCCTACTGAGCCTGTCTGTGTCAATCTCCGTACAGTCCGGTCTGTTCTTCTAAGAGTATTGCATATCGGGCCTAAGGGGCGGTAAACGTCAGACCCCTAATGGCGCAATAAGTCATGTCGGAGTACAGCCCAAAACACCCTGAGAAACTACTGGAGTACCTACCAGTAAATCTCGCTTGCCTTGGCCAGGGACTCTATGAATGGCTTTCCGAACACAGCACGACATCAACCCCCAATACCGGGAGGGACGAATCATATCTAACCGCCACTGCCTCCAAGTGTTTCGGGACTGCACCCAACTACTACCAGTTTGCACGACTCAATAGAGCCGTGGTAGGGCAGCAATCTAAGAATAGTAGGAACACACTTAAGGCGAAGTAGCAGTGTCAAGTCAACGGACTAAACTGTACTCATGTCACCTGGGAACTGCTTCTTGACGATAGGTATAGTACTAACCAGCAGTACCCAACGAGTTCGTCCAGTGTAACTCATAACCCAATGAGCACCTGCATACTATCTCCAGTACGACGTACTGATGGCTGTGGGACAAACCATCTCCCCTGCTGGGATGAGAAGCGTATACACCAGTCTACTCTGGAGTATCGATGCCATGTCTCGATAATCCTATGACTAAGGACCTGTATAAGGATGTGCTTATAGACTACCCAGCCCCCACCAGTGTGACTGCCATCACAACGCTGGTAGTCAAGCAAAGATCCTAAGAGCTCTATCAATATGTATTAGCGATACGTTAAAAGAAACATATACACATATTAAATAGATACAAACCAAGTAGCATACTACTATATTGAGCAAGACTGTTATAAATCCGTGTATACATACCAAACTTCCAAAATGTAATATACAAACTAGTACTATACAATAATGGCCTCTAAGGCATATAACATTAACAATCTCCCACTTGCACTAAGGCCATGTGCTGGCATATCGCAGACCTATCATCTCGAATATCCTCTCGAACTGCGTCTGAGAGACGGCCTTTGTGAATGGATCTACAGTGTTGTCCTCTGTAGAAACTCTCCTCACCTCGATCTCCCTGCGATCCACGATCTCCCTGATCAGGTGATACCGCCTCAAGATGTGTCTTGACTTCTGATGGGACCTGGGTTCCTTTGCTAAAGCTATAGCACCATTGTTGTCACACTACAGAGGTATTGGATCAATAATGGACAGAACCACCTGAAGTTCTGTTAAGAACTTCCTCATCCAGACTGCTTCTTTTACGGCATCAGAAGCTGCGATATACTCCGCTTCCATCGTCGAGTCAGCAACGATGTCTTGCTTGGAACTCTTCCAATAGACCGTCCCTCTATTGAGGGTAAAGACATAACCCGACATGGACATGGAGTCATCCTTGTTGCTCTGGAAGCTGGAGTCAGCAAAGGCCTCGATCTGAAGGTCGTTTCCGCCATACACCAAGAACATCTCCTTAGTCCTTCTTAGGTACTTGAGAATGTTCTTTACTGCTATCCAGTGCTTCTCCCCAGGTTTTGACTAATGCCGGCTTACCACGCTTAGTGCGTAAGCAACATCTGGTCTGGTACACAACATCGCATACATTATAGAGCCTACCGCAGAAGCGTAGGGTTAATAGACATGCGATCCCTTTCCAAATCAGTCTTGGGAGACATCTCTTTGGAGAGGGTGATTCCGTGACAAGCCGGTAAATTACCGCGCTTAGAATCTTCCATACTGAATCTCTTTAGTATGGTGTCGATGTACCTGGACTGTGAAAGTCCCAACATCCTCTTAAATCTATCACGATAGATCTGGATCTCCAGAATGTAAGAGGCGTCACCCAGGTCTTTCATGGAGAACCTGTGTGACAAGAATCCTTTGACAGATTGTATCATAGGAATGTCATTTCCTATCAAGAGAATGTCATCCACGTATAAGACGAGAAATACTACAGTTCTTGCTACAATCTTACTATAAATGCACGGCTCATTTGGATTTTTGATAAAATCAAATTCTTTGACCGTCTCATCAAAACAGATATTTCAACTCCGCAATACCTGATTTAGTATATAAATGGACTTAAGCAACTTTCACACTTTCCCGCTGCTCCCACTCTGAATGAAACCCTCTGGCTGGTCCATATAGACGCACTCTTCCAAATGTCCATTTAGAAAAGCGGTCTTTACGTCCATCTGCCAAATCTCATAATCGTGGAAGGCAGCAATGGCAAGAAGGATCTGAATGGATTTTAGCATAGCCACTGGAGAAAGGGTTTCATCACAGTCCAAACCAGGTCTTTGATGAAATCCTTTTGCAACAAGTCCAGCCTTATAGGTTTCTACCAGTCCATCTACACCAATCTTCTTTCCAAAGATCCATTTGCAGCCTACGGGTTTTACCCCTTCTGGGGCAAAGTCCAATGTCCATACTTTCTTGGTGTACATAGACTCCATCTCGGTCCGCATTGCATCCAGCCATTTTACCGAGTCTGCGCTCTGAATGGCTTTTTGAAAGTTAGTTGGCTCATCATTATCAATGATGCAATCCTTTCTATCCCTGTCTACGAGAAAACCATAGTATCTCTAGGGCAGATGAGACAGCCATCTACTCCTGCAGAGTGGCGCGGGAATGTCCTGTTCTTTTGAAACTTTTGGTTCTACCAAGCATTCAGTAATAGCTTGTGGTTCTGGAATTTCATCCAGTTCTATTACGCTCCCACTAGTTTCTTTTTCTAAAAATTGATGTTCCAAAAAGTAGGCATGACGAGAAACAAAAACCTTTTGTTCCTCTGCCTAATAGAAAAGATACCCCTTGGAGTTATTTGGGTATCCCACAAACTTACAAACTACTGGGCATGCCTCGAGTTTATCTGCATGCTGCTTTTTGACAAAAGATGGACATCCCCATATGTTTAGATAGTGAAGATAGGGTTTCTTCCCACTCCACATCTGATATGGTGTGGTAGGCACAGTCTTGGTAGGAACCATGTTCAAAATATATGCAGCTGATTCTAGTACATAGCCCCAGAATGATCACGGTAACTCAGCGTTACTCATCATGGAATGTACCATATCCAATAAGGTTCGGTTCCGTCTCTTCGATACACCGTTGTGTTGTGGTATGTATGGAGGAGTAAGCTGAGAGAGAATTCCATTCTTTTTTAGGTAATCCAGGAACTCGGCACTCAAGTATTCACCACCTCGATCAGATCTTAGTGTCTTGATACTTTTGTCGGTTTATTTTTCCACTTCATTCTTATATTCTCGAAATTTCTCAAAGGCCTCGGATTTATATTTCATCAAGAAGACATGTGCATACCTAGAGAAATCATCCGTAAAAGTAATGAGATAGGAATAACCACTTCTTGCATGTGTAGACATTGGACCACACACGTCGCTGTGTATGAGTCCCAAGAGCTCACTCTCTCTTACTCCGTGTCCAGTGAACGGAGTTTTTGTCATCTTTTCTTTGAGACATGATTGACAAGTTGCATAAGATTGATATTCGAACGGATCCAAATATCCTTCTTTATGTAACTTGGTCAACCTTGTTTCGTTGATATGACCTAGTCTACAATGCAATAAGAAAGCTTGATTTAATTCTGGAGTCTTTCTTTTATGTGTATTCTGAGCAATGAAAACTTGTAGTTGGTTTAATACGTATATACCGTTGTTTAGTGTACTCGACCCAATCAGACCATGATTAAAGTGGATGTTTACAACATCGCTTACAAATGTAAAATCATAACCTTCTTTTGATAACAAAAATACAGAAATAATATTACAAGTCAAACTAGGTACATAAAAACAGTTGCACAAAACCAAAATATGCCCACTCGTCAATCCTAGATGATATTCCCCTCGGACACAACATCTACGCTCGCTCCGTTAGCAACCTTGAGGGTCATATCACCGGTCTTCAGAACTCTACGGCTTCTCAGTGCCTGCAAAGAATTACAGATATGAGATCCTGATCCGGTATCCAATACGCAGGAAGTAGAGTTGATTGACAGTCAGTTTTCAATTACAAACACACCTAAAGCCGAAGCCATAACTTGCTTCGGGTCCTAGTTCTTGGCTCTCCAAGCCCTGCAATCTTTCTTCCAATGGCCCTTTTTATGACAGTAGAAGCATTCTTCCTTCCCTACTATCAGCCCCGCCACTTTTGCCTTGCCCCTTTCTTCCACCTTACTAATTCCGCCTCTCGGCTTGGTGGGGGCCTTCTTCTTCTTTCCTTTGGCTTTTGCCTTGGATCTAGAAGAAGAAACTCCACCAACAAGCAGAGTGGGTGTTTCCCTGGATTTCTTCAGGGTGCCCTCAGCACTCTTCAACATGTTGAGGAGTTCCGGAAGTTCAACTTCTTTACCTTGAATATTAAAATTCAAGATAAACCGGGCGTAGGTGGAAGGAAGGGACTGGAGAATCAAGTCTATATACAACTCATTCTCTAACGTTGTCCCAAGGTCCACGAGTTCTTTAATGTAGTGTTCAGTTGATAAAACTGCACATTTGTTATTACATTTTTCCTACCATTTTCATATTAAAAAAGGACTTTATTATATATCATACATATGAGGGTTTATGTGTAAAAATACTATTTTCCATGTGTTGATATATTTTAATTAGCATTTGGTAGGAAAATGTATGCAAATAATTTCATTGACCAAATCCTAGTAGAACAAAGTCTACAAAATATTATTTGAGTTGTTGTGCAGAATTTTTCCAAGTTGTGCAGAATTTTTCAAGACTAGAATCAAGGAAATCAAGTTGTTGAAGAAGACTTGCCTAATTAAGAAGCAAAACTTGGAGACCAAGTCTGGCAGCAATCACGAGAAAATTTGCAAATTCTGAAGGTTCCTAGGATCGCCAAATGTCATAGAGAGCCAAGCCCAGAAGTTTGATCAACGGCCATGATGATAAGGCTGCGGATCCGCGGCATTAGCCCCTTTATGCCGCGGATCCGCCTCAGGTATATGGAGTTGGGAGCTGGGGATTTTCAGGGAAGATCTATGCTTCTTACTTCCTAATTTAGAAGCTTAGGTTCTGGCTTTAGCACTATAAAAAGGGACCGAGACCCTCTTGGAAAAATCATCAAGCCGACGCGATCACGAAGTCCAAGACGGCTCACGCACCCAGGCTGGTCATCAACTGTTCGTCTACCTCCTTGGAAGAGATCGAGAAGCAAACTAGTCTTTGTAATCATTTTCTAAGGAATCAAAGTGTAGATTGTTCAAGTTGATTAATAAAGTTAGTTGTTTTATTTAATTCTTTTGTATTTTACATTATGTTTTCCATCTCTATCTTTTCATCTTCTTTTCCCAACATGCACGAGTAATTCTCCGCTTGTTAGGGTTCGTAAGATTAGGATAAGCTAATGGATGATGAACATCCCTAAACCCTTTTTAAGTCCTGTAAAGTTTATGAACTTTATCAAAAGAATCATTAATATCCTAATCGGGCGCGCTAACAATTCTTTGCTAGTTCCGACAGCGATTAGCGATTAGATTAATGATTGTTTTGGTAAAGGCTAGATATGAACGGAGTTCCGTGTCGAGATAAGGGTTAAGAGTGGGATTCCTTTTCCCTCCAGAAACCCTAATCTACACGCATCACTGTCGTTCTAGTTATAAATCTATTAAAGGATAAAAGGGTAACTTTTAATTAATCGTCCATAACTACTAAATCCTAACGAACCCTACAAGCCCTTTTATTATATTAACTACATCCCTAAAATAATCTAGATCTATATTTTTGCATTCTTGCTTAACGTAGATCTAGAAACCATTCTACAACATTCTTATTTCTTCCTCTCTTTCAACACATCTAAAGTAAGAGTATAAGATTCAACGTTTCCCTGAGGACGACCCGTACTCATCTCGGTCTAGCTACGCGCGACACCGTTATTGATTGCGGTTAAACTACAAACACACTTTTTCGTATCAATCATGTAGCCGATCACCTTAAGGACGTGTTCCCCTACAGATGACCCGACAGCCAATCTCGCCTGAAATAGCTTCCTCGAGGTCTCGTATCTTGCGATACGAGATTGCTCTCCATATAATTCCTTGGTATGGAGGAATATGGATTCAAGATCCATATTCTCGTGCCGCCTCTGGTGTTCATTGTCCATAGAGGCCAGCACGAGGCACTTGGTTTTTGCGAAATCAATTTTCTAGGTCTTACGGATTTCCGTATCCGCGACGCTGGAATCTAGACCTGGGACAGTGTGGCCTTTAGTAGTAAGAACATAGCCCAATTTGTCATAAGTGATTGCCATCTTGACATTTCTGAACCAATCTTTATAGTTTGGCCTGTCAATATATTTTTATCTAATAGTAACTTAAGGCCCGTCATGTTTGGTCGCTGCAATTAGGAGAGAGAGAAGAAACACTTTAGCATGATGCTCTTGCTAATTTAGATTGGTTTTTAGTTTATCTAAGCAGGATGGCTCCCACTGTTTCTCGAATCCTTCCTCAAACCATAAAAGAATAATTAGTCCGGATTAATCTCACCGTACAATACTTGCTTAACCGTTCAACCGGGCTAGTGTCGGTATTTCGAGGGAGGTTTTACGACGCTTTCGCGAAGTTCCTTAATTAAATAACCTCTTTTCCCTGGGGGCGTAGCCCCGCTAACACCTTTCTAGACACCTACTTGGTTTATAGTATTGATCGTTAAGTAAAAAAAATCTCTCGAGGAGTAGCATATACTCACAGTAGAATCGGGATCCAAATACCATCGTGTGATAAAGTTGAAGGAATCCTACCAAAATTATCACACTCTAAATGGTATGCAACACTAGTAAGTTTCAGTTTCTTTAGAAACTCCCGATGTGGAATTTTCCCCATGTTCTTATGACCTTGACAAAGGCCAACATATCATAAGTTACATGTCAAGTTCTACCCGTCATTGTCCAGGTTAATTTGAACCCATCCGTACATACCCTTGACGAAGGCCAAAATAACAGTACGACTGTCCCAAACCAATGCATCTATCTATACTGCAGATGAATATTCAGCAGCTACCAATCACTATGCCTTGGCGAAGGTAAAAATACATAGTTTGAATACTACTGACTATCCAACTGAAATGACGGAGGGCTACGAATGGTTCTTGGCGAAACCGTAGACGTAGTGAACTTGATATAATTGAAGGAATCTGATAGCTTTTAAAAGGAGTGGTTTAGGCTCCGCATTTTAAAAATTTTGCTGTTTTGAAAAACCCGAGTGGTTTTAAAATTATTCCAATAATTCAACTTTGGTTTGTTTGCTTTACATTAATGTAATGCAGTCCCGTCAATTAACCTACCATTGCAGAAAAAGAATGAAAATACAATGTACGATTATGCCATCCGCATTCGCTACGGGGCCCCGTCATCATCCGTTAGGTTACTTAACTAACGACAGAGCGGGGGCTGGACTAGCGCGGATGTAAAACATAAGCAACGTCTACTAGATATCATATATAGATATATACATTCTTATCATGCAATAATAGGCATTCCAGATCACAGATGAACATATTCGATATACTAAGAATTCTACATTTTGTTTGAGCCTGTAATGAAAGACGGATTCCACGGTCGTGATGAATAGCCAAACCCCACCCTAGCTCCTACGGGTGCGGAAAACTACCCGCCAAATACCCGAAGTAAAGAAACCTCCCCCAACAAAGTGAGTAGACCACTCGGCACTTCAAAGTACCCGGTGGTTTGTGCACCCCACCTTAGGTCTATCCTAGGAGCAAAAACAGTAAAAGAAATAATACAACGGTGGCTACAACCTCAACCCGGATGTGCCCCACAAAATAATATTACATCTCTTTACAAATTTTACATCGAATGAAAGAATGAAAACCCTCATCTCACATTCCCGGCTATTCATCCACGATGATCCAACAAGTTCATATACACAAACCATCATAACAACATCACAGATATGTGCAACCCCGAATAATCGACGTATAGCAATTAGTCGACGTTTCCAAACACATATATACAACACAAACCTTGTAAAGTAACTACGACATTAGAATTCTGCACGCAATTAGCAAACTTAAATAATTTTCCAAGACATGAAAATTCAGTGAGCTAAAGTTCCAAAACCGATAGTTTTGAGCCAATCCGGGAGTCGAAACAAACTCGAAAACCACCCGAATCTTCATGGAGATGAAGACACAAGAATTAATGTCAAATGGGGGGCCTCAAAGTGGTCCCACCCCTGGGGGCCACTATGAGGTGTCCCCCAAAGGAAAGTAGACCCAAGAGCACTAATTCAAGGTGCTCTCGGGTCACCAGCCACCAAGTGGTGGTCTTGAGTGGTGGTCCTGGCCGTTGGTCCCCTCCGAGGTGTCCCCAGGGTGTGCACGCTTCATCCTGCAGCTTCTTTGTTCAAACCGTGATCCCGCGGGGTGTGCAAACAAATCAAAACTTCACTTTTGAAAACTGTTTTTTCGGCAGTTTTTGTGTGACAAAAAACGAAAGAATTCTAACATCGATACAAGTTAACTAGGGTTTATGAGAGGCTCTGATACATTGTAAGTTGATGTCGCGCACCCCACATGTTCACGGGGAGGCGGAATAAGCAAAAAATGATTTTTACGGGCTTCGCAACACCGACTTGAAGCAAGGATCGAACATAAAACCCAAGCTAGCAATCTATATGAGGTTTAACTACTCGGATGAATGTTATATCTCATAGTATCATGTCCTTCTTGTCTTCTCGTTGTCCTCCTTCACCTCGTGAGCTCCTTGGAGTGGAAATGGATAGCGCCTCCTCGTCGGCTTCTCGAAGTCGAAGAAGATCTACCCGAGAGTTCTAACCTTGAGCTTAACCTCCAAATTGAGGCAACTAGGTCACTTGGTGTGCTAAACTAAGTAGCCTAGAATGAGTAGAGAGTGATTTTGGGTAGCTAAGTCTCACTAACTCTTGATTCTCAACACATGAGACACTGGGGTTTTGAGAGGACGAAGGAGAGAGTGAACTTGAGGAAAGAGAAATGTTTTTTGATAATGATAATAGAAAATAGAATGGCTAACTTGACATGACCACAAACATGGCAAGAAAATATCTTATCTATAAATATCTAGTGCTACAAAAATATCTCACAAGAAATATCTAAGTTAAAGAGTCAAACCAAGTCAAGTGGTCAATCCAAGTCAAGTGGTGAATCCAAGTCAAGTAGTCAATCTAAGTAGCCATGCCACAATTATCATTTACAAAAAAATAACAAATACTTTCTTCCACCTTATAATTATTTTAATCAAGTCAATGGTCAAAACCCTAATGGGGTGCCTCCTTCTATACCCCTCGCATCTGTATATACATACCCGCATCCGTGTTCCGAGAAACACAAATACAAAGAGACGAAACTAATCCAACAATCAAATACTAGGATCTGGCATAAACCAAAGCCCACTAGTTTGTCCACTCGAACATCAAACGAGCACAAGTACACGTATGTGATCGAACCCTGTCGTAAAACCATACGACCTCTACATCGTTTCGCCCGAAGCAGGGAAACTCTCTGTGTGGGACTCTGCAGACTCGACAGTACACTGACAGTGGATTTAACCATAAGCACGTCAGTGGTACTAGCTGCACGTAATAACTACCTAGGTATCTGTCGATAAGAAGGCTAACGAGCAAACTTATCCAAACTTCTACTGAGCCTGTCTGTGGCAATCTCCATACAGTCCGGTCTGTTCGTCTAAGAGTATCGCATATCGGGCCTAGGCAGGCGGTAAACGTCAGACCCCTAAAGGCGCAATAAGTCATGTCGGAGTACAGCCCAAAACACCCTGAGAAACTACTGGAGTACCTATCGGTAAATCTCGCTTGCCCTGGCCAGGGATTTTGAATAATGGATTTCCGAACACAGCGCGACATCAACCTCCAATACCGGGAGAGACGAATCTTATCTAACCGCCACTGCCTCCAAGTGCTTCGGGACTGCACCCAACTACTACCTGTTTGCACGACCCAATAAAGCCGTGGTAGGGTAGCAATCTAAGAGCAGTACCCAACGAGTCTATCCAGTGTAACTCATAACCCAATGAAAACCTGCATACTATTTCCAGTACGACGTACTGATGGCTGTGGGATAGACCATCTCCCCTGCTGGGATGAGAAGCGTATACACTAGTCTACTATGGAATATCGATGCCATGTCTCGATAATCCTACGACTAAGGACCTATATAAGGATGTGCTTATAGACTACCCAGCCCCCACCAGTATGACTGCCATCACAATGCTGGTAGTCAAGCAAAGATCCTAAGGGCTGTATCAATATGTATTAGCGATACGTTAAAAGAAACATATACACATATTAAGATAGATAGAAACCAAGTAGCATACTACTATATTGCGCAAGACTATTATAAATCTGTGTATATATCCCAAGCTTCTAAAATGTAACATACAAACTAGTACTATACAATAATGGCCTCTAGGGCATATAACACTAATAATCTCCCACTTGCACTAAGGTCATGTGCTGGCATATCGCAGACCTATCATCTCGAATAGCCTCTCGAACTGCGTCTGAGAGATAGCCTTTGTGAATGAATATGCAGTGTTGTCCTCCGTAGCAACTCTCCTCACCTCGATCTCCCGGCGATCCACGATCTCCATGATCAGGTGATACCGCCTCAAGATGTGTCTGGATTTCGGATGGGACCTGGGTTCCTTTGCTAAAGCTATAGCCCCGTTGTTGTCACAATACAGAGATATTGGATCAACAATGGACGGAACCACCTGAAGTTATGTTAAGAACTTCCTCATCCAGATAGCTTCTTTTGCAGCATCAGAAATTGCGATATACTCAGCTTCCATCGTCGAGTAAGGAACGGTGTCTTACTTGGAACTCTTCCAACAGACCGCTCCTCCATTGAGGGTAAAGACATAACCCGACATGGACTTGGAGTCATCCTTGTCACTCTGGAAGCTGGAGTCGGCAAAGGCCTCGATCTGGAGGTCTTTTCCATCATATACCAAGAACATCTCCTTAGTCTTTCTCAGGTACTTGAGAATGTTCTTTACTGCTATCCAGTGCTTCTTCCTAGGAGTTGACTGATACCGGCTAACCACACTCAGTGCGTAAGCAACATCTGGTCTGGTACACAACATCGCATACATTATAGAGCCTACCGCAGAAGCGTAGGGTATAATAGACATGCAATCCTTTTCCAAATCAGTCTTGGGAGACATCTCTTTGGAGAAGGTGATTCCGTGACAAGCCGGTAAATTACCGCGCTTAGAATCTTCCATACTGAATCTCTTTTGTATGGTGTCGATGTACCTGGACTGTGAAAGTCCCAACATCCTCATAGATATATCACAATAGATCTGGATCCCCAGAATGTAAGAGGCATTACTCAGGTCTTTCATGGAGAACCTGTGTGACAAGAATCCTTTGACAGATTGTAGTATAGGAATGTCATTTCCTATCAAGAGAATGCCATCCACGTATAAGTCGAGGAATACTACAGTTCTTGCTAAAATCTTACTATAAATGCATGGCTCATCTGGATTTTTGATAAAGTTAAATTCTTTGACCGTCTCATCAAAACAGATGTTCCAACTCCGCGATGCCTGCTTTAGTCCATAAATGGACTTAAGCAACTTGCATACTTTCCCGCTGCTCCCACTCTGAATGAATCCCTCTGGCTGGTCCATATAGACGCACTCTTCCAAATGTCCATTTAGAAAAGCGGTCTTTATGTGCATCTGCCAAATCTCATAATCGTGGAAGGCAGCAATGGCAAGAAGGATCCGATTAGATTTGAGCTTAGCCACTAGAGAAAGGTTTCATCATAGTCCAAACCAAATTTTTGACGAAATCCTTTTGCAACAAATCTAGCCTTATAGGTTTCAACCTGTCCATCTAATCCAATCTTCTTTCTGAAGATCCATTTGCAGCCTACGGGTTTTACCCCTTCTGGAGCAAAGTGCAAAATCCATACTTTGTTGGTGTACATGGACTCCATCTAGGTCCGCATTGCATCCGGCCATTTTACTGAGTCTGTGCTCTGAATGGCTTGCTGGAAGTTAGTTGGCTCATCATTATCAATGATGCAATCCTCTCTATCCCCGTCTACGAGAAAACCATAGTATCTCTCGGGCGGATAAGACAGCCTACTACTCCTGTGGAGTGGCGCGGGAATGTCCTGTTATTTTGAAACTTCTGGTTTCACCAAGCTTTCAGTAATAGTTTGTGGTTCTGAAATTTCTTCCAGTTCTATTGCGCTCTCACTAGTTTCTTTTCCTAAAAATTGATGTTCTAAAAAGTGGGCATGACGAGAAACAAAAACCTTTTGTTCCTCTGCGTAATAGAAAAGATACCCTTAGAGTTCTTTGGGTATCCCACAAACTTACATAGTACTGAGCGTGCCTCGAGTTTGTTCGCATGCCACTTTTTGACAAAAGCTGGACATCCCCATATCTTCAGATACTGAAGATAGGGTTTCATCCCACTCCACATCTTATATGGTGTGGTTGGCACAGTCTTGGTAGGAATCTTGTTCAAAAGATATACAGCTGATTCTAGTGCATAGCCCCAGAATGATCGCGGTAACTCAGCGTTACTCAATTTGGAACGTACCATATCCAATAAGGTTTGGTTTCGTCTCTCTGATACACCATTGTGTTGTGGTGTGTATGGAGGAGTAACTTGAGAGAGAATTCCATTCTCTTTTAGGTAATCCAGGAACTCGGCACTCATGTATTCACCACCTCGATCAGATCTTAGTGTCTTGATACTTTTGCCGGTTTGTTTTTCCACTTCATTCTTATATTCTCGAAATTTCTCAAAGGCCTTGGATTTATGTTTCATCAAGAAGACATGTTGTCACGCCCCGCTTCCCAGAGTACGCTAGATTGGGCACGTGACATAGCCAACCATGCTACCTGTGGGTAGGAAGTATCCATCCACAGTCACATTACGGCTGTAGAGATATCAAGAACAAGATAAAACTATCTAAAACATGTCCATAATCCAGAATAACAGGAGTCAATAATAAGTAAATGCGGAAGCAAATGATCCAATACAAATAACTGAAATGTATGTCCCATAATGCGGGCTCACATCAGGAAATAAATGCAGGAAAATAAACTAACTACTACTGAACTCACAGCTCAGCCTGCTGGCTGAAGTACTCCTGCTCGGACTGCGACAGCGGTACAGAATCTGGGCCATGCAAAACCCAGACGCCAGCGCGTCATGTCATCAAGTAATATAATATGAACAGTGTAACAGGCAATGCAAAATAAACATGAATAAAAATGAGAGTAGCAAATAATATGAATCGAGCAGTGCAGGGTAGTGTGCAGTGGGTAACTAAACTGTTCTATCAGGTTTTCTATTCTAAAGTCTTTGAAATCAATTGATGAATCGTCGATGTAACTCAATAGTATCCCGTGCGTGCCCGGGACCACGGTCAAGATTCTCGGGGCTGAATCCGAGACGTGCCGCTAGGCAGTAACAAGTAGCAGGATGGGCGAGTGATGTCAGCATCATCACTCCGGGGCTGGCCTAGCCCGTAAGACTGATCAGAACAGGTATCGAACTGTTGAGTTACAAGTCGGTTTCACATTTGATTTCCCCATACGCCCAAGTTATGTATGTCGAGTCAGGTATTCAGTAATCAAGAACTAATGCCAACACAGGATCAGGTAAAAGCAGGTTTGTCTGGATAGACAACAGGAACGGTCCATGAGGACTATGTAAGGTTTGCATAGCACCCTATGAAGAGTTTTGAAGTATCACATGTCTCAAAGTATGAATTTTGATGGTGCTAAACATAACGCGCAAAGGAATCGATCCTAGAAAATTAGGGTTACTAAACTTTAAGCTAATAAAAATTAGGGTTTCGAGACTACAACCTTTGTAGCTCCCCTTTTGCTTGACTCCTTAGTCTCTTGGGTGTTGGAAGAAGGTCCACTTGTAGTCCTCTCACGTCCACGACGATCCACCCGGAGTTTCCCGTCCAAGCTTGCAACTTTGGAAAAACAAAGAGAACACTCTAATCAAGTTGGCTAAACTTGAGTAGAATGATGTTGTGGCTAAGGATCTCACTTCAAAAACCTTTCTTTAAGTGTGTTTAGCTCACTAGAAAAACCTAGAGAGGAAAAGGTGAAAGAGGATGAAGATGGTGGCTTTTCTTTTTATCAAGTGCAAAAGATAAAAGATGACCCTTGAAAAGAAAATGAAATATAACCTTTTATATTTTATTCCTTCTTACACCCAACCATGATTAAGTGATGGATAGTTTATTTAACTTGAGTTTTAAATGATAAAGAGAAGGATAACCCAAGGTTAGTGGTAGGTGAGCTTGGTTAGGTTAGAAGAAGAATGTAGAAGCTAGTAAAGATTATCCTTCTCTTTTCAATTTTGTTTTAAATACAAAAACAAATAAAAATCCATTACTTAATCCATGGTGTGAGTCTTATATTGCCACCATTTCCATGTGCTAACAACCATGATAGATGGGTGTATGTATGTATGCATGTATGCACATCCATATGTGCATGAAACTAGAATGAAAGAAAGAAACACATGCATGCATGCATGCATCCATCAAATTCTAGAAAGGTTTCAAGTGAGAAAACTAATGGTTAGATGATAAATCAACACTTAATTTATCAATCCGGTCATATCTCATATGACCCCACCAAAAGCAGGCAACCCGATCAATGTTCAGTATCATATACGCACATTTTAATCGGGTGCATGCGCATATCGCATACGCGCACCACAACGTTTCGCCTGGACTGGGTAACTCCTTTGTGGGACTCTAAGACTCGTCAATACGCCGGCAGAGGGTGACGATCATATCAGGTACCCTCAAGCCGCAAGCGGTCAGCTAAACGTAACGACCACCCGGGTATTGAGCGATCAGAAGAAAACAAGCGAACCTGCTACAACTCCCGTCGAGCCAACCGGCAACACTACCGTACAGTCCGGTCTCTTCGTCAGATATGCTGCATATCGAGCCTAGGGATGGTCACGTCGACCCTAATAACTCAATATGTCATGCCGGTGAATGGTCTATAACAGATCGAGAAACTACTAATAACACTTATCAGCAATTCTCAGCAGCCCTGGCCAGGGACGTACTGATATAACCAGTCGGGCACAGTACAGCATCAACTCCCAATACCGAAAGAGACGAAACCCGTCCTATCGCTCATTGCCTTCGTGTGTCTCGGGACTGTACCCAACGGCCACCTGTTTACACGACTCAGTAGAGCCGTGGTAGGGTGGCAATCAAAGTACAGTGGGAGAACACACAAGACTCCATGACGATCTCGGGTCTAGAGACTAACCTGTACCAGTGTCACCTGAGAACTGCTATCCGACGATAGATATAATTCCATATAGGAGTTCTCGGTGAGTCCGTCCAGGGTACCCAGTCACCACTGAGCACCCGTATATGATCTTGATGTCAAACATCGATGAATGTGGGAACATTCATCGCCCATCGTATGGGTCTAGTATCATATACGCTAGTCTACTCTGGTATATCAATGCCTCGTCTCGATATACCTACGACTAGGGACTTTTCAGGATATGCTTATAGACTACAGATGTCCCACTAGTATGATCTCCATCATAATCAGAGTAGTCAAGCCAATATCCTCAGGGCTTTATGAGCATGTATGAATGAATAGAAGCATGATCAAATCAACATGTCAGATAAAGGAGAACCAGATAGCATACTATCATGTCGAGCAAGAATGCATACTGAATATATATATATACATGTATAGATACATCCACTATCACATAATGGCCTCTAGGGCATACATATATCCAACAATCTCCCACTTGCACTAAGGCCAGTTATTGGCGTATCTCATACCCAACATCTCAAAAAGTCGCTCATGCTGCGGCTGAGGGAGGGCCTTGGTGAATGGATCCGCGGCGTTATCCTTTGTGTCTACCCTCCTAATCTCGATCTCACGGCGATCAACAATCTCCCGGATCAAATGAAAACGCCTCAGGATGTGTCTGGAACGCTGATGGGATCTGGGCTCCTTGGCTAACGCCATAGCCCCATTATTGTCATAATACAAAGGTATTGGATCAATAATGGTTGGAACTACTCCTAGCTCCGAGACGAACTTCTTCATCCAGACGGCTTCCTTGGCGGCATCATTTGCAGCAATGTACTCAGCTTCCATCGTAGAGTCTGCAACGGTATCTTGTTTGGAACTCTTCCAACTCACCGCCCCTCCATTGAGGGTAAATACATACCCAGAGATAGATTTGCTGTCGTCCTTATCGTTCTGGAAGCTCGAATCGGTAAAGGCCTCCATTCGGAGATTTCCATTACCATACACCAAGAACAATTCTTTAGTCCTTCGCAAGTACTTAAGAATGTTCTTCACAGCTGTCCAGTGATTCTCCCCTGGGTTAGATTGATACCTGCTTACAACACTAAGTGCGTAAGCTACATCTGGGCGTGTACATAACATCACATACATTATAGATCCTACTGCCGAAGCATAGGGTATAACACTCATGCGAGCTCTCTCTTCATCGGTCTTTGGACAAGAATCCTTGGAGAGAGTGACCCCATGGCAAGCGGGTAAGGCACCCCGCTTGGAGTCTTCCATACTAAACCTTTTTAGGATGGTGTCAATGTACCTGGTTTGGGACAATCCCAATAACCTTTTGGATCTATCCCTATAGATCCTTATGCCCAGAATGTATGTGGCATCACCCAGGTCCTTCATGGAGAACCTTAGTGATAAGAAAGATTTGACCGACTGTAGCATAGGAATATCATTTCCTATCAGAAGAATGTCATCCACGTACAATACGAGGAATGTGACAGCTCTTCCTACAGCCTTCTTATAAACACAAGGTTCATCTGGATTTTTCATGAAATCAAACTCTTTGATGACATCATCGAAACAGATGTTCCAACTCCGTGATGCCTGCTTTAACCCATATATGGATTTAAGAAATTTACATGCTTTCTCGCTGCTCCCACTGTCAATGAAGCCCTCTGGCTGATCCATATAAACGCATTCTTCTAAATTTCCATTTAGAAATGCGGTTTTAACGTCCATCTGCCAGATTTCATAGTCGTAGTGAGCAGCAATAGCAAGTAGGATCCGAATGGATTTAAGCATGGCTACGGGAGAAAAAGTCTCGCCATAGTCCAAACCTGGTCTTTGACGAAAACCCTTCACCACAAGACTTGCCTTATAGGTCTCCACCTGCCCATCTACACCAATCTTTCTTTTAAAGATCCATTTGCACCCCACAGGTTTCACCCCAGGGGGTACAACGTCCAAAGTCCACACTTTGTTGGTGTACATAGACTCCATTTCGGATCTCATGGCATCCAGCCACTTCACAGAGTATTTACTCGTGATAGCTTGCTGAAAACTGGTAGGATCATCATCATCCATGATGCAATCTTCTCCGTTACCATCAATGAGGAAACCGTAGTACCTCTCTGGTGGGCGAGAAGTCCTACCAGACCTACGGAGTGGCCGAGGTTCTTCAGTTTCTGCTGCAACAGCCGGTTCAACCAAATCGTCATTTGTAGTTTGTGTCTCTAGAACCTCTTCTAGATCTACCACCTTGCCATCATCTTTATCCGTGAAAAACTCTTTTTCTAAGAATGTGGCATACTGAGAAACAAACACTTTTTGTTCCTCTTTGTGGTAGAATAGATATCCATAAGAATTCTTTGGATATCCCACAAAGTTATATAAGACTGACCGTGTCTCGAGTTTGTCCGGATTCTGCTTTTTAACATAGGCCGGGCAACCCCAAATCTTAATTCTCTTAAGAGATGGTCTCTTCCCATGCCATATCTCATATGGTATGGTAGACAAGGCTTTGGTTGGAACCCTATTCAGTAGAAACGCTGCAGTCTCCAATGCATGCCCCCAAAACGAGACGGGTAACTCAGCGTCACTCATCATGGACCGGACCATATCTAATAGGGTCCTATTCCTTCGTTCTGACACACCGTTGTGCTGTGGTGTGTAAGGAGGAGTGAGCTGAGAGAGAATCTCATTCTCTTTTAAGAAGTTTGCAAACTCTGCACTGAGATACTCCCCACCTCGATCTGATCGAAGCATCTTAATACTCAAGCCGGTTTGTTTTTCTACTTCATGTTTATATTCAATGAATTTCTCAAAAGCTTCGGACTTGTGCTTTAACAAAAATACATGACCGAATCTTGAGAAATCGTCAGTGAATGTAATGAAGTACGAAAAACCGCCTCTAGCCTGTGTAGACATTGGCCCACATACATCACTATGTATGAGTCCCAGGAGCTGAGTAGCTCTTTCTCCGTGTCCGGTAAACAGAGTTTTGGTCATTTTACCCTTGATACAAGACTGGCAAGTCGCATAAGATTTATATTCAAAAGAATTTAAATATCCTTCTTTGTGTAACTTGTTTAGTCTTGTTTCGTTAATATGACCAAGTCTACAGTGCCAAAGAAAACCTTCATTTAATTCTGAAAATTTTCTTTTATTAGTGTGTTATATACTGAAAACTGTGTGTTGATTTAGGACATATATTCCGTTGTTTAGTGTACCATACCCAACCAACTTTTGATTCAGGTTAATGTTCATAACATTGTTCTGCAATACAAAATTATACCCTTCATTGTCCAACAAAGAAACGGATATTATATTACATAGCATACTTGGTACAAAATAACATGGATTTAAAACCAAAATACATCCAGATGGGAACCCCAAGTGATACTCTCCCACTGCGACTGTATGTACATTGGAACCATTTCCAACGCGGAGAGTATGGTCACCTGTCTTCAAAACCTTGCTATTTCTCAGCCCCTGCATAGAATTGCAAATGTGAGAACCTGAACCGGTATCCAATACCCAGGAAGCAGAGTTTATAGAAAAACAGTTTTCAGTCACAAATGCACCTGAAGCAGAAGCATCCCCATGCTTCTTCTTGAGACTTAAGTACTCCGTGCAGTTGCGCTTCCAATGTTCTGTCTTGTGGCAGTGAAAACATTCGCCCTTCCCCGAGTCTCCAGCCTTGGACTTTTCCTTTCCCTTCACCTTTTTAACTCCGCCCTTAGGATTAGTGGGTTTCTTCTTTTTCTTTCCCTTGGCCTTAGCTTTCGGGCGAGAAGAGGAAGACTGTCCAATAGTCATAACGGGAGTTTTTGCTAACTTCATAGTGCTCTCTGCACTCCTTAACATATTAAGGAGTTCAGGGAG
Organism: Agapanthus africanus; assembly: GCA_030015575.1. Classification (NCBI taxonomy): domain Eukaryota; kingdom Viridiplantae; phylum Streptophyta; class Magnoliopsida; order Asparagales; family Amaryllidaceae; genus Agapanthus; species Agapanthus africanus. Next base: position 461,693,651 of record CM057338.1, read on the forward strand.
GTCCTTCTCCATACCATGCATGTTGAAGTTCACTATGAACTGAGCAAAGATGGAGGGGAGGGACTGTAGAATAATATCTATATATTGTTCATTGTCCATCGTCCATCTAAGGTCCTCAAGCTCTTCTATAAGAGCTATCATCTTCAGAACATGGTTTCCTACTGGTGTGCCAGGGGCCATTCGCATCTGAAACAATTTCTTTGATGCTTCGTATCGTAATACGCAGGATTGCTCCCCATACAACTCCTTTGTATGGAGCAATATACCGTGAATGTCCATGTCCTCATGCTGCTTTTGATGTGTGTTATCCATCAATGCAAGCGCGAGGCATGTGGCCGTGGCACAGTCAGCTTCCCATGTCTTGCGGACTTCAATGTCCGCAACTGAGGATTTTGGACCAGGGACGGGCGGGGCTGAAGCCGTGAGGACATATGATACTTTATCATAAGTCAAGGCGATTTTCAGATTCCTCAGCCAGTCTTTATAGTTGGTCCCATTCAGCTTGTTTTTATCTAGTAAAAGCTTGAGTCCAGTCATGGGTATCTGCCATTAAGAGAGAGAAAAGAATACACTCAGCGAAAGCTCTTGTATAGATCAGATTGGTTATTATCTTGTCTAATCGATGTTTCCCACTTCTTTTATCGAGTTTTTCTTTCAAACCTTAAAAAGAAAAACTAGCCAGGATTAATTACAGTCTACAACTTCGCTAACCGTTCAGCCAGGCCAGTGTCGGTACTTTAGGGAGGTTCCCCGTGCTTTTGCACGGACCTAATTAGAGTAAACCTCGTTTTCCCAGAGGCGGAGCCCCGTTAACACCTTTCTAGACACCTAATGAGTTAGCTAATTGTAAATTGTAAAACTCTCCTAGGAGCAACTATTGCCCACAGTGGGATCGGGATCCAACCATCACATGGAAGGTATGCAATCTCATTGCAAATTTCAACTATTGAAATTCCCGATGTGGTTTTTACCCCTGGCACTTATGACCTTAACTAAGGTCAACAAATCATAAGTACCAGTCAAGTTCTACCCTTCATTTCTTGATTAATTAGACCCACTCATATGACCCTTAACTAAGGTCAACAAATGTTAGTTATATGTATGTCCTAGAGGCCATTACTATACATAGGATGTATATTGTAGTGGGTGCTTGGACATATATAGGGAGGACTTTCTTGCTCGACATGATAGTATGCTATCTGGTTGATCTTTACCTTAACGTGTACACTGATTGTCTCTCTGTTACATGTTGGTAAAACCCTTAGGATATGTACTTGACTACTTGGACTATGATGCGGATCATACTAGTGGGGACATAGTAGTCCATAAGTATATCCTTCAAAGTCCCTAGTCGTGGGTATATCGAGACGGGGCATCGATATACCAGAGTAGACTAGCGTATACCTTCTCGACCCATACAGATAGGCGATGGATGATCCCATATCCATTGGTGTTTGACATCAGAGATGATATACGGGTGCTCAGTGCAGACTGGGTACACTGGACGGACTCGCCGAGAACTCCCAGATGGTATTATACCTCACGTCAGATGGCAGTTCTCTGGTGACACTGGTACAGAGTAGTCTGTTGACCCGAGATCGTCATAGAGTCTTGTGTGGTTCCCACTGTGCTTTGATTTCCACCTTACCACGTCCAAGAGGGCGTGCAAAACGGTGGTTTTTGGGTACAGTCCCGAGTCACATGGAGGCAATGAGCGATAGGAGGGGTTTCGTCTCTCCCGGTATTGGGGGTTGATGTTGCGCTGTGCTCGATTGGCTGTAACAGGGAAGTCCCTGGCCAGAGCTGATCAGAGATTTGCTGGTAAGTGTTACCAGTAGTTTCTCGAACTGTTATAGACCTCATATCGACACGACTTATCGAGCTATTGGGGTCTGACGTTTACCACCCCTAGGCAAGGTATGCGACATATCAGACGATCAGACCGGACTGTACGGTAAGTGTTACTGGTTGGATTCACAGGAGTGTGAGCGGGCTTGCTCGTCGATCTTCTGATCGCTCAATACCCGGGTGGCCGTTATGTTTAGCAGACCGCTTGCGGCTTGTGGGTGTTTGATATGATCATCATCTGCTACCGGCGTATTGACGAGTCTTTAGAGTCCTATACAGAGGTTTCCTGGCTCAAGCGAAACGAAATAGGAGCGCATATGAGATATGTGCGGGACCGAGAATAATGCGTGTATGTGATACCGTATTTCATTCTCGCGATCAATGTATCGAATGGTTGTATGCGATATAACCTAGTTATCGAATCATGGATTGATTCGGTAAGCCGATACATAGGATACTAGTCGGTTATATGCGATATGACCGTATCTTTAAATCAAGCGTTGATTTAATGATTTAATGCATAATTATATATTTGATATATTTCTTTGCATTAACTAGTATTGGTTCACTTTAAATGGATTTTCTCACTTGCATTGCACAAGTTGTATATGTGATATACTTTTGTGCACTTGATTGTATCATGTTTGATGATACATGTTTACTTGGGTTTGTGTAAAGATTAAACCATGGTTATATGAATGGTTAGGGTTTTCTTTTCTTATTCATTTATTTATTTATTTATTCTTTTTGGAAAATAAATGGCATAATGAGAAAAATGGTGGCTTTCTTTGTTTGAATCTTGAAGCTTCATGAAGCTTTGACTAAGTGACCATTTTGTCTCATGCTTAACCCTAACCACTCCATCTAACCTTAGTTAAATCTCTACACTAAACCATGGTTGGATTATGATAAGTATTGATTTTCTTTTCTATTTGAAAATAACTTATCATAACATATTATCTTCTTCTTCTTCTTCTTCAAGAAGAAAAGCTTGTCTCCATCAATGGCAAAGTGAGAAAAAGAGTGAGAAATCCAATTCTAAAGTGAACCCACTTCCTATTTCTTCATCCTCTACCTCTTGCCAAGTAGTATGGGGGTGTTTTCTTCATAAGTTTCTTGACTTGGTGAAGTGGGAGCTTGATCTTGTGATGCCTCGACGTAGATCATCTTCGGCGTCGTAGTCGATGACCTAGCCCGCCCATTTCTCCGATGAAACCGACGCTAGAGCCCGGGATTCTATTTGGACAGCGAGGAGACTTCATCATGGAGCTATGGAGGTGGAGAACCGGATCTACAAAGGTTGTATTTCCGTTCTTTTAGTTAAGTTGTTAACTAGTTTCATTGTTTCGCCTAAAAATCTAGTTAACGATCCGTATTTGGGTTTCTCGGCACTTGTAAAATTTGAAATTGGCATGGTTGATGCCTTGTGAGACCTCTTTAGTGTGCCTAGCAACCCTACAGTGGTATCAGAGCCTAGCTAGAGCCTTAGGCGAAGGCTTGACGACGTTTGAAACCCGATCGAACATCGAAACCCTAATACAATATGCTCTCTGGACTTTTTTCAATTTCTGGGTTTTTTCCAGATTAAAAATGCTTTAAAAATTCAGCAGGGAAATCTAAGAATTACGGTGCAAAAATTTCCCCATGAAGTGTAAATTATGCGGCGGAACCGCGGCAGAAGCATGGCTTCTGCGGCGGTTCCGCGGCAACCTGATGACGTCAGCCATTAAAATTTGCACAGAAATTAATGTTTCCTGGTGCTGAGTTTTCTGGGAATTTTTAATATTTATTCAAGAGTTGAATATTCTGGGTTGTATTGGGGGTTCGTAGATTCGATCGGATTATCAGATTTTGTCTTTGTGGCTTTCCGGATATTTTAGAATATGTTAAAAAGTTCGACCGGATAAGAATACCCACATTTTCCCCTGTCGGGAAATTTCCAAGTGTTGGATCTTTCCGTAGTTTAACGACGTTCTAAGTAGTGCAAGTAACGCGATGGTCCCTCTAGAAGACAACAAACCTTAACTCGATTATGCGACCGTCTTGAACTGGCCTTTGAACCTTTGGGTTTGGGGCAGTACGGCGTGCCATATGTGAGGCGTTGGCTTGACCCTTCTACGGCTGGACCGTTGGTACTGAGGCACGAACTGAATGTTTTTAGACTTGTTTCATGTGTTGAGCTGTTCCGGGAAAACTTGGGTGTTTGCCTGTTCGATCGAAAAGTTTAACATTTTCTATTTATCTGGAATGTGATACAATAATTGGAATTCACAATTAGTTATGAGATAACTGAATGAATGTTATAAATCTAGCGGTTTAGTCTCACTTGATCGGTTGCAACGGAATTTTGATGTGATCAAAAGTCCGTCGCAATCACGTAGCGTACGCGGATACTCGCCGGGTAAACTTAATAGACAGCCTCGCTCCATAGCCCCGACCAAGTGACTGTAGGAGAACCCCGTCGCCGAAAGCATCCGTTCGGGTGCTCGCGGTAGCGGTGTTCCGCCTTGGTGCACTTCATCAACGGCGTTAGGGGTGCGGCCGCCTGCTGAAGTTTGCGACGAGCATTCGATCAGGATGTCGGGAATCCTGTTGAATTGCCCGACTTAATATTGAAAAGTGTTTTCGATAATGAGACTAAAATGCGGGGTTTATAATTGTTAGGCATGTGATGTCTAAGGAATTCATTTGATTAGGCATGTGATGTCTATGCAGTTTGCGGATTCCAACTGTTGTAGTTTTACACTTTCTTTGCTGTGACCGTAAGTGTAATATGTGATATCGCCGGTTTCGTTGCTATATGTCAACGACAATTGGGATGCGCATATTTACTTACGTTGATGACATGTGATGTTATGTATTGCTGGATATGTTATATTGGATCGTCGTGTTTGAATAGCCGGGGTTTTTTATGTGAGATGAGTGTTTTTCATTTTCATTCATGTAAAAACTTGTATGTAATATTCTTTTATTGGGGCACTTCCAGGTTGCGGAAGATGTCACCGTTTGTATATTATTTACTTTTCCGCACTAGGATAGACCCAAGGAGGGGAGCACAAGTAACCGGGTTCTGGGGTCCAGTGGGAGACCAACTCGAGGAGTCGAGTCCGAGTCTCCTATATTATAGTGGATGCTTGGACATATATAGAGAGTACTTTCTTTCTCGACATGATAGTATGCTATCTGGTTGCTCTTTATCTTAACATGTATACTTGTCTCTTACTGTCTTATGGTTACATGTTGGTAAAGCCCTTAGGATGTGTACTTGACTACCAGGATTATGATGCAGATCATACTAGTGGGGCCATCGTAGTCCATAAGTTCATCCTTTAATGTTCATAGTCGTGGGTGTATCGAGACAGGGCATCGATATACCAGAGTAGACTAGCGTATACGCTTCTCGACCCATGAGATGGGCGATGGATGATCCCATATACATTGGTGTTTGATATCAGAGATGGTATATGTGTGCTCAGTGGAGACTGGGTACACTGGACTGACTCGCCGAGAACTCCCAGATGGTATTATACCTCACATCAGATAGCAGTTCTCTGGTGACACTGATACAGGTTAGTCTGTAGACCCGAGATCGTCATAGAGTCTTATGTGATTCCCACCGTACTTTAATTTCCACCTTACCACATTCAAGAGGACGTGCAAAACGGTGGTTTTTGGGTACAGTCCCGAGTCACATGGAGGCAATGAGCAATAGGAGGGGTTTCGTCTCTCCCGGTATTGGGGGTTGATGTTGCGTTGTGCTCGATTGGCCATAACAGGGAAGTCCCTGGCCAGGGTTGTTTTAGAGATTTACTGGTAAGTGTTATCAGTAGTTTCTCGACCCGTTATGAGCCTCGCATCGGTATGACTTATCGGTTATTAGGGTCTAACGTTTACCACCCATAGACTGGATATGCGACATATCAGACGAGGAGACCGGACTGTACGGTAGTGTTACTATCAGGCTTTTGCAGGAGTTAGAGCGGGCTTGCTTGTTGATCTTCTGATCGTTCAATACCCGAGTATCCGTTACGTCCATCTAGTACCGCTGACAGCTTGTGGATGCTTGATGTGATCATTACCTACTGCCGGCGTATTGACGAGTCTTTAGAGTCCTAAATAGAGGTTTTACTGGCTCAGGAAAAACGAAGTAGGAGAACATATGTGATATGTGCGGAACCGAGAATAATACGAGTATGTGATACCGTGTTATACTTTCGCTATATTTGTATCGGTCGGTTATATGAGATATAGCCGAGTTATCGAATCAAGTGTTGATTCGATAAAATGGTACATTTAATATTAATCGGTTATATGAGATATAGCCGGATTATTAAATCAAGAGTTGATTTGATAATTTAGTGTATAATTGTATATTTGATATACTAATTTACATTAACTAATATTAGCTCACTTAAGCATTTATTATTCTTACATGTGCACAATTAATATATATGTGATATATATTAATTGTGTTTTTATTTTGTATCATGGTTGTTGATACACACTACATGGGTGTATGAGACTTACACCATACTAATTATAATGTTGGGTTTTAAATATTTATAGTAAATCCAAATTAGTGCATAATTAGTCACATGCATGAAGCTTTATGAAGCTTGTGGATGTATTGACTTAGTCCACTAGTTTTGTTTTACTAAAAATATTTATTAACCTAACCATTATAGTTTAGCCATGGTTATATATTTACATTAGTTAGTATATGATACAAACTCACCCATGGTTGATTCTCTCACCTAATTAGTTCATTCTCATCTCTTGAGCTCATCTTCTTCCTCCTTGAGCTAAAGCTTGCTAGGCTTTTCTAAAGAGAGAAAATATTGTGAGAAAAATAAAACTAAAGTGAGCCCACTTCCTATTTCATCATCCTCTACTAGATTAGCACTTTAGTATAGGTTGTTAGCTTCACTAATCTCTCAATTAGTGAAGTAGTAGCTTGAGTTAGTGTCTTCTCGACGTAGATCATCTTCGGCCTCGAAGACTCCAAGCAAGATCGTTCTTTTCATCTTGAGAAGCCATGCAAGAGTCCGGGACTTGGATCGCAGCGAAGGGACTTCAACTCGGAGCTTTAGAAGCGAAGGACCGGTCTACAAAGGTTGTATTCCGCAAACACTTAGATGTAAAGTAGTTTACTTTGTGTTTCGTATGATTCTCTAGTTATCGATTTTTGTTTAGGGTTCTTTAAAACAACAAAATTTTGAAAATGGCATGGACGATACCTCCCGAAACCTTGTTGTTGTTCATAGGAACCCTATAGTGGCATCAGAGCCTAACTAGAGAATTAGACGTATTGTAGGATTACGAAAACGAAACTACTCCGAAACTTACAACACCAAACCACAGTTTCAGTCGATTTTTATATGAGCTCTAAAAATTTTTCAAACAAGTGCAGAATGTTGTATGGGACAATATAAGAACACAGAAGAAATTTGGACACAACTGGCCGGTTTTTGGCTGAGCCCCAAGCCCCAAATTCCGAGCAGGCCGGCCTCTTTGGGGTGTTCTGGGTCCAAATTTTTTTTGTGTTCTGGTCTCTGGGTTTTGGTGTTTCAGGTATTGTTTGTTTTTGCTAATTTTTCTTGTGATGATTAACTTACCATAAAGGCAACTCGGAGTGTTTCGTAGACATAATTCTAACTATTTTCGGGTTACTTTAGACGGTATTAAAAAGTTCGATCGGATATCAAATACCCGTTTTAACCCTTGCCGGAAAAATTTCCAAGTGTTGGATTTTTTTCCGTAGTTAAAAAGCATTCAAATATCATGCAAGTTATGCGATGGACCCTTTAGAAGAACAAAACCTTAACTCGATTATGTGACCGTCAGAACCACCACTAAACCCTCGGGTTTGTGGTGGTTCAGCGGTGCCACATGTGAGGCGTTGGTTGACCCTTCTACGGCTGGTCCATTGGTACTGTGGCATGTGCTAAATAATTTTAAACTACGCTCAAGTGTTGAGCTTTTTGGGTAATTGTGGGTGTTTGTTGATTCGATCGGAATGTTTAACATCGTCTAGTTTTTTTGCAACCGTAAGTGTAATATATGGTGTATCGCCGGTTTCGTTGCTATATGTCAACGACAATTGGGATACGCATATTTACTTACGTTGATGACATGTGATGTTATGTGTTCCTGTATATGTTATATTGGATCGTCATGTTTGAATAGCCGGAGGTTGTATGTGAGATGAGAGTTTTTCTTTTTCATTCATGTAAAATTCAATATATGTAATATTCTTTTATTGAGGCACTTCCGGGTTGAGGATGATGTCACCATTGTTGTATATTATTTACTTTTCCGCATTAGGATAGACCCAAGGAGGGGAGCACAAGTAACCGGGTTCTAGAGTCCAGTGGGAGACCAACTCGAGGAGTCGAGTCCGGGTCACCTAACTCTAGAATTGGTAGGGTTGCTTGCCGCTCTCATAGGAGTCTAGGGATGTGGGTTTGGCTATTCATCGCGACCGTGGAATCCGTGTTTTATACAGGCTCAAAATAAAACACAGAGCTCCTAGTATATCCAATATTTCATATGTTTCTTCTGCTACTCTGTGATGTGATCACTGTGGATTCTGAGGCGAATGGATATACATTATATATGAGATATATAGTAGACGTTGCTTATGTTTTGCACCTGCGCTAGTCCCGTCCCGGTATGGCGTTAGTTAAGTAACATAACGGTGCATAACGGGACACTGTGGCAAATGCGGATGGCATAAACGTACGTTGTATTTTCGTTTCTTCTGTGATGCTTAGAAAGTTTAAATGATGGGACTTCATTAATATGATTAATGAAAGAAAAAGAAACCTAAAAGATGTTGTAGAATCAAATTTTCAAAAAGGGTAGCTACTGTATTTGCTTTGCATAGTGATATATGTGATATATCCCGCACCTTATTCGATGAGGAAAGAGCCGAGATCTCTTCACCTGGAGTGACCTCTTTAGCAATAACTGGCAGATGCTACAATACCCGGTTTGTCTTTTGATTGCTTTTAGAGTTCCTTGCTTTGCATGGTGATATATGTGATATATCCCGCACCTTATTCGATGAGGAAAGAGCCGAGATCCCTTCACCGGGAATGACCTCTTTAGCGAAACTAGTAAAAGCCTAAAAAACACTCCTTTTCAAAATTCACTCGATTTTACAACAATATCAAGTTCATTACGCAAAAGGTTCTCTGAAGAACCTGTCGTAGCCCTATGTCATTTCAGATAAGTCCTACTTAGTATTCATGCTACGTTTGTTGACCTCCGTCAAGGCGTAGTGTGCGGTAGCTGACTAGTATTTATCTGCTTATGCATATGATGCAGATTGGATTAGGGCAGTCGTACGACCTTATTGACCTCCGTCAAGGGTCGTGCGGGTGGGTTTAATTCAATCAAGAAATGACGGGTTGAACTTGACTAGCAGCCTATGATTTGTTGACTTCCGTCAAGGTCATAGGACGCTAGGGGCAAAATATTATCGGGAATTTCAAGTGTTGAAATTTGCAATGAGATTGCATACCTTCTATGAGATAGTTAGATCCCGATACCCACTGCGAGTAAGAGTTACTCCTGGAAAAGTTTTACACATTATAATTAGCCGATCAAGTAGGTGTCTAGAAAGGTGTCAACGGGGTTACGCCCCTGGGAAAACGAGGTTTTTTTTTAATTAGGTCCGTGCGAAAGTACGGGGAACCTCCCTCAAAGTACCGACACTGGCCTGGCTGAAAGATTGGCGAACTTGTAGGGTGTAATTAATCCCGGCTAGTCTTTCCTTTTAGGGTTTGAGGGAAGATTTGACTAAACCAGTGGGAGACATCCTGATTAAATATATTAATAACCAATCTAATCTTGCAAGAGCATACGCTGAGTGTTTTCTTCTCTCTCTCTCCAGGTAGCGACCATGTTACGCCTTAATCAAGATAATAATACGGATGCATTGACCGAACCCGTTTGTTATACTGCGCTAGGGAACGTTGGTCCCGCTCCAAATTATAATTGTTATAAGACCGAGCAGGAAATAGGGGATTACCAGGATTCCTGTGCCGCCCAAACGAAGAAAGTGCATACTGATGCATCTTCTTCGGGTGTGTTCATTACAGAGAACTGCTTCTCAGTATCCTTTACGTCCTGGGTATGAAATACCAGATCAGGATCCCACATATGTAATCTATTACATGGGCTACAGATAGGTAAATAACTAAGAACGGGTGATAAGTTTCAAGAGTTGGAAATGGTGCAAGTGTTGCAGCCAAGTATGTTGGCAGTTATCACCCTGTATTACCAGAATACATTGATTCTGAACGAATGTTATTAGATACCGAACCTGATATACAACATCATATCAGTCTCTTTATTAAGATAAAGAAGGATATAATTTTGTATTATTGGATAATGTTTTGAACATTTCCTATATCAAGAGTTGATTGGTTCAGGAACGTTATCTAAAAGCATATACGTTCTAAATCAAACTATAATTCTTAACGTACGGGACACGCACAAGGGGAAGAGTTCAGAAATGAACAAATCCTTCTTGTGGTATTGTAGACTAGGTCATATCAATGCGACCCGACTAGCTAAGTTACATTTAGATGCATATTTAAATCTGTTTGAATTTATATCTTGTGAAACTTGCCAGTCATGTCACAAAGATAAGATGACCATAGCTCCATTTATTGGAAACAGAGAAAGAGTTAGTGAACTCTTGGGATTGATACATGCTGATGTATGAAAGTCCCCTGTCTACACATGCCAGGACCGGTTCTTTGTACTTCATTACATTCACTGATGATCTCTTAAGATTCAGACATATGTTCCTGTTGAAACACAAGTCCAAAGTTTTTGAGATATTCAAAGAATAGAAGATAGAAGTAGAGAACCAAAACAGGTATAAGTATTATGTCCTATGATGAGATCAAGGAGAAGAATACTTGAGCACGGAATTCCTGGACTATTCTAAAGGAGAATGAGATTCTCTCTTAGCATTACTCCTCCGTATACACCATAGTACGATAGTATAACGGGACGGAGCAATCGCACCCTATGTGATATGGTGTGCTCTATGATGAGTACTACTGAGTTGCCTATTTCCTTTTGGGGGTTATGCACTTGAGAAGCTGCGTACCTATTGAATAGGGTTCCAATCAAATCAGATGCCTACCACTCCATATGAGATATGGTATGGGAAAAGCCCATCTCTTAAGGATGTTAAGATTAGGGGTTCTCCAGCTTATGTCTAAAAGCAAAATCCGGACAAGCTCGAGGCAAGGTCGGTTTTGTGGAAGTTTATTGGATATCCCAAGCATTCGCAAGGGAATATCTTATACCAAACTAAGGAGCAAAAGGTATTTTGTTTCTCAGCATGCCACCATTTTAGAAAGGGAATTTCTCGTGAAGAAATTAGTGGTCATGAGGTAGAACTGGAAGGAGTTCCAGCTATACAAACTGCAGCTGATGATTTGGTAAACCCGGAGGATTCAATAGTTTCCAACGAACCTCGGCCTCTCCACTGATCTAGTAGGGTTCCTCACCCACCTGAGAGATACTTCGGTTTTTCTTTATGAAAGTGGGAGCGAGGATTGCATCATGAGATGATGACCCAACTAGTTTCGAGCAGACCATCAGGAGTGGGGACTCTGTGAGAATGGCTGGATGCTAAGCGATCTGAGATGGAATCTATATACACCAACAAAGTATGGACTTTGGTTGCTTTATCTAAAGGGTTAAATCCCCATCAAGAGCAAGTATATCTTGAGAAGATTACTAGGTGTACATGGAAAAGTTGAGACTTTCAAAGCTATGCTTAAGTCCATCCAGATCCTACTTGCAATTGCTATATACCATGACTACAATATCTGGCGGTTGGGTGTCATGACTGCTTTTCTAAATGATGATTTAGAAGAGAGCGTCTATAAGTACACAGCCAGAGGGCTTCGTAGACAGTGGGAGCAGCGGAAACGTGTGCAAATTGCTTTATGGGTTAAAGCAGGCATCGCGGAGTTGGAACATCTGTTTTGATGTGATAGTCAAAGCGTTTGACTTCATCAAAATGGTAGATGAACCTTATATATGCAAAAAGATAGTAGGAAGTATGGTGATGATCCTCGTATTGTACGTGGATGACATACTCTTGATAGGAAAGGAGTTTCCTATGCTACGCTCGGTCAATCTCCTCTTATCACAAGGATTCTCCATATAGGATCAAGGTGATACCTCCTAAATCCTGGGTTTTTGGATCTATGAGATAGATCTAATTGGATGTTAGGATTCTCACTAGGTGTAGTGAGATGGTATCAATCGATCCTGAGAAGAATCACTGGATAGGATCCAGGGTGGTAAGGTCGACTGAATGTCAGTCACAGGCATTGTTTTTACCCTCAGTGGAGGGACGGTATGTTGGAAGAGTTCCAAGCTAGATATCGTGGCATACTAGATGATAAAGGCTAATACATTTCTACCTACGATGCTACCAAAGAAGTAGTCTGGATATATATAAGTTCATGAGATAAACTTCGTTCCTACCATTGTGTGACAATGGAGTTATGGTTTTGGCCTAGGAACCCCCGTCCCATCAGTGATCCAGACATATTCTTAAGCAGTATCACCTGATCAGTGGAGATTGTTGATCTCCAGGGAGATCAAGGTTAGGAGAGTAGAAACAGAGGACAACAGCGCTGATCCACTCACAAAGGCCTATTTCCCAGTAGAGACTTTTATGGGATGGTTGAGTATGAGATACTTCAACCACTGCTGATTGTTGGGTATGAGATACTACAACAGATGGCCCTAGTGTAAGTGGGAGATTGTTAGTAATATGTATGCCCTAGAAGCCATTACTGTACATATGATGTATATTGTAGTGGATGCTTGGTCATATATAAGGAGGACTTTCTTGCTCGGCATGATAGTATGCTATCTGGTTGCTCTTTATCTTAACGTGTATACTGATTGTCTCTATGTTACATGTTGATAAAGCCCTTAGGATGAGTACTTGACTACCAGGACTATGATGCAGATCATACTAGTGGGGACAGTGTAGTCGCAAAGTACATCCTTCAAATGTTCCTAGTCGTAGGTGTATCGAGACAGGGCATCGATATACCAGACTAGACTAGCGTATAGCTTCTCGACCCATGTAGATGGGAAATGGATGATCCCATATCCATTGGTGTTTGACATCAGAGACAGTATACGGGTGCTCAGTGGAGACTGGGTACACTGGACGGACTCGCCGAGAACTCCCAGATGGTATTATACCTTACGTCAGATGGCGGTTCTCTGGTGACACTGGTACAGGTTAGTCTGTAGACCCGAGATCGTCATAGAGTCTTGTGTGATTCCCACTGTGCTTTGATTTCTATCATACCACGTCCAAGAGGGCGTGCAAAACGGTGACTTTTGGGTACAGTCCCGAATCACATGGAGGCAATGAGCGATAGGAGGGGTTTCGTCTCTCCCGGTATAGGGAGTTGATGTTGCGTTGTACTCGATTGGCTATAACAGGAAGTCCTTGGCCAAAGCAGCTTCAGAAATATACTGGTAAGTGTTATCAGTAGTTTCTCGACCCGTTATGAGCCTCATATCGACACGACTTATCGAGTTACTAGGGTCTGGTGTTTACCACCCCTAGACGAGATATGCGACATATCAGACGAAGAGACTGGACTGTACGGTAGTGTTACTGACTGGATTCGCAGGAGTGTGAACAGGATTTCTTGTTGATCTTCTGATCGCTCAATACCCGGGTGGTTGTTACATTTAGCAGACCGCTTGCGGCTTGTGAGTGTTTGATATGATCATCACCTACTGCCGACGTATTGAAGAGTCTTTAGAGTCCTACACAGGGGTTTCCTGGCTCAAGCGAAAAGGAGTAGGAGCACATATATGATATGTGCGGGACCGAGATTGATACATTATGAGATATCATATTCTATTCTCGCGATTTGTAACATTGATCGGTTGTATGCGATATAGCCGGGTTATCGGATCAAGTGTTGATTCGATAAGTTGTTACACATGATATTAGTCGGTTATAACCGAATTATTGAATCAAGAGTTGATTTAATAATTTAATGTATAATTATATATTTGATATATTACATTACATTAACTAGTATTAGCTCACTTATGATTTATTTTCTCACTAAATTGTGCACATTGTTTATATGTGATATATGCAAATGTACATGTTTGTATCATGCTTAATGATACATACAAGGTGGGTGTATGAGAGTTATACCATTTTAGGGTTAAATTAGGGTTTGGTTTATTTCTTAAGGTTTAACAAAAGAGAGAAGACTTTGTCAAAGTTGACAAGCTTGGAGAAGCTTGTAGAAACTTTGACAAAGTCCACTCTTTTGTTATTCCTTAGGATATTTTCCTTAACCCGAACCTTAACTCTAGCCTAGGGTTTATTCTCTACATGAGTTAAGCATGATAGCTTTAACTCACTCATGGTCATAATAATTCATATGATGAATTATTCTTTCTTCTTCTTCTTCTTCATCAAGCTCCATGAAAAAGCTTGCTATCTCTAATGGTGCTATGAGAAAAAGTGTGAGAATCAATTCTAAAGTGAGCCCACTTCCTACTTCATCATCCTCTACTACTTTCCATGTAGTATAGGGTGTTCTCTTCACAAAGTTCATGACCTAGTGAAGGAAAAGCTTGAGTTAGTGTCTCCCCGACGTAGATCATCTTCAGCCTCGAAGTCATCGAAGCAAGCACGTTCGTTCTTCTTGTGGAGCTTCTCAAGTGTCCGGAGTTCACGATCGCAGCAGAGAGGACATCTACACGTAGCTATTGAAGTGAAGGACCGGTCTACCAAGGTTGTATTCCCACTCTCTTTATATATTGCAAAGTGTTTACATAGATTATTCCGTATATTTCTAGTAGACGATTCTAGTTAGGGTTATCTAAATCGGCAAAATTTTAATTTGGCATAGACGATACCTCCCGAAACCTTGCTGCCATCGTAGGTAACCCTTCAAATATCTCCCAAGAGTAATCCTACTCATTAGTGGGATCGGGATCCAACTATCATTGCGTGATAAACTAAATGGAAGCCACTCTAGTCACCACACTTCAGAAAGTATGCAGCACTAGAAAATTTCCTGTATATTTAAAACTCCCGATGTGGTTTTTCCACCTAACGGCTTATGACCTTGACTAAGTCAACATATCATAAATCGTTAGTCAAGTTCAACCTATTATTATCCAAGATTAATTTAGACCCACCTGCATATACCCTTGATTAGGTCAAAATGGTTATACGGCTATCCTAAATAATCGCAACACTTGCAACAAACGAGCACCACTCAGCTACCGAACACTACGTCTTGACTAGGTCAAAACACGCAGCATGAATACTAAGTAACACTTGTAAGAAATGACGGAGGGCAACGGCTGAGTTTTTGGCGAAAACCCCTTTAACGTAATGAACTTGATATCGTTGAAGGAACCGAGTAATTTTGAAAAGGAGTGGTTTAGGCTCTGCTTTTGAAAACTTATGGTTTTGAAGAAAACTGAGTAATATACAGTATAAACTTTTGCTCAAGAGGTCACTCCCCGCGAAGGGATCTAGGCTCTTACCTCCTAGAATGAGTTGCTGGATATTCATGACCGAATACCACTATGCAAAGCGAAAGATTATGACTATAGTTTTTCGATATTTGTTCCAACATCTTTTAGGTTTATTATCTTGCATTAATCAAAATTAATGTGGTCCTATCAATTGATCCCTATCACATCAGAAAAGAACGAAAATTCAATGTACGTATATACCATCCGCATTCGCCACGGGACCCCATCTGCACCATTATATTACTTAACTAACGACAGAGCGGGAGCTGGACTAGCGTGGGTGCAAAACATATATAACATCTATTAGTGTGTGTGTGTGTGTGTGTGTGTGTGTGTATAACATTCATCCCAAGCATGATATAAGCAACATCACAGATCAACAATAAGCAACACAGAATGGTGGATAATCTTATAGCCCCGGGTTTCATTTGAGCCGCAAATGAGACCTGACGTTCCCGGTCGTATGGATAACCCGTGTAATGAAAACCTGGACCCCTACGAGCGCGGCAAGTTACCCGCCAATCCCAGAAGTGGGGCAACCCCAATCAATAAAGTGAATGGGCCACCCAGCACTTAACGGGATCCGGTAACTGGAGCGCCCCTCCATGGGTCATTCTATACCCCCTACGAGTGTAGCAAATAGCCTGCCAATTCTAGAGTAAGACCCCCTCCGTCTCAACGCCATGAGATGCGGGCCCGTTGCCCTCTAGAACCCGGCTATTCGAGCAATCCACCGCGGGGTAATCCTAGTACATAAAAGAAAAAATATATGTGTACAATGGTGACATCGACCTCAACTCAGTCGTGCTCCAATAAAATAATATACAATCCGGCAGAGATGGCTGTCCACATGTCGGACGCTCGCCCCGCAATAACAAATATACAAATGAATCTGAACTGTACTACTACCAATGCACCATAAGCTATCCACCACAACAATCAACCATAATATCAGCACATTACAGAACATCAACGTGAATATCATGTTCGCAAACCCGTCTAATAGAACATATAGCAATTAGTCGGGTTATACCGCTCAGTGATATTCACGGTCGCAGATACAAACATATGTATCGATAAACACATATTTAAAATTTCGATCGATTAAAACTTTTCTGTATAGGCCCCAAGTGCTAACCAGTACTCAAACAAATCTAGGCCAAAATATACATCCCAAAAATCACATTTCCAGACAATAGAGTTCTAGAAGAATTTTGTTGCACAACGGTCCCATTTCGGCTGCGGAACCGCGGAAAACAAGTGTGTTTCGTGGCGGTTCCGTGGCGGAATGAAGAGCTTATGTGCCCAAATTTCTTCTGGCTTTCTATAATACCATGCATGTATTTTTAATGCACTCTAAATAATTTTTTGAACACTTTTAAAATTCGACAGCAAGCATATGCACTGAAATTGTGATTTAGAAAATTTTTGTCGATCAATATTGTAAACACGTCTAAACTAGCTAGTAAGGGTTTATGGGCTGGCTCTGATACCATGTTGGGTCACGCGGCGTAGCGAAAACTAGCCGTGGCGCCCATAAGTCTCTTAGTAGCTACATTTTACGCAATTCTCTCATGACGGACTACAACCCGCCGGACCATATAACCGCACGGGGCACCCTGAGGGTAAGAGCCTGCGCTTCGCCACTACTGTCACCGCAGTGAGAACCCCCTATGGGTTGGCATCGCTTCCTATTAGCTCTGATACCATATTGGGTTACACTAGCGCCCTGACCATCTATCATGGCCATTGCAGAACAAAATTTTTATAGGGTATGAAAACCGGCGTTAGAAAAACCGTTTAAGGATCTACCAAGAACCTAAACTAGCTAACAAGAGAAGAGCTAACTGCTGTGATAGAATTTTCTCACCAAAAGGTTCGTTTCCTTTGGTCTTCTATCCTCTTGGTTTGCTCCTAGTGATCTCCTTGATCGAGCTTGTTCGTCTTTATTTGCTCCTTCGGTTCTCCTGGATCGAGCTTGATGGCCAGTCTTCCTCCGTCGATGATGATCCACCCGAGAGATGTAGTCCACGGCTCTGGCTCCACACTAAGAGTCTAGCGGAGCAACTAGATACTTTAGATTGCTAGTCTAAAGTGTCTAGCTTGTAGTGTGAGGTTCTATATGTGTATCTATCTCACCTCCTCTCTTAATTCTCAACTCATGAGATTGTAGAAAAGAGGTTGAAGATGAAGGTGGAGGAACTCAAGAAACAAGAGAAGAGAGTGAAGCAAATGGTGAGCATGGGAAAAATGAATTAAGCATGAGAAAGAAAAGCCCAACCTTGGTTTTGTAAAACAATTTTCTCCAATATAAAAATCCATTTGCACAAATAGTGAGTATGGAGAGAGCCATGCTTTAATAGTTTGCACAAATGAATTGAAAATTCATTTGTCAATACTATTGAAGCATGGCTCTCTCCATACTCCCCTCACCTCTTTTTACACCTTATTATTCCATTTAAAGATAAATGGATAAGTCTAAAATGAGATGTCCACCTTCTAGAATGTTTTCCGTATAAATACGGATTATACTCTACTGTATATACATACCTGTATTCGTATCAAAATACGAATACCCAAAAAGATAGAATAATACAAAGAACATAATACTAGAATATACATATCGAAATACATATATGTAAATTATTAAATCAATACCTGATTTAAAAATCTGGCTCAATCCCGATCCGGCTAGTATTATCAACTGTCCAATTGAAAGTCCGGGTAACTAGTACAATCAATCGATCGGAACCCTGCACGTATCCAATACGGCCACTACATCATTCGCCTGAACCAGGAAAAGCCTCTATGTGGTACTCTAAAAACTCGACAGTACACGGGCAGTGAGTTACTGGATAAATCCATAACCAAAAGCATGTCAGCAGCACTAGCTGTATGTAACGGCTACTCGGATACCTGTCGAAAAAGAAGGCCGACGAGCAAACTCATCCGGATCCCTACTGAGCCTATCTATGACAATCTCCATACAGTCCGGTCACTTCGTCTGTGAATATCGCATACCGGGTCTAGGGGGTGGTAAACGTCAGACCCTAATAACCCGATATTTCATGCTGATGTGGCTCAGGACCAATCCGGGAAACTACTGATCAACATATCAGTAAATCCAAACTGCCTTGGCCAAGGTCTTATAGTGCTGGCCAATCAAACACAGTGTGATATCGACTCCCTATACCGGGAGAGACGAATCCCCAACAATCGCTCACTGCTTCCATATGGCTCGGAATTGTACCTAACCAAAACCCGTTTGCATGACTCAGTAGAGACGTTGTAGGGTAGTGATCACAAACTATAGTGGGAACTCACACGAGAAAAATGACGATCTCAAGTCTGAAGACTAACTTGTACTCATGCCACCTGAGAACTTCTATCTGACGATAGGTATAGTATAATCTAGAAGTTCTCGGCGAGTCCGTCCAGTGTGCTCACCCCCAATGAGCACATGTATACGATCTTAGGTGCAAAAGACAAATGGCTGCAGGACCAACCATCGCACCTCGTCGGAGTCTAGAAACGTATACACTAGTCTACTCCGGAATATCGATGCCCTGTCTCGATACTCCCACGACTAGGGACACTTTAAGGATGTGTTATCGACTACCCATATCCCACAAATATGATCGCCATCACAACGCGGGTAGTCAAGCAATAATCTTACGGGCTTTATCAACATGTATAAATGATACGTAATAACAAGTAAAATATATGCACATGTTAAGATAAAAACAAACCAGATAGCATGCTATCATATCGAGCAAGCTTGTCATGTACATACATATGTCCAAACATCCATATTTATACATATATAATAATGGCATCTAGAGCATACATGTCCAACACTTAGCATTTGAAAGTTCGTGGTATTTTATTGAAAAACTTGTCCTTTTTGGTATCTTGATGGCATTTTATTGGCATTTACAATTTTATTATATAATTTTAATTTTAAAAAATAATTTTATTTTATTTAGAAAATTCGTATTTCTTAAAAACGTATTTAAATCCTTTCGGGATCGAATGCTCCGTGAGGAGGTCTGCATCTCAATCTACTAGCCTAAGAATGTGCGATAATCCACACCATCCATTACTGGGTCCCCTAAAGAGAGTTGTAGATGCTTAATCGCAAAGGAAATGAAATACCGCTTTAATAGAAATCCGGTATTGGAATTATGTGGTATTTTATTGTAAGATTTTCTTTGTAACAAATATTCATATAAAAGAGGTATCGTGCTATGGAACCAAGTGTGCGTGTGGGGTTGGTTGTTACCCATGAAGTTTTCCTAAAGGTATTGTTTTAACAAATACTAAAAGAGTTGTTTATAAAGTTCAAGGTATTTTAATGAAAAAGTTCTACCATGGTTGTTTCACATGAGAATTTTGATAAAATTTGATTCTAAACATTAGGCTTTAAGGTTATAAGTATTGTGTAAAAATTAAGTTGAACAAAATATAAAGGAGAAGGAGTTTCTAGGGTTTTGAAAAAGAATATCGGTAATAACTCCTCTGACCGATATAAGTTTTAAGCTTCAATTTTAATGAAGAGGAAGAGAGTTTGGGAGGGACTTACGGTTTAGAAAGCTTAGGAAGAGGGCGAGGAAAAGGAAGAGGGTCTTCATGGCATCGTGGGAGCTCCGGAATTGCTTCGATCTTCGTCGGAACCAACTTGCTCGCTAACTCCACTTTTGCTTCACTTTCACTAGGAACTTTTTAGAGAGTTTTGGCTAGAATTTTTAGAATGATGCTTAGCCAAGGTAGGGATGGTATTTACAGTGGAGAATTAGGGTTTGGAAATTAAAATTGTGAATTAAAAAGCATTAAAATGGTTTTTAATTGTGAAATGAAGGGTCTCTGTTTGATTGCAGGGAAACAAACGGTACAGAGGGGTTAGAGGTAGCTGAAGAGGTGTGTGTTCAAAGCCCGGGCTTCATTGACCCATCCTGACCGTCGGCGCCGGCCTTATAGGCTATTCCACCGGTCGATCTTAAGGCATTTGCCTCGAGATTCGTGCCATCTGATCGACTCTACATTTACACCAATTTCCACATATTTGATTTTTCTGAACTTTTCATTTCTCTTGTACTGCACGCGAAATCTTTTGAGCTTCCAAAAAGTTAAAAAGAAAAATCAGAAAAAAATTATATCTGATGAGAATCGAACGCACAGGCTATATTACAACAGTGCAAGGGCATTACCAGTAAGCTACAAGTTGTTTCTTGCTATTATTTTACAAAAGTAACTTATAACTAAAACTGAGACTGTAAAACTCATTTCTTGTATATTAACAATAAAATTTATGTACAAGATTTTAGAGTCGTTACAATTTCCTTCCAAGCATCACGTTTTTAAGATATATACACTATATTATATAGTAGCCGAGCAAGACTGGTCTGAGGACAGTAGCTGAGTGTTTTTGCATATATCGATATTTACTGAAGAGGTTTTCAAAAAGAGCAATAGTCTTACTATTTTCTTACATGTCTATGAGCGACACTAAACTTTACAAAAGAAAACCCTTCTAAATCATTTTCAAAAAGGCAGGACGTATATCGTAACCAAAACGTGTGTGTGTGTGTGTTTGTATATATTCTTATAAAAATGAACGTACGCTACTTGTGCCGTGATATACGCATCACACGGCTACTTGTGCCATGATATACACATCACACGGCGATGTTATATGATATGATATGAGATGGCATGATGTTATACGATATGACATATGATGATATGAGTTGATGATGTACGCGACTATAGATCCATACTATCGATTGATGATATCATATGATGGACTATACCGTACGTGATATGATGAGGATGGATCGTCAACTTATATATATATCGACTCGAGAAATATTGTTTTTAAATTACTTAAGTAGATATTAGGACATATTTAGAGCCATACTTATTTTCAAAACTAATGAATCGTTATGAACTTTTAAATGATAACTTTAAGGAATGCTGTGGATTTTCAAATGGTATCCTTTTCAAAAACATCGTAGCCCCTATTTTCAAAAACAACGATCCATACTATTTTAAACTATAATTATATGGCTTATATGTAGTTATATATTTTATATTATTCGCGTTTACGTTTTATTTATTCTGTTTACGCTCACACTACGATTTCTTATTTCTGCATATGCTCGATTATTTTTCATTACGATATATATACTGCGTTCATACCCTTATCATTATATATGACGTCGTCTGTTAGGCCACATGCACCATTACCGATGATGCACATGTTACACGTGTAAGTGTATATGTGCTCCTTGCCGTGTCAACTACGGCTATGCGGAATCAAAAACTTTAAAACTTGAGCACTATACACTAAAATTCTCAGAATACAAGCCCAAACACTAAACTAATCAAATCCTAACTAGAGTTTTAACTACTCGGTTGAAATTACAACCTTTGTAGACAGTCCTTCGGGTCTTGAAAGTTGACTCCTCAAGCTTCTTGGGCTGATGGAACGAGCTCTCGAAGCCGGTCTTCCGTGTCAAAGACGATCCACTCGAGGATGCCAATTCAAGCGATAGTTTCGTCCGAAGCAACTAAAGATTAAGTTTTGCTAAGACAAGATACATAGAGTGGTGTAGTTTGTGAAAAAAAATGCTCTCTTTTAATCCTCACAACTCAAAAGAGAAGATTGAGGAAGAAGATAAAGATGGTGGCAACTAGAGAAAATTCTCACTTGAAAAATATCAACCATGCTATGTAAAATATCTCACGCACTCTCTCTTATCTATTCATCACAAACAAAAGAAGTGGGTGGGCTTAGTGACTCACTAAGGTGAGTCAGAAGCCCGCACACTTCCATGTTAAATGATGAAGAAGAGAGAGAGAGAGAGTGTGTAGCCACCTCACTAAGTACACATATACAAACATTTATGAATATAAATGTAAGTATATAAACTAGTATACCTATACCCTAATAAATACGTATACCTTATTTCTACCAAAATACGAATACCGTATTTCTACCGAAAATACAAAATACACATATTCATATTTAGAAAGAAATACATGTATTTGTATCAAAGCACAAATACCCGTATTTATACAAATAAACGTATTCGTAAAAATACCATATTCGTGTTAAAATACAAATACCCAAAAGAGAGCAATATAATACTAGCATCAAAACTGGATGTCTTTCAAACTTGCTAGTACTACCAAACCGTCCGATTAAAACACGTGCATAAATGCACGTGTTCAATCAAACACCCCAACGTAAAACCATACGCAAACTACATTGTTTCTCCTGAACCGGGAAAACCCTCTATGTAGGGCTCTGAAGACTCGACAATACACTGGCTGTGGGTTTAACCACAAGCACGTCAGTGGCACTAACTATATGTAACGGCTATCTAGGTATCTGTCGAAAGGAAGACCGACACGATAACTCGTCCGAAAACCCTACTGAGCCTATAGAGGACATTCTCCGCACAGTCCGATCTGTTCATCTAAGAGTATCGCATATCGAGCCTAGGGGTGGTAAATGCCAGACCCCTAATAGCGCAATAAGTCATGTCAGTGTGGAACCAAATACACCCTAAGAAACTACTGGTGTACCTACCAGTAAATTTCACTTACCCTGGTTAAGGACTTTGTGTATTGGCCAACCATACACAGCACGATATCAACTCCCAATACAGAGAGAGACGAATTCCTTCTATCCCCTACTGCCTCTAAGTGCTTTGGGACTGCACCCAACTACTACCTATTTGCACGACTCATTTGAGCCGTGGTAGGGCAGAAATCTAAGTACAGTGGAAACACACTCGAAACGAATAGTGATGTCAAGTCAACGGACTAATCTGTACTCATGTCACCGGGGTACTGCTAACTGACGATAAGTATAATACCAACCAGTAGTTCCCAGCGAGTCCATCTAGTGTAACTCATAACCCAATGAGCACCTGTATACTATCTTTGGTACCGTATACCAATGGCTGCGGGATAGGCCACATCCCCTGACGGGGATAAGAAGTGTATACACTAGTCTACTCTGGAGTATCGATGCTCAGTATCGATAATCTTACGACTAGGGACAAGTTTAAGGATGTGCTTATAGACTATCCAGCTCCCTCTAGTGTGACTGCCATCACAACGCTGATAGTCAAGCAAAGATCCTAAGGGCTCTATCAACATGTATTAGCGATACTTTAAAAGAAACATATATACATGTTAAGACAGAATCAAACCAGATAGTATACTATCATGTTGAGCATGACTCTTATTATATCTGTGTATATCCCAAGCTTCCAAAATGTAATATACAATCCAGTACTATACAATAATGGCCTCTAGGGTATATATCACTAACAATACGTACACTTACATGCCAGCTCACACAAACATCATCGGTAATTACCATGCCACGTACACATTAAAAATCGCTACGTCACCGTATCACCTTATAACCTGTAGCATTTTAGTTATTGTTTAGTATCCCGTACCACACATACTAGTTCAGTTATTGCATTTCCTTACCTAGTTAAACATCGCGCTCATATAAACACACTGGTTATGCATTACAGATTTGTTCTGTGCCTGTACATATTGTTTCATGATTGCTTCATGCTTATGAGATTCTATTTTCATGAGATTTCTAGATTTGAGAAACCGCAGATACATTTTAAAAAAAGACTTATGATTTATTTTAAAATACGCGGTTTTCTCTTGATATGATATTTGGCGTCCACCATGAGTTTTCTCGGTTCTGAGTTATGTGTATACCCGATTCGAGAAGAGAGGAGGCACAGTCTGCGGGTACATGGTGGATTCGGTATGGTACCCCGGGGTAATAAGATCGTATAAAGAGATGTTTTGCCTGGCAGGGAAACACTACCTACCGGTGACAGTACTGGACTCGGCGGATATCCGGAGGATACCGACCAAAGTGATATGAGACAGATGGATATGAGGGCCGATCCGATGAGACGGCGCCTGAGATATGATGATTTACGTATCGATACTAGACACAGGTTTTATGATGATTTCGAGTGTCAATACTTGGCACTAAGGTTTTATGATGATTTGATATGTTGTTGATAGACACACGTTGCATGATACATATATATACTTATATATGACACACATGACATAGTACCATATATTACCGCAGTCACGATATTATTATTATTATTATTATTATTATTATTATTATTATTATTATTATTATTATATTTATGTATACACAATCACCCTTGTCACCACTCGGTATTATATTATTATATTATTGTATGACTTAGGAGATCGTCATACATTCGATTTATACCTTCTGATGTCTTCTACTCACAAGTTGGCAACTCACCCCCGTTGTGCCACAGTTTTCTTGCAGGATCGACCGCTCGGATTCAGTAACGGCTTACTGGCACATTACTCCTTTCTGAGTGATTTGCATTGGTAGATGGGTTAAAGTACAGAGCATAACCACCGTTGTATATTCATTTTTCATTTCTATCTAGTTAAAAGCTCCATCAACCAGACTATATATATTTGGTAAACCTAAAAATCAGTTTGTATATTCTTTGTATTTCGAGTCGGGGCTTATATATATTCCTATATTGGATTTGATAGTGTTTTGGTTTTCTTTATTTTCTTTCTGTGTTGATCTTCGCCTTAGGCATCGTATATTTCATATTGCGTGGTTGTGTTTCCGCCAATTGGCAAAGAGCTAGATCCCACTTGGGGATGCTATATTATTATTGATTATGTACTTGTTTTTATCAAAATGTAAAAAAGAGGTGCTACCCAAATTTCAAATGACGAAAATGTTTTCAAATTATAGCATATAATTCACTTACATTTCAAACGAACTTTATATATACTTTAAAAAGAAAGAACTTGATTTTATTATACCTTTATTTCAAAACTTCACCTCCATTATTTTCCTAAAAAGGTTTAGATTTCTGGGCTTTCGACTTGCTTGGGTTACGATAGGGTCCTATAGACTTTACATGATTCAAATACTAATCGCGTGCCAATTCCGAGTCGTGACACGCGTGGCCGCTGGGTGCCAACGGAATGCCTGAGCGGCGCATGGCCGCTGGGCGCCAGCGGGTCACGTGCGCGGCACGCGACCGCTGGAAACACCAACGGAAGAAGGGGTTAAACCCTTAGGCTTAGGGTTGAACTCCTGAACAGGAATTGGGTGTAGATTTGGAGTTAAACTCCTAAAAATTTGGATTTGAAGTTAAACTCCTAAAAGATCTGGATTTAGAGTTAAACTCATTTGAGAATTTGGATCTTGGAATCGAACTCCTCAAAGATCTTCGGAGATGATCAAAGAGGACCTTATTCTTCTCCCTTGAGTCTTCGATCCTTCTAAAATGGGATTTTTGAAGGTGAGTCTTCTTCCCCCTCCTCTTTTTTTGCTGGATCTTGGGGAAAAAGGGAGGTGAGATTAAAAATCTCCCTTTTAGAGATTTGATAGGAGATCTGAACTCCCCTTCGAGGGTTTTATGGTGAAACTTTATTTAGTTTTGAGAAAAAGAGAGCTAAGCTCTTGATTTAATTGGAAATGAAGAGAAAGAGGAAAAAACTTGAGAAAGAGAAGATGAAGGCACAAACCCTAAAATTTTTAAGATAATAAAAGTTGTCCTGGATTTTTTTACCATGTTTGCATTTTATAGACTACACACTTTACATATAACCCCTTGGGCTTTTCCATATGGCACCTGTGCCACCCCATGCCTTATGTGCTTATTTCTTTTTGCACATAAACCATAGGGTTTACAAAATTTTGGATTTTGCCCATTTTTCATATATTTATTTCTAAAAAATTGCATTTAAACAAAAATATTGCCTTTTTTTGGTATGAAGCCAGCCCCTTCTACGCTCGGTCTTGAATTTGGCTTGGCCCGCTTGCTTGGGCTCGGGCCCATTTGGCTGGGGGTTGACTGACTTTGACTTGATCAACCGAGATATAATTTTTTACCCCAACATTGCCAAGTGGAAATACTCTGATTTTGAACAACTGTTATTATATACCCTCTATACTTTGCAATATAATATCTATTTCTTTATTAGATAAATATGGATATAAGTTTGTATTAGATAGAAATGCCATGAACATTTACCTTAATCAAGTGTTTATTGGGGTAGGTATATTATGTAATGGTATATACGTTCTTAATCAAAATACAATTTTCAATGTACAGAATACATGCAAAAGGAAGAGTTCAGAAATGAACGTAGCCTACTTGTGGTATTGTAGATTTGATCATATCAATAAGACCAGACTGGCTAAGTTACATAAAGATGGATATTTTAATCCGTTCGAATTTATATCTTATGAAATTTGTCGGTCTTGTCTCAAAAGAAAGATGAACAAAATTCCGTTTACGGGACACGGAGAGAGAGAGCTACAGAGCTCTTGGGACTCATACATAGTGATGTATGTGGTCCAATATCTACACATAAAAGGGGTGAGTACTCGTACTTCATTACATTCACTGATGATCTCTCAAGGTTTGGACATGTATTCTTGTTGAAACAAAAATTTGAAGTTTTTGAAAAATTCAAAGAATATAAGAACGAAATAGAGAACTAAACGGGTAAAAGTATCAAATACCTTCAATCTGATCGAGGAGAGGAATACTTAAGCACGGAATTCCATAACTTTTTAAAAGAGAATAGTATTCCCTCTTAACTTACTCCTCCATATACACCACAGCACAACGGTGTATCGGAGCGGAGAAATCGCATCCTATTAGATATGGTTCACTCTATGAAGAGTAGTGCTGAGTTAGCTCTATCATTCTGGGGATTTGCACTTGAGTCGGCAGTATATCTATTGAATCAAGTTCCGTCCAAATCAGTGCTTACCACTCCATATGAAATATGGAGTGGGAAGAGACCGTGTCTTAAACGTGTTAAGATATGGGGTTGTCCTACTTTTGTCAAAAAGAAGCATGCAGACAAGCTCGAGGCATGATCAGTGTTATATAAGTTTGTAGGATATCCTAAGTATTCAAATGGATATCTTTTCTACCACGCCGAAGAACAAAAGGTCTTTATTTCTCAACACGCTAGACTTCTGGAGACTCAATTTCGTAAAAAAGAGATTAGTGGGGATGCGGTAGAACTGAAAGAAATTCCATAACCACAAACAGGAACTGAAGATTTGGCTGAACCACAGGTTTCAATAGAGCCCGACGAACCTCAGCCACTACGCAGATCTAATAGGCATTCTTATCCACCCAAGAGATACTACGGTTTTCTCATAGACGGGGATCGAGAGTATTGCATCATAGAAGATGATGAGCCTACTAGTTTCGAGCAGGCATCACAAGTGGGAACTCTGTGAAATTGCTGGATGCTTTGCAGTCTGAGATGGAATCCATGTACACCAACAAAATATGGACTTTGGAGGTTGCTCTTGATGGGACCCCATCAGGAGCAAATAGGTCTTCAAAAAGAAAATCGGTGTAGATAAAAAGATTGAGACTTTCAAAGCTAGACTTGTAGCTAAAGGTTTCTGTCAAAGACCAGGTGTGGACTATGACAAAAGATTTTCTCCAGTGGCTATGCTTAAGTCTATCCGGATCCTACTTGTCATTGCTACCTTCCATGACTATGAAATCTGGAAGATGAATATCAAGACCATCTTTTTAAATGGTGATTTAAAAGAGAGCGTATATATGATACGTCCAGATGGCTTCATAGACAGTGGGAGCAGTGGAAAGGTGTACAAACTACTTAAATCAATTTATGGATTAAAGCAGGCGTCACGGAGTTGGAACATCTGTTTTGATGTAGCTGTCAACGAGTTTGACTTCATCAAAAATGTAAATGAACCATGTATTTATAAGAAGGTGGTAGGGAGTATTGTCGTATTCCTCGTATTGTATGTGGATGACATTCTCTTGATAGAAAATGGCATTCATATGCTACAGTTGGTCAAACTCTTCTTGTCACAGAAATTCTCCATGAAAGACCTGGTGTTAGCAGATGTTGCACACCCTCACAACGCTTGTGAAAAGACGGAAGTGGCAAACAATAATTTTCTTGTATGCAACACCTACTTTAAAACTAATCTTGTGCTAAACCATAACTAGAAAACTTATCTAGAGATCTTATCGACTATGATAGGGATTATACCTCAAGGAAACGGTCCTTCGAGTCTTCTTTCCGCTGCGACTCCTTGGCTCCTTCGATGGTTGAAAAGAACTCGGTCTCCGGTCACCTCTAGATCCAAGATGATCCACCCGAGAGCTATAGAACAAGCTACAAACTCTTCACAAGAGTTAACTAAGAAATCAAGTGTGCTAGAAATGATCACTTAGATGATGTAGAGATCAAGTAGTGGATTATTATGTCTCTTGACCTATGAATCACAACACATATGAGTGTTTAGGTCAGGAGGAAGAAGAAGGAGATAATTAGGAGAGGGAATGTGAAAAAAAATGATGAAATATCAAGCATGCATCAAGAGAAATGACTCATGGAAAATAATTGAGTTGTGTATTATTTTATCTCAAAAATAATCCACCATACTTGAATAGTAATCCCAAATGAATAAACTATTCAATAAGACATTCCTTGACCCATGCTTTGACAATTCTCCTAATTCCACCTCATTTATTTATTTCATAAAATAAATATCCAATTATGAGCTGTCTCCTTCTAGAAGGTGTTCTTGTACAATTACGAGAATACCCCTCTCCGTATACCGTATAAGTATACATGTATCCGTATTCCGAAAAAATACGAATACAAATAATCCAATAATATAATACTAGTATCCAGCTTAAACCAAATCCTGGCAGTATTATCCTTCTGATCATCATTCCTATAGCCAGTACACAAACATGATCGAAACCGTACTGTAACAACTTACGGCCTCTACATCTTTCGCCTGAACCAGGGAACCCTCTGTGTGGGACTGTAAAGACTCGACAGTATGCTGGCGGTGGGTTTAACGACAAGCACGTCAGCGGTACTAGCTGTGCGTAATGGCTACCCAGGTACATGACGATAAGGTGGCCGACAAGCGAACTCATTACAACCCTAACGAGCCTGTAACCAACACTTACCGTACAGTCCGGTCTCTTCGTCCGATACGTCGCATATGAAGTATTGGGGTGGTAAATGTCAGACCCCGGTAACTTTATAAGTCATGCTGATTTTTGGCCCATAATGGTTCGAGAAACTACTGATAACTCTTATCAGTAAATCTCGACAACCCTGGCCAGGGATTTGCTGTTATGGCCGATCAAGCATAGCGCGACATCAACTCCCTATACCGGGAGAGACAAAACCCCTCCTATCGCTCACCGCCTCCATGTGATTCGGGACTGTACCCAAAATCCATCTGTTTGCATGACTCAGTAGAGCCGTGGTAGGGAGGAAATTAAAGCATGGTGGGAATCACACAAGACACTATGACGATCTCGGGTCTACAGACTAACCTGTACAAGTGTCACCAGAGAACTGCTATCTGACAATAGATATATATACCATCTAGGAGTTCTCGGCGAGTCATGTTCGGTGTACCCATTCTCCAATAAGAACATGTGTACAATTTTTGATGTCAAACACCAAATGTTGTGCGATCAACCATCGCTCCCAGGGTCAAGAAACGTACACACTAGTCTACTCTGGTAATATCGATGCCCTGTCTCGATATACCCATGACTAGGAACTAAATAAGGAATATACTTTTAGACTGCCCAGGCCCCACTAGTATGATCTACATCATAATCCTGGTAGTCAAGCATAATCCTAAGGGCTTCATCAATATGTATATAAAGATATGAAATACAACACATCACGCGTTAAGATGAAAATAAACTAGATAGCATACTATCATTTCGAGCAAAGATTGTTTCTATACATATGCATGCCTAGCATCTTCTAGGGCATACATATATAACAATCTCCCACTCGCACTAAGGCCTGTAGTTGGTGCAAGAAGTACCCACTGTCTACACTAGAACCAGTTGCTGGCATACCGCATGCCCAACATCTCGAACAGTTTCTCAAACTGGACTTGAGCGATGGCCTTAGTGAATAGATCTGCTCTGTTGTCTTTCGTGTCTACACTCCGTACCTCGATGTCCTGGCGATCCACTATCTCCCTGATGAGGTGATATCGTCTCAAGATATGTCTGGATTTCTGAAGGGATCGTGGTTCCTTTGCCAAAGCCATGGCTCCATTGTTATCGCAATACAAAGGTATTGGATTAGCAATGGATAGAACTACCTGAAGTTCAGAAATGAACATCCTCATCCAGACTGCCTCTTTCACGGCATCATTAGCAGCAATATACTCAGCTTCCATCGTGGAGTCAGCGACGGTATCTTGCTTGGAACTCTTCCAACATACCGCCCCTCCATTTAGGGTAAATACAAACCCCGAGATGGACTTACTATCATCCTTATCGCTCTGGAAGCTGGAATCGATAAAGGCCTCCATTTGGAGGTCTCCATTACCATACACCAAGAACAGTTCTTTAGTCCTTCGCAAGTACTTCAGAATGTTCTTCACAGCAGTCCAGTGTTTCTCCCCTGGATTGGATTGATACATGCTTACTGCACTAAGTGCATAAGATACATCCGGTCGAGTATATAACATCGCATACATTATAGATCCCACCGCCGAAGCGTAGAGATAATGCTCATGTGAGGCCTCTCCTCATCAGTCTTTGGAGACATCTCTTTGGAGAGGGTGATCCTGTGACAAGGGGGTAAATTACCTCGCTTGGAATCTTCCATACTAAATCTCTTTAGTTGTTGGATATATGTATGCCCTAGAGGCCATTATTTAATAGTGGATGTATTTTTACATGTATATATATATATATATATATATATATATATATATATATTCAGGAGACTTTCTTGCTCGACATGATAGTATGCTATCTGGTTACTCTTTATCTTGACATGTTCACTTGATCATGCTTTTATTCATTTGGTACATGTTGATAAAGCCCTGAGGATATTTGCTTGACTACTGTGATTATGATGCAGATCATACTAGTGGGACGTGTGTAGTTTATAAGCATATCCTGAAATGTCCCTAGTCGTGGGTGTATCGAGATGGGGCATCGATATTCCAGAGTAGACTAGCGTATATGATTCTTGACCTATGTGATGGGCGATGGATGATCCCATATCCATTGGTGTTTGACACCAAGATTGTATACGGGTGCTCAGTGGGGATTGGGTACACTGGACGGACTCGCCGAGAACTCCTATATGGTATTATATCTATCGTCGGATAGCAGTTCTTAGGTGACACTGGTAAAGGTTAGTCTGTAGACCCGAGATCATCATAGAGTCTTGTGTGTTCTCCCACTGTACTTTGATTTCCACCTTACCATGGCTCTACTGAGTCATGCAAACAGGTGGCTTTTGGGTACAGTCCCGAGACACATGGTGGCAATGAGCGATAGGAGGGGTTTCGTCTCTTCCAGTATTGGGGGTTGATGTTGCGCTGTGCTCGATTGGCTATAACAGCAAGTCTATGGCCAGGGTTGATGAGATTTACTGATAAGTGTTATCAGTAGTTTCTTGATCTATTATAGGCCATACATCGGCATGGCTTATTGAGTTATTTGGATCGATGATGCCATTCCTAGACTCGGTATGCAGCATATCTGACGAAGAGACCGGACTGTACGGTAAGTGTTACCGGTTGGCTCGACAGGAGTTTTGACAGATTCGCTTGTTTTTCTTTCTGCTCGCTCAACACCCAGGTGGCCGTTATGTTTAGCTGACCGCTTGCGGCTTGTGGGTGTTTGATATGATCATCACCTACTGCCGGTGTATTGACAAGTCTTAGAGTCCAACAAAGGGGTTACCTAGCTCAGGCGAAACGATGTGGGTTGCATATGATGATTTGTGCAGGTGCTTGACTAAATGCGTGTATATGATATCGCATTATAATCTGGCGGTTTTCTATTGGTCGGGTCGTATGTGATATGACCGGTTTATTAAATCAATTGTTGATTTAATATTAATGACCATTAGCTTTTTTACTTAAAGCCTATTTCTTTATGATGCATGCATGAGTGTATGTATATGATGATATGGATGCACACATGCAAGCATACATGTGTCATGGTTGATGATACATTGGTAGTGGCAATACAAGACCCATATGGTTACATATATTTATATATTTTGTTCATTTGAGAAAAGCAAAATGGGAACAAAACCATGGTTGACTAGTCAACTCTTTTCTCTTGTGTTGACCAAAATCAATACCATGGTTTTGTTGCCCATGGTTTTGTAGCCCATGGTTTTTTCTTAACCTCAAGTCACAAAATATCTAGATATTTTGTAACCATAGTTCAGCATGAGGATTATTATTCTCACTTGAGATTATGTCTCATATCTTTGTCACTTGAGTCAAGTTTAGCTCCCATCTCCTTCTTCCTCACTCTCCTCAAAGCTCTCTAGGTTTTGAAAAGAAAGAGAAAGAATTAAAAAGAAAAGGCTTTTGAGTGGGATTAAAACCCACATCACCATTCTACTTTAGTCTAGCCCACTAGTGTGGAGTGTTTGCTTCATCTTCATCCTTGATCAAGTGGAGCTTGGAGCTTAAGCAAAGGAACTCCGGGTGGATCGTCTTGGACAACGAAGGATTCAAGCAGACCAGTTCAAACTCTTGTTGTTCTAAGGAGTCTAGCAAGGAGGTCTACAAAGGTTGTATTCTTCTCTACTTAGTGTTAGACACTAGTTATAGTATGTGATGCTATTTTGTTACCCTAAATTTCTAGTTTTGATCCTAGGTTAGTTTACTTAGCACCTCAAAATTTTAATTGTAGCATATTTGATGCAAGACAAACCTTTGTGTGGTGCTAAGAAAACCCAACAGTGGTATCGGAGCCAAGCTAGAAACTTAGACGATATTAGATTAATTACGAAACCGAAACAACTCCGAATTAACCAAACTGAAACCCTAAAATTTGCTTCTCTGTCGATTTTAAAACGAGCTCGAAAAAATTTTCAAACAACTGCAGAAGCTTGTATGTGATACAGTGAGTACACCAGAGAAAAACGAGGGGATTTCATCGGTTTTTGGCCGAGCACAATGCCCATAATTCCGGCCAGGCCAGCCCCCTTCCCTCTGAATTGCCTTGTGTTGCTCTGGTGCTCTGGTCTGTAGGTTTTGGGGTTTCAGTTATTGTTTGTTTAGGCCAAATTTTCATGTGATGATAATTTTGCTTAGGGGCTTATTCAGAGTGTTTCGTAGTCGTATGTTTTAACATTGTATTGGTAACTTGGACGATGTTTAACTGTTCAAACGAATATCACACATCACCTTATTACGCTCGCTGAAATTTTCCAAGTGTTGGAATTTTCTAAGTTAAAAATATTCGAATAGTTGTGCAAGTATTCATATGGACCCTTTAGACGAACAAAACCCTAACTCGATTTTATAACCATGGAACAACGGCTAAACCTTAGGATTTGCCGTAGTCCTGTGGCGCCATAAGTGAGGCAAGGGTTGACCCTTCTACGGCTGGTCCATAGACACTGTGGCACACTTTTTAGGTATTTTAACTTTGCTCAAGTGTTGAGCTCTCTCGGGGTAATTTGTGGGTGTTTGTTGATTCGATCGAAGGGTTTAACACCGTCTAGCTGTATATGATACTTATTTCTGCGACCGTGAGTGTAGTATGTGGTGTATCGCCGGTTTCATTGCTAGATGTCAACGACAATTGAGGTACGCATACTTGCTTACGTTGATGACATGTGATGTTATGTGTTGCTGTGACATGATGTATAGGATCGTCGTGAATGAATGGCCGGGGGTTTTATGTGAGATGAGAGTTTTCTTTTTCATTCATGTAAAATTCATTGTATATAATATTCTTTTATTGGGGCACATCCGGGTTGAGGATGATGTTACGTTGATGTATATTATTTACTTTTCCGCATTAGGATAGACCCAAGGTGGGGAGCACAAGTGACCGGGTTCTAGAATCCAGTGGGGGGCCATCTCGAGGAGTCGAGACCGGGTCTCCTAACTCTAGAATTGGTAGGGTCACTTGCCGCTCTCGTAGGGGTCTAGGGTGTGGGATTGGCTATTCATCATGACCGTGGAACCTGTAT
Source organism: Agapanthus africanus (assembly GCA_030015575.1). Classification (NCBI taxonomy): domain Eukaryota; kingdom Viridiplantae; phylum Streptophyta; class Magnoliopsida; order Asparagales; family Amaryllidaceae; genus Agapanthus; species Agapanthus africanus. The sequence continues at coordinate 461,728,175 of CM057338.1, forward strand.
TTTCTATCGTTGGCTAAATACAAAATACAGAAATCTTAGTATATTCTATATGTTCATATATGTGCTTCTGCTGTTGACATTCTGTGATGTGATCACTTTATATGATAAGACGAATGGTATTATTATATATATGATATATAATAAGCGTTGCTTATGTTTTATATCTGCGCTAGTCCTGCCCCGCTATGCCGTTAGTTAAGTAACTTAACAGTGCATAATGGGACACTGTGACGAATGCGAATGGCATAAGCGTACGTTCTATTTTCGTTTCTTTTCTGTGATGGCTTAAGGACTTAAATGATGGGACTACATTAATGTGATTAATGTAAAGAAAAATAAACCTAAAAATATGTTGTAGAATCGAATTTGAAACCCACTCAGCTTTTTACGAAAAAGCTACATTTCAAATTGCGGAGCTTAAGCCACTCCTTTTGAAAACCATTTGATTCTACAACGAAATCAAGTTCAAAACATTAAAGGTTTTCTTAAAAACCATCCGCAACCCTCCGTCATTTTAGGAAGTAGAGTACTTAGTATTCGTGCTACGTATGTTGATTATAGTTAAGGCGTAGTGTACGGTAGCTAAGTGATGTCTTCCTACAGCGCATATGATGCGATTATTTAGGATATTAATGTGATTATGTTGATTATAGTCAAGGTTCATATGAGTGGGTCTAATTAATCGAGAAATGACGGGTAGAACTTGACTAGCGCTTATGATATGTTGATTATAGTCAAGGTCATGAGTGCTAGGGGTAAAAACCATATCGGGAGTTTCAAGAGTTGAAATTTGCAATGAGATTGCATACCTTCCATATGATGGTTGGATCTTGATCCCACTGTGAGCAAGAGTTGCTCTCAGGAGAGTTTTGCACTTTACAATTAGCTAACCTATTAGGTGTCTAGAAAGGTGTCTGCGGGGATACGCCTCTGGGAAAACGAGGTTTATTTTAATTAGGTCCATGCGAAAGCACAGGGAACCTCCCTCAAAGTACCGATACTGGCCGGGCTGAACGGTTAGCAAAGTTGTACAATGTAATTAATCTTGGTTAGTTTTTTTTATGGTTTGAAGGAAAATTTGATAAAAGCAGTGGGAGACATCGATTAGATAAGATAATAACCAATCTGATCTTTGAAAGCGCTTTAGCTGAGTGTATTCTTTTCTCTCTCTTAATGACAGATACCAATGACAGGACTTAAGCTTCTACTAGAGAAAAATAAACTGAATGGGACCAATTATAAAGACTGGCTGAGGAACATTAACATTGCCCTAACTTATGATAAGGTATCATATGTCCTCATAGCCCCAGCCCCATCCATCCCAGGCCCTAAATCTTCAGTTGCGAATAGGGAAATCCGCAATACATGGGATACTAACTGTGCCATGGCCAAATGCCTCGCACTTGCATCGATGGATAACACACATCAAAAGCAGCACGAGCAGATGGATGTTCAATCCATTTTTCTCCATACAAAAGAGTTGTATGGAGAGCAATCTCGGACCCTGAGATATGAAGCATCTCGAAAACTGTTTCAGATGCGAATGGATCCTGGCACACCAGTAGGTGACCACGTCTTGAAGATAATAGCTCTTATTGAAGAGCTTGAGGACCTCGGATGGACAATGGAGAACGAACAATATATAGATATTGTTTTACAGTCTCCCCCCTGCCTTTACTCAATTTGTAGTAAACATCAACATGCACAATATGGAGAAGTCACTACCTGAACATCTCAATATATTGAGAAGTGCAGAGAGCACACTCAAAACAGTGAAGACTCCCGCTTTGATTGCTGGGTCATCTTCCTCCTCTCGCCCAAAGGCCAAGGCCAAGGGAAAGATGAAGAAAAAACCCACCAATCCTAGAGGTGGAGTTAAAAAGGCTAAGGGGAAAGACAAGTCCATGGCTGGGGAATCGGGGAAAGGGGAATGTTATTACTGCCACAAAGTGGGACACTAGAAGCGCAACTATGCTGAGTACCTGGATCTCAAGAAGAAGTATGGTGATGCTTCTGCTTCAGGTGTGCTTGTGACAGAAAACTGTTTTTCTATAAACTCTACTTCCTGGATATTAGATACCGATTCAGGTTTTCACATATGCAATTCCATGCAGGGGCTGAGAAATAGCAGAGTTTTGAAGACAGATGACTATACTCTCCGGGTTGGAATGGTTCCAATATACATGCAGTTTCAGTGGGAGAGTATCACCTGGGGTTGCCATCAGGATGTATATTGGTTTTGAACCCATGTTATTATGTACCTAGTATGCTTTGTAATATAATATCCGTTTCTTTGTTGGACAATGAAGGATATAATTTTGTATTGCAGAATAATGTTATGAACATTAACCTGAATCAAATGTTGGTTGGGTATGGTACACTTAATAACGGGATATACGTCCTAAATCAACACACGGTTTTCAGCATACAACACACTAATAAAAGAAAATTTTCAGATATAAATGAAGCTTTTCTTTGACACTGTAGACTTGGTCATATTAACGAAATAAGACTAAACAAGCTACATAAAGATGGATATTTAAATCCCTTTGAATATAAATCTTATGCGACTTGTCAGTCTTGTATCAAAGGTAAAATGACCAAAACTCCGTTTACAGGACACGGAGAAAGAGCTACTGAGCTTTTAGGCCTCATACATAGTGATGTATGCGGGCCAAAGTCTATACAGGCTAGAGGCGGTTTTTCTTACTTCATAACTTTTACTGATGATTTCTCAAGATTCGGTCATGTGTTTTTATTAAAGCATAAGTCTGAAGCTTTCGAGAAATTCATTGAGTACAAACTTGAAATAGAAAAACAAACCAGATTGAGCATCAAGATACTTCGATCGGATTGAGGTGGAGAGTATCTCAGTACAGAGTTTTTAGATTTTCTAAAAGAGAATGAGATTCTCTCTCAGCTCACTCCTCCTTACACACCACAACACAACGGTGTATCAGAACGACGGAATCGGACCCTATTAGATATGGTACGTTCCATGATGAGTGATGTTGAGTTACCTGTCTCATTTTGGGGGCATGCATTGGAGACTGCAGTGTTTCTATTGAACATGGTTCCAACCAAAGACGTGTCTACTACACCATAAGAGATATGCTATGGGAAGAGACCATCTCTTAAACGAGTTAAGATTTGGGGTTATCCGGCCTATGTCAAAAAGCAGAATCCGAAAAAACTTGAGACATGGTCAGTCATGTGTAAATTTGTGGGATATCCAAAGAATTCATATGGATATCTTTTCCACCACAAGGAGGAACAAAAAGTGATTGCTTCTCGACATGCCACATTTTTAGAAAATGAACTTTTTACAAATACTGATGGCAATGTGGTAGATCTAGAAGAGCTTTTAGAAACACAAGTTACAAATGACGACATGGTTGAGCCTGTTGTTGCAACAGAAACTGATGAATCTCAGCCACTACGTAGATCTAGTAGGACTTCTCGCCTACCGGAGAGGTACTACGGTTTCCTCATTGATGGTAATAGAGAAGATTGCATCATGAAGGATGATGATCCTACTAGTTTTCAGCAAGCTATCACGAGTGGTGACTCTGTGAAGTGGCTAGATGCTATGAGATCTGAAATGGAGCCTATGTACACCAACAAAGTATGGACTTTGGACGTTGTACCCCCTGGGGTAAAACCTGTAGGGTGCAAATAGATCTTTAAAAGAAAGATTGGTGTAGATAGGTAGGTGAAGACCTATAAGGCAATGTAGGGTTCCTAGGCACACACTAGAGGTTCTACAAACCATCAAACATGGCCAATTCAAGAATTTTCATGTGCCTACAAACCCTAATACGGATCGTTAACTAGATAAAGAGGCGATGCAAGCAAGTAAACTACTTTATTGCTAAAGGAAAATGACTACAACCTTTGTAGATCCGGTCCTCCACCTCCTAGGCTCCGTGATGACGTCCCTCCGCTGTCCATATCGGATCCTGGACTCTAGCATCGGCTTCATCGGAGAAATGGGCGGGCTAGGTCATCGACTTCGATGCCGAAGATGATCTACGTCGAGGCAACACAAGATCAAGCTCCAACTTCACCAAGCCATGAAACTTGTGAAGAAAACACCCTATACTACTTGGCAAGTGGTAGAGGATGAAGAAATAGGAAGTGGGTTCACTTTAGAATTGGATTTCTCACTCTTTTTCTCAAGTTGCCATTAAAGGATGCAAGCTTTCTTCTTTGTTGAAGATGAAGAAGAAGAAGGAAAAATATGATAAGTCTTACTTAAAATAGAAAATAAAATGAATACTTATCATATAGCAACCATGGTTAAGTGTAGAGACTAAACTAGGGTTAGGTTGAATGGTTAGGATTAAGCAAACAAACAAAATGGTCAATCTTTCAACACTTCATGAAGCTTCATGAAAGAAACAAAATAAGCCACCATTCTATTTATCTTGCAAAAGTGAATAAATAAATAAAAGAAATAGATAAGTAAACAAAACCCTAACCATTCATATAACCATGGTTTAATCATACACACAAACTCAAGTTAGCATGTATCATCAAACATGATACAAACAAGTGCACAAAAGTATATCACATATACAACTTGTGTACTTCAAGTGAGAAAATCCATTTAAAGTGAACAAATACTAGTTAATACAAATTATTATATCAAATATATAATTATGCATTAAATCATTAAATCAATACTTGATTTAACGATCCGGTCATATCGCATATAACCGACTAATATCCAATGTATCGGCTTATCGAATCAATCCTTGATTCGATAACTAGGTTATATCGCATACAACCAATCGATACATTCATCGCGAGAATAGATTACGGTATCACATACACGCATTATTCTCGGTCCCGCACATATCTCATATGCGCTCCTATTTCGTTTCGCTTGAGCCAGGAAACCTCTGTGTAGGACTCTAAAGACTCGTCAATACGCCGGCAGCAGGTGATGATCATATCAAACACCCGCCAGCCGCAAGCGGTCTGCTAAACTTAACGGCCACCCGGGTATTGAGCGATCAGAAGATCGACGAGCAAGCCCGCTCACACTCCTGTGAATCCAACCAGTAACACTTACCGTACAGTCCGGTCTGTTCGTCTGATATGTCGCATATCTCGCCTAGGGGTGGTAAACGTCAGACCCCAATAGCTCGATAATTCATGCCGACGTGAGGTCCATAACGTTCGTGAAAACTACTGATAACTCATACCGGTATATCACTGCAAGCCTGGCCAGGGATTTCCTGTTATGGCCAGTCGAGCATAGCGCAACATCAACCCCCAATACCGGGAGAGACGAATCCCCTCCTATCGCTCATTGCCTCCATGTGAATCGGGACTGTACCCAAAAACCACCTGTTTGCACGACTCAGTAGAGCCGTGGTATGGTGGAAATCAAAGCACAGTGGGAGACACACAAGACTCTATGACGATCTCGGGTCAACAGACTAAGCTGTACCAGTGTCACCAGAGAACTGCCATCTGACGTGAGGTATAATACCATCTGGGAGTTCTCGGCGAGTCCGTTCAGTGTACCCAGTCTCCACTGAGCACCCGCATACCATCTCCAATGTCAAACACAAATGGATATGGGATCATCCATCGCCCATCACATGGGTCGAGAAGATATACGCTAGTCTACTCTGGAATATCGATGCCCCGTCTCGATATTCCCACGACCAGGAACATTAAAGGATGTACTCATGGACTATCCAGGCCCCACTAGTATGATCTGCATCATAGTCCTGGAAGTCGAGTACACATCCTAAGGGCTTTATCAACATGTAACAGAGAGACAGAAAGTATACATGTTAAGATAAAGAGCAACCAGATAGCGTACTATCATGTCGAGCAAGAAAGTCCTACCTATATATGTCCCAGCATCCACTACAATATACATCCAATGTACAGTAATGGCCTCTAGGGCATACATATAACTAACAATCTCCCACTTGCACTAGGGCCATCTGTAGCAGTAGTTGTAATATCTAATACTCAACCATCCCCTAAAAGTCTCTCTTTGGGAAAAGGCCTTCGTGAGTGGATCCGCCGTGTTGTCCTCTGAGTCTCCTCTCCTAACCTCGATCACCCTGGAGATCATCTATCTCCATGATAAGGTGATGCTGCCTCAGAATATGTCAGGGTCACTGATGGGACCAGGGTTCCTGGGCCGAAGCCTCATTTCCATTGTCATACAATGGTAGGAACCTAGTTCATCTCATGAACCAATATACACCGAAACTGCCTCTTTGGTAGTATCTTTAATAGCGATGTTACCAGCCTTTATCGTCTAGTTTGCCACGGTATCTAGCTTGGAACTCTTCCAACATACCGTCCCTTTACTGAGGGTAAAGACAATGCTTGTGACTGACATTCATTCGTCTTTATCACCCTGGAACCCTTCCAGTGATTCTCTCCAGGATCGATTGATACCATCTCACTACATTTAGTGAGAATCCTAGCATCCAATTACATCTATCTCATAGATGAAAACTCAGGATTTAGGAGGTATCACTTTGATCCTATTGGAGAATCCTTGTGATAAGCGGAGATTGACCGAGCGTAGTATAGGAAACCCCTTTCCTATCAAGAGTATGTTGTCCACGTACAATACGAGGATGACCACCTTACTCTCTACTACCTTTTTGTACTTACAAGGTTCATCTACCATTTTGATGAAGTCAAACTCTTTGACTACCACATCAAAACAGACGTTCCAACTCCGCGATGCCTGCTTTATCATGTAAAGCAACTTGCACGCGTTTCCGCTGCTCCCACTGTTTACGAAGCCCTCTGGCTGTGTTCTTATAGACGTTCTCTTCTAAATCATTATTTAGAAAAGTAGTCATGGCACCCAACCACCAGATATCGTAGTCATGATATGTAGCAATGGAAAGTAGGATCTGGATGGACTTAAGCATAGTCCCTGGAAAAGATTTCATCATTATCCACGCCTGGTCGATGACGAAAACCTTTAACAAGTCTAGCTTTGAAAGTCTCAACTTTTCCATCTACACCAAGTAATCTTCTCTAGATATACTTGCTCCTGATGGGGATTTAACCCTTCATATATAGCAACCAAAGTCCATACTTTGTTGGTGTACATGGATTCCATCTCAGATCGCTAAGCATCCAACCATTCTTACAGAGTCCCTACTCTCGATGGCCTGCTCGAAACTAGTTGGGTCATCATCTCATGATGCATTCCTCGCTCCCACTGTCATCGAGAAACCGAGGTATCTCTCAGGCGGATGAGGAACCCTACTAGATCGGCGGAGAGGCTGAGGTTCGTCGGGAACCATTGAATCCTTTGGTTCTGTCAAATCATCAGCTGCAGTTTTGTATAGCTGGAACCTTTCCAGTTCTACAGAACTGACCTTGCCTAGATCTTGTCCGGATTTTGCTTTTGACATAGGCCGGACAATCCCAAATCTTAACTTACTTAAGAGATGGGCTCTTCTCATACCATATCTCATATGGAGTGGTAGGCACTGATTTGATTCGAACCTAATTCAATAGGTATGCAGCTTGTCAAGTGCACAACCCCAAAAGGAAATAGGTAACTCAGTAGTACTCATCATAGAGCACACTATATCCAATATGGTGCGATTGCTCCACCCCGATACACCGTTGTGCTATGGTGTATACGGAGGAGTAATGCTGAGAGAGAATCTCATTCTCCTTTAGAATAGTCCAGGAATTCTATGCACAAGTATTCTCCTCCCTGATCTTATCATAGGACATAATACTTATACCCGTATTTTGGTTCTCTACTTCTAACTTTTATACTGTGAATATCTCAAAAGGTTCGGACTTGTGTTTCAACAGGAACATATGTCTGAATCTTGAGAGATTATCAAAGAACGTAATGAAGTATAAAGAACCAGTCCTGGCATTTGTAGACAGGAGACCTTACATACATCATCATGTATCAGTCCCAAGAGTTCATTAACTCTTTCTCTGTTTCCAATAAGCAGAGCTATGGTCATCTAATCTTTGTGACATGACTGGCAAGTTTCATAAGATGTAAATTCAAACTGATTTAAATATGCATCTAAATAGTAACTTCAGCCAGTCGGGTCGCATTGATATGACCTAGTCTACAATACCTTAAGAAGGATTCGTTCATTTCTGAACTCTTCCTCTTGTGTGTGTTCTGTATACTAGGAACTGTAGTTTGATTTAGAACGTCAATGCTTTTAGATAACGTGCCTGAACCGATCAACTTTTGATATAGGAAATGTTCAAAACTTTATCCATCAATACAAAATTTTATCATTTCTTTACTAATAAAGAGATTGATATGATTTTGTATATCAGGTTCGGTATCTAATAGCATTTGTTCAGAATCAATGTATTGGTAATACAGGGTGACAGTGACCAACAGACTTGGCTGCACCACTTGCCCCGTTTTCTGTCTCATGAAACTTATCACCCGTTCTCAGTTTTTCTACCTTTTTGTAGCCCTATGTAACAGATTACATATCTGGGATCCTGATCCAGTATCAAATACCCAGGATGCAGAGGATACTGAGAAACAGTTATTTGTAATGAACACACCCGAAGGAGATGCATCTCATGCACTTTGTTCGTTTGGGCGGCATGGGAATCCTGGTATTTCCCTATTTCCTGCTCTGTCTTATAACAATTATAAGTTGGAGCGGGACCAACGATCCCCAGCTCAGTATAACAAGCGGGTTCGGTCAATACATCCATATGATTATCTTGATTAAGGCATGATATGGTCGCTACCTGGAGAGAGAGAGAAGAAAACACTCTGCGTGCGCTCTTGCAAGATCAGATTGGTTATATATTTAATCTAATCAGGATGGCTCCTACTGTTTTTATCAAATCTTCCTTCAAACCTTAAAAGGAAAGACTAGCCGGGATTAATTACACTCTACAAGTTCGCCAATCTTTCAGCCAGGCCAGTGTCGGTACTTTGAGGGAGGTTCCCCGTGCTTTCGCACGGACCTAATTACAGTAAACCTCGTTTTCCCAGAGGCATAACCCCGTTGACACCTTTCTAGACACCTACTTGATCGGCTAATTGCAAAGTGCAAAACTCTCCCAGGAGTAACAATTACTCGCAGTGGGTATCGGGATCCAACTATCATATAGAAGGTATGCAATCTCATTGCAAATTTCAACACTTGAAACTCCCGATAATGGTTTTTACCCCTAGCACCTATGACCTTGGCTAAGGTCAACAAATCATAGGTACTAGTCAAGTTCTACCCGTCATTTCGTGATTAATTAGACCCACCTACATGACCCTTGGCTAAGGTCAACAAAGCCATATGACTATCCTAACTAATCGCATCATATGCTGTATAGGAAGACATCACTTAGCTACCGCACACTACGCCTCGGCTATGGTCGACAAACGTAGCACGAATACTAAGTACTCTACTTCCTAAAATGATGGAGGGTTGCGAATGGTTTTTGTGAAAACCTTTAACGCTTTGAACTTGATCTCGTTGCGGAATCAAATGGTTTTTAAATGGAATGTTTTTTAGGCTTTTCTAGTTTTGCTAAAGGGGTCACTCCCGGTGAAGGGATCGTCGGCCCTTTCCTCGTCGAATGAGGTGCGGGATATATCATATATATCACTGTGCAAAGCAGAAACTATAGAAGCAATCAAAAGACAAACCGAGGGTTGTAGCATCTGCCAGTTATTGCTAAAGGAGTCACTTCCGGTGAAGGGATCTCGGTCCTTTCCTCATCGAATAAGGTGCAGGATGTTCTATAATGAACACCGCGATGCAAAGCAAGAACTGTAGCTACCTGTTTTATTTTGAAATTCGATTCCACAACAACAATTAGGTTTATTTTCTTTCATTAATCTCATTAATGAATATCCCATCATTTAAATCCACCTAAACATCACAGATAAATATAACGTACGCTTATGCCATCCGCATTCGTCTCGATGTCCCGTCTGCATCGTTAGGTTAGGTAACTAACGCCAGAGCGAGGCAGGGCTAGCGCGGGTGTAAAACATAAGCAACGTCTATATAATATATCATATATACTATATACAGTATCCATCACAGAACATATCACATGATCACATCACAGATATCGCGGCAGAAGAATCATATGAAATATTGGATATACTAGGACGTCCGTGTTTTCAATACGAGCCAGTATAAAACACGGATTCCACGGTCACGATGAATAGCCAAACCCACACCCCTAGACCCCTACGAGAGCGGCAAGCAACCTTACCAATTCTAGAGTTAGGAGACCCGGACTCGACTCCTCGAGTTGGTCTCCCACTGGACTCCAGAACCCGGTTACTTGTGCTCTCCTCCTTGGGTCTATCCTAGTGCGGAAAAGTAAATAATATACAAAAGGTGACATCTTCCGCAACCTGGAAGTGCCCCAATAAAAGAATATTACATACAAGTTTTTACATGAAACACTCATCTCACATAAAAAAAACCCGGCTATTCAAACACGACGATCCAATATAACATATCGAGCAACACATAACATCACATGTCATCAACGTAAGTAAACACGCGTATCCCAATTGTCGTTGACATATAGCAACGAAACCGGCGATATCACATATTACACTTACGGTCACAGAAAAAAAGTGTAAAACTACAACAGTTGGAATCCGCAAACTCCTTAGACATCGCATGCCTAATCAAATGAATTCCTTAGACATCGCATGCCTAACAATTATAAACCCCGCATTTTAGTCTCATTATCGAAAACTCTTTTCAATATCAAGTCAGGCAATTCAACAAGATTCCCGACATCCTGATCGAATGCTCGTCGCAAACTTCAGTAGACGGCTGCACCCCCGATGACGCCGATGAAGTGAACCAAGGCGGAACACCGCTGCCGCGAGCACCCGAACGGATGCTTTCGGCGACGGGGTTCTCCTACAGTCACTTGGTCGGGGCTATGGGGTGTAGCAGACTATTAAGTTTACCCGGCGAGTATCTACGTACGCTACGTGATTGCGACGGACTTTTGATCATATCAAAATTCCGTGGCAACCGATCAAGTGAGACTAAACCGCTAGATTTATAACATTCATTCAGTTATCTCATAACTACTTGTGAATTTCAATTATTGTATCACATTCCAGATAAAATAGAAAATGTTAAACTTTCCGATCGAACATTCAAACACCCAAGTTTTCCCGAAACAGCTCAACACATGAAATAAGTTTTAAAACATCCAGTTCATGCCTCAGTACCAACGGTCCAGCCGTAGAAGGGTCAATCCAACGCCTCACATGTGGCACGCCGTACTGCCCCAAACCCTAAAGTTCAAAGGGCAGTTCAAGACGGTCACATAATCGAGTTAAGGTTTGTTGTCTTCTAGAGGGACCATCGCGTTACTTGCACTACTTTGAACGTTCTTAAACTACGAAAAGATCCAACACTTGGAAATTTCCCGGCAGGGGAAAAAGAGGGTATTTATATCCGGTCGAACTTTTTAACAGTTTCTAAAATATCCGGAAAAACTTAAACGAAGTTAAATTATCCGATCAAATTAACGAGTCCCCAATAAAACCCTAGAATACTCAACACTTGAGTGAAATTAAAATATTCCCATAAAAAATTGCCAAGAAAGGACCTAAGAATAAATATATGAAATTTCAGGGACTAAGTCCAAATTTTGGCCGCGGAACCGCCGCAAAACCCATGGTTTCGCCGTGGTTCCGTGGTCAAATTGTTGACTTAGGGGACCGTACTTCACAGTAATTCTTAGTTTTTCCTGCTTAATTTTTTGAGAATTTTTAATTCACAAAAATCCACTGTTTGAAAAATTGTACAGAGAGGGTTGAAATCGGGGAATATCGGGTTCGATCGGACTTCTAGCTTCGTCTACACATCGCCTAAAGCTCTAGGTAGTCTCTGATACCACTGTAGGGTTCCTAGGCACACACTAGAGGTTCTACAAACCATCAAACATGGCCAATTCAAGAATTTTCGTGTGCCTACAAACTCTAATACGGATCGTTAACTAGATAAAGAGGCGATGCAAGCAAGTAAACTACTTTATTGCTAAAGGAAAGTGACTACAACCTTTGTAGATCCGGTCCTCCACCTCCTAGGTTCCGTGATGACGTCCTCCGCTGTCCATATCGGATCCCGGACTCTAGCATCGGCTTCATCGGAGAAATGGGCGGGCTAGGTCGTCGACTTCGATGCCAAAGATGATCTACGTCGAGGCAACACAAGATCAAGCTCCAACTTCACCAAGCCATGAAACTTATGAAGAAAACACCCTATACTACTTGGCAAGTGGTAGAGGATGAAGAAATAGGAAGTGGGTTCACTTTAGAATTGGATTTCTCACTCTTTTTCTCAAGTTGCCATTAAAGGATGCAAGCTTTCTTCTTTGTTGAAGATGAAGAAGAAGAAGGAAAAATATGATAAGTCTTATTTAAAATAGAAAATAAAATGAATACTTATCATATAGCAACCATGGTTAAGTGTAGAGACTAAACTAGGGTTAAGTTGAATGGTTAGGGTTAAGCAAACAAACAAAATGGTCAAGCTTTCAACACTTCATGAAGCTTCATGAAAGAAACAAAATAAGCCACCATTCTATTTATCTTGCAAAAGTGAATAAATAAATAAAAGAAATAGATAAGTAAACAAAACCCTAACCATTCATATAACCATGGTTTAATCATACACACAAACTCAAGTTAGCATGTATCATCAAACATGATACAAACAAGTGCATAAAAGTATATCACATATACAACTTGTGTATTTCAAGTGAGAAAATCCATTTAAAGTGAACAAATACTAGTTAATGCAAATTATTATATCAAATATATAATTATGCATTAAATCATTAAATCAATACTTGATTTAACGATCCGGTCATATCGCATATAACCGACTACTATCCAATGTATCGGCTTATCGAATCAATCCTTGATTCGATAACTAGGTTATATCGCATACAACCAATCGATACATTCATCGCGAGAATAGATTACGGTATCACATACATGCATTATTCTCGGTCCCGCACATATCTCATATGCGCTCCTATTTCGTTTCGCTTGAGCCAGGAAACCTCTGTGTAGGACTCTAAAGACTCGTCAATACGCCGGCAGCAGGTGATGATCATATCAAACACCCGCCAGCCGCAAGCGGTCTGCTAAACGTAACGGCCACCCGTGTATTGAGCGATCAGAAGATCGACGAGCAAGCCCGCTCACACTCCTGTGAATCCAACCAGTAACACTTACCGTACAGTCCGGTCTGTTCGTCTGATATGTCGCATATCTCGCCTAGGGGTGGTAAACGTCAGACCCCAATAGCTCGATAAGTCATGACGACGTGAGGTCCATAACATTCGTGAAACTACTGATAACTCTTACCGGTATATCACTGCAAGCCTGGCCAGGGATTTCCTGTTATGGCCAGTCGAGCATAGCGCAACATCAACCCCCAATACCGGGAGAGACGAATCCCCTCCTATCGCTCATTGCCTCCATGTGAATCGGGACTGTACCCAAAAACCACCTGTTTGCACGCCTCAGTAGAGCCGTGGTAGGGTGGAAATCAAAGCACAGTGGGAGACACACAAGTCTCTATGATGATCTCGGGTCAACAGACTAAGCTGTACCAGTGTCACCAGAGAACTGCCATCTGACGTGAGGTATAATACCATCTGGGAGTTCTTGGCGAGTTCGTTCAGTGTACCCAGTCTCCACTGAGCACCCGCATACCATCTCCGATGTCAAACACAAATGGATATGGGATCATCCATCACCCATCACATGGGTCGAGAAGATATACGCTAGTCTACTCTGGAATATCGATGCCCCGTCTCGATATTCCCACGACCAGGAACATTGAAGGATGTACTCATGGACTATCCAGGCCCCACTAGTATGATCTGCATCATAGTCCTGGAAGTCGAGTACACATCCTAAGGGCTTTATCAACATGTAACAGAGAGACAGAAAGTATACATGTTAAGATAAAGAGCAACCAGATAGCGTACTATCATGTCGAGCAAGAAAGTCCTACCTATATATGTCCCAGCATCCACTACAATATACATCCAATGTACAGTAATGGCCTCTAGGGCATACATATAACTAACAGGCAAGACTTGTGGCGAAAGGGTTTCGTCAAAGACCGGGTCTGGACTATGACAAAACTTTTTCTCCCGTAGCCATGCTTAAATCCATTAGGATCCTACTAGCTATTGCTGCTCACTACGACTATGAAATCTGGCAGATGGACGTTAAAACTGCATTTCTAAATGGTGATTTAGAAGAATGCGTTTATATAGATCAGCCAGAGGGCTTCGTTGGCAGTGGGAGCAGCGGGAAAGCATGTAGATTGCTTAAATCCATTTATGGATTAAAGCAGGCATCACGGAGTTGGAACATTTGTTTTGATGATGTTATCAAAGAGTTTGATTTCATCAAAAATCCAGATGAAGCTTGTGTTTATAAGAAGACTGTAGGGAGAACTGTCGCATTCCTCGTATTATACGTGGATAACATTCTTCTGATAGGAAATGATGTTCCTATGCTACAGTCGGTCAAATCATTCTTATCACAAAGATTCTCCATGAATGACCTGGGTGATGCCATGTACATATTGGGCATCGGGATCTATAGGGATAGATCCAAAAGGTTATTGGGATTGTCCCAAACCAGATACATCAACACCATCCTAAAGAGATTTAGTATGGAAGACTCCAAGCGGGGTGCCTTACTCGCTTGCCATGGAGTCACTCTCTCCAAGGACTTTTGCCCAAAGACTGATGAAGAGAGAGCTCGCATGAGCATTATTCTCTACGCTTCAGCCGTAGGATCTATAATGTATGTGTAATACCCCGGGTATTATCCGGTATACCTATATATACCAGATAAGCATGGAGTCCCACTGTAAAACAATGGGGAATTTTCGGAATACATTCCGAAAGAGGACAGATCTGTACTATAAATGGAATGAAACCACTTTCCAATACGGAGGCGCCTTTTAAGTGAAATGGCACTACAGGAGTTTGAGAACTCCGTAGTTAAGTGTGCTCGGGCCAGGGAAGTCCTGGGATGGGTTATCTCCTGGGAAGTGGCCCCTGGTCGGGTCCGGTTCGCTCCGAAGGACAAAACCATGCGGCTTCGGCCAGAGCGGACAATACTCTCTGTATTTGGGGTGGGGTGTGAGAGAATGGTATCAGAGCCAAGTTCCTAAATAGTAGGTCTGTGGTTCGAGGACGAACCATTGTTCTAAGTGGAGGAGAATGTAATACCCCAGGTATTATCCGGTATACCCATATATACCAGATAAGCATGGGGACCCACTGTAAAACAATGGGGAATTTTCGGAATACATTCCGAAAGAGGACAGATCTGTACTATAAATGGAATGAAACCACTCTCCAATACAGATGCGCCTTTTAAGTGAACTGGCACTACAGGAGTTTGAGAACTCCGTTGTAACACCCTAGGATGTGATTAGTGGCTAAATATACTTTAATACATGTTTTTTAATAAAAAGTTTACCAAAGCGATTTTCAAATATTTTATCAAAATTAATGAATATTTTATTAGAATTTATTTAAGCTTGCACACACATGTGCATGTAAACTAAGGTTAAATGAGGGTTAGACCATGATTAGCAACCATGGTGGACTAACCATTTGGTTAAGCTAATTTAAAATTTTAATTAAGTGTTTTGGGTTTGTTTTTTCTAAATGAAAAATGATTTGAATGGTGGTTGACTTGGAGAGAGAGAGAGAGAGAGAGAATGGGCATCATGGCTTGAGCCATGCTCTCATTAAATGAGGAGAGAGAAGGGGGGTTGACTATTCTATGCTCATATCTCTCTCATTTTCTTTTTCTTTTCTCACATCTCTCTCACTCTCACTCATACACACACACACAAAACACCTACAGCAGCAGCAGCAAAAGTCCCAGCAGCAACAGCAGCAGAAGCCCCAGCAGCAGCAGCACCAGCAGCCTCAGCAGCAGCAGCAGCTTCAAGCAACAGCAGCAGCAACATGCAGCAACAGAAGTAGCAAGCAGCAACAGCAACAACAAGAACAGCCCTTCTCTTCTTCTTCTCCTTCTCCTTGCACCTCGGGTCAAGTGAGGTATACTTCTTAGACTTAACTTCCTAGCTTGCTAAACTTAGGTGTTAATTAGCGTCGGTTAGTGTTAAAAGTGAGTTTTAGTGCTAGAAATAGGGATTAGTATGGATAATTAGCCAAGTGGTGATTTTGGTGGTTAGCCTAGCTTAACTAAGTGTTGTTAGGCCCTTTAAACTGAGATTTAACCCCAGATTTCACTAAAATACCTTAGGGTTTCATTTAGTGCAAAACTTAACGTTTTAAGGTAAATATTAGCCTTTCTGTGATCTGCTGTTGACCCGGTTACTTCAGATAAAAACTGAGAAAACTGGGGCATGTACACTAGATCTAGACCACACACATGAAGCACGAGCCCATAATTCCATACCCTGGCCGAAGTTTTATTCGTTCTGACCGCAATTTGCGGCCAGAAGGGGGAGTTAGGTGTTAGGGTTTGGTCTAGGGTAGTCTGCTGTATATTTAAGTAGTTTGGCATATGCAACTTTTTAAGTTTTCACCCGAGTAAAAATCTGGAGCGATATACCATTTTTCCAATACGTTTAGTTTGCGCGACACGTGTGATACGTGAGTGGGTTTAGTGTTGCTGCGTGTCGCGACGTATCGGGTTAGTTTCAGACGCGTATACACACGTTTCAGCGTATCGAACATACGCGCGTTTAGTTCGCGACACGAGTTTCTCGTTTGAGTTCGATATCGCGTTTTTGCAGGATATTTGCTTATGTGTGTTCTTTGTGTAAATTCTAGGTTCGCAGACGGGTACGTCGGACATCGCAAAGAAGGGGAAACAGGTGGTCGGCTACGCTTAGCACGAGGCCTGGTGAGTAGATTTATCATCTACAGGAAAATCGCCCGTATGGCGTTAAGCGTCAGGGCGTGATAGGATATTTTAGTCGTATATGTTCATATATACAATAGTAGCATACCATCTTTTGTTGCATATAGAATGGTAGTTATAGAACACTGCACTGTTACTAACGGTTCAAGCTGCACGAGCACTATTTGTATATTACACTCACACCATTAGTGATTGCCATGACACTCGCACTATAGGATTGCTACGAATCATTTATTGATATACCCCTACTTGCGCACATGCACACTGTATACTCATATTAGTGCATACATTTATTGATATATCCCTACTTGCGTACATGCACACTGTATACTCATATTAGTGCATACATTCATGAATATATCCCTACTTGTGCACATGCACACTGTATACTCATATTAGTGCATACATTTATTGATATATCCCTACTTGCGCACATGCACACTGTATATTCATATTAGTGCATACATTCATCGATATATCCCTACTTGCGCACATGCACACTGTATATTCATATTAGTGCATATATTTATTGATATATCCCTACTTGCGCACATGCACACTGTATATTCATATTAGTGCATACATTCATCGATATATCCCTACTTGCGCATATACACACTATATACTCATATTAGTGCATACATTTATTGATATATCCCTACTTGCACACATGCATACTGTATATTCATATTAGTGCATACATTCATCGATATATCCCTATTTGCGCACATGCACACTGTATATTCATATTAGTGCATACATTTATTGATATATCCCTACTTATGCACATGCACACTGTATATTCATATTAGTGCATATATACATTGCTACACTCATATTCGTGTATATATCCATTTTCACATCCATACCTATATACATACATATGTTACATACATGGATGATATTGACTTGATTTCTAGAAAAATAGGGACCGCATGAGATATTTTAAAAACTGGATCCTTTTTAAAAAGAGCGGTTTTCCCTTTTTACTCTTAGTGTCATACGACATATTGCATGGATTTACGCATTGAGTTTTGAATTCATGTGATTTCTGGATTTGAGAACCGTGGTATTATTTTAAGAAAATACGCACTGTTTTAAAAACCCGGTTTCTCTTGTTATGATATTTCAGTGCGTCCACCATGCGTTTTCTCGGTTCTGAGACGTATGACACATGAAACCCGAATCGAGGAGGAGGACGATCCGTTTGCGGGTACATGGTAGACCCGGTATGGTACCCCAGGACGAGATAGAGATTTCGTGTGGATGACGATGAGCCCGGCAGAGGGACTACTACCTACCGGTGATTGGTTGGACCTGGCGGTTATCCGGAGGATACTGACCAGAGTCGATAGATGGATACGTGCCGACCCGTACTACCGGGGCCGAGGGCCGATTCCGCAGACGGAGCCCGTGGGCCGATCCGGACTGACGGAGCCCGATATAAGAGGATTTGCGTGTCGGTGCTGGACACGAGTATTTCATGTTGTTTTGGGTGCCGATGTTGGGCACCCCGCTTCTATGAGATTTACAGGATTGAGGGCCGGATAGAGTGACGGTGCCTGAGTTTTTACTGGGATTGGGTGCATTGATGGACACCGGTTATTTTTCCACGTTGACATTCCGTGTAGATGTTATTTTATCCCATGCTCAGCATCCAGTGTTATACATCTCATCCTGTATCTGTAGTACCTGATAAAGTACTTTTGTACGACTATTGCATACCCTGCTCATCCTATATAGATGTCATTAGATTGCACTTTCTATGCATGATAATACCCAGCTCATCCTATATAGATGTTATTAGATTGCACTTGCTATGCATGATAGTACCCTGCTCATCTTATATAGATGTTATTAGATTGCACTTGCTATGCATGATAGTACCCTGTTCATCCTATATAGATGTTATTAGATCGCACTTGTTGCATGGTTATTGCGCATCCAGCTCATCATATAGATGTTATCTGTTGGCATAGGTTAGAGTATCGCAGTACGTGCATACTCGCGATTACCTTTATATATTATCTACTATTCATGAGTTGGCAACTCACCCCCGTTGTGCCATAGTGTTTGCAGGTTGCCCCTCAGAGTAGTCGCGGCAGGCTACTTTCTTGCATCTTTTGATACAGATACCACTGCAGTTGGCGCGTGAGACCTTTTGCTGATAGGTGGGTTTTGCGGTATCTGTTTATTTTCCAGCCGTATACACTGTTGTATCTAGTACTCTCCATCTACTATTCATGTATTGACTTAGAGACTAGTTGAGAGGACGATGTATATTATTTTGTACTCTGGTATCGAGCTCATTGTGAGCCGACTTTATTTATGCAGTTTTATCTTTCATGATATTTGTTTTCACCTATATTGCTCATTTATTCGCTACGGTGTCATATACTATCATTGTGGTGGTTGTTTCCGCCGTTGGGCGTGATTGCTCCAATTTGGGATGCTTTATTCTTCTTGTATGTCATTTTTATTTATATCTTGTCTTGTACCCGATTTCGGGGCTAGTTTTTACAAAGGAAATGCTGCCAAAATTTTTAAGATAATAACTTGAACTTTAAAGAATTTTCCTAAACTACTTAAGGTTTTCTAAATGTTTTAAACTAATGTTTTCTCTTCACTCACTTTTTCAAATGGTTTTGATTTCTGGGTTTCTTCTTACTTAGTCACGTTACGCCTGTAAACGTTACGTGGTTAAGTGCCGGTCATGGGCCGAACTTTGGGTTATGACAAAGTTAGTATCAGAGCGTAGGTTTTACCTTTCGGAGTGTAGGATGACCCTGGTATGATGGAGTAGGTAGCTGAAGCAGAGTGGCGTAGCGTGTGTATGTTCCGCGGCATACTCACGACACGGTACTCCGCCTAAGTGACCTTAGGACTTATTGATTGAAATCCCTTCATGGTTATATACATTCTTGTGATTCGACTTCGATATCCTTATCGAATCCTACTTTCTTTTCAGCCACTATGCCGCCAAAGACTACGAGAGCGCAGAGAGCGGCCGCGAGAGCCGAGATTCGAGTTGACTCGTCTGAGACGAGGACAGACACGGGCAGTACACCCGTTGTACTAGAGTAAACTGTTCCTCCTGTAAGACTACGGTAGCGCCCCGGCCGTCTGTCCGAGGCCAAAATGCGGAAACGAAAACTTTTTCAAACTAGAAACTGGCGCTATCGTATGCTTAAAACCCGGATCGAACCATTAACCTACAACTAGCAATTAGAGAAGGGGTTGGAAAGCTATACCGATCGATCCGTGTCCTTCAGTCTTTGGCCACCATCCCAAGCTCCTCGCGGCATCCCCGATCTCGATCTCCTCGTCGGAAAGGGCACCACATCTTCGAGTCTTTTTACGGGCTCCCGCTTCATCCGAAGCAACTCGGGCATGAAGTGTACTAGCCGACGTGTCCAAGGTGATGTAGAGAATGTTTGTGATCACTTTGTCTCTTGCATCCATTGATTTGGATGGAGGTTAGAGGTGTTGCCATTAGTGGAAATGGTGAGCTCAAGAAGCAAGAGGAAGAAGAAGAAGAAGTGCCTTTCTTTTCTTATGTGTTGCTTTGATAAAATGAGAGTAAGAATGAGAAAATACAAGAACAAACACTAGCCATATGGATGCCCTCTCTCTCTCCTCTTATCAATTCAACACATTAAATCAATCCTAATGTGACATTAGCACAAGAAAAGAGACCATGAGTCACTAAGCATGTCCATGTCACAATTAATGCACCTCATCATGAATTAAGCTCACTATTTTCACCAAAGTAAACATTAACCCAAATGTTTACAACAATAAAAAGATACGGCAACATTTAAAGTAAACTCATGACGGATCACAAGGATACCCCTCACCTGTATATACATACCTGCACCCGCATTCCGACTGAATGCGAATGCGATGAGACTAAAGTAATCCAACAAATATAATACTAGGATCCGGCATAAACCAAAGCCCACTAGTATGATCCGCCCGATCATGATCCGTGCACTACTGCACGTATATGATCGGACCCTGCCATATATCATACGGCCTCTACAACATTTCGTCCGAAACTTGAGAAACTGTCTGTGGGGGACTCTAAAGACTCGTCAATACTTTGGCGGTGGATTTAACCACTAGTACGTCAGAGGTATTAGCCGTACGTAATGGGCTACCAGGTATTGACCAAAAGGGAGGTCGATGAGCAAACTCATCCTGACACCCTACTGAGCCTGTCAGTGACAATATCCGTACAGTCCGGTCCGTTCGTCTATGAGCATCGCATGGCGGGCCTAGGGGGTTGGTAAAAGTCAGACCCCCAAAAGCGGTACAAGTCGTTTCAGAGTGTATCCCAGAACACCCTGAGATACTACTGGAATACCAACCAGTAAATCTCCTGCCTTGGCCAAGGACTTCGTGTAATGGCTCTTCTAGACACAGCGCGATCTCACCCCCAATACCGAGAGAGACGAACCCCTGCCGATCCGCTCACTGCCTCCATGTGGCTCGGGACTGTACCCAACTAAAACCTGTTTGCACGACTCCTTTGAGCCGTGGTAGGGTAGTAATCAAAGCACAGTGGGAACTCACACGATACAAATGACGATCTTAGGTCGATGAACTAACATGTACACATGTCACCAGGGAACTGCTATCTGACGTCAGATATAATACCAACTAGTATGTTCCCGACGAGTCAAGTCCGGTGTACTCATAACCCAATGAGCACCTGTATACATTTTAGGTGAACCAACTGACATCAATGGCTTGTGAGACCGGCCACCGCCCCTCGTCGGGGTCTCGACTGTATACACTAATCTACTAATGGAGTATCGATGCCCAGTCTCGAAACTCCCACAACTAGGGACCTTTTAAGGATGTGCTTATAGACCCCAGCTCCCACGTATATGATCGCCATCATACTGCTGGTCGTCAAGCAAGAATCCTAAGGGCTCTATCAGCGTGCAATAGTGACCTGTAAGGTCACCTGAAGCAGTACACGATGATAATGATAAACCAGATAGCATACTATCATCTTGAGTAAAACTGTCCTACCGGTATAGGTCCTCCCTCAATCATTGCAATCACGTGCCTGTGATCCAATAATTGACTCTGAGGGCACTATATCCAACAATCTCCCACTTGCACTGAAGGCTAATTATTGCGATGCTGCATACTCACAGCCCGTGTGATACCGAACACCCAACTCCTTTACTAATCAGTTTCACAAAACCCGTTTGCGAAACTATTGCGTTCGAGGAATAGCCTCAGTGAGTGGATCCGCCCTGATGTTTCTTTCTATGTCTCTCTTTATCTCAAGTTCACGGAGAAAACCATCTCCTGAAATGAGCAATACCTTTCTTAGAATATGTCTGGATATCTGATGGAACCTGGTTCATAAATGAACTCCAAATCTAAACTTCTTAGACTGTATCGTCAACTGAACTTAATCAGTATCCTGCGCCATGTCTCTCTCAGTATCCGCTTGGACCTCCTGTCCAAACAACTGCCCCTCATCAGAGGAAAAAATATAACTCTGACAGTCACTCTGTCATCCAGGTCACCTTGGAAGCCTGGAATGATAACCGTCTCCTAAAAGAGGCGGTTGTTATCATATCCCTAGAACATCTACTTATTTTCTAAAACTGCTTCCGAATGTCTCTCCAGGATAGGATTAATATCAACTTACTGCATCTCGTGCAAAAACAACATCTGGTGTGGTACTTGACATCTCATGATTGACTCAATTGCCTAAGCAAGTGATCTGCCAATTATGCACATCCCTCTCCCCTTTAGTCTGTAAGACACCTTTAGAGAGGGTGACTCCATCACCTGCAGGTACACTACCGTGCCAGGAGTCGTCCATTCTAAAATGCCTTTAGAATGCTGTCTGAGCACCCAGATTGGGAAACTACCCAAATCTAGATCTAAAACCATAGATCTAGTAACCAGAATATCTGATATAATATCCAAGTCCTATGTGGAGAAACCACTGTGTGACAACCAAAGTATAACCGACCGTAGTATAGGAATTTCTCTTCCTACTCTGTGTATGTCATCCAAATACCAGGACATCACACCCTACTACCTTCTTAACAGATCCATCTTCTATTCTGATGAAGTCAAAGCTATGACTGTCACATCAGAAATAGATGATCTATCTCCGCTATATCTCCTTTAGTCTATAAATAGATACAAGCTACTTGTCCACCAATGCTTCCGCTGCTCCCACTGACTACGACAACCCTATGGCAGAGTCATATACACATACACTTCTAAAGCTAGTTCAGAACGACGCTATACTCATCCTCCTGCCGGGTTTCACAGTCTGGAACAACAGCCATGGCAAGTCTGGGTAAACAAGAACCTCCTTGTCACCGTTCTTGAGGCTACCGGAGTACCTCTCGGGTGCTGAGGTTACCCATCATATCTGCGGAGTGGTCAATGGAATGTCAAACTAGATTGAATCTTTAGGTTCTTATCAAATTTTCAGTAATCGTTTGCGGTTCTGGAATCACTTCCAGTTCTACCATACTCCCACTACTGTTTTCTGAAAAAAAATCCATTTTACTAAAATTGTGGCGAGTCAAGAACAATTTCACTATTGATCTTCCAGATAGTAGAAAGTCAACCCTCGTCATAGCCCGGGTCAACCCACAAACAGCCATTACAGAAACGCGCCTTGAGTTATCCAGAGTCTGGTTTTAAGCATAAGCCGGAAAACTCCCCGTACCTTAACATTGTTAAGATATGAACTATTCTATATCCAATATAGAAACAGAGGCACTGATTTAATTGGAACCAGATTCAAATCATGCAGCTGTCTCTAGTGCATGTCAACTAAATGAAGAGAGGCCGATCAGCATTACTCAACTTAGGAGTGCTTCCAATTATGAGTAACCTGAAAGAGAAGCAAGTTCTCTTAATCATTACTATCAACTGAATACCATACACAAGTATCTACATCTTCGATCACCTTGAAGAATCCTGATACTTGCAACACTTGGTTCTCTACTTTATTCTTATACCTATAACTTCTCAAAACTTAGACCTTGCATTTCTACGAAACACATGTCTAAGAACTAGAGAAGTCATAAGAAAACAGAATATAGTACGAGTACCAACCCCTCTGTCCGCATGGACACTGGAGAAAATACAATACTCTGTATAAGTCCCCTGAGTCTAATAACTCATTCCCTGTGTGTCGTAGGTTGAAAACTGTACCTATGGTTAAGAAGAATTACACCGCTGTTTAATACTCCTTACCTAGCCATCCACTGATATAGGTAAATGTCATAGACATAATTTAAAAAAGTTATATCTCACTTTATAAAAATAAATATACAGATATATCAATTTGAAATTGGTGCATAACAACGGATATTTAAAACCAAATATTTGTCGTCCGGCAAACAACCCAGGTGATTTCCTCAAATATCACCAATTACAACGAATTCCGATATAATGAGGATGATCACCTAATTCCTAATAACTTACTCCCACTCATCATCTGAAAAACCATACAGATGTGAGAATCATACCTGGTAAATACATACCCTAGAGCAAGTGTCTAATTGGGAAATCAGTTTTCTATTAACAATGCACAGTGAAACTGAAATATGTAAATGTTTCGAAGGGGAATCCGGGTATTCCTAGTAATGCCTCTTCCATTAACAGATTCACAACTCTAACCATATATTTCTTTGCCATCTCTCCAAATCCCTTTATATGTCTTTAGTCATTACCTTCTGTACACCACTTTAGGCCAAATGGTTTTCTTCCTTCCCTACCTTTCGGCACTAGTCTATGGTTTGGAAGAAGACTATCCAATAAGCATAATGGGTGTACTGTCCTAATCCTAGGAGCACTCACAACCTGAGAGAAGGTGAAGATAAAAGACAACTGAATAAACCTTATTCCTATTTCTCCTAAACCAGAATCCATCCCCGAATTGGAACAAGTCCCTTCGAGTTCGTATATAACCATTTGATGGAGTATCCAATAAACCGTGGATCTTCGTAGTGATACGGAGTGTTCTGGAGAAATACAAAGGTGATGTAGGATTGGCGAAGAAATACTTGCTTTGGTCGTGAATAGCAGTCGCAATTTACTTTGCCCTCTTACTAATCCCTTTATTTGTCTTTACTTAATACCTTCTGTACACCTTCGTTAGGCTAATTGGTTTTCTTCATTCCCTACCGTTCGGCACCTGCTTATGGTTTGGAAGAAGACTACCCAATAAGCGTAATAGGTGTGCTGTCCTAATCCAAAGAGCACTCGCAACCTGAGAGAAGGTAAAAGGAAAAGACAACTGAATAGTCTTATTCATTTTCTCCAAAACCGGAACCATCCTCGAATCTGGAACAAGTTCCTTCGAGTTCGTATATAACCATACGATGGTTTTATCCAATGGAAGTGGATGTTCGTAGTAATACGGGGTGTCCTGGAGAAAAGGGTAAAAGTAGGAGTGGCAATGAGGTATGCAACTCTGACAATCCAAAAGCCAGTGTTTTAAGAAGGTTCGGTTAACATGGTCACTGAGTCATAGTCAAGGGTCGGGCCATGGTCGCTGCTAAAGAGAGAGAGAAAAGAAACACTCAGCGTGCACTCTAACCTAGATCAGAATGGTTACCAATTTATCCAATCAGGAAACCTCCCACTGTATCGTCAAATTCTCCTCCAAACCTGAAAGAAGAATTAGTCGGGATCACCCGAGGAGTAAACCAACTCATCAGTGGGAATCGGGATCCAACTATCATCGCATGATAACGTGATGGTATCCACTCACGTTATCATACTTCAGAAGGTATGCGCATGCCTGGCAAGTTTCAGTTTCCTTAGAAACTCCTGATGTGATTTTTACCCCTAGGACCCAAGTGACCTTGACACAGTCAACAAATCAAAGAGTCCTAATCAAGTTCAACCCGTCATTATCCTGGATTTCATTAAACCCACCCGTATGAGCCCTTGACACAGTCAACAAGGCCGCACGACTGTCCTAACCAATCCCATTAATATGCCACAAACGAACACTACTTAGCTACCGTACAATATGCCTTGACACAGTCAACAAACGCAGCACGAATACTAAGTAAAACTTGTAAGAAATGACGGAGGGCTACGTCTAGTTTTTGGCGAAAACTTTTAACATAATGAACTTGATATCGTTGAAGGAACTGCATAGCTTTTTTATAAAAATATAGTGGCGAAAACCTTTGCTAAAGAGGTCACTCCCGGTGAAGGGATCTCGGCTCTTTCCCCATAGAATGAGGTGCAGGATATTCCAACTGAATACCACGATACAAAGCAAAAAGTAATCGGCTATAGTGAAGTTATTACCCTGACGCAAACTTCTGTCCTAGGGGTCACTCCCGGTGAAGGGATCTCGGCCCTTGCCTCATCGACTGAGGTGCTGGATATTCATAACCGAATACCACTGTGCAAAACAAAAGAGAACGTCCTTACAATAACAGCTTTTTGAAAAATGTTCCAACAACATCGAACAGGTTTGTATAGCTTGCATTGATCCGAATCAACGCAGTCCCATCAATTGATCACACCAATAAAAGAACGAAAATATGATGTACGTATATGCCATCCGCATTTGCCACTGGGTCCCGTCATCACCCGTTAGGTTACTTAACTAACGACAGAGCGGGGACTGGACTAGCGCGGGTGTAAAACATATACAACATCTACTAGTATATATATCAATATATAATATTCGCTCAAGGCGTAATAAAATGCAACATCACAGAAATGTAATAAGCATCACAGAACAATACAGATAATCTGGGATCCCCGGGTTTCATAGAGCCACTACTGAAACCCGACGTTCCCCTGGTCGTGTGGATAGCCTGTGCAATGAAATCCTAGACCCCTACGGACGCGGCAAGTTACCCGCCAAAACCTGAAGCGAGGCAGCCCCCTTCAACAACGTGAATGGACCACCCAGCACTTCACGGAATCCGATAACTTGAGCACCCCTCCTTGGGTCAACCTGTACCCCCTACGAGTGCGGCGAATAGCCCGCCAATTCTAGAGTGAAGCCCCCTCCGTCTCAAAGCCATGAGATGCGGGCCTATTGCCCTCTAGAACCCGGCTACCCGTGCACCCCTCCGCGGGGTAATCCTAGTACAGAAAGTAAAATATACAACGGGTACATCGACCTCAGCCCGATCATGCCCCAAAAGAATAATATACAAACAGACAGTGACGGCAATCCACATATCGGACGCTCGCCCCGCAATATCAAATGTACAAATACAACCAAACTATACTACCACTGCATCCAGGCTATCCACCACGACAAATCCGCAACATCACAGCACAACACAGAACATCAACGTGAATGTCACGTTCGCAAATCCGTCTAAAAGAACTATAGCAATTAGAAAAGATTTACCGATCAAATGACATTCACGGTCGCAGATATAATGTAAATACTATGAACCAACATATTTAAATTTTCGATCGACAAAATTTCCCGAAGTAGGCCCCAAGCACTACTGCAGCACTCAAAATAATCTGGGCCCAAACAAAACATACCAGAAACCACAATTCCAAGTCAGAGACCACCTCAGAAAATTTCGTGCACTATGGCTACAGTACGGCGGCGGATCCGCGGCCAAAACGTGGGTACGGCCGTGGATCCGCCGCGCTACAGTGAAATCAGCCCACCAAATTTTCTCAGTTCTCTTAAAAAACCCTGCCTGCTTTTCTGCAGCACACTAAATAATTTTTCGAGCAAAAAAAATATTCGACAGAAAGTTCATGATTGGAAATGCAGTTTTTGGAAATTTCGTCCGATCGAAGTTCTAAACACGTTAGAGCAAGCTAGTGAAGGTTAATGGAGTGGCTCTGATACCATGTAAGACTACGGTAGCGCCCCGGCCGTCTGTCCGAGGCCAAAATGCGGAAACGAAAACTTTTTCAAACTAGAAACTGGCGCTATCGTATGCTTAAAACCCGGATTGAACCATTAACCTACAACTAGCAACTAGAGAAGGGGTTGGAAAGCTATACCGATCGATCCGTGTCCATCGGTCTTTGGCCACCATCCCAAGCTCCTCGCGGCATCTCCGGTCTCGATCTCCTCGTCGGAAAGGGCACCACATCTTCGAGTCTTTTTACGGGCTCCCGCTTCATCCGAAGCAACTCGGGCACGAAGTGTGCTAGCCGACGTGTCCAAGGTGATGTAGAGAATGTTTGTGATCACTTTGTCTCTTGCATCCATTGATTTGGATGGAGGTTAGAGGTGTTGCCATTAGTGGAAATGGTGAGCTCAAGAAGCAAGAGGAAGAAGAAGAAGAAGTGCCTTTCTTTTCTTATGTGTTGCTTTGATAAAATGAGAGTAAGAATGAGAAAATACAAGAGCAAACACTAGCCATATAGCTGCCCTCTCTCTCTCTCCTCTTATCAATTCAACACATTAAATCAATCCTAATGTGACATTAGCACAAAAAAAGAGACCATGAGTCACTAAGCATGTCCATGTCACAATTAATGCACATCATCATGAATTAAGCTCACTATTTTCACCAAAGTAAACATTAACCCAAATGTTTACAACAATAAAAAGATACGGCAACATCTAAAGTAAACTCGTGACGGATCACAAGGATACCCCTCACCTGTATATACATACCTGCACCCGCATTCCGACTGAATGCGAATGCGATGAGACTAAACTAATCCAACAAATCTAATACTAGGATCCGGGTTAAACCAAAGCCCACTAGTATGATCCGCCCGATCATGATCCGTGCACTACTGCACGTATATGATCGGACCCTGTCATATATCATACGGCCTCTACAACGTTTCGCCCGATACTTGAAAAACTGTCTGTGGGGGACTCTAAAGACTCGTTAATACTTTGGCTGTGGATTTAACCACTAGTACGTAAGAGGTATTAGCCGTACGTAACGGGCTACCAGGTATTGACCAAAAGGGAGGTCGATAAGCGAACTCATCCTGACACCCTACTGAGCCTGTCAGTGACAATATCCGTACAGTCTGGTCCGTTAGTTTACGATCATCGCATGGAGGGCCTAGGGAGTTGGTAATGTAGGGTTCCTAGGCATACCCATGAGGTTCCACAACAGATCAAACATGGCCAGTTCAAAAAATTTCTATGTGCCGAGAAACCCTAAACTAGATCGTTACTAGAGGTAAGGCGATGCAAGCAAGTAAACAACTTTATTGCTAAATGAAAGAGACTACAACCTTTGTAGATCCGGTCCTCCACTTCTCTAGCTCCGTGTTGACGTCCCTCCGCTGCGATCATCGGATCCCGGACCCTGGCAATGGTTTCGTCGGAGAAATGATCGGGCTAGGTCGTCGACTTCGATGCCGAAGTTGATCTACGTCGAGGCAACTCAAGATCAAGCTCCACCTTCACCAAGTTATGAAACTTGTGAAGAAAACACCCTATACTACATGGAAAGTGGTAGAGGATGAAGAAATAGGAAGTGGGTTCACTTTTGATTTGGATTTCTCACTTGGAATCTTCACTTATAAATTTCAAGCAAAGGTTTTTCTTTTTCTCTTCATGAAGAAGAAGAATAAAAAAAAGAATTATCAATAATAGAAAAACAAGTGATGGTTATCATAATGCAACCATGGTTAAGTGTAGAGAATAAATTAGGGTTAGGTGAATGGTTAGGTTAAGCAAAAGAAACAAAAATGGTTGAACTTTTCAAAGCTTCATGAAGCTTCAAAGTAAATCCAAAAGAAGCAACCATTTTTGTTTCTTTTGCTTAAAGAATAAATAAATAAAATAAATAATCAAGAGAAGATAATAAAACCCTAACCATTCACTTAGTGATATTGTTCTTGACTCGCCACAGTTTTGATAAAAATGGATTTTTTAAGAAAACATTAGTGGGAGTATGGTAGAACTGGAGTGATTCCAAAACCGCAAACGATTACTGAAAATTTAATAGGACCTAAAGATTCAATCTGGTTTGATATTCCATTAGCCACTCCACAGATGTGGTGGGTAACCTCAGGCACCCGAGAGGTACTCCGGTAGCATCAAGGACGGTGACAGGGAGGTTCTTGCTTACCCAGACTTGCCATTGCTGTTGTTCCAGACTGTGAGACCCGGTAGGAGAATGAGTATAGCGTCGTTCTAAACTAGCTTTAAAAGTGTACGTGTATATGACTCTGCCAGAGGGTTGTCGTAGTCAGTGGGAGCAGCGGAAGCATAGTGGAAAAGTAGTTTATGTCTATTTATGGACTAAAGCAGATATAGCGGAGATAGATCATCTATTTCTGATGTGACAGTCATAGGTTTGACTTCATCAGAATAGAGGATGGATCTGTTAAAAAAGTAGTAGGGTGTGATGTCCTGGTATTTGGATGACATACACAGAGTAGGAAGTGAAATTCTTATACTACGATCGGTTATACTTTGGTTGTCACACAGTGGTTTCTCCACATAGGATATAGATATAATATCAGACATTCTGGTTACTAGATCTATGGTTTTAGATCTGGATTTGGGTAGTATCCCAATCTGGGTACTTAGACAGCATTCTAAAGGTGTTTTAGAATGGACGACTCCTGGCACGGTAGTGTATCTGTAGGTGATGGAGGCGCCCTCTCTAAAGGTGTCTTACAGACTAAAGGGGAGAGGGATGTGCATGATTAGCAGATCACTTGCTTAGGCAATTGAGTCAATCATGAGATTTCAAGTACCACACCAGACGTTGTTTTTTGCACTAGATGCAATAAGTTGATATTAATCCTATCCTGGAGAAACGTTCGGAAGCAGTTTTAGAACATAAGTGGATGTTCTAGGGATATGATAACGTCAGCCTACTTCGAAAGACGGTTATCATTCCAGGCTTCCAAGGTGACCTGGATGACAGAGTGAGTGTCAGAGTTATAGTTTTCCCTCTGACGAGGGGCGGTGGTTTGGACAGGTGATCCAAGCGGACACTGAGGGAGGCATGACGCAGGATACTGATTAAGTTCAGTTGACGATATAGTCTAAGAAGTTTGGATTTGGAGTTCATTTATGAACTAGGTCCCATCATATATCCAAACATATTCTAAAACAGGTATTGCTCATTTCGAGAGATGGCTTTCTCCGCGAACTTGAGATAAAGAGAGACATAGAAAGAAACATTTGAGCGGATCCACTCACTGAGGCTATTTCTCGAATGCAAAAGTTTCGCAAACGGGCTTTGTGAAACTAATTAGTAGAGTAGTTGGGTGTTCGGTATCACACGGGCTATGAGTATGCGACATCGCAATAATTAGCCTTGAGTGCAAGTGGGAGATTGTTGAATATAGTGCCCTCAAAGTCAATTATTGGATCACAGGCACGTGATTGCAATGATTGAGGGAGGACCTATACCGGTAGGACAGTCTTACTCAAGATGATAGTATGCTATCTGGTTTATCTTTATCATCGTGTACATGCTTTAGGTGACATTACAAGTCACTATTGCACATTGATAGAGCCCTTAGGATTCTTGCTTGACGGCCAGCAGTATGATAGTGATCATATACGTGGGAGCTGGGGTCTATAAGCACATCCTTAATGTGTCCCTAGTCATGGGAGTTTTCGAGACAGGGCATCGATGCTCCAGAGTAGACTAGTGTATACAGTCGAGACACCGACGAGGGGCGGTGGCCGGTCTCACAAGCCATTCGTGTCAGTTGGTTCACCTAAGATGTATACAGGTGCTCATTGGGTTATGAGTACACCGGACAGGACTCGCCGGGAACATGCTAGTTGGTATTATACATGATGTCAGATAGCAGTTCCCTGGTGACATGTGTACAGGTTAGTTCATCGACCTGAGATCGCCATTTGTCTCATGTGAGTTCTCAATGTGCTTTGATTACTACCCTACCACGGCTCAAAGGAGTCGTGCAAACAGGTTTTAGTTGGGTACATTCCTGAGCCACATGGAGACAGTGAACGGATCGGCAGGGTTTCGTCTCTCCCGGTATTGGGGGTGAGATCGCGTTGTGTCTAGGAGAGCCATTACACGAAGTCCTTAGCCAAGGAAAGAGATTTACTGTTAGGTATTCCAGTAGTATCTCAGGGTGTTCTGGGCTACACTCCGACACGACTTGTACCGCTTTTGGGGGTCTGACTTTTACCAACCCCCTAGGCCCGACATGCGATGCTCATAGACGAACGGACCGGACTGTATGGATATTGTCGCTAACAGGCTCATTAGGGTGTCAGGATGAGTTTGCTCATCGACCTCCCTTTTGGTCAATACCTGGTAGCCCGTCATGTACGGCTAGTACCAATGACGTGCTAGTGGTTAAATCCACAGCCAAAGTATTGACGAGTCTTTAGAGTCCTCCACAGACAGTTTCTCAAGTTTTGGGCGAAACGTTGTAGAGGCCGTATGATATATGGCAGGGTGCGATCATATACGTGCAGTAGTGCACGGATCATGATCGGACGGATCATACTAGTGGACTTTGGTTTATGCCGAATCCTAGTATAAGATTTGTTGGATTACTTTAGTCTCATCGTATTCGCATTCAGTCGGAATGCGGATGCAGGTATGTATATACAGGTGAGGGGTATCCTTATGATCCGTCACGAGTTTACTTTAGATGTTGCCGTATCTTTTTGTTGGATTAAACATTTGGGTTAATGTTTACTTTGGTGGAAATAGTGAGCTTAATTCATGATGAGGTGCATTAATTATGACATGGACAAGGATGGTTACTCATGGTCTTATTCTTTGAACCATGTCATCTTTAGTGATTGATTAGTGTGTTGAATTGA
Organism: Agapanthus africanus; assembly: GCA_030015575.1. NCBI lineage: Eukaryota > Viridiplantae > Streptophyta > Magnoliopsida > Asparagales > Amaryllidaceae > Agapanthus > Agapanthus africanus. Next base: position 461,760,865 of record CM057338.1, read on the forward strand.
TGGATGGAGAGAGAAAGGGTAGCCATATCTCTTTGGGTTGGCTCTTGAGTTTCATTCTAGTGCTCTCACAATAATTCAACACTAGAAAGAAAAAAGCTTCTTCTTCTTCCTCCTCCTCTAGCTCACCATTTCCACCAATGGCATCATCTTCAACCTCCATCCATACACTCTCATGTGTTGAGAATCAATGGATGCTTGAGACAAAGTGATCGCACACATTCTCTACTTCATCTTGGACACGTCGGCTAACGAACTTCATGCCCGAGTTGCTTCGGATGAAGCGGGAGCCCGTAAAAAGACTCGATGATGTGGTGCCCTTCCGACGAGAAGACCGAAGATCGGAGATGCCGCGAGGAGCTAGGGTTGGTGGCCAAAGACCGAAGGACACGGATCGATCGGTATAGCTTTTCTAACCCTTCTCTTGTTAGCTAGTTATAGGTTAATGGTTCGATCCGGATTTAAAGTATATGATAGCGCCGGTTTCAAGTTTATGAAAAGTTTTCATTTCCGTATTTTGGCCTCGGATCGACGGCCGGGGCGCTACCGTAGACTTACAATCATTGCCTTCAGGATCGGGCGGATTTGTGGTCTATTGTGACGCTTCTTGAGTGGGGCTAGGGTGCGTATTGATGCAGCACGACAGAGAGATTCTTCTCGGCAGCTGAAGAAACATGAACAGAACTATCCCACTCACGATTTAGAGATGGCTGCAGTAGTCTTCGCACTCAAGATCTGGCGACATTACCTATACGGCGAGTCATGCCAGATATTTACTGATCACAAGAGCTTGAAGTACATATTTCAGCAGCGAGACCTGAATCTTAGACAGCGCCGTTGGATGGGACTAGTAAAGGACTACGATTGCGAGATCTTGTATCACCCGGGCAAGGCTAATGTAGTGGCGGATGCTTTGAGCAGGAGGCCCGGAGGTAGTCTATCTTGTTTGAGCGTAGTGCAGAGGCAGTCGTCGGCAGATTGGCAGGTTTTATGCGACAGCCGAGTGCAGTTCGAGTTCACGCCGATCGGGGGATAGCTTCCGCATGTTCGTGCACGCCCACAGTTGCTTGACCGTATACATGAGGCACAGTACAGTGATGACCGTTGTTCAGAGATCATGGCACAGATTGGACAGGGCAGATTTTCCGAGTTCGTGATTGATGATCAGGGGATACTGCGATTTAGGACTAGACTGTAAGTCCATGTCATGCACCCCACGAGCTTGCGGAGAGGCAGAATATATGAAAAACAATTATCTAAGCTTCGTAACACGGACTTGAGCACACGGATCGTGTCTAAACCACTACTAGCAAACTACGAAAGGTTTAACTACTCTGATTCGAAGTTATACCTCACGTTACTTGTCCTTTGGGTCTTCATCGCTATCCTCCACGCCTCGTAGGCTCTATGGAACGTCGGCACCTCAACGGCCTCCTCGAGTCAAAGACGATCCACCCGAAAGTTTATAGTCCGAGCTCCTATCTTGAATCTGAGATAACTACGGCTCCTAGATCGCTAATCTAGAAGTCCTAAAGGGTGTAGAGTAATAAGATGAATTAGTTAGTCACTTAAACCCTAGGTTTCTCAACTCATGAGAGCTATTAGGGTTTGAGGAAGAAGATGAAGAAGTGAGGAGAGAGAAAGCTTTTGTGATAATGAAATGAATAATGTCTCATCTTAGAATAATATGAAGCATCAAAATCTCATAACAAATATCTATCATAATATCTAGCATGCTTCATTTAATTCATTTGAGATGAATCATCTCATGAGTCATTATCCATTTAATGAAAATCTACACCTCATCTCTCCACCTCATTTGTTTAAATCCAAAAAAGAAAATAAAAACAAATGAGTCATCTTCTTCTAGAAGCTTCCCGACAAATTACGAGACTGCCTCTCCCATCCGTATTTCCGAAAAACACGGATAATCTTTGACTGAATAAATCCATCTGTATAATACTAGAATCTGGCTTAAACCAAAACCCGCTAGTATTATCTTCCCGATCATAATGCGTTCACAAGTGTACGTAAATGATCGCGGCCCTGCCGTAAAACCATACAGCCTCTACACCTTTTGCCCGGTGCAGGGAAACTCTCTGTGTGGGACTCTAAAGACTCGACACTACGCTGGCAGTGGGTTTAACCACAGGCCGCAAGCGGTACTAGCTGTATGTAACGGTCCCCAGGTAGATGTCGATAAGAAGGACGATGAGGAAACCTATCCGAACTCCTACTGAGCCTGATGTGACAATCTCCATACAGTCCGGTCTGTTCGTCTAGGACTATCGCATATCGGGCCTAGGGGGCGGTAAACGTCAGACCCCTAATAGCGGTATAAGTCGTGCCGGAGTGAAGCCCATCACACCTTAAGAAACTACTGGAAGCCACCAGTAAATCTCGCTTGCCCTGGCCAGGGACTTTGCGTAATGGCTCTCCATACACAGCACGATATCAACCCCTAATACCGGGAGAGACGAATCCTGTCTAACCGCCACTGCCTCCAAGTGCTTCGGGACTGCACCCAACTACTACCTATTTGCACGACTCCTTTGAGCCGTGGTAGGGTAGTAATCTAAGTACAGTGGGAACACACTCGAGGCGAAGTAGCAGTGTCATGTCGACGGACTAAGCTGTACTCATGTCACCTGGGAACTGCTATCTGACGATGGGTATAAATCCAACCTGCAGTTCCCGGCGAGTCCTGTCCGGTGTACCCGTAACCTAACGAGCACCTGCATACTATCTTCAGTACGACGTACTGATAGCTGTGGGACAAACCATCTCCCCAACTGGGATGAGAAGCGTATACACCAGTCTACTCCGGAGTATCGATGCCCTATCTCGATAATCCTACGACCAGGGACCTGTATAGGATGTTGCTTATAAACTACCCAGACCCTACTAGTGTGACTGCCATCACAACGCTGGTAATCAAGCAAAGATCCTAAGGGCTCTACTAACATGTATAACCAATACGTTAAAAGAAACATATGCACATATTAAAATAAACTTAAACCAAGTAGCATACTACCATTTTTAGCAAGACTGTCAATACAACTGTGAATATCCCAAGCTTCCATTAAGTAATATACAAACTAGTATGATACAGTAATGGACTCTAGGGCATAAACACTAATAATCTCCTACTTGCACTAGGGCCATGTACTGGCATATCGCAGACCTATCATCTCGAATGGCCTCTCGAACTGCATCTGAGGAATGGCCTTTGTGAATGGATCAGCAGTGCTATTCTCTGTATCTACTCTCTTTACCTCGATCTCCCGGCGATCTACGATCTCCCTGATCAGGTGATACCGCCTTAAGATGTGTCTGGACTTTTGATGGGACCTGGGTTCCTTCGCTAAAGCTATAGCGCCGTTGTTGTCGCAATACAGAGGTATTGGATTAACACTGGTAGGAACCACCTGAAGTTCTGTGAGGAACTTCTTCATCCAGACAGCTTCTTTTGCGGCATCGCAAGCAGCTATGTACTTCGCTTCCATCGTTGAGTCAGCAGCGGTGTCCTGCTTGGAACTCTTCCAACAGACCGCCCCTCCATTGAGGGTAAAGATATAACCCGACATGGACTTGGAGTCATCCTTGTCACTCTGGAAGGTGGAGTCGGCAAAGGTCTCGATCTGGAGGTCTTTTCCGCCATACACCAAGAACATCTCCTTAGTCCTCCTCAGGTACTTGAGAATGTTCTTTACTGCTATCCAGTGCTTCTCCCCTGGGTTTTCCTGATACCGGCTTACAACGCTCAATGCGTATGCTACATCTGGTCTGGTACATAACATCGCATACATTATAGAGCCTACCGCAGAAGCGTAGGGTATAATCGACATGCAATCCCTTTCCAAATCAGTCTTGGGAGACATCTCTTTGGAGAGGTTTATTCCGTGACAAACCGGTAGGTTACCGCGCTTAGAATCTTCCATACTGAATCTTTTCAATATGGTGTCTATGTACCTGGACTGTGAAAGTCCCAACATTCTCTTTGATCTATCATGATAGATCTGGATCCCCAGAATGTAGGTGGCATCACCCAGGTCCTTCATGGAGAACTTCTGTGACAAGAATCTTTTGACTGACTGTAGCATAGGAATATCATTTCCTATTAGGAGAATGTCATCCACGTACAAGACGAGGAATACTACAACTCTCCCTACAATCTTACTGTATATGCATGGTTCATCTGGATTCTTGATAAAGTCGAATTCTTTGACAGTCTCATCAAAACAGATGTTCCAACTCCGCGATGCCTGCTTTAGTCCATAAATGGACTTAAGCAACTTGCACACTTTACTGCTGCTCCCACTCTGAATGAATCCCTCTGGCTGATCCATATAAACGCATTCTTCCAAATTACCATTTAGAAAAGCCGTCTTTACGTCCATCTGCTAGATCTCATAATCGTGGAAGACAGCAATAGCAAGAAGGACCCAAATGGATTTGAGTATAGCCACTGGAGAAAAAGTTTCGTCATAGTCCAAACCAGGTCTTTGACGAAAACCCTTTGCAACAAGTCTAGCCTTATAGGTTTCAACCTGTCCATCTACACTAATCTTCTTTCTGAAGATCCACTTGCATCCTACGGGTTTTACCCCATCTGGAGCAATGTCCAAAGTCCATACTTTGTTAGTGTACATGGACTCCATTTCGGTCCGCATTGCATCCAGCCATTTTATCGAGTCGCCGCTCTGAATGGCTTGCTGGAAGCTAGTAGGGTCATCATTATCAATGATGCAATCTTCTCGATCCCCGTCTATGAGAAAACCATAGTATCTCTCGGGCGGATGAGACTGCCTACTACTTCTGCGGATAGGCGCTGGTATGTCCCTTTCTTCTGAAACTTCTGGTTCTACCATACTTTCAGTAACAGCTTGTGGTTCTGGAATTTCTTCCAGTTCTATTGCGCTCCCACTCTTCTGATTTTCTAAAAATTCAGCTTCTAAGAAGTGGGCATGACGAGAAACAAAAACCTTTTGTTCCTCTGCGTAATAGAAATAATACCCCTTGGAGTTCTTTGGATATCCCACAAACTTACACTGTACTGAGCGTGCCTCGAGCTTGTCCGGATGCTGCTTTTTTACAAAAGCTGGACATCCCCATGTCTTCAGGTACTGAAGATAAGGTTTCTTCCCACTCCACATCTGATATGGTGTGGTAGGCACAGTCTTGGTTGGAACCTTGTTCAAAAGATATGCAGCTGATTCTAGTGCATAACCCCAGAAAGATCGCGATAACTTAGCCTTACTCATCATGGAACGAACCATATCCAATAGGGTTCGATTCCTCCTTTCCGATACACCGTTGTGTTGTGGTGTGTATGGAGGAGTAAGCTGAGAAAGAATTCCATTCTCTTTTAAGTAACCCAGGAACTCGGCACTTAAGTATTCACCACCTCGATCAGATCTCAGTGTCTTGATACTTTTGCCTGTTTGGTTTTCCACTTCATTCTTGTATTCCTAGAATTTCTCAAAGGCCTCGGATTTATGCTTCATTAAGAAGATATATCCATACCTAGAGAAATCATCCGTAAAAGTAATGAAGTAGGAATAACCACCTCGCGCATGTGTAGACATTGGACCGCACACGTCACTATGTACAAGTCCCAAGAGCTCGCTCGCTCTTACTCCGTGTCCTGTAAACGGAGTCTTTGTCATCTTTCCCATGAGACAAGATTCACAAGTAGTATAAGATTGATATTCGAACGGATTCAAATATCCTTCTCTATGTAACTTCGTCAACCGTGTTTCATTGATGTGACCTAGTCTACAATGCCATAAGAAAGCCTGATTTATTTCTGGAGACTTTCTTTTAAGTATGTTCTAGACATTGAAAACCTGAGCTTGATTCAATACGTATATACCGTCATCTAATATACCGGACCCAATCAGAACTTGATTTAGGTGGATGTGAACTACATCGCTTACGAATGTAAAGTCGTATCCCTCTCTCGAAAATGAGGATACTGATATGATATTACAAGTTAAACTAGGTACATACAAACAGTTACGTAGAATCAATATCTGCCCACTTGTCAAACCTAGGCGATATTCTCCCACGGATTCAGCGTCCATGCTCATTCCGTTTGCAACTCTGAGAGACAAATCACCTACCCTGATAACTCTACGGTTTCTCAAAGCATGTAATGAATTACAGATATGAGATCCTGATCCGGTATCTAGTACCCAAGAAGTAGAGTTAATTGACAAACAGTTCTCAATCACAAACACACTTAAAGCCGAAGCCATAACATGCTTCGTATCCTGGCTACTGGCTTCCAAAGCCCTGCAATCTTTCTGCTAATGCCCAATCCCATAACAATAGGAACATCCCTCCTTCCCTACACCAAGTCCAGAAACTTTTACTCTTCCCTTTCCTTCTACTTCACTGATACCGTATATCGGCTTTGTGGAGGTCTTCTTCTTTTCACCCTTTGCTTTCGCCCTGGATGCAGAAAAAGAAGGTCCCCCTATTAAGCAGAGCGGGTGTCCCCCTGGTTTCTTTAAGGGTGTAAGTAAAGGGTAGGGACTGTGGAAATAAGCCAGCGCATGACCTTTTTCCCAACGTGGTCTCCAGGTCCTTGAGCTCATCAAATATAGCTAGTCATAGTAAGGACGTCGTCCCATACAGATGACCCGACAGCCAACCTCGCTTGAAATAATTCGTTCGAGGTCTCATATCTTGCGATACGAGATTGCTCTCCATATAAATCTTTGTTATGGAGAAAGATGGAAACTAAGTCCATCTTCTCGTGCTGCTTCTGGTATACACCATCAACTGAAGCCAACACGAGGCACTGGGCATTCGCATTATCCTTTTCCCTTGTCTGACGGATATCCATATCCGCGACGGTGGAAACTGGACCTAGGACGGTGAGGGCTTGAGTAGTAATAGGGTGGTCCAGCTTGTCATAGGCAATGGACATCTGAACAGACCTTTGCCAATCATATAAGTCAGATTCAGTCATTTTGTTATCTAGATGTAACCTAGTCATGGTCACAAGGTCACTGCAAAGAGAGAGAAAGGGAACACTTTAGCATGATGCTCTTGCAAGTTTAGATTGGTTTTTAGTTTATCTAAACTGGATGGCTCCCACTGTTTCTCGAATCCTTCCTCAAACTATAAAAGAAGAATTAGCCAGGACTGATCTCACCGTACAATACTTGCTTAACCGTTCAACCAGGCCGGTGTCGGTACTTCGAGGGAGGTTTTCCAACGCTTTCGTGAAGTTCCTTAATTAAATAACCTCTTTTCTCTGGGGCGTAGCCCCGCTGACACCTTTCTCGACACCTACTTAGTTTATAGCATTGATCGTTAAGTGACGAATCTCCTGATGAGTAGCGGATACTCACAGTAGGATCGAGATCCAAATATCATCGTGTGATAATGCTGAAGGAATCCTACCAACATTCATTAAACTCCAAATGGTATGCAACACTAGCAAGTTTCAGTTTCTTTAGAAACTCCCGATGTGGATTTTTGCCCCATGTTCTTATGACCTTGACGAAGGCCAACAAATCATAAGTCACATGTCAAGTTCTGCCCATCATTGTCTTGTTAATTTGAACCCATCCGTACATGCCCTTGACGAAGGCCAACAAGGTAATACGACTGTCCCAAACCAACTCATCTATCTATGCAACAAATGAATACCCCAGCAGCTACCAAACACTATGCCTTGACGAAAGCCAACAAACATAGCTTGAATACTACTGACCATCCAAAAGAAATGACGGAGGGCTACGACTGGTTTTGGCGAAACCGTGAACGTAGTGAACTTGATATAATCGAAGGAACCTGATAGCTTTTTAAAAAAAATGGTTAAAGCTCCGCAATTTAAAAAATTCTGCTCTTTTAAAATAACCGAGTGGTTTCTTATAAATTTGTTCCAACGATTCAACTTTGGTTTATTTTCTTTGCATTAATATAATGCGTCCCATCAATTAACCTATCATTGCAGAAAACAACGAAAATACAACGTCCTCTTATGCCATCCGCATTCGCCACTGGGTCCCGTCATTCACCCGTTAGGTTACTTAACTAACGACAGAGCGGGGGCTGGGCTAGCGCGGGTGCAAAACATAAGTAACGTCTAATAGCTATCATATATAGATATTGTACATTCGTCAGACGCAATAATAGGCATTCCAGATCACAGATGAACATTATTGGATATACAAGCAATCCGCGTTTCCTTTGAGCCTGCAACGAAAAACGGATTACACAGTTATGATGAATAGCCATTACCCCACCCTAGACCCCTACGGGTCCGGCAAACTACCCGCTAAGTACCCGAAGTGAAGCGGTCTCCATCAACAACGTGAGTAGGCCACTAAACACTTCAAAGTACTCGGTAGTTTGTGCACCCCACCTTGGGTCTATCCTAGGAGCAAAAAACAGTAAATGAAATAATACAACGGTGGCTACAACCTCAGCCCGGATGTGCCCCGCAAAAGAATATTACATCATATTACAATTTACATCGAATGAATGAATATAAAATCTCATCTCAAACCCCGGCTAATCATCACAACGATCCAATCAAGTTCATATACACAAGTCAGTAAAAACCATTACAGAAATGTGCAACCCCCTGCTAACCGACATACTAGCAATTAGGGGAGGTTTACGAACACATTAAACATTATAGATAAAACTTGATTAGAAAATAACTTAGAATTTCGATCGACAACCTTTTTCCGAGTCTACCCCAAATGCAAGCCAGCACTGAAATAACCTGGGCAGAAACAGAATATACAGGAAAACAAAACACCAAAAACTAAGAATTACTGTGCAAATCCGAGTCAACTCGGAGTTGACTCGACGGCAGATCCGCGGCAGATAGCAATAATCTGCCGCGGTTCCGCGGCCTTATCACCGAGTTAGCAGCTCGTATTTTCCCAGATTTCTTAGAATTCCCTACTGTGAATTTTCATACCTATCAAATAATTTTCTTGACACGTTTAAAATTGACAGAAACTTGAGGGGTCCGGGGTTATGTTTTCGAATTTTTCCGACGATCGAAGTTCTAATTAGTTGCTAACAAGCTAGTAAAGGTATAGTACGCTTTGATACCACTGTAAGTCCATGTCACGCACCCCACGAGCTTGCGGGAAGGCGGAATATATGAAAAACAATTATCTAAGCTTCGTAACACGGACTTGAGCACACGGATCGTGTCTAAACCATTACTAGCAAACTACGAAAGGTTTAACTACTCTGATTCGAAGTTATACCTCACGTTACTTGTCTTTCGGGTCTTCATCGCTATCCTCCATGCCTCGTAGGCTCTATGGAACGTCGGCACCTCAACGGCCTCCTCGAGTCAAAGACGATCCATCCGAGAGTCTATAGTCCGAGCTCCTATCTCGAATCTGAGATAACTACGGCTCCTAGATCGCTAATCTAGAAGTCCTAGAGGGTGTAGAGTAATAAGATGGATTAGTTAGTCATTTAAACCCTAGGTTTCTCAACTCATGAGAGCTATTAGGGTTTGAGGAAGAAGATGAAGAAGTGAGGAGAGAGAAAACTTTTGTGATAATGAAATGAATAATGTCTCATCTTAGAATAATATGAAGCATCAAAATCTCATAACAAATATCTATCATAATATCTAGCATGCTTCATTTAATTCATTTGAGATGAATCATCTCATGAGTCATTATCCATTTAATGAAAACCTACACCTCATCTCTCCACCTCATTTGTTTAAATCCAAAAAAGAAAATAAAAACAAATGAGTCATCTTCTTCTAGAAGCTTCCCGACAAATTACGAGACTGCCCCTCCCATCCGTATTTCCGAAAAACACAGATAATCTTTGACTGAATAAATCCATCTGTATAACACTAGAATCTGGATTAAACCAAAGCCTGCTAGTATTATCTGCCCGATCATAATACGTGCACAAGTGTACGTAAGTGATCGCGACCCTGCCGTAAAACCATACGGCCTCTACACCTTTTCCCCGGTGCAGGGAAACTCTCTATGTGGGACTCTAAAGACTCGACACTACTCTGGCAGTGGGTTTAACCACAGGCCGCAAGCGGTACTAGCTGTACGTAACGGTCCCCAGGTAGATGTCGATAAGAAGGACGATAAGGAAACCTATCCGAACTCCTACTGAGCCTGATGTGACAATCTCCGTACAGTCCGGTCTGTTCGTCTAGGACTATCGCATATCGGGCCTAGGGGGACGGTAAACGTCAGACCCCTAATAGCGGTATAAGTCGTGTCGGAGTGAAGCCCATTACACCTTGAGAAACTACTGGAAGCCACCAGTAAATCTCGCTTGCCCTGACCAGGGACTTTGCGTAATGGCTCTCCATACACAGCGCGATATCAACCCCCAATACCGGGAGAGACAAATCCTGTCTAACCGCCACTGCCTCCAAGTGCTTCGGGACTGCACCCAACTACTACCTATTTGCACGACTCCTTTGAGCCGTGGTAGGGTAGTAATCTAAGTACAGTGGGAACACACTCGAGGCGAAGTAGCAGTGTCAAGTCGACGGACTAAGCTGTACTCATGTCACATGAGAACTGCTATCTGACGATGGGTATAAATCCAACCGCAGTTCTCGGCGAGTCCTGTCCGGTGTACCCGTAACCTAACGAGCACCTACATACTATCTCCAGTACAACGTACTGATGGATATGGGACAGACCATCTCCCCAACTGGGATGAGAAGCGTATACACCAGTCTACTCCGGAGTATCGATGCCCTATCTCGATAATCCTACGACCAGGGACCTGTATAAGATGTTGCTTATAGACTACCCAGTCCTCACTAGTGTGACTGCCATCACAACGCTGGTAATCAAGCAAAAATCCTAAGAGCTCTACTAACATGTATAAGCAATACGTTAAAAGAAACATATGCACATATTAAAGTAGACTTAAACCAAGTAGCATACTACCATTTTTAGCAAGACTGTCAATACAACTGTGAATATCCCAAGCTTCCATTAAGTAATATACAAACTAGTATGATACAGTAATGGCCTCTAGGGCATAAACACTAACATAGACTGTGCGTACCAGATGCTGAGGGACTGCGGCGTGAGATTCTTGAGGAGGCACATCGATCGGTGTATAGTGTTCATCCGGGTTCCACCAAGATGTACCATGATATGAGAGACGTTCACTGGTGGGACGAAATGAAGAGGGACATCACAGACTTTGTGTCGAGATGCCTGACTTGTCAGCAAATCAAGGCCGAGCACCAGAGGCCAGCGGGAGAGCTACAGCCGTTACCCATTCCGAAGTGGAAATGGGAGCAAATTTCTATGGACTTCGTTGTGGGTCTACCCAGGACTAGGCGGGGGTATGACTCCATTTGGGTGATCGTGGATCGATTGACGAAAGCGGCTCAGTTCCTGCCGGTGAAGACTACTTTCGGATTTGCTCAGTATGCCCAGATTTACATCGACGAGATTGTACGACTGCATGGAGTCCCGACATGTATCATGTCCGACCGAGGCATCCAGTTTACCAGCCGACTATGGCAGAGGCTTCAGGAGGCATTGAGCACCCGCTTGAGTTTCAGCACAGCATTTCATCCGCAGACCGACAGCCAGTCAGAGCGGACTATTCAGACACTCGAGGACATGCTTCGAGCATGCATTTTAGACTTTGGTGGTAGCTGGGATCATCATTTACCCTTGGTGGAGTTCTCCTACAACAATAGTTTCCAGGATACTATTCAGATGGCACCTTTCGAGGCCTTGTATGGGAGGAGATGTAGATCGCTCGTCTATTGGACAGAGCTCAGCGAGAGCAGTATTTTGGGGCCGCAGATCGTACAGGAGACGACCGAGAAGATACAGCTGATTCGAGATAGGATGAGGACAGCTCAGAGCAGGCAGAAATCGTATGCTGGCAGACGCCGCCGCAGATTAGAGTTCGCAGTTGGCGATCACGTTTTTCTGAGAGTCTCTCCGATGAAGGGAGTGATGAGGTTTGGACGGAAGGGGAAGCTTAGCCCCAGATTCATAGGTCCCTTCGAAATCCTCGAGCGTGTGGGCGTAGTAGCATATCGTTTGGCTCTTCCACCCAACTTCTCAGATGTTCACCCCGTATTCCACGTGTCGATACTTCGCAAATACCTACATGACCTTTCTCACATGATTCAACATCAGACCATTCAGCTCGAGCGCGATCTTTCGTTCACCGAGCAGCCAGTCGTGATATTGGACCGGCAGGTGAAGAAAATTCGATCGAAGGTCTTGCCATCTGTGAAAGTGCTTCGGAGCATCCCAAATGGTGAAGAGATCACTTGGGAGGCCGAGGGCAAGATGCGGAAGAAATCCCCTCATCTCTTTGAAGGTATGCGTAGCTATATATTTTAAATTCGGGGACGAATTTCTTTAAGGGGGAAGATTGTAACACCCTAGGATGTGTTTAGTGGCTAATTATACTTTAATACATGGTTTTTAATAAAAAGTTTACCAAAACGATTTTCAAATATTTTATCAAAATTAATGAATATTTTATTAGAATTTATTTAGGCTTGCACACGCATGTGCATGTAAACTAGGGTTAAATGAGGGTTAGACCATGATTAGCAACCATGGTGGACTGAACATTTGGTTAAGCTAATTTAAAATTTTAATTAAGTGTTTTGGGTTTGTTTTTTTTAAATGAAAAATGATTTGAATGGTGGTTGACTTGGAGAGAGAGAGAGAGAGAATGGGCATTATGGCTTGAGCCATGCTCTCATTAAATGAGGAGGGAGAGGGGGGTTGACTATTCTATGCTCATATCTCTTTAATTTCCTTTTTCTTTTCTCACATCTCTCTCACTCTCATTCATACACACACACACAACACCTACAGCAGCAGCAGCAGAAGCCCCAGCAGCAACAGCCGCAGCACCAGCAGCCTCAGCAGCAGCACCAGCAGCAGCAGCACAAGCAGCAGCAGCAGCTTCAAGCAACAGCAGCAGCAACATGCAGCAACAGCAGTAGCAAGCAGCAACAGCAACAACAAGCACAGCCCTTCTCTTCTTCTTCTCCTTCTCCTTGCACCTAGGGTCAAGTAAGGTATACTTCTTAGACTTAACTTCCTAGCTTGCTAAACTTAGGTGTTAATTAATGTCGGTTAGTGTTAAAAGTGAGTTTTAGTGCTAGAAATGGGGATTAGTGTGGATAATTGGCCAAGTGGTGATTTTGGTGGTTAGCCTAGCTTAACTAAGTGTTGTTAGGCCCTTTAAACTGAGATTTAACCCCAGATTAGACTAAAATACCTTAGGGTTTCATTTAGTACAAAACTTAACGTTTTAAGGTAAATATTAGCCTTTCTGTGATCTGCTGTTGACCCGGTTACTTCAGATAAAAACTGAGAAAACTAGGGCATATACACTAGATCTAGACCACACACACACGAAGCACGAGCCCATAATTCCACACCCTGGCCGCAGTTTTATTCGTTCTGGCCGCAATTTGCGGCCAGAAGGGGGAGTTAGGTGTTAGGGTTTGGTCTAGAGTAGTCTGCTGTATATTTAAATAGTTTGGCATATGCAACTTTTTAAGGTTTCACCCGAGTCAAAATCTGGAGCGATATACCGTTTTCCAATACGTTTATTTTACGCGACACGTGTGATACGTGTGTGGGTTTAGTGTTGCTGCGTGTCGCGACGTGTCGGGTTAGTTTCAGACGCGTATACACACGTTTCAGCGTATCGGACACGCGCGCGTTTAGTTCGCGACGCGAGTTTCTCGTTTGGGTTCGATATCGCGTTTTTGTAGGATATTTGCTTATGTGTGTTCTTTGTGTAAATTCTAGGTTCGCAGGCGGGTACGTCGGACGCCGCAAAGAAGGGGAAACAGGTGGTCGGCTATGCTTAGCACGAGGCCAGGTGAGTAGATTTAACATCTACGGGGAAATCGTCCGTATGGCATTAAGCGTCAGAGCGTGATAGGATATTTTAGTCGTATATGTTCATATATACTATAGTAGCATACCATCTTTTGTTGCATATAGAATGGTAGTTATAGAACACTGCACTGTCACTAACGGTTCAAGCTGCACGAGCACTATTTGTATGTTACACTCACACCGTTAGTGATTGCCATGACACTCGCACTATAGGATTGCTATGAATCATTTATTGATATATCCCTACTTGCGCACATGCACACTGTATACTCATATTAGTGCATACATTTATTGATAAATTCCTACTTGCGCACATGCACACTGTATACTCATATTAGTGCATACATTTATTGATATATTCCTACTTGCGCACATGCACACTGTATACTCATATTAGTGCATACATTTATTGATATATCCCTACTTGCGCACATGCACACTGTATATTCATATTAGTGCATACATTCATCGATATATCCCTACTTGCGCACATGCACACTGTATACTCATATTAGTGCATACATTCATCGATATATCCCTACTTGCGCACATGCACACTGTATACTCATATTAATGCATACATTTATTGATATATCCCTACTTGCGCACATGCACACTGTATTCGTGTATATATCCATTTGCACATCCATACCTATATACATACATATGTTACATACATGGATGATATTGACTTGATTTCTAGAAAAATAGGGACCGCATGAGATATTTTCAAAACTGGATCCTTTTTAAAAAGAGCGATTTCCTCTTTTTACTCTTAGTGTCATACGACACATTGCATGGATTTACGCATTGAGTTTTGGATTCATGTGATTTCTGAATTTGAGAACCGTGGTATTATTTTAATAAAATACGCACTGTTTTAAAAACCCGGTTTCTCTTGTTATGATATTTCAGTGCGTCCACCATGCGTTTTCTCGGTTCTGAGACGTATGACACATGAAACCCGATTCGAGGAGGAGGATGATCCATTTGCGGGTACATGGTGGACCCGGTATGGTACCCCGGGGTGAGATGGAGATTTCGTGTGGATGACGATGAGCCCGGCAGAGGGACTACTACCTACCGGTGATTTGTTGGACCTGGCGGTTATCCGGAGGATACTGACCAGAGGCGATAGATAGATACGGGCCGACCCGTACTGCCGGGGCCGACCCGTACCCGCAGACGGAGCCCGTGGGCCGATCCGGATTGACGGAGTCCGATATATGAGGATTTGCGTGTCGATATTGGACACGAGTATTTCATGTTGTTTTGGGTGCCAATGTTGGGCACCCCGCTTCTATGAGATTTACAGGATTGAGGGCCGGATAGAGTGACGGCGCCTGAGTTTTTACTGGGATTGGGTGCATTGATGGACACCGATTATTTTTCCACGTTGACATTCCGTGTAGATGTTATTTTATCCCTTGCTCAGCATCCAGTGTTATACATCTCATCCTGTATCTGTAGTACCTGATAGAGTACTTTTGTACGACTATTGCATACCCTGCTCATCCTATATAGATGTCATTAGATTGCACTTGCTATGCATGATAGTACTCTGCTCATCCTATATAGATGTTATTAGATTGCACTTGCTATGCATGATAATACCCTGCTCATCCTATATAGATGTTATTAAATTGCACTTGCTATGCATGATAGTACCCTGCTCATCCTATATAGATGCCATTAGATCGCACTTGTTGCATGATTATTGCGCATCCAGCTCATCATATAAATGTTATCTGTTGGCATAGGTTAGAGTCTCGCAGTACGTGCATACTCGCGATTACCTTTATATGTTATCTACTATTCACGAGTTGGCAACTCACCCCCGTTGTGCCACAGTGTTTGCAGGTTGCCCCTCAGAGTAGTCGCGGCAGGCTGCGTTCTTGCATCTTTTGATACGGATACCACTGCAGTTGGCGTGTGAGCCCTTTTGCTGATAGGTGGGTTTTGCGGTATCCGTTTATTTTCTAGCCGTATACACTGTTGTATCTAGTACTCTCCATCTACTATTCATGTATTGACTTAAAGACTAGTTGAGAGGACGATGTATATTATTTTGTACTCTGGTGTCGAGCTCGTTGTGAGCCGACTTTATTTATGCAGCTTTATCTTTCATTATATTTGTTTTCACCTATATTGCTCATTTCTTCGCTACGGCGTCGTATACTATCATTGTGGTGGTTGTTTCCGCCGTTGGGCGTGATTGCCCCCGTTTGGGATGCTTTATTCTTCTTGTATGTCATTTTTATTTATATCTTGTCTTGTACCCGATTTCGGGGCTAGTTTTTACAAAGGAAATGCTGCCAAAATTTTTAAGATAATAACTTGAACTTTAAAGAATTTTCCTAAACTACTTAAGATTTTCTAAATGTTTTAAACTAATGTTTTCTCTTCACTCACTTTTTCAAATGGTTTTGATTTCTGGGTTTCGGCTTACTTAGTCGCGTTATGCCTGTAGACGTTACGTGGTTAAGTGTCGGTCACGGGCCGAACTTTGGTTCGTGAAGTTAAGCGTGCTCAGGCCAGGGAAGTCTTGGGATGGGTGACCTCCTGGGAAGTGGCCCCTGGTCGGGTCCGGTTCGCTCCGAAGGATAAAACCGTGCGGCTTCGGCCAGAGCAGACAATACTCTCTGTATTTGGGGTGGGTGTAACAGTATGCGATGTTGTGTACACGCCCTGATGTAGCTTATGCACTAAGTGTAGTAAGCAGGTATCAGTCCAACCCAGGGGAGAATCACTGGACGGCTGTGAAGAACATTCTTAAGTACTTGCGAAGGACTAAAGAATTGTTCTTGGTGTATGGTAATGGAGATCTCCAAATGGAGGCCTTTACCGATTCGAGCTTCCAGAGTGATAAGGACGACAGCAAATCTATCTCTGGGTTTGTATTTACCCTCAATGAAGGGGCGGTGTGTTGGAAGAGTTCCAAACAGGATACCGTTGCAGACTCTACGATGGAAGCTGAGTATATTGCTGCAAATGATGCCGCCAAGAAAGCCGTCTGGATGAGGAAGTTCATCTCGAAACTAGGAGTAGTTCCAACCATTATCGATCTAATACCATTGTATTGTGACAATAATAGGGTTATGGCGTTAGCCAAGGAGCCCAGGTCCCATCAGCGATCCAAACACATCCTGAGGCGATTTCATCTGATCCGGGAGATAGTTGATCGCCGCAAGATCGAGATTCGGAGAGTAGATACAAAGAATAACACTGCGGATCCACTCACCAAGGCCCTCCCCCAGCCGCAACATGAGCGAATTTTTGAGATGTTGGGTATGAAATACGCCAATAATTGGCCTTAGTGCAAGTAGGAGATTGTTAGATATATGTATTCCCTAGAGGCCATTATTTGATAGTGGATGTATTTTTACATGTGTGTGTGTGTGTGTATTCAGGAGACTTTCTTTCTCGACATGATAGTATGCTATCTGGTTACTCTTTATCTTGAAATGTTCACTTGATCATGCTTTTATTCATTGGTACATGTTGATAAGCCCTGAGGATATTTGCTTGACTACTGTGATTATGATGCAGATCATACTAGTGGGACGTGTGTAGTTTATAAGTATATCCTGAAATGTCCCTAGTCGTGGGTGTATCGAGACGGGGCATCAATATTCCAGAGTAGACTAGCGTATGCGATTCTTGACCCATGTGATGGGCGATGGATGATCCCATATCCGTTGGTGTTTGACACCAAGATTGTATACGGGTGCTCAGTAAGGACTAGGTACACTGGAAGGACCCGCCGATAACTCCTATGTGGTATTATATCTATCGTCGGATAGCGGTTCTCAGGTGACACTGGTACAAGTTAATCTGGAGACCCGAGATCGTCATAGAGTCTTGTGTGTTCTCCCACTGTGCTTTGATCAGACCGGACTGTACGGTAGTGTTACAAGTTGGATTCACTGGAGTGTGAGCGGGCTTGCTCGTCGATCTTCAGATCGCTCAATACCCGGGTGGCCGTTACGTTTAGCAGACCGCTTGCGGCTTGTGGGTGATTGATATGATCATCACCTGCTGCCGGCGTATTGACGAGTCTTTAGAGTCCTACACAGAGGTTTCCTGGCTCAAGCGAAACGAAATAGGAGCGCATATGAGATATGTGCGGGACCGAGAATAATACGTGTATGTGATACCGTATTCTATTCTCGCGATGAATGTATCGAATGGTTGTATGCGATATAACCTAGTTATCGAATCAAGGATTGATTCGATAAGCCGATACATTTGATACTAGTCGGTTATATGTGATATGACCGGATCGTTAAATCAAGTGTTGATTTAATGATTTAATGTATAATTATATATTTGATATATTACTTTGCATTGACTCGTATCGGTTCACTTTAAATGGATATTCTCACTCGAGTGTGCACATTATATATATGATATACTTTTGTGCACTTGATTGTATCATGTTTGATGATGCAAGATTACTAGGTTTTGTGTAAAGAGTTAAACCTTGGTTAAGTAAATGGTTAGGGTTTTATTTATTATTCATTTATTCTTTTATCTTTTAATTTGGATTAAAAGAAAAAGGGAAAAGAAAATAAAAAGGTTGCTTTCTTACATGAAGCTTCATGAAGCTTCATGCAACTTTGACTCATGTAACCTTTTTGTCTTCTTCTTCAAACCCTAACCATTCATCTAACTTGAGTTAACTCTCTACATCAAACCATGGTTCATGTTATGATAAGGATAATTCTTTTTCAATTATTCTAATCAACTTATCATAACACTTTCTTCTTCTTCTTCATCTTCTTCATTGAAGAAAGCTTCACTTCATCAATGGTGGATTGATGAAAAGTGTGAGAAATCCAATTCTAAAGTGAACCCAACTCCTATTTCTTCATCCTCTACCTCTTGCCAAGTAGTAGAGTGTGTTTCCTTCACAAGTTTTCTTGACTTGGTGAAGTTGGAGCTTGATCTAGTGATGCTTCGACGTAGATCATCTTCGGCACGTTGTCGACGACCTAGCCCGGTCTTTTCTCCGATGAAACCACCGTGAGAGTCATGGTTCGATTTGGACAGCGGAGAGGACTTCATTGCGGAGCCGTGGAGGTGGAGCACCGGATCTACAAAGGTTGTATTTCCGTATTCTAATAGTTAAGTGTTAACTAGTTTATCTTTCGCCTAGATTTCTAGCCAACGATCCGTACACTAGGGTTTCTCGGCACCGTATTTTTTGAAATTGGCATGGTTGATGCCTTGTGAGACCTCCTTGGGGTGCCTAGGAACCCTACAGTGGTATCAGAGCCTAGCTAGAGCCTTAGGCGAAGTCTAGACGGAATTTGAAACCCGAACGAACCCGAAACCCAACTCCAAAATAGCTCTCTGTCCTTTTTTTAAAATCAGGGATTTTTCCAAATTAAAAATTGCTAAAAAATTCAGCAGGGAAAAATAAGAATTACGATGCAAAAAATTTTCGATGAACAGTATTTATTGCGTCGGAACCGCGGCAGAAGCCTAGCTTCTGCGGCGGTTCAGCGGCAATCTGGTGACGTCAGCCCTCACTGTTTGCACAGTAACTCTTATTAAATTATGCTGGATTTTCTGGGAATTTTTAATATTAATTCAAGAGTTGAATTTTCTGGGATTGTTTTGGGGATTCGGTGTTTCGATCGGAGTATCAAATTTTGTCTATGTGGCTTTCCGGATAAATTTTAGAATATGTTAAAAAGTTCGACCGGATATAAATACCTAATTTTTCCCCTGTCGGGAAATTTCCAAGTGTTGGATTTTTCCGTAGTTTAACGACGTTCTAAGTAGTGCAAGTAACGCGATGGACCCTCTAGAAGACAACAAACCTTAACTCGATTATGTGACCGTCTTGAACTGCCCTTTGAACCTTCGGGTTTGGGGCAGTACGGCGTGCCACATGTGAGGCGTTGGCTTGACCCTTCTACGGATGGACCGTTGGTACTGAGGCACGAACTGAATGTTGTTAGACTTATTTCATGTGTTGATCTATATCGGGAAAACTTGGGTGTTCGATTGTTCGATCGGAAAGTTTAACATTTTCTAATTATCTGGAATGGGATACAATAATTGGAATTCACAAGAAGTTATGAGATAACTGAATGAATGTTATAAACATAGCACTTTAGTCTCACTTGATCGGTTGCCACGGAATTTTGATGCGATCAAAAGTCCGTCGCAATCACGTAGCGTACGCGGATACTCGCCGGGTAAACTTAATAGACAGCCTCACTCCATAGCCCCGACCAAGTGACTGTAGGAGAACCCCGTCGCCGAAAGCATCCGTTCGGGTGCTCGCGGTAGCGGTGTTCCGCCTTGGTGCACTTCATCGACGGTATCAGGGGTGCGGCCGCCTACTGAAGTTTGCGACGAGCATTCTATCAGGATGTCGGGAATCTTGTTGAATTGCCCGACTTGATATTGAAAAGAGTTTTCGATTTTGAGACTAAAATGCGGGGTTTATAATTGTTAGGCATGTGATGTCTAAGGAATTCATTTGGTCAGGCATGCGATGTCTGAGGAGGTTGCGGATTCCAACTGTTGTAGTTTTACACTTTCTTTTCTGTGACCGTAAGTGTAATATGTGATATCGCCGGTTTCGTTGCTATATGTCAACGACAATTGGGATGCGCATATTTACTTACGTTGATGACATGTGATGTTATGTGTTGCTGGATATGTTATATTGGATCGTCGTGTTTGAATAGCCGGGGGGTTTTTATGTGAGATGAGTGTTTTTCATTTTCATTCATGTAAAAACTTGTATGTAATATTCTTTTATAGGGGCACTTCCAGGTTGCGGAAGTAGTCACCGTTGATGTATATTATTTACTTTTCTGCACTAGGATAGACCCAAGGAGGAGGGCACAAGTAACCGGGTTCTGGAGTCCAGTGGGAGACCAACTCGAGGAGTCGAGTCCGGGTCTCCTAACTCTAGAATTGGTAGGGTTACTTGCCGCTCTCGTAGGGGTCTAGGGATGTGGGTTTGGCTATTCATCACGACCGTGGAATCCGTGTTTTATACTGGCTCGTATTGAAAACACGGACGTCCTAGTATATCCAATATTTCATATGATTCTTCTGCTGCGATATCTGTGATGTGATCATGTGATGTTCTGTGATAGATACATTATATAGTATATATGATATATTATATAGACGTTACTTATGTTTTACACCCGCGCTAGCCCTGCCCCGCTCTGTCGTTAGTTACCTAACCTAACGATGCACGAGGGGACATCGAGGCGAATGCGGATGGCATAAGTGTACGTCGTATTTATCTGTGATGTTTAGGTACTTAAATGATGGGACTTCATTAATGTGATTAATGAAATAAAAGAAACCTAAGATGTTGTAGAATCGAATTTCAAAATAAAAAGGGTAGCTACAGTTCTTGCTTTGCACAGAGGTATATATGATATATCCTGCACCTTATTCGATGAGGAAAGGACCGAGATCCCTTCACCGGGAGTGACTCCTTTAGCAATAACTGGCAGATGCTACACACTCGGTTTGTCTTTTGATTGCTTTTAAGTGTTTTTGCTTTGCACAGCGATATATGTGATATATCCCGCACCTCATTCGACGAGGAAAGGACCGACGATCCCTTCACCGGGAGTGACTCCTTTAGCAAAACTAGAAAAGCCTCAAAAACACTCCATTTTAAAATCATTTGATTCTACGATGATATCAAGTTCATTACGCAATAGGTTTTCAGAAAAACCTGTCGTAGCCCTCCGTCATTTCAGATATGTACTAGTTAGTATTCGTGCTGCGGTAGTTTGGCATTCGTCAAGGCGTAGTGTACGGTAGCTAACTAGTATTTATCTGCTTGAGCATATGATGCGATTGGATTAGGGTATTCGTACGGCGTTGTTTGGCATTCGTCAAGGGTCGTGCGGGTGGGTTTAATTCAATCAAGAAATGTACGGGTTGAACTTGACTAGTGGACTATGGGTTGTTTGGCATTCGTCAAGGTCATAGAACACTAG
Source organism: Agapanthus africanus (assembly GCA_030015575.1). Lineage (NCBI taxonomy): Eukaryota > Viridiplantae > Streptophyta > Magnoliopsida > Asparagales > Amaryllidaceae > Agapanthus > Agapanthus africanus. Next base: position 461,782,742 of record CM057338.1, read on the forward strand.
GGGCAAAATATTATCGGGAATTTCAAGTGTTGAAATTTGCAATGAGATTGCATACCTTCTATGAGATAGTTGGATCCCGATACCCGCTGCGAGTAAGTGTTACTCCTGGGAGAGTTTTATTCATTACAATTAGCCGATCAAGTAGGTGTCTAGAAAGGTGTTAACGAGGTTACGCCTCTGGGAAAACGAGGTTTACATTAATTCGGTTCGTGCGAAAGCACGGGGGACCTCCCTCAAAGTACCGACACTGGCCTGGCTGAAAGATTGGCGAACTTGTAGTGTGTAATTAATCCCGGCTAGTCTTTCCTTTTAGCGTTTGAAGGAAGATTTGATAAAAAGCAGTGGGAGCCATCCTGATTAGATAAAATAAAAACCAATCTATTCTTACAAGAGCGCACGCTGAGTGTTTTCTTCTCTCTCTCTCCAGGTAGCGACCATGTCACGCCTTAATCAAGATAATAATACGAATATTTGACCGAACCCGCTTGTTATACTGAGCTGGGGAATGTTGGTCCCGCTCCAACTTATAATTGTTATAAGACAGAGCAGGAAATTGGGGATTACCAGAATTCCCGTGCCGCCCAAACGAAGAGAGTGCATGCTGATGCATCATCTTCGGGTTTGTTCATTATACAGAACTATTTCTCAGTATCCTTTACGTCCTGGGTATATGATACCGGATCAGGATCCCAGATATGTAATCTGTTACATAGGGCTACAGATAGGTAGAGGACTGAGAACGGGTGATAAGTTTCATGAGGCAGAAAACGGGGCAAGTGTTGCAGCCAAGTCTGTTGGTCACTGTCACCCTGTATTACAATACATTGATTCTGAACGAATGTTATTAGATACCGAACCTGATATACAAAATCATATCAGTCTCTTTATTAGTAAAGAAACGATAAAATTTTGTATTGTTGGATAATGTTTTGAACATTTCCTATATCAAAAGTTGATCGGTTCAGGCACGTTATCTAAAAGCATTAATGTTCTAAATCAAACCACAGTTCTTAGTATACGGAACACACACAAGAGGAAGAGTTCAGAAATGAACGAATCCTTCTTGAGGTATTGTAGACTAGGTCAGATCAATGTGACCCGACTAGCTGAAGTTACATGTAGATGCATATTTAAATCAGTTTGAATCTACATCTTGTGAAACTTGCCAGTCATGTCACAAAGATATAATGACACTAGCTATGTTTATTGGAAACAGAGAAAGAGTTAGTGAACTCTTGGGACTGATACATGATGATGTATGTAATGTCTCCTGTCTACACATGCCAGGACCGGTTCTTTATACTTCATTACGTTCTCTGATAATCTTTCGAGATTCAGACCTATGTTCCTGTTGAAACACAAGTCCGAACCTTTTGAGATATTCACAGAATATACGTTAGAAGTAGAGAACCAAAATACGGGTATAAGTATTATGTCCTTTGATGTGATCGAGGAGGAGAATACTTGAGCATGGAATTCCTGGATTATTCTAAAGGAGAATGAGATTCTCTCTCGGCATTACTCCTCCGTATACACCATAGCACGATGGTATATCGGGGCGGAACAATCACACCCTATATGATGAGGTGTGCTCGATGATGAGTAATACTGAATTATCTGTTTCCTTTTGGGAGTTATGCACTTGAGAAGCTGCATACCTATTGAATAGGGTTCCAATCAAATCAGTTGCCTACCACTCCATATGAGATATGATATGGAAAGAGCCCATGTCTTAAGCTAGTTAAGATTTGGGGTTGTCCGGCCTATGTCTAAAAGCAAAATCTGGACAAGCTCGAGGCAAAGTCTGTTATGTAGAACTGGAAATGTTCCAGCTATACAAACAACAGCAGATAATTTGGCAGAACCAAAGGATTCAGTAGATTCCAACGAACCTCAGCCTCTCCGCCGATCTAGTAGGGTTCCTCACCCACCTGAGAGATACTTCGGTTTCTCTATGACAGTGAGAGCGAGGATTGCATCATGAGATGATGACCCAACTAGTTTCGAGCAGGCCATCGAGAGTGACGACTCTGTAAGAATGGCTGGATGCTTAGTGATCTGAGATGGAATCCTTATACACCAACAAAGTATGGACTTTGGTTGCTATATCTGAAGGGTTAAATCCCCATCAGGAGCAAGTATATCTTGAGAAGATTACTTGGTGTACATGGAAAAGATGAGACTTTCAAAGCTAGACTTGTTAAAAGTTTGCATCATTGACCAGATATGGATCATAATGAAACCTTTTCTAAGGATCTATGCTTAAGTCCATCCAGATCCTACTTGCCACGGCTACAGACCATGACTACGATATCTGGTGGTTGGGTGTCACGACAGCTTTTCTAAATGATGTTTTAGAAGAGAGCGTCTGTAAGTACACAGCCAGAGGGCCTCGTAGACAGTGGGAGCAGCGGAAACGTGTGCAAGATGCTTTATAGGATAAAGCAGGCATCGCGGAGTTGGAACATCTGTTTTGATGAATTAGTCAAAGAGTTTGACATCATCAAAATGGTAGATGAACCTTGTATAAACAAAAAGGTAGTAGGGAGTATGGTGACGATCCTCGTAGAGTACGTGGATGACATACTCTTGATGGGGAAGGAGTTTCCTATGCTACGCTCGGTCAATCTCCGCTTATCACTAGGATTCTCCATATAGGATCAAAGTGATACCTCCTAAATCCTGGATTTTGGATCTATGAGATAGATCAATTGGAAATTAGGATACTCACTAGTTGTAGTGAGATGGTATCAATCGATCCTGGGGAGAATCGCTGGAAGGGTTCCAGTGTGATAAAGACGACTGAATGTCAGTCGCAGGCATTGTCTTTACCCTCAGTAAAGGGACGGTATGTTGGAAGAGTTCCAAACTAGATACCGTGGCATACTAGACGATAAAGGCTGGATACATCGCTACTTAAGATGCTACCAAAGTGGCTGTCTGGGTGTATATTGGTTCATGCGATGAACTTAGTTCCTCCCATTGTGTGACAATGGAGTTGTGGCTTATGCCAAGGAACGTCCGTCCCATCAGTTATCCAGACATATTCTAAGGCAGTATCACCTGATCATGGAGATGGTTGATCTCCAGGGGATCGAGGTTAGGAGAGTAGACTCAGAGGACAACACAGCGGGTCCACTCACAAAGGCCTGTTCCCAGAGAGAGACTTTTATGGGATGGTTGAGTATGAGATACTACAACCACTGCTATCAGATGGCCCTAATGCAAGTGGGAGATTGTTAGTTATATGTATGCCCTAGAGGCCATTACTATACATAGGATGTATATTGTAGTGGATGCTGGGACATATATAGGGAGGACTTTCTTGTTCGACATGATAGTATGCTATCTGGTTGATCTTTACCTTAACGTGTACACTGATTGTCTCCCTGTTACATGTTGGTAAAGCCCTTAGGATCTGTACTTGACTACCTGGACTATGATGCGGATCATACTAGTGGGGACATGGTAGTCCATAAGTACATCCTTCAAAGTCCCTAGTCGTGGGTGTATCGAGACGGGGCATCGATATACCAGAGTAGACTAGCATATACCTTCTCGACCCATACAGATGGGCGATGGATGATCCCATATCCATCGGTGTTTGACATCAGAGATAATATACGGGTGCTCAGTGGAGACTGGGTACACTGGACGGACTCGCCGAGAACTCCCAGATGGTATTATACCTCACGTCAGATGGCAGTTCTCTGGTGACACTGGTACAGGTTAGTCTGTAGACCCGAGATCGTCATAGAGTCTTGTGTGGTTCCCACTGTGCTTTGATTTCCACCTTACCACGTCCAAGAGGGCGTGCAAAACGGTGGCTTTTGGGTACAGTCCCGAGTCACATGGAGGCAATGAGCGATAGGAGGGGATTCGTCTCTCCCGGTATAGGGGGTTGATGTTGCGCTGTGTTCGATTGGCTATAACTAGAAATCCCTGGCCAGGCTTGCTGAGATTTACTGGTAAGTGTTACCAGTAGTTTCTCGAATTATTATAGACCTCATATCGACACGACTTATCGAACTATTGGGGTCTGACGTTTACCACCCCTAGGCGAGATATGCGACATATCAGACGATCAGACCGGACTGTACGGTAGTGTTACAAGTTGGATTCACTGGAGTGTGAGCGGGCTTGCTCGTCGATCTTCAGATCGCTCAATACCCGGGTGGCCGTTACGTTTAGCAGACCGCTTGCGGCTTGTGGGTGATTGATATGATCATCACCTGCTGCCGGCGTATTGACGAGTCTTTAGAGTCCTACACAGAGGTTTCCTGGCTCAAGCGAAACGAAATAGGAGCGCATATGAGATATGTGCGGGACCGAGAATAATACGTGTATGTGATACCGTATTCTATTCTCGCGATGAATGTATCGAATGGTTGTATGCGATATAACCTAGTTATCGAATCAAGGATTGATTCGATAAGCCGATACATTTGATACTAGTCGGTTATATGTGATATGACCGGATCGTTAAATCAAGTGTTGATTTAATGATTTAATGTATAATTATATATTTGATATATTACTTTGCATTGACTCGTATCGGTTCACTTTAAATGGATATTCTCACTCGAGTGTGCACATTATATATATGATATACTTTTGTGCACTTGATTGTATCATGTTTGATGATGCAAGATTACTAGGTTTTGTGTAAAGAGTTAAACCTTGGTTAAGTAAATGGTTAGGGTTTTATTTATTATTCATTTATTCTTTTATCTTTTAATTTGGATTAAAAGAAAAAGGGAAAAGAAAATAAAAAGGTTGCTTTCTTACATGAAGCTTCATGAAGCTTCATGCAACTTTGACTCATGTAACCTTTTTGTCTTCTTCTTCAAACCCTAACCATTCATCTAACTTGAGTTAACTCTCTACATCAAACCATGGTTCATGTTATGATAAGGATAATTCTTTTTCAATTATTCTAATCAACTTATCATAACACTTTCTTCTTCTTCTTCATCTTCTTCATTGAAGAAAGCTTCACTTCATCAATGGTGGATTGATGAAAAGTGTGAGAAATCCAATTCTAAAGTGAACCCAACTCCTATTTCTTCATCCTCTACCTCTTGCCAAGTAGTAGAGTGTGTTTCCTTCACAAGTTTTCTTGACTTGGTGAAGTTGGAGCTTGATCTAGTGATGCTTCGACGTAGATCATCTTCGGCACGTTGTCGACGACCTAGCCCGGTCTTTTCTCCGATGAAACCACCGTGAGAGTCATGGTTCGATTTGGACAGTGGAGAGGACTTCATTGCGGAGCCGTGGAGGTGGAGCACCGGATCTACAAAGGTTGTATTTCCGTATTCTAATAGTTAAGTGTTAACTAGTTTATCTTTCGCCTAGATTTCTAGCCAACGATCCGTACACTAGGGTTTCTCGGCACCGTATTTTTTGAAATTGGTATGGTTGATGCCTTGTGAGACCTCCTTGGGGTGCCTAGGAACCCTACATCAGCAAGTCCCTGGCCAGGGCTGATGAGATTTACTGATAAGTGTTATCAGTAGTTTCTCGATCTGTTATAGGCCATACATCGGCATGACTTATTGAGTTATTGGGGACGACGATGCCATCCCTAGACTCGATATGCAGCATATCTGACGAAGGGACCGGACTATACGATAAGTGTTACCGGTTGGCTCGACAGGAGTTTTGACAGGTTCGCTTGTTTTTCCTTCTGCTCGCTCAATACCCGGGTGGCTGTTACATTTAGCTGACCGTTTGCGGCTTGTGGGTGTTTGATATGATCATCACCTACTGCCGGCGTATTGACGAGTCTTAGAGTCCCACAAAGGGGTTACCTAGCTCAGGCAAAACAATGTGGGGTGCATATGGTGAAATGCGGGGGTGCTTGACTAAATGCGTATATATGATACCGCATTATAATCTGGCGGCTTTCTATTGGTCGGGTCGTATGTGATATGACCGGTTTATTAAATCAATTGTTGATTTAATATTAATGACCATTAGCTTTTTTACTTAAAGCCCGTTTCTTTATGATGCATGCATGAGTGTATGTATATGATGATATGGATGCACACATGCTAGCATACATGTGTCATGGTTGATGATACATTGGTGGTGGCAATACAAGACTCACATGGTTACATATATTTATATATTTTGTTCATTTGAGAAAAGCAAAATGGGAACAAAATCATGGTTGACTAGTCAACACTTTTCTCTTGTGTTGACCAAAGTCAATACCATGGTTTTGTTGCCCATGGTTTTGTAGCCCATGGTTTTTGCTTAAAGTCAAGTCACAAAATATCTAGATATTTTGTAACTATGGTTTAGCATGAGGACTATTATTCTCACTTGAGATTATGTCTCATATCTTTTTCACTTGAGTCAAGTTTAGCTCCCATCTCTTTCTTCCTCTCTCCTCTCAAAGCTCTCTAGTGTTGGGTCGAAAATTGCACCCCGGTTGACCAAGTCAAAGTCAAGGTAAACCCTAAGCCAAGTGGGCCCAAGCCCAGATCAAGTGGGCCCATGCCCAAGTCGAGTCTGAACATGAAGTGGCCGGCCCCCTCCATGCCAAAATAAAAATCATGTAATAAATAATTTTGATGTAACTTTTTATGCATGAATGTAAGCAAAATGGGCATAATGCCAAATTTTTGTAAAGCTCAAGGCTTATGTGTAAAAAAAAATGAGCTCTTGAGGCATGGGATGGGCAAAATGTCATTTTGTAAAGCCCAAGGGGCTATATGTAAATTTGTAAGCCTATAAAAGACAACATGATGATGAATAAAGCATACACTTTCATTCTCTCAAACTCTAGGGTTTTTTGTGCCTCCTTCTCCTTTCTCAAGCTTTTAAACCTTCTTCCCATTTTCAATTAAATCAAGAGTTTTACTCTTCCTTTTCCAAAACTAAATAGTTTTTCACCACAAAACCCACAAAGGGGAGCTTGAATCTTCCATCAGATCTTAAAAAGGAGAGATTTTAAAAATCTCACCCCTTTTGTTCTCCAAGAGCCGGCCAACAAAGGAGAAAGAAGGAGACCCACTTCCAAGAACCCCATTTTGGGGAAGATCCAAAGCTCAAGGGAGAAACCCCTTTCATCAGCTCCAAAATATCTTAGGAGTTCAACTCCTCAAATACACACACACACACACAACAAAAAAAAAAATCTTTTTAGGAGCACAGCTCCCAGTGCATGGACCAGGTCCCTTCTGCTGCTGACACTCTGGCGCGCCAAGCACATAGGGCGGTAGTGCTCTGGCGCCCAGCGCCCGCATGCCAAGCATGTGGGGCGCTGGCGCTCTGGCGCACAGCGCCCGGCGTCCACGTGCCAAGCACGTGAGGCGCCCAGCGCCTGCGTCCTAGGCACGCGAGGCGCTAGCCTCCATGCGTCCTTTGGACGCTTTTTCTCCTTCTTATATACATGTATATATGTGTGTATATATATAGACACATACACATACTCCACAACACTGTCCCCGTTAGAAATTTTTTCTAACGCGGAGCTGCCCCGCATCCCGCAAAAGGGCTGCTAGCCCCCTTGACCCCCAGCCCGCTATCCGGGTAGCGGGACCCCCGTAAAAAAACTCTGCGAGGCCCCTGATATATCCAAAACCCCTTCAAAACACATACGCACACTACACATTGAGTTCGCGTGGCTTGTTTGACCCATCAATCGGAGGTTCCCTCGCTCCAAAGGCGAGGGGTAATTAACAGCAGCTTAGTCCGCTGCTACCGGAGATTTGGATCCCCACAATCAATAAACCCCCGCCTGCCCTGGACAAGGGGAATCTGTAGTACGCCTGACAAGCGCGCACGTATTCCCATCTCAATGGTGTGACGAAAAACACCCTACAGATTCTGGCACGCCCGGTGGGAACTGATTTCTCCTCCCATATTTCGGGTTAAACGTTCATGCGAACTCAATTAATATACATATCGATTGCCTGTACTGAAATCATGCTTCTTTGTGCAGGTTAACAATTTCCGATTACAATCTTCGGGCATAGAAAAAATGTCTCCAAGGACAAGCTTAGCTCTCGACACAGCTCCCATCTCCTACACGATGAAGATGGACGCCGGGACGGTCCTCCCGGCCAGTCTCGGGTGACAATGGGAGGAGCCGCCGCTACCATTTGGCTCTATTCTATTCATGTCAGCTAACGCCATCCCAGCTCCTCAAGCTCCGGTAACAGACAAACCGGCATCGAAAGGTAAGAGGCCAAATATGGTGATCTCGAAGGCACCACTACCCAAACGCAAGTCAGTGTTTGAACGACTTTTCTTGGCCCCACCTGGAGGCAAGGCCATCAACACCGACAAAGCAACAAGCCATCTCGAGCAAGCTCCAGCGGTGCCTCTAACAGCTGCTCAATCAGGTATCTTCTCTGACCACCACGTCGTTAAACTGGGAGCGATTGACCACCACGTCGTTAAACTGGGAACGACTGACCACCATGTCGTTAAACTGGGAACGATAGACCTCTAAGTCTTTAAACTGGGAACCGCTGACCGCCATGTCATTAAACTGGGAATAATCGACCTCTAAGTCGTTAAACTAGGAATGTAAAAAAATGTGTAAATAAAAAAATAAAAAATAAAAATAAAAGCCGAAATGATGGGGCAACTCGCAATAAAAATCAGCGAGTAAAAATAAAGATGAAAATAAAGCCGAAATGATGGGGCAACTCGCAATAAAAATCAGCGAGTAAAAATAAAGATGAAAATAAAGCCGAAATGATGGGGCAACCGCGAATAAATAGCCGAAATGATAGGGCAATCACGACCTTCGCGATAGGAAAAGCTAAAATGATAGAGCAATTGCGGTAAAAAAAATATGGCGAATGATGAGTCGCTCCTGGTACCATATTCCAGTGCAGCGATGCAGACACCAACCAAAATTCAAATCCCCAGACGGCGAATGATGAGTTGCTCCTGGTACTATATTCCAGTGCAACGATGCAAATGCCGTCCAAAACTCAAATCCCCAACGGCGAATGATGAGTCGCTCCTGGTACCATATTCCAGTGCAGCGATGCATACGCCGACAATTTCCCAAAATTCTTCCAGCCCTACGACCAGTCTCCAAATTGAATACCATATACAATCCACGATCTCAAATAATTCTCATCACACCCAGGCCGGTCTCCGCCCTCGGAATTATGCTCCATTAGGAAAGACCCACTCATTTGTCCTCACGATACATGAGGAGAACAAACCTTACGAGATCTTCTCGACTCGTAAGAAAACATCTTCGTGGAATCCTTATGACTCACAAAGGAAAAACACGCTTGGGAGTCCCCACGACTCCTAAGGAGAAAACGCACCTACGAGATCCTTTCGACTCGTAGGGAGAAAATGCTTTTATGGGACCCTTACGGCTCATAAAATTGAGAAGTCTTAGGTGATAGGGACCTAAACCTGTCTCTTAAGCCATCGCTCCCCAACAGGGAAAGGCAAATGATGAATTGCTCCTGGCACATGTGCTTCAGTGTTAGCAACGATGATGCCGACCCCTACCCCAAAATTCCAAGCTTTCGATCCAATAGACCCCTAAGTCTTTAAACTGGGAACAGATGACCGCTAAGTCGTTAAACTAGGAACAAATGACCGCTAAGTCGTTAAACTAGGCACGATTGACCCCTAAGTCTTTAAACTGGGAACAGATGGCCGCTAAGTCGTTAAACTGGGAACAGATGATCGCTAAGTCGTTAAACTGGGAACAGATGACCTCTAAGTCGTTAAACTGGAAACAGATGATCCCTAAGTCATTAAACTGGGAACAAGGGAAATCCACTTATGTGTCCTCACGATGCATGAGGAGAATAAAACTTGCGAGATCCTTACGACTCATAAGAAAACGCCTTCGTGGGATCCTTATGACTCACAAAGAGAAAACACACTTGGGGTCCTCACGACTCCTAAGGAGAAAATGCACCTACGGGATACTTACGACTCGTAGGGAGAAAATGCTTTTATGGGACCCTTACGGCCCATAAAATTGAAAAGCCTTAGGTGATAGGGATCTAAACCTGTCCCCTAAGCCATCGCTTCCCAATAAACAAAGGCAAATGATGATTCGCTCCTGGTACCATATTCCAGTGTAGCGGTGCTGATGCCAAACCAAAACCAAATCCCCAAATCCTCTCATGACAGATGATGATTTGCTCCTGGTACCATATTCCAGTGTAACGATGCTGGTGTCAACCCAAATCAAATCAAACCAACAAACTCTGCAGCGGAATCATGCTTCATCCCAGAATTTACCCCGTATCGAAATCATGCTTCGCCTCGGGGTATCTACCTTCCCTGCAGGAATTATGCTCTGCCTCGGGATCAAGTCAACCAGCGACACTCCATGCCGGGGACAAGTCGATCAGCCAGCGACACTCCGTGCCAGGGACAAGTCGATCAGCGACACTCCGTGCCGGGGAAAAGTCGACCAACGACACTCCGTGCCGGGGACAAGTCGAACAACCGGGGACAAGTCAATCAGCGACACTCCGCGCCGGGGACAAGTCGATCAGCGACACTCCGTGCCGGGGACAAGTCGAACAGCCAGCGACACTCCGTGCCGGGGGCAAGTCGACCAGCAACACTCCATGCCGGGGATAAGTCGATCAGCGACACTCCATGCCGGGGACAAGTCGACCAGCGACACTCCGTGCCAGGGACAAGTCGAACAGCCAGCAACACTCCATGCTGGGGACAAGTCGATCAGTGACACTCCGCGCCGGGGACAAGTCGATCAGCGACACTCCATGCCGGGAACAAGTCGACCAGCGACACTCCATGCTAGGGACATGTCGAACAGCGACACTCCATGCCAGGGACAAGTCGAACAACCAGCGACACTCCGTGCCGAGGGCACGTCAACTAAATCACTCCGAGCCAGGGAAAAGTCTACCACGGACACTCCGTCTCGGAGATGCGTCAAGCATCGACCATCCATGTCATAAAAAGGGCAGTGCACGCTTCCTACAAAGCGGTAACCAAATCACTCCATGCTATGGAAAAGTCTACCACGGACACTCCGTCTCGGAAACGCGTCAAGCGTCGACCGTCCATATCGTAAAAAGGGCAGTGCAGGCTTCCTATAAATCGGGAACCAAATCACTCTGGGCCAGGGAAACGTCTACCATGGACACTCCGTCTCGAAGACACGTCAAGTGTCGACCGTCCATATCGTAAAAATGGCAGTGCTAGCATCCCACAAATCGGGAACCAAATCGCTCCGGGCCAGGGAAAAGTCTACCACGGACACTCCGTCTCAGAGATGCGTCAAGCATCGACCGTCCATGTCATAAAAAGGGCAGTGCGGGCTTCCCACAAATCGGGAACCAAATCTCTCCGGGCCAAGGAAAATTCTACTACAGAGACTCCGTCTCGAAGACGCGTCAAGCGTCGACCGTCCATGTCGTAAAAAGGGCAGTGCAGGCTTCCCATAAATCGGGAACCAAACCGCTCCGGGCCAGGGAAAAGTCTACCACGGACACTCCGTCTCGGAGACGCGTCAAGCATCGACCGTCCATGTCGTAAAAAGAGCGGTGCGGGCTTCCCACAAATCGGAAACCAAATCGCTCCGGGCCAGGGAAAAGTCTACCACGGACACTCCATCTCGAAGACGTATCAAGCGTCAACCATCCATGTCGTAAAAAGGGCAGTGCGAGCTTCCCACAAATGGGGAACCAAACCACTCCGGGCCAAGGAAAAGTCTACCACGGACACTCCGTCTCAGAGACGCGTCAAGCGTCGACCGTCCATGTCGTAAAAAGGGCAGTGCAGGCTTCCTTCAAAGCGGAAACCAAATCACTTTGTGCTGGGGAAAAGTCTACCACGGGCACTTCGTCTCGGAGACGCGTCAAGCGTCGACCGTCCATGTCGTAAAAAGAGCAGTGCATCCCAAAAGTGGGAACCAAAGCAAGTCGCCTCCACACGAAATAAGATCCATCAATTTCATGCGCACGACCCACATATGTGGTGTACATTTATTGATGGGGACACTTTATTGGGGTCGAAAATTGTACCCCGGTTGACCAAGTCAAAGTCAAGGTCAACCCCAAGCCAAGTGGGCCCAAGCCCAGATCAAGTGGGCCCATGCCCAAGTCGAGTCCGAACATGAAGCGAACGGCCCCCCTCCATGCCAAAATAAAAATCATGTAATAAATAATTTTGATGTAATTTTTTATGCATGAATGTAAGCAAAATGGGCATAAAGCCAAATTTTTGTAAAGCCTATGGCTTATGTGCAAAAGAAATGAGCACATGAAGCATGGGATAGGCAAAATGTCATTTTGTAAAGCCCAAGGGGCTATATGTAAATTTGCAAGCCAATAATAGGCAACATGATGAACAAAGTATACAATTTTCATTCTCTCAAACTCTAGGATTTTTTATGCCTCTTTCTCCTTCCTCAAGGTTCTAAACCATCTACCCATTTTCAATTAAATCAAGAGTTTTACTCTTCCTTTTCCAAAACTAAATAGTTTTTCACCACAAAACCCACAAAAGGGAGCTTGGATCTTCCAATCAGATCTTAAAAAGGAGAGATTTTTAAAATCGCACCCCTTTTGTTCTCCAAGAGCCGACCAACAGAGGAGAAAGAAGGAGACCCACTTCCAAGAACCCTACTTTGGGGAAGATCCGGGGCTCAAGGGAGAAGCCCCTTTCATCAGCTCCAAAATATCTTAGGAGTTCAACTCCTCAAATACACACACACACACACACACACACACACACACACACACACACAAAATAATAAATATTTCCTTTCTGGAGCACAGCTCCCAGTGCAGGGACCAGGTCCCTTCTGCTGCTGACGCCTAGCGCCCGCGTGCCAAGCATGTAGGGCGCTGGCGCTCTGGCGCCCAGCGCCCGCATGCCAAGCACATGGGGCGCACAGCGCTCGGCACCCACGTGCCAAGCACGTGAGGAGCCCAACGCCTGCGTGCTAGGAACGCGAAGCACTGGCCCTCACGCGTCCTTTGGATGCTTTTTCTCCTTCTTATATACATGTATATATGTGATATATATAGACACATACACATAATCCACAACACAGTCCCCGTTAGAAAAAATTTCTAACGAGACGCTGCCCCGCACCCCGCAAGGGGGCTGCTAGCCCCCTTGACTCCCAGCCCGCTATCCGGGTAGCGAGACCCCCGTAAAAAAACTCTGCGGGGCCCCTGATATATCCAAAACCCCTTCAAAACACGTACACATACTGCACATTAAGTTCGCATGGCTTGTTTGACCCGTCAATCGGATTACCCCTCGCTCCAAAGGCGAGGGGTAATTAACGGCAGCTTAGTCCGCGGCTGCCGGAGATTCGGATCCCTACAATCAATAAACCCCCGCCTGCCCTGGGCAGAGGAAATCTGTAGTATGCCTGACAAGCGCGCGCTTATTCCCATCTCAATAGGGTGACGAAAAACACCCTACATCTAAGTTTTGAAAAGAAAGAGAAAGAATTAAAAAGAAAAGGCTTTTGAGTGAGATTAAAACCCGCATCACCATTCTACTTTAGTCTAGCCCGTTAGTGTGGAGTGTTTGCTTCATCTTCATCCTTGATCAAGTGGAGCTTGGAGCTTGAGCAAAGGAACTCTGGGTGGATCGTCGTGGACAACGAAGGAATCAAGCGGACTGGTTCAAATTCTTGTTGTTCCAAGGAGTCTAGCAAGGAGGTCTACAAAGGTTGTATTCTTCACTGCTTAGTGTTAGACACTAGTTATAGTATGTGATACTATTTTGTTACCCTAAATTTCTATTTTTGATTCTAGGTTAGTTTACTTAGCACCTCAAAATTTTAATTGTAGCATGTTTGATGCAAGACAAACCCTTGTGTGGTGCTAAGAAAACCCAACATTAGTATGGTGTCTATGTATCTCGATTAGGACAATCCCAATAATTTCTTAGATCTATCTCTATAGATCTTAATTCCCAGAATGTACAAAGCATCACCCAGGTCTTTCATGGAGAACCACTGCGATAAGAATAGTTTGACCGATTGTAGTATAGGAACATTATTTCCTATCAAGAGATATCATCGACGTACAATACGAGGAATGTAACAGTACTCTCTACAATCCTTTTATAAATACATGGTTCATCTATATTTTTTATAAAACCAAACTCTTTAATTGTATCATCAAAGCAGATGTTCCAACTCCGTGATGCCTGCTTCAATCCATAGATGGATTTAAGCAACTTGCATGCTTTTCCGCTGCTCACACTGTCAATGAAGCCTTCTGGCTGATCCATAAAGACGCATTCTGCTAAATCACCATTTAGAAATGTCGTTTTAACATCCATCTGCCAGATTTCATAGTCATAGTGAGCAGCTATAGCAAGCAGGATCCGAATGGATTTAAGCATTGCGACTGGTGAAAAGGTTTCATCATAGTCCAAGTTTGGTCTTTGACGAAATTCTTTTGCAACCAGCTTAGCTTTATAGGTCTCCACCAGACCATCCACACCAATCTTTCTCTTAAAGATCCACTTGAACCCTATGGGTTTTACTCCAGAAGGCGCAACCTCCAAAGTCCATACTTTATTAGTGTGCATGGATTCCATTTCGGGTCTCATGGCATCCAGCCACTTCACTAAGTCACCACTCGTGATAGCTTGCTGAAAACTAGTATAATCATCATCATCCATGATGCAATCTTCTCTATCACCGTCAATTAGAAAACCGTAGTATCTATCAGGTGGGCGAGAAGTCCTGCTAGATCTACAGAGTGGCTGAGGCTCGTCATGTTCTATTGAAAGCTCAGGTTCAACCAAATCATCGGTAATTGTTTGTGGATCTGAAATTTCTTCCAGTTCTACTGCATTGCCAACAGTATCATTTGTAAAAAATTCATTTTCTAAAAATATGGCATACTGAGAAACAAACACCCTTTGTTCCTTCTTGTGGTAGAAAAAATATCCATACGAATGTTTTGGATATCCGACAAATTTACACAAAACCGATCATGTCTCGAGTTTGTCCGGATTCTGCTTTTTTACATAAGACGAACAACCCCATATCCTAACTCATTTAAAAGATGGTCTCTTCCCATACCATATCTCATATGGAATGGTAGACATCGTTTTGGTCGGAACTCTATTCAATAGATATATCGCAGTCTCCAATGCGTGCCCCCATAATGAAAGTAGTAACTCAGCATCACCCATCATTGATCGTACCATATCTAATAGGGTACGATTCCTTCGTTCCGACACACCGTTGTGCTGAGGTGTGTACGGAGGAGTGAGCTGAGAGAGAATCCAATTCTCCTTTAGGAAATCCAGAAACTCCGTGCTTAGGTACTCACTTCCTCGATCTGATCGAAGTTTCTTGATACTCAAGCCTGTTTATTTTTCTACTTTAGATTTATACTCCTTGAACTTTTCGAAGGTTTCGGACTTATGTTTCAACAAGAACACGTGTCCGGATCTCGAGAAATCATCAGTAAAAGTTATGAAGTATGAAAAACCACCTCTCGCATGTGTAGACATTGGTCCACATACATCATTATGTTGAGGCCTAAGAATTCAGTAGCTCTCTCTCCGTGTCCAGTAAACGGAGTTTTGGTCATTTTAGCTTTGATACAAGACTGGCAAGTCGCATAAGATTTATATTCAAATGAGTTTAAATATCCATCTTTATGTGGCTTGGTTAGTCTTATTTCATTAATATGACCAATTCTACAATGCCGAATGAAAGCTTCATTTATGTCTGAAATCTTCCTTTTGTTTGTGTGTTGTATATTGAAAACTGTATGTTGATTTAGAACGTATATCCCGTTATTTAATGTACCAGACCCAATCAACTCTTGGTTAAGGTTAATATTCATAACATTAGATTGTAACACAAAATTATATCCTTCATTGTCCAACAACGATATTGATATAATATTACATAACATCGAAGGTACAAAATAATATGGGTTCAAAACCAATATACAACCCGACGGCAAACCAAGGTGATACTCTCCCACTGCTATAACATGTACAGAGAAACCATTCCCAACTCGGAGAGTGTGATCACCTTTCTTCAAAAACCTGCTATTTCTCAGCCCCTACACACAATTGCAGATGTGAGATCCTGACCCGGTATCTACTACTCAGGAAGCAGAGTTAATTGAAAAACAATTTTCTGTTACAAACACACCTGAAGTGGAAGCATCAGCATGCTTCTCCTTCTTGAGGTCGGCAAGGTATCCAACACAGTTTCTATTCCAGTGCCCAGTCTTGTGGCAGTGGAAGCATTCCCCTCTTCCTGACGCAACAACCCCTATCTTGTCCTTTCCCGGTGCCTTTTTCACTCCTCCTCTCGGCTTGATAGCATTCTTTTTCTTCGTTCCCTTGGCCTTAGCTTTCGGGAAGGAAGAGGAAGATGGCCCAGCAATTAGAGCGGGAGTTTTCGCTACCTTTAGCGTGCTCTCTGCACTCCTCAACATATTGAGGAGTTTAGGAAGTGACTTCTCCATGTTGTGCATGTTGAAGTTCACTATGAACTGAGCAAAGGCAGGGGGAAGGGACTATAGAACAATATCAACATACTGTTCGTTCTCCATTGTCCATTACAGGTCCTCTAGTTCTTCAATAAGTCCTATCATCTTCAATACATGGTCACCTATAGACGTGCCAGCAGTCATCCGCATCTGAAACAACTTTCGAGATGCCTTGTATCGGAGAGTACGAGATTGCTCTCCATACAACTCCTTTGTATAGAGAAAGATAGATTGTACATCTATCTTCTTATGCTGCTTCTGATGTTCATTGTTCATAGAAGCAAGCGCGAGGCATTTGGCTGTTGCATAGTCTATATCCTATGTCTTGTGGATTTCCTTATCCGCAACTGAAGAATCAGGGCCTGGGCTAGGAGGGGCTGGAGTAGTCAGGACGTATCCAACCTTATCATAGGTCAGGGCAATATTTACGTTCCTCGGCCATTCTTTGTAATTCGGTCCCGTGAGTTTATTCTTGTCTAATAAAAGCTTAAGTCCCGTCATAGGTATCTGCCATTAGGAGAGAGAAAAGAAGACACTCAGTGATTGCTCTTGCATGATTAGATTGGTTATTAATCTTATCTAATCGATATCTCCTGCTGCTTTTATCAAATTTTCCTTCAAACCTTAAAAAGAAAATTATCCAGAATTAATTGCAATTTATAAGTTCACTAACCGGTCGGCCGGGCCAGTGTCGGTACTCCGAGGGAGGTTTCCCGTGCTTTCGCATTGACCTAATTAAAATAAACTTCATTTTCCTAGAGGTATAACTCCGTTGACACCTTTCTAGACACATATTGAATTAGCTAATTGTAAAGTGCAAAACTCTCCCGGGAGTAACTTTTGCTCACAGTGGGATCGGGATCCAACTATCAAATAGAAGGTATGCAATCTCATTGCAAATTTCTACTCTTGAAATTCCCGATATGGTTTTTACCCCTAGTGTCTTATGACCTTAACTATGATCAACAAATCACAAGCACTGGTCAAGTTCTACCCGCCATTTCGTGATTGATTTAGACCTACCCGTATGACCCTTAACTATGATCAACAAAGTCATACGAATGTCCTAATCGATCGCATCATATGTTTTGTAGGAAGACATCACTTAGCTGCCGTACACCACGCCTTAACTATAGTCAACAAACGTATTACGGATACTAAGTATTCTACTTCCTAAAATGGCGGAGGGATTGATGAAAACCTTTAACGTTTTAAACTTGATATCGTTGTAGAATCTAGTGAAAGGAGTGGTTTAAGCTCCAGTTTTAAAAGTCGAATGGTTTTGTAGTATCTTTCTAATTTTGCTAAAGAGGTTACTCCCGTTGAAGGGAACTCAGCTCTTTCCTCATCAAATGAGATGCGGGATATTCATCAAGGAATACCACAATGTAAAGCAAAAATTAGATCAACTATAAAAACAAATCGAGTGCTTTGTAATATTTTCTAGTTTCGCTAAAGGGGTCACTCCCGGTGAAGGAATCTCGGCCCTTTCCCCATCGAATGAGGTGCTGGATATTCATTAAGGAATACCACTATGCAAAGCGAAAAACTAGAGTTACCCATTTTAAAAAAGTTTGATTCTACAATATCTTTAGGTTTCTTTTTCTTAAAATTAATCACATTAATGTTGTCCCATCATTTACGTTTCTTAAACATCACAGAAAAGAAACGAAAATAGAATGTACGCTTATGCCATCCGCATTCGCCATGGGGCCCTGTCATGGACCGTTAGGTTACTTAACTAACAGCAGAGCGGGGGATGGAATAGCGCGGGTGCAAAACAGAAGCAACTTTTATTATATATCTCATATATAAATAGCCATTCGTCGCACGCAGTTATAAACATTCCAGATCATAGATGAATACATTGGATATACTAAGAATTCCGTATTTCATTTAAGCCCTTAATGAAAGACGGGTTCCATGGTCGTGATGAATAGCCAAATCCACCCTAGACCCCTACGGGTGCGGCAAACTACCCGCCAAATTCCCGAAGTGAAGCAACCTCTCTCAATAAAATGAGTAGGCCACTCGGCACTTCGAGAACCCGGTAGTTTGTGCACTCCACCTTGGGTCTGTCCTAGGAGCAAAAACAGTAAAAAGCAATTATACAACGGTGGCTACAACCTCAACCCGGATGTGCCCCGCAAAATAATATTACTTCGCTTTTTACAAATTACATGAATGAAATAAAAGAAAAACGCTCTTCTCACATCCCCCGAGCTATTCATCCACGATGATCCAACATATTCATATACACATACCATCACATGATATACATATGTGCAACCTCCACTAATCGTCGTATAGCAATTAGCGGACGTTTTAAACACATATCAAACTGAAAAGTGGATAAACGACGTTAAAAAATTTGATTTCGAAACACTCTGATTTCCCCTAACACTTAGGTTACATCACATATAATCTGGAAATAATTAAACAATACCATAAATCCCAAAACCCAGTGTACAGATAGCTCCAAAAAACCCAAGCCAAAACCATAGAGAAAAACCGGCGACGCCGAGAATTTTCATGATCTCGCCGGGAAAAATCCGGTGGTTTGGGCTCGTTTTTCTAAGGTTGTCTAGTTTCTCATAACAAGTATTCTGCACATGTTTAAAAAAATTCAGAACACTTTTGAAAAATTTCCAGAGATCAGGGTTTTGTTTTACGGTTTTGGAGTTGTTTCGTGTTCGAAGCTTTAAACGTTGTCTAAACAACTAGTTGTGGTTTAACCTGGCTCTGATACCATGTTAGCAGATATTGCACACCCTCACAATGCTTGTGAGGAGACGGAACTAGCAAACAGTAATTTTCTTGCATGCAGCACCTACTTTAAAACTAGATCTTGTGCCAAACCATAACTAAAAAAACCTATCTAGAGATCTTATCTAATGTGATAGGGGTTATACCTCAAGGAAATGGTCCTTCGGGTCTTCTTTCCGCTGCGACTCCTTGGCTCCTTCGATGGTTGAAAAGAACTCGGTCTCCAGTCACCTCCAAATCCAAGATGATCCACCCGAGAGCTATAGAACAAGCTACAAACTCTTCACAAGAGTTAACTAAGAAATCAAGTGTGCTAGAAATGATCACTTAGATGATGTAGAGATAAAGTATTGGATTATTATGTCACTTGACCTATGAATCACAACACATGTGAGTGTTTAGGTCAAAAGGAAGAAGAAGGAGATAATTAGGAGAAAGAATGTGAAAAATAGAATGAGAAAATATCAAGCATGCATCAAGAGAAATGGCTCATGGAAAATAATTGAGTTGTGTATTATTTTATCTCTAAAATAATGCACCATACTTGAATAGTAATCCCAAATGAATAAAATATTCAATAAGCCATTCCTTGACCCATGCTTTGACAATTCTCCTAATTCCACCTCATTTATTTATTTTCATAAAATAATTATCCAATTATGAGTTGTCTCCTTATACAAGGTGTTCTTGTACAATTACAAAAATATCCCTCACCATATACCGTATAAGTATACCCGTATCCGTATTCCAAAAAAATACGAATACAAATAATCCAATAATGTAATACTGGTATCCGGCTTAAACTAAAGCCTGCCAGTATTATCCTTCCGATCATCATTCCTGTAGCCAGTACACGAACATGATCGAAACCGTGCCGTAACAACTTACGGCCTCTACATCTTTCGCCTGAACCAGGGAACCCTCTGTGTGGGACTGTAAAGACTCGACAGTACGCTGGCAGTGGGTTTAACCATAAACACGTCAGAGGCACTAGCTGTGCGTAACGGCTACCCAGGTACGTGACGATAAGGTGGCCGACGAGCGAACTCGTCACAACCCTAACGAGCCTATAAGCAACACTTACCGTACAGTCTGGTCTCTTCGTCTGATACGTCGCATATGAAGTCTAGGGGTGGTAAATGTCAGACCCCGGTAACTTTATAAGTCATGCTGATTTATGGCCCATAACGGTTCGAGAAACTACTGATAACTCTTATCAGTAAATTTCGACAACCCTGACTAAGGACTTGCTGTTATGGCCGATCAAGCATAGCGCGACATCAACTCCCTATACCGGGAGAGACGAAACCCCTCCTATCGCTCACCGCCTCCATGTAATTCGGGACTGTATCCAAAATCCACCTGTTTGCACAACTCAGTAGAGTCGTGGTAGGGAGGAAATCAAAGCACGGTAGGAATCACACAAGACACTATGACGATCTCGGGTCTACAGACTAACTAGTACAAGTGTCACCAGAGAACTGCTATCTGACAATAAGTATATATACCATTTAGGAGTTCCCGGCGAGTCCTGTTCGGTATACCCATTCTCCAATGAGCACCTGTGTACAATCTTTGATGTCAAATACCAATGGTTGTTGGATCAACCATCGCCCCCAGGGTCAAGAAACGTACGCATTAGTCTACTCTAGTAATATCGATGCTCTGTCTTGATATACCCACGACTAGGAACTAAATAAGGAATATGCTTTTAGACTACACAGGCCCCACTAGTATGATCTACATTATAATCCTGGTAGTCAAGCATAATCCTAAGGGCTTCAACAACATGTATATAAAGATATGAAATACAACACATCACACGTTAAGATGAAAATAAACCAGATAGCATACTATCATTTCGAGCAAAGATTGTTTCTGTACATATACATGCCTAGTATCCTATACAATACAGGCCTCTAGGGCATACATATCTAAAACCTG
This sequence comes from Agapanthus africanus, assembly GCA_030015575.1. Classification (NCBI taxonomy): domain Eukaryota; kingdom Viridiplantae; phylum Streptophyta; class Magnoliopsida; order Asparagales; family Amaryllidaceae; genus Agapanthus; species Agapanthus africanus. The sequence continues at coordinate 461,803,924 of CM057338.1, forward strand.
GATGATGCTTCTTATATCCTGGGGATTAAAATCTATAGGGATAGATTTAAAAGGATGCTGGGATTGTCCCAATCCAGATACATAGACACCATACTAAAAGGGTTTAGTATAGAAGATTCCAAGCACGGTAATTTACCCACTTGTCACGGAATCATCCTCTCTAAAAAGATGTCTCCCGAGACTGATGAGAAGAGGGTTCGCATGAATGATATACCATACGCTTCGGCGGTAGGATCTATCATGTATGCGATATTATGTACCAGACCGGATGTACCTTACGCACTTAGTGTAGTAAATAAGTATCAATCGAACCCAAGAAAGAAGTATTAAACAGCTGTGAAGAATATTCTTAAGTACCTGCGAAATACTAAAGAAATGTTCTTGGTGTTTAGTATTGGCAATCTCTAAATGGAGGCCTTTATCGATTCAAGCTTTCAAAGTGACATAGATGATAGCAAGTTTGTCACAGGTTATGTATTTACCCTTTACGGAGGGGCGGTCTGTTGAAAGAGTTCCAACCAGGACACCGTTGCAGACTCAATAATGGAGGCTGAAAACATCGCTGCTAACGATGCTGCTAAAGAAGTTGTCTGGATGAGAAAGTTCATCACTGAACTTGGAGTTGTTCCAACCATTGCTGATCCAATACCCTTATATTATGATAACAATAGGGCTATAATGCTGGCCAAGAAACCCCGGTCCCATCAGCGATACAGACATATTCTGAGGCGATATCACCTGATCCAGGAGATAGCTGATCACCGCGAGATCAAGGTTCAAAGAGTAGACACGAAGGACAACACATCGGATCCACTCACCAAAGCCCTCCCTCAGACACAGTTCGAGCGACTTTTTGAGATGTTGGGTATGAGACACTGCAACAACTGGTCTTAGTGCAAGTGGGAAATCGTTAGATATGTATGCCCTAGAGGCCATTATTGTATATTATAGTGGATGCTTGAACATATGTATGTACAGGACAGTCTTGATTGATATGATAGTATACTATTAGGTTTGTCTTTATCATTCATATGTATAGTTTCTACTTGTTATTGCTATCGCTAATACATATTGATAAAACCCATAGGATCTTTGCTTGACTACCAGGATTATGATAAAGATCATACTAGTGGGGTATGGGTAGTCTAAAATCACATCTTTAAATGTTCCTAGTCATGGAAGTATCGAGACTAGGCATCGATACTCCAGAGTAGACTAGTGTATATGTTTCTTGACCCCGACCGGGATGATAGTTATTCTCATAGCCAATTGTGTTTGACACCAAAGATTGTATATATGTGCTCATTGGAGAATAAGTTTCACCGAACGGACTCACTGAGAACTCCTGGATGGTATTATACATATCATCAGATAGCAGTTCTCAGATGACATGAATACAGGGTAGTCTGTAGACCTGAGATCGTCATAATGTCTTGTGTGTTCGCACTGCATTTTGATTACTATCCAACCACGGCTTTAAAGATCCATGCAAATAGGTTTTAGTTAGGTAAAGTCTCGAAGCACATAGAGGCAGTGAACAGTCGAGGGGATCCGGCTCTCCCGGTATAGGGAGTTGATGTCATGCAGTGCTAGATTGGCTATAACCATAAGTCTCTGGCCAGGATGGTTGAAATAAACTGATAAATGTTATCAGTTGTATCTCAAGTGGTTATGAGTCTGACATCAGCACGACTTATCGGGTTATTGGGAGTCTGACGGATTCCACCTCTCAGACCCGGTATGCGACACTCTCAGACGAAGAGATCAGACTGCACGATGAATGTCACTGATAGGCTCTGTAGAGATTTGGATAAGCTCACTTGTCGATCTTCTTTTCGTTCAATATCTGGGTAGTCGTTACGTCCAGCTAGTACCGCTGACATGCTTGTGGGTTAACCCAAAAGGGGATTGATCTAAAAGTGTTTTAGATCAATTGGATGTAACCCTAACTCACTGCCAGCGTATTGTCGAGTCTTTAGAGTCCCACATCGAGCGTTTCCAGATCAGGCGAAACGATATAGAGTATGTATAGTGATACGTTCAGGAATCCGATTAAATAAGTGTATGCGATATACGAACTTTGATACACTTATTTAATCGGACGATTGATAATACTAGCCGTCTTATATTTAAACCGGATTATTAAATCAAGTGTTGATTTGATATATATTTTCTAGTATTATATTTCCTTTTTATTTTCTATCTAAATTATTATTCGTATTATGATACAAATATACGTATTTGTATGTGATACAAATACCGTTATATATAATGTGTGTGTATGTGTGTATAATGGGATGGTGACTCATTTTCTTATTTATTTTTATTTTATTAATAATAATGAGTCACCGGACAAGTTTAGAGACAAGGAGACAAAGATGAGAGAGAGTGAGTGTACTTATGTTTGTATGTCGGAAAAAGAATTAGACATTTATTATGTTTAATCGTTTTTCTAATTCATTCTAACATTACAACTCTCTCGCTCTCCTCTCTTTTTCTCCTAGATCTCTCCTCTCATGAGTCTATGGTTATTTGATAGAAAAATCAAAGGAAAATCCAACTACATCACTAGAATTGGAATCCTAACAAGACAAAGATTCTAGTAGCTAACATTTGTGGAGCTAAAGCCTTATTTGGAGCAAATTCTCAAGTGGATCATCCTCAACAAATAGGGTTCACTTTCAAGCTTGTTCCATCATCCTAGGAGCCTAGGAGGAGTTCACCTTGGAGCACTTGAAGAATTAACAAAGGTTGTAGTTTCATCCTTTAGTGTAGCTTTCCTTTTTGTTAGCAAGTTTTAATTTTTAGGCTATTTTCATGGTTAGTGTTGATTTTCCTCTCTTGAATTTTTAAAATTCGCTTCCACCTTGCCTCTTTCGAAAACTAGGGAGCTAAAACAACTTGCATTTAATAGAAATTTAAATCTTTTCATTTTAGGGTATTTGATTTAAAATTTTATTTGCAAATTTCTTGCTTTCGACTAAACCGGGAATGTAATTTATTTTCACTCCTTTTTAGTGTTATTTGCTTTCTTTAAAATTATTTATTTTCCTTTCAAGACCATGCTCTGTGAGAAGTTATGGATCTTACCCCATTAGACTCAGAATGTGCGATAATTCACAACATCCACAACAGGGTTCCCTTAACGAGAGTTGGGAAGACGCAATTGTAAAGTAAAAGAAAGTAGTTTAAATTCCGTATTTTAACTTGATGGTATTTTAATGAAAATCGTTTCTATAAAAACTCTACCAATGAGCGATTGTGCTATGAACCCAAACCCAAAGTGTACGTGTAGAGTAGGTGATTACCCGTGTATATCTACATTAACATGTCACAATCCCTAGTGTTTCAACAAGAATAAATAAGCATGGTATTTTAATGTTAATTTCTAATATTATTTAACATGGCCAGCCCTATAAAAAATTACATATGAATTTATATGAGACATGGTATACAATAATGATAACTTGAAAACTTATATTGTTCTTAATAACATTTTAGAATGAACAAGTCAAGTTGCAACGAGTAAATATTTAGTTTTATTTTGTTTAGCCTTTAATATGCCGTATTGTGACGATGGTGGGAGGAGAACAAAGAGAAAGAGATCGAGGGGAGACTTACGGGTTGCGCTTGATCTTAAATGGGATTATAGAGATGAAGGAGAAGTCTCGGTTGGAAGAACTGAGACCGACGACGCGAGAGGAAGGAAGCGAGCTCAAGGACTTGTTGGCTTTGAAAGAGCTTGGCTTGGAACTTGGACTTGAAAATGAACTTATGAGAAGAAATTTAGATTAATTTCAAAGATAGGGAGGAACGTAGGATGGCTAAGTATATATAGAGGAAAAGATAAAGGGTGTGGTGAATTAAAAAGAGATTAATGGGATAGATGTGTTGGGGTTTGCTAGCGCTCTGGCCATCTACCGTAGCCGATGCGGAACAAAAATAGTGTTTAAAATTTTTGGCGCTAAAAAACCCGTACTAGAATCGAACCATAAACCTAAACTAACTAACAAAAGGAGATCTAGCTACAAAAGATAGAAGTGTTATACCGAATAATTTGTGTCCTTCGGTCTTCTACCCTCTTCTTTGGCTCCTCGAGGTCTCCTCGATTGAGCTTGGCCGCCGGTCCTCCTCCATCGAAGATGATCCACCCGAGGGATGTAACTCATGGCTCTGGCACCACATTAAGATCTAGTAAAGCAACTAGAGATTCTAGGTTGCTAATCTAGAGTGCCTAAGGATGAAGTGAGTTACTCTAAGTGTGTATCTATCTCTCTTCTACCTTGATTCTCAACATATGAGATGGTAGGGTAGAAGATGAAGAAGGAGGAGGAGGAGCTCAAGAAAGATAGTGAAGAGAGAGCTGACCAAAAATGGTGAGAATGACACTCATGTCAAAAATGAACCATCCATCAAGTGAGAGAAAATATGAAGTAAGGTTTTATAAAAACCATTTTTTCAATAAACATATTGCAACCATACTTGAATAGTTTGCACAAATGAATTAGCAATTCATTTGTCAACACTATTCAAGCATGGTTCTCACCATTCTCTCTTCATCGCCTTTACACCTCATTTCCATTTAATTTAATAAATGGATAAACCAAAATGAGGTGTCCACCTTCTAGAATTTCCGTATAAATACGGATTACCTCTAATGTATATACATACCCGTATTCGTACCAAAATATGAATACCCAAAGAGATAGAATAACACAAAGAACATAATATTAGAATATACATATCGAAATATATATACATAAATTATTAAATTAATACCTGATTTAATAATCCGGCTTAAACCCGAGCTGGCTAGTATTATCAATTGTCCGATCGAAAGTCCGGGTAACCAGTACAATCATTCGATCGGAGCCCTGCACGTCTTAAAATATGACTACTACATCATTTCGCCTAAACCAGGGAAATCCTCTGTGTGGGACTCTAAAGACTCATCAATACGCTGGCAGTGGGTTTAACCATAAGCACGTCAGCGGCACTAGCTGTACGTAACGGCTACCCAAGTATTGAGCGAAAGGAAGGCCGAAAAGCAAGCTCATATGTACCCCTACTAAGCCTGTCTATGACAATCTCCGTACAGTCTGGTCTGTTCGTCTAAGAGTATCGCATATCGGGTTTAGGGGTGGATAAAGTCAGACCCCTAATAACGCGATATTTCTTGTCGGTCTAAAGCCCATCACCCACTGAGAAACTACTGATCCAAATCAATAATTCTCGTCTATCTTGGCCAAGGATTTCTGGTGACGGTCACCTATGCACAGCGCGACATCAACCCCCAATACTAGGAGAGACGAATCCCTGACGATCCGCTCACTACCTCCATGTGGCTCGGGACTGTATCCAACTAAAACCTGTTTACACGACTTCTTTAAGCCGTTGTTGGGTAGTAATCAAAGCACAGTGGGAACTCACACAAGACAAATGACGATCTCAGGTCGACGGACTAACCTATACTCATGTCACCTGAGAACTACTATCTGACAATAGGTATAATACCATCTAGCATGTTCCCGGCAAGTCCGTTCAGTATTACTCATAACCCAATGAGCACATGTATACTATCTTAGGTGACTAACTGACACCAATGACTTGTGATACTGGCCACCGCCCTTCATTGGGGTCTCGATAAGTATACACTGGTCTACTCTAGAGTATCGATGCCCAATCTCGAAACTCTCTCGACTAGGGACATTTAAGGATGTGCTTATAGACCACCCAGCTCCTACGTATATGATCATCATCATAACGCTGATAGTCAAGCAAGAATCCTATAGGATCTATCAACATGTAATAGTGATCTGTAATACCATATAAATCGTGTACATGATAATAGAGACAAACCAGATAGCATACTATCATCTCGAGTAAGACTGTTCTACCCGTATAGGTCCTCCCTCAATTATCACAATCGCGTGCCTGCAATTACAATAATTGACTTGAGGGCACTATATCCAACAATCTCCCACTTGCACTTAAGGCTAATTATTGCGATGTCGCATACTCACAGCCCGTGTGATACCGAACACCCAACTTCTCTACTAATCAGTCTCGCAAAGCCTGTTTGTGAAACTATCGCGTTCGAGAAATAATCTCAGTGAGTGGATTCGCTCCAATATTTCTATCTTTATCTCTCTATATCTCAATTTCGTGGAGAAAGACTATCTCCCAAAATGAGCGATATATGTCTTAGAATTTGTCTGAATATCTGATGAGGCCTAGTTCATAAATAAACTCCAACTCCAACAAACTTCTTAGACCATATCAGCTACTGAATTTAATCAGTATCCTACGCTATGCCTTCCTTAGTATCCGCTTGGACCATCTGTCCAACATACTGCCCCTCAAAAGAGAGAAAACTATAACTCTGACAGTCACTCTGTCATCCAGGTCACCTTGGAAGCCAAAAATGATAACTGCCGCCTGAAAGAGCCTGCCATTACCATATATCAAGAACATCCTCTTATGTTCATAATTGCTTCCCAATGTTTCTCTAGGATTGGATTAATATATTCTTATTGCAGATAGTGCAAAATCAATATCTGGTGTGGTACTTGACATTTCATAATTGACTCAATTGCCTAAGCATGAGATATGTCAATCGTGCAAATCCCTCTCCTCATCAGTCTAGAAGACATCTCTTCAGAAGGTGACTCCCTCACATGCGGGTACACCACCACTCCAAGAGTCGTCCATTCTAAAACATTTTAGAATAGTGTCAAGTACCCGAATTAGGACACTTTCCAAATCTAGATCTAAAACCATAGATCTAGTTACCAGAATCCCTGATATTTTATTCAGATCCTATATGGAGAAACAACTTATGACAACCATAGTATAACCGATCGTAGTATAGGAAGATCACTTCCTATCAAGAGCATGTCATCCAAATACCAGGACATCACTCCCTGCTACCTTCTTACCAGGTCCATCTGTTATTCTGATGAAGTCAACCTCTATGACTTTCACATCAAATAGATGATCTATCTCCGTTGTACTTGCTTTAGTCTAGAAATAGAAATAGACATAAGCTACTTGCCCACCATGCTTCCGCTGCTCCCACTGACTACAATAACCCTCTGGCAGAGTCATATACATGTGCACTTCTAAAACTAATTTAGAACGATGTTATAGTCATCCACCTGCCAGATCTCATAGTCTATGATAGCAGTAGTGGCAAGCTTGGATCATCAAAAACCTCCCTGTCACTGTCTTTGAGGAGACCGAAGTACCTCTCGGGTGGCTAAGGTTACCCACCAAATCTGTGCAGTGGCTAATGGATCGTCGAAACCAATTGAATTCTCAAGTTCTACTAAATTTTTAGTAACTGTTTGTGGTTCTAGAATGGCTTCCAGTTCTACCATACTCCCACTAATGTTTTCTGAAAAGAATTCATTTTACTAAAGAGGTGACAAGTCAAGAACAATATAACTATTGATCTTCCAAATGGTAGAAAGTTAACCCTCGTTAAAGCCCGGGATAACCCAAAAACTGCCATTGATGAAACGTACCTTGAGTTTATCCAGATTCTGGTTTTAAGCATAAGCCGGACTACTCCATAGACCTTAATATCATTAAGATATGAATCCATTCTATATCCAATATAGAAACAAAGGCACAAATTTAATTGGAACCAGATTCAAAATCAAGCAGCTATTTCCAGTGCATATCGACTAAATGGAAGAAGGCCAAGCAGCATTACTCATCAAGGAGCGTACCCACGGATGAGTAACGTGAAAGAGAAGCAAGTTCTCAAATATATTACTTACGATGGAATACCTAGCCTAAGTATCTGCAACTTCGATCACCTCGAAGAATCCTGATACTTACAACATATGGTTCTCTACTTTATTCTTATACTTATAATTTCTCAAAATTTGGACCTTATATTTCAACGAAATGCGTGTCTAAAACCATAGAAGTCATAAGTAAACAGAATATAGTACAAGTACCAACCCCCTTGTCCTAATAGACATCGGACAACATAAAACATTTTGTATAAGTCCTCTGAGTTTAATAACTCAAATCCTGTACGTCGTAGATTGAAAACTGTATTATGGTTAAGAAGAATTACACCGTTGTTGAATGAACGTTACCTAACCATCAACTGATATAGGTAAATGTCATAAACATAATTTCAAAAGGTTATATCTCACTGTAGAAATAAACGTACAGATATATCGGTTTGAAACTGGTGCATAACAACGGATATTCAAAACCAAATATTTGTCGTTAGGCAAGAACCAAATGATTTCCTCAAATATCACCAATTACAAAGAATTTTGATATATTGAGGATCTAATCTCCCAATTCTCAATATTTTACTCCCACTCAGCATCTGTAACGTCATACAGATGTGAGAATAAAGTCTGGTAAATACATACCCTGGAATCAGAATCCAATTGGGAAAACAGTTTTCAATTAATACCGCACGGTAAAACTAAAATATGAAAATGTTTCGAAGGGGTGGCAGGGTATTTATAGTAATGCCTCTTCCACTATCTGATTCATAACAGTAACCGTATATTTCCTTGCCCTCACTCCAATCCCTTCATATTTCTTTACTTCTTACCTTCGGTACACCATACTTAGGTTAATTGGTTTTCTTCCTTCACTACCCTTCGGCACCGGCCTAAGGTTTGGAAGAAGATGATCTAATAAGCGCAATAGGTGTATTGTCCTAATACTAGGAGCTCTCGCAACCTGAGAGAAGGGAAAAAGAAAATACAACCGAATAATCTTATTTAGATTCTCCCGAGCCGGAAACCATTCTCAAACTGAAACAAGTTCCTTCGAGTTTGTATGTAACTATACAATGGCATATCCAAGAAATATGGATCTTCATAGTGATCCAGAGTGTTCTGGAGAAATGCAAAGGGGAAGTAGAAGTGGCAGGGATATACGCGGTTTCGTCGTGAATGATAGTAATTGCAATTTCTTTTGCCCTCACTCTAATCTCTTTATATGTCTTTACTTATTACCTTCTGTCTTATTACCTTCTGTACACCACACTTAGACTAATTGGTTTTCTTCCTTCCCTGCCTTTTGGCACCTGCCTATGGCTTAGAAGAAGACTATCCAATAAGCGTAATAAGTGTACTCTCCTAACACTAGGAGCCCTCACAATCTGAGAGAAGGTAAAGAGAAAAGACAAACAAATAATCCTATTCAATTTCTCCAGAACTAGAAACCATTTTCAAACTGAAACAAGTTTCTTCGAGTTTGTATGTAACTATACGATGGTATACCCAAGCAATATGGATCTTCATAGTGATACGGAGTGTTCTGGAGAAATGCAAAAGGGAAGTAAGAGTGGCAAGGATATATGCGACTTTATCGTGAACCATGACAATCCAAAAGCCAAAGTGTGTAAAAAGGTTCGGTTAACTTAGTTATAAGTTTTAGTTTAAGATCGGGTCATAGTCGTTGCCAAAAAGATAGAGAAAAGAAACACTCAGCGTGCACTCTAATTTAGATTAGATTGGTTAATCACTTTATCTAATCAGGATGGCTCCCACTGTTTCCTTGAATTCTCCTTCAAACCCTAAAAGAAGAATTAGTCGGAATTATCTGAAAATCACCCGAGGAGTAATACCTACTCATCAGTGGGAATCGGAGCCCAACTATCATTGCATGATAACTTGACGGAAGCCACTCAAGTCACCACACTCCAGAAAGTATGCGCATGCCTGGCAAGTTTCCTTTATATTTGAAACTTCCGATGTGGTTTTTGCCCCTAGCGACCTATGACCTTGACAAGGTCAACAAATCATAAGTTGCTAGTCAAGTTCAACCCGTCATTATCTTGATTATTTTAGACCCACCCGCATAAGCCCTTGACAAGGTCAACAAGGCTATGTGACTATCCCAGTTAATCGCATCATATACTACAAACAAGCACCGCTCAGCTACCATACACTACGCCTTGACAAAGTCAACAAACGCAGCACGAATACTGAGTACTACTCATAGGAAATGACGGAGGGTTTGGCTGGTTTTTGGCGAAAAACCTTTAACGTAATGAACTTGATATCGTTGAAGGAACTCGAGTGGTTTTACAAATATATAGTGGCGTAAACTTTTGCCAAAGAGGTTACTCTCTGTAAAGGGATCTAGGCTCTTTCCTCATCGAATGAGGTGCAGGATATTCCTAACCGAATATCACAATGCAAAGAAAAAGAATCGACTATAGTGAAGTTATTACAATGACGCAAACTTTTGCCCAAGAGGTCACTCCCCATGAAGGGATTTCGGCTCTTGCCTCATCGAATGAGGTGCTGGATATTCATAACCGAATACCGCTTTTCAAAGCAAAAGGAAACATCTGTAATGTCAGTTTTCAAAAATTGGTTCCAACAACATCATTTAGATTTGTTTTCCTTGCATTAATCAAAATTAACGCAATCCCATTAATTAATCCATATCACACCAGAAAAGAACGAAAATACAATGTACGTATATGACATCTGCATTCGCCACGGGGCCCCGTCATGCACCGTTAGATTACTTAGCTAACGGCAGAGCGGGAGCTGGACTAGCGCGGATGCAAAACATATACAACATCTACTAGTATATATAAATATATATATAACATTCGTCCCATGATATAAACATCACAGAAAAGCGATAAGCAACACAGAATAACGGATAATCTAGGAGTCCCGGGTTTCCTTGGAGCTGCAAATGAAACCCGATGTTCTCCGGTCGTGTGGATAGCCTGTGCAATGTATAACCAAGACCCCTACGAGTACGGCAGGTTGCCGCCAATCCCAAAAGTGAGGCAACCCCAATCAACAAAATGAATGGGCCACCCAGCACTTCATGGAATCCAGTAACTTGAGCACCCCTCCGTAGGTCATCCTATACCCCCTACGAATGCGGCAAATAGCTCGCCAATTCTAGAGTGGCCCCTCTCCGTCTCAACGTCATGAGATGAGGGCTCGTTGCCCTCTAGAACCCGGCTACTCGAGCACTCCACCGCGGGATAATCTTAGTACAGAAAAGAAAAACATATATACAAAGGTGGCATCGACCTCAACCCGGTCGTGCCCCAATAAAAGAATATACAAACTGGCGGAAGCGGCAGTCCACAAATCGGACGCTCGCCCCGCAATAATGAATATACAAATGAGTCTAAATTGTACAATTACCATTGCACTAGAGGCTATCCACCACGACAATCCATCCACAATAATCAGCACAATACAAAACATCAACGTGAATATCATGTTCGCAAACCCGTCTAATTGAACATATAGCTTTTAGTCGGATTATACCGCTCAATGATATTCACGGTCGCAGAAATTAACATATGCACTAATAAACACGTATCCAAAATTTCGATCAACAAAAACTTTTCCACATTGGCCCCAAATGCAAACCAGCACTCAAACAAATCTGGACCAAATACATACATCCCAAAAATCATATTTCCATATTATAGAGTTTCAGAAGAATTTTGGAGCACAACGGCCATATATCAACCGCAGAACCGCAGCCAACAAGCATGTTAGGCAGCGGTTCCGCAGCAGTATATCGGGCTTATGTGCCCAAATTTCTTCAGGGCCTCTAAAAATGCATGCACGTATTTTTAAGGTATTCTAAATAATTTTTTGAACAACTTTCAAAAACGGCAGCGGGCATGTCAAAATAGAAACACGATCCAGAAAACTTCATCGATCGATATTTTAAACTTGTGCAAACTAGCTAGTAAAGATTTATGGGATGGCTCTGATACCATGTTGGGGTTTGCGAGCGCCCTGACCATCTACCGTGGCCGATGCGGAAAAAAATATTGTTTAAAATTTTTGGCGCTAAAAATACCCGTCCTAGAATCGAACCATAAACCTAAACTAACTAACAAAAGGAGATCTAGCTGCAAAAGATAGAAGTGTTATACTGAATGATTCGTGTCCTTCGGTCTTCTACCCTCTTCTTTGGCTCCTTGAGATCTCCTCGATCGAGCTTGACCGCCGATCCTCCTCTGTCGAAGATGATCCACCCGAGAGATGTAGCTCATGGCTCTAGCTCCACACTAAGAATCTAGTGAAGCAACTAGGGACTCTAAGTTGCTAATTTAGAGTGCCTAAGGATATAGTGAGTTGCTCTAAGTGTGTATTTATCTCTCTTCTACCCTTAATTCTCAACACATGAGATGGTAGGGTAGAAGATGAAGAAGGAGGAGGAGCTCAAGAAAGGTAGTGAAGAGAGAGCTAACCAAAAATGGTGAGAATGAAACTCATGTCAAAAATGAACCATCCATCAAGTGAGAGAAAATATGAAGCAAGGTTTTGTAAAAATCATTTTTTCAATAAACATATTGCAACCATACTTGAATAGTTTGCACAAATGAATTAACAATTCATTTGTCAACACTATTCAAGCATGGTTCTCACCATTCTCTCTTCATCACCTTTACACCTCATTTCTATTTAATTTAATAAATAGATAAACCAAAATAAGGTGTCCACATTCTAGAATGTTTTCCGTATAAATACGAATTACCTCTACTGTATATACATACCCGTATTCGTACCAAAATACGAATACCCAAAAAGATATAATAACACAAATAACATAATACTAGAATATACATATCGAAATATATATACGTAAATTATTAAATCAATACCCGATTTAATAATCCGGCTTAAATCCGAGCCGGATAGTATTATCAACCGTCCAATCGAAAGTTCGGGTAACTGGTACAATCATTCGATCGGAGCCCTGCACGTATTAAAATATGGCTACTACATCATTTCGTATGAATCAGGAAAACCCTCTGTGTGGGACTCTAAAGACTCGTCAATACGCTGGCAATGGGTTTAACCATAAACACGTCAGCGGCACTAGCTGTACGTAACGGCTACCCAGGTATTGAGCGAAAGAAGGCCGACGAGCAAACTCATCTGTACCTCTACTGAGCCTGTCTGTAACAATATCCGTACAGTCCGATCTGTTTGTCTAAGAATATCGCATATCGGATCTAGGAGGTGGATAAAGTCAAACTCCTAATAACACGATATTTCGTGTTGGTGTGAAGCCCGCCACCCACTGAGAAACTACTGATCCAAATTAGTAATTCTCGTCTGTCTTGACCAAGGATTTCTGGTGATGGCCACCCGTGCACAGCGCAACATCAACCCCCAATACCGGGAGAAACGAATCCCCGAAGATCCGCTCACTACCTCCATGTGGCTCGGGACTGTACCCAACTAAAACCTATTTGCACGACTCCTTTGAACCGTGGTAGGGTAGTAATTAAAGCACAGTGAGAACTCACACAAGACAAATGACGATCTCAGGTCGACGGACTAACCTGTACTCATGTCACCTGAGAACTGCTATTTGACAATAGGTAATACCATCTAGCATATTCCCAGCGAGTCCGTCCAGTATAACTCATAACTCAATGAGCACATGTATACTATCTTAGGTGACTAATTGATACCAATGACTTGTGAGACCGGCCACCGCCCCTTGTCGGGGTCTCAATAAGTATACACTAGTCTACTCCGGAGTATCGATACCCAGTCTCGATACTCTCTCGATTAGGGACATTTAAGGATGTGCTTATAAACCATCCAGCTCTCGCGTATATGATCCATCATAATACTGGTAGTCAAGCAAGAATCATATGGGCTCTATCAACATATAATAGTGATCCGTAATACCACATAAAGTATTTACATGATAATAGAGACAAACCAGATAGCATACTATCATCTCGAGTAAGACTGTTCTACCCGTATAAGTTCTCCCTCAATCATCACAATCGCGTACCTGCGATTACAATAATTGATTTGAGTGCACTATATCCAACAAGATGAAGAGTTTGTTGTTCTCTGTTTAATTAGGAAGTTTTTGACATATAAAATGAAGAGATAGGAGGATAAAGGTCGCACGTGCACTGGATAGACCCAAATAGAATAGTTGGGGCCGACCAAAAAATGATTCGAGCCGTCCGGGGCAGCCAAGCTAGGGTGGTTCGGGTCATGTGTCCATATCAGGGTAATTAACCTATTTATATATATATATATTTTTTGGGTTAAAAGTTTCGTAACCCCGCGCAATGCTCGTGCAAACACTTGGGCTTCCAAAAGGTGGCAGCAAGGATTTGAACATACGGACTGTAGGAAAGCAATGTAGAGGCTTAAGTAATGACCTACAAGTTTGTCCGTGCTCTTAATTTTCAAGAATAATTTATAATTCGAAACAAGAACAGAAAGCTACCTCTTGTATTAACTAGAACAAAATGGATGGTATACGAAAATTAGGGTCGTTACAGCAACAACATACACTCTTACAATATTTGAGCTGTCCGTCGAACAATTTGATGAATCGCATGCAACTTTGATTAAGGACTGAATCAAGAGTGCGGATACATTTGAATATACCGTTTGCATTTTAGATAAAGAGGTTGGGTATAAAGTTACTGCAGAACCTTCTGATAATTTTTTGTTGTGCATGCCATAAATTTGAGGCATGTGGAATGTTATGTTCTCATATATTATATTGAAAGTTTTTACTCATTTGGATATCCATTATATTCCAACCCACTATATTTTGAAGAGATGGTCACCAGAAGCAAGAAGTGAAATAGAAGAATGTAATGCCCAACAAGCTCAAGATAAAACTAGAATGACAGTAGGAAATCGATTCTGGCATCTTTGTTCTTATTTTATCAAGCTAGCATCGTGTGCTGCTGAAAGTGAATAAACATTTACTATGGCTTGCAATATGGAAAATGAGTTAAAATCTAACATGAATATTAGACTGCAAAACATTTCGGAGTCTTTAACTACGGATGAAAATGGAAATCATGCTTCGATGTCAATGGACTTAAATAAGGATGATCAAAACTCAGAACAGTTAAGTTCCTTGCGACTTTAAAAAAGGGATGGAGACAATAGAACAAGAAGACCAAAGGGTTGGGTCGAAAAGCAACCTAAAAGAAAAAAGAACAATAAATCTAAGGTGTTGCAATTAAATTTTAATTCTTGTAACCATTTTTTATATAACCATGTTATACATTTCTTACATCCATGTACAACTTAATTAAAATGTTTTATTTTTCTAGAATGATGTGGTATATGCAACAAATATGTCTGTATCTCAGTCATGATCAACACAGGAATTCCACCAGGTAATCCATAAAATTTTATTTCATTTTTTTGTTTTGTTCAATTTAAAGACTAATGTAAGATCAACTTTTCTTTTCTTTCTTTCTTTTTATCTGGTGATATGCATCGGTAACAGGACAGGATTTCGCATCAATTAGCTTGGGAAAGTAGTCGTTTAACTGAAAATTTTCCTCAAACTTTTACTGAATTATTAACTATTAACGGTAAGACTCCAACTTGTTTCATGTGACTGATTAATAGGGTATAGGAGCCATATACTATTTCATGTAAATTATTTATTTATTGAGATAGCCAATTATTGACTGTTTCAAATTTTTCTTATCTTAGGCCGGATACGACATTCCCAACACTGGCGCTCTGGCGGGATCCTCATGGACAAAAAAAGATTTTGAATTAGTGCAAGGGTATAAGTTCTACAAGTATATGCCACATCCATCATGGCAAGAAAAAAATATGCAAGGCAACAACTAATAAAAAAAATTGGGTAATAAATTCTTCTTTAAAGTTGTTATTTTCATGATGGAGCTCCTTTTCGGGCCTCCGTCAGATGTTGCCTCCCGTTGATCTCGCGGTGAACTTAGCTGATTGTCCTTCGTTGCGTGTGGGTCTCAATGGGTTTTTGGAGGAAGTGGTGAGGTGAGAGAGCTGTTGCCGAGTACCTGCAAAGAAGTCCCGGCGTGGTTTGGTACCACCGAGGACCCTCCAATGCTTAAGTTAGTGATCAGGTCCGAGCAGAGTAACGGCCTCAAAGTGTAAAAAAAAAGGCTTACTTGACCCCTCTGCGATGGGAGTTTATATAGCGGCGGCAGCACGCAGCAGCAGGCGCGGGAATCTCACCGGCAGTTACGCTCCCGACGTCACGCCCGCGTAAAAAGCGGATCGTCCATTAATGGGGATCATGATGGCGTGTAACGTGGGACATTACCGGCGGAGAATCCGCGCGCGGCGAGATTCGCGGAGCGGCGGTTACGCCCGGGAATAGGTCGGAAGGCCGAGGAAGACGTCCTCGGCAGGAGCTCGGGGACGAGCAAGGAGGCCGAGGAGTCTTGGTCCTGTGGTAGCTGGGGGGCGAGCTGAGAGGCCGAGAAGGCCAATTTGCAGGGGGCCCAAAGGGGGCCAGCTTGGGCTTGCTGGTCGGGCACGGGGTGACCTGATCGGTCCCTGCAGGCCCATTTTTCTGAGTTCTGGGATACGTCACCTGCCACATGTCATGATCTTGAGGGTCGCCAATATCGAGCACTATCATTAGCCCCCCACTCTTGTCCCGACCAGATAGTGGTCGGGTCAGGAGTGGACTGCCGGGCCTCCCGAGGTGAGATCCCTTCTATGGTTTCGTCAGGACGAGTCCTCGAGCCGTCGGTTGTCTTTTCCACACGCGAATCAGGGTGAGATCTTTGCATTTAAAGAAGGTGCGCCGGTTCGTGCACTCTGCAGTCGAAGCGACGGTTCACGTGTCGAGCGCCAACTGGCTGATGTGATGTGCGCAGGTCTGCGGCGTCTGACGGGATGCGGCCAATCGCTGGGCTGCCACGTGGAGCGATCGGAGCCGCTGGGCGCGAGGAGCCGTTTCGGCGGGAGACGATGGGCGCCATTGGATGAGGCCATATGCGGTAATAAATATGGGTGGAGCCCGCCCTAGAGCCCTTACTCTCTCATATTCCTCATTCTCAAGCCCCAGCTGCTCGGCGCTCGTCTCCCTTCTCTTGTTCCCAAACTTTTGAAGAGTTTCCTTCCCAGGTAAGATGTCTTCCCCTATAGAATCAGTACACGTCGTAGGAGTATATGATAGGGTTCCTTTAGATGTATCCGAGTCTCCTCGGGGAGCAGGGGCTGGGCCCTCTTCCCGAGGCTGTGAGGCGGGGGCCGCCTTCAGGGAGGAGGCGGTAGATGTAGCCCCCAGCACTCCGTGCTGGGTGAGGCATAAGGACGAGCTCGCCAATGCTCGAGCTCGCTTCCACATTCCCCCGCGCTACACGCTTCGTCTGGCCGAGGAAGGAAAGAGGGCGGACCAGGTACGGGGCAGGGAGATTGCCCTGTATTTGGAAGTTTTTTGGGGCGGAATGCGCTTGCCCTTCTCTCCTGAGGTCGTCGTCGCTCTGAATTTCTTCGGCTTGACTCCTGGCCAGTTGGTGCCGAACGCGTGGATTATCCTCCTCGGGTTCCTGATCCGCCTGAAGCTGCAGGCGATTCCTTTCATCCTTTCCCTTCTCGATTCCTCCCTTGCTTTTAAGAGTCACCCCGGCTGTCGAGCTGGCGACCCGATGTGGGTTTATCTTACTTTTAGGAAGCAGCCCGGGGTCTCCGCCGGGACGGGGGTCGTGGCCTTGCCCTCCTCTATCCATGGCTGGAAGAAGAAGTTTTTCTTCGTCTCCCCTCCCGAGGGCGAGGACTAGCCGGTGCCCACCAAGTGGTCGAGGGAGAAGATTCTGCCGGGGAACCTGTCCGACAACCCCGCCGCGGTGAGAGTGGCGTCGTGGGAACCCATCCCTCGATACGACGTGCTGCTGTCCGAGAGGGTTTTGAGCTAGGCCGGGCTTAGCCCCGTCGAGTTTGTTGGTATGTTAGGCTTGATTTCTGGGTTTACGTTTTACTCGCCTTGCTGATAAGTGGGGTGTTTGTTTTGTGCAGGATCCATGAACTTCAGCATTCTCCGAGATGCTATGCGCCAACCGAGGCAGCCTGCTAGGGCTGGGGGCGCCAGCTCTTCCCGGGCACAGGCTGCCCCCACTCCCACCGCCCCGGTGGCGGTGCCCCGAGGACGCTCGGCAGTGGACCCCGTCCCGGGCCCCAGTAGAGTGTCAGGCCGAAAGCGGGCCCTGATTGTGGAGGACACGGCCTCGGAAGAGGAGATCGGCTCCCCCTCAGAGACGCTCAAGAGGAGTTCCTGGAGACCTTCCCGAGGCCGGTCTTCACCGACCGTGGTGGAAGAAGGGGGGCTCCGGTTCACGGTGCCGTCCGGGCTGTCAGTCGCGGACAGCCTCCTCCACGAGATAGAGACCTCGGCCGGGGGTCGGGTTCCCGGGGGAACCCTTAAGGCTCAGCTGGCGTCGATCGCCCAGGAAGCCATGCAGGTAAGCCCCCATTGCGCGGTGAGATTTAGTGTTTTCCTTCATATTTTCCGATCCTTCTCCTTCTCATGCCCTCCCAGACTCTCCAGCACGTGGCCCTCGCCCTTCGCATGGAGACCGAGGTGGTAGCACCGGCGGTGGAGGCCGCGGGCCAGCTCGCCGCGTTGCGAGAGATCTCCAGACTCGAGCAGGAGGCGATGTCGGCGTGGATCGCCGCCCTGGAGGGCGAGGTGAGTGCCGAAAAAAAGGAAGTCGCCCGGCATCGTGAGGCCACCACAATCGCCGAGGGCAAGCTCGAGGACTCCCAGATGCTAGCCGGCAACCTCAAGAAGACGGTGAAGACCCTCCGGAAGGAGCTAGGAGCGGCAGCCGAGGCCTATAAGTCGGCGGAGTCGAGGGCCGTGGCGAGCTACAAGGGGTCGAGGGGCTTTTATGACGATCTGGCCGTGGCCACGACTCGCATTTGGCACGATGCCCTTGATGCCGTCAAGTCTCGGATGCCAAAGTTCGACGACGCAGATTTGTGGGCCGAGTTCCCCTTCGTGGGCGTCGACGAGCAAGGGAGAGAGGCTCCCGGCGGGGAGGGGCCCGAGGACCCAGCGCCCCCAGTGGTGGAGGTTGAGGACCTCGAGGTCGTGCCCGGGCCCAAGGTGTAGAGCCCCCGCTCTCCTATCTTCACTTTGTTTTCTTTTGAATTTTGTAAAGCTGGGGAGCCAAAAAATACCCTTTGTAAAAGAAATTTTGCCTTTGGCAGTAGTAATAAAGTTTTTTCTCAACTCCCTCGAATTGTGTTCTGCCGTCTGTTTGTGAAGAATGCTCGTGGAATATTTTTTCCTGTATTGTTGTGCTTTTACGTCAGGTTGGCCATCTGTCTAGCGATCGTCTGTCGAGTTGTCTGCAGTCACTTGCCGATGAGCGCTTCTGAGGAGGTATCTCCCCAGGCCCCGGAGTCGAGGGAAGATCATTTGGAATTGGACAGACCTGACGCCCCTCGCTGGGGTCTCGGGTCCACGGCCACAGAGCATCTCTGATTCAGAGCATTGGTCGCCATCAGGGGTTGACTAGTCAGGGTAGCTGACCCGTCACCTCCTGCAAAGGCTTTATGCTTCTTGGCGCGGTGGTAGGGGAGTTTCCCACCAAGGATAGCCGAGCAGGGTAGCTGCTCCTTTGCCCCTTGCGAGGGCTTGGCTCTCTAGCGCTTGAGGGGTTGTACGATGCCCACTAAGGGTGTCCAGGCAGTGGAGCTGCGCGGCGGCCTCTGGGCGAGGGCTTTGACCTCTGGCGTCGTGGGTAGGCAATTACCAGCCTGGGATGAGCGAGCGGAGCAGCCGCTTCTATCCTAGCGTCGCGGGTAGGGAGCTACCGGCCGGAGTATTTACCGAGCAGGGTAGCTGCTTGGTTGCCTCTTGCGAGGGCTTTGATCCTTCAGGACGGGGAGCGAGCAGGGTTACTGATCAGTGCCTCTTGTCGAGGACTTTGATCCCTATCGGTTGTGGTAGGAAGCTACCAGCCGGGGATAGCCGAGCGAGGGCCCGACTGCCTTTGGGAGGACTTTGGTCCTGGGCGCGGGAAAAGCTATAAGGCTGTAAGAAGCCTACCGAGGACCCTTGGCCGGGCAGGGTGACTGCCCGGTGCCTCTTGGCGAGGGCTTTTGTCCTGAAAGATAGCCGAGCGAGGGAACCTCAGGCTCGACTGCCTGTGAGAGGGCTTTTTGATCCCCGGCGTTGCGGCAAGGAAGCTGCCCGCTGGGGATAGCCGAGCGAGGGGACCTCGGGCTCGACTGCCTCCGGGAGGGCTTTCTTATCCCGGCGTTGCGGCAGGGAAGCTGCCCGCCGGGGATAGCCGAGCGAGGGAACCTCGGGCTCGACTGCCTCTGAGAGGGCTTTTCAATCCCCGGCGTTGCGGCAGGGAAGCTGCCCACTGGGGATAGCCGAGCGAGGGGACCTCGGGCTCGACTGCCTCCGGGAGGGCTTTCTTATCCCGGCGTTGCGGCAGGGAAGCTGCCCGCTGGGGATAGCCGAGTGAGGGAACCTCGGGCTCGACTGCCTCTGAGAGGGCTTTTCGATCCCCGGCGTTGCGGTAGGGAAGCTGCCCGCTGGGGAAAGCCGAGCGAGGGGACCTCGGGCTCGACTGCCTCTGGGAGGGCTTTTTGATCCCGGCATTGCGGCAGTGAAGCTGTCCGCTGGGGACGACCGAGCAGGGAAGCTGCTGGGCCGAATCTTATTATGGTGTATCTCGACCGTTCAGCTGCAGGTGCGGGGAAGGGGAACGATCGAGGCAACGGCTCGCGCATCTACTGCATTGAATGCGGGGGGAGGCGAAACGACAGGGGCGCGTCGCTTCGTTTCCACCGAGTAACGTTGAAGGACGCCGCGTGGCGCGTCGCCTCGTTTCCACCAGGTAACGATCGATGGACGCCACGTGGCGGCCGTTGGGCTGCACAGCGGGCTATATAAGGAGTACTTGTTCTTCCCTCTTCGTAGATAGGCCATCGAAAATGGAGGATTTTCCGTTCACTATCCCCGAGATCATCAGTTCTGCGGATGTGTACCTTTATGACCGCGACCGCACTGAGGACACGGTGCAGTTGGTTGTTGCTCGCGTTGAGGAGCACTTCAGTCGGCTGCTCCCCAAGCGCTCCTCCCTGCTGCAGCTACTGATGTACTCCATCTGAAGGGCATCGCTGGGGCTTTACAACCCCCTGTCGGAGCAGCTCTTCGACGAGGCCGTGGGCAAGCTGCGGTCCTTGAGGCGCTTCGGCTTGATCTCTGCGAACCGGCTGGCGCGCTCGGAGGCGCTCGTCCGGGAATGCTATGAGCTGAGGCTCGGGGTCAACGCCCACGGAGGGAATCGGGAGCAGAGGCTGGAACTTGCGCGGCCCCGAATGGCGAAGATTTTCGCCGAGTACCACGAGTAGTGCTTGCTACACCCGTTACCCCCACTATTGTAACTTAGCACATTTTTTGGCATGTACGGCTGAGGAGCCCATAATACCTTTTGAATAAACAAAGATTTCCTTTCTTTTCCGCAATGCTCCATTGATCCTTATTCAGTCAAAAGCAGATTCTAGGAAGAATTTACATTGCTTAAAAAAAAAAAAGAACAGGTGCAGGCTAAAGGATGACTTTGTTGGCTAGGGCCGAGCCCCCTGAAGAGCAGCCGGCCCCCGTGCTTGGCATAGGGAGTGGGGCTCCCTGAGCCCCGGGCTGGCTGTCCGCCGAAACGAGCATGATCTGGCCGATGGTCAGGTCGGTGGTTGGGCAAGGCTGCTCCTGCTCGCGGTCAGTCTGCCGTTTGTCTCTTAAGTAAGTGGCGAGGTGCCCGGACCGGATGAGCTCCTCGATGTAGTCCCTCAGTTGTTTGCGGTCCTCCATGGCGTGGCCCAGCATCCGGTAGAAAGCGCAGTAGGGGCCCCGGGTTCGCTTAGCGGCCTGCCGTGGGACCGGGGGGAACTTGAAGAACCCCTCATTCTGGGCCTCCTCCAGCAACACCGCGAGGGAGACGTTGAGGGGGGTATACTCCTGGAACTTCGGGTGGTAGCGCTGCTGACGCTCCGGCCTGTCCTCCCTTGTCCTTTTCTTCTGGTCGGGTCGGTCCGCCCGGGGAAGGTTAGCATTCACTTCGGATTCTAGCTGGACCTCGCGCTCGGTCCACGCCTTGACTTCGGCCATGGTTTTAGGTTGAGCCAGCGTGAAGGAGCGCAACCATTCTTTGTGCCTCAGACCAGATCTGAGTGCCGTTATGACGGTCTCGTCCCGGTGCTAGGGTACCTCGAGGAGGGCATTGTAGAAGCGGGTAATATAGGCCTTGAACGTTTCCTTGTTCCTGCTCTTAACCGTGAAGAAGTAGTCGACCGTGCGCTTTTGTCGACGGTTCCCCGCGAAATGGCCGAGGAACAGGGTGGCCAGCTCGTCGAAGGTCGAAATTGAGCGGGGCTCGAGTCCCCGGAACCAGTCCCGACCCACACGGATGAGGGTGGCCGGGAAGGCCCGGCACTGGGCGGCGTCGGAGTGATCTTGGAAGCTCATTCCCGCGGTGAAAGTGTCCAAGTGGTCCTTCGGGTCGGTTTTCCCGTCAAACAGAGAGACCTTCGGGGGCTTATTGCGCGAGGAGACGCGCACGGCGAGCAGTCCCTCGGTGAATGGCTTCGTGAGCGAGTCGAAGGCGTATTTAGCCCCGTCGCTCGAGAAGTTATTTTCTCGGCGCATGCCCTCGATCTTCTTCTCGAGGGCGTCGAGCCGACCGTGGTACCTTGAGGAATCGGCGCCTCGGGATTCCCGGGCCCCGCTGCGGGTGGACTGCGTCTGGGAGCGGCCCCAGTTTCTCTCGATAAGGTGCCTCAAGTCCCGGGATGGGGTAGCTCTTGAGTCGCCGGGACGGACCCCTTCTGTGCGTTCCCGCCGATCATGGTGTGGTCGGCCACGCTCGTGGATAGGAGAGGTGACCGACATTTCCTCAGGGGGGGTAAGGGTCGCGAGGAGGTTCGGGGCGAGGCTCCCTGGCAGCGGATCTTAGCGTGGAACTCTGGGGCGCCCAGCGGGCCTCAGGGAGCACCGGTTTGAGGGACCGGTGGCGAGGAGATGCATCCTGCTGGTGATTGGCCGTCCAGACAAGGACAGAGTCTTCTGGAGGCGGAGGAGCAGCGATCTGGGGCCTGGGCGCGGACGAGGGCCTCCACGAGAGATTGCAGGCGATCTATCCGGCCCGCGAGGGCGTTGATGACGGTCATGGGGGAGGTTCATCCTCGCCTTCGGTGAGCGGTAGGCGGCGGCTGGCACTGAGATCCCCAGGATGGTTGTCTGCCATGAGAGAGGAGATAGGAAGGCCAACTTTGTATTTTATGAAATTTAACGTTTCCCACAGACGGCGCCAACTGATGGAGCTCCTTTTCGGGCCTCCGTCAGATGTTGCCTCCCGTTGATCTCGCGGTGAACTTAGTTGATTGTCCTTCGTTGCGTGTGGGTCTCAATGGGTTTTTGGAGGAAGTGATGAGGTGAAGGAGCTGTTGCCGAGTACCTGCAAAGAAGTTCCGGGATGGTTTGGTACCACCGAGGACCCTCCGATGCTTAAGTTAGTGATCAGGTCCGAGCAGAGTAACGGCCTCAAAGTGTAAAAAAAATGCTTACTTGACCCCTCTGCGATGGGGGTTTATATAGCGGCGGCAGCACGCAGCAGCAGGAGTGGGAATCTCGCCGACAGTTAAGCTCCCGACGTCACGTCCGCGTAAAGAGCGGATCGCCCATTAATGGGGATCGTGATGGCGTGGAACGTGGGACGTTGCCGGCGGAGAATCCGCGCGCGGCGAGACTCGCGGAGCGGCGATTACGCCCGGGAATAGGTTGGAAAGCCGAGGAAGACGTCCTCGGCAGGAGCTCGGGGACAAGCAAGGAGGCCGAGGAGTCTTGGTCCTGTGGTAGCTCGGGGGCGAGCTGAAAGGTCGAGGAGGCCAATTTGCAGGGGCCCTAAAGAGGGCCAGTTTGGGCTGGGGTGACCTGATCGGTCCCTGCGGGCCCATTCTTCTGAGTTCTGGGATACGTCACCTGCCACGTGTCATGATCTTGGGGGTCGCCAATATCGAGCACTATCATTTCATGATATATTTATTCATATTAATGATTCCATTTTATTTGGAATTGCAGGATATATTGCATGTATTTTGGCTTCATTGTTTTGAAAGAATCTACAACAATATATTAAGAATAAAAACTTCAAAGTTGTTCCTATTCACTATGTTACGGCTGAAATTTATTTAGTTTATTACGGCATCTTAGATGAATTTTTATATTATTATGTGTATTGAACCATTTCTAGCGAGATATTTATTTAAAAGCTATTTGTTCCAATATTAACAATGTCAAGAAGAAATTTATATGTTGTCTAGGTTGTCCGTTAATTTTTTAAAAAAATCATGTGTACAGTTTCTCTTTTATTTTCAGAACCAATAAGATAAGACCACATATATAATATAAATAAAACTACTAAATCAACATTTGTTTTACAGGCACGGTATCTGTTTATGTCTATGACTGATTGAGTTGAGCCAATCGATGTGATTGTTTATCATACAAACATGAATACTAAATCAAAAAATGTAAATCCTTAAAGTAAGTCAAAGTAAGTAGATGCTTAATATTTTTATGTTCTCGATACCCCTATATGTTCCGAACTGATTGATTGATTCAATTGGTGTAATTGTTAGTCAAATTTAATCAAAAAAAAAAGAATATTGTTAAAATTGCTTATTAATTTGTTTTTTTAGAATTGCCAAAAGAATATTTTGTTAAATCGTGATTTAGTGGAAGAATGACATAAAAATTAATTTGAAAAATATATTGCTTATTAAATTATATCAAATAGTTTGTTTATAATAATAAGTGGTCAATCGGTGCAAAAAATAAAAAATAAAAAATTGGGTGACCAATTAATGGGGATCTCTATATTTTTGGTATCTATGGGACACAGCGTCATTAATGGGATTAGTATATTGATACTGAGCATGTAACCTAAAATTATTGGTTAGACCCACGCAATCTCAGCCATCCAAAGTTTTCGACGGCTGAGATTCTACAACTGGACCCTCCAGCGGATTCTGCTGCAGGAGAGGATCCGGCTCCGGATTGGGGGAAATATTTACATAAAATCATTACATGCTTTTCAAATCATTTGCAATCAACATATATTTACATAACCTGCATCTCACATGCCAAAACACTGGTATAGGCCATAGGGTGTTGGGCTAATACAAATCCAACTTTTCAAATATACACATCTCTTCATCTTTCACATCTAACTTAATGGCATTCAACACTAGTATAAACCTTAGATTCATGATTGGGCTAACAAATCTAAAGGTCTGATTAGATTTCCAAAAGGCTTTTCTTCTCCACTATTTAACTAAAAAATAAAGCTGTCAAATATTACAGGTGATTTAATTTATTCCAACCGGTCATGCGCTGCTATCCTTATGAATTCTTTTTTTTTTTCTGAGAGAGAAGAAAAAAAGATGTTGAGACAACATTGAATTAACCAAATTCTGGGAAGACCGCATCTTAAGGTTTTCGCGACAAATTATTCATGGGTGCGTATGTATTGCATGTTTGTGTGTTGTGTGTGGAGGTATTATATGCATGGGTCAGAATTATTGGCCGGTTTTAAAAAATTGAAGGGAAAAAAGGATATATGCAACTGCCTTGTATGAAACTCGTAATGAGAAAACGAGGATTTTATTTTTTGTGCTAACCTTTTTAAAGCTTAAACTAAGATACATACAGCCGATATGTCAAGCCAACATAAACCCTCAAGACGGAATACACTTAAAAATAGTCGTCAATTTCTCACATCCTTTAATGGATATAATTTTTCAATGAAGAGACCCTTGTCATTTAGGATGTAAAACCTGTTGGAAAAAGAATTGTTTATTATTTTTGGCATAATTTCCTTACATATTTATATATCTGTATCAAAATAGAAAGAACATTTCTGCAATCCTAATGCCACAAGTAAAATTTAAAATAAAAAAAAACGGTACTCATCCACTATTTCCAAAATGAGCAAGAACAAGTGATGGTGGTGCCTAAAGTACAAAAAACCCAAAGCAAAGAAAAACAAATGGATGCAAGGCATTGGGGTCAAAAAGGATCAACAGGTAAATGGTCCTACACTCTACTAATTTCTCTTTTCAAAAATCAAAGCATAGAAATTTTAAATAGTGCAGAAATTGATCATGATCAAAGATTGGAGAGAGATAAAACAGTAGTGTCAACGCATGGAAGAAAGCTGTTGCAGAGCAGCAGAGATGCCTTTGGCAACGTTGCTCTTGCGTCGTTTTCTTGGATCTCTGCATAAAATTTTTGCTTTCTTAAATTCTGTGCATTCACATATAATAAGCATTGGGATTGAAGTTTAATGGCCCCCCATCAAAATTAAAGTGATCAACATTATAACCTTGAAGCAACTATATATGCATGCAGGAAAGGATATACTTAGCCAAGAACTAAAGCTTAAACAAAGAATTAATTATGCAGATAAGATATCTTCAATTACTAAACTGTTGAGTAATAAACATTAAAATGTAAATGGATACGAATAATCCGAGCTGACTCTGTATCCGTAACCGATTTTTATCGGATATTGACAATGAATAGCAATTTTGATAATTATCCATATCCGCATTTTTATCAGATACACATATATCTGTTCCCTATCGGATATCAAAAATAGTAATATTTGATTTTATTGGATATACTTTTTCCGATTTTCATTTCATATCCTCATCCATGGCATATTTTTACGAAATACAAATGGTAATTTTCATTTCCAACGATTAAATATGGATATGGTAAGGCCTATATCATATCCGTTTACATCCGTAACAAACATTTAAGGAATCAATGCTGTCAAAGGTACAGAAGAAATTTACTCAACATATGAATGATCGAAGTCCAGAAGAAAAAAGAAATTGAGAATAAATACTACTTATCTGAAGGTACCAATCTGCCGCGAAGTTCTTCATGGTATATGATTTTTGCAGTCATGATCTTTGAATAAGTTACGGATTATGCCCAAAAATCCACGGTTACTGAAATAAATCGGTTGCCCAAAAGTTGCTGAAACCTGCAAGTTGAGGAGCAGCTTATGGATTAGTAAATTCAATGAATTATACAAAAGAGGAGAAATAAGGCAAACAATTTAAATCCCTTTTCAGTAATTCCAATAACTATGTTCGACGATCAATAATAACAACAGATCTACAAAAGATAGTAAATATGTACAGCCATTCAAGATAACATTCTTTGTACTGAATTAATTAAAGAGGAATAATTGTTTGCACTCTGAAGATGGTCCTGAAATGCAAGAAGAATAAAATTATATTTACAAACAGAGACAGATATCACAAACTTTCTGAGACTTCACATTCAGTAAAATTTCTTCTGATACTAGAAGCCTGTAATTTAGATTTGAAACAGACGGAGTAGCTAATTTCAATTACATGCCACTGCTAAATCTCCTGCAATACATACGAGAAAACGGAATCTCGGATGCCACGGGAGGAAATTTTCCTCCCATGACGCCGGAAAAAACCAAACCTACAACAATTTTTTTGACGATCGGCATCCACCATCGTCTCAATGTGCAAGATGTGGATACAGCAAATTTGATGCGAATCCAATACCCTTCCACTGTTGATTTTGTGATGTAAAAATACTAAAAATGTTATATTATCGGAAAACCGTTAAATTTGCACCCACTACATCAACGATGAAAAGCAGTTGGATTCTCATCAAATTTGGTGTATCCACATCTTGCACGATGAAGATGATGATGGTGGGATACGGATCGTCGAAAAAATTGTTGGAGGTTTGACTTTCTTCGACACCGTAGAAGAAAATTTCCTCATGTGGCACTTGAGATTCCGTTTTCTCATACAACAAACGTATAATTGAAAAATATCTGTAAATTTATCCTACTAAAGAACAGATCTGGTCTTTCTATAAAAGATAGGTTCGAATTTATATTATTCCAAGACACCATGATGCCAAATCAATTTAAAGCCTACTTTTATGAAACCGCTCTAAAATTGTACAGGGACGACATACACTAACAGAACTTTTATTCCAAACCTTTCGGGTTGGCTACATGAATCTTGTTCTTCCGTTCGACTCTTTCAATACCCATAAAAGAACCAAAAGATGAAAAGCATAAATCACAATTAATGGAAATATATCAGAACCATTGCATGACATACATATGATGTTATAAATGACAAAAGGGCCGGATTTGGAGTTTCTATTTTGTAATTTCCATTCACAATATCAATTACAAAGAGGGGCAGACCTAAAACAATCTAAGGTTTCTATATGGTATATAGGTGCAACCAGCTAGTAAAAAGTTAAAATGAACTAGGTGAAATAGAACTACCAAAAGACTTTTGAATTTTTACAAGGACCAAGAGCAACTAAACTAGTACAGTTTCCATCATTGCTGTTCTCTTCAAAAGCTAAAATGAATTAAGTATATTAAAAACTTAAAAAGGGATCAACTTTTTTAAGGTAGAACTAAACACTGGACCAAAATTTATGATGTAATTGGGATCATTAGATCCCTTTAAGGAGAGTGGGGCATTGTCCAAGTTAAAGGTATGAGACCACATCACATGGTAAGTTAAAAAAGGCATTGGTGTGTATTAAAACTTTGATTTTTTATTTTTTTTCAAAGACAGAGAGAGAGAATAGAGAGCATAGGGATTGATTAAAGAGATGAGGATGAGGCATTGGATATCCCTAGCCAGCCTTTTAGAAAGGAGAATAGGAAGAGGAGCATAAAAATTGTGAGGTTAAGAAACCAAAATACATGCCAATTGCCACTACTTAAAAAGATTGCTCTGACTGCCCTTTTCCTTTTCTTCTTTATTCCTTTCACAAGCAGACAAAACCAAAAGCTCTCTCCCTCCTCCTCTTTTCTCTTCTCGGATCCGGATCCCCCGGCTTTGTTATTCCCTGCTCTGCAAATCCAGCGGCCGAGAGACCGATGGAAAACATGGGGGGCATGCTTGTTAGGATTAAGGAGGGAAGTCCAATGGCTCGGATTAACATAACATGAAAAAATCATAGGATCCAAATGCTTCTTTCAATGCCTTCACTACCCTACTCCACAAACATAACCTCGTATTAACATAGCCTAATGATCTATACACCTAACATATAACTCCTGCTCATATGCAACTTAAGGTGAGAAACCAACTGGGCATCGCGCAGTTTGTACCAATTTTCTCCCCAATGTGAAAGGTCGCAAGTTCAATCCCCGAAGAGGGTTGATTTCCCGGGGGGGGAAAGAACTTAACGTTAGATATGGTCAAACTGAAGAACAGTGTAGTGTTTAAGTAAACACATATTGAATGAGATTTGAATGAATTCAAAAATTGATGGCCAGAAATCACAAAGTGCCATGGGACCTTCTCACCTTCATATTATCCCCACTTGAGTTTGGAATGTGTGCAAGGCAGTAACCACCTCGAGATCCTCACAGAAACGGTCGTTTTATACATATAAATAATAGATTTGGATATTTGTCAATTGTAGAGATAATTTACTGGTTATCTCAAGTGTTAACATAATTTAGATATTTTGGATTCAGATTTAGTTTTTTTTTCCCCCAAAAAAAGAACTGGGTAAGATCTTATGTCCAATTTTTTTACTAGGTAGCTAGAAGATTCAATTGTTCTCAAATTCTTCAACAATTTTTTCAGCTGGTGTTGATCATTCTTAAGCCGTTATGGTATCGACCAGTTTGTATGGTTTTTGCATATTTTCGATTTCTTCCATGCAAGGCATATGCATGTGTTCAGGTGCATATGCATGCATAGATTGGAGAAGAAGTGGCATCTAGTAGTTCTTTGTTACAGCTATAGCTACTAGTTAATGCAATACATAGCATCGATTCAACCTTCTTCCCCCAAAAAGCTTCAATTCAACATTTTGTTATCTTAGTTGTTTATTTAAATATTATCTTTTGGATGTATAAATTGATATGTCTTGTATGTATATAGAAATTCCCGATATGAGCATTGGTATTGACGCATATCGATGACTTATCATTCAATATTATGCGGAAAAAAACTTTTAAATTTTTTGGAAAAAATAACACCCATCCAATCCGTTCCTGATATACACTGTATTTGAAATCTTGCACGCATATGCTTGTCTTTCAATCTACAAAAGGCATGCCCTATGACATCCTAGTTACTTGTGTAGTAATTTATCAATTTTCATCCTTGATAGTTACCCTCCCCAAATTCCAACCTTTGCGGTCATATATCATTTCTGATAGCAAATATATAACAATGCCTTGGAGTGCATCCTTTATAAGCATGATGTTAAAGAGAGCTTGCAGCATTGATAAATGGGAGGGCTATAGCAATCCAATCTATTACACATTTATGATTTATAATGTGTTGCTATATTCACATCAGGCCTACATCACACATGAAAGGGGAGATCTACGTGCATACCTTGTTATATCGTCGTTTTGTAGCTTGCAACTTTTGACTATTTTCTATCCAAACTCTTGGCGCTTGATCCACCATTAGTTTGAGGACCGCTGCTGGCATTAATAATAAAAACGGGATTAAGATTCAATCATCGAACTTTACAATTGAGATTGTGATTTCTAATACATTAGGACTAGAATTGTATATTAATTCCAATTTGTGGGTGTGGGTATCTGTCAGGTATTAGCCCTATGATAATCTATCTATAAATCAATCAATTAAAAAAATATTTTTTCAACACAAATAGAAATCCTTCCAGATCTGTAAGAAGACACATGCACCTGTAATACTTGTATTAAATTCCCTAATATATCTAATTGTTGGTTTAAGAAATCAGAGGATCGTAATGCTTTGGTATAAGACAATCATAGAAAGAGATAAAATTTGTAAAATACCACACATAAGCACACGGAAAAAAAGCTCGCCAGATATGAGATACAAACTTAGACAGTAACGACTACATTGGTAGTTGTGAACAAATCCAGATGGCCTTAAACATCTTTTTAACCAAACACTGCGACGCAAGGGATAAATACTACAATTTCCTATGAACATTACTCAAATTAACCATCGGACACATACGAATAACTTAGATGGTAACAGCCCGTACAGTGTGTATGGACAGATCCAACAGAATCGACGACCAAAAACTAAGAATGGAATATATTTCAATTACGACCTAAACCTCTTATTCATTAATAAGCAATAAGCAGTCATATGCGCTGCAACATTATATTAAGATTTCGGCCATTGTTACCCTGGGACTGAAGAAGTTGTTCCATGAGATTCATCAGATAATCAGGCATTGCTACTATTGTAGCAGGAGCGCTAAAAGATTTCTAAGAAATTGGCATTTCATGAACACGTCGATAATATGGATATTGATTGATGCACAAAGCTTGTGCTTCCATTTATTCCCTAGTAGCATCTGGTTTCTTCACCAAATCCTATACAGTACAAAGTTTTTTCCTTCTTACTCGAAGAACTCCTTATGACCATCATGAGTATTAGAGGCGTTAGACATCGAGCCGTTGGAGTTATTCTTACGTCATGGTCATCATACACTATACTTGTATATAGTTTGGGCTTGTATCCTTGCTCTGGTAAGCAAAAACATTCATATTATTAGATTTTTTATTTATATTAAAGAATGAGGGGGGCGCACAATACTTGTAAAGTTAGGTCTTTCAGAGGCACTTTTTTTATGCTTGCAGCATGCTTCTCTCAAAGATATTGTCGAGATTTTGGATCGAGCCATTGGCTCTGATACCATGTTAAAGTTTTTTTTAAATTATTTAAAGTTGAGGGCGTGATTATATAAATTTTATTTATGAGTGTGTACTGGCTTTTGATATAAACGGATTCGAACAATAAGACTCAAGCCTTATTGAGTTTTGGCCCATCTTATATTTTATATCCATGTACCTCTCAGTTTTTCCAATGTGGGACTTTTAGTCTTTCACATCTCAGCACTTCTCCTCATGTGCAACCATCACTTTTACTTAATGTGCTTATCACGTGGATTGCACAATACTTGTAGAGTTAGGTCTTTCATAGGCGCTTTTTTATACTTATAGCATGCTTCCCTCAGAGGTATTGTCGGTATTTTGGAACGAGCCATTGGCTTTAATGCCATGTTAGAGTTTTTTTAAATTATTTAAAGTTGGGGTGATTATATATATTTTATTTATGAGTGTGCACGGGCTTTTGATATAAACGGGTTCCAACAATAAAACTCAAGCTTTGTTGAGTTTTGGCCCATCTTATTTCTTATATCCATGTACCTCTCAGTTTTTCCAATGTGGGACTTTTAGTCTTTCACATCTCAACACTCCCCATCACATGCAACCATCACTTTTACTTGTGTGCTTGTCACGTGAATTGCACAGGCACTTGTTGAACTAGGTCTCTCAGAGTCACTTTTTTATACTTGTAGCCTGCTTCTCTCAGAGATATTGTCGATGTTTTGGATCGAGCCGTTGGCTTTGATACCGTGTTAAATTTTTTTTTAATTATTTAAAGTTGAGAGGATGATTATATATATTTTATTTATGAGTGTACACAGACTTTTGATATAAGTGGGTTCCAACAATAGGACTCAAGCCTTGTTGAGGTTTGGCCCATGTTATATCTTATACGCATGTATCCCTCATAGTTTTTCAATGTGAGACTATTTTATTCTCACATATCATGTCTCAATTCCTTGTCGTGAGATCATAGATATATATATCAAATTTGCAAACAAGAATAAAGAAGTATGGAAGATAACATCTTACCAAACAGAGATTGAAACTTCTAGTTACATTGAAAGAAATCTGTATGATGTATAGTATCGGTATGAAATATATACACATGTATGAGGGCATTTCTTTCATTTAAGAGGAGTGTTGGAGTCAAATATTTGCTATGTATATGTCAGGAGAAGCTGTTAACATTCACTGTGTTATTGTGCACACTTATGTTGTGTGTATGTTCTGCATCCAGTTAAGCAGGACATGCATGCACCATCAAGAAAGCAATGGCTACAAAACTTGGAGGTGCATAGAAAGAGGAGCGCAAGGCGCAGCATCAAATGATTTGAAGCTCAGTGCCTGATCCCAAAACATTCAGAATTTTCTCCAATGAGGTATAATTAGGACAAATTAGACTAATATCCAACTGTTTTTTCGACAACCTTTTCGGTGAGTCGGTTTTTCCAACTCATATTTCAGATAAGAGTGAAGATGATTAACTAGAACCACGCTAGTTCCACATCAAACATACACACTTGTAAAACAAACACATTGTGGTTAAATTATAACATGCTCTTCAAGATGATTAGAATGGAGCTGCAAGTTGGTCTACTCTTGGCCTTGTTTGAGGCCGTGATGGGAGAATTTTATTTAGCCAAGACCTCGAAGTATTGAATAGACACGGACCGATTGTTGAGTCTCTATGAGTTGCCCCAATCAACCTAGCCAAGCTCAAAGAGTCGATATTATGACTTTTGTACACATCTCATATAAACTTGATCTCCGCCAAATTTTTGTATAGCAAAGGTAATAGGCTTATATCAAAAGGCTTAGAATAAATATAATACAGCTTTGAAGGTGAAAACACTAATCCAAGAACTTTTCCATTTCTAACCTCAGTACCCTATGTGATAGCCTGAATAAACCTACTCTTTGGGACAACTAACACCGAGAGCATCCAATTTCATTTTCGAATATGAACAGAATATTTCCATATGGTGCTCATACTAGTCAGAAGAAGTTACAAGGATTAGGTGGGGCTTCATGCAGGTCAGAAGTTAACAAATGTACGTGTACATCATTGATGATGTGTTGCGCAAATTACAAAAACTTAAACACAACAAACCTATTCATTTTTCAAATGTCACTCTCCATATATATTTCTTTGTTGATTCAGTAATGTTTATGCCAGAAAAATTCAAGGCAACGAGAAATGCATCACATTTGGAAAAATCACATAGGAAAGAACTTCTTGTTATTTATAGCACTTACATAAATATCAACCTTGGAAAAGTTAATTCTGTTGTCAGTAAGTCGCATATTATGCACTTCCAGTCTCCCAATTTAACCTCCAAATTTAATAAAATAAATGTTCAAGTTAATCATTGAATTGCATGAATTGGAAAATATAATTCCATATCAAGCAACTTACAACCTTTCAAGCAACAATGAAATCAACTGTCAAGTACAATTCTCCCCTGCCCTCCAGGTTTTTTCTTACATGTCTTTCTCGAGTGAGACCGTATAAAAAAATTAATGATATATAACTAGACAAATTATATAAAATTTCTGAAAATGTGTTCAACAACAACAACAAGCCCTTATCCCATCTTTTAGAAAGAAACTCAGTAACAGAAAAAATACACAGCAAATATCAAATGACAGGAATCACTTGGGATCTACTTTAGTATTTTGAGCTCATACTATATTTATTTGTTAATGAACTGATACTGTGACAGGCGTCAATCCGACCTCATGTAACTAAAACATGTATTTCTTAATCATAAGGATGCAAAAAAGAAGACCCTGCCTAAGAGAAAAGAGGTCGTTCATCTTGGTGTAGACTACATAGGATGACATGTTTACATCAAATCCATTTCGACCCATATTACAACCAGGGAAATGATAGGAAAGGACCATTTTCAACTTCAGACATGCATATGATTAACGCCTACATAATTCAATGTATTCATCTCAAACACATAATGCAGATATTTATCTCGACTAGATAAGAGAGCTTGGGCTGGAAAGAACTCACATAATGTCCATGACTCAATGCCGCTGCTGATGCAGAATCTTGAAAAAGCCATAACAGGTCATTGCCAATATCGGGTATCAAAACAGCAGAAAACAGTAATAGATCTCCGAACTGCCTGACAATATTTATAGATTTTATCCTTGTAGAGTGTTTTTCGTCGCCCTATTGAGATAGGAATGCGTGTGCTTGTCAGACATGTACAGATTCCCCTTCCTTAGGGTAAGCTGGAGTTTATTGATTGTAGAGATCCGGGTCTCCGGCAGCCGCGCGCTAAGCTGCCGTTAATTACCCCTTGTCTTAGGAGCAAGGGAACCTCCGATTGACGGATCAAACTGCTCATGCAAACTCAATGTGCAGTATGCGCGTGTTGTGTTTTAAAGGTGTTTCGGACGCATCGAGAGCCTTGGAGTGTTTATGGGGGTCCCGCTACCCGGATAGCGGGCTAAGGGTCAAGAGGGCTAGCAGCACCTCGTTAGAAAAAAAAATTCAAAAAAAATGTTTTGAGTATGGAAGTGTGGGAAAAAGATAGGTGAGGAGCGTCCTGAGGACGCGTGAGACGGCATGTGGCCGTAGGACTCCAGCAGGTCACGCGCCCGGCACACGGCCGTTGTGCCCAACGGACCACGTAGGCAGCGCATGTCCGCTGGAAACACCAGCGGAAAAAGAAACTTAGCCCCCACACTGGGAGTTGAACTCCTAAGGACTTAGAGTTAAACTCGTAAAAAGAGAAAGATTTTTATTTTTTATTTTTTTTTGAGTTTGGAGGAGTTAAACTTCTAAACAAAAGATTTTTATTTGGAATTAAACTCTCAAAACATTTTCGGAGATATTGAAAAAAGACCTCTTTCTCTTTCCTTGAGCCTTGAATCCTCCCTTAAACCTTGAATCCTCCCAAAATGGTATTTTTGGAGATAGGTCACCTTCTTCATCCTCCCTTTCTGTTAGATCTTGGAGAAAAAATGGTGAGATTTAAAAATCTCCCCTATTAGAGATTTGATAGGAGATTTGAACTCCCCTTCAAGCATTTTATGGTGAAAAATTATTTCTTTTTAGGAAAAAAAAGGTGAAACTCTTGATTTAATTCAAAAAAGAGAAGTTTAAAATCTTGAGAAAAAAGAAGACATAGAACCCTAAAAAGATGGAGAGAATGAAAGTTGTTATTGATTTTCTCATCATGTTTACCTTTCATAGGCTACACACTTTACATATATCCCCTTGCACTTTTCCAAATAGCACTTTTGCCTCCTCATACCTCATGTGCTTATTTCTTTTTGCACATAAGCCATGGTGTTTGCAAAATTTTGACTTTTTGCCCATTTTTAATACATTTATTTCTAAAAATTACATTTAAACTAATTTATTGCCTCCTTTTTTGTATGGAGCCGGCCCCTTCCACGCTCGGTCGTGACTTGGGCTTGGCCCCACATGGCTTGGGGTTGACTTTGACTTTAACTTAGTTAAACGGGGTGTAATTTTTATCCCAACAAAGTGCCCTCGTCAATAAATGCACACCGCGTATATGGGTTGTGTATATGAAATTGATGGATCTTGTTTTATATGGTGATTGATTTGGTTAGATTCATTTTTGACGACGTGGAAGGTATGTTGCCATTTTTGCTACTTGGACGGTCGGTGCTGCCATTTTTGCAACTTGGACGGTCGATATTTGATTTGACTTGCTCCGCTTCTTGCAGTGTCAGGGATTTGATTTGACTGGCTCAGCTTATTGCGGTGTCAGAGTTAAAATTGACTTGCTCCGCTTCTTGCGGCGTCATGATTTAAGGTTGACTTGCTCCGCTTTCTGCGGTGTCGGGGTTGAGTTTAACTTGCTCCGCTTCTTACGGTGTCGGAATCTGATTTGATTTGGAGTTTCTTGCCCGTGCTACAGGATTTTTGAGCTTTGAAGCACTACTGGGTGGGACATTGATTTAATTTGTTTGATTTTCGTTTCGTTTAGTGAAACTTTTGAATTTGGATGGGACTTAGAATTTGGATTTTGTTTGGCATCAGTATCGCTAATACTGGAGCGTAATGCCATGAGCGACTCATCATTTATCGTTGCCTGTTGGGGAGCGATGGCTTAGAAGACAGGTCTAGGCCCGCCACCTAAGGCTTTTCAATTTTATGAGTCGTAAGACTCATAAAACCATTTTCTCCCTATGATTCGAGAGAATCTCGTAAGTGTAATTTCTCCCTAGAAATCATGAGGATTCATAAATGTGTTGCTCTTTTATGAGTCGCAAGAATCTCACGCAGGGATATTCTCCTCACAAGGTCAAGAGGACTTTACGGGTGTATTTTTATCTCATTTTCACGAGTTTACGCCCTTTAGGGTTTCACAAACTCGCCAGCAGTCCTGCTGTTTTTACTCACAGAGCCCTTTTGGGTTTTCATCCGTACCCGTTTTGCTTGTGGACATAGAGTTTATTTTTTTACATTGGTAGAGCTTCATCACCGGTGGAACTTCAGATGTAGGCTCGCTGATGGGACTTGGGAGAGATGGGAGTCATTTACTCCTGTAAATTGTATACGGTTTTACAGAATGTATGATCCAGACCGTAAGACTAATGTACTCAATTCGTCTGCGACTTCGAGAATTCACGCTTAGTATTTCTTGAGATATCAACCATTGATTGGTGGCATAAGCTTTTCTCCCTTGGCATTTATCAGCTGATAGGATTCTCCGTCATACACTTTTTTGATAACGTATGGCCCTTCCTAATTTGGCTCGGCTTTTCCCTTGGCATGTCGATTGGGGATGATCGATCTTTTGAGCACCAACACCAATTCGTTTTTCTTGAAAGCGCGGAAACGGGTCATCTTATCATGGGCCCGTCACATTTGGACTTGGTACAGCTCCAGATTTTACTGTACTGTGAGTCTCTTTTCTTCAAAGGCGTCAAGCTCTTCGAGCCGAAAAAGAACGGTTTCCTCCTCCGTCAAACCGTGCTAGACAATCATTCTTAGGCTTGAAATTTCGACTTCAAGAAGAAGAGTTGCCTCCACTCCGAAGCGTAATGAGTATGAAGTGGACTGAGTTGGAGTGCAGTGCATGGTACGACATGCCCACGCCTCGTAGAGTTTGAGATTTCAGTCTCTCTTGTTGTTAGCTGAAACATTTTTCCTCAAGAGCTTACATAGAGTTTTATTGAAGGCTTCAGCTAGCCCATTAGCTCTTGGATTATAGATGGAGAAATATCTCCAGTCTATCTTATACTTTGTAGCGAACCTTGAGACTTTAAAGCTCTTAAAAGAAAGCCCATTGTCATAAATGATTCTTCTAGGTGTACCGAAACGGTATAGAATATTATGTCAGAAGAACGTCAGAATGTCTTCTATCTTGACTTCTTTTAACGGGACAGCTTCAGCCCATCTGGAGAAATCGTCAGTTGCGGCCAATATGAACCAGTAGCTTTTGGATGACGGAGGATCAATTAGGCCAACTATGTCGATGCCTTAAACTTCGAAGGGCCATGACGCCACCGTAGGATGCAAAGGGTTTGGATGCTTGTGGATGAAATCACCGTGAATTTGACAGAAATGACACTTCTTTGCATACTCTTTGCAATCCCTTATCACGGTAGGTCGGTAATACTCAAGCCGTTTGATTTGAAACCGCGTTTTGGGGCCAGATTGGTGAGCTCCGTAGACGCCCGATATGACTTCTTTCATGACTTTTTAGGTTTCGACCGATGACAGACACCTGAGCCAAAGTTGGTCATATGATCTGCGGTATAGCGTATTATTTACAAACACATATCAGAGAGCTCTCTTCTTCAGCTGAACCCTCACACGTTTTTCTTCGGGCAGCTTGTCGTATCGAAGGTACTCTATGAATGGCTCTCTCCAATCGGACTCGTCCTGAATGATCAGAGTTCTTCGATAGGATTGTTCTCTTGTTCTACGCTTTCGTCCTCTCGTAAGGAGACTGGAGGCAGAATTTGCCGGTTTCTGACTGTGATCAGAATTTCATCCATGTCGGGATCAGCAAGCTCTTTGGCTAGGCGAGCGAATACGTCGACTTTTCCATTCAACGCCCTATGAACTCTCGTTAGTTCAATGTGGGTGAACTGTTTCATGAGTTACACTACGCGGCTGCTGCATCGAGCTAACTCGGGCTTATATATCTTGTAGTCGCCACTTCTTGGTTGACGATAAGCTGGAAATCGCTGTAGACCCGTAACCGAAGGATCTCTATTTCTATGGTAACCCCCAGACCAGCTATCGGAGTTTCATACTCGGCCTCGTTGTTTGTGCGAGACTCGGTAAAAACGAAAGAACGTTTCAAGGTTCCTCCCGAGGGTGTGATGAACACCAACCCTATTCCTGGTTGTATCTGCGGGGCACTTGATTTGCCAGAGTACCTTATTGATGAGGCTCTATCGAATTAGAGTTCCGAACATGGCTCGTTATTCTCGAGACGTAGTGCTTGTTCGTCAGGCAACTCGCAATTTAGCGGTGTCTCTTCTAGTATGAGATGAGCAGTAAGGAAGTCGGCGAGAGCTTATCCTTTTACTGCTTTCTGATAAGTATAAACTATATCAAACTCAAGCAGCATGATAGCCCATCTTGTCATTCTGCCGGCAAGACTTTCTTTGGTCATTAAGTGTTTGAGCGAGTCGGCTTTGGAGATCAGCATGACCCGATAAATGAGCAGATGGTGCCTTAGGTTCTTCACGGCGAATATCAGGGCCAGGCACTGCTTTTCGATCGAGAAATAGTTATGTTCCGTCCCGACTAACGTTCGACTGAGCTGGTAAAGGGTATTTTCTTTTCCCTCCTCGTTATTCTGGACAAGAAGCATGCCGAGTGACTCATTTAGCGCGGCAGTATAGAGAATCAACGGTTTATTTGGAATGGGAGCAGCAAATACTGGAGGGTGCAGCAGATATTGTTCGATACTTTCGAACGCTTCATGACATTCGGCGTCCCAGACAAAAAAGAGCTTCTTTCTTCATGAGCTTTGAGAAGAGCCTACATCTCCCCGATAAATTCGAGATAAACCTTCGTATATAAGCAAGCTTGCTTTGAAAGGATCTCGGCTGCGTCAAATTCTTCGGAGGAGGCATCTCCATGATAGCATTTATCTTCGACGGGTCAACTTCGATTCCCCGATGTCAGACTATACCTAAGAATTTTCCCGACGACACGCTTAAAGCGCACTTCAAAGGATTCATCTTTAGATCGTATTCCCTAAATCTGGTGAAAACGGTCCTGAGGTCTTGAATGTGATTAGCCTTAGTTTTAGTCTTAATGACCAAATCATCAACATAACATTCGACGATTTTATGGATTAAGTCGTCAAAAATCTTGGTCATTGCCCTTTGATATGTGGCACCTGCGTTCTTCAATCCAAACGGCATCACCTTATAACAGTATATACCGATCAGGGTTCGAAATGTTGTATGCTTCTCATTCTCAGACGATATTTTTATTTAATTGTACCCAGACAAACCATCCATGAAGGTGAACAGCTCGTAATTTGAGGTGTCGTCGACCATCATTTTCATGACCGGGCGCGGGAAATCATCTTTAAGACATGCCTTGTTGAAATCTTTGAAATCGACACAAATCTGGATCTGCCTATTTTTCTTTTTCCCTGAGACGATGCATGCGATCCAATCCGCATATTTCTCTTCTCTGATGAAACCGGAATCGATGAGTTTCTTGGTTTCCTCGATGACCTTTTCTTTTAGCTTCCTTCTCATTCTTCAAGGAGTTTGTTTAACTGGCTTGACATCAAGAGATATAACCAGCTTATGCACGGCCACTTCAGGGGAGAGACCGAGCATTTCTTTGTACGTCCACGCGAAGCAGTCGACAAACTCATATCATTCTCTCTGACAAGAGCGAGCTGATGTAAGTCGGCCTTGGATTATCGGACGTTCCCAAATCAATCTCGGTTAGCTCGTCGAAGGTTGTTTGTCCGCCATCTTCGAGCTCTCGAGAGGCTTCTTTTGGCTCGGCTAGCTCGTCGTCATCATTTGACCTTTCACAGGCTTCATCAACATGGATCATGTAGTATGTTTTGACATCAGGTCGAATGAAACCTATACCCCTTCTATCTAGGACCCGTCTATTGATGAGTGCTCGGACCTGAAGTAGGTGTCATAGCCCTTCATAAAACTTCGTTTCGGAGTCCCGTTTGATATAACCGACACCCGCACTTTTTAAAATATTTCCGCATCTCGGGCTATCAGAGATTGAGGACGGCTTTTACACCTCTCATAAGGAAGGCACATGATAGATAAATCGTCCAGATGCACGACAAGAATTGACCCATAAAATAGGATGCCCTTCTGTCCACTTTTCCTTCCGGGAACGTAAAAGGTTTTCAGCTGGTCCACGATAGAGACTGACAACGCATCAAGCTCTTTGCACATCTGCTCCGGCATTCTTGTGATGGTTAGAAACCCTTCTGTAATTTTGAAGGTTTCTCTTAGGTTCGCTTTTTGTATGAAAGCCCAATCTGCACAGCTGTTGCAAGATGGGTCATTCTCTTCTGATTCATCGGTGTCACTGGCTAAATGAGGACAAATTTTGTTGCCGGATGGACCTTCAATATCAGACTTGTCCGTATCGCTGCCAAGATGAGGGAGTTTTTTCGAAAGGACG
This sequence comes from Agapanthus africanus, assembly GCA_030015575.1. Classification (NCBI taxonomy): domain Eukaryota; kingdom Viridiplantae; phylum Streptophyta; class Magnoliopsida; order Asparagales; family Amaryllidaceae; genus Agapanthus; species Agapanthus africanus. The sequence continues at coordinate 461,845,080 of CM057338.1, forward strand.
GACTCTAGCATCAGACTCATCAGTGTCACTGCCGAAACGCGAACGCATTTGAGGGTTTTTACTTTTGAAGGTAACAGCCGGCTCAGATTTGCTTTTATGTTTCGGGGCCGTTCCGTCTTTGGTCAGTTGTGACTCAGCATTTTGGAGGTGCACGAAGTACTGAGAATCTTCATATCAGACTTCATGTACACCGAATAGTTGGATGTCTCCATCAATACGTCTTTCTTCACCGTTTTTGCTATTCTTCATGCACTGATGGAGAGTTGACAAAATGATACCATAATCGTGGAGCCACGGCCGTCCCAGTTTTATAAGACGTGTCGGCGTCGATCACATATATTTTAACTTCGGTTTGCATATCCCCAAATTTAATTGGCAGAGTTATGGACCCCAGAACTTTCTGGCAGTTTTGATTGAAACCTTGAATGACAATCATTTTCCTTAACAGATGTCGGATGTCCATTAACAAACTCTTCAGAGTCCGCAAGTTCATGATATTCACTGAGGACCCGGGATCAATCAATATACGATTAATCCAGTCTCCGTCGCTGTACTCTATCAGATAAAGCGGTCGGTTGTGCTCAGTTGTTCTCAGTAACGGGTCTTCATTCTTAAATGTGACTGCGGCTGTATGCAGAGTGTACTAGATCTCTTTCATATTAATTTCCGCAAAACAAGCCTGATATCGCTCAAGGTTTTGCAGGGCATGAATGAGAACATCTCTGAGCTCCTTAGATAGGACCAGAGCGTCATAGATGCTTAAGAGAGACGGAAACTTCCGGAAGTGAGCCAAGATATTGTAATCTACTGGATAAGAGCTCGAATATTTATGAGTCTGCTCTACGCCATTTTCTTCATTAACGACATGATTTTCTTTCTCTTTCGGGACGTTGCCTTGCTTTGACAGTAGAACCTTACCGTTTCTGAACTAGATTTGGTTGGCCTTTATGGCGAGCTCCCCGTCCTATTCATGAAAACAGAGTTTTTTTTCCGAGTCGCTACCAAGATGGACGACGTAGCAGATCACAATAGAGATCTCGTCATCGAAGTCTTCTTCTATCTCCTCCAGAATCTCAGCCGCTTCTGCGGAGAAGAACTCTTTCAATTGAATTAGAGTTCTTTCATTTTCCTCGTGGTCTTCAAGAGAATCGATTTACCTTTGAATAGTCGATTTCCACGCTGACTCCTTATATCGAGCCGCACTTTTCTTCTTCTTAACCTTTTCAGACTTTGAGCCCGATCAAGCCGAATTGGTAACTGGAATGGTGGGCTCCTTTTGCCCTTCCCATTCAGTTCTGGGCTCTTTCTGAAATAGTTTTAACATTTTTTCGTCTTATTAGATATGTGCATACTCCACAGAGACTGCGACGAGTCGGATTTATTTCTCGGGGCAGCGGATTCAGCTGTCTGCTTCCAAAAGGCTTCAGTTCTGTCTATATAAAGTTGGTGGTCGCGGCTTGATTGTTCACCAACACACTTTTGGACAGCTCAATCTCTCCGATTTTGTATTGCTTTTCGACCCGGTCTTTGAAAATTGAGCAATTCTCAATCGCATGGCTCACTACTCTGTGGTACGGGCAATACAGGAAATTGTCGGTCATTTTTGCGTCATGGGGTCTCTTTGACTCCGGCAATTGTAGACTGTTGTTCAAAGCATTTATGAATATCTTGCGAACCATGTCCCTCCTGAAAAAGTAAACCTTTTTCTTTTTCTCTTCTAGGGAAGGCCCTTCTCCTCCTTGCACTGGCTTTCGAAACCGATCCGTTTTTTGTCCGTCCGCCTTTCGCTTGTCTTCATTGTCAGACGCATTGAAGGCATTGGTATTATTAAAATTCTCGTTTTTACGGTTGTCGTCCTTTCGGTTCTTCCAAGGCTTGTCACTCGGAGAGTCCGAAACAGACTCTTGCTTCGAGTGTTCCAACATTTAAACTCTCTTGATCAGCTCTTGAAAAGTCTTGAGATCTGTTGTATATAAGAATTGGACCATCCAATTACTAAGGTTCCCAATGAGAAGGCTGATGGACTGGTCCTGCTCCAGCGGCGGTTCGCACTTGACCATGAGAATGCGCCATCGGACGATAAAGTCTGTGTTGCTTTTGTGTTTCCCGGGCTTAGTCCTCACAAGGTCAGCAATGGAGATTTTATCACTGACACTCATGAATGTTTGCCGAAACAGAGACTCCATTTGGGCAAAAATAATGACGGACCCGTCTCGTATGCTCGCGTACCAGTCGAAAGCGACACCGGTCAGGCTATTGACAAACTGACGAAGAATGAATGCATCATTACCCCCTGTATTTCCGCATGACGCCTTAAAGTGGGCAACGTGCTGATTCGCGTTTTTCGTCCAGTTAAATCTTCCGAACTTAAGAATGACGTAGCCGGTAGGAAACTCGATCAGATCGTACTGTGCGGGGTACGACCTCCCGCTGCTTCCAACGTCTTTCTGGGCCTTGGTTTCGGCCACCAATGTTTTAACTTTGCTGGTGACCAAACCCATTATTCGATCTTGTGTTAGCGGGATGGCGTCATTTGGGGCCAAGGCGTCCCCAAAAGCGGAATGTGACCGGCTTTCGCGTGGCTCGCCCAAACTTGGACCCAAGGGGACAGACATCGATTGCTTCGGGTTGTTATCGTCCGGCTCATGAGTAGAGACTTGCGCTTATTTGGAGGGCGCCCAAGCAACTTTAACCGTGAGCTGCATCACGACGTTCGTTAAGTCATTAATTTTTTATTACAATTTAGCCATCTCTTTATCTTTACTCCTGAACTGTTTTCGGAGCTCTTGAAAGAGCAAGTCCTGAGACGGAAAGTCGGCTCTTCTCGCTGTCCGAGCTTAACTCCACATGGACTGAGAGGTCTTTCTGCCTATCAGCCTCATCAAGAGGGTTTTCATCGTCATACGGAGGCAGCTGATCTTAGAAAATGGCAGTCACATTCAACCCAGATTGGGCTTGGGATGTGGCGACCCCATCTTTGGTTTTGCTGCGAAGGTTGTCGTTGGGACACGTGCCCGCCATGTAGACCGTATGGATAACATATTCGGCCATCTTTTTATTACTGGCGGCTGAGTTTGCAGACCGTTGTCGTGGCCCTTCTGTTTCGGAAAAACATAATCGACTGAAGACGGTTGGTCTAACTGGGTTCTTGAGTGGCGCTGGTGCTTCTTTTCTGGTTTTGCCCCTGCTTTCCCCGCGGCACAGAGCGCCTGATAGACTCTTAAAGAGACGGTATCATGCCTTCTATGTTGGGGCTTAGACACGTCTCTTTGTAGTATCATTCGAATTGTTGTCTTCTTCATCTTGGCGGTCATGGTATTTTTCTGAACCACTTTACGGGTTCGAAGAATTGTTAACTTTCACTGCCGAATCAGCTGTCGTCGCGGATAACCCTGTTCTTGAAACCTCACAAAATTCAACTTGGCCGAAACTCTGGCCCTCTTGTTAGCTTTATATCTGAGCCGTTTTGGCTCAACTTTTCTACCTTGAGAGCTTGGCAGGCATCTACTTTCCTGGAAGCCGCCGTAAACTGATTAACAGAGAGTCCAGAAAAGACGCCCGATCGTGAAATTGTTAAGGACGCCGTCTGATCTTGACGGAAACGCTTTGTAGCTTCATTGGTGTTAAGGCCTTGCCTCGAGTCCGGAGAATGGAGAGCCGTTCAACTGCAAATTTGTGCTTGGGATAGGGTGACTATGGCGTTCGGCCTCCTGCCCCTTGAGATCGGTTTGGCCTCTTGGCTTGCCAGGGTTTCCGCCAAATGAACGCTTCCGGCAGGATAGATGATAACGGAACCAAATTGACGGGACGGTTCCTTCCATTGCCAACTGAGACTTGCTGGAAGGATCACGTGAACATTAATCTTGACCACGTACGGGATCGGAATCAACTCAGAGATCGAACTGGTCCTTGGAGACATTCTCGTCGAGTTTGAAAGTTGCGATCGGAAAAGTGTTATGCTGCACAAATAAGCATGATTTCAGTACAGGCAATCGATATATATGTTGATTGAGTTCGCATGAACGTTTAAACCGAAACATGGGAGAAAAGACAAGGTCTCACCGAACGTGCCAGAATATGTTGAGTGTTTTTCGTCATCCTATTAAGATAGGAATGCACACGCTGATCAGGCATGTACAGATTCCCCCTGCTTAGGATATACTGGGTTTATTGATTGTGGGGATCCGAATCTTCGGCAGTCGTGGACTAAGCTGCCGTTAATTACCTCTCGAACAGTCATATGTTTAATGATATTAAAAAAACGTAATCTAACAATCATATATTTAATGATTGTATCTATCTTACGCATAATGAAGTCATGTTGTTGTATCTTACACATAAATAAACAAAAGAATACCAGAGAAGACAAGGAAATCAACTAAACGCTAGTTTCAGTAATAAGATTGACTAATGCCAAGAGTTATCAACCTGGTCCATGTTAAATTCAAATTTTCCATATTAAAAGCAGCATAAGATCAACATTCGTAAAATTAAGAGCAGTAGAACAGAAGCCTGGCATACTAAATAACTGTTCAGCAAAATGAGGCCACTATCCACAGGTAGTCAATATGAACAATAATTAGCAAGGATTAGCACAGCAAAAAGATAAAATAAACAAACTATTATCCTAATGTTGATTCGCAGACCGTTCCATCCATTCATGCTCATGCTCCAGGGCTCAACGATAAAAAGTTTAATCGTGATCTCTTTTGTGGGGGAGTGTCAAAGTCCTTCTCCAAAATGGATTGATCAAATAATCCATCTATCCCATTCAGAGATGAAGAAAGATTAATGTTGCTGTAATGGAGATAAACATTCTTAAGTTCCTCTAAAACATAATTCAAATTAGCAACAACTCGCTCGAGAAGTTTGTCCTGAGTATTCTCAGCACTACCATACGACCTCTGAGATGAGGAATATAAATTAAAGGTCCAAGGAAATTCTGTCCTCCAATGAATGAGGTGGCCCCCCTTCAACGCTTCTGCAACATCCATTATATCGGCAGCCATTTTCTTCCTAAGTTTGTCCTCAGAAATTTTCTTTCCCTTAGGCGAAGATGTTAGGGATGACATAGCTGAGGGTGAGCCTTGCAAAAGTAATTGTTGGCATAACACTCCACCCACTGATTCATCAGTATGTTCATCAGCAGCAGCACCATCGTCATCACCGTTGTCGTGGTTAAAACCATCATTTGTGGTGCTGTTGCTGACAGCAACTTCATCTTGAATAACATCAGAGTCATTAAATGCGTCATCGGCATTGAATGTTAGGGATCCATCATCATCATCATCATCAATAGCATTTTCATTATACTCACCGGCTTCAACATCCTCACCATCATTCTCGTCAATGGCATCATCATCCTCATCAGCATATTCGTCACCTTCGACAGTGTTGGCATCATCATTATCATCATCACTATCATCCTCATCACAATAATTAACAATAAGGAAATAAAAGGCAACTGTAGCCAGAATGGCTGCATATCCAGCAAGACACATCATCAGGTTCCTTCTCCTTTCCCACTTTGTGTTCCCATTAACAAGCTCCATCTACATTGTTTATAACAGTGATAACTATTTAAAATAATACCAGGCTCTATGATTAGCAACTTAGCACAACAAAAAAATCATTGATACAAGTAGATTAGAACTCTGGTTTTTTGTATACACCTAATTGAGGACCATGATTACCAACATTTTATATTAAAAATTTGTGGGAAAATCCTAGATTTGTTATGTTTGTAAGGATGAGTCATGACTATGGTTACTGTTACAGTCGCCATTTCTATATGAGTATCTAAGAGGAACGAGAGACATTTCCCCGTGCTACCGACCAACTCATACCTTGAGACTTGGCGATTACAATGCAGCAAATGTTAATTCCCTTATAATGATTATGATATTTGACTAATCATCACCTCCTCTGGTGCTTGAAATTGAGAATAGTTGATTTTTTGCGCGGGGGGTCTCCATAGTCACCACATCTAATTACAGACTAAAAGGTTAGGGGCATGCAAATAAAAGATTCAAGAGATATTAAATAGTCAAAATAACAAAAAGGTAAACGGATAAGAAGCAAATAAGCGTATAATAATTGTTAAATATTTATATAACTCCGAAAAATGAAGTGGAAAAAGCAGTAACGTTAGCGGTAATAGTAGAGAATCTCAATATTATGAAATGATTATAGATGACGGTTTGAAGCAGACCCCGACAATTTTCTTTAAAAAAAATGGTTAGTTTGATATACCACACCCAAAACCTTCATATTTGTACAAAGATTACCTGCAGCTTGGTATTTTTCTTAAATACACCAAAAAATTATTGGTCAACTAAATAGCCCACTCTGTTAGAAACTTGGGCAGCCCCGTCTCATCCTCCCTCGACCCCGTCTCTTCCCTCGACTATCAATTTAACCCTTCCACTTGATCCATCCCTGTCTCCTCTCAAGTTAGTTGCATTTGGCTTGATTCAACCCTTCAAGGTATTAATTTGCATCATTTCTCAACCCCATCTCCTCTCAAGCTCTAGTCTAGATTTGCTGGTATTAGGGTCAATTATTTGCAGATTGCTCAATTTGAGGTTTACCATATTATATAGTGAGTTTTGATTGCATAGTTTGAAAATTTCCATTTGCTGGATTGCACAGTAAACATACTTGTCTATTACTGCCAATTGAGTGCACGGTAAAAAAAACAGCTTTCTTCGAAAAGCACAAGTCAGAAAAAAAATTACTGAAATCCAACTAAGCGCACCAAATCATTAGGTTTTCAGGATCCTAAATGAATCCATGAAGACAGAGAGGTTCAAGTTTACGGGATCGTAGAGTTTGATAGATGATTGCCATATAAATCCTAACAAAATCATGAGAAAAGGTTCGAGTTACAGCAGCCTAGGGTTAGGGTTTTATGGATCGATGCATTCAAGATGAATCCTACAAATGGATGAGAACAGAGAGGTTAAAAGTTTTGCACGATCTAGGGTTAGGGTTTCGGAAATTTACCTCCTTTTGCCCTTTTTCCTCTTCTTCGTGATCTAGGGTTAGGGTCTTGGTGGAGAAATGGGGGTGCTTTTTAAAGGCAGGAGTAACTCACTTCCGAGGACGGCTTTCCTGTTTTTAAACTAATTTCAGTCGTTGGACTTTAAGAGCGGGAAAACACAGAATATAAATTCCGATCCTTAAACTAGCAATGGATTCAAATTTCTTTCTTTAGTTTTCAATGGAAAATTACATAGCGGTGGAAGCATCCCATTCAAACCAATTAATTTTTTCCTCTTCCAACTTGAATGGCGCAAACCAGGATCCATCTTTGATTTGCAATGAGATCTAAGGGTGTCCCCCCCCCCTTCTTTTCTTGCCAAATAGGGGTTTTTAGAAGTCGATAATCGACGATAATCGACGAAAGCGATTTAGGATGGTGGGGGGGGGAATAGATGGAAATAACCCTAGCGAAACTATTTCAGCTCGAGTTAAAAATTTGACGGGAATGGAAATGATTGTGATTTTTTTAATAAGGTGTCGCTTTTTGGAATAATTTTTATATTTTTCGGAGATTTGCTATGCAGGTAGCACATCTGCAAATCCACTTGAATTTTTGTTAGTTTCTGCAGCATTTGTGGTGGGCTTGGCCTTATGTCGCAGTGTAAAATATGGACCTCTGGTGTTGGGCTAGCAAAGCCCATTATTGGATGTGCCCAGTACATTTTGGGGGTGTGGGGCCATCTTTAATTTTGATTTAAATTGTATAAAAGTCCCTAGTTTTTTCTCATATAGCAAAAAACGTATCTTGAAAATAGAGATAGGTGTCGAAGGCGGATAGAGAGATAGGTGTCGGTGTATCCGTATTGCGATGCACGCACATATCTTGAAAATAAAATATAAATGATATCGTTATAGAAATCAGAATGTATGAAGAGATAACTTCAAAACAGTTAAGAAATAAAAGTTTTTGTAATTTTAAAATGATACCGTCGGTTTTAGAGATAAAGTCGGTTGCCCACAAAAGGAGGAGGCATAAACAAATCCTGCATGGCATAAAACTAGAATCTAAATTTCAAGGGAAGTTTCTAACCCTCTCTCTTCGCCATTAAAACAGCAGAGAAGAGATAAATAAACGAACAATTGTCTAAAATATTAAGGGATTTTAGCAAAATTAAAGGCTATTCAGAATTTACAATCATCATTTATAAATAATTATTAATATTATTTCCACATGCATCGCATGTGCCATGACCTAGCCTAATAAGAACCAGAAGCGGATGCAGAATAAACTCGTGCTGTTTTATACCGGTCTTTAAGCACGCGGGGTGATGCATTTAATTAATTCAATATGTGAACGCTTAGAAAATAAAGATATATGTTAATTTTATTATTACTCTAAATAATCAGAAAGATTTGATAAATTAGTTATGGTTCTGTAAATTAATTTTTTTTAAATTATGAGAATTTTTATTAGCATGCAGCATGAGAATCAAAATGAGAATTTTAATTTGATGTCTGTTTTAAAACAGCGGAGCTCTATTTGCGTCTCATAATTAATTTTATTTATTTTTTCCATAAACACTATCCTCGCAGTTCCTGGACATCATTTTTGAGCTAGGATTCCCAAGAAGTCAAGAAGCGCGTGAACTCTATCAAAACAAAACCCCAAACGCCACGTGAGGCCTGACAGCCTTAACTTATTATAACCATAACACATCATCAATTTTAGGATTGTTAAGCAAGCCGGGATTTAGATGGTTGGGCTACGTTCAATTTTCCAAACAAGCTTGAAATCTTTTCCAACGCTAGGCTTATTTATTTGTCGAACGAGCTTGAACGAGATTTCATTAAGCTCGACCATCGAGTCTATTTTAAATCTAGAAAATACTTCTAAATAAGAATACAAGAATAAACATATAAATATTCAATACTCAATATTCTTTTTGACAGATTGAACAGTAAGAAATACTGTTGTTATTATTAGATGAACGAGCTAACGGGTGCTTAAAAACCTATTGATATATGGATTCTTTGATTATTCAGCGTAACGATATTTGACTAGATGTTTATTATGATTCAAGTTTCAAGTAAATATCGGTGGGTTAATAAATATGCTGTGAATAAGTATCTATTTTATTATTACTGCTAAATAGTAGTTAAACCATAAACTATTCGAGCCATAAATGAGCCGAGCCTAAACATGAACCAAGCTCGAACAGGCCATGTTCAAGCTCGGTTTGTTTAACTATCAAACGGGTTTTTATCGAGCGGAGCTGCCGAGCTCCAAGCCTCTTTAAGAGGCCTTGCTTTGCTCATCATCAATCGGCCTACAAAAGGTCGGTCGAAACCAGTGTTTGATGTTTCGTTGCGCAGCGGATCAGGCTGCTCCTTTCGATTTCTGGGGGAAGATGTGTGGGGCCCACCAAAGACAGGCCTTTTTGTGTGGGACCCGCATGGCTTACGGTGGTCCTGAGGAACACTCGCTTTCAAGCGAGATTGGTGGAAAAGATGGCGGAGAAAACTAAGGAATCATTTTCCATTAAATTGTTTCCATGGTCTCCGCGTCTCAAACACAAAAATCTGCAATAGTTGGATTGTTATCAAATAAGTCCCTACAACTTTTTTCCTTGCAAAGTCAGTACTCTAAAAAATTCTGTTGTGCAGCCCTGCGAATTTTATTTTCTCTTCTTTTCTTTCTTTTGTTTGTTCTGTTGTAAATTCGTGATGATTGACAAAAGGGCCTAAAGTTTATTTTGTTGATAATTAAGGCGTAATTAAGACGGATAAATCCGAGCCAAGGGAAGATGGACCATGAGAGAGTTGGCACTTGTGTGAATACTTGTAACGTTATCATGCTCGTATTTTGTGCCATGGATGTAAGTTAATTTGGCCAGACCATGTAAGTTCGGTGTTTTTCTGCTTCAGTCTGATTGGCCTATCTTATGAATTTGGTGTGAAGAGGGTTCCCCAACACAGATGTGGTCCGTCTTAAAAATCAGAATAAAATTTATGAACCTTGCAAAATCACAAATATAACAGTTTTGGTGTGCTCAATGTATATATAGAATCGTCATGCCATGTACCAAAACTTTAATTTTAATGTATAATTTTTTTGAATTGTTTGGTATAATAGAACTTGTGTGCCTTGACCTGATCATTGTGGAATTTGGTAGAACTCCACGTTCTTGCTTTCGGGTCTGGTCTTCTCTCTATACTGTTTGCTATTTGCAATTTGCAAATGGATAATTGGAAAAATTGCACCTCACTCAACGTCTAGAATTGGTACTAATGTGACCCTAAGCTTGCAACTTAGTTAATTAAACAAGTTTTGGGTTTTTGAGCTAGATTTTGTAGTCACCACTATAAAATAAAATAAATTAATAAAGAATATCATTTGTTGTGCTTTTGACCAAGGCATGCAGCATGAGCTTTTCTTTCACCTTGCGTAAAGTTACTCCTCACCCTCTCCTTTCACATTTTCTCTTATGGTTTTCTTTTGGGATATGACGATACTCATAAGTGGGAATTCCTCATATCACGACACGTGGCAAATGACTTATCATCCACGACAGCCTACTAGACTCCTGAGGCTACCAAGGTAAAATCAGTGTGGGGACTCCACCTCTTACCCACGAGCAATCTGGCAGCCGAACCTGTACCCCTCCTCTTTTGCTCGTCTTCGAGCTATTACAGAGCAGAGCTTCCTCGGTCTCCCGGCTTGTCTTCGAGCCATCCGCCGAGCTAAGTCTCCCCACCTCTCCCGATCAACCGATAACGCGGAGCCCAAGCGCCTCCGCAACAACCACGTATCTCGCCAAGACGAGATATCCGCCGCCCCACACCCCGCGTCCCAAGCTGGCGCATGTTACGCCCTGCTTCCCACTGTACGGTAAGGAGACGCGGCGTTTTTACTTCGAAGTAAACATGCTAAGCGTATCTAAGTAATATAAAGCAAAATGTACACAAGAGATATGAATATAAATAAACAGCAGCTTTTATTTATTTAACAATTCTTTACAAATACAACTGGAAATGTAAATACATGAATGGAAAGCAATGTCTAAATAATGGCATAACTGAAATGAAAAGTATATACAAGTGCCTGCAGCTCTGGGTCGATGGCAAACTGCTCCAAGTCCTCAGTACTGGGCTCGATCTCTAGTGAGTCCGATCCACCTGACAACATTCCAATGAAAGAAGAAAAGAAATGTCGTCAGCGAACAATTGCTCGGTAAGTCCCAAAGATGAGTAGAGATAGAATAAATAGAAAGAGAGTATAACTAGTAATGTTTGCTTATAATTTTAACACAGTTGTTTGTAACCTGGTACAAAATATATCAGTGTATACGAGAGGAGTCCTACTATTCCGGAGACTAAGGTATACGGAGCACAAAGAACCGTTCAGCCACGGTACAACGGCAATGGATATTCAGGTTAGGTGTATTATGGCTACAGTCTCGTACCACTTATACCACATTTCGTACCAATCTACCCCTTAAAACCCCCGCAATGTCTTTTGTATTGTTTGTATTGTTTTGTTATATAGATGGATGACTTGCCAAAATCATGATATCAATGAATGGAATGGATATAAATGGATAGTCATGTAAATGGAGTATATCCATGGTTCGGTTCGGTCAATATAGATTGATATAGATTGAATAGACGGATTCATATTGAATTGTAGTTTTATACTTGAATCATATTCAAGTTAGATTAATTAGATTGAGACTCGGTCTGAGTCAGACACTTAAAAAGAAATTGAAGTCCTGAATTAGTTTTGATATTATCGGTAATTGCTGTATATGGACGGCAGGATTTGGGTCTTTTTTTCCAAGATAATTACCGTGTTGATAACACCGTTTTTAGTTTTTCTACCTTAAATAGGCAAGCACCCACTTTCTCCGGCTCCCCGAGGCTTAAGGGAATTGGTCCCGCTTAAATCTATGTTTACCAGGGTCCTTATTGTAAACTAGTATAACCTGAGGGGGTTTATATAAAAATAGTTTGATATACTTTCAAAATACACCTCAAGTATTTAATTATCGTCTTTATGGTTTTTCATAGATGTATATCTTATAAAAGTAAAATTTCTAGTGAGTAGAACCTAGTTTTCATTGTATATGGTATTTTAATGAAAAATTGGAATTGTATTGTATTGAAATGGTACGTTCATGTAATTGTGATTCCTTTGATTTAGAAAACATGGAATATTCGTATAATATATTTAAATTAGATCTTTTGATAATACTCATATATATATTTATATATTTAATAAAAATAAATTTTATTAATTTTGTAGAAATCTCATTTTCTTAAAAATAGCATTAAAAATTCCATCGAGATCGAATGCTCCTTGCGGAGGTCTGCATCTCGCTCTACTAGGCCCGAGGACGTGTTATAACCCGCACCATCCCGATCGGGGTTCCCCAAAATGGGTTTTAGAGGCGTATTTGGAAGGAATTTAATTAACACTCTTTTTAAAGAAAACGATTTTGTAAGCTTAGGGTGTTTATTTGTAAAAGCGTATTTTCTCATAATCTAGAATTCCCAAGTTCATCGTGCTATATCCAATATGTGTGTTGTGATGAGGTAGGTCCTTACCTCGTGAGTTTTCTAAAGGTAATACAAGTAGATATGTTGAATTATGTCGAAATATAAAGTATATGGTATTTTACTGTATAAATCCTATAAAAGTTGCATAAAAGATTCTTTTGAGATGAAACTTGTTCTAATGTGGTTATTTATGTTTATTAAACCTTATGAGAGAATATTGTATTTTGTTATTTAAGAAAAATTGAATTTTTAAGGAAAAACGAATCGGAAGTCAGATTAACTCCGCTTCCGACGAGTTTTGAAAAATGAAAGTTTTAAAATAGTAGAAGAGGAGGAGAGAGAGGACTTACTAGCTATTAAGGTAGATGGGAGAAAGGGGAAGAGAAAGGAAGCGTCGGGGCGTCGTTTCGTCTCCGGATTCTTCTTGGAACGTCGCCGGAACTTCGCCTCTTGCTAACTCCACTTGCACAACTTGGGACTTGGAAATTTTTGAGAGTTTTTGTAATGAAATTCTAAGCGAGGAGGGGTGAAATAGAGTGTGGTATTTATAGGGAAAATTAGGGTTTAGGATAATGAAGAATCGGATTAAAATGTGGATTAATGCCTATTTTTAAATTCTCTGGAAAATGTGCAGAAAAATCATACAGTATGAGGGAAGTGAGGTAGGCCAAGGGATGCTAGGCAAAAGAAATGGGGACCATCCCCTACGGACGGCTCGGTGGTACCGGTCCCAACCCTAGATCCCACCGGTCGAATCCGGTAGGATGGGGTGTGGGATTTTGCCACGTGTCTCTGTCGCCTCATATACCCCAGTGCACGTGTTTGTTTATTCTGTAACTTTTCATTATACGTATAGTGCATGTATAAACCCTTGGGCTTCTAAAAGATTAAAAGAAAAATTAATAAAAAGATAATGTGGCCGGGGGATTGGATCACAGGGGCTACGTCACAGCAGTGCAAGGCTTTACCAATGAGCTACAAGTGTTTTCTTGCTGTTCAAAAGCAAATCAAATACTTATATTGTATACAGGATTGCAAATACTCCATTTGTACTTTAGCTTTTAAATAATTTTCTGTACATTGAAATTGAAGTTGTTACAGCGCATCCCATCATTCATGCAGGAATAACGTTGGGAGCGTAACTGACGATGAAGATCTCGCACCTGCTCGCTCCATGCGACCACTATAAAAAAACCTCTCAGACGACTCAGGTAAGGCAATTTAACTCCAATAAGCCACACTCTGCCAATATTTCTCGACTCTAACTTAATCGTCGGAGGGTCCTACGGTGGTCACCCATCCCGGGACTTACTTGCAGGTAGCTCGGCTTCCACCTCAAACTCAGCCCATTGAGATCTACACACTTTAAGAGACAACCTTCAACTCAAATCTCAACCGTTCAACAACGCTCATTACAGATTGACGGAGGACAGCATCTGAAGGAGATCATACCCTCCATCAGTTGGCGCCGTCTGTGGAAACGAAAGATTCTTTTTTTATTCCACCATAAAAGTTGATCTTCCGCCCTCGATCCAATGGCGAGCAACGACCGCAACGATTCGAACACGAGCCGTCACAACGGAGGTGGGAGCGACTCGCCTCCCCCCTAATGTCATCCACGCTTTGTCCGTCCGGATAGACAGGCTCACATCGCTGGTCGATGCCCTCGTTCGCGTTCAAGCGGCGGGCCCTACCCACCAGACCGCGGCTCCCCCTCCCCGGGATAACGACGTCCACCGAAGGATGGACGGGCACACTCATGCCCTCGATCTACCTTGCCCCCATCACAGCGCCATCGAGTGCCGGCGGGCCGACTCTGGCCACCTTAACCCACACGCAGTGATTGATTCCATGACCCGCTGGCTCCGGACAGCTCTACGCCGTGGTCCCTGGGAAGGCTGGGCCGTTACTCCGATGCCCGTCGCGCATTCTCTCTCCCTGAGGAGGTGTCGGTCAGCTCGTCTGTTTCCAGGCACAACTGACGCCCCCACTCACGCCAGGACCGCACGAAGGACGAGCGCCGAAACTACCCGAGAAGGGCTGTTCCCTGATTAAAAATCAGGAAAGGACTCAGAAGAGGCATCACGTGCTCACACGTGACCAGTGGTCACGTGTTGGCACGTGACGTTTAAAGCAGCGGCACAAAGCGCATTCAAGAAAAAGCTCCAGAAAAGGTCGCGTGCTCACACGTGACCAGTGGTCACGTGTTGGCACGTGACGGCTGAATAGAGGCCAGAGAACGGAGCGCAGAAGAAGAGAAGCCCATTCCAGGGGTCACGTGCTTACACGTGAGCAGGGGTCACGTGGCCACACGTGACCGGCTTTAAAAGCCTTATTCTTTAACAGAATTAAATTCTGAGAGGAGATCACTCAAATCTTTCCAAAATAAAGAAGGATTATTTGGAACCGTTGAATTAAGAATCTAAAGGTGATTAAATATCACCAATTTATGGAAAAATCTCGGACATGGAAAGATTTCCCCCTAAATCTAACCGAAATAACAAATAGATATCTTTGGATTTAAAATCCAATGGTGAATGAAATTCACTTAACAATCTAAAGGCCCAGATTAATGATAAATATAAATCAAATCTCTCAATGAGAGATTTACTTAGCAGATTGATTCTTTTCCTTCTCCTATAAATAGGAGCCAAGAAAAGAAGAGAGGGGACCTTTTTTAGAGACCTTTGGATCTTTTTCTTTTGATACACAGAGTGAGAGATACAGAGCCTTTGATTCTCTGCAAAAGGAAAACCCTAGGTAAGAGAAAGAAAGGGAGGCTTAAAAAGAGAATTTAATTCTCAAAAGAGTTTAACTCTTATAAAAAGAAAAGAACTTAGTTCTTTCTCTGGTCGAGGATCTGCAAAGTGCACATCTCCCCATGAATTGAGAATTTAATTCTCATTGGGTTGAGATCCTGCCATGCAGATCCAAAACACAGAGGAGGAACTGAGTTCAGAGAATTTAATTCTCACAAAATGATAGGAATTCAATTCCTTTGAGATAAAGTTAGGGCTTAACCCTATGTTATGGGAATTTAATTCCTTCAAAATGAACGGAACTAGGGTTTAACCCTAATTGAGAATATAATTCTCTCAAACTCACAGGAATTTAATTCCCTTAGGAAAACAAATTAGGGTTTAACCCTATTAAGAATATAATTCTTCAGAAGAAAACGGGAATTTAATTCCTCTAAAGTTTAGGGTTTAACTATATGAACAGAACTTTAAAAACATGGAGAGTCACGTGCTACCACGTGACCCCTGCAAAGACCCACAGAATAGAACTCTGAAGCAGACATCTCACGTGTTACCACGTGACTCCTGCGAAGATATATAAAAGAGAACTTTGAGGCAATACCTCACGTGCCCCACGTGATCTCTAAAGCACACACAAAAAAAAAAGAAACAGAAAAGAGCTTTAAGGCGCCATCACGTGTCACCACGTGACCCCTAATGAGTATTCTAATAAACCAGAGCATGGGCCCCCATCACGTGCCCGCACGTGATGGCTTTCAGAGCTAAAAGTGTTAAACACTTATCTGTAGAACAAAACAAAGAGAAGAAGGGCGCTCTCACGTGCTACCACGTGACCCCTCTTGCCTTAGTGTTTAACACTAAATTGGAAACTCTGTATCCGGTGTTTAACACTGATTCTCCTTAGTGTTTAACACCAACTTGTCAATCTTTTCCCAGTGTTCAACACTGTTGGTCTCTAGTGTTTAACACTAGCTTTAGCCCAATTGGCTAAGTTTCCAGAGGCAAAGCCTCTCCTCCAATGAATCAACAGAGGGCCAATATCCCAAAAATGATTGGACTTAGCCCAAGCTGGCCATAAGTTCTCAATGCAAGCTTAACTGGGCCAATGGGCTCATAATATAATAATTGATCCTAGTATCCAAATTGGACTACAGATCACTTAATCTACCTCGGGTTAAGGGTACATCTCTTCACTCCTTTGATACTTGGCGTTGTAATTTCTCAATTGTCTTCAAAGAGGTGACGGGTCCCGATGACCACACATTGATACGGACTGTGGGGTCCTTAAACTCATGGACTATGAGGTCCTCAACCTTGACCGAGATGTCTTAAAACTAACGTCGGACTGTGGAGTCCTTAAATCCATGGACTATGATGTCCTTAACCTTGACCGGAATGTCTTAAAACTAACAACGGACTATGACGTCCTTAACCTTGACCGTGATGTCTTAAAACTAATATCGGACTGTGGAGTCCTTAAATCCACGGACTACGACGTCCTTAACCTTGACCGCAACGTCTTAAAACTAACATTGGACCGCAATGTCCTTAAACTACCTATTGACCGCAATGTCACTAAACTAAACAACAGGGCTCCCCTAATCGCTCTCTTGTCGGATCTAAACGATCCCGTTAAGTTGATCTTAGTCTAAAACTAGACTAACGTATCCTTAACAAACGTTTAAGTCGATCTTAGTCTCAAATGAGGTTAACGTACCCTTAAACACAACCCCCAAACCCAAATCTAAGAAAGATACGGATTTGGACTAGTCCACGCCCTACGGGCGACGACATAACTCAGTCTCCGTATACAATCCACGGGCAACCAAACACAAATCAAACACACACGACACGAAGTGACCATCTGGAGAAGAAGAAAGTTGTTACCGCAATGCGGTAGCGTAATTAACTGCAGGGGCTTGCGCCTGCAGGGAAGAGCGTCCCCACAATTAAAAACCCCTCAAGCGAGGGGGAATCTGACGAAGTCCGCTACATAGGACGCATCCGTCTAAACCTTCGATACATGGAGCCATAAATCAACTTGGCATCTTCGGAGAGGTAGACGGATAGCACCAAATAGCATCTGCCCCGAATCTCAGGAAAGACGTTCAGTCTTGGCCGTCTTTCGGAGGGGAACAAGGGCCTCTGATTCGTATGTCAAAAATATTTCTAAACCGCAATCAAGAATGGCGTCGCTTGGTAGCTAGCCGGTGAGTACGGGTCGGTCCACAGGGATTTTGTGTTTTCCTAATCGCTTTAACGAGTTAATTCCGATGGGTGTCGGATTGATTGATTAAATCTAAAAACTAAAGCTATGTAGATCTAATCTTGCTAGGGTTAGGTTTAGGTTAAGTTTGGAAAGTCAATAAATCTCACCGCTTTCTATACCCATATTAAGATCTATTAGGAGTTATGGTAATTATTAATAGAGGGGATTAGAACCATCGGGAAGATATTTCTTCCTCTAGCTTCTTGTCCTTCCTTTATCAATCCTTACCCTAACCTCCATGGAAAACACGCTCAACCGGGCCTTTATACTACGGTATCACCGCTACCTCGTGGGATAGGGTGCCGTAGGGAGCGGTATGTGCATGTATGCGTGGAGTCCTATGAAAATATATGACGGGCAAGAAAGGGGTGAGAGAGATCTTCATCTCTCAAACCTTCCCCAAAACTAACCCTAACAAGCGAGGAGACTACTCGCTCATTAGGGAATTGAAAAACATTTATATAGGGCAGAGAGTAAAAGATCTAAACTATCTATCTAGGGCAAGGAATTAAATCTAAAGTAGGGCAAGAATAGAAATTACCTAAGGGAGATAATAAAATTAACTAGGGCAGAAAATAAATTAAGAACTTACAAAATGATGCTCTCCAAAAGAAATCTGAATTTTATTAATGAAAGGAGGCATGAACTAATACAAAGAATTGGATCTATATTTATAGGACATAGAAAACCCTAGGTTTACAATTGCCGCATGTGTGCTTTTACAAAAATACCCCTAGGAAGACTAGTCAGCGCCGCCTCTAAATTTTGGTAAAATTTTTATTCCCTCCGTGCTCTAGACGGCCGCGGAACGGCGGCCGCAGCCAGGGTTTGGCTGTGGTTCCGCGGCCCAATATTGGTCTTGAAATCTGTACTTTTTTGGGCTGGCTCTGGGCTTTTTGTACTTCCTGTTTCTTCAGTACTTTTCTCAAATTTGCTTCTAGGTTTCTTCCAGATCTCCCAGTGAATAATTGCAGTGGACTTTTACCGTTGCTTCGAAATCTTGGACCTTGCATTGCCTTGTTCTTTGTGAACTGATCTTTGTGTAGGCTTGATCAAGATCCTTCTATTTGTTGGTCGTAGTCTCACTTTTGCATTGTCTTTTATCTTTTTCACTGTTTTTGCTCCAAGAACCTGGAACCTGTACTATGTAGCAGACATGGGTCAAAAGCACCTGTTTATTCGTAAAATGCATAAGAATGGGGAATATAATAATGCAATTGTTGGAGATAGTGCCCTCAGAGTCAATTATTGGATCACAGGTACGTGATTACAATGATTGATAGAGGACCTATACCGTTAGAACAGTCTTACTCAAGATGATAGTATGCTATCTGGTTTACCTTTATCATCGTGTACTGCTTCAGGTGAACTTACAGGTCACTATTGCGCGTTGATAGAGCCCTTAGGATTCTTGCTTGACAGCCAGCAGTATGAGGGCGATCATATACGTGGGAGCTGGGGTCTATAAGCACATCCTTAAAAGGTCCCTAGTCGTGGGAGTTTTCGAGACAGGGCATCGATACTCCAGAGTAGACTAGTGTATACAGTCGAGATCCCGACGAGGGGCGGTGGCCGGTCTCACAAGCCACTGGTGTCAGTTGGTTCACCTAAGATGTATACAGGTGCTCATTGGGTTATGAGTACACAGGACAGGACTCGCCGGGAACATGCTAGTTGGTCTTATACCTGACGTCAGATAGCAGTTCCCTGATGACATGTGTACAGGTTAGTTCATCGACCTGAGATCGTCATTTGTCTCGTGTGAGTTCCCACTGTACTTTGATCACTACCCTACCACGCTCAAAGGAGACGTGCAAACAGGTTTTAGTTGGGTACAATCCCGAGCCACATGGAGGCAGTGAGCGGATCTGCAGGGGTTCATCTCTCCCGGTATTGGGGGTGAGGTCGCGCTGTGTCTAGGAGAGCCATTACACGAAGTCCTTAGCCAAGGCAGGAGATTTACTGGTAGGTATTCCAGTAGTATTGTCACGCCCCGCTTCCCAGTGTACGGCGAAGTGGACGCGACGAGGTCCGCTACGTATGTACTCAGAAGTACATACGCTAAGCGTAGCTAAGCAATATAAAATATTACACAAGAGACAAGAGTATAAAAAGAACAGCAACTTTTATTTATTAACATTCTTTGTACAATACATGAAAGGAAATACAACTGAAATAAAAGATGCCTAAACAGTGGCATAACAGGAAATGAAAAGTACAGAAAGGAAAAGTGTACAATGAAACTACAGTGCAGGGTCTTCAGTAAACTGCTCCAAGTCTTCTTGCGATGGCTCAATCTCTGCCGGGTCCGAATCACCTGACGACATTCAAAGAAGAGAGAAACAGAATGTCGTCAGCGAACAGGTCGCTCGGTAAGTCCCAAAGATAAGGGAGGAAATAGACAGACAGTAAGAAAGAGAGAGAGAGAGAGAGAGAGCTTTTACTGTTGTATTATAATATTATAATATTGTATTAACGTTTTTGTTTGTAGCCTGGTACAGAAGATGCCAGTGTATACGAGGGGAGTCCCACTTACACCGGGGACCTTGGTAACCTGTAGTACAAGGCTCCGTCGATAATACCACGGAACAACGGCATGGATGTAATTACGTCTTAAGTGACCACCTCGTGCCACCTTTAACATATTCCGTACCAGTCTACCCCTTGAATCCCGTGATGTCTTGTTTGTATTGTTATCTTGTAAAATTGTATTGATTGTAAGATTGATTAACTGACTGACCGAAACCATGATATCAGGAAACGGCTATAACCATAGAGTCATGTAAATGGAATACTGGGAATCATGTAAAAGGAATATCCATGGTTCGGTTCAGTCAAGTTATATAGATTGTTAACTGGATTCTGGGATTCATGTATTCATCTTGAGTTGAAATATAAAGAATATAGATTGACTTGAATTATATTCAAGTCAGAAATAGTCAGACTCTAACCCGAGTCGAACTAGAGAAGATAATTTGAAGTTCTTCATTTTTTTAGGGGCCTTATTGTAATTTATAAAACTTGAGGGGGTTTATTGTAAAAATACTATTGTATATTTTTCAAAATACAACTCAAGTATTTAATTATCGTCTTTATGTACATACAACAATTTAATGATCAAGCTAAATATGTATACATGTTCGAATAACATGAAATGAGTCAAGTATATTATTCGAGTAACTACCATAAACAATGCTGTAAAGAAATATTATGTACGACTAATTAATCAAGTCAAACGAATGCGAGAACATAAACAGAAATATGGCTCTAAATGTTTTGCATGCATGAGTTCCATTTTCACCTAAATACGACTACCGGTTTGAGAGATATATATGTTTTCGTATCGTCGCGCAAAACAGATCAGAATCTATTCGGCACCGTCACATATTTTTAAAACGCAGTTTGGGTTAATTTATATCAGGTTTTAGGTTACGAAAATTATTAGAAAATTTTAGGTATTTTGAAGTAATTATCCAAAACACCAAGATTCATATGATTTGGATTTCTGAAACTCTAGTTATGATCATTTTAATATCAGCGTTTAAAACAGAAATTCAGATTTCTGGACAGCAACTATATATTGTATTGCAAAACCTATAACAGCTTGTTTCATGCATTCCTAAGTAATATAATATACAGAAAATTATAGTTCTATCAATGGTGCATCTACACATCTAAATTTTGTCACAAACGGACATCGGGTGTTCGAGTTATGTCCAATTTAAAAACAGTGTGCGAATCGGAACAGATTCTGTCCAGATCCGTCACTTAATATTGTAATGCAGTTTTCTTTATCTTAGATAGGTTTTCGGTAAAACTATAGAACTAAGAAAATCTAGATCATTCGATGTAGATATCAAAAACACCAGAGTTTGCTCAATTTGGATACCGGTATACCAAGTTATATGTCCTAGAAGTTGACCGATAACTGCAGTTTTCTGTTTTACGATCAGTGAATAAATACGATGTAATTCCTAAACCGTTATGCGGATCGATCTAAAATTTTTACAGCGTGTACAAAATAATATATTATATCATATGTAAATTTCATGAAATTTTCAGAATTAAAAATTAATTTAAAAAATTATTTTAAAACTAATGGTATTGATATGTCATATGTGAGAAATGAGAAAACCATGGTATTTATTCGTAACTTCATTTTTTTTTTTACAAACTTTAAATAAAGTGATTTAAAATAAAACAACAAACATGCACTCCTAATTGGTCACTATGAAATGTTAACATGTGAATTGAGAGTAATGAAAAAGACTTTACAAACTATATATGTGTGTATGTTTGTGTGTTCATTATTTATATATGTATCCATTTAATTAATTATTTAGGAACTATGATATGTCAAGGGAAGTTTTTCATGGCAATATAAAACAAGAGAGATATAAAGAGAAAAAGAAAGAGATTGAGGAAGGAAAGAGAGAAGGGACTTACATGCACAAGCCGGTATTGTCACCGGGCTTGTCTATCCGCCGATAGCCTCGCGTTAGTAGCGAGACCTTCTTGAATACTTCTTCATGTTCTTCTTCTTGGACTCTAGGTGAAGAGGAAGAAGTGGGAGATAGAAAAATGTGAGGAAGGAAAAGATATAGGAGGACAATAAAGGTGGTGTAATGGTGAATTATGTATAATAATATATGCATTCAACATGAGAATTAAAAGAGAAATGAAAGGTCACCATTCAATTTGTAAATGAAAGGTCTCATTTGTAGGTTATGAGAAGAATAAAAAATGATAAAAATAATTGCAAGAATGGGGATTTGAACATGCTACTTATGGAATAACAATGCAAGGACTTAACCAATGAGCTATAAAGTTGTTCATGCATATATTTAATTAGAATTAAATATATGATGTTGCTTAAAAAGAAAATGGGCTTTTTAGATGGGCTGTGGAGAATAAAAATAATGGATTTGGGTTAAATATTTATGAAAGGAAAAATAAGAATGAGAAGTTAAAAACTTAAATATAAGAAAAAGAAATTGTACATAGAAAAAAATACATAATAGATTGAGAAATAAAATAATAATAAATTTAATAGAAAAAGGAAAATACCAAGTACAAATAAATACGGTATATTATTGAAGAGGGATAATACAAATGTATAAAGATTTTGGGGTCATTACAAGTATCTCATGGTGTTCTGGGCTACACTCCGACACGACTTGTACCGCTTTTGGGGGTCTGACTTTTACCAACCCCCTAGGCCCGCCATGCGATGCTCATAGACGAACGGTCCGGACTGTACGGATATTGTCACTGACAGGCTCAGTAGGGTGTCATGATGAGTTCGGTCATCGACGTCCCTTTTGGTCATTACCTGGTTGCCCGTTACGTATGGCTAATACCTCTGACGTGCTAGTGGTTAAATCCACAACCAAAGTATTGATAAGTCTTTAGAGTCCCCCACAGACCGTTTTCTGAAGTTTCGGGCGAAACGCTGTAGAGGTCGTATGGAGATATGACAGGGTTCAATCAGATACGTGCGGTATTGCACGGATCATGATCGGACGGATAATACTAGCGGGCTTTGGTTTAAGCCGGATCCTAGTATTGTATAATGTAGATTTTGTCTCATTGCATTTGTATTCGGTCGGAATACAAATGCAGGTATGTATATACAGTCGCGGGGTTTTCCTGTAATTTATTATGGGATCAGTTTTCTGAAGTTGCCAGTCTGCTTTCCGTTTCGGCCATTTTTCTTTGTATCTTTCATTGGCTGAAATTTGGTGGAGGGGGTTATTTGCAATTGTGCAATTAACAATTGAGAAGACTTTTGCTTCATGATGGTTTTCATGATGGGTGTAGCTTCCATTGATTCCATGGTTCATGATTGTTTGACCTTTGTAGTTATGATGGTTGATGGAGTGTTGGACTTGTGTCGTGATCATTTCTCTTCATCATGATAACCCTTTCTCTCTCTTGCATTTTTTTTGGCTCACTCATTTTTGATCCTCTCATTCCCTCCTCTCATTCCCTCCTTGATGCATGGCCGGCCAAATGAGAAGAGGGGGCTACCAAAAATTTCATAAGGGGATTTTGGTTCTTTTCATGCTTTCAAATCCCCAAGTTCATCTACAAAAGGTTCACTTCATTACCTCCACTAAAAAGGGCAACTTCATACAACCCCATGAGACATAGAGTTCCACACTAATCTACAGCAATTCTTGGGCACGTCGGCTCGCCAACTTCGTGCCCGAGTTACCTCGGTCCAGAGGTGGGAGCTCGTAAAAGAACCCGGCGATGTGGTGCCCTTCCGACGAGGAGATGAAAACCAGAGATTCCGCGGGGAGATCGGGACGACGACGAGAAGACCGAAGGACACGGATCGCTCGGTATATCTCTCTACCCCTTCTCTTGTTAGCTAGGATTAGATCAATGGCCCAATCCGGGATTTTTGTGCGCGGTGGTGCCGGTTTCAAAAGTTAAAGTAAAATATCGTTTCTGCATTTTGGCCTCATTCAGACGGCCGGGGCACCGCCGTGCACTTACACTGGTATCAGAGCCACGCCATTAACCTAGTCTAGCTTGCTCTAACGTGTTTACAAGTTCGATCGAACAAAATTCCGAAACCGCATTTCCATTTGCATCAGTTTCTGTCGAATTATTTTTGGCTCGAAATTTTTTTCAGTACATTGCAGAAACACGTGCAGGGAAATTTAAGCATTCTGTGAAAATTTGGTCGCGTGACGTCACCTTTACACCGCGGAACCGCGGCCACACCCACGCATTGGCCGCGGTTCCACCGCTATCTTGACTGTTCATTGCATAAAATTTTTACAGTGGGCTCCTGAGTTGAAAATGGGGTTTTTGGGATATTCTTTTTGGGTCCTGATTTTCTTTGAGTGCTACAGTTGTGCTTGGGGCCCACTTGGGTAAATTTGATCGATCGAAAAGTTTAAACATGTTAGTTCACAGTATTTACATTATATCTGTGACCGTGAATGTCATTTGATCGGTAAATCCTGTCTAACTGCTATAACCCTTTTAGACGGATTTGCGAACGTGACATTCACGTTGATGTTCTGTGTTGTGCTGTGATGTTGCGGATTGGTCGTGGGGGATAGCCTGGATGCAATGTTAGTACAGTTTCGTTTTATATGTACATTTGATATTGCGGGACGAGCGTCCGACATGTGGACTGCCGTCACTGCCTGTTTGTATATTATTCTTTTGGGGCACGACCGGGCTGAGGTCGATCTACCCGTTGTATGTATATTTTATTTTCTGTACTAGGATTACCCCGCGGAGGGGTGCACGGATAGCCGGATTCTAGAGGGCAACGAGCCCGCATCTCATGGCATTGAGATGGAGGGGGTTTTACTCTAGAATTGGCGGGCTATTCGCCGCACTCGTAGGGGATACAGGTTGACCCAGGAGGGGTGCCCAAGTTACCGGATTCCGTGAAGTGCTGGGTGGTCCATTCACGTTGCTGAAGGGGGCTGCCTTGCTTCAGGTTTTGGCGGGTAACTTGCCGCGCCCGTAGGGGTCTAGGATTTCATTACACAGGCTATCCACACGACCAGGGGAACGTCGGGTTTCAGTAGCGGCTCTATGAAACCCAGGGATCCTAGATATCTGTATTATTCTGTGATGCTTATTACATTTCTGTGATGTTGCATTTTATCACGCCTTGAGCGAAATATTATATATTGATATATATACTAGTAGATGTTGTATATGTTTTGCATCCGCGCTAGTCCAGTCCCCGCTCTGTTGTTAGTTAAGTAACCTAACGGGTAATGACGGGACCCAGTGGCGAATGCGGATGGCATATACGTACATCATTATTTTCGTTCTTTATTGGTGTGATCAATTGATGGGACTGCATTGATTCGGATCAATGCAAGCTAAACAAACCTATTCTGATGTTGTTGGAACAATTTTCAAAAAGCTGTTATTGCAAGGACGTTCATTTTTGTTTTGCACAGTGGTATTCGGTTATGAATATCCAGCACCTCAGTCGACGAGGCAAGGGCCGAGATCCCTTCACCGGGAGTGACCCCTTGGACAGAAGTTTGCGTCAGGGCATTAACTTCACTATAGTCGTTTACTTTTGCTTTGCATCGTGGTATTCCGTTGGAATATCCTGCACCTCATTCTACGGGGAAAGAGCCGAGATCCCTTCACCGGGAGTGACTTCTTTAGCAAAAGTTTTCGTCACTATATTTTTATAAAAGCTATCTGGTTCTTTCAACGATATCAAGTTCATTACGTTAAAGGTTTTTCTCCAAAAACCATTCGTAGCCCTCCGTCGTTTCATATGGATAGTCAATGGTATTCAAGCTGTGTTTGTTGGCCAAAGTCAAGGCACAGTGTTTGGTAGCTATTGGGTGTTCATATGCAGCATAGATAGATGCGTTGGTTTGGGACAGTCATACTGCCTTGTTGGCCAAAGTCAAGGGTAGGTACGGATGGGTTCAAATTAACCTGGAGAATGACGGGTAGAACTTGACATGTGACTTATGATTTGTTGGCCAAAGTCAAGGTCATAAGAGCATGGGATAAAAATCACATCGGGAGTTTCTAAAGAAACTGGAACTTGCCAGATATGCGCATATCTTCTGGAGTGTGATAACGTGAGAGGATTCCGTCACGTTATCATGCGATGATAGTTGGATCCCGATTCCCATTGATGAGTTGGTTTACTCCTCGGGTCATCCCGACTAATTCTTCTTTCAGGTTTGGAAGAGAATTTGACGGTACAGTGGGAGGTTTCCTGATTAGATAAATTGGTAACCATTCTGATCTAGGTTAGAGTGCACGCTGAGTGTTTCTTTTCTCTCTCTCTTTGGCAGCGACCATGACCCGACCCTTGACTGTGACTCAGTGACCAAAATTAACCGAACCTTCTTAAATACTGGCTTTTGGATTGTCAGAGTTGCAAACCTCATTGCCACTCCTACTTTTACCCTTTTCTCCAGGACACCCCGTATTACTACGAACATCCACTTCCATTGGATAAAACCATCGTATGGTTATATACGAACTCGAAGGAATTTATTCGAGAATGGTTTCTGGTTCTGGAGAAAACGAATAGGACTATTCAGTTGTCTTTTCCTTTTACCTTCTCTCAGGTTGCGAGTGCCCCTTAGATTAGGGGATAGTACACCTATTACGCAAATTGGATAGTCTTCTTCCAAACCATAGGCAGGTGCCGACCGGTAGGGAATGAAGAAAACCAATTAGCCTAACGATGATGTATAGAAGGTGTTATGTAAAGACAAAGAAAGGGATTAGAAGGAGGGCAAAGTAAATTGCGACTGCTATTCACGACCAAACCAAGTATTTCATTACCACTCTCACTTCACTTTTGTATTTCTCCAGGGCACTCCGTATCACTACGAAGATCCACAGTTATTTGGATACTCCATCGTATGGTTATACACGAACTCGAAAGGAACTTGTTCCAGTTCGGGGATGGATTCTGGTTCAGGAGAAATAGGAATAAGGTTTATTCAGGTGTCTTTTATTGTTACCTTCTCTCGCGTGCGAGTGCCCTTAGGATTGGGACAATATACCCATTACGCTTATTGGATAGTTTTCTTCCAAACCATAGGCTGGTGCCGAACGGTAGGGAAGGAAGAAAACCATTTGGCCTAAACGGGTGTGCAGAAGGTAATGACTAAAGACATATGAAGGGATGTGGAGAGATGTCATAGAAATATACGGTTACAGTTGTGAATCTGGATAATGGAAAAGGCATTACTAGGAATACCCAGATACCCCATCGAAACATTTCAATGTTTCATTTTCACTGTGTACTGTTAAAAGAAAACTGATTTCCCAATTAGCCCTTGCTCCAGGGTATGTATTTACCAGGTATGATTCTCACATCTGTATAGTTTTACAGATGATGAGTGGGAGTAAGTTGTTAGGAATTAGGTGATCATCCTCATTATATCGGAATTCGTTGTAATTGGTGATATTTGAGGAAGTCACCTGGGTTGTTTGCCGGACGGCAAATATTTGGTTTTGAATATCCGCTGTTATGCACTAATTTCAAATTGATACATCTGTACGTCTATTTTTATAGAGTGAGATATACATTTTTGAAATTATGTCCATGACATTTACCTATATCAGTGGATGGTTAGGTAAGGAGCATTAAACAGCGGTGTAATTCTTCTTAATCATAAGTACAGTTTTCAACCTACGACACACAGCGAATGAGTTATTAGACTCAAGAGACTTATACAGAGTATTGTATGTTGTCCAGTGTCTATTAGGACAGAGGGATTGGTTCTCGTACTATATTCGGTTTACTTATGACTTCTCTAGTTTTTAGACAAGTGTTTTGTAGAAACACAAGGTCCAAGTTTTGAGAAGTTATAGGTATATGAATAAAGTAGAGAACCAGATGTTGCAAGTATCGGGATTCTTCAAGGTGATCGAAGATGTAGATACTTGTGTATGGTATTCAGTTGATAGTAATGATTAAGAGAACTTGCTTCTCTTTCAGGTTACTCATAATTGGAAGCATTCCTAAGTTGAGTAACGCTGATCGGCCTCTTTCCATTTAGTTGACATGTACTGGAGACAGTTGCATGATTTGAATCTGATTCAATTAAATCAGTGCCTCTGTTTCTGTATTGGATATAGAACAGTTCATATCTTGACATTGTTAAGGTACGAGGAGTTGTCCGGCTTATGCTTAAAACCAGACTCTGGATAACTCAAGGCACGTTTCTGTAATGGCTGTTTATGGGTTGACCCAGGCTATGACAAGGGTTGATTTTCTACCATCTGGAAGATCAATAGTGATATTGTTCTTGACTCGCTACAGTTTTAAGTAAAATGGATTTTTTCAGAAAACAGAAGTAGGAGTATGGTAGAACTGGAAGTGATTCCAGAACTACAGACGATTACTGAAAATTTGATAAGAACCTAAAGATTCGATCTGATTGACATTCCATTGGCCACTCCGCAGATTTGGTGGGTAACCTCAGGCACCCGAGAGGTACTCCGGTAGCCTCAAGGACGGTGACAGGGAGGTTCTTGTTTACCCAGACTTGCCATTGCTGTTGTTCCAGACTGTGAGACCCGGCAGGAGGATGAGTATAGCGTCGTTCTAAATTAGCTTTAGAAGTGTACGTCTATATGACTCTGCCAGAGGGTTGTCGTAGTCAGTGGGAGCAGCGGAAGCATAGTGGACAAGTGGCTTATGTCTATTTATAGACTAGAGCAGATATAGCGGAGATAGATCATCTATTTCTGACGTGACAGTCATAGGTTTGACTTCATCAGAATAGGGGATGGATCTGTTAAGAAGGTAGTAGCATGTGATGTCCTGGTATTTGGATGACATACACAGAGTAGGAAGTGAAATTCCTATACTACGATCGGTTATACTTTGGTTGTCACACAGTAGTTTCTCCACATGGGACTAGGATATAATATCAAAACATTCTGGTTACTGGATCTATGGTTTTAGATCTAGATTTGGGTAGTTTCCCAATCAGGGTACTTAGACAGCATTCTGAAGGTGTTTTCGAATGGACGACTCCAGGCACGGCAGTGTACCTATAGGTGAGGGAGTCACCCTCTCTAAAGGTGTCTTACAGACTAAAGGGGAGAGGGATGCGCATGATCGGCAGATCACTTGCTTAGGCAATTGAGTCAATCATGAGATGTCAAGTACCACACCAGATGTTGTTTTTGCAATAGATACAATAAGTTGATATTAATCCAATCCTGGAGAAACATTAGGAAGCAGTTTTAGAACATAAGTGGATGTTCTAGGGATATGATAACGGTATCCTCCTCCGGGAGACAGTTATCATTCCAGGCTTCCAAGGTGACCTGGATGACAGAGAGGTTGTCAGAGTTATAGTTTTCCCTCTGACAAGGGGCAGTATTTTGGACAGGTGGTCCAAGGGGATACTGAGGGAGGCATGATGCAGGATACTGATTAAGTTCAGTTGACGATACAGTCTGAGAAGTTTGGATTTGGAGTTCATTTATGAACTAGGTCCCATCAGATATCCAAACATATTCTATGATAGGTATTGCTCATTTCGGGAGATGGCTTTCTCCGCGAACTTGAGATAAAGAGAGACATAGAAAGAAACATTAGAGCGGATCCACTCACTGAGGCTATTCCTCGAACGCATTAGTCTCGCAAGCGGGTTTTTGTGAGACTGATTAGTAGAGGAGTTGGGTGTTCGGTATCACACGGGCTGTGAGTATGCGATATCGCAATAATTAGCCTTGAGTGCAAGTGGGAGATTGTTGGAGATAGTGCCCTCAGAGTCAATTATTGGATAACAGGCACGTGATTACAATGATTGATAGAGGACCTATACTGTTAGAACGATCTTACTCAAGATGATAATATGCTATCTGGTTTACCTTTATCATCGTGTACTGCTTCAGGTGACCTTACAGGTCACTATTGTGCGTTGATAGAGCCCTTAGGATTCTTGCTTGACAGCCAGCAGTATGAGGGCGATCATATACGTGGGAGCTGGGGTCTATAAGCACATCCTTAAAAGGTCCCTAGTCGTGGGTGTTTTCGAGACAGGGCATCGATACTCCAGAGTAGACTAGTGTATACAGTCGAGACCCCGACGAGGGGCGGTGGCCAGTCTCACAAGCTACTGGTGTCAGTTGGTTCACCTAAGATGTATACAGGTGCTCATTGGGTTATGAGTACACCGGACAGGACTCGCCGGGAACATGCTAGTTGGTCTTATACCTGACGTCAGATAGCAGTTCCCTGGTGACATGTGTACAGGTTAGTTCATCGACCTGAGATCGTCATTTGTCTCGTGTGAGTTCCCACTGTACTTTGATTACTACCCTACCACGCTCAAAGGAGACGTGCAAACAGGTTTTAGTTGGGTACAGTCCCGAGCCACATGGAGGCAGTGAGTGTATCTGCAGGGGTTCGTCTCTCCCGGTATTGGGGGTGAGGTCGCGCTTTGTCTAGGAGAGCCATTACACGAAGTCCTTGGCCATGGCAGGAGATTTACTGGTAGGTATTCCAGTAGTATCTCAGGGTGTTGTGGGCTACACTCCGACACGACTTGTACCGCTTTTGGAGGTCTGACTTTTACCAACCCCCTAGGCCCGCCATGCGATGCTCATAGATGAACGGACCGGACTGTACGGATATTGTCACTGACAGGCTCAGTAGGGTGTCATGATGAGTTCGCTCATCGACGTCCCTTTTGGTCATTACCTGGTTGCCCGTTACGTATGGCTAATACCTCTGACGTGCTAGTGGTTAAATCCACAGCCAAAGTATTGACGAGTCTTTAGAGTCCCCCACAGACCGTTTTCTCAAGTTTCGGGCGAAACGCTGTAGAGGCCGTATGGAGATATGGCAGGGTTCGATCAGATACGTGCGGTATTGCACGGATCATGATCGGACGGATAATACTAGCGGGCTTTGGTTTAAGCCGGATCCTAGTATTGTACAGTGTAGATTTTGTCTCATTGCATTTGTATTCGGTCAGAATACAAATGCGGGTATGTATATACAGTCGCGGAGATTTCCTGTAATTTATTACGGGATCAGTTTTCTGAAGTTGCCAGTCTGCTTTCCGTTTCGGCCATTTTTCTTTGTATCTTTCATTGGCTGAAATTTGGTGGAGGGGGTTATTTGCAATTGTGCAATTAACAATTGAGAAGACTTTTGCTTCATGATGGTTTTCATGATGGGTGTAGCTTCCATTGACTCTATGGTTCATGATTGTTTGACCTTTGTAGTTATGATGGTTGATGGAGTGTTGGACTTGTGTGGTGATCATTTCTCTTCATCATGATAACCCTTTCTCTCTCTTGCATTTTTTTTGGCTCACTCATTTTTGATCCACTCACTCTCTCCTCTCATTCCCTCCTTGATGCATGGCCGGCCAAATGAGAAGAGGGGGCTGCCAAAAATTTCATGAGGGGATTTTGGTTCTTTTCATGCTTGCAAAATCCCCAAGTTCATCTACAAAAGGTTCACTTCATTACCTCCACTAAAAAGGGCAACTTCATACAACCCCATGAGACATAGAGTTCCACACTAATCTATAGCAATTCTTGGGCATGTCGGCTCGCCAACTTCGTGCCCGAGTTGCCTCGGTCCAGAGGTGGGATCCCGTAAAAGAACCCGGCGATGTGGTGCCCTTCCGACGAGGAGATGAAGACCGGAGATTCCGCAGGGAGATCGGGACGACGACGAGAAGACCGAAGGACACGGATCGCTCGGTATATCTCTCTACCCCTTCTCTTGTTAGCTGGGATTAGATTAATGGCCCGATCCGGGATTTTTGTGCGTGGTGGTGCCGGTTTCAAAAGTTAAAGTAAAGTATCGTTTCCGCATTTTGGCCTCGTTCAGACGGCCGGGGCGCCGCCGTGCACTTACAGCAATATTATGGTATGAACAAATACCCCCAAACTTATCTTTTGCTCGTCCTCGAGCAAATCTAGTTTTATTCTCGACAAAAATCTAAACTCACTTTCGCAGGGAAACACGATTGCACTGAGCTCATGCAACAAGCCGTTAAACCTCTAGGTGTCCCTAGTAGGAGGAGTGTTGTCTCCTGAGGGTTTTCAGCGGATACTATCCACAAAATCCTATCAATTTGGCCCATTGACTTTAATTCTCCAATCAGGTTTTCTAACAAGGAATTCTATTATCTTCGACTCGTAAATTATCCATCCGTATTCTTCACGCTTCCTTATCATTTAACTTAAGATTATATATGTTCTGTAGACTTACTTAGCTTTCGGCATCTCTTAAGTTTTCCTCCTAAGGTTCCATCTCAACATAGGAATTTTTATCAACTCTATTAAAGATACAAGTTCTACTCTTCGCTCCTTTCTCTCATCTAAACTCCAATCACATACCCCTACGTGTGTGTATATATCACCCCTACACTTGGAAATTCAAATCAAGCAATAATAATCATGTCCGTTGTCCAAAATACTTATTAATTGGTGAATTTTTAAATGAATTTTGCTTACACATCCTTCATACGACCGTTAATACTTCTTGAGGTACCAACGACCGATTACAAAATGCGTTTGCACTTTAAAGCGTAATTCCTAGTCTTGCAACACCCAAGGCTTTAGCAGTGACTCTCAAACCAGTTGGTCTAAGGCACTAGATGATGAAGCACCCTCGCTAAATATTTTTCTATTTTTGCAGTCTTAAGTAATCATAAAAACCAGTGTTCATTTTTTTTTCTTTATTCACACTTGTATTTTTTTATTTTATTTTCTTCGTACTAAAGACTTTAGGCAAGAGCATTTTAAGGTCTCCTCTACTATTCCAAGTTTCAAGGTGCGTGATTGCGCAATTTGCAGGGTATACATTTTCAGAATTTAGACTTAAGTTAGGAACTATTTTTCAAATTTATACTCTAATAAAAATATCAATATTTTTCCTTTGTTTTGACTTAGCCCAAGAAGTGAACTCAAAATTTGTCTATTTCTAAATAAACTACAAAGACATATACTTTCCACCGTTAAACTTTAAGAAAGGTTATTTTTAGGGTTTTTAACTCACTAAGTCTAAGATCTAGTTGTTCCTAACTAGTTAACCTTTTTGTCAAACACAAATCAATTAGGCCAAATTGAATACATTAATTTTTATAATTTTTATAATTTTTTAATTTTTTATGGGTTTTAAAATAAGTATGCAAATGCAAAATGTACATATGAATGTGAAGGAAGAAGGCTTACCGAGCATACCCCCAAACTTAACCTTGACAGTGTCTTCACTGTCATGCTATACCAAGAGGGTCAAAATGTCGGCATTCCCCTGTTTATTTATTTATAAATTTTTTTATTTGTTATTGTTAAAAGAAAAACAAAATATATATACAACAAGTTTCCCCCCAAACTTAAGTGAAACAGCGTTAAAGTTCAGAGTTAGGGAGGAGAAAAATCAAACTATACAAGGCCTTACACAGACCAAAAGTTAGCACCGACCATTCAAAAATCTTATCATGATAAAGGTAGAGTTGGTGAAAGAATGGAGTGTAAAGAAAAGAAATGAGAAGCATACGAGACCGTGTGGAGATAGAAACGGTATACGGTCTCGGTGGAGGAGAAGAATGGTGGAAGGGAAAAAGAAATGGTAGTGGTTCTACTTCTTCGAGTGGAGGTTGATTAATCACAAAATCCGTATCGTTTAAGAATGCGAGTTCGTCAGCGAAAATATCTTCGAAACTTTCATCGAAGGTCCAATTGAAAATTATTGAACTCAAAATATCGGATTGTGATTCATCAACACTCGGTATCACTAAAGATTAGAAGAACCAAAGAAAGTGGGAATACGAACTTGAGGATGGGGATGGAGTGTATAAATTAGCACAATTTGTAATGACCGATGTGTAAAAAGCGATTGTGCTAACCTATCAACCCGCGGAAAAATGAGATTAAATCCCTCAAGATTCGTGAGCAAACATGGGTACGTCGAACTTGGTATTGGAGATGAAAGCGTAACGGTCTCTTGCACGGTCGGAACGATAGGAAGGACGAATGGGAGTGAATTAGGGATAGTCTCATTCTCACCTAAGTAATTTGTCTCGAACTCGAAGGATTCCAAGATTGGTTCGAAATGACTGTAAGCAACCGAGTTTGATGGTTCAACTAACTCATCTAAAAATTCAAAGGATTCAAACTCGGGCGGTGAGTCTTCAACATCGTCCGAAAAAGTAAAACACTCGTAAGTGTTATCGGCAGTGAGAACTGTGTCAGATTCAAAGGGAAATTTTTCAAGCTCACAGTCTTCAAGCGTGATCTTTTGCGTGGTCGGAACGATGGAAAGGAGGGAGGGTGATATAACAGTTAAAGGTTCAGGAGGATGAATTGGAAAATCCGACACATCAAACAAAAATGGTTCAACCTCAATATTATCCTCAATACTATCCTCATAATTCTCCTCTAAATTTAGCCTATCCATGCCATTATCATCAAAATCAAGACGCATATGAGATTCGGGAGAAACATTTAATGACTCGGGATGATGAGTTGGGCATAAAATTTCAATAAAATCTACGGGTTCATCAGCCAAAATATTCCCGGCGTCTATATCCTCAATCAAGTGAAAATCAATTTTTTCTGACACCTCATCAAAAGCATGGATATTTATCAATTTAGGTTCTAGAGTGGAGGTGTAAAGGTCAAAAGGATTAGGTGTGGTTTCACTCGAAAGGGATTGATTTAAAGAGATTTTATCGATCAAAAATATATTACCGCAATCAAGAACGGTGTCGCTTGGTAGTTAGCCGGTGAATACGGGTCGGTCCACAGGGATGTTGTAAATTTCCTAAATGTTCTTACGAGCTAATTTCAAATGGTGTTGGATCTTTTAATTAAGTCTAGAAACTAAGTTGAGTTATACTAGGATTAGGAAACTTGCTAGGATTAGGTTTAGGTAAAGTTTGGTAAATAAAGATCTACACCTCTTTTCAATGCCTTAAATTAGATATCATATTACGAGTTATGGTAATTATTAATAGAGGGGATTAGGATGATTGGAAAGATGTTTCTTCCTCTAAATCCTTATCTGTCCTTTATTAATCCTTATCCTAACCTCCATGGAAAACTTACAGATCCGGTCTTTTATACTACGGTATCACCATTGCCTCGTGGGTAGAGTGCCGTAGGGAGCGGAATAAGAAAGTATGCATGGAGTTCTAATTGTTCATAAGAGATTGGCAAAGAAAGAGATGAGAGATCTTCATCTCTCAAACCCTTTCCTATTCCTAATCCTAACAAGCGAGGAAACTACTCGCTCATTGAGAGATCTACGAAAGACATAATTTTTATTTTGTTTTGATTTAAGAGATGAAAGATCTACTGCAAGTTAATAAAAATTCTAAACTAGATTAAGCTAGGGCAAGAAAAGAAATTACCTAGGGCAGAAATTAAAACTAGAACTAAGGCAGAAAATAAACTTACTTACAAATTTGATGCTCTCCAAACTTCAAAAGAAATCTGAATTTTTATTGATGAAAAGAGGCATAAAAAAATACAATGAATTGGGTCTCTATTTATAGGACATAGAAAACCCTAAGTTTACAATTGTCGCACGTCTGCATTTACCAAAATACCCCTAGGTTGACTAGTCAGCGTCGCCTCACAAATTGGTAAAAATTTTATTCTGTAAACGCTCAACCCTACCGCGTAACCGCGGCCGCAGCCAGGGTTTGGCCGCGGTTCCGCGGCCAAAAGGAGGACTTGATGGATGAAAGTTCTGGTGCTACTTCTGATCATTTTTATCTTTCTATTTCTTCAGTACTTTTCTCAAATTTGCTTCTAGGTTCTTCCAGATTTTCTTGTGAATAATTGTGGTAGACTTTAACCGTGTCTTCGCAATCTTGGACCTTGTGTTGCCTTGTACTGATCTTTTGTGCAGGCTTGATTAAGATCCTTCTATTTGTTGGTCAAAGTCCTTCTTTTGTATCGTCTTTTGTCTTTTTCACTGTTTTCGTTCCAAGAACCTGTAACCTGTACTATGTAGCAGATATGGGTCAAAAGCACCTGTTTATTTGTAAAATGCATAAGAATGGGGAATATAATAATGCAAGAATATGATATGAATAAATACTCCCAAACTTATCTTTTGCTCGTCCTCGAGCAAACTTAGTTTTATTCTCGGCAAAAACCTAACCTCACTTTCGCAGGGAAACACGATTGCAGTGAGCTCGTGCAGCAATGTCACGCCCCGCTTCCCAGTGTACGGTGAAGTGGGCGCGACGAGGTCCGCTACGTATGTACTCAGAAGTACATACGCTAAGCGTAGCTAAGCAATATAAAATATTACACAAGAGACAAGAGTATAAAAATAACAGCAACTTTTATTTATTAACATTCTTTGTACAATACATGAAAGGAAATACAACTGAAATAAAAGATGCCTAAACAGTGGCATAACAGGAAATGAAAAGTACAGAAAGGAAAAGTGTATAATGAAACTACAGTGCAGGGTCTTCAGTAAACTGCTCCAAGTCTTCTTGCGATGGCTCAACCTCGGCCGGGTCCAAATCACCTGATGACATTCAAAGAAGAGAGAAACAGAATGTCGTCAGCGAACAGGTCGCTCGGTAAGTCCCAAAGATAAGAGAGAAATAGACAGAGAGTAAGAGAGGGAGAGTGTAGCTTTTAATGTTGTTTTATAATATTGTAATGTTGTATTAACGCTGTTGTTTGTAGCCTGGTACAGAAGATGCCAGTGTATACGAGGTGAGTCCCACTTACACCGGGGACTTTGGTAACCTGTAGTACAAGGCTCCGTCGATAATACCACGGAACAACGGCATGGATGTAATTACGTCTTAAGTGACCACCTCGTGCCACCTTTAACATATTCCGTACCAGTCTACCCCTTAAACCCCGCGATATCTTGTTTGTATTGTTATCTTGTAAAATTATGTTGATTGTATGAGTGATTAACTGACTGACCGAAACCATGATATCAGGAAACGGTTATAACCGTAGAGTCATGTAAATGGAATACTGGGAAACATGTAAAAGGAATATCCATGGTTCGGTTCAGTCAAGTAGATTGTTAACTGGATTCTGGAATTCATGTATTCATCTTGAGTTGAAATATAAAGATTATAGATTGACTTGAATCATTTTCAAGTCAGAAATAGTCAAACTCTAACCCGAGTCAGACTAAAAGAAAATGAGTTGAAGTTCAATAATTGTTAAGGGCCTTATTGTAATTTATAAAACTTGAGGGGGTTTATTGTAAAAATACTATTGTATATTTTTCAAAATACAACTTAAGTATTTAATTATCGTCTTTATGTACATACAATAATTTAATGATCAAGATAAATATGTATACATGTTCGAATAACATGAAATGAGTCAAGTATATTATTCGAGTAACTACCATAAACAATGCTGTAAAGAAATATTATGTACGACTAATTAATCAAGTTGAACGAATGCGGAATATAAACAGAGATATGTCTCTAAATTTTTTGCATGCGTAAGTTCCAGTTTCACCTAAATAAGACTACCGGTTTGAGAGATATATATGTTTTCGTATCGTCGCGCAAAACAGATCAGAATCTATTCGGCACCGTCACATATTTTTAAAACGCAGTTTGAGTTAATTTATATCGGGTTTCAGGTTACGAAGCTTAGTATAAAATTGTAGGTATTTCGATGTACTTATCCAAAACACCAAGATTCATAAGATTTGGATTTCTGAAGCTCTAGTTATGATCATTTTAATATCAGCGTTTAAAACAGAAATTCAGATTTCTGGACAGCAACTATATATTCTATTGCAAAGCCTATATCAGGTTGTTTCATGCATTCCTAAGTAATATAATATACAGAAAATTATAGTTCTATCAATGGTGCATCTACACATCTAAATTTTGTCACAAACGGACATCGGGTGTTCGAGTTATGTCCAATTTTAAAACAGTGTGCGAATCGGAACAGATTCTGTCCAGATCCGTCACTTAATATTGTAATGCAGTTTTCTTTATCTTAGATGGGTTTTCAGTAAAACTATAAAACTAAGAAAATCTATATCATTCGGTGTAGATATCAAAAACACCTAAGTTTGCTCAATTTGGATACCGGTATACCAAGTTATAAGTCCTAGAACTTGACCGATAACTGCAGTTTTCTGTTTTACGATCAGTGAATAAATACGATGTAATTCCTAAACCGTTATGCGGATCGATCTAAAATTTTTACAGTGTGTACAAAATAATATATTCTATCATATGTAAATTTCATGAAATTTTCAGAAGTAAAAATTAATTTCTAAAATTTATTTTAAAACTAAAGGTATTGATATGTCATATGTGAGAAATGAGAAAACCATGGTATTTATTCGTAACTTCATTTTTTTTTAATACAAATTTTAAATAAAGTGATTTAAAATAAAACAACAAACATGCAATCCTAATTGGTCATTATGAAATCTTAACATGTGAATTGAGAGTAATGAAAAAGACTTTACAAACTATATATGTGTGGATGTTTGTGTGTTCATTATTTATATATGTATCCATTTAATTAATTATTTAGGAACTATGATATGTCAAGGGAAATTTTTCATGGCAATATAAAATAAGAGAAATATAAAGAGAAAAAGAAAGAGATGGAGGGAAGGAAAGAGAGAAGGGACTTACATACACAAGCCGGTATTGTCACCGGGCTTGTCTATCCGCCGACAGCCTCGCGTTACTAGCGAGACCTTCTTGAAGAGTTCTTCATGTTCTTCTTCTTGGACTTTAGGTGAAGAGGGAGAAATGAGAGATAGAAAAATATGAGGAAGGAAAAGATGGAGGAGGACAATTAAGATGGTGTAATGGTGAATTATGTATAATAATATATGCATTTAACATAAGAATTAAAAGAGAAATGAAAGGTCACCATTCATTTTGGAAATGAAAGGTCTCATTTGTAGGTTATGAGAAGAATAAAAAAAAATGATAAAAAATAATTGCAAGAATGGGGATTTGAACATGTGACTTATGGAATAACAATGCAAGGACTTATCCAATGAGCTATAAGGTTGTTCATGCACATATTTAATTAGAATTAAATATATGATGTTGCTTAAAAAGAAAATGGGCTTTTTAGATGGGCTGTAGAGAATAAGAATAATGGAT
The DNA here is from genome assembly GCA_030015575.1 of Agapanthus africanus. Classification (NCBI taxonomy): domain Eukaryota; kingdom Viridiplantae; phylum Streptophyta; class Magnoliopsida; order Asparagales; family Amaryllidaceae; genus Agapanthus; species Agapanthus africanus. The sequence goes on from CM057338.1 coordinate 461,884,253, forward strand.
TTGGGTTAAATATTTATGAAAGGAAAAATAAGAATGAGAAGTTAAAAACTTAAATATAAGAAAAAGAAATTGTACCTAGAAAAAAATACATAATAGATTGAGAAATAAAATAATAATAAATTTAATAGAAAAAGGAAAATACCAAGTACAAATAAATACGGTATATTATTGAAGAGAGATAAAACAAATGTATAAAAATTTTGGGGTTGTTACATTCTACCCTCCTTAAAAATAATTTCGTCCTCGAAATTACTCAAGAAGGATGGTGTAATAGAGTAAGGAAACAGGATTAGGATGATATCTTCTTCGAGCTCCGTCAATTGATACTCTAACCAATTGAGCTAATAAGTCTACAAGATACAAATAGAAAGGATGAATAAGAATTAAGGATTCAAAAGTGGAGAGATGGAGTTCAAGGAAACCGAAGGTGGAGTTCAAGATGGATTCAAGGAATATGTAATGTAAAGAATGTTTTCAGTTGCTGTTTCTTGTGTTATATTGCTTAGGTTGTTCACGCAGACCAGAACTGCATGATAGGGATTCATACAGCTCTGACCTGCATGGGCCCCCAACAAAACCTGTCACGCCCCGCTTCCCAGTGTACGGTGAAGTGGGCGCGACGAGGTCCGCTACGTATGTACTCAGAAGTACATACGCTAAGCGTAGCTAAGCAATATAAAATATTACACAAGAGACAAGAGTATAAAAATAACAGCAACTTTTATTTATTAACATTCTTTGTACAATACATGAAAGGAAATACAACTGAAATAAAAGATGCCTAAACAGTGGCATAACAGGAAATGAAAAGTACAGAAAGGAAAAGTGTATAATGAAACTACAGTGCAGGGTCTTCAGTAAACTGCTCCAAGTCTTCTTGCGATGGCTCAACCTCTGCCGGGTCCAAATCACCTGACGACATTCAAAGAAGAGAGAAACAGAATGTCGTCAGCGAACAGGTCGCTCGGTAAGTCCCAAAGATAAGAGAGAAATAGACAGAGAGTAAGAGAGGGAGAGTGTAGCTTTTAATGTTGTTTTATAATATTGTAATGTTGTATTAACGCTGTTGTTTGTAGCCTGGTACAGAAGATGCCAGTGTATACGAGGGGAGTCCCACTTACACCGGGGACTTTGGTAACCTGTAGTACAAGGCTCCGTCGATAATACCACGGAACAACGACATGGATGTAATTACGTCTTAAGTGACCACCTCGTGCCACCTTTAGCATATTCCGTACCAGTCTACCCCTTAAACCCCGCGATATCTTGTTTGTATTGTTATCTTGTAAAATTATGTTGATTGTATGAGTGATTAACTGACTGACCGAAACCATGATATCAGGAAACGGTTATAACCGTAGAGTCATGTAAATGGAATACTGGGAAACATGTAAAAGGAATATCCATGGTTCGGTTCAGTCAAGTAGGTTGTTAACTGGATTCTGGAATTCATGTATTCATCTTGAGTTGAAATATAAAGAATATAGATTGACTTGAATCATTTTCAAGTCAGAAATAGTCAGACTCTAACCCGAGTCAGACTAAAAGAAAATGAGTTGAAGTTCAATAATTGTTAAGGGCCTTATTGTAATTTATAAAACTTGAGGGGGTTTATTGTAAAAATACTATTGTATATTTTTCAAAATACAACTTAAGTATTTAATTATCGTCTTTATGTACATACAATAATTTAATGATCAAGATAAATATGTATACATGTTCGAATAACATGAAATGAGTCAAGTATATTATTCGAGTAACTACCATAAACAATGCTGTAAAGAAATATTATGTACGACTAATTAATCAAGTTGAACGAATGCGGAATATAAACAGAGATATGTCTCTAAATGTTTTGCATGCGTAAGTTCCAGTTTCACCTAAATAAGACTACCGGTTTGAGAGATATATATGTTTTCGTATCGTCGCGCAAAACAAATCAGAATCTATTCGGCACCGTCACATATTTTTAAAACGCAGTTTGAGTTAATTTATATCGGGTTTCAGGTTACGAAGCTTAGTATAAAATTGTAGGTATTTCGATGTACTTATCCAAAACACCAAGATTCATAAGATTTGGATTTCTGAATCTCTAGTTATGATCATTTTAATATCAGCGTTTAAAACAGAAATTCAGATTTCTGGACAGCAACTATATATTCTATTGCAAAGCCTATATCAGGTTGTTTCATGCATTCCTAAGTAATATAATATACAGAAAATTATAGTTCTATCAATGGTGCATCTACACATCTAAATTTTGTCACAAACGGACATCGGGTGTTCGAGTTATGTCCAATTTTAAAACAGTGTGCGAATCGGAACAGATTCTGTCCAGATCCGTCACTTAATATTGTAATGCAGTTTTCTTTATCTTAGATGGGTTTTCAGTAAAACTATAAAACTAAGAAAATCTATATCATTCGATGTAGATATCAAAAACACCTAAGTTTGCTCAATTTGGATACCGGTATACCAAGTTATAAGTCCTAGAACTTGACCGATAACTGCAGTTTTCTGTTTTACGATCAGTGAATAAATACGATGTAATTCCTAAACCGTTATGCGGATCGATCTAAAATTTTTACTGCGTGTACAAAATAATATATTCTATCATATGTAAATTTCATGAAATTTTCAGAAGTAAAAATTAATTTCTAAAATTTATTTTAAAACTAAAGGTATTGATATGTCATATGTGAGAAATGAGAAAACTATGGTATTTATTCGTAACTTCATTTTTTTTTAATACAAATTTTAAATAAAGTGATTTAAAATAAAACAACAAACATGCAATCCTAATTGGTCATTATGAAATCTTAACATGTGAATTGAGAGTAATGAAAAAGACTTTACAAACTATATATGTGTGGATGTTTGTGTGTTCATTATTTATATATGTATCCATTTAATTAATTATTTAGGAACTATGATATGTCAAGGGAAATTTTTCATGGCAATATAAAATAAGAGAAATATAAAGAGAAAAAGAAAGAGATGGAGGGAAGGAAAGAGAGAAGGGACTTACATACACAAGCCGGTATTGTCACCGGGCTTGTCTATCCGCCGACAGCCTCGCGTTACTAGCGAGACCTTCTTGAAGAGTTCTTCATGTTCTTCTTCTTGGACTTTAGGTGAAGAGGGAGAAATGAGAGATAGAAAAATATGAGGAAGGAAAAGATGGAGGAGGACAATTAAGATGGTGTAATGGTGAATTATGTATAATAATATATGCATTTAACATAAGAATTAAAAGAGAAATGAAAGGTCACCATTCATTTTGGAAATGAAAGGTCTCATTTGTAGGTTATGAGAAGAATAAAAAAAAATGATAAAAAATAATTGCAAGAATGGGGATTTGAACATGTGACTTATGGAATAACAATGCAAGGACTTATCCAATGAGCTATAAGGTTGTTCATGCACATATTTAATTAGAATTAAATATATGATGTTGCTTAAAAAGAAAATGGGCTTTTTAGATGGGCTGTAGAGAATAAGAATAATGGATTTGGGTTAAATATTTATGAAAGGAAAAATAAGAATGAGAAGTTAAAAACTTAAATATAAGAAAAAGAAATTGTACCTAGAAAAAAATACATAATAGATTGAGAAATAAAATAATAATAAATTTAATAGAAAAAGGAAAATACCAAGTACAAATAAATACGGTATATTATTGAAGAGAGATAAAACAAATGTATAAAAATTTTGGGGTTGTTACAAACAAGCCGTTAAACCTCTAGGTGTCCCTAGTAGGAGGAGTGTTGTCTCATGAGGGTTTTCAGCGGATACTACCCACAAAATCCTATCAATTTGGCTTTTCGACTTTTGTTCTCCAATTAGGTTTTCTAATAAGGAATTCTATTACCGTCGACTCGTAAATTATCCACCCATATTCTTCACACTTCCTCATCATTTAACTTAAGATTATATATGTTCTATAGACTTACCTAGCTTTCGGCATCTCTTAAGTTTTCCTTCTAGGGTTCCATCTCCACTTAGGATTTTTTATCAACTCTACTAAAATTACAAGCTCTATTCTTCACTCCTTTCTCTCATCTAAACTCCAATCACATACCCCTACATGTATGTATATATTACCCCTACACTCGGAAATTCAAATCAAGCAATCATACCCTTGTCCGTTGTCCAAAGCACTTATTAATTGGTGAAATTTTAATTGAATTTTGCTTACACATCCTTCATGCGACCGTCAATACTTCTTGGGGTACTAACAACCGATTACAAAATGTGTTTGCACATTAAAACGTAATTCCTAGTCTTGCAACACCCAAGGCTTTAGCAGTGACTCCCAAACCAGTTGGTCTAAGGCACTAGGTGATGAAACACCCTCGCTAAATATTTTTCTATTTTTAGCCTTAAGTAATCACAAAAACCAGTGTTCATTTTTTTTTCTTAATTCACACTTGTATTTTTTTTTATTTTCTTCGTACTAAGGACTTTAGACAAGAGCATTTCAAGATCTCTTCTACTATTCCAAGTTTCAAGGTTCGTGTTAGTGCAATTTGTAGGGTATACATTTTCAGAATCTAGACTTAAGCTAGGAATTATTTTTCGAACTTATACTCTAATAAAATATCAATACTTTTCCTTTGTTTCGACTTAGCCCAAGAAGTGAACCCAAAATTTGCCTATTTCTAAATAAACTACAAAGACATATACTTTCTACCGTTAAACTTTAAGAAAGGTTATTTTTAGGGTTTTTAATTTACTAAGTCTAAGATCTAGTTGTTCCTAACCAGTTAACCTATTTGTCAAACTCAAGTCAAATACGGCCAAAATTGAATAAATGAATTTTTATAATTTTTGAAATTTTCAATTTTTATGGGTTTTTCTTGTTCTATTTTTTTTCCTTCAAATTTTTCAAATTTTTATGATTTTTATATAAGGATGCAAATGCAAAAATATACATATGAATGCGAAGGAAGAAAACTTACCCAGCATACCTCCAAACTTAAACTGGACAGTGTCCTCACTGTCATGCTGCACCAAGCGGGTCGATAATGTCGGCAATTTCCTGTTTATCAACATATTTACAAATGATACACACTCCCAAACTTATTTGAAATAAAGTTTTGGAAAAATTGATTGGAAATTCGGGGGTGAAAGTGGAGGAGATTTAATTGGTGTAAAGCGGCTCCTGCAAAAACAGGAGCTCCTCCGATGGGTCCGCAGTGAGGAACGGTTTTAATCGATATCCATTTAGTTTGAATAAAGTACCGTCCTCCGGATTTTCAAGATCAACCGCACCGTGCGGATAAACGGTGCGAACTACAAATGGGCCCTTCCACCTAGAACGGAGCTTGCCGGGGTGATAATGTAACCGAGTGTCATAGAGTAAAACCTGTTGACCAGGTTTAAATGTTTTTCGCAGAAAGTGTTTATTGTGGAACACCTTGGTTCGGTTTTTAGCAATTAAGGCATTATCATAAACCTCATCCCGCAGCTCTTCTAGTTCATTTAATTGCAGCTTTCGATTGTTGCCCGCATCTCCTAATGATAAATTCAACTCTTTGATAGCCCAAAATGCCTTATGCTCAATCTCGACTGGGAGGTGGCAAGCCTTCCCGTAAACAAGCCGGTATGGAGACATACCAAGATCGGTCTTGTATACAGTACGGAAAGCCCATAGTGTATCGATCAGTTTGAGTGACCAATCTTTACGGTTTTTAGAAACCGTTTTCTCCAAGATTTGCTTGATTTGCCGATTTGAAACCTCGGCTTGCCCACATATTTGGGGATGGTATGGCGTTGACAGCTTGTGGGTAATAGAATATTTGCGCATTAAGGACTCAAAAGTCCTATTGCAAAATTGAGAACCATTATCACTTATAATCGCTCGAGGGTGCCCAAATTGAGAAAAGATATGCTCTTTAAGAAATCGAACGACAACCTTGTCGTCATTCGTTCGGCTAGGCACAGCCTCGACCCACTTCGATACGTAGTCAACAGCCAAAAGAATATACACATTCCCAAAAGAATTAGGAAATGGTCCCATGAAGTCAATTCCCCAAACATCAAAAACATCCACAACCAAAATTGGTTGGAGCGGCATTTCGTTTCTCCGCGATATCCGGCCCAAGTGTTGGCACCGGGAGCAAGTCTTGCAGTATTCATATGCATCCTTGAAGAGTCGTGGCCAATAGAAACCACACTGCAAGACTTTCTCGGCTGTCTTCTTTGGGCCAAAGTGCCCGCCAGATGCTTGATCGTGGCAAAAAGACAGCACACTCTTAAACTCGTTTTCCGGTACACACCGACGAATGATTTGGTCGGAACAATGTTTAAAAAGATAAGGTTCATCCCAGTAAAAATGCTTTGCTTGGGACAAGAATCAAAGTTTATCTTGTTTCGACCAATCTTTAGGTATCAAGCCGGTGGCTAAGTAGTTTACGATATCAGCGAACCATGGTTCGCAAGAAATGGTTAAGAGTTGCTCATCGGGAAAAACATCTTTGATTGGAAGTTCAAGTGTAGGCGAAGAAGGAAGTCGTGAAAGGTGATCGGCCACTACGTTTTCACATCCTCTTTTGTCCCTTATGACAAGGTCAAACTCTTGTAGCAAGAGGATCCAACGTATTAGCCTTGATTTAGCATCCTTCTTCGCAAAAAGGCGGCGAAGAGCTGAATGGTCCGTATACACAATGACTGGAGAACCGATTAAATAAGGCCGAAATTTTTCAAGTGCAAACACAACTGCTAAAAACTCTTTTTCTGTTGTTGTGTGGTTTAATTGGGCCTCATTTAGTGTACGGCTAGCGTAATAAATTACGTGCGGTATTTTATTAATGTGTTGTCCAAGAACAGCACCAATGGCAAAATCTGATGCGTCGCATATAATTTCGAAAGGATGAAAGAATGGGCGCAGAAATGAGAGAGTGTTTCAATGACTCGAACGCTTCCATGCAAGTTGAGTCAAAATCAAATGTTGTGTCCTTGGCCAATAAGATAGTCAAAGGTCTAGCAATCTTGCTAAAATCCTTGATGAACCGTCTATAAAAACCGGCATAGCCAAGAAAAGCTCGGATGCCTTTGACGCATTTAGGAGGAGGAAAATTAGAAATGACCTCGATTTTGGCTTTATCAACCTCTATGCCGTTTTGCGAGATGACATGTTCTAGGACAATGCCTTCTCGTACCATAAAGTGGCACTTCTCCCAATTTAAAGTTAGGTTCTTATCCCTACAGCGGGTAAGAACTGCGTCAAGGTGTAGCAAACCCTCATCGAAGGAGTCACCAAAAATGGAGAAATCATCTATAAAGATCTCCAAAAACTTTTCAACCATGTCCGAAAAGATCCCCATCATACACCGCTGAAATGTAGCGGGTGCATTGCGTAACCCAAAGGGCTTGCGACGATAAGCAAAAGTGCCAAAAGGACAAGTAAATATGGTTTTGTCTTGATTCTCTTTGGCGATGGGGACTTGGTTATAGCCGGAATAGCCATCTAAAAAGTAGTAGAACTCGTGCCCAGCCAATCGTTCTAGTATTTGGTCAATGAAAGGTAAATGAAAGTGATCTTTCCTTGTCGCGGTATTGAGTTTTCTATAGTCGATGCAAACTCGCCACCCAGTTTGGATGCGAGTAGGAATTAACTCATTTGTCTCATTAGTAATGACCGTGATGCCCGATTTCTTTTGCACAACATGAATGGGGCTAACCCATTGGCTATTCGAGATAGGGTAAATGATACCACTATCAAGACATTTAACAATCTCCTTTTGACAGCCTCTTTCATTATGGGGTTGAGGCGTCTTTGTGGATCCCTTACCGGCTTGGCATCATCCATCAAGTGTATATGATGTTCAACTATGAGGGGACTAATCCCCTTGATGTCCGCTATAAACCAGCCAAAAGCTTGCCGATTATTTTGTAAGACCATTAAAAGGGCCTTCTCTTGCTCGAGGGCTAGAGATGCCGATATGATAATGGGTAGGGTCTCATTCTCACCTAGATAAGCATATTTGAGGTGCGACGGCAAAAACTTTAGTTCGAGTTTAGGAGGTGAAACAATAGATGGTAACAATGGAGTAACTGTTTCAAACTCGAAGGATTCCATCAAAGGTTCAAATCGAGTGTATGCAACCGAGTCGGATGGTTCAACTAACTCATCCGAAAAAGCAAAAGACTCAAACTCGGGTGGTGAGTCTTCAAAATCATCTACAAAGGTGAAACACTCATAATCGTTGTCCGCCGTGAAAGCTGTGTCGGATTCTAGAAGGAACGCACTAGTGGCGTCAACACTGCTGTGACCAAACATAAAATTTTTGAACTCACAGTCTTCCTCCGCGATCTCATTGATCGAGCAAATATCAAGTACACTAGAATTAGGCTCGGTAGGCTGATTTCCCAACTTAAAAATATTGAGTTCAATTGTCATATTGCCAAAAGATAGATTCATTGAACCGTTACGACAATTGATCACCGCGTTAGAAGTCGCAAGGAATGGACGACCAATTATCACCGGAATTTGACTCCGGGGGTTAACTACAGGTTGTGTATCCATAACAATAAAATCAACGGGGAAAATGAAATCCCTTACTCTAATTAACACATCCTCCAACTCTCCCTTAGGATGGGTGATGGATCGGTCGGCCATTTGGAGAGTACAATGAGTGGGCTTAAGCTCTCCAACGCCTAATTGCTCGTACACAGAATAAGGTAGCAAATTGACACTAGCACCAAGATCTAATAACGCTCTATTGATGTTCTTGTCCCCAATCGGGCGCTAGTGTCCCTAGTCCAACCGGACATACACTAAAGGGGTAGTGTAGTCAAAAAGGCGAAAGACAGAATGTGGAGGTAAGAAAACATCAATGAGAAGAAGTGGTGTAAGTGAAGTGCAAAGATTTCTTTAGCGACAAGTTGCAAGTTTTTTAAAAGATTTTTTCCTTTTTCTTTTTATATGGAGCTTTTGCAAAAAGATTTTTGAAAAGAGACTTTGACACAAATGCAATCAACCATAAATGCACAATCAGGCCTAGATCTAGGGTGACCTAGGTCAGCTAGACAGCTCCTAACTGTTCAAAAGGGCTAGAAATAGAACCTCAAATCGCCTCTTCACCGCCAATTGCGGCCAGGTAAGTGCCAGGTAAGTGGGAGGCTCCCCGCTACAAGTAGCGGTCCTAATTAAGTAACCACTTGCCTTGACACACTTGTCTAGACACCGCAAAGTCAGGTTAGGATAAACGGCCGATGCCTATAACTAGTCCTCTGTCCTATTGAGCTCGAAGTCCTTAGGGCTGAGTCTAGTATTTTTTAATTAAGAATGGTCAATGCAAATGCTTTAAGTGATCCCCGGCAATGGCGCCATTTGATTTAAAGAGATTTTATTGATCAAAAAAATATTACCGCAATCAAGAACGGCGTCGCTTGGTAGCTAGCCGGTGAATATGGGTCGGTCCATAGGGATGTTGTAAATTTCCTAAATGTTCTTACGAGCTAATTGCAAAAGGTGTTGGATCTTTTAATTAAGTCTAAAAACTAAGTTGAGTTATACTAGGATTAGGAAACTTGCTAGAATTAGGTTTAGGTAAACTTTGGTAAATAAAGATCTACACCTCTTTTCAATGCCTTAAATTAGATATCATATTAGGAGTTATGGTAATTATTAATAGAGGGGATTAGGATGATTGGAAAGATGTTTCTTCCTCTAAATCCTTGTCCGTCCTTCATTAATCCTTACCCTAACCTCCATGGAAAACTTACAGATCCGGTCTTTTATACTACGGTATCACCGTTAGCTCGTAGATAGAGTGCCGTAGGGAGCGGAATAAGAAAGTATGCGTGGAGTTCTAATTGTTCATAAGAGATTGGCAAAGAAAGAGATGAAAGAACTTCATCTCTCAAACCCTTCCCTATTCCTAACCCTAACAAGCGAGGAAACTACTCGCTCATTGAGAGATCTACGAAAGACATAATTTTTATTTTGTTTTGATTTAAGAGATGAAAGATCTACTGCAAGTTAATAAAAATTCTAAACTAGATTAAGCTAGGGCAAGAAAAGAAATTACCTAGGGCAGAAATTAAAACTAGAACTAAGGCAGAAAATAAACTTACTTACAAATTTGATGCTCTCCAAACTTCAAAAGAAATCTGAATTTTTATTGATGAAAAGAGGCATAAAAAAATACAATGAATTGGGTCTCTATTTATAGGACATAGAAAACCCTAGGTTTACAATTGCCGCACGTCTGCATTTACCAAAATACCCCTAGGTTGACTAGTCAGCGCCGCCTCACAAATTGGTAAAATTTTTATTCTGTAAACGCTCAACCCTGCCGCGGAACCGCGGCCGCAGCCAGGGTTTGGCCGCGGTTCCGCGGCCAAAAGGAGGACTTGATGGATGAAAGTTCTGGTGCTGCTTCTGATCATTTTTATCTTCCTATTTCTCCAGTACTTTTCTCAAATTTGCTTCTAGGTTCTTCCAGATTTTCCAGTGAATAATTGTGGTAGACTTTAACCGTGTCTTCACGATCTTGTACCTTGTGTTGCCTTGTACCGGTCTTTTGTGTAGGCTTGATTAAGATCCTTCTATTTATTGGTCAAAGTCCCTCTTTTGTATCGTCTTTTGTCTTTTTCACTGTTTTCGCTCCAAGAACCTGTAACCTGTTCTATGTAGCAGACATGGGTCAAAAGCACCTGTTTATTTGTAAAATTCATAAGAATGGGGAATATAATAATAATGCAAGAATATGATATGAACAGGGATTCTTCACAATCTGGTAAATCAAGCACTACAAAGTCACACAACTCGTTAGATGTTTTATTTTCAACTTGTGAATCATTTGGGACAATCGATGGAAAACCGGAGTTGTGGGCTTCAATTTGGTAAGGGTAGGTTTGATTTGGAAAGGTGTCGAACTCACTCTCTCCTCTCAAATTCTCACTCTGTCCAATCGCCTCCTCATACATTGGAAAATTTGGAGCTAGTTGGAAACTAGTTGCCGGTTCACTAGGTTGTATAAGGGCGGCAATGGACGCATCCACATTCCTAATCATTTTGTTTGTTGCTGAAATATAAGCTTCCAACAACTGTTCCAAACTAGACATGGGTTGTGAAGGGGTTTCGGTAAAGTATTTAAAACTGTTTGGATACGTGAAACTTCCAACTGGCTGTGTAGAAGCAATATCTAGTGAATGTGGGAAAGTCGGGTAGGACTGGTAGGAATTGGATGGTTGGACAGGAGTATGATCAACATTTGTATAAAAAGGTGAATGGACTTGTTGATCCCTATGACTGGATGTATGGAGAGGAGTGAAAGATCGGCTACGAGATTGTGCAATGTGTTCAGCAATAGACATCGGTTTAGGAGTTACAACGGGACTCGAAAAGTGGTATCAACATACGAAGGTGGTGAAGGTTGACATGGTTGACACAAAGTGGATTGCAACGGTGAACTGTTTCTCCTAGACGCTTCTATTTGATCTTTCAAAGAAATTTTGGGCATGGAGGGATCTTCCTTAAATTGACCGAAACAATTCACGTACGAAGCAAAGTTAGATTCAGGATACCAAAGTTCGGCAAGAGATTTATGAGGTGGGGTACCCATGATGTAAGAAGGAGAAGAGAAAGAAGGCTGGGGTGCACGGAATTCTTAGCGACAAAAGTCTGCAAGTTTTTATAAAAAATTTCCCCTTTTTCTTTTTCTCTTTATTTGGAACTTTTTGCAAAAAAGATTAAAGGTATGCAAGACAGAAAAAAAATCACTTTATTTTAAGCGCGGCGCAAAGAATCCTGCACAAGATTGGGGGTATTTGTTATTTGGAAGGGGAAGATTTTTAAGCGCAAAGAATCCTGCAGGAGATTTTTATAGAAGATATATTATAGGTTGCAGAGGAGAGATAAAGGGAGATTACAGTGCAAATTTTACTTGCTGTTGTCACCACGGCGCCGCCCTTCCGCGGTCAGAACGTGCCTCCCACCACGGTTCCGCGGTCTGCTTGACTGCTCGGTGCCCAAGAAAAAATTTGTGATGATGACGTCACCTAACAGCCGCCCTTCCGCGGCCAGAACGCAGTAATGCGGCGGATCCGCGGTGAAAGAAGTGGCACGGTTCCCAAAAAAAATTGTTCTCCTCTTGTTTGACTTTTCTCCTCTGTTCAGATCTGCCGTTTTTTGTTTTGATCTCTAGATTTTTCCAGATCCGAACTTCTTTTGGAAATCCTGCAAAATTCAAACAAAAATACCTTTCACAAAATACAAAAATGATAAATTTTTATATTTTTTAATTTTTCAGTTTTTTATGATTTTTCAATTTTAGATTAACCCGAAATTGTAAAAAGAAAATAACACGCCATTCCCGGCAACGGCGCCATTTGATTCGTATGTCAAAAATATTTCTAAACCGCAATCAAGAACGACGTCGCTTGGTAGCTAGCCGGTGAGTACGGGTCGGTCCACAGGGATTTTGTGTTTTCCTAATCGCTTTAACGAGTTAATTCCGATGGGTGTCGGATTGATTGATTAAATCTAAAAACTAAATTTATCTAGATCTAAATCTTGCTAGGGTTAGGTTTAGGTTAAGTTTGGAAAGTCAATAAATCTCACCGCTTTCTATACCCATATTAAGATCTATTAGGAGTTATGGTAATTATTAATAGAGGGGATTAGAACCATCGGGAAGATATTTCTTCCTCTAGCTTCTTGTCCTTCCTTTATCAATCATTACCCTAACCTCCATGGAAAACACGCTCAACCGGGCCTTTATACTACGGTATCACCGCTACCTCGTGGGATAGGGTGCCGTAGGGAGCGGTATGTGCATGCATGCGTGGAGTCCTATGAAAATATATGACGGGCAAGAAAGGGGTGAGAGAGATCTTCATCTCTCAAACCTTCCCCAAAGCTAACCCTAACAAGCGAGGAGACTACTCGCTCATTAGAGAATTGAAAAACATTTATCTAGGGCAGAGAGTAAAAGATCTAAACTATCTATCTAGGGCAAGGAATTAAATCTAAACTAGGGCAAAAATAGAAATTACCTAAGGCGGATAATAAAATTAACTAGGGCAGAAAATAAATTAAGAACTTACAAATTGATGCTCTCCAAAAGAAATCTGAATTTTATTAATGAAAGGAGGCATGAAATTGGGTCTCTATTTATAGGACATAGAAAACCCTAGGTTTACAATTGCCGCATGTGTGCTTTTACAAAAATATCCCTAGGAAGACTAGTCAGCGCCGCCTCTAAATTTTGGTAAAATTTTTATTCCCTCCGTGCTCTAGACGGCCGCGGAACCGCGGCTGCAGCCAGGGTTTGGCCGCGGTTCCGCGGCCCAATATTGGTCTTGAAATCTGCACTTTTCTGGGCTGGCTCTGGGCTTTTTGTACTTCCTGTTTCTTCAGCACTTTTCTCAAATTTGCTTCTAGGTTTCTTCCAGATCTCCCAGTGAATAATTGCAGTGGACTTTTACCGTTGCTTCGAAATCTTGGTCCTTGCGTTGCCTTGTTCTTTGTGAACCGATCTTTGTGTAAGCTTGATCAAGATCCTTCTATTTCTTGGTCGTAGTCTCACTTTTGCATTGTCTTTTATCTTTTTCACTATTTTTGCTCCAAGAACTTGTAACCTGTACTATGTAGCAGACATGGGTCAAAAGCACCTGTTTATTTGTAAAATGCATAAGAATGGGGAATATAATAATGCAATATTATGGTATGAACAGCCTCGCCCGAGGATTTGAGACATCTGATAGAGCAAAGTCGAACTCGCACCGCCGCGCAGACCAGGAGCGGGGACAGTCGCCACTCTGGCTGTGCTGAATCCTCGGGTGTCACGCCCCGCTTCCCAGTATATAGGCAGAGGACGCGACGAGGCCGCTACGTATTTACTCAGAAGTAAATACGCTAAGCGTAACTAAGCAATATAAAAGAAATATACACAAGAGACAAATGAAATGATACAACAATTTTATTTATTAACATTCTTTTGTACAATACATGGAAAAGTAAATACATCTGAATGAAAGCAATGCCTTAACAGTGGCATAACAGAAATGGAATGTACTGAAATGAAATGTATACAATGAATCTAAAGCTCTGGGTCGTAGGCTAGATGATCCAAGTCCTCGCTGGCAGGCTCGATCTCCTGAAGGTCTGAATCACCTGACAACATTCCAAAGAAGAAAGAGAAGGAATGTCGTCAGCGAATAATCGCTCGGTAAGTCCAAAAGATAAGGGAGAAGTAGAATAGGCAGAGAGAGATAATATAGCTTTTAAAGTTGTAGTATTTTGTTATATTGTTGTATTTAGTGTTAACGCTGTTGTTTGTAGCTTGGCATAGAAGAATGTCGGTGTATACGAGAGGTGTCTCTATATGCCAGAGACTAAAGGCAAATGGAAGTACAAGGCTCCGTTATACAACCCGGAACAACGGCAATTGAATTCAGGTTAGGTGTCTTAAATCTTGCAGTCTCGTGCCACTTCTAACACCTTCCGTACCAATCTACCCATTAAACCCCGCGATGTTTTGATTGTATTGTTTGTATTGTATTGCAACTTGTATTGTCTTGTAATATAGATTGTATAATTGGATGACTTGCCTAAAACATGATATCAGCAAATGGATGTAACTGGAGAATCATGAATATAACTGGAGAATCATGTAAATGGAAGTATATCCATGGTTTGGTTCAGTCAATATAGATTGAATAGTTTGAATATATAGACTCATGGATTCATATTGAATTGTTATAGTGTAGTTTGTACTTGAATCATATTCAAATCAGCTTGATTATAATGCGACTCAGTCTGAGTCAGAACAATTAGAAAAGAAATTGAAATCCTGAATTAGGTTTTGATGTCATCGGTACGCTGCACATGGGCGGCAGGATTTGTGTCTTTTTCAAAAACAATTACCGTGTTGATAACACCGTTTGTTAAGTTGTCTACCTTAAATAGGCAAGCACCCACTTCTCTGGCCCCCAGAGGCTCAAGAGATTGGTCACGCTTAAACCTATGTTTACTAGGGTCCTCAGGGTAATTTATAGAACTTGAGGGGGTTTTATGTAAAAATAATTTTGTATAAATTACAAAATACACCTCAACTATTTAATTACCGTCTTTAGAGTTTTCATAGCTGTAGATTTTATATTTGTGACATTTCTAGTGAATAAACCTATTTTTCATAATATGGGGTATTTAATTGTAATATTGGAAACGTATGGAATTTCATGGTATTTTCATGTAAGGTGATTCTTGTGATTTAGAAAAGTTGGAATATTTATAATATATCAAAAATAGATATTTTGATGATACATATATATATATATATTTATAAAAATAATTTTATTTTATTATTTTCTAGAAATCTCATTTTCTTAAGATATTTGTATTTTAAATCTCTCGAGACCAAATGCTCCTTGCGGAGGTCTGCATCTCGCACTACTAAGCCCGAGGATGTGCGATAATCCGTACCATCCCCAACGGGTTCCCCAAATGGGTTGTAGAGGCGCTTTGCAAAGATTTGTGTAAAATACATAATCTTGTAGAAAACGGTTTTAATAATAAATGGTATTTAAATGTAAAGTTTCGTTTTCCCGTATTCTATATTTCCGAAAGGTATTGTGCTATGTTGCATATGAGTGTTGTGAGGAGGTAGGTCATTACCCCGTGATCTAATTAAAGGTATGGCTAGATAAATGATGTTTTAAAGTCGAAACTAAACTACATGGTATTTTACTGAAAAAGAGCGGTAAAAGTTACAAAATGAAATATTTTGCTATGAAACTTGTTCAACATGTTTTGTTAATGATTAATAGTCAAGATGTAAGTGTTTAACATGGTTGTGTTAAGGAAAATTGAACTTTATAAAGAAAACCGAATCGGAAGTCGGATTTAACTCCGCTTTCGTCGGGTTTTATTAAAAGAAGTTTTAAGAATAGAGAATAGAAGAGGGAGGAGGGACTTACAAGCTAACAAGAAGAAAGGAAGATAGAGGTAGAGAGGGGAATCGCTGGTGCGTCGTTTCGTCGCTGGAAACTCCTCGTATCGCCGTCAGAAGATTGCCGGATTTTCGCCCTTCGCTAACTCCACTTGTACACAAAGATTCTAAAGAGACTTCTTGAGAGTTTGGACATAATTGTGAGTGAGGGGTGTGTGTTTACGGGTGGTATTTATAGGGTAAAACTAGGGTTAGGGTAGGTGAAATGTTGAATTGAAAATGTATAAAAATTGTATTAAAAATATGGTTTAATGGGATTTTAAAGAGCTCTGTTAAATTGCAGGAAATTTAAAGTATACAGGGGTAATGGGGAGGCCAAAAGACACACTTTTCCTTTTGACAACTCGGCGATCCGCCCGAGTTCGGTCGGTGGCGTCGGCCGAGTCGGGCCGAGTCGGGCCGGGGTCGGATGCCACGTGTCCGGTGTCTCATGGTCTACTTCCTGGTCCAGTTTGTTTTATATGTTGTTCCCCTCCGAAAGACGGCAGAGACGCGATAAACGTCTGGTCTGAATTTGGGGCCAGATGCTATTTGGTGCTATCCGTCCACCTCTCTGAAGATGCCAAGTTGATTTATGGCACCATATATCGAAGGTTTAAACGGATGCGGCCGATGTAGCAAACTTCGTCAGATTCCCCCTCGTTTGAGGGGTTTTTGATTATGGGGACGCTCTTCCCTGCAGGCGTAAGCCCCTACAGTTAATTACGCTACCGCATCGCGGTAACAACTTTCTCTTTCTCTAGATGGTCACTTCGTGTTGTGGGTGTTTGTTTTGTTTGTGGTTGCCCTTAGATTGTATACGGAGACTAATGTATGTTGTCGCCCGTAGGGCGTGGATTAGTCCAAATCCGTATCTTCTTAGATTTGGGTTTGGGGGTTGGGTTTAAGGATACGTTAGTCTCATTTGGGACTAAGATCAAGTTAAACGTTAGTTAAGGATACGTTAGTCTAATTTTTAGACTAAGATCGACTCAACGGGATCGTTTAGATCCAACAAGAGAGAGCAATTAGGCGCTGTTGTTTAGTTTAGCGACATTGCGGTCGATTAGTTTAAGGACATTACGGTCCATTGTTAATTTAAGGACATCTCGGTCCAGTGTTAGTTTAAAGACATCACGGTCGAGGTTAAGGACATCATAGTCGGTGGATTTAAGGACTCCACAGTCCGTTGTTAGTTTTAAGACATCATGGTCGAGATTAAGGACATCATAGTCCATGAGTTTAAGGACCTCACAGTCCGTGAAATGTGTGGTTGTCGGGACCCGTCACCTCTTTGAAGACGTTGAGGAATTACAACGACAAATATCAAAGGAGTGAAGAGATATACCCTTGAACCAAGGTGAGGTGGTTGAAAGAGCAGATGTGCTCAATTCAAAATAAGTTGAGGACTTATGGCCAGAATTGGGCTAAGTCCAATTAAAATATTTTAACATTTTATTTTTGTTCTGGCTATTAAGCTTTTATTTGGGCTCAGCCCTTTTAATAATGCTAGGCATTGGGCTCTGACATTTTTGGCTTGTATCAGAAACAAAGTTTGTTCTGACAGTGCGCCACGTGGCGCCAGGCGCGTTGCGCCAGTCAAAGAGCGCATTGCACTTCTGTCGGGTAGCGCACACGAGGAGGACACGTGTCGCGCTTAGCGCTAAGCGCTAGTTTATTAGCGCATTGCGCTTTTAATTTATGAGCGCGTTGCGCTAGTCTGTTGGTGCGTCAGTGAGTGACACGTGGCGCGCTTGGCGCTGAGTGCCAGCCCATGAGCGCAATGCTCTGTTTTAGAAGCGCATAGCGCAGATTGTGTCTCTGGTTGACACGTGGCAGGTTTCGGAGATGAGCGCCGGTCCAATGAGCGCAAGGGCGCAATTCATAAGTGCAAGGCACTTTTCAATAGCGCAAGGCGCATCTGATCAATTTTAAGATCAAAGAACAAATTTATGTTCTTCAAAGGAGGCTTTTTCCTCAAGATCCAAGAACAAAAGTTCTTGTTTTTATAAAAGGGTCTGCCTTTATAGATCAAAAGATCTGTGAATGAAGTAAAATACTTCTTTTAGTCTTTTTATGATTAGATCTTTTTGATCTTTTCTTTATTAAAGACATTGGTCTTTTTCTTAGATCTCTGATCTTTTTAGAAGATGGTTCTTTTTACGAGATGGTTTTATCTCTATTATTCAAGAACATAGTTCTTTTTACCTTGATGATGAAGAAAAAATCTTTTCTTTTCTAAGAGCTTGCTCTTTTATTGCAGAGGGTTTTTCTCTCTCTTTTCTTCTCTGTATTCTCTATCTCTTAGACTTGAAGTCTAGGGTCCTTTATATAGGGCCAAATGATTTGTTAAATCAGTTTTAAGAGATCTTTTTATGATTGATTTGGGAATATTTCCCACCGTTGGATCTTTGATCCTAAGGCTTCTGTTTTACAGAAGATAATCTTCTTGTTTTAATAAGATTGGAAAGATATTTCCATAACAGAATTTTAGTTCTGATTAATTAATAATTTATTATTAGTAGATCTTTTGATCTGACGGTGGGGGAATTTTTAATTCCAGTGCTGGCGCACCTACGTTCGACATGTGGCGCGCAGCGCAGAGCGCAGCGCAACTGCGCTAGCGCACCCGTGTTTGACATGTGACGCGCAGCGCAACTGCGCTAGCGCATCCGTGTTTGATACGTGGCATGCAGCGCAAAGCGCAGCGCAACTGCGCTAGCGCACCTGTGTTTGACACGTGGCACGCAGCGCAGAGCGCTGGATCTGAAGCGTTGCTTCGATTTAAATTTTGAATTTTGAAGCAGAGCTTTGCTCTGATTGGGGGTACGCTGCCTAGGGCGCAGCGCTCTTGGCGCTGGCGTGTCTGCTTTTGACACGTGGCGCGCAGCGCGCAGAATCTGAAGCGTTGCTTCAATTTTTGAATTTTGAAATTCAAAACAGAGCCTTACTCTGATTGGGGAAACAAATGCCCCCCACCGTTGCGCTCACGTGGCGCACACGTGAGTGCAGCGGTGGCAACATCTGAGCCCTTGGATCAACTCAGAAGTTGAAGAGGCGGTTCAGTGCTTATAAATAGGACCTTTGGTCCTCAGATGATTATCATCTTCTTCTTAAGAATTTTTATTCAGAGCCTTGCTCTTCTGTTCAATAACTTTCAAGAGTTAGAACTCTACCAATTTTAGGTAAAATTAAATTAATTTTAATAAATTAAGGTTTTTGCCCATTAACAGAGCCTTGCTCTTCATGGATCTTTGATCTAAAGAAAACCCTTTTAGGGTTTCATTAATAGAGTCTTGCTCTCATGAACCCATAGATCTAAACAGATCTTTTCTTGGGGTTTCTTATCCCATACATCAGAGCTCTGCTCTCTTGATAATATGTAGATCTTTTGATCCTTTGATGAAGAACTCTTAAGAGTTTTTTCATGGATCTTTAAGATCCCAGAATTTTTAATTCTCAAGAATTAATTTTAATTTTAATTAATCTTTGATGGATTTTCCATCATCATTACAGAGCTAGGCTCTTTAAAGAATTTTATTCCTCCATGACCAGAATTTGACAAGTGTCACTCTGTTACAGAGCTTTGCTCTCAAAAAGAGATTTTCTCTTTTTCCTGAGGGATTTCTCATTCAATGAGAATATTCCTTGAGGATTTCCTCATTAATTGACAGTCTCATCCAATGATGAGGCTGTTTTATTAATTGATGCATTGTCATCTGGATTTTGTGGGTCCACCTTTGGTCCCCTTTCCACTGCATTACAGTGTGGTACAAATTTTAAAGTGCCGAGCGTCGGGATTTTAAAATTAAATTATAATGCTGATAATTGAATTCCGTTCTTTCTTGCAGGCGATATGTCTTCCGATCTTTCTTTCCCGTTTTTCCGCTCAGAAGGAGGATTCCCTGAGGCACCGATGGACCGGAAGGTTCTCGCGCTCATTAAAGACCATGACCCGGAACACAAAAAACTTCACATGTGGGGTAGGTGGTACGACCAGATTATCAAAGGTCGCCGAAGCTTCTCTTGTGCGACGCCGTCGGAGCCGATCTCATCGATTTCGTATGCAGATGTACCCTCGGTGAACTATGTCGTGGATTAGACTTCGGAGGGTCTTCTTCAACCTTCGATTGCCGCTTTACCCATGCAGCTGCCGGCAGCTTTGGATACCTTGGAGCGGCGCATATGCCAGGGCGAGTTGCGCCCTTGGGGACAACCTTACAACATCGGGTTGACTCCCCGACATTCGGCCGGGTATTTGAAGTGGGCCAGGTACATTTTGTCGGCGAAGAAAACGCACTTGCTGAAGCTCGGCCTATATCTTGCAGTTTACGCTTCATTGTTCCAATATTCTGCTCCTCCGACATGGTGGATTAAGGCGTTCTTGGAGCAATGGAATATCCCAGCCCATACCTTTCTTCTACTGGACAGAGAGTCTCCATCCCCTTAGAAGAATTTGCTGAGATTTCCGGTCTGCCGGTGAGGGGGGAGCACTATGAGGAGCTGCTTCCTCCGGATGAATACATTTTTGCCACCAAGCCGGTGGTGATGGGCCTAACGTCGGAGAACGCTATTCAGCACCAGTTTCCTAGTCTGATAAAGGTGCTGAACATGTACGAGAGCCTCTTCTTGGAATCCGGAGGCCAGGGGGTCAGCTTCGCAGACTTCATTGCCCGGTTTCTTCGCCCGGAGATTTTATCGCAACGAGGTGAAAAGTTTGCCAAGCTCGATAACCCTTTTGGTTTTGGCTTGGACCGTCGACCAGTGTTGGAAGATGATCAGAAGGGCTTTTATCTTTTCGATGCCGCGATCATCCCTTTGTCAGAAATCACCGCTCCGGGCATTGACGAGGAGACTTTCTTTCTCCGGTTTCTCGGGCTATGGTTGTGTTGGTTCGCGCTCCCCACCCTCGCTATATGAGGCCGTCCGTTTTCTACCCAGCACATCGAATGGTGGCCGGAATATAAGTGGCCATCGGGATTGCCGGGCTGGCCCACCTGTACCATGGTCTTAGTGTGGCGACGGATACAACTGACCGGGGGTGCAGGCTGCCAACTTCCCGATGCACTACTTTACTTCGTGGATGGAAATGCACGTGCTCGGGGTATTTGGTATTCATAAAAGACCCTCGTTTTACGAGAAATGCAAGCTCCCGCGAATTATATGACTGGTTGACGCGTCTATCGTGAATCCGTCTCAGTGGGAAGCTAGGGGCTTGCTTCTTCGTTCAGGCACGGTCGGGGCTGGTATATCTTTCACGGACAAAGTCCTGACAATCGGGCAGGAAACTTCCAAGACGGTGCTGGCATTGCACGACACTTTTAAGGACGGGGCCTTCGTGTTGAAAGCCCGGGAGATTCTACATCTATACTCCATCAGGCCGGGCTTCCTCGTATTCAGGCAAAATGATGCGGCGCTTTTTATGAGATACAACCCCTACCATTATGCCCAGTAGCTAAGTTATAACCAGGGGGTCCCACTAGAGGCGTTCTTGGAAGAACCTGCTGCCACCAGAGAGCGAATACGAGGTGCGCTGCATCACTTTATGCGCTTGAATACGGGCTCCCACTTCTTCATTAGCGAGCCAAGTTGCATCCCGAGGGCCCTTAACGTATACGGGGCCTGGTATCAACACGCGATGGGTGCTGTCATCAGGGAAGAGAGGCGGCTGCTGCTCGATCACAAGAGTGCACCCCCTGCCAGCGATTGCAACGTCCCTTTAAGACGACGGATCGCTGTGCCCCCTCCGCTAAGAGAGACCGCTGCAGTTGAGCCTCCACGTGTGCTAAGCCCCACGCGTGGATTGCCCCGTGATCCTGTGGAGACGGTGGACGTGCCATCGGTGCCCCGTGCTCCCGTGGATACGGTAAACGTAGCTTCACCCGAATCTGGCCTGGGCTCGGATATCGGGACTCGCCGTCCCAAGGTGGCCACTAAGCGCAAGCTGATGTTGGCTGCGACCGGAGCTCGCTCTCAGAAGAAGAAAAGGTCGCTCTTTTCTCTTGACGTGGTACTTGGCCAGGAGCCTCATGCTCCTTATAGTGAGGGCTTGAGTGAGTATGGGACAAATGAGGGCTTATTCATGCCGCCAGATGATACTGATCTGGCGGCTGCCATTGCAGCTTCCGAGCGATTGGCAAGACGCGAAGAGAGGTTGGCTATCCTCGCGCGATCAGGTAATCTTTAGTTGTATTTTTCGCCATTGCATCATATTTGTATTATTTTTTTTTTGACTGACACTTTTCATTCTTTAATAGGCATTTCTACCGAAGAAGCTCTCGCTGCTTCTCTCAAGACTTTTGAGGAAGAGGAGCGACTTCGAGCATCCTTAGGCCTCGGTACATTTCGGTTCGCCATGTTTCTGTCCCGTTTCTTATGAGTAATCTGACCCTCTCTTTGTCTTATCATAGGGACCACAATGCATATCCCTCAAGCTGATGCGGAAATTCTCCCCGAGCCAGCTGCCGAAGTCCCGGCCTCTTCGGCACTGCCGAAAGAGGCCTTGCTTAAAAAACCAATGACAGAAGCCTTGGCAGCTCCAAAGGTAACCCTGGATGTGCAAGATAACGCCCTGTTGAAGGAGGCTTCTAAGAGGTCTGTTTTGACAGCTCGGGAGGAAAGGAAGCGCCTGAGGCCCGCAGCAAGGAAGCGCAGTGCTGCTTTAGCTGCGGGAGCAGGTTCAAGCCCCGTTACCCCTGCTACTACTCTTCCATAGGAGTCTCCAGTTGCCTTGTCTACAGCTTACAGACGGGCGGCACGTGCGGTTCGGGAGGCAAACGGTAAATCAACCCCAGGTAATGTGCTTTGAGGCTCCGTTGTCAAAGTTTTAAACTATCAGTTCTCATTCATCTGGTCTTGCAGGGCCGAGCCTTACCGAAGAAGTGGCGGCAACCGCTGAGCCTGAGGGAGCAGTGGAGGAGGTAGCTGCTATTCCCGAACCCGGGGCAGCGGTAGGCAGTGTGGCCGCAATTGCTGGGCCCGAGGTAGTGGCTGATGAGACAGTCACAATTGCTATGCCCGAGATAGCTACCACTGCCGAGCCCGAGGTGGCGGCAGATGAGAAGGCTACCACGGCGAGCCTAAGGCAGCGGTGGATGAGACGGCTGCAATCACTGAGCCCGAAGTGGTGGCGAGCGAAACGGGTACAATTGCTGGGTCCGAGGTGGCCACTCTTTCTCAAGAGTCGGACATCGCTCCGATCATCACTCTTCCTGCCTACGGTTCTTTGTCGTCTCCCGGCGTCGCAAGCGTGATGACGGCTCTCGTGGAGTCAGGGGATGAGGCGACGGGAGGTGAGATCACCCCGATGGAGGAGGGAGACGCCGTTGTTGTATCAAGTGACGCCCTTGTCACGGCTCTGGCTGGCGACTCATCAGGTAGATTTTAGGTTACCGCCCTTCTTTTTATTCTGCAATCTTTCCTGACAGGGTTTATCTTGTTTCTAATGCAGGTGCGGCTACTGCTGATGTCGAGCTACCCGAGGCAGCGCCATCAGCTACCGCCTTGACGGTGACACCTCCTCTACCCTCTTTCATACCATTTCAGATGTTGGAAGGTGTGGATTTGTGACCCATCAGTCTTATCTCTCGGCTGTATAATTCATGTACTGATGTTGCGTTATCGCGTTTTTGCAGGAGTCCTTTTTGACCACCTGTACCAGGTGCTGCATCCCCACTTCTCCTTCCCGTCGGAGATTGCTTCATCCAGTGGCGCTGGAGAATACAGCTTTCAATTAATGCTCTTTCTTTTACCAACAATGAAATCATTTCTGATTCTTCTTTGCCTTGATCGCAGTACTACAGATTGAAGGAGGATATGAGAGATCGGTTGCGCCACTAGTCCTCCCGGCTTTGCCACCTGCTGCAGCTGGTATAGTAAATCCCATTTTTCATGAATCTCTTATATTTCTTGATCCGTCATCTGATTGTGATTTGTTTTGCAGCGGTCGTTTCAACTCCGGTCTCTTTCGAATCTCGTATTATGATGCCGGCAGGCCCCTTCTCCAGACGTCCATCCTCAAAGGGTGCTGTGATGAGTCTGCGTATGCTGAGCGAATATATTGAGGAGCTTGATGCGGAAACTCCCACATCTGCTGTGGAATTTGCCGCAGAGGTTAACCCTATGCTGGCGACGCTCATGAACTTTCATGGTGAGGGCGTCGTTGAGTCTTGGGTTAATCGCTGCAGGGAAATCGAGGCTTGCTTGCATGAGCTTGAGCTTAGGCGTCCTGCATTTGAGATTCTGGCTATGAGCACTTAACGGGATGTGTGGATCGAGCAGAGCACTCCTTACTTCCGCCATCTTAAACAAGAAGTGGCTTTAAAGCAGAGGGAATGTAAAGAAACTTCAAGCGAGTCTGCTCGACTGCATGCTGAGGTTGATGTGAATGCTGCCCAGTTGAAAGTTATTTTCGAAGGCCTTCTGCGATGTATTTCTGATGGGTTAACATTGAGGCAGAAGCTCGACGTCGTCAAGCGGGATGCACAAGATCGTGAAGCAGCTCAGCGGGCCGTCGAGAAACAACTTTCGTCTTACTTGCAGCAGCGAGCCCAGGTCGAAGCGGAGTTGGCCGCGGCAGCTGATCAGGAAGAGGGGCTGAGGGAAGTGCGTGAGCGGCTGATTGGATTATTGAAAGCGCTTTCCTCTCAATAAATTTTTTTGTACCATTTGTAATTTTGAATAAAATGTATTTGTTCTTTTATTCTTTCATATGATGTATTTTGCACCCAATCGAATTCATGAATAAAAGATACACGTTCTTTGTAATGTCTTGTGTCATCTCTCTGCTTTCTTCTTTTTTGCTGTGTTGTTTGCCATGTGATTTTAGCAAGTGCGGTCTGTAGATAGTATATAGCTATCAATCTTGTGCTCTTTTTTAGGTAGTGATGGCTTAGAAAACAGGGTTAGGATCTGTCACCTAAGACTTTTCAACTTTATGAGCCGTGAGGGTCTCATAAAGAATTTTCTCCCTACTGATCGAGAGGATCCCGTAGGTGTAATTTCTCCTTAAGAATCGTGAAGATTCCTAAGTGTGTTTTCTCTTGAAAGTCGTAAGGATCTCACAAGAGAATTTACTCCCTTACGAGTCGTGAGGACCCGCAAGTGATGGATGAAGTTGTCCTTTCCCGCATTTCACGGAGTCATGGGTTGCTCTGGATGCTTCTCACGGGTTCACTGCCGTGTTTTATGAGGACCAGACTCCGCTCTGGACGTTTTCCAGGATACCGTAGTTTAAAGACCTCGAGGTCGAGGTTAAGGACATCATAGTCCGTGGATTTAAGGACTCCACAGTCCGTTGTTAGTTTTAAGACATCATGGTCAAGGTTAAGGACATCATAGTCCATGAGTTTTAAGGACCTCACAGTCCAATGTTAGTTTTAAGACATCACGGTCGAGGTTAAGGACATCATAGTCCATGGGTTTAAGGACCCCACAGTCCGATGTTAGTTCAAAGACATTACGGTCGAGGTTAAGGACATCATAGTCCATGAGTTTAAGGACCTCACAGTCCAATGTTAGTTTTAAGACATCACGGTCGAGATTAAGGACATCACAGTCCATGAGTTTAAGGACCTCACAGTCCAATGTTAGTTTTAATACATCACAGTCGAGGTTAAGGACACCATAGTCCGTGAGTTTAAGGACCTCATAGTCCAATTTTTGCTCTGATGCTTCCCACGGGTTCACTGCCGTGTTCGGCGAGGACCAGGCTCCGCTCTGGATGCTTCACACGGGGTCATTGCCGCGCTCTGCGAGGACCAGGATCCGCTCTGGACGTTTTCCACGGGGTCAGGAGTGACATAATCCGCGTTCCACGTAGACAGAAATTTTGCTCTGGATTCTTTCCACGGGTTCACTGCCGTGTTCGGCGAGGACCAAGCTCCGCTCTGGATGCTTCACATGGGGTCATTGCCGTGCTCTGTGAGGACCAGGATCCGCTTTGGACGTTTCCCACGGGGTCAGGAGTGACATAATCCGTGTTCCACGTAGCCAGGAATTTTGCACTGGATGCTTCCCACGGGTTCGCTGCCGTGTTCGGCGAGGACCAGGCTCCGCTCTAGATGCTTCACACGGGGTCATTGCCGTGCTCTACGAGGACCAGATCCGCTCTGGACGTTTCCCACGGGGTCAGGAGTGACATAATCCGCGTTTCACGTAGCCAGGAATTTTTCCTCTGGATGCTTCCCACGGGTTCACTGCCGTGTTCGGCGAGGACCAGGCTCCGCTCTGGATGCTTCACACGGGGTCATTGCCGTGCTCTGCGAGGACCAGGATCCGCTCTGGACATTTTCCACGGGGTCAGGAGTGACATAATCCGCGTTCCACATAGCCAAGAATTTTGCTCTGGATGCTTCCCACGGGTTCACTTCCGTGTTCGGCGAGGATCAGGCTCCGCTCTGGATGCTTCACACGGGGTCATTGCCGTGCTCTGCGAGGACCAGGATCCGCTCTGGACGTTTCCCATGGGGTCAGGAGTGACATAATCCGCGTTTCACGTAGCCAGGAATTTTGCTCTGGATGCTTCCTACGGGTTCACTGCCGTGTTCGGCGAGGACCAGGCTCCGCTATGGATGCTTCACACGGGGTCATTGCCGTGCTCTGTGAGGACCAGGATCCGCTCTGGACGTTTCCCACGGGGTCAGGATTGACATAAGCCGTGTTCCACGTAGCCTGGAATTTTGCTCTGGATGCTTCCCATGGGTTCACTGCCGTGTTCGGTGAGGACCAGGCTCCACTCTGGATGCTTCACATGGGGTCATTGCTATGCTCTGCGAGGACCAGGATCCGCTCTGGACGTTTCCCACGGGGTCAAGAGTGACATAATCCGCGTTTCACATAGCCAGGAATTTTGCTCTGGATGCTTCCCACGGGTTCACTGCCGTGTTCGGCGAGGACCAGGCTCCGCTCTGGATGCTTTACACGGGGTCATTGCCGTGCTCTACGAGGACCAGAATCCGCTCTGGAAATTTTCCACGGGGTCAGGAGTGACATAATCCGCGTTCCACGTAGCCAAGAATTTTGCTCTGGATGCTTCCCACGGGTTCACTGCCGTGTTCGGCGAGGACCAGGCTCCGCTCTGGATGCTTCACACAGGGTCATTACCGTGCTCTGCAAGGACCATGATCCGCTCTGGACATTTTCTACGGGGTCAGGAGTGACATAATCCGCGTTCCACGTAGCCAGGAATTTTGCTCTGGATGCTTCCCACGGGTTCACTGCCGTGTTAGGTGAGGACCAGGCTCCACTCTGGATGCTTCACACGGGGTCATTACCGTGCTCTGCGAGGACCAGGATCCGCTCTGGACGTTTCCCACGGGGTCAGGAGTGACAAAATCCGCGTTTCACGTAGCCAGGAATTTTGCTCTGGATGCTTCCCACGGGTTCACTGCCGTGTTCGGCGAGGATTAGGATCTGCTCTGGATGCTTCATACGGGGTCATTGCCGTGCTCTGTGAGGACCAGGATCCGCTCTGGACATTTCCCATGGGGTCAGGAGTGACATAATCCGCGTTTCACGTAGTCAGGAATTTTTGCTCTGGATGCTTTCCACGGGTTCACTGCCGTGTTCGGCGAGGACCAGACTCCGCTCTGGATGCTTCACACGGGGTCATTGCCGTGCTCTGCGAGGACCAGGATCCGCTCTGGACGTTTCCCATGGGGTTAGGAGTGACATAATCCGCGTTTCACGTAGCCAGGAATTTTTGCTCTGGATGCTTCCTACGGGTTCACTGCCGTGTTCGGCGAGGACCAGGCTTCGCTCTGGATGCTTCACACGGGGTCATTGCCGTTCTCTGCGAGGACCAGGATCCACTCTGGACATTTTCCACGGGGTCGGGAGTGACATAATCCGCGTTCCACGTAGCCAGGAATTTTTCTCTGGATGCTTCCCACAGGTTCACTGCCGTGTTCGGCGAGGACCAGGCTCCGCTCTGGATGCTTCACACGGAGTCATTTCCGTGCTCTGCGAGGACCAGGATCCAGTCTGGACGTTTCCCACGGGGTCAGGAGTGACATAATCCGCGTTCCATGTAGCCAGGAATTTGACTTTATCCGCATTACACGGAGTCGGAGTTTGACTCTCGGTCATCTGTACACCGCCGAGTCATGGAACTGGGAGTTTCCGCCGTTCCGCTTTGCTTGATGTTGTATCCGTTGTAATAAGACGAATGTTGAGATGATCTCTAGGCTGTCTATGAACTATTGAGATTTGGCCTCTCCTTCTGATGAAGCTTGGGAAGGAAGGGTATGATTCCCTCTTTGTTTGCGTCCCTGGATTGTATACAGGGATTGATATGATATCACCTGTAGGACATAAATTTCATTCATTTTTTTTATTTCTTTCTGCGATGCTCTATCATTTCATCTTTTATATCGCGAAGGTCGCGATTGCCCAATCATTTCGGCTATTTTTCGCGGTGCCCAATCATTTCGGCTATTTTTTTTAATTTTTACTCGCTGCTTTTTATTGCGAGTTGCCCAATTATTTCGGCTATTTTGCATGCATATATTTTTACTTGCTGATTTTGTCTGCAAGTTGCCCCATCATTTCGGCTATTTCGTATGCATGTGTGGCTTGCTGGCTTTTCGCCGCAAGCTCGGAATTAGACACCGATTTCGGCATCAGCACCGCTACTTCTGGGATATTTCCAGGAGCGAATCATCATTTGCCTCTGTCGATGTCGAACAAAGATGGCTTAGTAAACAGGGTTAGGATCCTGTCGACTAAGGCTTTTGACTTTATGAGCCGTAAGGGTCTCATGAAGGTATTTTTCCCTACAAGTCGTGAGGATCTCGTAGGTGCGTTTTCTCCTTAGGAGTCCTGGGCTCCTAAGTGTATGTTCTCCTGTAAGTCGTAAGGATCTTACAAGAGAATTTTCTCCTTTTAAATCGAGAGGACTTACAAGGGTTGTTCACCATATAGACATATCCCTAGTCACGGATGGGACTTCGTCAGGGAAATGTTTATTCGCGCCCGTGGATTGTATACAAGGGTCAGCATTGAGCCGCTTGTAGGGCAGTATTGGAGGTTGTGGGGGCTGCTTAAGAACAGGTTCAGATCCCTGTAGCTTAAGACTTTTGAATCTTATGAGCCGTGAGGGTCCCATAAGAGAGTTCTCCTTACGAGTCGTGAGGATCTCGCTAGTGTAATTTCTCCCTAGTGATCGTGGGGATCCCTAAGTGTGTTGCTCCCTTGTGAGTCGTAAGGATCTCACGCAGGTGGTTTCTCCTTACAAAGTCGAGAGGACCTTGCAAGTGTCTTTTAACGAGATTGCGCCCTTTCGGGTTTTCATAAAACTCGCCGGTAGCCCTGCTGTTTTTACTCACGGAGCCCTTTTGGGTTTTCATCCGTGCCCATTTTGCTTATGGACATACTGTTTTCTTTTTTTTCTCTTTTTTTTAATTCTTTTTTTTATATATCAGCTTTGGGACGCTGCAATCCACCATAGTTTATCGACATCTCGGTCAACAGCTAGTTTTAGGACATAGTGGTCCGTTATTAGTTTAAGGACGTTCCGGTCCGCTGTTAGTTTTAAGGACGTTTTGGTCCGTTGTAAAGAAAGCCGGTTTCTACTTACAGAGTTTGGGCTTAGGAAGATAGCGAGCGGACATAGTCATCGTCATCTATCATTGACCTAGGCCGTGACTCGTTAGGCGTAATATTTCTTCAGGAAGCGACCGCTTATCGGCTTGAAGGGCCTTTCACCGTGCATGTCCATGAGTAGATAGGCTCCACCCTGGTAGACCTTGTCTATGATATATGGGCCTTCATAGTTCGGCTCGAATTTCCCCCGCTTAGCGCGATTGGGGATCATAGGTCTTTTAACCACTAGCACGAGTTCGCCTTGGCGGAATGTTCTCGGCCTAGTCAATCTCTCGTATGAGCACGTCATCTTTGCTTTATAAGCCTCCAGATTTTATTGCGCCATGAGCCGGGTTTCATCAAGGGCATCGAGCTCCTCAAGCCGAAGGTGAGCGTTTTCTTCGTCCATTAGCTCGTAGTGAACTGCCACTCGTAGGGAGGGTAGCTCTATCTCGAGGGGGAGTACCGCTTCTGTACCGAATACCAATGCGTACGGCGTTGTGTTCGTGGCTGTTTTGAACGTCGTTCGGTATGCCCAGAAAGCTTCGTGCAGTCTCTCGTGCCAGTCCTTTTTATTTCGAGACACCGTCTTCTTTGCAATCTTCGTCAATGTCTTGTTAAAAGCCTCAGCCAGACCGTTAGCTTGAGGATTATAGACTGAGGAGTATCTCCAGTCTATGTTATGCTGTTGTGCGAAGCGGCTGATCTTATGGCTTCTGTAGGCTGGTCCGTTATCGGAGATAATCCGTCGCGGAGTGCCAAACCGATAAATGACGTGTGTCTTGAAGAAATGGAGGATATTCTCCGTCTTCACTTCCCTCAGCGGTACTGCTTCTGCCCATTTGGGTAAGTAATCAGTTGTCGCCAAAATGAACCGATGTCCTCTGAACGATGCTGGTTCGATGGGGCCGATTATGTCATTCCCCCACATTTCGAATGGCTAGCTATCCACTGTCGGATGTAGCGGATTCGGATGCTGATGGATGAAGTCCCCATGAATCTGGCACGAGTGGCACTGCTTCGCGTATTCGAAGTAGTCTTAGATCATCGTGGGTCAATAATAACCCATCCGTTTGATCTTCAGCTTCATTTTCGGCCCGGCTTGGTGAGAACCACAGAGCCCGTCGTGAGTTTCTTGGACGACTCTCTTTGCTTCTTCAGGTCCCAGGCATCTTAGCCATAAAGAGTCAAATGATCTCTTATACAGGGTATCATTGACGAAGGCGAAAGATAGGGCTCGCTTCATGAGCTGATGTTTTGAGGACACATTTTCAGGCGTTCGACGGGATTTGAAGTAGTCTATAAAGACTTCTCTCCAATCCTCAACCTTTTCTTGGTTTTTTATTTATAGAGCCGCTGGCTTGGTCATTCCCTTTTCCTCGGACGTCTCTGGAAATATTTCTGCCGGTGCGAGGACTCGACGGCTTTGAACAACGATCCTCAAGTCATCGAGGTTTTCGTCATCCAGTTCTTTAGCGAGCTTGGCTAATGCATCCGCTTTGCTATTTTCCGCACGTTGTATGCTTTCCAAGGTGTAGGAAGGTATTTGGGTCAGCAGTTGCTGTACCCTCTCGCCGTACTTCACCAGTTCTGGTTTGCACATTTGATAGTCGCCGTTTACATAACTAACGACCAGTTGGGAATCTCCGTATATGAAGAGCTTTTTCAATCCCCATGTCAATGGCGATCTCGAGACCTGCTATCAAAGCTTCGTTTCGGCTTCATTGTTTATCCTCGGCTCTGTTAAGGAGAAGGAAAAGCGCATTATCCCTCTTTGTAGAGTTACGAAAATGAGGCCTACCCCTGATTTGATTATGGGAGTGCTTTGCTTGCGCTTCTTCATGGAAGACGCTCCATCGAAGTAAAGTTCCTATCGGGTATCACTTCCGTCGATCGTGTCAAACGCATGTTCGTCTGGCAATTCGCAGTTCAAGGGAGAATCGGAAGGTATTGGATGCTCAGCGAGGAAGTCGACGATGGCTTGTCCCTTCACTGCCTTAAGAGGCCGATACGTTATTGAGAATTCCATCAAGAGCAAGGCCTATTTAACGAGCCGCCCCGTCAATATGGCCTTTGACATCAAATATTTGAGAGGATCCACCTTCGATATGAGACGGACTTTATGCGCCAACGCATAGTGCCTAAGCTTCGTTATCGCGAAGATCAATGCCAGGCAATGTTTTTCGATGGGAGAATAATTGCTTTTTGCCCCCAGTAGAACTCAACTCAATAGTAGAGGGCTCTCGTTTTCCCTTGGTCGTTCTCTTGTGCCCATAATGTGCCTAAGGAACCTTCAAGGGCGGTTGTGTACAGAATGAGAGGCTTTCCCTTGACCGGAGTGGCTAGTACTGGCGGATTCTGTAGGTACTGCTTGATTTCGTCCAGCGCGCTTTGGCATTTGTGATCCCAGACGAACGAGGTTCCCTTCTTCATCAGGTGACTGTAAGGACGACACTTTCCTGAGAGATTGGCTATAAATCGCCGGATATACGCGAGCTTCCCTTGGAGAGACCGCAATTGCTTGAGAGTCCTTGGCGAGGGCATCTCCATGATCGCTTTGATTTTTAACGAATCTATCTCAATGCCTCGGTGTCGGACGATGAATCCTAGGAATTTGCCTGAGGAAACACCGAACACGCATTTGAGAGGGTTCATCTTTAAGTTGTATTGCCGGAGGCGTTGAAACACGATCTTCAGATGCTCTAGATGTTCCTCGTATGATTTGCTCTTAACCACGAGGTCGTCAATATAGCATTCGATGATTTCATGTATAAGGTCATCGAAGATCTTCGTCATGGCCCTCTGATAGGTGGCACCGGCGTTCTTTAGACCAAAGGGCATCACCTTGTAGCAGAATATACCCAAAGGGGTCTGGAAAGCGGTGTGCTTCTGGTCCTCAAGATGCATCTTTATCTGATTGTATCCTGATGAGCCGTCCATGAAGGAGAAAACTTCGTGAGTGGACGTATTGTTTATCATCAGCTCGGTGACCGGTACTGGAAAGTTGTCTTTCGGGCAGGCTTTATTGATATCCCGAAAGTCCACACATACGCGCACTGTCCTATTTTTCTTCATCACCGGGACTATGTTGGCGATCCAGTCAGGATACTGAATTTCTTGGATGAAGCCAGAGTCGATCAGCTTCTTGACCTCGGCGTTAATGCTCATCTCAAGCTCGAGCTGCATTCTTCTCGGTGCTTGTTTGATTGGCTTGACGTCTGGAGATATGGCCAGTTTGTGGACAGCAATCTCTGGATCTAGTCCTGGCATCTCGGAATAGTTCCATGCGAAGCAATCTTTATGTTACATAAGCACGTCTTTTAGTGTAGCTACCCTTTCTTCAGACAGCAACTCACTGACGAATGTCGGCCATGGATCATTTGTCGTCCCCAAATCAATTTTTTTGAGGTTATCTGCAGTGGTATGTATTCCATCTTCCAGCTCTTTCGGCGTCGGTGGAAAATCGGAGATCGTCTCGTCATCATTGTTTTTGAAGCACCAGGGGAGATTATCCATACCGTTGGGGTCTTCTTCTGATAATGTTATCACGCGACAGGTACGAGCTCGCTTCCAAGACCGACGTTGATATGGTTCTACCCTCGTGGATTTGGGTTCATGCCTTTGTGGCGGGGTCACCCTCCAGCTGCTGGATAGAGCGAACCTGCCCTGTCGATATTAATCTTCGACCCAGTTCTTGAAGGTGAAGCAGTCTTCGATAGGATGTCCTATTGCCCTATGATAGGAGCAATAGTCCGGATGAGAGACTTCGCCAGCTTGTTCGGGATGCTTGGACTCCGGGAGGATAATCAGTTGATGTTTTATAGCAAGATCAAGTATCTTCTTTGTCTTGTCTTGGGCGAAAGAGTACGCTCGACCCATCTTCTTTATAAGAGATGAATCCTGGCCGCTCGAATCCTGATCGCGTAGCTTTTTGGACCCATTTTGTCGTCGTCGAACACCTTTCCCATTCTCTGGTTTGTTTCTGCCTCTGCGTCGTGCCTTTTGTACAACGGGTTGACCAGGAGGAGCATTTTCATCTTCCGCAGTCTGTTGAAGAAGGCGTTGCATCCTGGCTTTCTCGTAGATGGCCATTTCGCGATTATGGTCATTTCGAACCTTTTGACCCGCTTCCCTTATAAACTTGTCCATTTGTTCTTCAAACGACAGACTGGGCATTTTTACGTCGGGAGCTCTTACTGGTTAAGGGTTAGTATTTTCCCAAAAAGCATCTCCCTCTTCATCAAAGTCATGTATGACGTTGCAGTCGCGGAGCAGCTCTCGTTTCTTAGATTGAACATACCCAAGTCCGGTCGTTTCCATTCATCCGTTGGGCAATTTTCGCTAAGTTCCAGGAACGTTCCAGATTCTGTTATAGAACCGTGCTTGTCGCGCAGTTTGCTTAAGGGGTACATCTTGGCATCTCAAGAGTCTCCTTAGCCTGTCTGTGTAATATCTGGGCAGACGGATGGGCTGGAGCCTGTCGAGTGTGGAATCCACGCCGTGCCAAATTTCCCTCTCCACTTTAGCTTCCCCGGATCGGTAGAATAGGATCGCCTTTTCACCTTCTCGCCTGGGAGGGACATAGAACGTTTGCAGCTCTTCCACACTGTAGGTATCAAGCGCGTCTAGTTCTTTATGATGTTTGGGCGGAACCATGGCAACTTGCAAACTTTGATCTTCACCAGCGATGGTTTGTATTGAAGGCCGAGCAGAGAATATAGCATGGACCTCATCTTCCGAATCGCTGCCAAAGATCAACATAGGAGCGGATGGTCCTGGTTTGTTGTACTGGGGTGGACCCGAGTAAACTATCTCTTCCTCCTCCTCGGTATCACTCCCGAAGACCGGAATGGTGGTGATAGCTTTGTTCTCCGGTTTGTGACATCTCTCTGTGTCTTCAAAGTCTGGCAAGAAGTATTTTGCATCTTCGTACTTGTGGACTTCGTTCACGGAGAATGGGTTTAACTCTCCTGTCAGAGTATACTCGAGACCATCCTTGAAGTATTTCATACACTGATGTTGTGTAGAAGGGATGATTTTGTACTTGTGTAACCAAGGCCGGCCGAGCAAAGCATTATAGCAGGACTTGGCGTCGATGGCATGAAATTTAATATCTGTGACAAGTAACCCAAAGCACAGTGTCAGTATCACAGACCCGAGATCTCGTGATGACTGAGAGTCGAACCCGGAGATGGTGATTTTATCACGAGCGAGGTGCTGAACGCTCATGCATATTTCCTTCAGCACTCGCACGTTGAGGAGATTGACGGAAGACCCATTATCGACCAGGATTTTGCCTATCT
This sequence comes from Agapanthus africanus, assembly GCA_030015575.1. Classification (NCBI taxonomy): domain Eukaryota; kingdom Viridiplantae; phylum Streptophyta; class Magnoliopsida; order Asparagales; family Amaryllidaceae; genus Agapanthus; species Agapanthus africanus. Next base: position 461,919,081 of record CM057338.1, read on the forward strand.
TGATATCGTGACAATATCCGGAGACATATAGGGGACGGTTGTGCTCGCACGTCCCAAGGAGGGGATCTTCATCGCCGAAGGTAATATCGGCTGTATGTACTTCTTCCAGCTCGTCCTTCATCTTTTCTTCGGCGAGGAAAGCTTGGAATTGCTCTGGCTCTTGCAGCGCCTTGATCAATGAATCTCTTGCTTCTTTTGATAGTAAAAGGGCATCGAGAATGCTGAGTTGCAAAGGTAACTTCCTTAGGTGCGCCAGGACGTTGTAGTCCACCTTACTTTTCTTTGGCGGGTCCTTGGCGGTCAGCTCTCTCATGACTTGGTCGTCTAGGGCGATATCTTCAGAGACCTTTTCTTTTCCCTTATCTTTTCTATTTATGGGTCCGAGGTTCTTTTCTGGAAGTGTACGATTGTGGAGCTGGATATTTTCGCAAGCCTTCGGTTCTTCCTCTTTCCCAAAGTTGACTCTTTAAAGAGAGGGCCAAGAGCCATTTCCTCGTCAGAGTCGCTCCCGAATGTGAGAACTTGTTATCCTCCGGCGTTAATCACGCGACAATTGCTGGTGGTTCTTTTATGCTCCTCGGTCGTATTTCTTTGCTCCCGGCGAGTTTTGCATTTCATCCGCTTGAAATGCTGCCGGTGAGCGACATACCCTTGCCACCATCTTTTAAAAGCGTTGCACTCTTCGGTGGGGTGCGCAATCTTCCGATAATATAAGCAGTAGCTAGGATGTGTTTCTGCTTCACCAGGGACGTTTCCTTCGGAGGGTGGTAGCTTCATTCCCATCGATATGGCTTTAGCAAACCTTTTCCTCGTCTTGAACTTGTTTTTATCCGCGACGGATATCCTTTGATTCGGCAGAGGTGTTTCAACTCTTTCGTCTATTCGCCGGCTTCTGGCCTTTTCAAATATGGCCATCTCACGCTCCCGATCGGCTTTACTTTTTAGAAGAGCTTCGTTTATGAATGCGTCGATCATCTCGTCTGATGGCCCTGGAAGTTCCGGTTCAGGACCCGCCCCCAGTCTTTCGGTGCAAGGAGCTCCTTCATCGTTCATTGATGAGTGAGAGATCACATGGCAACTTACTACATAATCCTCAGATTCATCCGACGAGTCTTCTCCATCATCTCTACCTTTAAGGACGTGGCCGAGGAACTCTTGGAATGTGATTGGAGTCCGCGCCTTCTGGTTATACTCTTCCAGCGCGTCGATCTGTTTCTGCAGGTCCGTGCGCTTGTCGCCAGGCTTCATGGGCTTTTTGGATTTCTTCTTCTTTTTCGAAGACTTTGACGGCTGGGCCTGAGCGTTTTGATTATCGCTATTAATTCCCGATGTTCGGCGTGGTTTCAGCATCCCATCGATGATCTCCGGCTCTTGCGGGCTTTTCCACCTGATCGCCAGACATGTTTGAAGATCATTTAGCATCCTTTTGGTTTTGGCCAAAAGAGCCACCTCCCATGGAGCTTCTTCAACAAAAGAGCACATTGCCCCTGATGTATCCGTCTTTTTAGGAGTGTGCGGTTGTGGTGGGTTTACTTTCCACTTCTCAGACAGCGCAAACTTGCCTTGTAGGTACTGATCCTCGATCCATCCCTTAAAGACGAAGCAATCTTCGATTGGATGGCTTACCGTTTGGTGGTAAGGGCAATAATTGGGATTATTCACTTCCCTGGGTTGCGATGGTCACCTTGGATTCGGCAAATTGATAAGCCTATTGCGCATCGCCAGCTCGAATAGTCTCTTCGTTTTATCCCGTGGGAACGAGTAAGGACGCTTCATTTTCTCATTATAATAGCGCCATCTCTCTTCCAGTTGATCCGTCAGTTTTGGGGCACTGGGCTGCTGTTGGGTATTCGCAACGAAGGTCGCCTTCCCTTTACCCTTTTCGTTTCACGACTCTGGCTTCGAAGGAGACGGTCTATGCCCCATCTGGTCCATCTGGGCTGGTTTGTCGATTAAAGCCTAGAACGTGGTCGGCTTGAAGAACATCATGAACTGTGAAATAGTTGCACAAGGGTCTAGGGTACCCACGAACATGCCCACCGCTGGTGCTTCTTCGATGCGCTGTTCGCACTTCGACCACAGATTCCGCCATCGGATTGCGTACTGAACCCACGTCTCGCCCGGCTTCACCCTGGCATTGATCAATGCCGTTATTGGGTGCGTTCACTAGCACTTGCGAATCGCTGGGTGAACAACAACTCCATTTCTGTGAAAGTTTTGACGGAGTCGTTTGGAAGTTCGGAGTACCACTCAAACGCCGTCTCCGATAAGCTGCCGACGAAATGGCGGAGCAAAAGTTTATCATCGCCACCAGTATTGCCACAAAGAGCCCTGAACTGAGCGACATGTTGATGGGGATTGCCTGTCCCCTTGTACACATGGAATTTAGGGACCGTGTAGTCCGGCGGGTACTTTATTTGATCATACCAGCCTGGATACGGTTGCCCAGTTCTAACAACTTGCCCCGCTGCTTGATTTGCCTGGTGAACTCGTATCTGCTGAGCGATGTAGTCATCCAGGGCAGCTTTGGAGATTGTCACTTCCTTGGCTGTTGACAGAGCCGGCAGAAGATTCGATGTTTCTCCTCTGTCATCTTCAATTATTACTGGAGGATCTTCGGCTGGAGGGTCCGGCTGGATCATCATGCCCACCATATCCTGAAATAGAAGGGCCATTTGCTTTATATTGGCTTCTTGTTCCGCGGCCTCTTTGTCCTTCTTTTCAAGCATTCTCCGAAGGAATTCGGCATCAGTTTCTTGCTCATGGCGTTGCTCCGAGGATTCCTCTGGGCTTGCTTTCGGTCCTGTGAGTGCGGCCATCGCAGTCATAATCTTCTGAAGCTTCTGCTGCTGCTCTTGGGCTTTCGTCACGGATCGCGTAAGCGATCGATGACCTGTGGAGATACGGCTATCCTCTTTTCCGGATGCTATATAAACGGTATGCACCACCATGCCCCTAGACTTGGGGCGTTTGGGCTCAGTGCCTTTGACATTTGTCGCAGACATGGGGATTTTCTCCGGCCTTCTCCTCTTATGAGCGATCGAAATTGAGGGGGCCGTTGCAATGGGTACCCAAGTAGCCGTCGCCTTTTGTGGCTTAACGAGACGGTTTTCTTCCTGTCGGACCTTCAGCTTCTTCTGCTGGCGGGGATAGTCTTGATCAACCACCGACTCTCGGACTTGTCGCCAGATTTTGTAAACTTTGGAAGACAGCCGCTGAGGGGACTGGTCCAGCTTTGCTTCTGTGATAGTCTCCATCGGCGGGGGAGATCTTTTCAATACTGCGGTAGGTGAGTTCCTAAGCACCTTGTTCAGCAGCTCAAAACTGTTCCCAGTTAGAACAGCAGCATTAACTTCCACCGTTGGAGCTGGTGGAGTTAGCCCAGACGGGGGTTGCCCCCGGCCTTCCTTACTCGGCACCGGTGGCGACGTCGAGCTTGTCGAGCCGTTGGTGTTGGTTCAGCGATGGGAATGGCTTTGTCTTGCCCCCTACCCAGGTGGGGGGTTGTTGCTGGCGTCAGCCTCTTGAAGACTGATGTCCGTTGTGAAGCGGTATCCAGCAGGTCAAAAACATACTTCTGAGCAGGGACAGGAACCGTAGTGGGAACCGGAACAGTCAGTCTTGTAAAAACCGACTCTTTGGTAGGAGAAGCCGCCTTGTCGAGTTCAGCAGCAGGGATGGCTATCCTCTTCGGAACAACCTTTTCTGGGATTGCAAACTTCATTATGGGCTCACAGGAATTTTAGCCCAGTCTGACGAAGACCGAGGAGCTGGAGCTGGATGACCCGTTGAGAGGGGCCGCAGTAGTAGTAAGCCGATCAAAGACCGACTTCTTGGGAGCTTCTGGTGTTGGTACAGGAGTGGTGAAGTTCGTTGGCGGGAGCATGGTCCCGAAAAACAATCCAGTAGTAGCCTGGGTGACTTGTTCCACCGGCATCGTGAACAGGGACGTCGCTTGAGGCCTGTAAGTTATGCCTCTAGATGAGGCGGAGCGCGAGTTGCAGCTGCAGTTGGAACATTTTGCATAAGTGGACGCCATTGATCCTTCGCTTTCTGCACCATGCAAAACGCCAAATCTTAGCACCTCGAAACCCAAGGGCAACCATCAGCAAACCGCGATTGGTTCGCGAACACGGCATACGAAGTGTGGAGTGGAAAGAGGAAAAGGTCCCACCGGGCATGCCAGAATCTGTTCCCCTCCGAAAGACGGCAGAGACGCTATAAACATCTGTCCTGAATTTGGGGCCAGATGCTATTTGGTGCTATCCGTCCACTTCTCCGAAGATGGCAAGTTGATTTATGGCACCATGTATCGAAGGTTTAAACGGATGCGGCCGATGTAGCAAACTTCGTCAGATTCCCCCTCGTTTGAAGGGTTTTTGATTGTGGGGACGCTCTTTCCTACAGGCACAAGCCCCTGCAGTTAATTACGCTACCGCATCGCGGTAACAACTTTCTCCTTCTCCAGCTGGTCACTTCGTGTCGTGGGTGTTTGTTTTGTTTGTGATTGCCCTTGGATTGTATACGGAGACTAATGTATGTTGTCGCCCGTAGGGCGTGGATTAGTCCAAATCCATATCTTCTTAGGTTTGGGTTTGGGGGTTGGGTTTAAGGATACGTTAGTCTCATTTGGGACTAAGATCAACTTAAACGTTAGTTAAGGATACGTTAGTCTAATTTTTAGACTAAGATCGACTCAACGGGATCGTTTAGATCCAACAACAAAGAGTAATTGGGCTCTTTTGTTTAGTTTAGCGACATTGCGGTCGATTAGTTTAAGGACATTACGGCCCATTGTTAGTTTAAGGACATCTCGGTCCATTGTTAGTTTAAGGACATCACGGTCGAGGTTAAGGACATCATAGTCGGTGGATTTAAGGACTCTACAGTCCGTTGTTAGTTTTAAGACATCACGGTCGAGGTTAAGGACATCATAGTCCATGAGTTTAAGGACCCCACAATCCGTGAAATGTGTGGTTGTCGGGACCCGTCACCTCTTTGAAGACGTTGAGGAATTACAACGACAAATATCAAAGGAGTGAAGAGATGTACCCTTGAACCAAGGTGAGGTGGTTGAAAGAGAAGATGTGCTCAATTCAAAATAAGTTGAGGACTTATGGCCAGAATTGGGCTAAGTCTAATTAAAATGTTTTAACATTTTATTTTTGTTCTGGCTATTAAGCCTTTATTTAGACTCAGCCCTTTTAATAATGTTAGGCATTGGGCTCTAACATTTTTGTCTTGTATCAGAAACAAAGTTTGTTCTGACAGTGCACCACGTGGCACGCCAGGCGCGTTGCGCCAATCAAAGAGCGCATTGCGCTTCTGTCGGGTAGCACACACGAAGAAGACACGTGTCGCGCTTAGCGCTAAGCGCTAGTTTATTAGCGCATTGCGCTTTTAATTTATGAGCGCGTTGCGTTTGTCTGTTGGCGCGCCAGTGAGTGACACATGGCGTGCTTGGCGCTGAGCGCCAGCCCATGAGCGCAATGCTCTGTTTTAGAAGCGCAAAGCGCAGATTGTGTCTCTGGTTGACACGTGGCAAGTTTTGGCGATGAGCGCCGGTCCAATGAGCGCAAGGGCGCAATTCATAAGTGCAAGACACTTTTCAATAGCGTAAGGCGCATCTGATCAATTTTAAGATCAAAGAACAAATTTATGTTCTTCAAAGGAGGCTTTTTCCTCAAGATCCAAGAACAAAAGTTCTTGTTTTTTATAAAAGGGTCTGCCTTTATAGATCAAAGATCTGTGAATGAAGTAAAATATTTCTTTTAGCCTTTTTATGATTAGATCTTTTTGATCTTTTCTTTACTAAAGATCTTGGTCTTTTTCTTAGATCTCTGATCTTTTTAGAAGATGGTTCTTCTTTTTACGAGATGGTTTTATCTCTATTATTCAAGAACATAGTTATTTTTACCTTGAAGATGAAGAAAAAATCTTCTTTTTTTCTAAGAGCTTGCTCTTTTATTGCAGAGGGTTTTCTCTCTCTCTTTTCTTCTATGCATTCTCTATCTCTTAGACTTGAAATCTAGGGTTCTTTATATAGGGCTAAATGATTTGTTAAATTAGTTTTAAGAGATCTTTCTCTGATTGATTTGGGAATATTTCCCACCGTTGGATCTTTGATCCTAAGGCTTCTGTTTTACAGAAGATAATCTTCTTGTTTTAATAAGATTGGAAAGATCTTTCCATAACAGAATTTTAGTTCTGATTAATTAATAATTTATTATTAGTAGATCTTTTAATCTGACGGTGGGGGAATTTTTAATTCCAGCGCTGGCGCACCTTGCGCTAGCGCACCAACGTTCGACACGTGGCGCGCAGCGCAACTGCGCTAGCGCACCCGTGTTTGACACGTGGCACGCAGCGTAGAGCGCAGCGCAACTGCGCTAACGCACCCGTGTTTGACACGTGGCACGCAGCGCAGAGCGCTGGATCTGAAGTGTTGCTTCAATTTAAATTTTGAATTTTGAAGCAGAGCTTTGCTCTGATTGGGGGTGCGCTGCCTAGGGCGCAGCACTCCTGGCGCTGGCGTGTCTGCTTTTGACACATGGCGCGCAGCGCGCAGAATCTAAAGCGTTGCTTCAATTTTTGAATTTTGAAATTCAAAATAGAGCTTTGCTCTGATTGGGGAAACATATGTGAAGTGGGTTTTTTACGCGTTATGCACGTGTAGACCCTTAGACTTCTAAAAATTTAAAAGAAAACAATATTAAAAAATAATGTGGGTGGTGGGATTTGAACTCTGGTAGTTTGGTTCAGCACTGCAAGGTCTTACCAATGAGCTACAAGCTCCTTCTTACTATTAAAAAGCAAAACAAATTTATAACTTGTGCTCAGACAAAAATACCCCTTTCTATATTTTTAAAAAAATTGTACAGAAAGTTTAGGGTTGTTACATTCTACCCTCCTTGTAAAAATTTCATCCTCGAAATTTGTAAAAGGAAAGTGTAACAGATTCAAAGAAAGTTTGGTGACTGAAGTACTGATAGTGTATGAAAAATATGTGAAGGAATTAAAGAATGCGAAGGTTTTGGTAAGATTGTAAAAGAGCTAAGGGAATTTTGGGTTAGGACGGATTCAAAGTATATGAAATGATAAGATTCAAGAAATATGAATTGTAAAGAATGTTTTAGTTACTGGTTCTTGTGTTATATTGCTTAGGTTGTTCACGCAGAACAGAACTGCATGGTAGGGTTCCATACAGCTCTGACCTGCATGGGCCGCCAACAAAACCTGTCACGCCCCGCTTCCCAGTATATGGGCAGAGGACACGACGAGGCCGCTACGTATTTACTTAGAAGTAAATATGCTAAGCGTTACTATGCAATATAAAAGAAATATACACAAGAGACAAATGAAATGATACAGCAATTTTATTTATTAACATTCTTTTGTACAATGCATGGAAAAGTAAATACATCTGAATGAAAACAATGCCTAAACAGTGGCATAACAGAAATGGAAAGTACTGAAATGAGATGTGTACAATGAATCTAAAGCTCTGGGTCGTATGCTAGATGATCCAAGTCCTCGCTGCTAGGCTCGATCTCCTGAAGGTCCGAATTACTTAACAACATTCCAAAGAAGAAAGAGAAGGAATGTCATCAGCGAACAATCGCTCGGTAAGTCCCAAAGATAAGGGAGAAATAGAATAGGCAGAGAGAGAGAGTATAGCTTTTAAAGTTGTATTATTTTGTTATACTGTTATATTTAGTGTTAACGCTGTTGTTTGTAGCTTGGTACAGAAGGATGCCAGTGTATACGAGAGGTGTCTCTATATGCCAGAGACTAAAGGCAAATAGAAGTACAAGGCTCCGTTATACAACCCGGAACAACGGCAATTGAATTCAGGTTAGGTGTCTTAAATCTTGCAGTCTCGTGCCATTTCTAACACCTTCCGTACTAATCTACCCCTTAAACCCCGCGATATCTTGATTGTATTGTTTATATTGTATTGCAACTTGTATTGTCTTGTAATATAGATTTTATAATTGGATGACTTGCCGAAACCATGGTATCAGTAAATGGATTTAACTGAAGAATCATGGATGTAACTGGAGAATCATGTAAATGGAAGTATATCCATGGTTCGGTTCGGTCAATATAGATTGAATATATGGATTCATAGATTCATATTGAATTGTTATAGTATAGTTTGTACTTGAATCATATTCAAGTCAGCTTGATTATAATGATACTCAGTCTGAATCAGAACAATTAGAAAAGAAATAGAAATCCTGAATTAGGTTTTGATGATATCGGTAACCGCTGCACATGGGGGGCAGAATTTGTGTCTTTCTCAAAGACGATTACCATGTTGATAGCACCGTTTGTTAAGTTTTCTATCTTAAATAGACAAGCACCCACTTCTCCAGCTTTCTGAGGCTCAAGAGATTGGTCCCGCTTAAACCTATGTTTACAAGGGTCCTTGAGGTAATTTATAGAACTTGAGGGGGTTTTATATAAAAATAATTTTGTATAAATTACAAAATACACCTTAAGTATTTAATTATCGTCTTTAGAGTTTTCATAGCTGTAGATTTTATATTTGTGGCATTTCTAGTGAATAAACCTATTTTTCATAATATAGGGTATTTAATTGTAATATTGGAAATGTATGGAATTTCATGGTATTTTCATGTAAGGTGATTCTTGTGATTTAGAAAAATTGGAATATTTATAATATATCAAAAATAGATATTTTGATGATACATATATATATATTTATTTATTTATAAAAATAATTTTATTTTATTATTTTCAAGAAATCTCATTTTCTTAAGATATTTGTATTTTAAATATCTCGAGACCGAATGCTCTTTGCGGAGGTCTGCATCTCACACTACTAAGTCCAAGGATGTGCGATAATCCACATCATCCTGAACGGGTTCCCCAAATGGGTTGTAGTGGCGCTTTGCAAAGATTTGTGTAAAATACATAATCTTGTAGAAAACGGTTTTAATAGTGAATGGTATTTATATGTAAAGTTTCGTTTTTCCATATTCTATGTTCTTGAAAGTTATTGTGCTATGTTGCATATGAGTGTTGTGAGGAGGTAGGTCATTACCTCATGATCTAATTAAAGGTATGGCAAGATAAATGATGTTTTAAAGTCGAAACTAAACTACATGGTATTTTACTGAAAAAGTGCGGTAAAAGTTACAAAATGAAATATATTGCTATGAAACTTGTTCAACATGTTTTGTTAATGAATAATAGTCAAGATGTAAGAGTTTAACATGGTTGTGTTAAGGGAAATTGAACTTTATAAAGAAAACCGAATCGGAAGTCGGATTTAACTCCGCTTCCGTCGGGTTTTATTAAAAGAAGTTTTAAGAATAGAGAATAGAAGAGAGAGGAGGGACTTACAAGCTAACAAAAAGGAGGGAAGATAGAGGTAGAGAGGGGAATCGCCGGTGCGTCGTTTCGTCGCCGGAAACTCCTCGTATCGCCGTCAGAAGATCGCCAGATTTTCGCCCTTCGCTAACTCCACTTGTACACAAAGATTCTACAGAGATTTTTTGAGAGTTTGGACAAAATTGTGAGTGATGGGTGTGTGTTTATGGGTGGTATTTATAGGGTAAAACTAGGGTTTGGGTAGGTGAAAGGTTGAATTGAAAATATATTAAAATTGTATTAAAATATTGTTTAATGGGATTTTAAAGAGCTCTGTTGAATTGCAGGAAATTTAAAGTGTACAGGGATAATGGGGAGGCGAAAAGACACACTTTTCCTGTTGACAACTCGACGATCCGCCCGAGTTCGTCCGGCGGCGGCGGCCGAGTCGGGCCGAGTCGGGCCCGGGTCGGATGCCACGTGTCCGGTGTCTCATGGTCTGCCCCATGCTCCAGTTTGTTTTATATGTGAAGTGAGGTTTTTATGAGTTATGCACGTGTAGACCCTTGGACTTCTAAAAATTTAAAAGAAAACAATATTAAAAAATAATGTGGGTGGTGGGATTTGAACTCTAGTGATTTGGTTCAGCAGTGCAAGGTCTTATCAATGAGCTACAAGCTCCTTCTTGCTATTAAAAAGCAAAACAAACTTATAATTTGTGCTCAGGCAAAAATACCCCCTTCTGTATTTTTAAAAAAAATTGTACAGAAAGTTGTACAGAAAGTTTAGGATTGTTACATTCTACTCTCCTTACAAAAATTTCGTCCTCGAAATTTGTAAAAAGAAAGTGTAACAGATTCAAGAAAAGTTTGGTGACTGAAATACTGATAGTGTATGAAAAATATGTGAAGGAACTAAAAAATGCGAAGGTTTTGGTAAGATTGTAAAAGAGCTAATGGAATTTTGGGTTAGGACAGATTCAAAATATATGAAATGATAAAATTCAAGGAATATGAATTGTAAAGAATGTTTTAGTTGCTGGTTCTTGTATTATATTGCTTAGCTTGTTCACACAGAACAGAACTGCTTGGTAGGGTTCCATACAGCTCTGACTTGCATGGGCCGCCAACAAAACCTATCACGTCCCGCTTCCCAGTATATGGGCAGAGCATGCGATGAGGCCGCTACGTATTTACTCAGAAGTAAATACGCTAAGCGTAACTAAGCAATATAAAAGAAATATACATAAGAGACAAATGAAATGATACAACAACTTTATTTATCAACATTCTTTTGTAAAATGCATGGAAAAGTAAATACATCTGAATGAAAGAAATGCCTAAACAGTGGCATAACAGAAATGGAAAGTACTGAAATGAAATGTGTACAATGAATCTAAAGCTCTGGGTCGTAGGCTAGATGATCCATGTCCTCGCTGGTAGGCTCGATCTCCTTAAGGTACGAATCATCTAACAACGTTCCAAAGAAGAAAGAGAAGGAATATCGTCAGCGAACAATCGCTCGGTAAGTCCCAAAGATAAGGGAGAAGTAGAATAAGCACACACACAGAGAGTATAGCTTTTAAAGTTGTATTATTTTGTTATACTGTTGTATTTAGTGTTAACGCTGTTGTTTGTAGCTTGGTACAGAAGGATGCCAGTGTATACGAGAGGTGTCTCTATATGCCAGAGACTAAAGGAAAATGGAAGTATAAGGCTCCGTTATACAACCTGGAACAATGACAATTGAATTCAGGTTAGGTGTCTTAAATCTTGCAGTCTCGTTCCACTTTTAACACCTTCCGTACCAATCTACCCTTTAAACCCCGCGATGTCTTGATTGTATTGTTTGTATTGTATTGCAACTTGTATTGTCTTGTAATATAGATTGTATAATTGGATGACTTGCCGAAACCATGATATCAGTAAATGGATGTAACTGGGGTATCATGGATATAACTGGAGAATCATGTAAATGGAAGTATATTCATGGTTCGGTTCAGTCAATATAGATTGAATAGTTTGAATATATGGCTTCATGGATTCATATTGAATTGTTATAGTGTAGTTTGTACTTGAATCATATTCAAGTCAGCTTGATTATAATGAGACTCAATCTGAGTCAGAACAATTAGAAAAGAAATTAAAATCCTGAATTAGGTGTTGATGCTATCGGTAACCGCTGCACATGGACGACATGATTTGTGTCTTTTTCAAAGACGATTATCGTGTTGATAACACCGTTTATTAAGTTGTCTACCTTAAATAGGCAAGCACCCACTTCTCCGGCTTCCTGAGGCTCAAGAGATTGGTCCCGCTTAAACCTATGTTTACTAGGGTCTTTAGGGTAATTTATAGAACTTGACGGGGTTTTATGTAAAAATAATTTTGTATAAATTACAAAATACACCTCAAGTATTTAATTATCGTCTTTAGAGTTTTCATAGCTGTAGAATTTATATTAGTGATATTTCTAGTGAATAAACATATTTTTCATAATAGAGGGTATTTAATTGTAATATTGGAAATATATGGAATTTCATGATATTTTCATGTAAGGTGATTCTTGTGATTTAGAAAAATTGGAATATTTATAATATATCAAAAATAGATATTTTGATGATACATATATATTTATTTATTTATTTATAAAATTAATTTTATTTTATTATTTTCTAGAAATCTCATTTTCTTAATATATTTGTATTTTAAATCTCTCGAGACCGAATGCTCCTTGCGGAGGTCTGCATCTCACACTACTAAGCCTTAGGATATGCGATAATCCGCACCATCCGGAACGGGTTCCCCAAATGGGTTGTAGCGGCGCTTTGCAAAAATTTGTGTAAAATACATAATCTTGTAGAAAACAGTTTTAATAGTAAATGGTATTTATATGTAAAGTTTCGTTTTCCCGTATTCTATGTTCCCGAAAGGTATTGTGCTATATTGCATATGAGTGTTGTGAGGAGGTAGGTCATTATCTCGTGATCTAATTAAAGGTATGGCAAGATAAATGATGTTTTAAAGTCGAAACTAAACTAAATGGTATTTTACTGAAAAAGAGCGGTAAAAGTTACAAAATGAAATATATTGCTATGAAACTTGTTCAAAATATTTTGTTAATGATTAATAGTCAAGATGTAAGAGTTTAACATGGTTGTGTTAAGGGAAATTGAACTTTATAAAGAAAACCGAATCGGAAATCTGATTTAACTCCGCTTCCGTCGGGTTTTATTAAAAGAAGTTTTAAGAATAGAGAATAGAAGAGGGAGGAGGGACTTATAAGCTAACAAAAAGGAGGGAAGATAGAGGTAGAGAGGGGAATCGCCGGTGCGTCGTTTCGTCGCCGGAAATTCCTCGTATCGCCGTAGGAAGATCGCCAGATTTTCGCCCTTCGCTAACTCCACTTGTACACAAAGATTCTAGAGAGATTTCTTGAGAGTTTGGACAAAATTGTGAATGAGGGGTTTGTGTTTAGGGGTGGTATTTATAAGGTAAAACTAGGGTTAGGGTAGGTGAAAAGTTGAATTGAAAATGTATTAAAATTGTATTAAAAATATAGTTTAATGGGATTTTAAAGAGCTCTATTAAATTGCAGGAAATTTGAAGTGTACAGGGGTAATAGGGAGGCCAAAAGACACACTTTTCCTGTTGACAACTCGGCGATATGCCCGAGTTCGGCCGTCGGTGGCGGCCGAGTTGGGCCGAGTCGGGCCGGGGTCGGATGCCACGTGTCCGGTGTCTCATGGTCTAGCCCCTGGTCCAATTTATTTTATATGTGAAGTAGGTTTTTACGAGTTATGCACGTGTAGACCCTTTGACTTCTAAAAATTTAAAAGAAAACAATATTAAAAAATAATGTGGTTGGTGGGATTTGAACTCTGGTGGTTTGGTTCAGCAGTGCAAGGTCTTACCAATGAACTACAAGCTCCTTCTTGCTATTAAAAAGCAAAACAAACTTATAACCTGTGCTCAGGCAAAAATACCCCTTTTTGTAATTTTTAAAAAATTGTACAGAAAGTTGTGGGTTGTTACAACAAAACCTGTCACGCCCCGCTTCCCGGTGTACGGCGAAGGGGACAGGACGAGGCCGCTACGTATTTACTCTGAAGTAAATACGCAAAGTGTATCTAAGCAATATAAATGAAAATGCACAAGAGACAAAATATATAATTGAACAGCAACTTTATTTATTAACATTCTTTTGTACAATGCATGGAAAAGTAAATACATCTGAATGATAGCAATGCCTAAACAATGGCATAACAGAAATGGAAAGTACTGAAATGCAATGTGTACAAGTGTAACTACAGCTCGGGATCTTCAATAAACTGGTCCAAGTCTTCACTGGTGGGCTCGATCTCTGTAAGGTCCGGATCACCTGACGACATTCAAGGAAGTAGAAAGAGAATGTCGTCAGCGAACAAATCGCTCGGTAAGTCCTAAAGATAAGAGAGAAATAGAATAGACAGAGAGAGAAAGTAGTTTTTAAAGTTGTATTATATTGTATACTGTTTTATTTAGTGTTAAAGCTGTTGTTTGTAGCATGGTACAGAAGAATGCTAGTGTATACGAGTGGAGTCTCTATATGCCAGAGACTAGAGGCAAGTGTAGTATAAGGAACCGTTTATGCCACGGTACAACACCAATGGAAATACAGGTTAGGTGTCTTAAATCTTATAGTCTCGTGCCACTTCTAACACCTTCCATACTAATCTACCCCTTAAAAACCCCGCGATGTCTTGATTTCATTGTTGTATTGTATTGTAAATTGTATTGTCTTATATAGATGGATTGTAAATGTGTTGTTTGTACTGTTTTATAAATGTAAATGGAAGACTTGTATTGTCTTGAAATATAGATTGTACAATTGGATGACTTGCCGAAACCATGATATCAGTAAATGGATGTAACTGGAGAATCATGGATGCAACTGGAGTATCATGTAAATGGAAGTATATCTATGGTTCAGTTTGGTCAATATAGATTGAATAGATTGAATATATGTATTCATGGATTCATATTGAATTGTAGATTGTACTTGAATCATATTCAAGTCAGATTATTTATAATGAGACTCAGTCTGAGTCAGAACAATTAGAAAAGAAATTGAAGTCTTGAATTAGGTTTTGATGTTATCAGTAACCGCTGCACATGGGCGGCAGAATTTGTGTCTTTTTCAAAGACGATTACCATGTTGATAACACCGTTATTAAGTTGTCTATCTTAAATAGGCAAGCACCCACTTCTCCGGCTGTCTGAGGCTCAAGAGATTGGTCCCGCTTAAACCTATGTTTACTAGGGTCCTTAGGGTAATTTATAGAACTTGAGGGGGTTTTATGTAAAAATAATTTTGTATAATTTAAAAAATACACCTCAAGTATTTAATTACCGTCTTTAGAGTTTTCATAGCTGTAGATTTTATATTTGTGATATTTCTAGTGAATAAACCTATTTTTCATAATACATGGTTTTTAATTGTAAAGTGTTGGATTTGTATGGAATTTCATGTAAAGTGGTTCTTTTGATTTAGATAAGTTGGAATATTTATAATATATCAAAAATAGATATTTTAATGATACATAGACATACATATATATATTTATTTCTTTATAAAAATAATTTTAATTTATTATTTTCTAGAAATCTCATTTTCTTAAGATATTTGTATTTTAAATCTCTCGAGACCGAATGCTCCGTGCGGAGGTCTGCGTCTCGCACTACTAAGCCCGAAGATGTGCGATAATCCGTACCATCCCGAACGGGTTTCCCAAAATGGGTTGTAGCGGCGCTTTGCAAAGATTTGTGTAAAATACATAATCTTGTAGAAAACGGTTTTAATAGTAAATGGTATTTATATATAAAGTTTCGTTTTTCCATATTCTATGTTCCCGAAAGGTATTGTGCTATGTTGCATATGATTGTTGTGAGGAGGTAGGTCATTACCTCATGATCTAATTAAAGGCATGGCAAGATAAATGATGTTTTAAAGTCGAAACTAAACTACATGATATTTTACTGAAAAAGAGCGGTAAAAGTTAAAAATTGAAATATTTTGCTATGAAACTTATTCAACATGTTTTATTAATGATTAATAGTCAAGATGTAAGAGTTTAACATGGTTGTGTTAAGGGAAATTGAACTTTATAAAGAAAACCGAATCAGAAGTCGGATTTAACTCCGCTTCCGTCCGGTTTTATTAAAAGAAGTTTTAAGAATAGAGAATAGAAGAGGGAGGAGGGACTTATAAGCTAACAAGAAGGAGGGAAGATAGAGGTAGAGAGAGGAATCGACGGTGCGTCGTTTCGTCTCCGGAAACTCCTTGTATCGCTGTCGGAAGATCGTCGGATTTTCGCCCTTCGCTTACTCCACTTGTACACAAAGATTTTGGAGAGATTTCTTGAGAGTTTGGAAAGAATTGTGAGTGAGGGTGTGTGTGTTTAGGGGTGGTATTTATAGAGTAAAACTAGGGTTAGGGTAGGTGAAAGGTTGAATTGAAAATGTATTAAAATTGTATTAAAAATATGGTTTAATGGGATTTTAAAAAGCTATGTTAAATTGCAGGAAATTTAAAGTGTACAGGGGTAATGGGGAGGCCAAAAGACACACTTTTCCTGTTGACAACTCGGCGATCCGCCCGAGTTCGGCCGTCGGTGGCGGCCGAGTTGGGCCGAGTCGGGCCGAGGTCGGATGCCACGTATCCTGCGTTTCATGGTCTACCCCCTGGTCTAGTTTGTTTTATATGTGAAGTGGGGTGTTTACGAGTTATGCACGTGTAAACCCTTGGACTTCTAAAAATTTAAAAGAAAACAATATTAAAAAATAATATGGGTGGTGGGATTTGAACTCTGGTGGTTTGGTTCAGCAGTGCAAGATCATACCAATGAGCTACAAACTCCTTCTTGCTATTAAAAAGCAAAACAAACTTATAACTTGTGCTCAGGAAAAAATACCCTTTATGTATTTTTTAAAAAATCATACAGAAAGTTGTACAGAAAGTTTAGGGTTGTTACATCAGGTTACCACCACCGACTCGAGGCCCTCGAAAAGAAGATCGAGGACATACGACGAGACGGCCATCTGTCCGGCGAAGTGGATAGGTATTCTATGGATTCTCTCAATATGCCCTTCACCGAGGAATTGCTGGCCGAACGTGCCTCATCCAAGAACAAGCCGCCCAAGGTGGCGCTCTTTGACGGGAAGTCCGACCCCAAAAGATCACTTGGACGCATTTACAGCGGGCATAAGCTTCCATAATGACTCAGACGCAGCTCAATGCCGAGATTTCCCTACCACCCTCATCCGGGCTGGCCGGGATTAGTTCCGAGGACTCACGCCACGCTCCATCTCGACCATTGATGAGCTGGCCACCCAGTTCCTCAGTCACTTCGTCGGGAACAGATGACAGAAGAAGACGGCCGATTACCTCTTCACCATAAAGAGCGGGGACAAAGAATCCTTTAAGGGATATGCCACTCGCTTCTACAATGCTCTCCTCGAGGTCCCCGAGCACCGCGATGAGACGGTTATCACCGCACTAAGGTCGGGTCTTAGGCACAAAGAGTGGCTCCGCTCTTTTGCATTAGCGCAACCTAAGACCATGGCCGAAGTAAAAGCTTGGACCGAACGGGAGATCCAACTCGAATCGGAGGTGAACTCAAATCTGCCCATAAGCGACCACACCGACCAAAAGAAGAGGGGCACAGAAGAGAAAAAGAGGATCGATCGAACAAAACCTTACTCCCCGAAGTTCCAGGAATACACTCCTCTTAACATCTCTTAGACCGAGCTGTTGGAGTAAGCGAAGGGCGAAAGGTTCTTTAAGCTCCCGCCAGTTACCCAGAGCGCGGGAAAATGTCTCCGTGGCCCTTACCGCGCCTTCCATAGGACGCAAAGGCACCCGACCGAGAACTGCAAAGAACTCCGCGACTACCTTGAGGAGTTGATCCGCTCTGGCCACTTGGCGAAGTACCTAAGGGACAAACGGCAGGCGGAATGAGAACAAAGAGACCTGATCTCGGCCACATCATGGCTGTTACCTCGGATCAAGTTCGGGAAGGTGGGGGAGACCGTCGCACCCGGCCTTACAACTCTGAAAAGCTCAAGTTGTATAAATAAATTAAAAAATGTGTCTTCTTCTTTTGAAACAATGTAATTCTTATTGACATTGAATTAAATCTCCTGAGCTAGGTCCTCTCATAAAGGAGACATTTTGCACAACTCTTGTTTCTTTTCTCGGTTCCGAGACCCCTAAGTTTGTTTTAAAAATTGTGTAAAATATACTGAGGGGATAAAAAGAGCTTTCCTGCTCGAACCATCCCTATCGGGTAGCCTCCTGCCCAACATCGCTAAGGATCAAAAGCCCTCATCAAGAGGCCACCGAGTAATTTCCTGCTGGCCTATCCGCAGTGGGTAGCTTCCTACCCAACAACATTGTGGATCAAAAGCTCTCCTCTCGAGGCCACCGAGCAGCTTCCCTGCCCGGTCCATCTACAGTGGGTAGCTTCCTGCCCAACAACGCTATGGATCGAAGCCCTCATTACGAGGCCGCCGAGAAATTTCCTACTGGACATCCGCAGTGGGTAGCTTACTGCCCAACAACGCTGTGGATCGAAGCCTTTCTCTCGAGGCCACCGAGCAGCTTCCCTGTCCGGTACATCCCTAGCGAGTTGCTTCCTGCCCATCTACGCTGTAGATCGAAGCCCTCCTCTCGAGGCCGTCGAGCTGCTTCATTGCCCGGTCCATCCCTAGCGGGTAACTTCCTACTCATCTACGCTAAGGATCTAAAGCCCTCCTCATGAGGCGACTGAGCAGCTTCCTTCTCAGTTCATCCACAGTGGGTAGCTTCCTGCCTATCTACGCTGTGGATCTAAGCCCTCATCACGAGGCCGCCGAGCAATTTCCTGCTGGCCATCTGCGGTGGGTAGCTTCCTTCCCAACAACGCTGTGGATTGAAGCCCTCCTCTCGAGGCCACCGAGCAGCTTCCCTGCCCGGTCCATCCACAGTGGGTGGCTTCCTGCCCAACAAGGCTGTGGATCGAAGCCCTCATCATGAGGCCGCAGATCAATTTTCTGCTGGCCATCCGCAGTGGGTGGCTTCCTGCCCAACAACGCTGTGGATCGAAGCCCTCCTCTCGAGACCACCGAGCAGCTTCCCTGCCCGGTCCATCCCTAGCGGGTAGCTTCCTACCCATCTACGCTAAGGATCTAAATCCCTCCTCACGAGGCCACCGAGTAGCTTCCCTGTCTGCTCCATCCCTAGTGGGTAGCTTCCTACCCATCTATGGTAAAGATCTAAAGCCCTCCTCACGAGGCGACCGAGCAGCTTCTTGCTCGGTTCATCCGCAGTGGGTAGCTTCCTGCCCAACAACGCTGTGGATCGAATCCCTTATCACGAGGCCGCCGAGAAATTTCTTGCTGGCCATCCGCAGTGGGTAGTTTCTTGTCCAACAACGCTGTGGATGGAAGCCCTCCTCTCGAGGCCACCGATCAGCTTCCCTGTCCGGTCCACCCTAGCAGGTAGCTTTCTACCCATCTACGCTAAGGATCTAAAGCCCTCCTCACGAGGCGACCGAGCAGCTTCCCTGCCCGGTCCATCTCTAGTGGATAGCTTCCTACCCATCTACGCTAAGGATCTAAAGCCTTCTTCACGAGGCCACCGAGCAGCTTCCCTGCCCGGCCCATCCGCAGTGGGTAGCTTCCTGCCCAACAACGCTATGGATTGAAGCCCTCATTACGAGGCCGCCGAGCAATTTCCTACTGGCCATCTGCAGTGGGTAGCTTCCTGCCCAACAATGCTGTGGATCGAAGCCCTCCTCTCGAGGCCACCGAGCAGCTTCCCTGTCCGGTACATTCCTAGCGGGTAGCTTCCTGCCCATCTACGCTGTAGATCGAAGCCCTCCTCTCGAGGCCGTCGAGCTGCTTCCCTGCCCGGTCCATCCCTAGCGGGTAACTTCCTACCCATCTATGCTAAGGATCTAAAGCCCTCCTCATGAGGCGATTGAGCAGCTTCCTTCTCAGTTCATCCACAGTGGGTAGCTTCCTGCCCATCTACGCTGTGGATCTAAGCCCTCATCACAAGGCCGCCGAGCAATTTCCTGCTGGCCATCCACGGTGGGTAGCTTCCTGCCTAACAACGCTGTGGATCGAAGCCCTCCTCTCGAGGCCACCGAACAGCTTCCCTGCCCGGTCCATCCACAGTGGGTAGCTTCCTGCCCAACAACGTTGTGGATCGAAGCCCTCATCATGAGGCCGCCGATCAATTTCCTGCTGGCTATCCGCAGTGGGTAGCTTCCTGCCCAACAACGCTGTGGATCGAAGCCCTCCTCTCGAGACCACCGAGCAGCTTCCCTGCCCGGTCCATCCCTAGCGGGTAGCTTCCTACCCATCTACGCTAAGGATCTAAAGCCCTCCTCACGAGGCCACCGAGCAGCTTCCCTGTCTGGTCCATCCCTAGTGGGTAGCTTCCTACCCATCTATGGTAAAGATCTAAAGCCCTCCTCACGAGGCGACCGAGCAGCTTCTTGCTCGGTTCATCCGCAGTGGGTAGCTTCCTGCCCAACAACGCTGTGGATCGAATCCCTCATCACGAGGTCGCCGAGAAATTTCCTGCTGGCCATCCGCGGTGGGTAGTTTCTTGTCCAACAACGCTGTGGATCGAAACCCTCCTCTCGAGGCCACCGATCAGTTTCCCTGTCCGGTCCATCCCTAGCAGGTAGCTTTCTACCCATCTATGCTAAGGATCTAAAGCCCTCCTCACGAGGCGACCGAGCAGCTTCCCTGCCCGGTCCATCTCTAGTGGATAGCTTCCTACCCATCTACGCTAAGGATCTAAAGCTCTCCTCATGAGGCCACCGAGCAGCTTCCCTGCCCGGTCCATCCGCAGTGGGTAGCTTCCTGCCCAATAACGCTGTGGATCGAAGCCCTCATCATGAGGCCGCCGAGCAATTTCCTGCTGGCCATCCGCAGTGGATAGCTTCATTCCCAACAACGCTGTGGATCGAAGCCCTCCTCTCGAGGCCACTGAGCAGCTTCCCTGCCCGGTCCATCCCTAGCAGGTAGCTTCCTACCCATCCACGCTAAGGATCTAAAACCCTCCTCACGAAGCGACTGAGTAGCTTCCCTGTTCGGTCCATCCCTAGAGGGTAGCTACCTACCTATCCACGCTAAGGATCTAAAGCCCTCCTCTCGAGGCCACCGAACAGGTTCCCTGCCCGGTCCATCCCTACCGGGTAGCTTCCTATCCATCTACGCTAAAGATCTAAAGCTCTCCTCTCGAGGCCACCAAGTAGCTTCCCTGCTTGGTCCATCCTTAGCGGGTAGCTTCCTACCCCTCCATGCTAAGGATCTAAAGCCCTCCTCTCGAGGCCATCGAGCAGCTTCCATGCCCGGTCCATCCCTAGCGGGTAGCCTCCTACCCATCTACGCTAAGAATCTAAGGCCCTCTTAACGAGGCCATCGAGCAGTTTTCCTGTCCGGTCCATCCCTAGCAGGTAGCTTCCTACCCATCAACGCTAAGGAATTAAATCCCTCCTACAGAGGCACCATGCAGATTCCTATTCGGCTAATCCACAAGCGGGTAGATTCCTGCCCAACAATGTTGTGGATCAAAAGCCTTTCTCATGAGGCCGCCAAGCAGCTTCCTACTCGGTTCATCCGCAGTGGGTTGCTTCCTGCCCAACAACATTGTGGACTAAAGCCCTCCTCTCGAGGCTATAGAGCAGCTTCCCTGCTCGGTCCATCTCTAGCAGGTAGCTTCCTACCCATCTACGCTAAAGATCTAAAGCCCTCCTCTCGAGATCACCGAGCAGCTTCCTGCTCGGTCCATCCGCAGTGGGTAGCTTCCTGTCCATCAACGCTATGGATCGAAGCCCTCATCACGAACCCGCTAAGCAATTTTCTGCTGGCCCATCCGCAGTGGGTAGCTTACTACCCAACAACGATGTGGATCAAAAGCTCTCCTCTCGAGGCCACCGAGCAGCTTCCCTGTCCGGTCTATCCCTAGCGAGTAGCTTCCTATCCATCTACGTTAAGGGTCTAAAGCCCTTCTCTCGAGGCCATCGAGCAGCTTCCCTGCCCGGTCCATCCCTAGAGGGTAGCCTCCCACCCATCAACACTAAGGATCTAAAGCCCTCTGTTCCCGCCAAAAATTTCTGCGCAAAAGAGCCCAAGGTATCAAATGGCAGCGATACGCTTAAGAAAATGCGAACCAGTATTTTCCGGGCTGTATTTTGACAAACTCCTAAATGAGAAACAGCTAAGTTCTGATGGTATTGAAAGCTTCTCAAAAAAGCCTTCGATTTGATATATTATGCGCCTCATAATTCATCCGGGATCAAAAGTTATGAGCAAATGTGCAACCCACGTGAAATCTAAGGAAGAAAATATGAACCAGTATTTTCCGGACTGTATTTTGACAAACTCCTGAATGGGAAACAGCTAAATTCTGATTGTATCGAAAGTGTCTCGAAAAACCCTTCGATTTGATATATTATGGGCCTCATAATTCATCCGGGATCAAAAGTTATGAGCAAATGTGCTACGCACGTGTAATCTAAAGTAATGCTCTACTACATGGGGGATGCATTTTTAGTCCCACATCGGGAAAAAGAGAGATCCCTTCTCTACCACTACCATATAAATAAGAGGGGATATCTCTTAGAAAAGGTAGAGTTCAATTCTCAAAGGATTCAATTCTCAGAGTATTCAATAATACTCAAAGGAGATTCGTTCTCCATAGGAGCTTGCTCCCCCCATAATGAGCATATGCGCAAGCGCCATGTGCGCCATGTGCAATGCACGTGCGCCCGCCACATGCGCGCCACATGGAACGCACGTGAGCCAAACACATGCAACGGACGTGGGAGTATTCCATAATACTCAAAGGAGATTATTTCTCCATAGGAGCTTGCTCCCCCCATAATGCGCATATACGCAAGTGTCATGTGCGCCACGTGCAATGCACGTGCACCCGCCACATGCACGCTACGTGCACGCAAGTGAGCCAAACACGTGCAACGCACGTAGGAGTATTCCATAATACTCGAAGGATATTATTTCTCCATAGGAGCTTGCTCCCCCCCATAATGCGCATATACGCAAGCTCTATGTGCGCTACGTGCAACCATGTGCGTCCAACACGTGCGACGCACGTGCGCCCAACACGTGCGACGCACGTGCGCCCAACACGTGCGACGCACGTGCGCGAATGCAAAGAAGCCTTTTTTAGCAGCGAGAAACTTAAGCGCCAGCCTGTTCTTTCCCCCTAATGAGTAGGACATGGTTCAAAGGGTACATCCCTCCACACCTTCGATATATGGTGCTGTAATCTCTCAGTGTCGTCGGAGAGGTGGTGGGTCCCAACGACCAATGATCCTTCTTTTCAAGAAAAAGGGAAAATAAACAAAAAAAGAGACAAAAGAATAGAGGAACCCCCTCATAAACTTGGAGAGATTTCAAAGACAAAGAGCAAGCTCTCAGAAGAAGAAAACTTTTTTCAAGGTAAAAAAGAACAGAGAGATGAAATTATCTCATATAAAAAGAAGAATTTACTTCTTTTTCTAAGATCATAGATCTATAAGACTAAGGTCTTTCACAACAGAGATCAAAGTGTCTCATCATAAAAAATAAGAGGAAGAACTTAATCTTCTTCAGATCAATAGATCTATAAGACAAATTGTCTTTCAGAGATCATAATATCTCATTATAAAAAGGGGGGAGAATAATTCAATTCTCTTAGGATCATAGATCCATAAAGGCAGAGCCTTTCACCAAAAACATGAGAGATTGAATCATCTCCTAGAAAAAAAATAAGAACTTTGTTCTTAGATCCATGAGACAAAATCTCTCAAGAGAGAGAATTTAATTCTCAGAGCGCAAAGCTGCCCAAAAAGAGCCTTAGTGCTCCAATTAAAAGAAGCGTCTCAGCGCCCCAAATCTAACGCATAGCGCAGCAGAGCCTTAGCGCTCCAAGCTTAAACAGAAACGCATTGCGCTCATTGACTGGCGCTCAAAACCAAGCGCGCCACGTGCTCCTCACGTGTGCGCTACTGCGCTCTTTGAACTGGCGCTCACCGCCAAGCGCGCCACGTGCTCCCCACTTGTGCGGTACTTAAACAGAAGCGCTCTTCGCTCATTGACTGGCGTTCAGCTCCAAGAGCCCACGTGCTCCTCACGTGTGCGCTTCTCAGCAGAAGCACCTTAACGCTCCAAATCTGGTGCACAGCGCCAAGTGCGCCACGTGCTCCTCACGTGTGCGCTACCCAGCAGAAGCACTCTACGCTCTTTGATTGGCGCAAAGCGCCAAGCGCACCACGTGCTCCTCACGTATGCTCTAGAAGAACATAAGCTGTTCTATAAATAAATCCCCAGAGCTATGATGAGTGCTCAGCATTCAATAAAAGACAAAAAGATTGTCAGAGCCTAAACCAATGCTCAGCATTGTTAAATTTTAACATTTTAACTAAATGGGCCGAGCCCAAAGTGGTCACAGAACCCTAACTCAGATTAATTGAGTCCATATGCTCATAAATCTTTTGATCTTAGTCCCAAATTGGACTACAGATCTCTCAACCAATATTGGTTCAAGGGTACATCTCTTCACTCCTCTGATACATGTCGTTGTAATTCTTCAACGTCTTCAGAGAGGTGACGGGTCCCGACAACCAGATTTTACATGGAGTATGATGTCCTTAATCTTAGACTGTGGGGTCCTTAAACCCACGGACTATGATATCCTTAACCTTGGACCGCAAAGTCCCTAAACTAAGACAATAGAGCCCAAATGCTCTTTTATTGGATCTAAATGATCCTGTTAAGTAGATCTTAGTCTAAAATTTGACTAATGTATCCTTAACAAATGGTTAAGTTGATCTTAGTCTAAAATTAGACTAACGTATCCTTAACAAACGTTTAAGTTGATCTTAGTCTCAAATTAGATTAACGATTCTTAAACCCAACCCAAACCCAAATCTAAGAAAATATGGATTTTGACTAATCCCCGCCCTACGGGCGACAACATAAATTAGTCTCCGTATACAATCCACGGGCAACCAAAAACAAAACAAACACACACGACACGAAGTGACCATCTGGAGAAGGAGAAAGTGGTTACCGCGATGCGGTAGCGTAATTAACTGCAGGGGCTTGCGCCTGCATGGAAGAGCGTCCCCACAATCAAAAACCCCTCACAATGAGGGGGAATCTGACGAAATCTGCTACAACTGCCGCATCCGTCTAAACCTCCGATACATGGTGCCATAAATCAACTTGGCATCTTCGGAGAGGTGGACGGATAAAACCAAATAGCATCTGCCCCCAAATTCAGGCAAGACGTTTGTCTTCCCGGTATTCGGCGGAGAACAGATTCTGGCACGCCTGGTAGGACCTTTTCCTCTTTCCACTCCACACTTCGCGTGTCATGTTCGCGAACGAATTGCGGTTTGATATGGTTGCCCTTGGATTCGAGGTACTAAGATTTGGTGTCTTGCTCCGTGCAGAAAACAGAAGATCAATGGCTTCAATCTGCTCCAGCTGCAACTGCAACTCCTGTTCCGCCTCATCTGGAGGCGTAACCTACGGGCCCCAAGAGGCCTCCCTTTTCACAATGCCGGTAGAGCAGGTAACGCAGGCTACCACCGGGTTGTTCTTCGGGACCATGCTCCCACCAGTGAGCGTTAACATCCCGCTGCCACAAGAAGAGCAGAAGAAGTCGGTCTTTGATCGACTCACCACCACCATGGCCCATCTCAACGGGTCATCCAATGCCAAGCCGACAGCATCAGTCTTTGATAGGCTGAGCCTGAATTCCAATGGGCCCGTCAAGAAGCCCACGATACCTGAAGCGGCCATCCCAAAACGGATAGCCATTCCTGCTCTCGAGGTCACCAAATAAGCTTCTCCCATCAAAGGATCAGTCTTTACAAGGATGGCCACTCCAGCTCCCGCTCCTGCCCAAAGGTCTGTCTTTGACAGATTGGATACTGCTTCTCAACAGACATCGGTCTTCAAGAGGCTGATGCCGGCGACAACCCTCCGCCAAGACAGGGGGCATGATGAAGTCATCCCCATAGCCGAACCAACACCATCCGCACAACATGCTCACCGTCGTCACTGGCGTCGAGTAAGGAAGGCTGGGGGCAGCTCTCCGTCTGGGTTAACTCCACCAGCTCCAACGGTGGAAATCGATGCTGCTATTCCAACCGGGAACAGGTTTGAACTGCTTAACAAGATGCGCAGGAACTCTCCAACTGCCACGCTGAAGAGATCTCCTCCACCTATGGAGAATACTACGAAGGCGAAGCTAGAGCAGCCCCCTCAGTGGCTGTCCTCTAAAATTTACAAAGTCTGGCGACAGGTCCAGGAATTAGTGATCGACCAGGACTACTCTCGCCGATCAAAGAAGCTTAAAGCTCGACAAGGAGAAAACCATCCTGTCAAGCCATAAAAGGCGACAGCTGTCTGGGTGCCCGCTGCAACGGCCCCCTCGACTTCAAATGCTCACAAGAGAAGGAGGCCAGAGAATGCCTTTGTGGCCGTGGCAAACCGCAAGGACACTGAACTTAAATGCCCCAAGTCTGGGGGCATGATAGCACATACCGTTTATATGGCTTTCGGAAAAGAGAAAAGACGTGCTTCTACGGGTCATTGACTGCTTACCCGATCGATAACAAAGGATCAGGAACAGCAGCAGCAGAAACTTCAGGAGATGCTAACTGCAATGGCCGCACTCACTGGGCCGAAAGAAAATCCGGAGGCCTCGGAGCAACGTCAGGAACAAGAGACTGATGCTGATTTCCTCCGAAGAATGCTCGAGAGGAAAGAAAAAGAGGCCGCGGAACAAACGGCCAACATAAAACGAATGGCTCTCTTCTTCCAAGATATGGCCGGGATGATATTACAGCCGGAACCACCAGCTGAAGTCCCCCCGATTATCATTGAAGACGATAGAGGGGAAACATCGAACCCTCCTTCGGCTCTTTCAGCAGCCAAGGAGGAGACCATTTCCAAGGCCGCTCTGGATGATTACATTGCTCAGCAAATACGAGCTCACTAGGAGAATGAAGCGGCTGGGCAGATCGTTAAAATTGGACGACCCTATCCGGATTGGTATGATCAAATAAGGCCCCCGCCGGGTGTTCACACCATAATATTGCATTATTATATTCCCCATCCTTATTCGTTTTATAAATAAACAGGTGCTTTTGACGCATGACTGCTACATATTACAGGTTACAGGTTCTTGAACAGAAAACAGTGAAAACGATGAAAAGACGATGCAAATGTGGACTTTGACCAACAAACAGAAGACTCTTGATTAAGCCTATATCAAAGATAAAATTCACAAAGTACAAGGCAATGCAAGGTCCAAGATTACAAAGCGAACGGTTAAAAGTCCACCACAATTATTCACTGGAGATCTGGTAGAAATATAGAAGCTATTTTAATAAAAGAACCAAATAATAAGGAAGCCCAAAGACAGAAGAGCCAACAAAGGAAATTTCAAGGCCCAATACTTCCTTTTAAAGAGACAGAGACATAAAATTTTACCAAAACTTGGAGTCTACTTAGACTAGGTCTTCCTAAAGATATTTTGGTAAATGTAGACGTGCGAATCAATTGTAACCTAGGGTTTCCTATCCTCTATAAATAGGAACTCTAAATCATTGTAAAGGCTATGCCTCCCTGTGCCTCTTTTTATCAATAAAATTTAGATTTCTTTTAGAGAGCATCGATACCTCTTTTCATTTCAGAAATTCAGATCTGACAAGTCTTGTGTTGATGTTTGGAGAGAGCCATCTGTAAAGTAAGTAATTAATTTCAATTCTTGCCCTAGGTAATTTTTCATTCTCTGCCCTAGTATAAATTTAATTCCTTGCCCTAATTAGATAGTTAGATCTTTAATTCAATTGCCCTAAATTAATTTAGTTTTTAGATTTAATTAATCCATTCACACGGTTCGTAATTAACTCGTAAGAGCGACTAGGAAATTCACAACATCCCTGTGGACCGACCCGTACTCACCGACTAGCTACCAAGTGACGACGTTCTTGATTGCGGTTAATAGATAGTTTTTGAGATCAATCAAATGGCGCTGTTGCCGGGGATGGCGTATTATTTCCTTTTTGCAATTTCGGGTTAATCTTAATTAAAAAAATCATAAAAACTGAAAAATCAAAATAAAAAAATATAAAAATATATCATCTGTTATTTTTTGAAAAGGGTATTTTTTGTGAATCTTTGCAGGATCGACGGATCTGGAAAAATCCAGAGTGCTAAACAGAAAAAGGTAGATCAGAACAGAAAGGGATTGGAACAACAGAGCAGCACAATTTTTCCAGAGACCTGAAGCTTAAAATCCGCCGCCCTTCCGCCGCGCAAGCGCGCTCCCGCTGAGGTTCCGCGGTCCATTTGCCACGTCAGCGCGCGTGTTTTGCACTGTTTGCTCCCCTTTTCTCTCTTCTGCCAATCCCCATATATCTTTTGTCAAATCTTCTGCAGGATTCTTTGCGCTTAAAAAAAATCTTCCCTTCCAAATAACAAATCTTGTGCAGGATTCTTTTCGCCGCGCATAAAATAAAAAAGATTTGATTGCAAGTGATTTACTGTTTTGCATATCTTTAATCGGACTTTAAGGGGCTTTTGACCAATTCAGATTGGGTGGGGATTTCATCACCCTTCCCAGGACCCCAGAAATCACATAAGGCATTTGCGTTGACCAAATCTTTAATTAAAAAAAATATACTAGACTCAGCCTTAAGGACGTCGCGCTCAATAGGACAGGGGACTAGTTATAGGCATCGACCGTTTATCCTAACCTGACTTTGCGGTGTCTAGGCAAGTGTGTCTAAGGCAAGTGGTTACTTAATTAGGACCACTACTTTTGTAGTGGGGAGCCTCCCACTTACCTGGCACTTACCTGGCCGCAATTGGCGGTGAAGAGGCGGTTTGAGGTCCTATTTCTAGCCCTTTGGAACAGTTAGGAGCTGTCTAGCTGACCTAGGTGACCCTAGATCTAGGCCTGATTGTGCATTTTTGGTTGATCGAAAGTGTGTCTTAGCTCTTTTCTCGAAAATCTTTTTGCAAACAGTTCTAAGTAAAGAGAAAAAGGAAAAAGGAATTTTTTTTTAAAAAGACTTGCAACTTTTGTCGCTAAGAAATCCTTGCACCACCTACCTTATTTCTCTTCTCATCATGGGTACCCCACATCACAAATCTCTTGCCGAACTTTGGTATCCCGAACCTGACTTTGCTTCGTACGTCAATTGTTTCGGTCGATTTAAGGAAGATCCCTCCGTGCCCAAAATTTCTTTGAAAGATCAAATAGAAGCGTCTAGGAGAAACAGTTCGACTTTGCAACCCACTTTGTGTCAACCATGTCAACCTTCACCACCTTCGTATGTTGACACCACTTTTTCAAGTCCTGCTGTAACTCTTAAACCGATGTCCATTGCTGAGCATATTGCTCAATCTCATAGCCGATCTTTCACCCCTCTCCACACATCAAGTTATAGTGATCAACAAGTCCATTCACCTTTTTATCCACATGTTGATCCTACCCCTGTCCAACCATCCAATTCCTACCAGTCCTACCTGAATTTCCCACCTTCACTAGACACTGTTTCTACACAGCCATTTGGGAGTTTCACATATCCAAACAATTTCGAATCTTTTACCGAAACCCCTTCACCATCCATGTCTAGTTTGGAACAGTCGTTGGCAGCTTATATTTCAGCAACAAACAAAATGGTTAGGAATGTGGATGCGTCCATTGCCGCCCTTATACAACCTAATGAACCGGCAGCTAGTTTCCAACTGGCTCCAAATTTTTCAATGTATGAGGAGGCGGTTGGACAGAGTGAGAATTTGAGAGGGGCGAGTGAGTTCTACACATTCCCAAATCAGACCTACCCATACCCAATTGAAGCCCACAACTCCTGTTTTCCATCGATTGTCCCAAATGATTCACAAGTTGCAAATAGAACAAATAAAAACGAGTTGTGTGACTTTGTAGTGATTGATTTGCCAGATTGTGAAGAAGCCCTTTCGAGTGAAACCATACCTAATCCTTTTGAACTTTACACCTCCACTCTAGAGCCTAAAGTAATTGATATCCATGCTTTTGATGAGGTGTCTGAAAAAATTGATTTTCACTTGATTGGGGATATAGACGCCGGGAATATTTCGAATGATGAACCTGTCGATTTGATTGAAATTTTAAGTCCAATTCATCATCCCGAGTCATTAAATGTTTCTCCCGAACCTCATATGCGTCTTGATTTTGATGATAATGGCATGGATAGGCTAAATTTTGAGGAGAATTATGAGGATAATATCGAGGAGAGTATTGAGGATAATATTGAGGTTGAACCATTTTTGTTTGATGTGTCGGATTTTCCAATTCATCCTCCTGAACCTTTAACTGTTATATCACCCTCCCTCCTTTCTATCGTTCCGACCACGCAAAAGATCACGCTTGAAGACTGTGAGCTTGAAAAATTTCCCTTTGAATCTGACACAGTTCTCACAGCCGATAACACTTACGAGTGTTTCACTTTTTCGGACGATGTTGAAGACTCACCGTCCGAGTTTGAGTCCTTTGAAATTTCAGATGAGTTAGTTGAACCATCAGACTCGGTTGCTTACAGTCATTTCGAACCATTGATGGAATCTTTCAAGTTCGAGACAGTTTACTACGGTGAGAATGAGACTATCCTTAATTCACTCCCTTTCGTCCTTCCTATCGTTCCGACCGTGCAAGAGACCGTTACACTTTCATCTCCAATACCAAGTTCGGCATACCCATGCTTTCTTGCGAATCTTGAGGGATTTGACCCCATTTCTCGACGGGTTGATAGTTTAGCACAATCGCTTTTAACATATCGGTCATCACAAATTGCGCTAATTTATTCACTCGATTTACACCCTCAAGATCGTACTCCACTTCTTTCTCTTTTCCGTCATTCCTCTCCTCCACTGAGACCATATTCCACTCTTCTTCCCATACGGTCTCGTGTGCTTCTCATTTCTCTTCTTTCCACTTCCTCCTTTCACCAACTCTATCATTACCACGATAAGATTTTTGAATGGTTGGTGCTAACCTTTGGCTTGTGTAAAGCCTTGTTTACTTTGGGGAGGACCTTGTTGTATATATGTATATATATTTTTTGTTTCCTTTAAAAAAAAAAAATTCAAAACATTAAAAAAATATAAATTTTTTTTATAAATAAATAAACAGGGGAGTGCCGACATTCTCAACCCTCTTGGTGTAGCATGACAGTGAGGACACTGTCAAGTTTAAGTTTGAGGGTATGCTCGGTAAGTCTTCTTCCTTTGCATTCATTTGTACATATTTTTGCATTTGCATACTTATTTTAAAACCCATAAAAAATTGAAAAATTTCAAAAATTATAAAAATTAATGTATTCAATTTTGGCCTTATTTGACTAGAGTTTGACAGATAGGTTAACTAGCTAGGAACAACTAGATCTTAGACTTAGTAAATTAAAAACCCTAAAAATAACCTTCCTTAAAGTTTAACGGTAGAAAGTATATGCCTTTGTAGTTTATTTAGGAATAGGCAAATTTTGGGTTCACTTCTTGGGCTAAGTCGAAACGAAGGAAAAGTATTGATGTTTTTATTAAAGTATGAGTTTGAAAAATAATTCCTAAGTTTAAGTCTAAATTCTGAAAATATATACCCTACAAATTGCATAAACACGAATCTTGAAACTTGGAATAGTAGAAGAGACCTTGAAATGATCTTGTCTAAAGTCCTTAGTACGATGAAAAATAAAAAAATACAAGTGTGAATAAAGAAAAAAAAATGAACACTGGTTTTTGCAATTACTTAAGGCTGCAAAAATAGAAAAATATTTAGCAAGGGTGCTTCATCACCTAGTGCCTTAGACCAACTGGTTTGGGAGTCACTGCTAAAGCCTTAGGTGTTACAAGACTAGGAATTACGCTTTAAAGTGCAAACACATTTTGTAATCGGTCGTTGGTATCTCAAGAAATATTAACGGTCGCATGAAGGATGTGTAAGCAATATTCATCTAAAAATTCACCAATTAAGAAGTGCTTTGGACAACGAACAAGAGTATGATTGCTTGATTTGAATTTCCAAGTGTAGGGGTGATTTATACACACACGTAGGGGTATGTGATTCGGGTTTAGATGAGAGATAGGAATGAAGAATAGAACTTGTATCTTTAGTTGAGATGATAAAAATTCCTAAGTTGAGATAGAACTCTAGAAAGAAAACTTAAGAGATGCCGAAAGCTAAGTAGGTCTGCAAAACATATATAATCTTAAGTTAGATGATGAGGAAGTGTGAAGAATATGGGTGGATAATTTACGAGTCAACGATAATAGAATTCCTTGTTAGAAAACCTAATTGGAGAATACAAGTCGAAAAGCCAAATTGATAGGATTTTATGGGTAGTATCCGCTGAAAACCCTCAGGAGACAATACTTCTCCTACTAGGGACACCTAGAGGTTTAACGGCTTGTTGCACGTGCTCAGTGCAATCGCGTTTCCCTGCGAAAGTGCGGTTAGGTTTTTTTTAGAGAATAAAATAAGTTTGCTCGAGGACGAGCAAAAGATAAGTTTGGGGGTATTTGTTCACACCATAATATTGCATTATTATATTCCCCATCCTTATTCGTTTTATAAATAAACAGGTGCTTTTGACGCATGACTGCTACATATTACAGGTTACAGGTTCTTGAACAGAAAACAGTGAAAACGATGAAAAGACGATGCAAAAGTTGACTTTGACCAACAAACAGAAGACTCTTGATCAAGCCTACAACAAAGATAAAATTCACAAAGTACAAAGCAATGCAAGGTCCAAGATTACAAAGCGAACGGTTAAAAGTCCACCGTAATTATTCACTGGAGATCTGGAAGAAACATAGAAGCTATTTTAATAAAAGAACCAAATAATAAGGAAGCCCAAAGACAGAAGAGCCAACAAAGGAAATTTCAAGGCCCAATACTTCCTTTTAAAGAGACAGAGACATAAAATTTTACCAAAGCTTGGAGTCTACTTTGACTAGGTCTTCCTATGGATATTTTGGTAAATGTAGACGTGCGAATCAATTGTAACCTAGGGTTTCCTATCCTCTATAAATAGGAACTCTAAATCATTGTAAAGGCTATGCCTCCCTGTGCCTCTTTTTATCAATAAAATTTAGATTTCTTTTGGAGAGCATCGATGCGTCTTTTCATTTCAGAAATTCAGATCTGACAAGTCTTGTGTTGATGTTTGGAGAGAGCCATCTGTAAAGTAAGTAATTGATTTCAATTCTTGCCCTAGGTAATTTTTCATTCTCTGCCCTAGTATAAATTTAATTCCTTGCCCTAGTTAGATAGTTAGATCTTTAATTCAATTGCCCTAGATTAATTTAGTTTTTAGATTTAATTAATCCATTCACACCGTTCGTAATTAACTCGTAAGAGCGACTAGGAAATTCACAACATCCCTGTGGACCGATCCGTACTCACCGACTAGCTACCAAGCGACGCCGTTCTTGATTGCGGTTAATAGATAGTTTTTGAGATCAATCACCGGGATATACGATCCCTAAATTCCATGTATATAAAGGGACGGGAAATTCGCATCAGCACGTCGCTCAATTCAGAGCCCTGTGCGGCAACACTGGAGGTGATGATAAACTTCTGCTCCGCCAGTTTGTTGGCAGCTTGTCGGAGACGGCGTTCGAGTGGTATTCTGAACTTCCAAATGACTCTATCAAGACATTTGCGAAGATGGAGTTGCTGTTTACACAGAGATTCGCAAGAGCTAGCGAGCATACTCCGATTACTGCACTAATTAACGCCAGGGTAAAACCAGGCGAGACATGGATGCAATATGCAATACGGTGGCGAAATTATGGTCAAAATGTGAGCAGCGCATCGAGGAAGCGCCTGCGGTGGGCATGTTTGTGGGAACCCTAGATCCGCAGGCGACCATATCTCAATTTATGATGTTCTTCAAGCCGACTACTTTCCAGGCCTTGATTGACATGCTGTCCCAAATGGACCAGATGGGTCATAGACCATCTTCCTCGAAAACGGAGTCTCGAAACAAAAAGGGAAAAGGGAAAGCGACCTTCATCGCCAAAGCTCAACAGCAGCCCAGTGGTCCAAGACCAGTTGATCTCCAAAATGATAGAACACGACCCCTTGGAGATAAAATGAGACGCCCTTACTCGTTCCCTCGGGACAAGACGAAGAGGTTATTTAAGTTAGCACTGCGCAACAGGCTCATCACTCTGCCGGAGCCAAGACGCCCAACGCAACCAGGTGACATTAACAATCCTAACTACTGCCCTTATCACCGAATGTTGGGTCATCCGATCGAAGATTGTTACATTTTCAAAAGCTGAATAGAAGATCATTACTAACAGGGCAAGTTCGTATTATCCGAAAACTGGAAGGTGAACCCGCCCCAGCCGCACGCTCTCAAAAAGGCGGACACACCGGGGGCATCATGCTCTTTTGTAGAGAAAGCTCCATGGGAGGTCGTTCTTTCAGCCAAGACTAAAAGAATGTTGAGGGATCTCCAAACATGCCCGGCGATCAGGTGGAAAAATCCACTGGAATCTGAAGTCATCGAGGGAATGTTGAAGCCATGCCCAACTCCAAAGATTGGCGGTGATAGTCAAAGCGCTTACACCCAGCCGTCAAAGTCTTCGAAGAAGAAGAAAACCAAGAAGCCCGTGAAACCTGATAACAAACGCATGGACCTGCAAAAGCAGATTGACGCGCTGGAAGAATATAATCAAAAGGAACGGACCCCAGTCACACTCCAAGAATTTCTCAGCCACGTTCTTGAGGACGGAGATGATGACAATGGAGAAGACTCGTCGGATGAGCCTGAAGATTATGTGGCAAGCTGCCATATGATCTCTCGCTCGGCAACAGACGATGAAGAAGCTCCTTACGCAGAGAAACTGGGGGCGGATCCTGAGCCGGAACTTCTAGGACCATCAAACGAAATGATTGATGCATTCCTGAACGAAGCCCGTCTTAAAAGCAAAGTTGATCGAGAGCGTGAGATGACCGTAATTGAAAAGGCCAAACGCCGGCGACTGAACGAAAGGGTTGAAACACTCCCACCAGATCAAAGTACATCCGCCGCAAATAAAAGCAGGATCAAGACAAGGAAACGATTCGCTAGAGCCCTATCAAAGGGAATGAAGTTGCCATCTTTCAGAGGAAATTCTCTCGGAGATATTCATCTTGATGAAGCGGACGCACATCCTAACTTCTGCTTATACCATCAGAGGATTACACATCCTACCGAAGAGTGCGTGGCCTTTAAAAACTGGTGGCAGGGGTATGTTGCCCACCGACAACACGTTCAACGAGTGAAGCGCAAGGCTCGTCGGGAACAGAAAAGCTCGACAAATGAGCATATGAAAACTGCAGGCAACTGTTACATGGTCGACGCCAGAGGATCACAAGTTCTCACCTTCGGGAGCGATTCTGATGAAGAAATAGCCCTTGGCCCTCTCTTCAAAGAACCCACCTCCCAGGCGAAAGAAATGAAGACCTGTGAAAACATTTAGCTGCGCAATCGTACGCTGCTTGAAAAGAATCTTGGGCCCGCGAACAGTGGGTCGAATAGAAAAATAAGGGGAAAGAAAAAATCCCTGAAGATATCGCCTTAGATGATCAAGTTGTCAAAGATCTGACAGCCAGGGACCCGCCCAAGAAAAGTAAGGTGGATTACAACGTTCTGGCACACCTGAGGAAGATACCCTCGCAGCTCAGCATTCTCGATGCCCTTCTGCTATCCAAAGAGGCAAGAGATTCTTTGATCAAGGCGTTACAAGAGCCCGAATAATTCCAAGCTTTCCTCGCCGAAGAAAAGATGAAGGACGAACTGGAAGAAGTGCACACTGCTGACATCACTTTCGGTGATGAAGATCTTCTCCTCGGGATATGTGAGCACAACCGTCCTCTTTATGTCTCCGGATACTGTCATGATATTAAGATTGGCAAAATCCTGGTTGACAATGGGCCCTCCGTCAATCTCCTCAATGTAAGAGTGTTGAAGGAAATATGCATGAGCGTCCAACACCTCGCCCGTGATAAAATCACCATCTCCGAATTTGACTCCCAGTCATCACGAACGTTCGGGTCTGTGATACTGACATTGCGCTTTGGGTTGTTCGTCACTGACATCAAGTTCCACGTCATTGATGCTAAGACATGCTATAACGCTTTGCTCGGCTGGCCTTGGTTACACGAGTACAACATTATTCCTTCTACACAACATCAGTGTATGAAGTATTTCAAAGATGGTCTCGAGTACACTGTGACAGGGGAACTAAACCCATTTTCCGTGAACGAAGTCCGCAAATATGAGAATGCCAAGTACTTCCTGCCAGATTTCGAAGACACAGAAAGATGTCGCAAACCGGAGGACAAGAACAAAGCTATCACTACTATTCCGGTCTTCGGGAGTGATACCGAGGAGGAGGAAGAAATAATTTATTCAGGGCTGCCCCAATGCAACAAACCGGGACTGTCCACCCCTATTCTGGTTTTCGGCAGCGATTCAGAAGATGAGGTCAATGTTGTATTCTCCGCTCGGCCATCGATACAAGCCTTCACTGATGAAGATCAAAGTTTGCAAATCGTCATGGTTCCGCAAGAGCATTACAAAGAGCTCGACGCACTTGATGCCTACAGTGTGCAAGAACTGCAGACATTCTACGTCCCTCCCAGGCGAAGAGATGAAAATGCGACACTCTTTTATCAATCCACGGAAACCAAAGTGGAGAAAGAAATTTGGCATGGTGCTGATTCTACGCTCGACAGGCTCCAGCCCATCCGTCTGCCCAGATATTACACAGAGGGATTAAAAAGATTGTTGAGACGCAAAGGCGTACCCTTCAAACAGACTGCTTGACAAGCCCAGTTCTATAACAGGATCTGAGATGTCCCCGGAACTCAGCGAAAACTGCCCAATGGGAGAATGGAAACGATTGGACTTGGATATGTTCAATCCCAAAAACGGGAGCGATTTCGCGGCTGCTACGTCATACATGACTTTGATGAAGAAGGACATGCTCTGTGGGAAGATGCTAACCCTGAACTAGAACGAGCTCCCGCCGTGAAAATGCTAAGTCCGTCATTCGAAGAACAGATGGACAAACTTATAAGGGAAGCTGTTCAAAAAGTTCGAGACGATCATAGTCGCGAAATGGCTATTTACGAGAAAGCCTGGACGTAGCACCTCCTTCAGCAGGCTACGGAAAACGACGATGCTCTTCATCGCCAACCTGTCATACAAAAGACCCGGTGCAAAGGCAAAAATAAATCAAAGAACGGAAAAAATGTTCGACGGCAGCGTAGTGGGTCCAAAAAGACACGCAAAGCAGAATCAAGCAACCAGGATTCGTCTCTTATAAAGAAGATGGGTCGAGCGTATTCTTTTCTCCAAGACAAAACAAGGAAGATTTTCGATTTTGTCATAAAACATCAGATGATGACACTCCCGGAGTCCAACCACCCCGAGCAAGTAGGTGAAGTTCATCATCCGGATTATTGCTCCTATCACCGAGCAATAGGACATCCTCTCGAAGACTGCTTCACATTCAAAGACTGGGTCGAAAACCAGTATCAGTAAAGCAGGTTTGCTCTATCCAACAGTTAGAAGGTAAGCCCGCTACAGAAGCATGAACCGAAAGCGGCGTGTATAGCGAGAGTAGAACCAGATCAACATCGGTCTTGGAAGCGATCTCGCACCTGTCACGTGATAACTCTGTCAGAAGAAGAACCCGAGAATATGGCTGATCTCCCCTGGTGCTTCGAAAACGATGATGACGAGGCGATCTCAGAGTTTCCACCAGCGCCAAAAGAGCTGGAAGATGGGATACATACTACTGCAGATAACCTCAAGAAAATTGACTTGGGGACAAGAAGCGACCCACGGCCGACATTCGTCAGTGAGCTGTTGTTTGAAGAAAAGGTGGCTACGCTAAAAGACGTGCTCATACAGTATAAAGATTGCTTCGCATGGAACTATTTCGAAATGCCGGGACTAGATCCAGAGATTGCTGTGCACAAATTGGTGATATCTCCGGACATCAAGCCAATCAAACAAGCACCGAGAAGAATGCGGCTCGAGTTTGATATGAGTATCAATGCCGAAGTCAAGAAGCTAATCGACTTCGATTTCATCCAAGAGGTTCAATATCCTGACTGGATTGCCAACATCATCCCAGTGATGAAGAAAAATGGGACAGTGCGCATATGTGTGGACTTTCGGGATCTCAACAAAGCTTGCCTAAAGGACGACTTTCCAGTACCGGTCACCGAGCTGATGATCGACAATACGTCCACCCATGAAGTCTTCGCCTTCATGGACGGCTTATCAGGATACAATCAGATAAATATGCATCCTAAGAATCAGAAGCATACCGCTTTCCGAACCCCTTTGGGCATATTCTGCTACAAAGTGATGCTTTTCGGTCTAAAGAACGCCGGTGCTACCTATCAGAGGGCCATGACGAAGATTTTCGATGACCTCATACATGAAATTGTCGAATGCTATATTAACGACCTCGTAGTTAAAAGCAAATCATACGAGGAACATTTAGAACATCTGAAGATCGTGTTTCAACGCCTTCGGAAATACAACTTGAAGATGAACCCTTTCAAATATGCTTTCGGAGTTTCCTCGGGCAAGTTTCTAGGATTCGTCGTCCGACACCGAGGCATCGAGGTAGACCCGTCAAAGATTAAGGCGATCATGGAAATGCCTCCGCCAAGGACTCTCAAGCAACTGCGGTCTCTCTAAGGAAAGCTCGCATATATCCAACGATTTATAGCCAGTCTCTTCGGCAAGTATCGTCCTTACAGTCACCTAATGAAGAAGGGAACCCCGTTCTTCTGGGATCGCAAATGCCAAGGCGCACTAGAAGAAATCAAGCAATAGCTACAGAATCCGTTGGTACTAACTGCCCCGGTCAAGGGAAAGCCCCTCATTCTGTACACGACTGCCCTCGAAGGTTCTTTAGGCGCGCTGTGGGCACAAGAGAACGACCAAGGGAAGGAAAGAGCCCTCTATTATTTGAGTCGAGTTCTCCTGGGGGCAGAAAGCAATTACTCCCCTATCGAAAAACACTGCCTGGCGTTGATCTTCGCGATAACGAAGCTCAGACACTACGCGTTGGCACATGAGGTCCATCTCATATCGAAGGTGGATCCTCTCAAATATTTGATGTCAAAGGCTATATTAACGGGATGGCTCGCTAAATGGGCCCTGCTCTTGATGGAGTTCTCGATAACTTATCGTCCCCTCAAGGCAGTGAAAGGCTAGGCCATCGCCGACTTCCTCGCGGAACATCTTATACCCGCCGACTCACCCCTAAATTGCGAACTGCCAGACGAGCACACGTTCGACACAATCGACAGGGAAATAGGAGAGAGTGATACCTGATGGGAATTCTACTTCGATGGGGCATCTTCCATGAAGAAGCGCAAACAAAGTACCCCCATAATCAAATCCGGGGTGGGCCTCATCTTCGTGACTCCACAAGGAGGGATAATGCGCTTTGTCTTCTCCTTAACAGAGCCGAGGACGAACAATGAAGCCGAATATGAAGCTTTGATAGTGGGTCTTGAGTTCGCTGTCGACATGGGAATTGAAAACCTCTTCATATACGGAGACTCCCAGCTGGTCGTCAGTCAAGCAAACGATGAATATCAAACATACAAGCCAGAGTTGGTGAAGTACGGCGAGAGAGTGCAGCAACTGCTGACTCAAATTCTCTTATACACCCTGGAAAGCATACCGCGTGCAGAAAATAGCAAAGCGGATGCATTAGCCAAGCTCGCTAAAGAATTGGCCGATGAGAATCTCGATGATGTGAGAATCGTCGTGCAAAGCCGTCGAGTTCTTGCACCAACAGAAATATCTCCAGAGCCGCCCGAAGAAAAAGGAGCGACCGAGCAAACGGCCTTACAAATAAAAGTCCAGGAAAAGACTAAGGATTAGAGAGAAGTCTTTATAGACTACTTCAAATCTCGTCGAACGCCTGAAGATGCATCCTCAAGACATTAGCTCATGAAACGAGCTCTATCCTTCGCCTTCGTCAATGATACTCTGTATAAGAGATCATTTGATTCTTTATGGCTAAGATGCCTGGGACCTGAAGAGGCAAGGAGGGTCGTCCAAGAAACTCACGACGGACTCTGTGGTTCTCACCAAGCCGGG
Organism: Agapanthus africanus; assembly: GCA_030015575.1. Classification (NCBI taxonomy): domain Eukaryota; kingdom Viridiplantae; phylum Streptophyta; class Magnoliopsida; order Asparagales; family Amaryllidaceae; genus Agapanthus; species Agapanthus africanus. The sequence continues at coordinate 461,958,655 of CM057338.1, forward strand.
CCGAAGATGAAGCTGAAGATCAGAATGATGGGCTACTATTGGCCCACAATGATCCAAGACTGTCTCGAATACGCGAAGCAGTGCCACTCATGCCAAATTCATGAGAACTTCATCCATCAGCATCCAAATCCGCTACATCCGATGGTGGCTAGCTGGCCGTTCGAAATGTGGGGAACTAACATACTCGGCCCCATTGAACCAGCATCGTCCATAGGACACCGGTTCATTTTGGCGACAACCGATTACTTCTCCAAGTGGGCAGAAGCCATACCGTTGAAAGAAGTGAAGACGGAGAATATCCTCCATTTCTTCAAGACACATGTCATTTATCGGTTCGGCATTCTGCGACGGATTATCTCCGATAACGGGCCAGCCTATAGAAGCCACAAGATCAGCCGCTTCGCACAACAACATAACAAAGACTGGAGATACTCTTCGGTCTATAATCCCCAAGCCAACGGTCTAGCTGAAGCTTTTAACAAGACCTTGACGAAGATCGTGAAAAAGACGGTATCTCGAAATAAGAGGGACTGACACGAGAGACTGCATGAGGCTCTCTGGTCGTATCGAACTACGTTCAAAATGGTCACAAACACAACGCCGTATGCATTGGTATTCGGCACGGAAGCGGTATTCCCCCTCGAGATAGAGTTACCCTCTCTACGAGTGGCAGTTCATTACGAGCTAACAGACGAAGAAAATGCTCACCTTCGGCTTGAGGAGCTTGATCCCCTCGACGAAACTCGGCTCATGGCGCAGCAAAACTTGGAGGCTTATAAAGCAAAGATGACGCGCTCATATGAAAGATTGACTAGGCCGAGGACATTCCGCCAAGGCGAACTCATGCTAGTGGTCAAAAGACTTATGATCCCCAATCGTGCCGAGCGGGGGAAATTTGAGCCGAACTATGAAGGCCCATACATCATAGACAAGGTCTACCAGGGCGGAGCTTATCTACTCATGGACATGCATGGTGAAAGACCTTTCAGACCAATAAACGGTCGCTTCCTAAAAAAATACTACGCCTGACGAGTCATGGCCTAGGTCAACGATAGATGACGATGCCTATGTCCGCTCGCTATCTTCCTAAGTCTAAACTCTATAAGTAGTAGCCGGCTTTCGGACCAAAACGTCCTTAAACTAACAACGGACCGAAACGTTCTTAAACTAACAATGGACCACTATGTCCTAAAACTGGCTGCGGACCGAAACGTCTTTAAACTAACAATGGACCACTATGTCCTAAAACTGGATGTTGACCGAGACATCGATAAACTACTACGAACCATAGCATCCCAAGGCTGACAGAAAAATAAAAAATAAAAAAAGAAGAAGAAAGAAAACGGTATGTCCGTAAGCAAGATGGGCACGGATGAAAACCCTAAAGGGCTCCGTGAGTAAAAACAGCAGGGCTACGGGCGAGTTTTGTGAAAACCCGAAAGGGCTCAATCTCGTTAAAAGACACTTGCAAGGTCCCCTCGACCCTATAAGGAGAAAATACCTGCGTGAGATCCTTACGACTCACAAGGGAGCAACACACTTAGGGATCCCCATGATTCCTAAGGAGAAATTACACTTGCGAGATCCTCATGACTCGTAAGGAGAACCCTCCTTTGAGACCCTCATGGCTCATAGGTTTCAAAACCCTTAAGCTACAGGGTGCTGAACCTGTTCTTAAGTCATCACAATCTCCGATTCTGTCCTACAAGCGGTTCAATATTGACCCTTGTATACAATCCACGGGCACAAATAAACGTCTCTCCCGCCAAGTTCTACCGATGGCGCGAGATGTCTTTATATGGTGAACGACACTTGTTAGTCCTTTCGACTTATAAGGAGAAAACACTCTTATAAGATCCTTACGACTTATAAGGAGAAAACACTCTTATAAGATCCTTACGACTTATAATGGAACATACACTTAAGAATCCTCACGATTCTTAGGGAGAAAAACGCACTAACGAGATCCTCACGACTCGTAGGGAGCTTTATGAGACCCTTTACGGCTCATGAAGTCAAAAAAGCCTTAGTCGACAGGATCTTAACCCTGTTTACTAAGGCACCTTTGTTCGAACCGACAGAGGCAAATGATGATTCGCTCCTGGCAATATCCCAGTTGTAGCGGTGTTGATGCCTAAATTGGTATCAAATCCCAAACTCGTAGCGAAAAGTCAGCGAACCACAAATGCATATGAAATAGCCGAAATGATGGGGCAACTTGCAACAAAATCAGCAAGTAAAAATGTATGCATACAAAATAGCCGAAATAGTTGGGCAACTCGCAATAAAAAGCAGTGAGTAAATAAAACAAATAGCCGAAATGATTGGGCACCGCAAAAAATAGCCGAAATGATTGGACAATCGCGACTTTCGCGATATGAAAGATGAAATGATAGAGCATCGCGAAAAGAAAAATATATAAAATAAAAATTTTTGCCCTACAGGTGAGATCATATCGATCCCTGTATACAATCCAGGGGCACAAACAAAAGGGAGCCATACCTTCCCACCAGGCTTCGTCGATGCGAAGCCAAATCTCGACGGTTCACAGACAGCCTAAAGATCACCAACAGTGTTCCTCCTCATTCCAGCAGGATTCATACGTGACAATCAACCTTGGAGCCATGGCAAAGTCCCTGTTCCAAATCTCGACGGTTCACAGACAACCTAGAGACAACATCGACATTCGTCTCATTACAACAGACGCAACGTCATCCAATGACCCCGTTTCGGAAATACGTCAGCCAATGACCCCGTCTCGGAAACACGTCAACAAATGGCCCCGTCGCGGAAACACGTCAAAAATGACCCCGTCGCGGAAATACGTCGGCCAATGACCCCGTCACGGAAATACGTCAACAAATGACCCCGTCGCGAAAATACGTCAGCCAATGACCTCGCGGAAATACGTCAGCCAATGACCCCTCGCGGAAACATGTCAACAAATGACCCCGTCGCGGAAATACGTCAGCCAATGACCCCGTCTCGAAAATACGTCATCCAATGACCCCGTTTCGGAAATACGTCAGCCAATGACCCCGTCTCGGAAACACGTCAACAAATGACCCCGTCGCGGAAATACGTCAACAAATGACCCCGTCGCGGAAATACGTCAGCCAATGACCCCGTCTCGGAAATACGTCATCCAATGACCCCGTTTCGGAAATACGTCAGCCAATGACCCCGTCTCAGAAACACGTCAACAAATGACCCCGTCGCGGAAATACGTCAGCCAATGACCCCGTCACGGAAATACGTCAGCCAATGACCCCGCCTCGGAAATACGTCAGCATATGACCCTATCGCGGAAATACGTCAGCCGGTGACCCCGTCGCGGAAACACGTCAGCCAATGACTCCGTCGCGGAAACACGTTTAGCCAATGACCCCGCCTCGGAAATACGTCAGCCGGTGACCCCATCGCGGAAACACGTCAGCCAATGACCCCGTCGCAGAAACACGTTCAGCAAATGACCCCGCCTCGGAAATACGTCAGCCAATGAACCCGCCTCGGAAATACGTCAGCCAATGACCCCGTCGCGGAAACACGTTCAGCCAATGACCCTGCCTCGGAAATACGTCAGCCAATGACCCCGTCGCGGAAACACGTTCAGCAAATGACCCCGCCTCGGAAATATGTCAGCCAATGACCCCGTCGCGGAAATACGTCAGCCAAAACCCCGCCTCGGAAATACGTCAGCCGGTGACCCCGTCGCGGAAACACGTCAGCCAATGACCCCGTCATGGAAACATGTTCAGCAAATGACCCCGCCTCGAAAATACGTCAGCCAATGACCCGGCCTCTGAAATACGTCAGCCAATGACCCCGTCGAGGAAACACGTCAGCCAATGACCCCGTCGTGGAAATACGTCATCCAGTGACCCCGCCTCGAAAATAAGTCAACCCCTCCTGGTCCTGTGGAACACGGCTAATGTCAATCCTGACCCCGTGGGAAGCATCCAGAGCAAATCCCGGTCTAGTGGAACACGGCTAATGTCAATCCTGACCCCGTGGGAAGCATCCAGAGCAAATCCTGGTCTCGTGGAACACGGCTAATGTCAACCCCTGACCCCGTGGGAAGCGTCCAGAGCAACTCTTGACTCCGTGAAATGCGGATAAAGTCAACCCCTGACCCCGTGAAATACGGATAATATCAACCTTATCAATCACTTACGAGTCCTCTCGACTTGTAAGGAAGAAAACTCTCTTGTGAGATCCTTACGACTCTCAAGAGAAAACGCACTTTGGAATCCCCAGATGATTCCTAAGGAGAAAATACACCTACGAGATCCTCTCGACTCGTAGGAAGAAAAGTCTTTATGAGACCCTCACGGCTCATACAGTTGAAAAGTCTTAGGCGACAGACCTGAACCTGTTTCCTAAGCCATCATACCCTACGAAAAAGTCAAGATGGACCATCTACGGGACACATTCACCGAAGTTACATTCCACTGAAATGAAGAAGCTACTTACGGGTCTTCACGATTCGTAAGGAAAAAATACCTGAGTGAGATCCTTGCGACTCACGGAGGCGATGAACACTTAGAAATCCTCACGATTTCTAGGGAGAATATGTTTTCCCGATGGTAATGTGACCTGGGAGATCATTTGAAGACGTCTTGTCCATCCCCGAAGGGATCACAGACACGACAGTCACGCGGCTACTTGAACAGCAATACTGCATATCAGGGAATGCATCAGCCAACGCGACGGTACGACGGACAAAAAACCCTAGTACCACAGACCCTAACGGACCTCTGTCATAAAGAGCAGGGGTTAACTGTAACGTTATGACAAGTTTGCCTACAAGCCCAAGTAAGGTAAACTACAAGCTCCGAAATGAGTTCATAAACTAGAGACTCTGGGATGAGTGAATAAACTACAAGCTCCGAAATGAGTACATAAACTACTTTGCGCCAGATCAAGACATAAAGAAACAGAAAGGTGCAGATCATGGACCTCAGGGTTTGGAACTATATCTCTTAAGAGTTGAGATTTGAGTCAATGATAGATGACGACGCTTGTGTCCGCTCGCTATCTTCTCAGACCAAGATTCTAAAGGTTATATACCAGTCCGAAACCGGTCATATGCAATGTATTACTCTGCACTACTTAACCCACGTACATACCTAAGTAGGAAAACTAGTAGGGGGCATTTGTTCCCGCCAAAAATTTCTGCGCAAAAGAGCCCAAGGTATCAAATGGCAGCGATACGCTTAAGAAAATATGAACCAGTATTTTTCGGGCTGTATTTTGACAAATTCCCGAATGAGAAATAGCTAAATTCTGATGGTATTGAAAGCGTCTCGAAAAAACCTTTGATTTGATATATTATGGGCTTCATAATTCATCCAGGATCAAAGGTTATGAGCAAATGTGCTACCCACGTGAAATCTAAGGAAGAAAATGCGAACCAGTATTTTCCGGACTGTATTTTGACAAACTCCCGAATGAGAAACAGCTAAATTCTGATTGTATCGAAAGTGTCTCGAAAAACCCTTCGATTTAATATATTATGGGCCTCAAAATTCATCCGGGATCAAAAGTTATGAGCAAATGTGCTACGCACGTGTAATCTAAAGTAATACTCTACTACACGGGGGATGCATTTTTAGTCCCACATCGGGAAAAGGAGAGATCTCTTCTCTACTACTACCATATAAATAAGAGAGGATACCTTTTAGAAAAGATAGAGTTTAATTCTCAGAGTATTCAATAATACCCAAAGGTGATTCGTTCTCCATAGGAGCTTGCTCCCCCATAATGCGCATATGCGCAAGCGCCATTTGCACCACGTGCAATGCACGTGCGTCCACCACATGCGCGCCACGTGAAACGCACGTGAGCTAAACACGTGCAATGCACGTAGGAGTATTCCATAAGACTCAAAGGAGATTATTTCTCCATAGGAGCTTGCTCCCCCATAATGCGCATATACGCAAGCGCCATGTGCGCCACGTGCAATGCACGTGTGCCCGCCACATGCGCGCCACGTGCAACGCATGCGAGCCAAACGTATGCAAAGCACGTAGGAGTATTCCATAAGACTCAAAGGAGATTGTTTCTCCATAGGAGCTTGCTCCCCCCCATAATGCGCATATGCGCAAGCTCCATGTGCGCTACGTGCAAACATGTGCGCCCAACACGTGCGACGCACGTGTGCCCAACACGTGCAACGCACGTGCACGAATGCAAAGAAGCCCTTTTCAGCAGCGAGAAGCTTAAGCGACAGCCTGTTCTCTCATATAAAAAAGAACAGAGAGATGAAATTATCTCATATAAAAAGAAGAATTTACTTTTTTTTCTAAGATCATAGATGTATAAGACTAAAGTCTTTCACCACAGAGATCAAAGTGTCTCATCATAAAAAATAAGAGGAAGAACTTAATCTTCTTCAGATCAATAGATCTATAAGACAAATTGTCTTTCAGAGATCATAATATCTCATTGTAAAAGTAGGGGAGAATAATTCAATTCTCTTAGGATTATAGATCCATAAAGGCCGAGCCTTTCACCAAAAACATAAGAGATTGAAACATTTCCTATAAAAAAATAAGAACTTTGTTCTTAGATCCATGAGACAAAATCTCTTAAGAGAGAGAATTTAATTCTCATAGCGCAAAACTGCCCAAAAAGAGCCTTAGTGCTCCAATTAAAAGAAGCGCCTCAGCGCCCCAAATCTAGCGCACAGCGCAGCAGACCCTTAGCGCTCCAAGCTTAAACAGAAGCGCATTGCGCTCATTGACTGGCGCTCAACGCCAAGCGGGCCACGTGCTCCTCACGTGTGCGCTACTGCGCTCTTTGAACTGACGCTCACTGCCAAGCGGGCCACGTGCTCCCCACGTGTGCGCTACTTAAACAGAAGCGCTCTCTGCTCATTGACAGGCGTTCAGCGCCAAGCGTGCCATCTGCTCCTCACGTGTGCGCTGCTCAGCAGAAGTGCCTTCGCGCACCAAATCTGGCGCACAGCACCAAGCGCGCCACATGCTCCTCACGTGTGCGCTACCTAGCAGAAGTGCTCTGCGCTTTTTGATTGGCGCAAAGCGCCAAGCGCACCACGTGCTCCTCACGTATGCGCTAAAAGAACATAAACTGTTCCATAAATAAAGCCCCAGAGCTATGATGAGTGCTCAGCATTCAATAAAAGACAAAAAGATTGTCAGAGCCCAAACCAATACTCAGTATTGTTAAATGTTTAACATTTTAACTAAATGGGCCGAGCCCAAAGTGGTCACAGAACCCTAACTCAGATTAATTGAGTCCATGTGCTCATAAATCTTTTGATCTTAGTCCCAAATTGGACTACAGATCTCTCAACCAATATAGGTTCAAGGGTACATCTCTTCACTCCTCTGATACATGTCGTTGTAATCCTTCAACGTCTTCAGAGAGGTGACGGGTCCCGATAACCAGATTTTACATGGACTATGATGTCCTTAACCTTGGACTATGGGGTCCTTAAACCCATGGACTATGATATTCTTAACCTTGGACTGTGGGGTCCTTAAACCCACAGACTATGATGTCCTTAACCTTGGACCGCAAAGTCCCTAAACTAAGACAATAGAGCCCAAATGCTCTTTTGTTGGATCTAAATGATCCTGTTAAGTAGATCTTAGTCTAAAATTTGACTAATTTATCCTTAACAAATGGTTAAGTTGATCTTAGTCTAAAATTAGACTAACGTATTCTTAACAACCGTTTAAGTTGATCTTAGTCTCAAATGAGATTAACGATCCTTAAACGAAACCCAAATCCAAATCTAAGAAAATACGGATTTGGACTAATCCCCGCCCTACGGGCGACAACATAAATTAGTCTCCGTATACAATCCACGGGCAACCAAAAATAAAACAAACACACACGACACGAAGTGACCATCCGGAGAAGAAGAAAGTGGTTACCGCGATGCGGTAGCGTAATTAACTGCAGGGGCTTGCGCCTACATGGAAGAGCGTCCCCTCAATCAAAAACCCCTCACAATGAGGGGGAATCTGACGAAGTCTGATACAACGACCGCATCCGTCTAAACTTCTGATACATGGTGCTATAAATCAACTTGGTATTTTCGGAGGGGTGGACGGATAAAACCAAATAGCATCTGCCCCTAAATTCAGGCAAGACATTTGTTTTCCCAGTATTCGGCGGAGAACACCCTCTTACAAAGGACACCGAGCAGCTTCCTGCTCGGTTCATCCGCAGGGGTAGATTCCTACCCTATGAAGACATAGATCTAGGACCCACATTGAGGAAGAATCAGTTATGGCCGACTTATTCTAACTTGGCTGATCTTCTACTCATGCTAAAACAGGTGATCGCCACTTCGACTCCGAGGTTTGGACTGATACCGACCTTCTTAGCCTTGGGATATCTTTTGATTCATCCTAAATGAACGATCACCACCTCGACTCCGGGGAGCGGGAGAGTACCGTAACGACCTTCCTGCACTTGGCTACATTCGACGCTTGATCGTCACCTAAAAAGCCCGGCATAGACTTATGACCTAACACTCGCGGGAGGAGAAGACTGACGAGCTAAAATACTCACGCAGAAAACAGACATTTATGCAGAGGAAAAGAAGCTCAACTTTATTTTTATTTTAAATTTGTGTAAGGTATTTTGGGCTCCTCAGCCTTTCAAAAATGCCCGGAGGTTCACAAAATTTTAAAGAGAAAAACAAAAACTCCCAAGGGAAGATAGCTCAGGCCGTGTGCTCCGCCAAGATTTCGCCTTGCTCAATACCGCCCTCGGGAGCCCGGGCTTTGTTCTCTTGGACTGTTTCTCCCCGTGCGACCACCTCGGCGCCCGCCCCCCGCGGCACGTCTTCAGAGAGCGGGTACTTAGCGCGGAGCTCACCGTCGGTAAACTCCGGCATTGACGCCTTGACGGCGTCGAAGGCCTCATGCCAAACGATGGACGAAGTTTCGGCGAGGTCGGCGTAGAACTGGTCAGACGCCTTATACCTCTCCACGGACTTCACCGCTCAGACCTTGGCAAGCTTCACCGCATCGAGCGCCACCCGAGCATCCTTGGCATCCCTCGATTTCTTCATTGTGTTATAGAGATTGCCAACCTCCTCCAACTTAGCCTGGATGGCTCGGTTGGATTCACTCAGAAATCGGTGAGACTCTTTGTACTTGGAATTCATCAGCTCCTCAGCGACCACTCGAGCTTCGAGGGCGGATATCTTCTCCTCCACCTGCTGCAAACGAAGGCGCAGATTCTCCTCTCGCGAGGAAGGTTCGCCCACATTCTTCATGGCCGGGGTTATCTCCTCGGATTCCATATTGACAATGAGGGCACGGTGGTGGAGGACCTGAGGAAAGCAGCAAAAGGAGTTAGAAATGTTCAAACTGGAAAAAAATACTTAAGAAAATTCTTAAAGGAAAACGGATACCGACCTGAACCGCCTCCTGAGCAATGGCTGCCACCTGGGCCTTCAGGGTCCCGTGGGAAATCTTTCCCCCAGCTGCTTGCTCCATGTCAGAGAGCAGGCTGTCGGCGACGGAGAGCCCCAAGGGCACCCCGAAGCAGAAGTCCCTCTCCTGCACTGGAATTCTGGCGGAGGGCGCCTGAGAAACCGTTCTTTTTATCCTTTTGAGGGGAACGTCGGTAGATTCATCCTCCTCCACCTCCCTCGCCCGGGCGCCGGGTCCCACGCGTGCTTCTTCCCCACCCTACGGCTTTCTTCCGGAGCTCGAGGCGCGGCAGAAGGCTTGCTCAGTGAAGTTGGCCTTAGGGCCGAACTCGGACCGGGTCGGGACGATCTTCCACCCCCCGGTCTTCTTTTGGGCCTTAGCGGCCATGGCAGCTAAGAACTTGGATCGGTTCATTTGCTCTGCAAAAAGGAGAATACATAAAAGAGAGTTGGTGACGCTGAAAAGGGCAAAGAAAATTCATCAAAGTCTAAATAGATCTTCCACGGCCTTAACTTACCCAGAAAGCGCGTGGGGCTGAGCCCAGCCCAGCTCAGAGCCTGCTCAGAAAGCAAGACGTCGGCCCGTTGGATTGGCTCCCATAATGACACCGCCCTTGCCTCAGGTGAGGATGGCGGTTTCTCCCTCGGGCAATCAGCCATGTGCCACTGTGTAGGCACAGACCAATCTGTAATTGCACGGCGGTGCCCCGGCCGTCAATCCGACGCCGGAAATGCGGAAACGAAAAACTTTACGAAACTGTAAACCGGCACAACCACGCACTATAAAACCCGGATCGGGCCATTAACCTAATCCTAGAAAACTAAAAGATGGGTAGAGAGATATACCGAGCGATCCGTGTCCTTCGGTCTTCTCGTCATCGTCCTGATCTCCCGCGGAATCTCCGTTCGTCACCTCCTCGTCGGAAAGGGCACCACGTAGCCGAATTCTTTTACGGGCTCCCACCTCTGGACCGAGACAACTCGGGCACGAAGTTGGCAAGCCGACGCGTCCAAGGGTACTGTAGGTGTAGTGTAGAATGCACTTTGTCTCAATGGGGTGAAGTTGCCTCGATGGAGGAATGAGGAGTAGAATGAAAAGGAGCAATGAGAAATGGAGCTAGTCCTTTTTGCAAACATAGAATGAGACGAATGATAATTTTTCCCACATGAAAAATGAACTCTCTCACTCTCTTCCTAGTAGTGGCCTGCCCCTTAAAAGATTGGGAGAGGGAAAAATGAAAACAAGAAGGGAGGTGAGTGTTGGAATCAAAAGAGGTGACCACATCCAAAAGCAAGCCTCACATCAACTCTCATCCATTCTAATCTCATTTAATGCAAAGAGTTGATTCAAAAAGAATCTCATGATTATGAAGCCACATTTACAAACAACCCCCTCCATAAATGCTAATTTGCAAAACTGCAAATAAGCCCCTCCATCAGAAAGTCCGGCCGGGAAGGAACAAAGGAAAACTGGCCGGAACAGAATGCAAACTGGCAACCTCAGAAAACTGATCCCGTAATAAATTACAGGAAAACCCCGCGACTGCATATACATGCCCGCATTTGTATTCCTACTGAATATAAATGCAAAGAGACAAAACTATACTGTCTAATACTAGGATCCGGCTTAAACCAAAGCCGGCTAGTAAAATCCGTCCGATCACGATCCGTGCAATATCGCACGTATCTGATCGAACCCTGCCATATCTCCATACGGCCTCTACAGCGTTTCACCCGAAACTTGAGTAACTGTCTGTGTGGGGGACTCTAAAGACTCGTCAATACTATGGCTGTGGATTTAACCACTAGCACGTCAGAGGTATTAGCCATACGTGACGGGCCACCAGCTATTGACCAAGAGGGACGTCTGTGAGCGAACTCATCCTGACACCCTACTGAGCCTGTCAGTGACAATATCCGTACAGTCCGGTCCGTTCGTTTATGAGCATCTCATGGCGGGCCTAAGGGGTTGGTAAAAGTCAGACCCCCAATAGCGGTACAAGTCATGTCGGAGTGTAGCCCAGAACACCCTGAGATACTGCTGGAATACCTACCAGTAAATCTCTTGCCTCGGCCGAGGGCTTTGTGTAATGGCTCTCCTAGACACAGCGCGACCTCACCCCCAATACCGGGAGAGACGAACCCCTGCAGATCCGCTCACTGCCTCCATGTGGCTCGGGACTGTACCCAACTAAAACCTGTTTGCACGTCTCCTTTGAGCGTGGTAGGGTAGTAATCTAAGTACAGTGGGAACTCACAAGAGATAAATGACGATCTCAGGTCGATGAACTAACCTGTACACATGTCACCAGGGAACTGCTATCTGACGTCTGGTATAAGACCAACTAGCAGGTTCCCGGTGAGTCCTGTCCGGTGTACTCATAACCCAATGAGCACCTGTATACATCTTAGGTGAACCAACTGACACCAATGGCTTGTGAGACCGGCCACCGCCCCTCGTCGGGGTCTCGACTGTATACACTAGTCTACTCTGGAGAATCGATGCTCTGTCTTGAAACTCCCACGACTAGGGACCTTTTAAGGATTTACTTATAGACTCCAGCTCCTACGTATATGATTGCCCTCATACAGCTGCAAGAATCCTAGGGGCTCTATCAACGTTTGCAATCACGTTCCTGTGATCCAATAATTGACTCTGAGGGCACTATATCCAACAATCTCCCACTTGCACTCAAGGCTAATTATTGCGATGTCGCATACTCACATCCCGTGTGATACCGAACACCCAACTCCTCTACTAATCAGTCTCACAAAGCTCGTTTGCGAAACTATTGCGTTCGAGGAATAGCCTCAGCGAGTGGATCCGCTTTGATGTTTCTTTCTATGTCTCTCTATATCTCAAGTTCGCGGAGAAAGCCATCTCCCGAAATGAGCAATACCTGTCTTAGAATGTCTGGATGTCTGATAGGACCTAGTTCATAAATGAACTCCAAATCCAAACTTCTTAGACTGTATCGACAACTGAACTTAATCAGTATCCTGCGCCATGCCTCCCTCGGTATCCCCTTGGACCACCTATCCAAAATACTGCCCCTCTTCAGAGGGAAAACTATAACTCTGACAGTCACTCTGTCATCCATGTCACCTTGGAAGCCTGGAATGATAACTGTCTCCTGAATGAGGCTGTCGTTATCATATCCTTAGAACATGTACTTATGTTCTAAAGCTGCTTCCTAATGTCTCTCCAGGATTGGGTTAATATCAACTTATTGCATCTACTGCAAAAAACAACATCTGGTGTGGTACTTGACATCTCATGATTGACTCAATTACCTAAGCAAGTGATCTGCCAATCATACACATCCCTCTCTACTTTAGTCTGTAAGACACCTTTAGAGAGGGTGACTCCATCACCTGCAGGTACACTACCGTGCCAGGAGTCGTCCATTCCAAATACCTTTAGAATGCTGTTTAAGTACCCAGATTGGGAAATTACCCAAATCTAGATCTAAAACTATAGATCTAGTAACCAGAATGTCTGATATAATATCCAAGCCCCATGCGGAGAAACTACTGTGTGACAACCAAAGTATAACCAATCGTAGTATAGGAATATCACTTCCTACTCTGTGTATGTCATCCAAATACCAGGACATCACACCCTACTACCTTCTTAACAGATCCATCCCCTATTCTGATGAAGTCAAACCTATGACTGTCACATCAGAAATAGATGATCTATCTTCGCTATATCTGCTTTAGTCTATAAATAGACATAAGCCACTTGTCCACCAATACTTCCGCTGCTCCCACTGACCACGACAACCCTCTGGCAGAGTCATATACACGTACACTTCTAATGAAAGTTTAGAACGACACTATACTCATTCTCCTGCCGGGTCTCACAGTCTGGAACAACAGCAATGGTAAGTCTGGGTAAACAAGAACCTCCCTGTCACCGTCCTTGAGACTACCGGAGTCCCTCTCGGGTGCTTGAGGTTACCCACCATATCTGCGGAGTGGCCAATGGAATGTCAATACAGATTGAATCTTTAGGTTCCTATCAAATCTTCAGTAATCGTCTGTGGTTCTGGAATCACTTCCAGTTCTACCATACTCCCACTACTGTTTTCTGAAAAATCCATTTTTATTAAAACTGTGGCGAGTCAAGAACAATATCACTATTGATCTTTCAGATGGTAGAAAGTCAACCCTCGTCATAGCCTGGGTCAACCCACAAACAGCCATTACAGAAACGTGCCTTGAGTTATCCAGAGTCTGGTTTTAAGCATAAGCCGGACAACTCCCCGTACCTTAACATCGTTAAGATATGAACTGTTCTATATCCAATACAGAAACAGAGGCACTGATTTAATTGAACCAGATTCAAATCATGCAGCTGTCTCCAGTACATGTCAACTAAATGGAAAAAGGCCGATCAGCGTTACTCAACTTAGGAGTGCTTCCAATTATGAGTAACCTGAAAGAGAAGCAAGTTCTCATTACTATCAACTGAATACCATACACAAGTATCTACATCTTCGATCACCTTGAAGAATCCCGATACTTGCAACATCTGGTTCTCTACTTTATTCTTATATCTATAACTTCTCAAAACATAGACCCTGTGTTTCTACGAAACACCTGTCTAAGAACTAGAGAAGTCATAAGTAAACCGAATGTAGTACGAGGACCAACCCCTCTGTCCTAATGGACACTGGACAATATACAATACTCTGTATAAGTCCCCTGAGTCTAGTGACTCATTCACTGTGTGTCGTAGGTTGAAAACTGTACTTATGGTTAAGAAGAATTACACCGCTGTTCAATACTCCTTACCTAACCATCCACTGATATAGGTAAATATCATAGACATAATTTCAAAAGGTTATATCTCACTCTATGAAAATAGATGTACAGATATATCAATTTGAAATTGGTGCATAACAACGGATATTCAAAACCAAATATTTGCTGTCCGGCAAACAACCCAGGCGATTTCCTTAAATATCACCAATTACAATGAATCCCGATATAATGAGGATGATCACCCAATTCCCAATAACTTACTCCCACTCATCATCTGTAAAACCATACAGATGTGAGAATCATACCTGGTAAATACATACCCTGGAGCAAGGACTAATTGGGAAATCAGTTTTCTTTTAACAATATACAGTGAAACTGAAACATTGAAATGTTTCGATGGGGTATCTGGTATTCCTAGTAATGCCTCTTCCATCATCCAGATTCACAACTGTAACCGTATATTTCTTTGCCACCTCTCCAAATCCCTTTATATGTCTTTAGTCATTACCTTCTGTATACCCCTTTAGGCCAAATGGTTTTCTTCCTTCCCTACCGTTCGGCACCAGCCTATGGTTTGGAAGAAAACTATCCAATAAGCATAATGGGTGTACTGTCCTAATCCTAGGAGCACTCGCAATGCGAGAGAAGGTGAAGATAAAAGACAACCAAATAAACCTTATTCCTATTTCTCCTGAACTAGAATCCATCCCCGAACTGGAACAAGTTCCTTTCGAGTTCGTATATAACCATACGATGGAGTATCCAATAAACTGTGGATTTTCGTAGTGATACGGAGTGTTCTGGAGAAATACAAAGGTGAAGTGGGAGTGGTAATGAAATACTTGGTTTGGTCGTGAATATCAGTCGCAATTTACTTTGCCCTCTTACTAATCCCTTTATTTGTCTTAACATAATACCTTCTGTACACCATCGTTAGGCTAATTGGTTTTCTTCATTCCCTACCGGTTGGCACCTGCCTATGGTTTGGAAGAAGACTATTTAATTTGCGTAATAGGTGTACTGTCTTAATCCAAGGAGCACTCGCAACCTGAGAGAAGGTAAAAGGAAAAGACAACTGAATAGTCCTATTCGTTTTCTGCAGAACCAGAAACCATCCTCGAATAAATTCATTCGCGTTCGTATATAACCATACGATGGTTTTGTCCAATGGAAGTGGACGTTCGTAGCAATACGGGGTGTTCTGGAGAAAAGGGTAAAAGTAGGAGTGGCAATGAGGTTTGTAACTCAGACAATCCAAAAGCCAGTCTTATAAGAAGGTTCGGCTAATCTTGGTCACTGAGTCATAGTCTAAGGTCGGGTCAATGGTCGCTGCCAAAGAGAGAGAGAAAAGAAACACTCAGCGTGCACTCTAACCTAGATCAGAATGGTTATCAATTTATCTAATCTGGAAACCTCCCACTGTACCGTCAAATTCTCCTCCAAACCTGAAAGAAGAGTTAGTCGGGATCACCCGAGGAGTAAACCAACTCATCAGTGGGAATCGGGATCCAACTATCATCGCATGATAATGTGACGGAATCCGCTCACATTATCACACTCCAGAAGGTATGCGCATATCTGGCAAGTTTCAGTTTCTTTAGAAACTCCCGATGTGATTTTTGCCCCATGCTTTTATGACCTTGACGAAGGCCAACATATCATAAGTCACATGTCAAGTTCTACCCGTCATTGTCCAGGTTAATTTGAACCCACCCGTACATACCCTTGACGAAGGCCAAAATAGTAGTACGACTGTCCCAAACCAATGCATCTATCTATGCTGCAGAAAAGTAACAAATAACTACCATACACTATGCCTTGACGAAGGCCAACATACATAGCATGAATACTAAGTGCTACCTTCCTGAAATGACGGAGGGCTACGAATGGTTTCTGGCGAAAAACCTTTAACGTAATGAACTTGATATCGTTGAAGGAACCGGATATCTTTTATAAAAATATAGTGACGAAAACCTTTGCTAAAGTGGTCACTCCCGGTGAAGGGATCTCGGCTCTTTCCTCGTAGGATGAGGTGCAGGATATTCCAACTGAATACCACGATGCAAAGCAAAAGTAATCGGCTATAGTGAAGTTATTGCCCTGACGCAAACTTCTGTCCAAGGGGTCACTCCCGGTGAAGGGATCTCGGCCCTTGCCTCGTCGACTGAGGTGCTGGATATTCATAACCGAATACCACTGTGCAAAACAAAAGAGAACGCCCTTGCAATAACAGCTTTTTGAAAAATGTTCCAACAACATCAGAATAGGTTTGTTTATCTTGCATTGATCCAAATCAACGCAGTCCCATCAATTGATCACACCACAAAGAACGAAAATAATGATGTACGTATATGCCATCCGCATTCGCCACTGGGTCCCGTCATCACCCGTTAGGTTACTTAACTAACGACAGAGCGGGGACTGGACTAGCGCGGATGCAAAACATATACAACATCTACTAGTATATATATCAATATATAATATTCGCTCAAGGCATGATAAAATGCAACATCACAGAAATGTAAACAGCATCACAGAACAATACAGATATCTGGGATCCCCGGGTTTCAGAGAGCCGCTACTGAAACCCGACGTTCCCCTGGTCGTGTGGATAGCCTGTGCAATGAAATCCTAGACCCCTACGGGCGCGGCAAGTTACCCGCTAAAACCTGAAGCGAGGCAGCCCCCTTCAGCAACGTGAATGGACCACCCAGCACTTCACAGAATCCGGTAACTTGGGCACCCCTCCTGGGTCAACCTATACCCCCTACGAGTGCGGCGAATAGCCCGCCAATTCTAGAGTGAAGCCCTCTCCGTCTCAACGCCATGAGATGTGGGCTTGTTGCCCTCTAGAACCCGGCTATCCGTGCACCCCTCGTTGGGGTAATCCTAGTACAGAAAGTAAAATATACATACAACGGGTACATCGACCTCGACCCGATCGTGCCCCGAAAGAATAATACAAACAGGCAGTGACGGCAGTCCACATGTCGGACGCTCTCCCCGCAATATCAAATGTACATATAAAACGAAACTGTACTACCACTGCAAGTAGGCTTTCCCCCACGACCAATCCGCAACATCACAGCAATACACAGAACATCAACGTGAATGTCACGTTCGCAAATCCGTCTAAAAGGGCTATAGCAGTTAGACAGGATTTACCGATCAAATGACATTCACGGTCGCAGATATAAAGTAAATACTGTGAACTAGCATGTTTAAAATATCCGATCGAACAAATTTACCGAAGTGGGCCCCAAGCACTACTGTAGCACTCAAAGAAAATCTGGGCCCAAGTAGAACATTCCAAAAACCCTATTCCCATATAAAAAGCCCTCTGCAAAAATTTAGCACAGCAAGGAGTACTTTCCACCGCGGAACCGCGGCCAACCTGAAGCATCATATGACCAAATTTTTCCAGAGTTCTTAGAATACCCTGCACATGTTTCTGCAATGTACTGAAAAAATTTTCGAGCCAAAAATAATTCGACAGAAAACTGATGCAATAGAAAATACGGTTTTTGGGATTTTTGTTCGATCGAGTTCTAAACATACTAGAGCAAGCTAGACTAGGTTAATGGCGTGGCTCTGATACCAATGTAAGTGCATGGCGGCGCCCTGGCCGTCAATCCGAATCCGGAAATGCGGAAACGAAAAAACTTTATGAAACTGTAAACCGGCACCACCGCGCACTATAAACCCCGGATCGGGCCATTAACCTAATCCTAGCAAACTAAAAGATGGGTAGAGAGATATACCGAGCGATCCATGTCCCTCGGTCTTCTCGTCGTCGTCCCGATCTCCCACGGAATCTCCGTTCGTCACCTCCTCGTCGGAAAGGGCACCACGTAGCCGAATTCTTTTACGGGCTCCCACCTCTGGACTGAGGCAACTCGGGCGCGAAGTTGGCAAGCCGACGCGTCCAAGGGTACTGTAGGTGTAGTGTAGAATGCACTTTGTCTCAATGGGGTGAAGTTGCCTCGATGGAGGAATGAGGAGGAGAATGAAAAGAAGCAATGAGAAATGGAGCTAGTCCTTTTTGCAAACATAGAATGAGATGAATGATAATTTTTCCCACATGAAAAATGAACTCTCTCACTCTCTTCCTAGTAGTGGCCGGCCCCTTAAAAGAATGGGAGAGGGAAAAATGAAAACAAGAAGGGAGGTGAGTGTAGGAATCAAAAGAGGTGACCACATCCAAAAGCAAGCCTCACATCAACTCTCATCCATTCTAATCTCATTTAATACAAAGAGTTGATTCAAAAAGAATCTCATGATTATGAAGCCACATTTACAAACAACCCCCTCCACAAATGCTAATTTGCAAAACTGCAAATAAGCCCCTCCATCAGAAAGTCCGGCCGGGAAGGAACAAAGGAAAACTGGCCGGAACAGAATGCAAACTGGCAACCTCAGAAAAATGATCCCGTAATAAATTACAGGAAAACCCCGCGACTGCATATACATGCCCGTATTTGTATTCCCACTGAATATAAATGCAAAGAGAAAAAAATACACTGTCTAATACTAGGATCCGGCTTAAACCAAAGCCGGTTAGTAAAATCCGTCTGATCACGATCCGTGCAATACCGCACGTATCTGATCGAACCCTGCCATATCTCCATACGGCCTCTACAGCGTTTCGCCCGAAACTTGAGTAACTGTCTTGTGGGGGACTCTAAAGATTCGTCAATACTATGGCTGTGGATTTAACCACTAGCACGTCAGAGGTATTAGCCATACGTGACGGGCCACCAGCTATTGACCAAAAGGGACGTCTGCGAGCGAACTCATCCTGACACCCTACTGAGCCTGTCAGTGACAATATCCGTACAGTCCGGTTCGTTCGTCTATGAGCATCGCATGGCGGGCTTAGGGGGTTGGTAAAAGTCAGACCCCCAATAGCGGTACAAGTCGTGTCGGAGTGTAGCCCAGAACACCCTGAGATACTACTGGAATACCTACCAGTAAATCTTCTGCCTCGGCCGAGGGCTTTATGTAATGGCTCTCCTAGACACAACGCGACCTCACCCCCAATACCGGGAGAGACGAACCCCTGCAGATCCGCTCACTGCCTCCATATGGCTCGGGACTGTACCCAACTAAAACCTGTTTGCACGTCTCCTTTGAGCGTGGTAGGGTAGTAATCTAAGTACAGTGGGAACTCACACAAGACAAATGACGATCTCAGGTCAATGAACTAACCTGTACACATGTCACCAGGGAGCTGCTATCTGACGTCTGGTATAAGACCAACTAGCAGGTTCCCGGCGAGTCTTGTCCGGTGTACTCATAACCCAATGAGCACCTGTATTCATCTTAGGTGAACCAACTGACACCAATGGCTTATGAGACCGGCCACCGCCCCTCGTCGGGGTCTCGACTGTATACACTAGTCTACTCTGGAGAATCGATGCCCTGTCTTGAAACTCCCACGACTAGGGACCTTTTAAGGATTTGCTTATAGACTCCAGCTCCCACGTATATGATCGCCCTCATACTGCTGGTAGTCAAGCAAGAATCTTAGGGGCTCTATCAACGTGCAATAGTGACCTGTAAGGTCATATAAAGCAGTACACGATGATAAAGATAAACCAGATAGCATACTATCATCTCGAGTAAGACTGTCCTACCGGTATAGGTCCTCCCTCAATCATTGCAATCACGTGCCTGTGATCCAATAATTGACTCTGAGGGCACTATATCAAACACAATCCTCGCCCTCGGGTGGCCCGACGAATACGAACTTCTCCTTCCATTCATGGATGGAAGAAGGGATGGCTACCACACCCGGCCTGGCCACCCCGGCCTTACGTTTTTTGAAGGAAAAATACACCCAGCTCGGCTCATCCTTGCTGGTTCCAGGGTGATTCTTATAACAGAGGAATGAAACAAGGAGGGTCAAACTGAAGGGGATGTTTTCAAGTTTCAACCGGACCAGGAACCCGAGGAGGATTCTTGTAACAACTCCAATTTCAATGTACAGAAAATTATTTAAAAGTTAATGTACAATTGGGGTATTTGCAATCCTGTGTATACTATAAGTATTTTTTTTATTTTAGAACAACAAGAAAGTACTTGTAGCATATTGGTAAAGCTTTGCACTACTGTGATATAACCCCTGTGATCGAATCCCCTCAGCCACATTATCTTTTTGTTTTATTTTCTTTTAATTTTTTTAGAAGCCCAAGAGTCTACACGTGCACTACACGTAAACTGAAAAGACACTGATTAATCAGACATGTGCACGAGAGTAAACCAAGCGACACCAACACGTGGCCTAAACCCCAACCCCATCCGTCGGCAAAGGCCCGGCGAAACCCACAAAATTCCCGGCACCGCCGGTCTAAACCGACGGTAATGCCCCCATATTTAAATCTCTGCAACCCTTGGCCTACCCCCACTAACCCCATATTGCTTGTTTATGCTGAATTTATTCAGAGTGCAATAAAATGCCCATTTAATCCAATTTTAATGCAAATTTTAATGCATTTCTTTCACCTCCTAAACCCTAATTTTTCCTATAAACACCTTACCCAAATTCACACATCCTCACTCAGAATTCCCTGCCAAAACTCTCAAGAACTTTCAAGTCTCTTTTGTGTACAAGTGGAGTTAGAAAAAGGATGAAGTTCTGGCAACGATACAAGGAGATTCCGGCGACGAAACGATGCCTTCTTTAGCTCCCTCTCTCCCTTCTCTTATACTAAAGCTTGTAAGTCTCATCTTCCTCTCTCTTTCTCTATTCTAAAAATCTTAAATATTAAAATCCGACGGAATCGGAGTTAATCCGACTTCCAATTCGGTTTTTCTTTAAAAATCCTAATTTTCTTAAACAAGAAAATACCAAACTTTCATATCATGTTCAATAAATATTAACAAACATATTAAACAAGTTTCACTTCAAAAGAATTTATATTGCAATTTTTATCGCAGTTTTACAGTAAAATACCGCGTACTTTAGTTTCCAGCATAAACAACATATTACCTTTAGATAGTTCACGAGGTAATGACCTACCTCATCACAACACACATCTCTATCATAGAACAATGAAGTTTTGGGAATTTATTCTTGGGATAAAACGACTTTGCAAATAAATACCTTTAACTTATAAAACCATTTCTATAAAAAAATGTATTAAACATTTCAATGCAATTGCGCCTCTACAACCCACTTTTGGGAACTCCGTTCGGGATGGTGTGGATTATCGCACAAGCTCGGGCCTAGTAGAGCGAGATGCAGACCTCCGAAAGGAGCATTCGATCTCGATGGAATTTTTTATGCATTTTTCTTTAGAAAATGAGATTTCTACAAGAAAATAAATAAATTATTTTCATTAAACATATAAATCTATTATCAAAATATCTATTTTAATTATATAAGCATTCCAAGTTTTCTAAATTAAAGGAATCACTATTACATGAAAATACCATCCAAATACAACCCAATTCCAATATTTCAATAAAATACCGTATATTATGAAGTTAGGTTTTACTCACTAGAAATTTCACTTGTATAAAAATATACATCTATGAAAACCTTAAAGATGATAATTAAATACTTGAGGTGTATTTTGAAAATTATAACAAACTATTTTTATATAAAACCCCCTCAAGTTATACTAAATTAAAATAAGGACCCTAGTAAACATAAGTTTAAGCGGGACCTGTCTCTTGAGCCTCAGCGAGCCGGAGATATGGGTGCTTGCCTATTTAAGGTAGACAATCTAACGAACGGTGTTATCAACACAGTAATTGTCTTGAAAAAAGACACAAATTCTGCCGTCCATGTGCAGCAGTTACCGATAATATCAAAACTAATTCAGGATTTCAAGTTCTTTTTAAAGTGTCTGACTCAGACCGAGACTCAATCTAATCAATCTGACTTGAATATGATTCAAGTATAAACTACAATTCAACATGAATCCGTCTATTCAATTTATATCAATCTATATTGACCGAACCGAACCATAGATATTCTCCATCTACATGTACATCCATTATATCCGTTCCATTACTGATATCATGGTTTCGGCAAGTCATCCATATACAATTTACAATACAAGAAAATACAATACAAACAATACAATCAAGACATCGCGGGGCTTATAAGGGGTAGACTGGTACAGAAGGTGTTATAAGTGGCACGAGACTGTAACCATAATACACCTAATCTGAATATCCATTGCCGTTGTACCGTGGATGAACGGTTCCTTGTTCTCCGTATACCTTAGTCTCCGGAATAGTGGGACTCCTCTCGTATACACTCATTTTCTGTACCAAGCTACAAACAACAGCGTTAACAATATAATACAATTTTAAAAGTTACATTCTCCTTCTGTCTATTCTGTCAATACCTATTCTTTGGGACTTACCGAGCGATTGTTCGCTGACGACATTCCTTTCTTCTTTCTTGGGAATGTTGTTAGGTGGATCGGACCTTCTCGAGACAGAGCCCAACAGCGAGGACTTGGATCAGATAGCCTTCGACCCAGAGCTCTAGATTACTTGTACATATTTTCATTTCTGTTATGCCATTGCTTAGGCATTGATTTCATTCTATGTATTTATATTTCAGGTGTACCTGTAAAAGAATGTTTAATAAATAAAATTGTTGTTTATTTATATTCATGTCTCTTGTGTACTTTACTTATATTGCTTAGATACGCTTAGCGTGTTTACTTCTGAGTAAATACGCAACGGGCCTCATCGCGTCCTCTTGTCGTACACCGGGAAGCGGGGCATGACAATTCTCCATGAGTTCGGCGCTAGCTGGCCCGGGGCAAGATGGAAGCAACGAAGCACCCCACATACCTCGGTTGAGAAGAACAAACGCATTCCAGTCCGGAATGCTTCCAAATACAGGGCAATCTCCTTATCCTGCACCTGGCCCGCCCGCTCACCCTCTCTAGATAAATGAAGCGAATAGTTGGAGGGAATATGGAATCAAGCCCGAATCTCGGTAAGCTCATCCACAATCCTCAAGACGGAGGGCGCATCGCGGGTATTCCCGATGCACACCTTAGGGGTCCTTGTCGCCGCCCGACGGCGAACGACACGGGTAGCCCTGGCTCTAGGGGGCGAGCCCGACACAGATGACGTAGCAGAAGAACCCTCTCGGCTATCTGAAGATGGAGGGGATGAAGATCCGCTGGACTCGGCTGCAACAACTAGAGCCTCATCATCCGACTCTACCCTAACTACCTACAAACTCCTCAGATGAAGACATCTAACCTGATTCAAGGGAATGTGCTCGTCGAGGAAAAATCACGGGTGATCCAATCTAAAGGGAAGGAGCACCGGGCAATCTTTGATAACGGGGGTGAATTAGGGTAAAAGTGTTGGCCCTGGGACGGTCCCCTCCTATTTATACACTCCAAAGAAAGCATCCAACGGCCCAGATCGATTCCCTCCAAAAAGAGACGTTGTGCCTGCCACCCATCAGAGCTCCACGTGGCGATCGGCCATTGGGGACGTCCATTCGGTTGCGGGTGACAGCGACAGCCTGTCGCGTCCGCCAACCCACATCGAACACGTGGCCTGCAGCCCAACAGACGAACGAGCGAAGCGACGCACCCTCCTTAATGCGCAATCTTTTCACTGATTCGCTGATATCATCGGAGATACGTGCAAAGATCCAAACTCCGGGAGGAGGTGCCACGTGATTTCAAAGATCGAAACGACACAACTGCCCCACGCCATGTCACCCTAGAAAATCCGCACTGATAATTCTCGGCAACAGACTGGGCCGAGAAAAATCAAGCAGGCCATTCTTGACCCGACCCATAAATAGGTCGGAACGAGAGTGGGGTGTTAATGATGATGCTCATAACTGGGAATTCCTCAGATCACGACACGTGGCAAATGACTTGTCACCCGCGACAGCCCACTAGACTCCTGGGGGCTACCGAGATAAAATCAGTGTAGGCACTCCACTTCTTGCCCTCGAGCAATCCGGCAGTCGAACTTGCACCCCTCCTCTTTTGCACGCCTCCGAGCTATTGCAGAGCTGAGCTTCCTCGCTTCCCGGCTCGTCTCCGAGCTAAGCCTTCTCAGCTCTCCCGATCAACCGAGAACGCAGAGCCCAAGCGCCTTCGCGTATCTCGTCAAGGCGAGATATCCGCCGCCCCACGTCCCGCGTCCCACGCTGGCACATCCCGTCATTAATGGAGGGATCCCATCATTCACGCAGGCGTAACGTCAGGGACGTAACTGACGGTGAAAATCTCGCACCTGCTCGCTCCATGTGACCACTATAAAAAAAGCCTCTCTGATGACTCAGGTAAGGTAATTTAACTCCAATAAGTCACTACTCCGCCAATATTCCTCGGCTCTAACTTGATCGTCGGAGGGTCCTACGGTGGTCACCCACCCTGGAACTTGCTTGCATGTAGCTCAGCTTTCATCTCAAACTCAGCCCATTGAGATCCACACATTCTAGGAGACAACCTTCAACTCAAATCTCAATCATTCAACAATGCTCGCTACAAATCGACGGAGGACAACATCTGAAGGAGATCGTACCCTCCATTAGAATCTTAAATGTATTTATGCATTGATCCATGAATGCCTTGGTTGTATGTAAGACATCCGCCAGAATTCGGTTTTTGTTTTTTTTGATTAATTAAAATCTGTAGCAACATGTGTCTTTCCACAGCAGTGTTTTTTTCTTTTGTCTTTATATATTCCATAATAATTTGAATCTGTATTGTTCTGGTCTCATATAAATATAATGACATATGCATTATACTTTTAAAGATGGTGCGCTACCAAATAATAATTAATGGACATTGCATGCATGTACTTCATCTCTAAATCTTTTGGATAGGACCATGTCAAATATTGTCTTATTAGCCCAAATAAGGATATATCTACAAACTTCTTTCTCATTGTTCTTGGTATCTTCACTATTCATGCACATCCACAAAGCAATTGATATTTGCTTATATAGTCATGTTGTCATAATTGTTTGGCATCTACATGCCATTTTTTTTCAATAATGAAAGTAAGTGGGTGCAAAAGGTTAATTATTTGATAGAAGTAGAGGCAATGAGCCGTGGCACATGCGTTTGCTTGTTTAATTTGCTTACGATCCATTAAAAAAAATCCACAATAAAAACATTGATAAAAAATCAAAACAGTACGTACATGTTATACTCTTAAGAATAGTCTTTTCCTCTGTCTAAAAAACTCCTGACATGCTGAATTAGGGTTTATTTGGTGATGGAAAGAAAGAAGTTGTTATGATTATGTTTCTTGAAAAAGACGAGTTAAGATGTAACTCTCTCTCTCTCTCTCTCACACACACACACAACTTTTCAAGCATGAAAATGATGATGAGCAGTCGAAGGATTATCCAAGATTTTTCTTAACTGGAATTAGAATCAGATAGAAAATTAGGGGTTCCACAATTCCATTGTCTTACACGTCGTCATTAAAATGCACTATAAGATGGTCCAACCTCCGATTCCCATAAGCAAAATAATGATATACAAAAGGTCATTAAGTTCATGTTGTTTGTCTTCATAAGCTTCGTTGTGTGTATAAGCTTCGTTGTGTGTATAAACAATTGATTGTAATCAAACAATGGATTTTATACATCCTATATCTACTATTCTCTTTAGGTCTAGTTTAGCAGTTTGGCGACAAGAATTTTTAAAACCTTAGTTTTGATTAAGTTAAAATGAAACCATGGTGTCATAATATTGGGGGTTTGCAAAATTTAGGGACGTTGAGAACACGGTTAATAAAACCAATATTTCATTTTATTTAACTTATTTTTAAGGATCAGAGAAATAAGGTAAAATGGCACAACACGAAACTTTCCGAAACTCTATTATTTTTTGTGTTCAGAAAAATAGGGTTTTGAGCCTGAGAAATTTTTTGAAACCGTGGTTTGGAAACACCATTTTGGTTGCGAAACGGGTCACGGTTATAAATTTTGGCGTTTAGCCCAAAATCCCATGAAACCACGGTTTCGGAAACCTTTACCGTGTTGTCAAACTAGGCCTTAATTTCCTTCTTATATCTACTATCATAACCGCAACACAGCAACGGGCCATGTTACATTTCTAATTTTAATTTGAGAAAAACCGAAAAAAGAAGAAAAAGAAAAACGAAAAAAATCATTTATCATGAGAAGGCCTGCGTCATCTCAATAAGTTAACTGCAATTTTTCGTTTGGAACGAAACTTGCCCATCCAGTACCTACAAAATTAGGCTGCAAATTATTATTTTTCAAATCAAAATTTCTAATCCTGTTGAAAACGGTAGTCTAGGTTTAAATAAGACAGAGCATCAATTGAAATCATGATCGATTTAGTTACCTTAATTATACCTATTCTATCCCTTGTTACACTCATATGTTTACATGTTGAGAGGGATTTCTTTCTTTTTATCATTACCAATCCTTGGCTTATATCTTTCTCCACACAGAAGATTTTTATTTTCCATTTTTGTAATTCAGCTCTATCATAAAACAACTCTCTATATATTAACAAAACTATCAGGTTCTCAATTTTTTAGGAGTTGTAATCCATACATGATAATGCTCGCTTATCGTTCATCAATCTTTTTTCATCATGAGTTATCCAATTTTCTTCTTGTTATGCCCTTGCCAATTTTTTGTGGGCCATCCCTCACAAAGCAACCCATTTGGCATCAAACTCTTCAATCGATAACAACAATCAAAGAATCCAAAGCACTCGTCACATAGGGTTCTTGGTCAAAAGCTCCACATCTCACCCAAAATGGTGACCATATCCTTACAAGATAATCAAAATAAAAATTAATATGAGGTTAGATCACCAGAAACTTTATAATATTTTGTCGTTGTCCTTAAGGAAAGGGACAACTAGTGTCCATGCATATGCCTAACCAATGAAATGTTGAAATTTGTTGGATTTTATGGACGAAAAAGAGAGGGAAAATGGAATTTAAACTATACAGTTAATGGCTGTGGTTTTGAATTCAAAATGTGCAGTTGATGGCTACGGTTTTGAGTTTAAATTGTGCCAGTTAATGACTCCGTATTTGAATTTAAATTACGCAGTTATTGGGATTTAAATTATGCATTTAATGGCTGTGGTTTTGAATTTAAATTGTGCAGTTGATGGCTGATGGAATTTAAATTGTGCAGTGAATAGAATTTTAATTGTGCCGTTATTCGAATTTTAATTGTTTAATTGTGCAGTTAATGGCTGTAAATTCGAATTTGAATTGAGCAGGTTTAATGGCCGCGGTTAATTTTAATTACGCAGATTAATGGTTGTAAATTCGAAATCGAATTGTGCAGATAATTCGAATTTTAATAGTGCAATTAATTGAAATTTTAATTGTGTAGTACATGGCTGCGTTTTTCGAATTTGAATTCAGTAGTAAATACTCGAATTTGAAACTCCCCTCACTGCACTTATATATAGGAGCTGAGCCTCTCATTCCAGAACTCACTGAGAAAAAAAAGCAATTTCATTTCATAGTCTTGAGTTCTGAAGTGTGTGCTGTCTGAAGTAGCTTTTGCTCACTGAAAGTGCGCTGTTGGCTGGAACTGTCTTATCCTGTAAAAAATATTGTGGAACTCAGCGCAACCAGATTGGTAGGGCAATATTTTCTTCAAGGCTAGTCTTCATCAGAAGGTGATTCAGTTCATCTCCGTATTGGTAACTCGTATTATTTCTGTTTGTTTAAATTCATGAATTTGATTATGTTTTGTTTATTCCTGCTCGGTTTGATTTGCTTTCTGAATCTGAAATTTGATTTTATAACTGTTATGATAATATGTAATTATCTGTGTGCCTATGTTATTTTTGCTAATCGGATCATGTCTGTTTATTTCTGCTCGGTTTGATTTGCTTTATGAATCCGAAATTTGTTTTCGCAACAATCTTGAAAAAATAGTAATATTTATGTCTTCCTAATCAGGTGTTGGTACAACGACAGCTCCAAAATGGACATGTCAAGAATGCCTGTGAAATTCTCAGGACAATTCTTCCAACGTTGGCAACAACGTATGAAGATCTGGTTGACCACAAAAGTGTTGTTGGCAATGATACTGTCGGAATGCCTAAAACCGGATGAAAAAGATCCCAAAAATACAGAGAAGATTGCAGAGTGGACGGAGAGAGATCAAATAGCCAGAGGATGCATTTTGTTGGCCATGTCCAATGTGCTCTTCGATGTCTATTGTTCCTCTTCGAACACAGCAAAGACATAGTGGGATGAATTGGATAAGAAATACAATACTGAACATCTTGGTCCCGAAAAGTATTCCGTATCCAAGTTCTTGAAGTTCCAAATGGTTGAGGATAAATATATGACAGAACAAGCACATGAAATTCTGCACATTCTTCACGCTCTTCAAGAGGCTGATATGAAACTTCCCGAGAAGTTTCAAGTAATAGCAATTATCGAAAAGTTTCCTAGATCTTGGGAGAGCTTCGGAATGTCTCTCAAGTATCGTAAAGAAAAGATTTCACTCGATGATTTGATGGTTGCCATAGCCATCGAAGAAGAACCATGTTGTACCTGTTGAGCACCAACCCAAAGAAAATGTTGTGACTACTGGGAAAAATAAACATAAACCACCTGCTAAAAATAATGATAAACATAAACCTAAGTATAAGATCCAAAAGAAACCGAAATCAAATAAACCGTGTTGGATATGATATTGGGGTAAGATTTGTCCTTCTAAGAAACCCAAAGCTGGTCCAGGGTCTACTGGTCAGCCTCAGGTCAACGTTATGACGACTGAGATTTTGTCTTCCATTGAAAGGTATGTTTCTGTTAATCCTCAAATTTTCACTATTTATGAACCTAATTGTTGGATATAGTGCCCTCAAAGCAATTATTGTAATTGCAAGTAGGAGATTATGATGATTGAACGGGGATCTATACAGATATAACAGTCTTACTCGAGATGATAGTATACTATCTAGTTTGCCTTTTATCATTATGTGTATACGTTTTGATAAAATCTGTAGGATTATTGCTTGACTACCAGTATTATGATGGCGATCATATACGTGAGAGCCGGAAGGTCCATAAGCACATCCTTAAATGTTCTTGTTGGGGTCAAAAATTACACTCCGGTTGATCAAGTCAAAATCAGTCAACCCCCGGCCAAGTGGGCCCGAGTCCAAGCAAGAGGGCCTAAACCCAAGTCAAGACCAAGCGTGGAAGGGGCCGGCTCCATGCCAAAAGAAGGCGATAAATTAGTTTAAATACATTTTTTTAGAATTAAATGTATGAAAAATGGGCAAAAACCCAAAATTTTGTAAACCCCATGGCTTATGTGCAAAAGAAATAAGCACATGAGGCATGAGGAGCCACAAGTGCCATTTAGAAAAGCCCAAGGGGTTATATATAAAGTGTGTAGCTTATAAAAGACAAATATGATGAAAAAATCAATAACAACATTTTATTCTCTCAAAAAAATTGTAGGATTTGTGCCTCCATCTCCTTTCTCTCAAGTTCTCCCTTTTCTTTTCATTTCCAATTAAATCAAGAGTTTAACTCTTCTTTTTCCGAAAAGAAATAATTTTTCACCATAAAACCCTCGAAAGGGAGTTCAGATCTCCCATCAAATCCCTAAATGGGAGATTTTAAATCTCACCTCTTTTTCTCTCTTAGATCCAACAAAAAAGAGGAGGAGGATGAAGGCTCACCTCAAAAAATCCCACTTTGGGAGGATCCGAGACTCCAGGGAGAAGAAATGGGTCCCCTTTGATCATCTCCAAAGATTTTCAAGGAGTTCAACTCCAAGATCCAAATTCTCAAATGAGTTTAACTCCACATCCAGACTTTTTAGGAGTTTAACTCCAAATCCACATTCAATTTCTTACATAGGTGTTTAACACCAAATCCAAATTTTTTGGGAGTTTAACTCCAAATCTGTACCTAATTTCTGTTTAGGAGTTCAACTCCAAAACCCGTGAGGAGTTCAACTTCCAGCACAGGGGCTAAGCCCCTTTCTCCGCTGGTGTTTCCAGCGGTCGCATGCCGCGCACGTGACCCGCAGGCGCCCAGCGGTCGCGTGCCGCGCACCTGACAAGCGGGCACCCGGAGCCCACGCGCCACGCACGAGACCCGCGGGCGGCCCGCGCCTACGCGTCCTTAAGACGCTCCTCACTCCTCTTTTTCCTTCACGCTCCATACTCAAAACACGTTCCCCGTCAGAAAAAATTTCTAACGGGGCGCTGTCCCGCACCCCGCAAGGGGGCTGCTGGCCCTCTTAACCCCCATCCCACTATCCGTATAGCGAGACCCCCGTAAACTCTGCGAAGCCCCCGATACATTTAAGTCCCCTTTAAAACACAAAACACGCACACTGCACATTGATTTCGCATGACCAGTTTTATCCGTCAATCGGAGGTTCCCTCGCTCCAAAAGTAAGGGGAAATTAACGGCAGTTTATTCCGTGGCTGTTGGAGATTTGGATCCCCACAATCAATAAACCTTAGCCTACCCCATGCAGGGGAATCTGTAATACGCCTGACAAGCGACGCGTATTTCCCATCTCAATGGGGTGATGAAAAACACCATACAGTCCTTAGTCGAGAGAGTATCGAGACTGGGCCTCGATACTCCGGAATAGACTAGTGTATACTTTTCGAGACCCCAACGAGGAGCGGTGGCCGGTCTCACAAGCCATTTGTGTTGAGTCGCCTAAGATAGTATACAAATGCTCACTGGAGGTGAGTACACCGAACGGACTCACCAAGAACTTCTAAATGGTATTATACATATCGTCAGATGGAAGTTCTCTTCTAGCATGAGTACAGGTTAGTCCTTTGGCCTGAGATTTTCATTTGTCTCGTGTGAGTTCCCTATTGGTTATAGTGCCCTCAAGTCAATTATTGGATCGCAGGCACGTGATTGCGATGATTGAGGGAGGACCTATACCGGTAGAACAGTCTTACTCGAGATGATAGTATGCTATCTGGTTTGTCCTTATCATCATGTACTCGCTTTAGGTGGCTTTACTGATCACTATTACATGTTGATAGAGCCCATAGGATTCATGCTTGACTACCAGCAGTATGATGGCGATCATATACATGAGAGTTGGGTGGTCTATAAGCACATCCTTAAAATGTCCCTAGTCGTGGGAGTTTCGAGACTGGGCATCGATATTCCAAGAGTAGACTAGTGTATACGGATCGAGACCTCGACGAGGGGCAGTGGCCGGTCTCACAAGCCATTGGTGTTAGTTGGTTCACCTAAGATGTATACATGTGCTTATTGGGTTATGAGTACACCGGACGGACTCGCCGGGAACATACTAGTTGGTATTATACCTATTGTCACATAGCAGTTCTATGGTGACATGTGTACAGGTTAGTCTATCGACCTGAGATCGTCATTTGTCTCGTGTGAGTTCCCACTGTGCTTTTATTACTACCCTACCATGGCTCAAAGGAGTCGTGCAAACAGGTTTTAGTTAGGTACAGTCCCGAGCCACATGGAGGCAGTGAGAGGATCATCAGGGGATTCGTCTCTCCCAGTATTGGGGGTTGATGACGCGGTGTGCACGGGTGGCCATTGATCAGTCGAAAATATTGCATTCTTAACATATCAATTTCCCTACTCTTTGTAATCATCTAAGGGTGTTTATTGTAAATATAACACGGATTACAAATTCATCTGGAAAATACCAAATACCACGTGTTATAGTTATAATCGACACTCTGGAGGGAAATTGTGTGTTTATTACTACACGCATGATATTGTATATCTCAACACATTTTATCGAGATTGTGTGAAGAAAATTCTTCAGGTCAAAGAACCGGAATCGCAAAAGTGCCTATAAAACGTAGTAAGTCAAAGACTTGGAATCTGGCAGAGATTCAGAAAGGTAAATAAGATTCCAGACTTTAGAAGAAGACCCTAAAGCCAAAGCCAAACAGCCCCAGAAAAATGATACATCGATCTCCTTAAACGGCCGCGGAACCACGGCCGATCCAGCCCGATCCGCCGCGGATCCGCCGCCGAGTGGAGTCGTCGGCGGTCGAAAATTTTCTAGAAGCTTACCTATAACCACCTAGCTTCCTCAAGACACTCCATTTCCATGTGGCATCTTCTGGAAGGCTCTGCATAACTACCAAGCTTATGAAGGAAGCTTAATTGGAGATCTATAAAAGGGGATCTAGATCTAATTTTTGGGGGTTACACTCATCATTAGCCAATTAGTTACACAATTACAATTCAATTCAAGTTGAGTGACACAACTTGAGATCCAATCAAATCAAGATCCATTGAGAGCAAAATCAAGCGACAATCGAAGATCCTTTATCGCAACGATGATTATCATCAAGAGCAAGAGATCCGCTATGATCCACGACTCACGGCGATCGAGCCGAGCGAAGATCGGCGACAAATTCCCTTTCAAAGGAGCGATCGAGATCTAGTCTTGTAAACTCGAATAGAGAGGTGTAATTTGAAGGAGATTTAATAAAGGTGATAATTGTAATTCTCGCTTTCTTTATATTCTTGCATTATGAAATTTCTCGTTCTTGATTCTTTAATTTTCATGACGTGTGAGTGAAATCTCCGCTTGTGAAGGAATCGAGAGAATCGGTAGATCTAATGATGATGAAATCCTAAAACTAATTTTAATTCTTATGAGATTTGTGAACTCTAGGAAAAAGAATCATCAATGACCTAATTTGGAGAGAGATCAAGTTCTTGATTATTTCGTTGCAAATTAGGGATCAAACAATTGATAATTTTCTTTGCTAGAGGCTAGATCCGAATGATGATCAATGAAAAGATAAGAGATAGTGAAGGAGAAACCCTAGTTTCTTCAATAGACCCCTAATTTTCATTCATCGTCATCGATCTAGCTACGATTCATCAATAGATAAGATTCGTAATTTTTAGTATTCATCATTGCTACTAATTCAATCGATTCCTACAAGCTATTCTTCATAATCTTGATAATTCACATTGATATTGGACACTTCCTTGAGTTCTAATTCTTGAATGTATTTTTGATTTTCTTGAAATGACAACTCAATTAAATCTCAAATTACTTTCTTGAATTTTCTTTTATATTTTCATTTCGACTCATCTAAAGCAAGATCGAACAAATACACGAATCTCTGTGGACAATCCGTTCTCATTAACGAAACTACATCGACACCGTTAATTGATTGCGGTTATAAATTCTTTGGTTGTGATCATATTTTCAAAACACGATCCGAAATTTTAGAATCAATCAAATGGCGCCGTTGTCGGGGATTGTGTGCTAATTTGTTCGTTTTTGTTATTTGAGTTGAAATTATATTATTCCATCAAAAATTTGAATCAAAATCGCATCAAGTGCTTAACGATTAGTTGTGAATTCTGTAAGGGAATCTGGAATCGTTGGAGCAAGGCAAAAAATATTCTGGAGCATTCAAGTGTTAGTTATATGTATGCCCTAGAGGCCATTATTATACATGAGATGTATGTTGTAGTGGATGCTTGGACATATATAGAGAGGACTTTCTTGCTTGACAAGATAGTATGCTATCTGGTTACTCTTTACCTTAACGTGTACACTGATTGTCTCTCTGTTACATGTTGGTAAAGCCTTTAGGATGTGTACTTGACTGCCTGGACTGTTGACCCGAGATCGTCATAGAGTCTTGTGTGATTCCCACCGTGCTTTGATTTCCATCATACCACGTCCAAGAGGACGTGCAAAAAGGTGGTTTTTGGGTACAGTCCCGAATCACATGGAGGCAATGAGCGATAGGAGGGGATTCGTCTCTCCCGGTATAGGGAGTTGATGTTGTGCTGTGTTCGATTGGCTATAACCGGAAATCCCTGGCCAGGGTTGCTGAGATTTACTGGTAAGTGTTATCAGTAGTTTCTCAAACTGTTATAGACCTCATATCGATACGACTTATCGAGCTACTGGGGTCTGACGTTTACCACCTCTAGGCGAGATATGCGACATATCAGACGACGAGACCGGACTGTACTGGAGTGTTACTGATTGGATTCACAGGAGAATGTACAAGCTTGCTTGTTGATCTTCTGAGCGCTTAATACCTGGGTGGCTGTTACGTTTAGCTGACCGCTTGCAGCTTGTGGGTGTTTGATATGATCATCATCTACTGCCGGCGTATTGACGATTCTTTAGAGTGTTACACAGAGGTTTCTTGGCTCAGCCAAAACGGAGTAGGAGCACATATGTGATATGTGCGGGACCGAGAATAATGCGGTATGTGATACCGTATTGGATTCTCGCGATATGAGATATCAGCCGGGTATATGTGATATAGCTGGGTCATCGTATTAGTCGGTTATATGCGATATAGCCGGATTGTCGGATCAAGTGTTGATTCGATAATTTAATGTATAATAATATATATGATATATTAAATTACATTAACTAATATTAGCTCACTAAAAGATTCATTTTCTCACGGGATAATACATTGATATATATGCGATATATGTTAATTGTATTATTTTCTATTGTTACAAAATATATTGTATATGTGATATATAATATTGTAACATGTTAGGATTACAAATTTAACAATGGTTTAGGGTTTAAACTTGGTTAGGGTTTGGATTAGGGTTAGCTTTTGCATGAAGCTTCCATGAAGCTTTGACTTTGTGGTTGCTTGATATTTTATGAAGATATTATGTTAACCCAATCCAAACCATTAACTCTAGTTAACTCTCTACAAGGGTTAACTCTTTCATGCTTAACCCTTGATTAGATTTGTAACCACTACAATAATTCATTGTTCATCACAAAAGGAAAAAGATTATTCCTTCTTCTTCCTTGAGTTCCTTCATGAAAAAGCTTTCTTTTGTGATGAAAGTGAGTGAGAAAAAGATTATAAATGAGAGCAAAAATTCTACTTCATCATTCTCATCTATCCTTGCCATTTAGATGAGGGTGTTCACATCATTTCATTAGTGATAGCTTGTGTTAACGAAACTTCAAGGTAGATCATCTATGTTATCGAAGATCGGAAGCAAGATTGCATCTTTCTCTTCGTGAAGCCTCTCGAGAGTCCGGAACACGATGATCGCAGCGAAAGGACCTCAACACGGAGCTTAAGAAGTGAAAGACCGGATCTATAAAGGTTGTAATCCCTCTCACTTAGTGTTAAAGAGTTTAACATGCTTGTTTTCGCCTAAACCCTAGTTTAAAGATCCGGCTTCGGGTTGTTCGGCACGGCTAAAATTTTAATCGGGCATGGTTGATGCCTCGTAGAACCTTGTGAGCGTGCCTAGCAACCCTACAGTGATATCATAGCCAAGCTAGAGTTTTAGGCGAAGTCTAGACGAAGTTTAAAGTCCGATCGAACCCGGAAACCCCGATATTAAACCCTTCTCTGTACAATTTCTAAAAATGTTGATTTTTGATGCGTCGTAGAACCTTGTGAGCGTGCCTAGCAACCCTACAGTGGTATCAGAGCCAAGCTAGAGTTTTAGGCGAAGTCTAGACGAAGTTTAAAGTCCGATCGAACCCGGAAACCCCGATATTAAACCCTTCTCTGTACAATTTCTAAAAATGTTGATTTTTTTGAATTAAAAATGCTCAGAAAATAGAGCAGGAAAATATAAGGATAACTGTAGAAAATGCCCCCCTGAATCCACTGTAGCGCCGCGGAACCGCGGCCGTACCCTACTTTTGGTGGCGGTTCCGCGGTCGTATGTACAGATTAGGGGATAGGTTTTCTACAGTTTCATCCGTATGTGATTCCTGATTCTTCTAGGAATTTTTATTTTTCACTCAAGTGTTGAGTTTTCTGGGTTGTATTGGGGACTCGTTGATTCGATCGGATAATTTAACTTTGTTTAGTTTTTCCGGATAATTTTAGAAACTGTTAAAAAGTTCGAACGGATATCAATAACTCACTTTTTCCCCTGTCGGAAATTTTTTCAAAAGTTGGATTTTTTCTCGAGTTTGAAACTTTCTAAGTCGTGCAAGTAACGCGGTGGACCCTCTAGAAGACAACAAACCTTAACTCGATTATGTGACCGTCTTGAACTGCCTCTAAACCTTAGGGTTTGTGGCAGTACGGCGTGCCACATGTGAGGCGTTGGCTTGACCCTTCTACGGCTGGACCATCGGTACTGTGGCATGTGATGGATATTTTTGAACTCCGCTCAAGTGTTGAGCTATTTGGGAAATCTTGGGTGTTTGATTATTCGATCGGAAAGTTTAACATTGTCTATTTATCTGGAATGTGATACAATATTTGGAATCCACAAGTAGTTATGAGATAACTAATTTGAATATTATAAACATAGCAGTTTAGTCTCAGTTGATCGGTTGCCACGGAATTTTGATGTGATCAAAAGTCCGTCGCAATCACGTAGCGTACGCGGATACTCGCCGGGTAAACTTAATAGATAGCCACGCCCCATAGCCCCGACCAAGTGACTGTAGGAGAACCCCGTCGCCAAAAGTATCCGTTCGGGTGCTCGCGGCAGCGGTGTTCCTCCTTGGTGCACTTCGTCGACGACATCTGGGGGTGCAGCCGTCTACTAAAGTTTGCGACGAGCATTCGATCAGGATGTCGGGAATCTTGTTGAATTGCCCGACTTGATATTGAAAAGAGTTTTCGATAAAGAGACTAAAATGCGGGGTTTATAATTGTTAGGCATGCGATGTCTAAGGAATTCATTTGGTTAGGCATGCGATGTCTAAGGATGTTGCGGATTCCAACTGTTGTAGTTTTACACTTTCTTTTCTGCAACCGTAAGTGTAATATGTGTTATCGCCGGTTTCGTTGCTATATGTCAACGACAATTGGGATGCGCATATTTACTTACGTTGATGACATGAGATGTTATGTGTTGCTGGATAAGTTATATTGGATCGTCGCGTTTTTGAATAGCCGGGGGTTTTATGTGAGATGAGAGTTTTTCTTTTTCATTTATGTAAAATTCATTTGTATATAATATTCTTTTATTGGGGCACTTCCGGGCTGAGGATGATGTCACCATTGTATATTATTTAGTTTTCCGCATTACGTAGACCCAAGGCGGGGAGCACAAGTAACCGGGTTCTAGGGTCCAATGGGAGACCATCTCGAGGAGTCGAGACGGGGTCTCCTAACCCTAAAATTGGCAGTGTTACTTGCCGCTCTCGTAGGGGTCTAGGGATGTGGGTTTGGCTATTCATCGCGACCGTGGAATCCGTGTTTTATACAGGGACGTCCTAGTATATCCAATATTTCATATATGTTCTTTTGCTGCAATGTTCTGTGATGAGATCATATTATTGCCTGAGACGAATGTTTATATTATATATATATGAGATATATGTTATATTGCAGATTTCGTTTCAAAAGAGATGCTTGTGAAGCATAATAAAATGGGACTTCATTAATGAGATTAATGAAATAAAAGAAACCTAAGATGTTGTAGAAACTTGTTTAAAAACTGGTAGCTCTAGTTCTTGCTTTGCATAGCGGTGTTCCTTGTAAAACATCCAGCACCTTATTCGATAAGGAAAGAGCCGAGATCCCTTCACCGGGAGTGACCTCTTTAGTGGAACTAGCAGATGCTACAAACTCGGTTTGTCTTTTGATTGCTTCTATAGTTCTTGCTTTGCATAGTGATATTTGTGAAATATCCTGCACCTTATTCGATGAGGAAAGGGCCGACGATCCTTTCACCGGGAGTGACCCCTTTAGCAAAACTAGAAAAGCCTAAAAAACACTCCATTTAAAATCACTCGATTCTACAACGATATCAAGTTCATTACGCAAAGGGTTTTCTTAAAAACCCGTCGTACCCCTCCGTCATTTCAGATAAGTACTACTTAGTATTCGTGCTGCGGTAGTTTGGCATTCGTCAAGGCGTAGTGTACGGTAGCTAACTAGTATTTATCTGCTTATGCGTATGATGCAGATTGGATTAGGGTATTCGTATGGCGTTGTTTGGCATTCGTCAAGGGTCGTGCGGGTGGGTTTAATTCAATCAGGAAATGTACGGGTTGAACTTGACTAGCGGACTATGGGTGGTTTGGCATTCGTCAAGGTCATAGGACGCTAGGGGTAAAATATTATCGGGAATTTCAAGTGTTGAAATTTGCAATGAGATTGCATACCTTCTATGAGATAGTTGGATCCCGATACCCACTGCGAGTAAGAGTTACTCCTGGGAGAGTTTTACACATTACAATTAGCCGATCAAGTAGGTGTCTAGAAAGGTGTTAACGGGGTTACGCCTCTAGGAAAACGAGGTTTACTTTAATTAGGTTCGTGCGAAAGCACGGGGGACCTCTCTCAAAGTACCGACACTGGCCTGGCTGAAAGATTGGCGAATTTGTAGCGTGTAATTAATCCCGGCTAGTCTTTCTTTTTAAGGTTTGAAGGAAGATTTGATTAAAACAGTGGAAGACATCCTGATTAGATATATTAGATAACCAATCTAATCTTGCAAGAGCATACGCTGAGTGTTTTCTTCTCCATCTCCAGGTAATGACCATATCACGCCTTAATCAAGATAATAATACGGATAAATTGACCGAACCCGCTTGTTATACCGAGCTGGAAAACGTTGGTCCCGCTCCAACTTATATTTGTTATAAGACAGACCAGGAAATTGGGGATTACCAGATTTCCCGTGCCGCCCAAACGAAGAAAGTGCATGCTGATGCATCATCTTCGGGTGTGTTCATTACAGAGAATTGTTTCTCAGTATCCTTTACGTCCTGGGTATATGATACCGGATCAGGATCCCGCATATGTAATCTGTTATATGGGTTACAGATAGGTAGAGAACTGAGAACGGGTGATAAGTTTCATGAGACAGAAAACGGTGCAAGTGTTGTAGCCAAGTCTTTTGGTCACTATCACCCTGTATTACTAGAATACATTGATTCTGAACAAATGTTATTAGATACCGAACCTGATATACAACATCATATCAGTCTCTTTATTAGTAAAGAAGGATATAATTTTGTATTGTTGGATAATATTTTGAACATTTTCTATATCAAGAGTTGATCGGTTCAGGCACGTTATCTAAAAGCATTGACGTTCTAAATCAAACCACAGATCTTAGTATACAGAACACACACAAGAGGAAGAGTTCAGAAATAAACGAATCCTTATTGAGGCATTGTAGACTAGGTCATATCAATGCGACCCGACTAGCTAAGTTACATTTAGATGCATATTTAAATCTGTTTGAATTTACATCTTGTGAAACTTGCCGGTCATGTCACAAAGATAAGATGACCACAGCTCCGTTTATTGGAAACAGAGAAAGAGTTAGTGAACTCTTGGGATTGATACATGCTGATGTATGAAAGTCCCCTGTCTACACATGCCAAGACCGGTTCTTTGTACTTCATTACATTCTCTGATGATCTCTCAAGATTCAGACATATGTTCCTGTTGAAACACAAGTCTGAACCTTTTGAGATATTCACAGAATATAAGTTAGAAGTAGAGAACCAAAATACGGGTATAAGTATTATGTCCTTTGATGTGATCAAGGAGGAGAATACTTAAGCACGGGATTCCTGGACTATTCTAAAAGAGAATGAGATTCTCTCTCAGCATTACTCCTCCGTATACACCACAACACGTCGGTGTATCGGGGCGGAGCAATAGCACCCTATGTGATATGGTGTGCTCTATGATGAGTACTACTGAGTTTCCTATCTCCTTTTGGGAGTTATGCACTTGAGAAGTTGCATACCTATTGAATAGGGTTCAAATCAAATCAGTTGCCTACCACTTCATATGTGATATGGAATGGGAAGAGCCCATATCTTAAGTATGTTAAGATTTGGGGTTGTCCGGCCTATGTCTAAAAAGAAAAATCTGGACAAGCTCGAGGCAAAGTTAGTTCTGTGGAAGTTTTTTGGATATCCCAAGCATTCGCAAAGGAATATCTTCTACCAAACCGAGAAATAAAAGTGTTTTATTTCTCAGCATGCCACCTTTGTGAAAGGGAATTTCTTGTGAAGAAATTATTGGTCATGAGGTAGAACTGGAAGGAGTTCCAGCTATACAAACTACAGCAGATGATTTGGTAGAACCAAAGGATTCAATAATTTCCAACGAACCTCAGCCTCTCCTCCGATCTAGAAGGGTTCCTCACCCACATGAGAGATACTTCGGTTTCTCTATGACAGTGGGAGCGAGGATTGCATCATGAGATGATGACCCAACTAGTTTCGAGCTGGCCATCAGGAGTGAGACTCTGTAAGAATGGCTGGATGCTTATTGATCTGAGATGGAATCCTTATACACCAACAAAGTATGGACTTTGGTTGCTTTATCTGAAGGGTTAAATCCCCATCAGGAGCAAGTATATCTTGAGAAGATTACTTGGTGTACATGGAAAAGTTGAGACTTTCAAAGCTATGCTTAAGTCCATCCAGATCCTACTTGCCACGGCTACATACCATGACTACGATATCTGGTGGTTGGGTGTCATGACTGCTTTTCTAAATGATGTTTTAGAAGATAGCGTCTATAAGTACACAACCAGAGGGCTTCGTAGACAGTGGGAGCAGCGGAAACATGTGCAAGATGTTTTATATGATAAAGCAAGCATCGCGGAGTTGGAACATCTGTTTTGATGTGGTAGTCAAAGAGTTTGACTTCATAAAAATGGTGGATGAACCTTGTATATACAAAAAGGTAGTAGGGAGTATGGTGGTGATCCTCGTAGAGTACGTGGATGGCATACTCTTGATAGGGAAGGAGTTTCCTATGCCACGCTCGGTCAATCTCCGCTTATCACAAGGATTCTCCATATAGGATCAAAGCGATACCTCCTAAATCCTGGGTTTTGGATCTATGAGATAGATCTAATTGGATGTTAGGATACTCACTAGTTGTAGTGAGATGGTATTAATCGATCCTGGGGAGAATCACTGGAAAGGTTCCAGGGTGATAAGGACGACTGAATGTCAGTCGCAGGCATTGTCTTTACCCTCAGTAGAGGGACGGTATGTTGGAAGAGTTCCAAGCTAGATACCGTGACTTACTAGAAGATTAAAGGCAAGATACATCGTTACCAAGGATGCTACCAAAGAGGCAGTCTGGATATATATAAGTTCTTGAGATGAACTTCGTTCCTACCATTGTGTGACAATGGAGTTGTGGCTTTAGCCAAGGAACCACCGTCCCATCAGAAATCCAGATATAATTCTTAGGCAGTATCACCTGATCATGGAGATGGTTGATCTCCAGGGAGATCGAGGTTAGGAGAGTAGACTCAGAGGACAACACGGCGGATCCACTCACAAAGGCTTTTTCCCAGAGAGAGACTATTATGGGATGGTTGAGTATGAGATACTACAACCACTGTTATCAGATGGCCCTAGTGCAAGTGGGAGATTGTTAGTTATATGTATGCCCTAGAGGCTATTACTATACATGAGATGTATGTTGTAGTGGATGCTTGGACATATATAGGGAGGACTTTCTTGCTCGACATGATAGTATGCTATCTGGTTACTCTTTACCTTAACGTGTACACTGATTGTCTCTCTGTTACATGTTGGTAAAGCCCTTAGGATGTGTACTTGACTGCCTGGACTATGATGCGGATCATACTAGTGGGGACATGGTAGTCCATAAATACATCCTTTAAGGTCCCTAGTCGTGGGTGTATCGAGACAGGGCATCGATGCACCAGAGTAGACTAGCGTATACGCATCTTGACCCATATGATGGGCGATGGATGATCCCATATCCATCGGTGTTTGACATCAAGGATGGTGTACGGGTGCTCAGTGGAGACTGGGTACACTGGACGGACTCACCGAGAACTCCCAGATGGTATTATACCTCACTTCAGATGGCAGTTCTCCGGTGACACTGGTACAGAGTAGTCTGTTGACCTGAGATCGTCATATAGTCTTGTGTGATTCCCACTGTGCTTTGATTTCCATCATACCACGTCCAAGAGGGTGTGCAAAAAGGTGGCTTTTGGGTACAGTCCCGAATCACATGGAGGCAATGAGCGATAGGAGAGGATTCGTCTCTCCCGGTATAGGGCGTTGATGTTGTGCTGTGTTCGATTGGCTATAACCGGAAATCCCTGGCCAGGGTTGCTGAGATTTACTGGTAAGTGTTATTAGTAGTTTCTCGAACTGTTATAGACCTCATGTCGACACGACTTATTGAGCTACTGGGGTCTGACGTTTACCACCCCTAGGCGAGATATGCGACAAATCAGACGACGAGACCGGACTGTACCGGAGTGTTACTGATTGGATTCACAGGAGAATGTACATGCTTGCTTGTTGATCTTCTGAGCGCTTAATACCTGGGTGGCTGTTACGTTTAGCTGACCGCTTGCAGCTTGCGGGTGTTTGATATGATCATCACCTACTGCCGGCGTATTGACGATTCTTTAGAGTCCTACACAGAGGTTTCTTGGCTCAGGCAAAACGGAGTAGGAGCACATATGTGATATGTGCGGGACCGAGGATAATGCGGTATGTGATACCGTATTGGATTCTCGTGATATGAGATATCGGCCGGGTATATGTGATATAGCCGGGTCATCGTATTAGTCGGTTATATGCGATATAGCCGGATTGTCGGATCAAGTGTTGATTCGATAATTTAATGTATAATAATATATATGATATATTAAATTACATTAACTAATATTAGCTCACTAAAAGATTCATTTTCTCACGGGATAATATATTGATATATATGCGATATATGTTAATTGTATTATTTTCTATTGTTACAAAATATATTGTATATGTGATATATAATATTGTAACATGTTAGGGTTACAAATTTAACAATGGTTTAGGGTTTAAACTTGGTTAGGGTTTGGATTAGGGTTACCTTTTGCATGAAGCTTCATGAAGCTTTGACTTTGTGGTTGCTTGATATTTTATGAAGATATTATGTTAACCCAATCCAAACCATTAACTCTAGTTAACTCTCTACAAGGGTTAACTCTTTCATGCTTAACCCTTGGTTAGATTTGTAACCACTACAATAATTCATTGTTCATCACAAAAGGAAAAAGATTATTCCTTCTTCTTCTTCCTTGAGTTCCTTCATGAAAAAGCTTTCTTTTGTGATGAAAGTGAGTGAGAAAAAGATTATAAATGGAAGCAAAAATCCTACTTCATCATACTCATCTATCCTTGCCATTTAGATGAGGGTGTTCACATTATTTCATGAGTGATAGCTTGTGTTAACGAAACTTCAAGGTAGATCATCTATGTTATCGAAGATCGGAAGCAAGACTGCATCTTTCTCTTCGTGAAGCCTCTCGAGAGTCCGGAACACGATGATCGCAGCGAAGGGACCTCAACACGGAGCTTAAGAAGTGAAGGACCGGATCTACAAAGGTTGTAATCCCTCTCACTTAGTGTTAAAGAGTTTAACATGCTTGTTTTCGCCTAAACCCTAGTTTAAAGATCCGGCTTTGGGTTGTTCGGCACGGTTAAAATTTTAATCGGGCATGGTTGATACCTCGTAGAACCTTGTGAGCGTGCCTGGCAACCCTACATCAAGAAGGCCAGAGGACTGAAAGGAGCAGCAGTACAAAGTTTCGTGTAAGGAATTGTTCATCGGACCGCGGAACCGCGGCACTTGGCAGCATTTCACGGCGGAACCGTGGTGATATTGACACTTCAGATCTTCAGATTTCTTAGGTATATTTCTTTCTTTCTTATCTCTTCCCTGCTCTTGTCCAATAACCATTTTCTGCAGGATTCTTTGCAAAAATTCGCAGCACCGCAAACAGAAATTGTTGCGTGTTTTGATATTGGTTGTTTGCATATTTTAATACGGAAATTAAGGGGCAAAGACCAAATTCAGATTAGATTGGGATTTCATTACCCTTCCTAAGCCCTAAAAATCACAAAACTAGCATCCGCATTACCCTCATTAACTAAAAAAGATCTAGACAAGACTCTAAGGACAGTCGTGCTCAATTAGGACAGAAGAAGGTC
Source organism: Agapanthus africanus (assembly GCA_030015575.1). Taxonomy (NCBI): domain Eukaryota; kingdom Viridiplantae; phylum Streptophyta; class Magnoliopsida; order Asparagales; family Amaryllidaceae; genus Agapanthus; species Agapanthus africanus. The sequence continues at coordinate 462,002,760 of CM057338.1, forward strand.
GTGCGTAATCTATTGCTTATCCGCGTTTCTTTTGTGGTGTCTAAGGCAAGTGTGTCTAAGGAAAGTGGTTACTTAATTAGGCCCGCTACTTACGTAGCAGATAACTTCCCACTTACCTGGCCACAGAAGGGATAAAGAGGCTGTAGAGGATCTATCTTGCGACTTGTCTTTTGGAAGTCTAGGAGCGGTCTAGAGACTTGACCTAGGTGACCATTAGATTTAGGATTGCTTGTGCATTGTTTGTGTGATTTTTCAAAAAAAAAATTCCGTCTTTTTCAAAAACAAACACCAAATCCATTTTTTCTCTAATTATCACTTACGCTGCCACTTGTGCTAAACCATTTAGTGCATGCTCGGCTGGAAAAGGGATTCTAGTGCCCGTCTTGTCCGCGTTCCTCTTATCGACTCCGAAGTCGGTATTTATACATCTACTTTTTCTTGACCTACTACCACACCCACCTCGATGGACGAATCTCCATCGAACTTCTTTAACACCACTCTGCCACCGTCCGCAGGTGCGCAGAATCCACCCCGCATCTCTCTCCAGGAGAGATGCTACCCTATTCGAGGTCCTCTTTCTACCTGTCTTTCTATTCCACCAGCCAATGGGGAAAATTTTGAAATCAAACCTCAATACATCAATTTTTTACCCAAATATCACGGTCTCGAGTCTGAAGATGCATATATTTTTATTACCAAATTTGAAAACGTATGCGCTATGATGGGTACTTCACAGCTTTCTGTGGATGCTATGAGATTACGTCTTCTTCCGTTCAGTTTGTGCGATTTAGCCGAGAAGTGGCTTTATAACACAGCCGCACATTCTATTTCAAACTGGGACGAATTCGTCATAGCTTTCCTGAAGAAATTCTATCCCAATCATAAGACCGCCCGAGTCCGTAGCGAAATAAATCAATTTACCTAGCTTCTCAATGAACCATTTTTGAAGTGTTTTGAACGCTTCAAGGATCTGTTAGTTCAATGTCCTCATCACGAAATCCACCGATGGGATCTGTGCAGAATCATATATGAGGGAATTAATCCTACAACAAAATACATGCTTGAATCCATGTGTCAAGGCAACTTCATGTCTAAAGACGATGGTGAAGCTTGGAGATTTTTAGAAGATTTCACTGAAAAAACTTTACAGTGGGAGAATGTAAGTCAACCATCGTCTAGGGGTGGTATTCATCAACTTGATGTTTCCATAGGAGTTAGAGCTGAAATGGAAGCAATGCAAAAGAAACTCGAAGCTATGGAACAAAAATTTTTATTAGCCTCCCTAAATCAGATGACACTCCCCAAAACTGTCTGTGGATTCTGTTCTGATCCATCACATCTTACGGAAGAATATCCTTTGAATTCTCCGTTTCAAGGTCAAGAGCATACTAATGCCGCTTTTCAGCAAAGACCTAGAAACGATCCATATTCTTCCACTTATAATCAGGATTGGAGTAATCATCCTAATTTTTCTTGGAACCAACACCAAACTCAAAACACGGTTCCAAACCAAAACAACTTTCAAAGGGTCCCTCCACAACAACAGCAACCACTACAACTGAGTCAGCACCCCTATCAATCACAAAATTTTCAAAATCCGGTCAACACTTCTGCACCGTATAATAATTCTTTGCAATTGACTGGTACTGATAACTCTTCTTCACTCGAACGAACCTTGGAAATGTTTATAGAACAATCCATCCAAGTATCGGCTGATATAAGGACTTCTATCGATGATATAAAGAAGAACTCCGCCTCCCAAAGCGAGAGTATTAAATCGATGAAAGCCCTAATTGCACGAATAAATGCCGAAATGAGTGCTAGAGAGAAAGGGAAACTTCCGTCTCAACCCTTACCGAATCTTGGACATTCACAACACTACAATATGAATGCCATTACAACGTTGAGATCCGGAAGAGTGCTGGATAATCAAGTCGGTCAAGAAATTGATAATAATGATGAATCTATCAATAATACCCCGGCTTTCACTTCCACTTTTCCTTCCACTTCTACTTCCACTTCTGACCCTTGTTCGTCTACCCTACCACCTTCTTGCGAACCTATTCTCTGTTTTCCCTAAGGCTCGGATCCTTAGCATACCTCTTCTAGTCAACCAGAGACGATCCCCACTCCTATTCTGGGATCAGTTCCACACACACCACCTTCTCCAATGTTGGACCCAGCTATTATTGCTAAAGCTCCTTATCCGAATCGGTTAAGGGGAAACAAATCAAGTCCACATATGGAGAAGATTATGGAAATGTTTAAACAGGTTAACATCAACATCCCTCTCCTAGATGCTATACAACAAGTCCCGTCTTATGCGAAAATTCTTAAGGACTTGTGCACTAGGAAGAGGAAGACTCAAGTAACCAAAAAGGTATTTATGACAAATAATGTTAGCGCCGCTTTTACCCCACAGTTACCAAAGAAACGTAAGGATCCTGGATGTCCTACAATATCGCTTTTCTATTGCGGGTAATAACATTAACCGTGCTTTACTTGACCTTGGCGCAAGTGTTAACCTGCTTCCATATTCGGTCTACGAGCAGTTAGGGATTGGAGAGTTGAAACCAGCTCATTGCACTCTCCAAATGGCAGACTGATCAATCACCAAATCTGGGGTGAACTGGAGGATGTGTTGATAAAAGTCGGGGAATTTATATTCCCTGTGGACTTTATTGTTCTCGATACACAACCTGTAGCGAACCCAAGGAACCAAATTCCGTTGATTCTGGGTCGACCATTCCTTGCCACTTACAATGCTGTCATTAATTGTCGAAACGGTTCTATGAACCTATCTTTTGGAAAAATGACATTTGAATTGAACATTTACAAAATTGGAAGTCAGCCGTCTGAACCCTCTAATCACATTCTTGATGTCTGTTCTATCCACGAGATAGCTCCCGAAAGCTGCGAAGTCGATGAACTTTGCTTTGATGATCTCGACGACATTAGCACATTAATGTTTGATCTTACACATCTTAGTGAGGACACTTTTTCCACTCTTGAGTCTGAACCTTTTGACTCATTACTTTCTGAGTCTGTATCCTTTGCAGGCTACGAGCTTTTTCGTGAATCTGAATGCCATTCTTTTACCCCACCTTCTATTGCTTCTCCACCGACATTAGATCTCAAATTATTACCTTCTCATCTTAAATATGTATATTTAGGTGAGAATGAGTCTTTACCTGTGATCATATCAGCTTCTCTAGTTTTAGAGCAAGAGAATGCGCTTTTGACAGTATTGAGATTTAATAGTCAGGCTTTTGGTTGGACTATGGCTGACATCAAAGGGATTAGTCTCTTGATTGTTGAACATCATATACATCTGATGGATGAATACAAGCCAACCTGAGAACCACAGAGACGGTTGAACCCCGCCATGAAGGAGGCGGTAAAGAAAGAAATCGTCAAATGCCTTGACAGTGATATCATTTACCCAATCTCTGATAGCCAATGGGTAAGTCTAATTCATGTAGTCCCTGAGAAATCTGGCATCACGGTCATAACAAATGAGGCAAATGAGTTAATCCGGACACGCGCTCAAACCGGGTGGCGTGTATGTATTGATTATAGAAAATTCAATGCCGCAACGAGGAAAGACCACTTTCCTCTACCTTTTATTGACCAGATGTTAGAACGCTTAGCTGGACGGGAATATTATTGCTTCATAGACGGTTACTCTGGCTATAACCAGGTCCCTATTGTCGAAAAGGATCAAGACAAAACCACATTTACTTGTCCTTTTGGTACTTTTGCTTACAGATGCATGCCCTTTGGGTTATGCAATGCTCCCGCTACATTTCAGCGGTGTATGATGGGGATATTCTCGGACATGGTCGAGAATTTTCTGGAGATTTTTATGGATGATTTCTCGATATTCGGATATTCTTTTGCTGACTGCCTATCTCATCTTGACGCTGTTCTTACTCGTTGTAAGGAGAAGAACTTAACTTTGAATTGGGAAAAATGCCATTTCATGGTCCAAGAGAGAATTGTGCTTGGACATGTTATTTCACGGAAAGGCATTGAGGTTGACAGAGCTAAAATAGATGTCATTCATAACCTTCCTCATCCCAAATGCGTCAAAGATATACGATCTTTTCTTGGCCATGCAGGCTTTTATTGGAGATTCATTAAGGATTTTAGCAAAATTGCTAGACCCTTAATTTTTCTCTTGGCCAAGGACACAACCTTTCATTCTGACTCGGATTGTGAGGCTGCATTTGACTCACTTAAAAAGTTACTCACCACAGCCCCCGTTCTATCATCTCAAGATTGGAACCACCCGTTTGAGCTTATGTGTGATGCATCAGATTTTGCCGTTGGTGCAGTCTTAGGACAGCATATTGAAAAGATGCCACACGTGATTTATTATACAAGAAAGACCCTGAATGATGCTCAAATTAATTATACAACTACCGAAATGGAACTTTTATCAGTTGTATTTGCATTAGAAAAATTCAGGCCTTACTTGATTGGCTCACCAATTGTTGTGTACACTGACCACTCCGTCTTGAAACATCTTTTATCTAAGAAGGATGCTAAAGGTAGATTAATACGTTGGATCCTTCTATTACAAGAATTTAATCTTATTATTCGGGATAAGAAAGGATGTGAAAACGTAATAGCCGACCATCTTTCGCGCATCTCTTCTTCACCTGTGACCCTGCCAATTAATGACTCTTTTCTGGACGAACAACTCTTGAACGTATCCAACGAACCTTGGTTCGGGGATATTGTGAATTATCTTGCTACGGGACTTATTCCCCACGAATGGTCGAAACAGGAAAAACATCGATTTCTATCCCAAGTAAACACTTTTACTGGGATGAACTCTATCTGTTTAAGTATTGTCCTGACTAGATCATTCGCAGATGTGTCCCCAATGATGAATTCAAGAGTGTTCTATCTTTTTGTCATGATCAGGCATGTGGAGGTCACTTTGGTCCTCGAAAGACGACGGAGAAGGTTTTGCAATGCGGTTTTTATTGGCCGACTTTATTCCAAGATGCATTTGCTCATTGCAAAACTTGTCCACAGTGTCAACATACGGGTCGAATTTCTCGAAGAAATGAGATGCCATTTCAACCGATCCTGGTGGTTGAAATTTTCGACGTTTGGGGTATTGATTTTATAGGTCATTTTCCCAACTCCTTTGGGAATTTGTACATATTGCCTGCGGTTGATTACGTCTCGAAATGGGTGGAAGCTATTCCTTGTTGCACTAATGACAACAAGGTTGTCATTAAGTTCTTAAAAGAAAATATCTTTTCGCGATTTGGACACCCCACGCGCTATCATTAGCGATAACGGGATGCATTTCTGTAATCGGTCTTTCGAGACTTTGATGCGGAAATATGCAATCAACAACAAACTTTCCACACCCTATCATCCCTAAACGAGCGGGCAAGCTGTGGTTTCAAACAGACAAATCAAACAAATTTTGAAGAAAACAGTTTCTAAAAATCGAAAAGATTGGTCAACCAAATTGACGGATGCTCTTTGGGCATTTCGAACCGCATATAAAACCGATCTAGGTATGTCTCCTTATCGTCTAGTGTTTGGAGGCTTGCCACCTTCCGGTCGAGATTGAACACAAAGCAGTGTGGACCATTAAAGAACTTAATTTTGACTTAAATCAAGCCTGCAACTTTCGGAAGCTGCAATTAAACGAGCTAAGCGAACACCGCGATGAAGCTTACGATAATGCTGTAATTGTAAAGAACCGGACTAAGGTATTTCACGATAAAAAAATTTTGAGAAAAACTTTTACACCTGGTCAACAAGTCCTTCTTTATGTTTCACGTCTCTATCTTCATGCGGGTAAGCTAAAATCTCGGTGGAAAGGACCATTTGTTGTGCGGTATGTATACCCGCACAGGGCAGTTGAGGTTGAAAATGTTGAAAACGGTACAATTTTTAAAGTGAATGGACATAGCTTAAAACCGTATTTTTCCACTGACCCCACGGAGGAGCTCCCTTTTTTACAGGAGCCACTTTATCTTAACTAAAATTCCTCCATCTCACCTCTATGTTTTGAAAAATACTGTATCATCTTTAGAATTGAGGTGAGTGAAAAGATTAAGTTTGGGGGAGATTTTCATGTTCACATATTATTGCCCCCGTTAATAAATTTCCTCCCAAGTCTACAGGTTTCTGAGATTTAACAGATGGCAACAATGAGGACACTGTTGTAAACAGATTTGGGGGAGGTTTGCGCTTATTTGCGCATCACTTTGCATCATACTTTGCATAAGCACAAAACATATATATATATATAAAAATTAATATTTAAAAATTTATAATAAAAGATTTGAAAGTGAAAAATTACATCCAAAAGATTAGAAAAATTTAAGAAAACCTAAAAAGTTAGAAGTTTTCTTAAACGAACTAGCAATAAGTAGTTATGAGCCGTTGTCCCAAGGGTTAGTAAGTTGAAAGAAGTCACTAATCTGCAGATAAAAATAAGTCTGAAAAATAGTTCCTATTCTGGAAGCCAAACATTTGAATGTTGATACCCTACTATACGCACTTACATACGTCTTGAAACTCGGGATATTAGAGGATACCTTAAAATGCTCTTGTCTAAAAGCCAAAGTACGAAGAGAGTAAAAAAAATGAAGAATATAAGATAAAATGGTGAAGAAAAATGAACATTGGTTTTGTAATCACCAAGGCAGCATAAAAAAATATAGCGAGGGTGCTTCATCACCTAGTGCCTTAGACCAACTGGTTTGGAAGTCACTGCTAAGCCTTAGGTGTTGTAAGACGAGGAAAATATTATTTACGCCTAATCTGCAAGCACATGAGTAATCGGTCGGTTAGTACCTCAAGAAGTATTAACGGTCGCATGAAAAATGTGCGAGCAATTCATCCAAAATATTCACCGACTAAAAACTACTAAGGTAGATGGACAAGAGTATGATAGCTTGATTTGAATTTTCCGAGTGTAGGGATGTCTTTTACACACACGTAGGGGTATATGATCAGTGTTTGGAAGAAAGGTAGGAATGAAGAATAAAGACAATGTTTTATTGAGAGATGATGTGATTTCTAATATCTTTTCATGACTATTAAGATAGGGCTCATGACAACTGAAAAGCTAGTGTAGTTGGAAACTCTGATTTTCAAAATCTTTCTTTTACAATTCTTATCTTTATATGTAAGTTTCACAGTCTTCCTTTTATTATAGGATTTTGTGGGTGCAATCTGCTGAAAACCCTCAGGAGACAACACTCCTCCTACTAAGGACACTTAGAGGTTTAAAGGCTTGTTGCACATGCTCAGTGCAATCGTGTTGCCTACGAAAGTGTGCTAGTTAGTTTTTCTTTTTCTTTTATTTTCTCCTTTTCTTGAATAAAACAAGTTTGCTCGAGACGATCAAAATTAAGTTTGGGGGAATTTGATCAGTCGAAAATATTGCATTCTTAACACATCAATTTCCCTACTCTTTGTAATCATCTAAGGGTGTTTATTGCAAATATAACACGGATTACAAATTCATCTGGAAAATACCAAATACCACGTGTTATAGTTATAATCGACACTCTCGAGGGAAATTGTGTGTTTATTACTACACGCATGATATTGTATATCTCAACACATTTTATCGAGATTGTGTGAAGAAAATTCTTTAGGTCAAAGAACCGGAATCGCAAAAGTGCCGATAAAACACAGCAAGTCAAAGACTTGGAATCTGGCAGAGATTCAGAAAGGAAAATAAGATTCCAGACATCAGAAGAAGACCCTAAAGCCAAAGCCAAACAGGCTTAGAAAAATGATACATCGATCTCCTTAAACGGCCGCGGAACCGCGGCCGATCCAGCCCGATCCGCCGCGGATCCACGGCCGAGTGGAGTCGTCGGCGATCGAAAATTTTCTAGAAGCTTACCTATAACCGCCTAGCTTCCTCAAGACGCTCCATTTCCACGTGGCATCTTCTGGAAGGCTCTACATAACTACCAAGCTTATGAAGGAAGCTTAATTGGAGATCTATAAAAGGGGATCTAGATCTAATTTTTGGGGGTTACACTCAACATTAGCCAATTAGTTACACAATTACAATTCAATTCAAGTTGAGTGACACGACTTGATATCCAATCAAATCAATATCCATTGAGTGCAAAATCAAGCGACAATCGAAGATCCTTTATCGCAACGCCGATCATCATCAAGAGCAAGAGATCCGCGACGATCCACGACTCACGGCGATCGAGCCGAGCGAAGTTCGACGAAAAATTCCCTTTCAAAGGAGCGATCGAGAGCTAGTCTTGTAATCTCGAATAGAGAGGTGTAATTTGAAGGAGATTTAATAAAGGTGATAATTGTAATTCTCGCTTTCTTTACATTCTTGGATTATGAAATTTCTCGTTTTTGATTCTTTAATTTTCATGATGTGTGAGTGAAATATCCGCTTGTGAAGGAATCGAGAGAATCGGTAGATCTAATGATGATGAAAGCCTAAAACTAATCTTAAGTCTTATGAGATTTGTGAACTCTAGGAAAAAGAATCATCAATGACCTAATTTGGAGCGAGATCAAGTTCTTGATTAATTCAAATTAGGGATCAAACAATTGATGATTTTCTTTGCTAGAGGCTAGATCCGAATGATGATCAATGAAAATACAAGGGATAGTGAAGGAGAAACCCTAGTTTCTTCAATAGACGCCTAATCTTCATTCATCGTCATCGATCTAGCTACGATTCATCAATAGATAAGATTCGTAATTTTTAATATTCATCATTTCTACTAATTCGATCGATTTCTACAAGCTATTCTTCATAATTTTGATAATTCACATTGATATTGGACACTTCCTTGAGTTCTAATTCTTGAATGTATTTTTGATTTTCTTGAAATGACAACTCAATTAAATCTCAAATTACTATCTTGAATTTTCTTTTATATTTTCATTTCGACTAATCTAAAGCAAGATCGAACAAATACACGAATCTCTGTGGACGATCCGTTCTCATTAACGAAACTACGTCGACACCGTTAATTGATTGCGGTTATAAATTCTTTGGTTGTGATTATATTTTCAAAACACGATCTGAAATCACCAGAAATCCTCGGCCGGGGTAGACGAGAATTACCAATCTAGGATCTGTAGTTTCTCAGGTGGTGATAGGCTTCATACTGACACTAAATGTCACGTTATTAGGGGTCTGATTTTATCCACCCCCTAGACTCGATATGCGATACTCATAGACGAACGGACCGGACTGTACGGATATTGTCACTGTCAGACTCAGTAGGGTTTTAGGATTAGTTTGCTCGTCGGCCTCCTTTTCGCTCAATACCTAGGTAGCCGTTGCGTACAGCTAGTGCCACTAACGTGCTTGTGGTTAAACCTACCGCCAGCGTATTGACGAGTCTTTAGAGTCCCACATAGAGGGTTTCACTGCTTCGGGCGAAACGTTGTAGAGGTCGTATGGTTTTATGGCAGGGTTCGATCATATACGTGCACTTATGCATGGATCATGTTTCGGACGGATAATACTAGTGGGCTTTGGTTTAAGCCAGATCCTAGTATTATATTGTTGGATTATTTTTGTCTTATTGTATTCGTATTCAGTCGGAATATGGATGCGAGTATGTATATACGGATGAGAGGTATTCTTTTAATTCGTTACAAGTTTACTTTAGAAGATTGCCACTTCTTTTCTATTAAACATTTAGGGTTTAAATGTTTATTGGGTGTAAAGTGTGAATGCAAGTTTTGGCTTTGATGCATTGATGTAGCATGTGCACTTGGTGACTCATGGTATTGGGTCATGGGATTGTTTTGTTTTGGAATAGATTTTTTTGTGTGAGATATTCTTGGTAAGATGGCAGTTCTTTTTCTTGTGAGAATTTTTTTCAAGTGCTCACAATATCACACACAAAAGATTAAGCAAAACAACACAAGAAAAGAGCAAACACATTTCTTTACTCGCTCTTTTCTCTTGAGTTCACACTTTTCCTCCATGGCTTCTTCTTCAACCTCCACCCAATCTCTCTCATGAGTTGAGAATCCTTGGGTGTTTTGAGACAAAGTATTCATACACAATCTCTACTTCATCTTAGTTACCTAGGTTAGCAAACTAGATACCCGAGTTGCTTTGGTTTTGAGGCGGGAGCCCGTATTACTAGTCCTCGACGTGGATCATCTTCGATGGGGGAGACCGGAGATCGAACTTGATTGAGGAAACCGTGAGGAGCTTGGGACAGAGGTTGAAGGCCGAAGAACACAGATCGTTCGGGATAACCTCTCTAAACTCTTTTCATATAACTAGTATAGCGTTAATGGTACGATCTGTCCATTAGGGTTCTGTTAGCGCCGGTTTTTAAAAGTTTTTGTTCCGCGTTTGGCCACGGATTGATGGCCGGGGCGCTACTGTAACCCAACATGGTATCAGAGCCAACCCATTAACCGCATACTAGTTTGTTTAGACGATGTTAAAGTATCAAAATCGAAACAACTCCGAAATATCACTCGATGTATTCTATTCTCTGTCGAATTTTAATTGGTCTTTTAAAAATATTTAAGCAACTGTAGAAGACTATTCTGATGACCACTAGAACATACCCCAAATACGAACCCCTTTCACCTGAAATGACCTGGCCACTTTGATGAAAATTTCGGCCTGGCCGGTTTTTGAAGGGTATCGGGACTTGTAATTTGTAGTGTGCTCTAGTATCTGGAATATTGGTTAAGTGGTATTGCTTGTTTAGCCCAGTTTGGATATGGTTTTATCTAGTTGTTTGGGGCTATTTGGGGTGTTTCGAACTTGATATTTCTAACACCGTTTAAAGTTTAACAGTACATACATTTCTATCTGAGACCGTGAATGTCATTAGAGCGGTACAACTTGTCTAATTGCTATAGTTCTTTTAGACGGGTTTGCGAACGTGACATTCACGTTGATGTTCTGTGTTGTGCTGTGTTGTTGCAAATTCTTCGTGGTGGATAGCTTGGGTGCAATGTTGGTACAGTTTAGTTTTATTTGTACATTTGATATCGCGGGGCGAGCGTCCGACATGTGGACTGCCGTCGCTGTTATTTGTTTGGGGCACGACTGGGTTGAGGTCGGTGTCACCATTGTATATATTTTCTTTTCTGTACTAGGATTACCCTACGATGGAGTTCACGGATAGCCGCGTTCTGGAAGGCAACGGGTCCGCATCTCATGGCGTTGAGAAGGAGGGGGCCTCACTCTAGAATTGGCAGGCTATTCTCTGCACTCGTAGGGGGTATAGGTTGACCCAAGGAGGGGTGCTCAAGTTACCGGATTCCGTGAAGTGCTAGGTGGCCCATTCACTTTGATGAAGGGGGCTGCCTCGCTTCTGGTTTTGGCGGGTAACTTTCCGCACTCGTAGGGGTCTAGGTTTTCATTGCACAGGCTATCCACACGACCAGGAGAATGTCGGGTTTCACATGCGGCTCAAAGGAAACCCGGGGCTCCCAGATTATCTGTATTGTTCTGTGATGCTTGTCGCTTATCTGTGATGTTGCATTCATTATGCCTAGGAGATATTATTATATATTGTTATATATATACTAGTAGATGTTGTATATGTTTTACATCTGCGCTAGTCCAGCCCCCGCTCTGTCGTTAGTTAAGTAACCTAACGGGTGATGACGGGGCCCAGTGGCGAATGCGAATGGCATATACGCACATCATATTTTCGTTCTTTTGTGGCGTGATTAATTGATGGGATTGTGTTGATTCTCATCAATGCAAGGAAAACATACCTATTCGATGTTGGTGGAACAAATTTTCAAAAGCTGTTATTACAAGAACGTTTTCTTTTGTTTTGCACGGCGGCATTTGGTTATGAATATCCAGCACCTCATTCGATGAGGCAAGAGCCGAGATCCCTTCACCGGGAATGACTTCTGGGGCAGAAGTTTGTGTCAGGGTAATAACTTCACTATAGTCGATTACCTTTTTGCTTTGCATCGTGGTATTCAGTGGAATATCCTGCACCTCATTCCATGAGGAAAGAGCCGAGATCCCTTCATCGGGAATGACCTCTTTAGCAAACATTTTCATCATTATATATATTTTTAAAAAGCTATCTGGTTCTTTCAACGATATCAAGTTCATTACGTTAAAGGTTTTTCGCCAAAAACCATTCGTAGCCCTCCGTCATTTCAGACGGGTAACACTTAGTATTCATGCTATGTTTGTTGGCCTTCGTCATGGCATAGTGTATGGTAGCTGTTTGTTACTTTTCTATTACATAGATAAATGCGTTAGTTTGGGACAGTCATACTACTATGTTGGCCTTCGTCAAGGGTATGTATGGGTGGGTTCAAATTAACCTGGACAATGACAGGTAGAACTTGACATGTGCCTTATGATATGTTGGCCTTCGTCAAGGTCATAAGAGCATGGGGTAAAAATCACATCGGGAGTTTCAAACATACAGGAAACTTTCCAGGCATGCGCATACCTTCTGGAGTATGATAACTTGAGTGGATTCCATCAGGTTATCATGCGATGATAGTTAGATCCCGATTCCCACTGATGAGTTGGTTTACTCCTCGGGTGATTTTAGATGATCCCTACTAATTCTTCTTTCAGGTTTGGAGGAGAATTTGAGGAAACGGTGGGAGATATCCTGATTAGATAAAGTGATTAACCATTCTGATCTAGGTTTGAGTGCACGCTGAGTGTTTCTTTTCTCTCTCTTTGGCAGCGACCATGGCCAGACCCTAGACTATAACTCAGTAACCAAGTTAACTGAACCTTCATAAAATACACTGGCTTTTGGATTGTCAGAGTTGCATACTTCTTTGCCACTCCTACTTTTACCCTCTGCATTTCTCTGGAACATTCCGTATCATTACGAAGATCCATATTTATTGGATATGACCATCGTATAGTTACATACGAACTCGAAGAAACTTGTTTCAGATTCAAGAATGGTTTCCGGTTCTGGAGAAATTGAATATGACTATTCAGTTGTCCTTTTCTTTTACCTTCTCTCAGGTTTTGAGGACTCCTAGGATTAGGAGAGGGTACACCTATTGAGCTTATTGGATAGTCTTCTTCCAAACCATAGGCAGGTGCCGAAAGGTGGGGAAGGAAGAAAACCAATTAGCCTAAGTGTGGTGTACTGAAGGTAATAAGTAAAGACAAATAAAGGGATTAGAAAGAGGGCAAAGTAAATTGCGACTGCTATCATTCACGACCAAACCGCTTATATCATCGCCACTCCTACTTCACCTTTGAATTTCTCCAGAACACCCCGTATCACTACGAAGATCCGCATTTATTGGATAATCCATCGTATAGTTATATACGAACTCGAAGAAACTTGTTCCAGTTCGAGGATGGATTCTGGTTCAGGAGAAATAGAATAAGGTTTATTCAGTTTTCTTTTATCTTTACCTTCTCTCATGTTGCGAGTACTCCTAGGATTAGGTTAGTACACCTATTACGCTTATTGGATAGTCTTCTTCCAAACCATAGGCTGGTGCCGAACGGTAGGGAAGGAAGAAAACCATTTAGCCTGAGGATGGTGTACAGAAGGTAATGAGTAAAGACAAATAAAGGGGTTTGGAGAGATGACAAAGAAATATACGGTTACAGTCATGAATCTGGATAGTGGAAGAGGCATTACTAGGAATACCCGCTACCCCTTCGAAACATTTTCAAGTTTCAGTTTCACTATGCGTTGTTAATTGAAAACTGATTTCCCAGTTAAATCCTTACTCCAGGGTATGTATTTATCAGGTTTGATTCTCACATCTGTATGGTTTTACAGATGATAAGTGGAAGTAAGATATTGGGAAGGTGATTATATCCTCATTATATCGGAATTCGTTGTAATTGGTGATATTAGAGGAAATCACCTGCGGTTTTGCCTGATGGCAAACATTTGGTTTTGAATATCCGTTGTTATGCACCAATTTCAAACTGATATATCTGTACGTTTATTTTATAAAGTGTGATATAACTTTTTGAAATTATGTCCATGACATTTACCTATATCAATTGATGATTGGGTAAGGAGCATTAAACAGCGGTGTAATTCTTCTTAACCATAGTACAATTTTCAACCTATGACACACAGGGTTTGTGTTATTTAACTCAGGGGACTTATACAAAGTATTGTATATTGTCCAGTGTCCATTAGGGCAAAAGGGTTGATACTCGTACTATGTTCTGTTTACTTGTGACTTCTCCAGCTTTAGACAAGTATTTCGTAGAAATACAAGGACCAAGTTTTGAGAAGTTATAGGTACAAGAATAAAGTAGAGAACCATGTGTTGCAAGTATCGGGATTCTTCAAGGTGATCGAAGATGTAGATAATTGTGTTCGGTATTCAGTTGATAGTAATGGTTTTGAGAACTTGCTTCTCTTTCAGGTTACTCATATCTGGATGCACTCCTAAGTTGAGTAATGCTGATCGGCCTCTCTCCATTTAGTTGACATGCACTGGAGACAGCTGCATGATTTGAATCTGGTTCCAATTAAATTAGTGCCTCTGTTTCTATATTGTATATAGAATGATTCGTATCTTAAGGATGTTAAGGTATATGGAGTTATCCGGCTTATACTTAAAACCAGACTCTGGATAACTCAAGGTACATTTCTGTAATGGAAATTTGTGGGTTATCCCGGGCTATGACGAGGGTTAACTTTCTACCATCTGGAAGATCAATAGTGATATTGTTCTTGACTCGCCACAGTTTTAGTAAAATGGATTTTTTTCTTCAGAAAACAGTAGTGGGAGTATGGTAGAACTGGAAGTGATTCCAGAACCACAAATGATTACTGAAAATTTAATAGAACCTAAACATTCAATCAGGGTTTGGCATTCTATTAGCCACTTCGCATATATGGTGGGTAACCTCAGGCGCCCGAGAGGTACTCGGTATCCTCAAAGACGGTGACAGAGAGGTTCTTATTTACCCAGACTTGCCATTACCGCTGTTCTAGACTATGAGACCCGGCATAAGGATGTATATAGCGTCCTTCTTGTTAGTATAATATGCTATACAGGCCATTATTGTATAGTACTAGTTTGTATATTAAATTTTGGAAGCTTAGGATATATACATGGATTTATGACAGTCTTGCTCGATATAGTAGTATGCTACTTGGTTTGTATCTATCTTAATATGTGTATATATTTCTTTTAACGTATCGCTAATACATATTGATAGAGCCCTTAGGATCTTTTCTTGACTACCAGCGTTGTGATGGCAGTCACACTAGTGGGGGCTGGGTAGTCTACAAGCACATCTTTACACATGTCCCTAGTCGTAGGATTATCGAGACAGGGCATCGATACTCCAGAGTAGACTAGTGTATACGCTTCTCATCCCAGGAGGGAAGATGGTCTGTCCCACAGCCATCAGTATGTCGTACTGGAGATAGTATGCAGGTGCTCATTGGGTTATGAGTTACACTGGACGGACTCGTGAGGAACTGCTGGTGTGTAATATACCTATCGTCAGGTAGCAGTTCCCAGGTAACATGAGTACAGCTTAGTCCGTCGACTTGACACTGCTACTTCGCCTCAAGTGTGTTCCCACCGTTCTTAGATTACTACCCTACGACGGCTCTATTGATTCGTGCAAACAGGTAGTAGTTCGGTACAGTCCCGAAGCACTTGGAGGCAGTGACGGTTAGATAGGATTCATCTCTCCTGGTATTGGGGGTTGATGTCGCGCTGTGTTCGGAAAGCCATTACACAAAGTCCCTGGCCAGGGAAAGCGAGATTTGCTGGTAGGGTTTCCAGTAGTTTCTCTAGGTGTTTTTTCCCGCACTCCGACACGACTTATTGCACTATTAGGGGTCTGACGCTTGCCACCCCTTAGGACCAATATGCAACACTCTTAGACAAACAGACCGGACTGTACGGAGATTGCCACAGACAGGCTCAGTAAGGGTACGGATGAGTTTTCTCGTCGATCTTCTTATCGACAGATACCTGGGTAGCCGTTACGTACAGCTAGTGCCGCTGACGCGCTTGTGGTTAAACCCACTGTCAGCGTACTGTTGAGTCTTTAGAGTCCCACACAGAGAGTTTCTCAGCTTCGGGCGAAACGTGTAGAGGTCGTATGGTTTTACGACAGGGTTCGATCACATACGTGTACTTGTGCGCATATGATGTTCGGGCGGACAATACCAGTGGGCTTTGGTTTAAGCCGGATCCTGGTATTTGATGATTGGATTAGTTTCGTCTCATTGTATTCGTGTTTCTCGGGTTACGAATGCGGGTATGTATATACAGATGAGAGGGGTATTCTTGTAATTTGATCTAGATTACAACTTGGAGTGAGACACCTCAGTTAGGGTTTTCCTTTTATGATTAATTCTCTTGTGAGGTGGAGGAACTGAGAGAGAATACTTTGTGGTATTTTAGTGAAATGGATTAGGGTTTAACTTTGACATTCTTGGTCTCATTTGGCATTTGTTGACTTAAATATTTGTTAGATATTTGTGAGATATTTTCCTTTGGTTTAAAAACCAAAACTCTAGCCATTTTCATTTAATTCTTTTCACTAGAAAAACTACAGATACTTTTCCCCTCTCATTTCCTCAAGTTTTTCTCCATCTCCTCTCAAACCCTAACCATCTCATGAGTTGAGAATCCTAAGGTTTAGTGAGACAACTTGATCCCTCATCACTCTTTACACATCCTAGG
Source organism: Agapanthus africanus (assembly GCA_030015575.1). Lineage (NCBI taxonomy): Eukaryota > Viridiplantae > Streptophyta > Magnoliopsida > Asparagales > Amaryllidaceae > Agapanthus > Agapanthus africanus. The sequence goes on from CM057338.1 coordinate 462,019,419, forward strand.
CTACTTAGTTTAGCACACTAAGTGACCTAGTTGCCTCAAGTTAGAGGTTAAGCTCAAAGTCGGAACTGTCGGGTGGATCTTCTACGATTTGGAGAAGCCGGCGAGGAGGCGCAATCCGTTCTCACTTCGAGGAGCTCACGACTTGGAGAAGGACAACGAGGAGGTGAAGGACAGCGAGAACTTGAGGTATAACATTCTAACATAGTAGTTAAACCTCTAAGTTAGATTGTTATTTAGGGTTTAGTATCGATCCTGGAGTTTAGTCGATGTTATGAAGGTTATAAAAATCGTTTTGGAAAACTCCGCCTTCCCGCGAATACGTGGGGTGCATGGTATCGACTTACAGTGGTATCAGAGCCGACTAAACCATAACTAACAGATTAAATGACAACTAAAACTATGAAACCGAAATAACCCCAAAACATCGAAACGTAGATCCTAGTTTCTGTTGATTTTTTCCGAGGCTCTAAAAATTTTTTAGCAACTGCAGAGTACTTCTTCACTTGTAAGGTGAACACAGACCAAAAACGAGACATTTTCCTCTAACATGGACCGGCCACATTGCTTCAAAGTCCGGCCTCACCGGTTTTAGTATAAGGAAATGCTTCTTGTTTTGGTCTGTGGTTTTGTTACTTGGATCTAGTGTTTCAGGAGTTGTTTATTTTTGCCAATTTTGAATATACTATCAATTCTTCACTGTGGCAATACGTGGTGTTTCGAAGTCGCAGTTTAACGTCGTTTAATATTAGTTGTGATATATGTGTTCGTAAACTTCCGCTAATTGCTATATGTCGGTTAGTTGGGGGTTGCACATTTCTGTGATGTTTGGTTTGTGTATATGGACTTATTGGATCGTCGTGAATGAATAGCCGGGGATGTGAGACGAGAGCTTCTTTCATTCAAATGTAAATTATAATCTGTTGTAATATTTTTTTGCGGGGGAAATCCGGGTTGAGGTTGTAGCCACCGTTGTATTATTTCATCTACTGTTTATTGCTCCTAGGATAGACCCAAGATGGGGTGCACAAACTACCAGGTATTTTGAAGTGCCGAGTGGCCTACTCACGTTGTTGAGGGAGGTTGTTTCACTTCGGGTATTTGGCGGGTATTTTGCCGCACCCGTAGGGGTCTGGGGTGGGGTTTGGCTATTCATCACGACCGTGGAATCCGTTTTTCGTTACAGGCTTAAACGAAATGCGGAATTCCTAGTATATCCAATGTGTTCATCTGTGATCTGGAATGCCTATTATTGCGTCTGACAAATGGATATTATTATTATATATATATATATATATTATAATAGACGTTGCTTATATTTTGCATCCGCGCTAGTCTAGCTCCCAGCTCTGGTGTTCGTTATCTAACATAACGGTGTAAGACAGGGCCCCGTGGCAAATGCGGATGACATAAGCATACGTTGTATTTTCGTCTTTTTCTGCAATGGTAGGTTAATTGATGGGACTGCATTACATTAATGCAAAGCAAACAAACCAAAGATGAATCGTTGGAACAATTTTAAAACCAATCGGTTTTTTCAAAACAGTAAAAACTTTTAAAATGCGGAGCTTAAACTACTCCTTTTAAAAGCTATCAGGTTCATTCGATTATATCAAGTTCACTACGTTCACGGTTTCACCAAAACCATTCATAGCTCTCCGTCATTTCAGTTGGACATTTAGTAGTATTCAAGCTATGTATTTTGACCTTTGCCAAGGCATAGTGATTGGTAACTGCTAAATATTCATCTGTAGCATAGATAGATGTGTTGGTTTGGGACAGTCGTACTGCTATTTTGGCCTTCGTCAAGAGTATATACGGCTGGGTTCAAATTAACCTGGACAATGACGGATAGAACTTGACATGTGACTTATGATATGTTGGCTTTTGTCAAGATCATAAGAGCATGGGGCAAAAATCCACATCGGGAGTTTATAAAGAAACTGAAACTTACTAGTGCTGCATACTATTTGGAGTGTGATAATTTTGGTAGGATTCCTTCGACTTTATCACACTATGATATTTGGATCCTGATCCTACTGTGAGTATATGCTACTCCTCGGGAGATTTTTTCACTTAACGATCAATGCTATAAACCAAGTAAGTGTTTAGAAAGGTGTTAGCGGGGCTACGCCTCCAGGGAAAAGAGGTTATTTAATTAAGGAACTTCGCGAAAGCGTCGCAAAACCTCCCTCGAAGTACCAACACTGGCTTGGCTGAACGGTTAAACAAGTATTGTATGGTGAGATTAATCCTGACTAATTCTTCTTTTCTGGTTTGAGAAAGAATTCGAGAAACAGTGGGAGCCATCCTGTTTAGATAAACTAAAAACCAATCTAAACTTGCAAGAGTATCATGCTAAAGTGTTTCTTCTTTCTCTCCTAATTGCAGCAACCAAAGATGACGGGCCTTAAGTTACTATTAGATAAAAATATATTGACATGGCCAAACTACAAAGATTAGTTCAGGAATGTCAAGATGGCAATCACGTATGACAAATTGGGGTATATACTCACTACTAAAGCCCCCGCCGTCCCAGGTCCAGACTCCAGTGTCGTGGATATTGAGATCCGTAAGACTTGGGAGATTGACTGCTCGAAAGCCAAGTGCCTCGTGCTGGCCTCTATGGACAATGAGCATCAGAGGCGGCACGAGAATATGGATCTTGAATCCATATTCCTCCATACCAAGGAATTATATGGAAAGCAATCTCGTATCGCAAGATACGAGACCTCGAAGAAGCTATTTCAGGCGAGATTGGCCGTCGGATCATCTGTAGAGGAACACGTCCTTAAGATGATTGGATACATTGAGAAGCTCGCGGACCTCGGGACCACGTTAGAGAATAAGCTGTATACAGACTTAATTCTGCAGTCCTTCCCTCCCACCTACGCCCAGTTTATCTTGAATTTTAATATTCAAGGTAAAGAAGTTGAACTTCCGGAACTCCTCAATATGTTGAGAAGTGCTGAGGGCATCCTGCAGAAGCCAGGGAAACACTCGCTCTACTTGTTGGTGGAGCTTCCTCTTCTAGATCCAAGGCGAAAGCCAAAGAAAAGAAGAAGAAGGCCCCCACCAAGCCGAGAGGCGGTGTTAGTAAGGTGGAAGCAAAGGGCAAGGGTAGCGGGGCCGACAGTAGGAAAGGAAGAATGCTTCTACTGTCATAAGAAGGGCCATTGGAAGAAAGATTACAGGGCTTGGAAGGCCAAGAACCAGGACCCGAAGCAAGTTGTGGCTTCGGCTTCAGGTGTGTTTGTAATTGAAAACTGTCTGTCAATCAACTCTGCTTCCTGGGTATTGGATATCGGATCAGGATCTCACATCTGTAATTCTTTGCAGGCACTGAGAAGCCGTCTGAAAACCGGTGATATGACCCTCAGGGTTGCTAACGGAGCGAGCGTGGATGCTGTGTCTGTAGGGGAATATCACCTTGGATTGACGAGTGGACATATTTTGGTTTTGCGCAACTGTTTTTGTGTACCTAGTTTGACTTGTAATATCATTTCTGTATCTTTGTTATCTAAAGAAGGTTATGATTTTACATTTGTAAGCGATGTCGTAAACATCCACCTTAATCATGGTCTGATTGGGTCAGGTACTCTAAACAACGGTATATACGTATTAAACCAACTACAAATTTTCAATGTTCATAATACACATAAAAGAAAGACTCCAGAAATAAATCATGCTTTCTTATTGCATTGTAGACTAGGTCACATCAACGAAATAAGGTTGACCAAGTTACATAAAGAAGGATATTTGGATCCGTTCGAATATCAATCTTATGCAACTCGTCAATCATGTCTCAAAGAAAAGATGACAAAGACTCCATTCACTGGACGCGGAGTAAGAGCGAGCGAGTTCTTGGGACTAATACACAGCGACGTGTGCGGTCCAATGTCTACACATGCAAGAAGTGGTTATTCCTACTTCATTACTTTTACGGATGATTTCTCTAGGTATGAACATGTCTTCTTGATGAAACACAAATCTGAGGCCTTTGAGAAATTCTAAGAATATAAGAATGAAGTGGAAAAACAAACCGACAAAAGTATCAAGACACTGAGATCTGATCGAGGTGGTGAATACTTGAGTGCCGAGTCCCCGAATTACCTAAAAGAGAATGGAATTCTCTCTCAGCTTACTCATCCATACACACCACAACACAACGGTGTATCGGAGAGACGGAACCAAACCCTATTAGATATGGTACGTTCCATGATGAGTAACGCTGAGTTACGGCGATCATTCTGGGGCTATGCACTAGAATCAACTGCATATCTTTTGAACAAGGTTCCTACCAAGACTGTGCCTACCACACCATATCAGATGTGGAGTGGGAAGAACCCTATCTTCAGTATCTGAAGATATGGAGATTTCCAGCTTTTGTTAAAAAGCAGCATGCGGACAAGCTCGAGGCACGCTCAGTACTGTATAAGTTTGTGGGATACCCAAAGAACTCCAGGGGGTATCTTTTCTATTACGCAGAGAAACAAAAGGTTTTTGTTTCTCGTCATACCCACCTTTTGGAACATCAATTTTTAGAAAAAGAAACTAGTGGGAGCACAATAGAATTGAAAGAAATTCCAGAACCACAAGCTATTACTGAAAGCTTGGTAGAGCCAGAAGTTTTGAAAGAACAGGACATTCCCGCGCCACTCCGTAGGAGTAGTAGGCTGTTTCATCCGTCCGAGAGATACTATGGTTTTCTCATAGACGGGGATAGAGAAAATTGCATCATTGATAATGATGAGTCGACTAACTTCCAGTAAGCCATTCAAAGCACTGACTCGGTAAAATGGCTAGATGCAATGTGGACCGAGATGGAGTCCATGTACACCAACAAAGTATGGACTTTGGATATTGCTCCAGAAGGGGTAAAACCCGTAGGCTGCAAATGGATGTTCAGAAAGAAGATTGGTGTAGATGGACATGTTGAAACCTATAAGGCTAAACTTGTTGCAAAAGGATTTCGTCAAAGACCTGGTTTGGACTATGATGAACCTTTTCTCCAGTGGCTATGCTCAAATCCATTCGGATCCTTCTTTCCATTGTTGCCTTCCACGGTTATGAGATTTGGCAGATGGACGTAAAAACCGCTTTTCTAAATGGAAATTTAGAATAGTGCGTCTATATGGACCAGCCAAAGGGTTTCATTCAGAGTGGGAGCAGCGGGAAAGTGTGCAAGTTGCTTAAGTCCATATATGGACTAAAGCAGGGATTGCAGAGTTGGAACATCTGTTTTGATGAGACAGTCAAAGAATTTGACTTTATCAAAAATCCAGATGAGCCATGCATTTATAGTAAGATTGTAGCACGAACTGTTGTATTCCTCGTCTTGTACGTGGATGACATTCTCTTGATAGGAAATGACATTCCTATGCTACAATCTGTCAAAGGGTTCTTGTCACAAAGGTTCTCCATGAAAGACCTGGGTGATGCCTCTTACATTTTGAGGATCCAGATCTATCGTGATAAATCTAAGAGGTTGTTGGGACTTTCACAGTCCAGGTACATCGACACCATACTGAAAAGATTCAGTATGGAAGATTCAAAGCGCGGTAATTTACCGTCTTGTCACGGAATCACCCTCTCCAAAGAGATGTCTCCCAAGACTGATTTAGAAAGGGATCGCATGTCTATTATACCCTATGCTTCGGCGGTAGGCTCTATAATGTATACGATGTTGTGTACTAGACCAGATGTACCTTATGCACTAAGCATAGTATGACGGTATCAGTCAAACCTGGGGAGAAGCACTGGATAGCAGTAAAGAACATTCTCAAGTACCTGAGAAGAACTAAGGAAATGTTCTTGGTTTACGGCGGAAAAGGCCTCCAGATCAAGGCATTTTCTGACTCCAGCTTCCAGAGTGACAAGGATGACTCCAATTCCATGTCAGGTTATGTCTTTACCCTCAATGGAGGGGCGGTCTGTTGGAAGAGTTCCAAGCAGGATACCGTTGCTGACTCGATGATGGAAGCGGAGTATATCACAGCTTCAGATGCCGCAAAAGAAGCTGTCTAGATGAGAAAGTTCTTAACAGAACTTTAGGTGGTTCCGTCCGTTGTTGATCCAATACCTCTGTATTGTGATAACAACTGGGCTATAGCTTTAGCAAAGGAACCCAGATCCCATCAGAAGCCCAGACACATCTTGAGGCGCTATCACTTGATCAGGGAGATCGTGGATCGTCAGGAGATCGAGGTACGGAGAGTTGCTAATGAGGACAACACTACAGATCCATTCACAAAGGCCATCTCTCAGACACAGTTCGAGAGGCTATTCGAGATGATAGGTCTGCGATATGCCAGCACATGCCCTTAGTGCAAGTGGGAGATTATTAGTGTAATATGCCCTAGAGGCCATTATTGTATAGTACTAGTTTGTATATTACATTTTGGAAGCTTGGGATATATATATGGATTTATGACAGTCTTGCTCGATATAGTAGTATGCTACTTAGTTTGTATCTATCTTAATATGTGTATATGTTTCTTTTAATGTATCACTAATACATATTGATAGAGCCCTTAGGATCTTTGCTTGACTACCAACGTTATGATGGCAGTCATACTAGTGGGGTCTGGGTAGTCTACAAGCACATCCTTACACAGGTCCCTAGTCATAGGATTATCGAGACAGGGCATCGATACTCCAGAGTAGACTAGTGTATACGCTTCTCATCCCAGGAGGGGAGATGGTCTGTACCACAGCCATCAGTATGCCGTACTGGAGATAGTATGCAGGTGCTCATTGGGTTATGAGTTACACTGGACGGACTCATGGGGAATTGCTGGTTGGTAATATACCTATCGTCAGGTAGCAGTTCCCAGGTGACATGAGTACATCTTAGTCCGTCGACTTGACACTGCTACTTCGCCTTAAGTGTGTTCCCACTGTTCTTAGATTACTACCCTACTACAGCTCTGTTGATTCATGCAAACAGGTAGTAGTTGGGTGCAGTCCCGAAGCACTTGGAGGTCGTGGCGGTTAGATAGGATTCACTCTCCTGGTATTGGGGGTTGATGTCGCACTATGTTCGGAAAGCCATTACACAAAGTCCGTGGCCAGGGCAAGCGGGATTTGCTGGTAGGGTTTCCAGTAGTTTCTCAGGGTGTTTTTGGCCGCACTCCGACATGACTTGTTACACTATTAGCGGTCTGACACTTGCCGCCCCCATAGGACCGATATGCGACACTCATAGACGAACAAACCGGGCTGTACGGAGATTGCTACAGACAGGCTCAGTAGGGGTACAGATGAGTTTGCTCGTCGACCTTCTTATCGAAAGATACCTGGGTAGCCGTTATGTACAGCTAGTGCCGCTGACGCGCTTGTGGTTAAACCCACTGCCAGCGTACTTTCGAGTCTTTAGAGTCCTACGCAGAGGGTTTCCCAGCTTCGGGTGAAACGTGTATAGGTCGTATGGTTTTACGACAGGGTTTGATCACATACGTGTACTTATGCGCATACGATGTTCGGACGGACAATACCAGTGGGCTTTGGTTTAAGCCGGATCCTGGTATTTGATTATTGGATTAGTTTCGTCTCATTGTATTCGTGTTTCTCGGGTTACGGATGCGGGTATGTATATACAGATGAGAGGGGTAGTCTTGTAATTTGATCTAGATTACAACTTGGAGTGAGACACCTCAATTAGGGTTTTTCTTTTATGATTAATTCTTTTGTGAGGTGGAGGAAATGAGAGATGAAAATTTCTGGTATTTTAGTGAAATGGATTAGGGTTTCACTTTGACTTTCTTGGACTCATTTGGCATTTATTGACTTAGATATTTGTTAGATATTTGTGAGATATTTTCCTTTGGTTTAAAAGCCAAAACTCTAGCCATTTTCATTTAATTCTTTTCTCTAGAAAAACTACAGATACTTTTCTCCTCTCATTTCCTCAAGCTTTTCTCCATCTCCTCTCAAACCCTAACTATCTCATAAGTTGAGAATCCTAGGGTTTAGTGAGACAACTTGATCCCTCACCACTCTCTACACATCCTAGGCTACTTAGTTTAGCACACCAAGTGACCTAGTTGACTCAAGTCAGAGGTTAAGCTCAAAGTCGAAACTCTCGGGTGGATCTTCTACGATTTGGAGAATCCGACGAGGAGGCTCACTTCGAGGAGCTCACGACTTGGAGAAGGACAGCGAGGAGGTGAAGGACAGCAAGAACTTGAGGTATAATAGTATAACATAGTAGTTAAACCTCTAAGTTAGATTGTTAGTTAGGGTTTAGTATCGATCCTGGAGTTTAATCGATATTACGAAGCTTATAAAAATCGTTTTTGCAAACTCCGCCTCTCCGCGAACATGTGGGGTGCGTGGCATCGACTCACAGTTCTAAACTAGTTTTAGAAGCGCACGTGTATATGACTCTGCCAGAGGGTTGTTGCAGTCAGTTGGAGCAGCGAAAGCATAGTGGGCAAGTAGCTTATGTCTATTTATAGACTAAAGCAGGTATAACGGAGGTAGATCAACTATTTTTTATGTGACATTCATAGGCTTTGACTTCATCAGAATAGGAGATGGATCTGTTAAGAAGGTAGTAGGGTGTGATGCCATGGTATTTGGATGACATACACTTTGTAGGAAGTGAAATTCCTACACTACGATCGGTTACACTGTGGTTGTCACACAGTGGTTTCTCCACATAGGATATGAATATTATATCAGGCATTCTGGTTACTAGATTTATGGATTTAGATGTAGATTTGGGTAGTTTCCAATCTGGATACTTAGACAATATTCTAAAGGTATTTAGAATGGACGACTCCTGGTATGGTGGTGTACCTGCAGGTGATGGAGTCACCCTCTCTGAAGGTGTCTTACAGACTAATGGGGAGAGGGATGTGCATGATTGGCATATCACTTACTTAGGCAATTGAGCCAATCATGAGATGTCAAGTATCACACCAGATGTTGTTCTTGCACTAGATGCAATAAATTTATATATTAATCCAATCCTGGAGAAACGTTCGAAAGCAGTTTATGAACATAAGTAGATGTTCTAGGGATTTAGTAATGATAGCCTCCTTCGGGAGACGGTTATCATTCCAGGCTTCCAAGATGACCTGGATGACAGAGTGACTGTCAGAGTTATAGTTTTCCCTCTTAACGAGGGGAAGTTGTTTGGACAGGTGGTCTAAGAGGATACTGAGGGAGGCATGGCGCAGGATACTAATTAAATTCAGTTGACGATACAGTCTAAGAAGTTTGCTGGATTTGGAGTTCATTTGTGAACTGGGTCCCATCAGATATCCAGACATATTCTAAGACAGGTATTGCTCATTTTGGGAGATGGCTTTCTCCATGAATTTGAGATAAAGAGAGACATAAAGAAAAACATTGGAGCGGATCCACCCACTGAGGCTATTTCTCGAACACAATAGTTTTATAAACAGGCTTTGTGAAACTGATTAGTAGAGAAATTGGGTGTTCGGTATCACACGGGCTGTGAGTATGAGACACCGCAATAATTAGCCTTAAGTGCAAGTAGGAGATTGTTGGCTATAGTGCCCTCAAGTCAATTATTGGATCGCAGGCACGTGATTACGATGATTGAGGGATGACCTATACCGGTAGAACAGTCTTACTCGAGATGATAGTATGCTATCTGGTTTGCTTTTATCATCATGTACTCGCTTTAGGTGGCTTTACTGATCACTATTACATGTTGATAGAGCCCATAGGATTCATGCTTGACTACCAGCAGTATGATGGCGATCATATACGTGAGAGTTAGGTGGTCTATAAGCACATCCTTAAAATGTCCCTAGTGGTGGGAGTTTCGAGACCGGGCATCGACACTCCAAGAGTAGACTAGTGTATACGGATCGAGACCCCGACAAGGGGCGGTGGCCGATCTCACAAGCCATTGGTGTTAGTTGGTTCACCTAAGATGTATACAGGTGCTCATTGGGTTATGAGTACACCGGACGGACTCGCCGGGAACATGCTAGTTGGTATTATACCTATTATCAGATAGCAGTTCCCTGGTGACATGTGTACAGGTTAGTCTATCGACCTGAGATCATCATTTGTCTCATGTGAGTTCCCACTGTGCTTTGATTACTACCCTACCACGGCTCAAAGGAGTCGTGCAAACAGGTTTTAGTTGGGTACAGTCCCGAGCCACATGGAGGCAGTGAGCGGATCGTCAGGGGATTCGTCTCTTCCGGTATTGGGGGTTGATGTCGCGGTGTGCACGGGTGGCCATCACCAGAAATCCTCGGCCGGGGTAGACGAGAATTACTGATCTAGGATCGGTAGTTTCTCAGGTAGTGATAGGCTTCATACCGAAACTAAATGTCACGTTATTAGGGGTCTGACTTTATCCACCCCCTAGACTCGAAATGTGATACTCATAGATGAACGGACCAGACTGTACGGATATTGTCACTGTCTGGCTCAGTAGGGTTTCAGGATGTGTTTGCCCATCGGCCTCCCTTTCGCTCAATACCTGGGCAGCCGTTGCGTACAGCTAGTGCCACTGACGTGCTTGTGGTTAAACCCACTGCCAGCATATTGACGAGTCTTTAGAGTCCTACACAGAGGGTTTCACTGCTTCGGGCGAAACGTTGTAGAGGCCGTATGGTTTTATAGCAGGGTTCGATCATATACGTGCACTTATGCACGGATCATGTTTCGGATGGATAATACTAGTGGGCTTTGGTTTAAGCCGGATCCTAGTATTATATTGTTGGATTATTTTCGTCTCGTTGTATTCGTATTCCGTCGGAATACGGATGCGGGCATATATATACGGATGAGGGGTATTCTTGTAATTCGTTACAAGTTTACTTTGGAAGATTGCCACTTCTATTCTATTAAACATTTAGGGTTTAAATGTTTATTGGGTGTAAAGTGTGAGTGCAAGTTTTGGCTTTGATGTATTGATGTAGCATGTGCACTTGGTGACTCATGGTATTGGACCATGGGATTGTTTTGTTTTGGAATAGATTTTTTTTTGTTTGAGATATTCTTGGTGAGATGGCAGTTCTTTTTCTTATGAGAATTTTCTTCAAGTGCTCACAATATCACACACAAAAGACTGAGCAAAACAACACAAGAAAAGTGCAGACACTTTTCTTCACTCACTCTTTTATCTTGAGCTCACACTTTTCCTCCATGGCTACTTCTTCAATCTCCACCCAATCCCTCTCATGAGTTGAGAATCCTTGGGTGTTTTGAGACAAACTATTCACACACAATCTCTACTTCATCTTGGCTATCTAGGTTAGCAAAATAGATACCCGAGTTGCTTCGGTTTTGAGGCGGGAGCCCGTATTACTAGTCCTCGATGTGGATCGTCTTCGATGGGGGAGACCGGAGATCGAACTTGATCGAACAAGCTGCGAAGAGCTTGGGACAGAGGTTGAAGACCGAAGGACACGGATCGTTCTGTATAACCTCTCTAAACTCTTTTCATATAACTAGTATAGGGTTAATGGTACGATCTGTCGATTAGGGTTCCGTTAGCGCTGATTTTTTTAAGTTTTTGTTCCGCATTTGGCCATGGATTGATGGTCGGGGCGCTGCCGTAGCCCAAAATTCCTACTGTATTTAGATTACTACCCTACCACGGCTCAAAAGATTCGTGCAAACAGATTTTAGTTGGGTACAATCTTGAACCACATGGAGGAAGTCAACAATCGTTAGGGATTCATCTCTCCCGGTATTTGGAGTCGATGTCGTGCTGTGTTGGGTTAACCATCACCAGAAATACTTGGCCAATGTGGATGAGATTTACTGATGTGATATCAATAGTTTTTCAGTGGATGATGAGTTTCAGACCGGCATGACTTATCGGGTTAGTAGCGATCTGACGTTATCCACCCTCTAGACCCGGTATGTGATTATCTCAAACGAAGAGACCGGACTATACGGAGATTATCACAGACAGGCTCAGTAGAGGTATGGATGAGTTTGCTCGTCGGACTTCCTTTCGCTCAATACCTGGATAGTCGTTACGTACAGGTAGTGCCGCTGACGTGCTTATGGTTAAACTGACAGCGTATTGACGAGTCTTTAGAGTCCCATACAGAGGGTTTTTCCTGGTTTAGGCAAAATGATGTAGTGGCCGTATATTGATATGTATAGGATTCCGATTAGACATGCATGCTAGTCACACGGACTTTAATCAGGCGGATGATAATACTAGCCGGCTTTGGATTAAGCCGGATTATTAAATCAAGTTTTGATTTAATAATTTACACACACACACACACATATATTTCGATATGTATATTCTAGTTTTATGTTCATTGTATTTTTCTATCTCTTGGGTATTTGTATTTTGATACGAATACAGGCATGTATGTCCGGGGATGTATTCTTGTATTTATACAAGAATACTTCTAGAAGAGAACACCTCATTTCTAGGAATTTCTTTTTAAAGAAATTATGAAATGAGATGGAAGAAATAAATGGTGGAGGGTATGGACAAATGAATTATTAATTCATTTGCACATACTATTCAAGCATGGTTGCAATTTTAAATGAGAAAATTGTTTTATCAAAAAAAGGGTGCATGCTTGATATGGATGATGATTTTCATTCTACCATTTTGGTTTCTCTTTCTTCGTGGCTCCTCCTCCTCCTCCTTTTTCATTTTTCTTCTACTATCTCATGAGTTGAGATTCAAGAAGAAAATTGAGATAGAAAACACTAGAACACTCAAACTATATTTGGCATAGTTGTTTAGGTCATGTTAATTTTGATTCTATAAAAAAGAATGATGAACTTGAACCTAATACTTAAACACGACATTGATCGCAGTAAGAAATGTTTAGTGTGTGTAACAACTAAACAACTAAGGAAGCCTTTTCATTCAGTTGATAGGATTTTAGACTTGCTTGACTTAGTTCACATTGATATTTATGAGTTCAACAGTGTTTTAACTAAGGATTTAAAGAAATACTTTATCATCTTTATTGATGACTCTAGTAAATATTGTTATGTGTTTTTGCTTAAAACCAAAGATAAGACTCTAGAAAAATTTATAATTTTTAAGAATGAAACTCAAACTGGTAAGAAACTTAAACGGGTAAGATCTGATAGAGGAGAAGAATATACCTCTAACCGGTTTACTCAATTATATCAATCTTTTGGCATAGCGCATGAAGAAACCGCTCCATATTCTCTACAATCTAACGGTGTAGCAGAATGAAAGAACAGAATGTTAAAAGATATGATTAATAGTCTACTTGAAAGTTCTGGACTTCCTAAATATATGTGGAGAGAGACTTTGAATACGGCTTGCCATATTCTGAATAAAGTCTCTCAAAAGCATAAAGAAAGTAGTCCATTTGAACTTTGGAGAGGTCGCAAATCTAGCTTGAAATATCTTAAAGTGTGGGGGTGTTTTGCAAAAGTACTGGTCCCAGAACACAAAAGGAAAATTCTTAGTTCTAAGACCATAGACGCTATCTTTTTGGGCTATGTGGAAAACACCTATGCATTGAGATTTTTAGTGATCAATTCTGAAATCTCTAGCATAGATGTTAACGTCATAGTTGAGTTTCGTGATGCAAATTTCTTTGAGAATATTTTCCCTATGAAAACAGGTATATCTCAAAGTGATACCAATGAAGATTCTAACATTGCCTCTACTTCCATTCCCGATCATGCGGAAAGGATGCCAAATATAGGGGTAGAAAGTTCCAACTCTAGATCTCATAGATCTGAAGAGTTGGATGAACCCAGAAGAAGAAAACGAGCCAGGACCTTTAAGGACTTTGGAAACAATTTTGTCGTGTACAATGTCGAGGAAGATCATGCTACTTACAGTGCTGCTATGGCCTCGAAAGATGCTAAGCACTGAAAAGTACTATAAAAAGTGAGATGGATTCCATTGTTTCTAACGAAACTTGGAAATTAGTAGATCTCACTCTTGGGTGTACTACTATTGGGTGTAGATGGATCTTCAAAACGAAGCTGAAACTGGATGAAACCGTCGATAAGTTTAAGGCCAGACTTGTTGCTAAGGGATTTAAACAAATAGAAGGCATTGGCTTCTTTGATACTTATTCTCCAGTTGCCCGCATGACTACAATAAGAGTGCTTATAGCATTGGCCTCCATATATGATTTCACTATCCACCAGATGGATATGAAAACCGTTTTTCTTCATGGTACTCTTGAAGAAGAGATTTATATGGATCAACTTGAAGGATTTGTAGCTGTTGGTAATGAGAGAAAAGTATGTAAACTTGTAAAGTCTCTTTATGGACTTAAACAAGCCCCTAAGCAATGGAATGAGAAGTTTGATATCACTGTCACTTCTTTTGGCTTCACTTCTGTTGAGTTTGATAAGCGTGTTTATTGTAAGAGCAGAGGTGATTCATGTATAATTTTATGCATTTATGTTGATGATATTTTATTATTTGGATCTAACATAAGGATAATCAATGAGACTAAATCGTTCTTGAGTAGTAAGTTTGATATGAAGGAAATGGGTATTGCTGACGTGATTCTTGGCCTAAAGTTATTGAGGATAGCTGAAGGTATAACCATTTCTCAATCTCATTATATTGAGAAGATTATAGAGAAATTTGGCTATAAGAATGGTAGAATTGATTGTTAAGGTTTTATGCTAGTTTTAATTACCTCAATCAAGATGGTTTCGCTTGGTAGCTAGCCGGTTGAGTACGGGTCAATCCACGGAGAGATGAGAATCTTTTTGTTAGTGTTTTAACGAGTTAAGTCCAAATTGTCCGAGTTTGTTCAAAGTTAACTATGTGCTTAGATATGTATGTTAATAGAAACTTGTTAGGGTTAGGATTAGGTTAGTCTGAGTTAGGAGTTCGCTCACTTCTTTCGTTTGTCGCTCTTGATATCGATGTTACGGTAATCGGCATCATCGGGGATTAGCACGACTAGGAAGAAAACTTGCGAGTATAAGCTAAGCTTTCCAACGCTTAGTTCCTTCCTTTTGGTTCTTTTCCATTCGTTCTTGGCTCTTAACCATAATCTCCGGTCAATTCAACCACAACCGGTCTTACTAGGGTGTCACCGTTATCATATAGGAAAGGGTGCTGTAGGGAGCGGATTGTGGTTGCCTTGACAGAAGATTGAATTAAGTTGTTGGGTAAAGGAAAGAGCGAGAGATATTTCCTTCTCTCAAGCTTTCCTTATCCCACCATAACAAGTCAGAAACTACTCACTCATTATAAAATATAAAAAAATAAAACAAGTAAAGAAGATAGAAAGAAATGAAGTAGAAAATTACAACTAGCTACTTGGGACCTCACCTAGGCAAGGATCACTCTTAAGCATCATGGTTGCAAGGATAAAAGAAAATGGAAGAATAAAAAGAACAAGAAAATCAACAACTACTTAACAAAGAAAATAACAAGCAATATATATAAAAACTAGTTAACAAATTACAAGACATGCATATAAAAAAACACTACTCTTCATTTATCATCCACTAAAAAGCTCTCACTACAATTTTAATGGAAGAAAGATGATGAAGAAGAAGTTACACTAAATTCTAACAAAAAACTAGTGAAAATATACATCTCTCATATGGCTCTAATCTGGAGTATTTATAGGTAGTGAAGTGAAACCCTAGGGTCATATTCTGAGCCCATATACAATTCCCAAACTACCCCTGAAATACGATCAAAAGATGACATGACTTGGCGGCGTGTCACGACCCAAAAGTTAGGCCCGTAACGGCACTTAAACTACGTATCGTCAATAGGTGTACGCAACTAAAGTAAGCCGAAACCCAGAAATTTAAACCACCAAAAACTGGATAAGCGGAGAAAAGCATAGTTTTAAAACATTCGAAAAATCTCAAGTAAAATCTTTAACTTTAGTTTTCTTTCTTTAAAATTTCGGTAACACCTCCTTTGTAAAAACTAACCCCGAAAACGGGTACAACATAGAAAAAAAAAGATCCCAAAGGGGAGCAAATCACGCCCAACGGCGGAAACAACCACCACAACATATATACGACGCCGAAACGAAGAAATATAAATGAAAACAACATAAGGAGGTGAATATTTATAACAAGATCGGCTCCCACGAGCACGACACCCAAAAGTCACCAAAAATATATACAACACCGAAACCTCACAACTCGTCTCTAAGTCAAATACAAGAAGTGGTAGATGGAGAATACTAGATCCAACAAAAAGATATAAATGTACAAAACGGATAACCGCGAACCCACCTAATAGCAAAGGCCTCACAGCCAACCGTAGCGGTATCCGCAAAAGTAGAGATGATAAGACGCCCTGCCGCGACTACTCTGAGGGTAAGCCGTGCAAAACACTGTGGCCCAATGGGGGTGAATTGCCAACTCGTGAATAGTAAATAACATCATACTGTAATCGCAAGTATGCACGAACAGCGATAAATCTATCATATGTAATCTGATAGCATAAGTATGGCAATATGAATATGCAACAATCATGTAAAGGTACATCATCAGGGTACTACAACTACATGAAGCAATGCATATCAAAAGAAATCCTGAGTGTGGGATGATATAAATAATCTCATGCACAAATCATAAGCATGGAAAAACCCGGTGTAAATCAACAACACCCCAAATCCCAAAATTCTCAGATCGGCCCTGTAAATCTCATGTAACTTGAGTGTCAAATATCGACACCCGAAATATCGTGAAAACTGGTGCCCAGCATCGGCACATAAATACCCGTATCCATACGTTCCTCGAATCCTAAGTGTCCAATATCGACACTTATGATCCACGTATCGGTCCTCTGATATCCATACGTTCCTCAAAACCCAAGTGTCCAACCTCGACACTCGTGTTCCACGTATCGGTTACTCTAATATACATACGTTCCTCGAAACCCAAGTGTCCAATCTTTATACTTGTGTTCCACGTATCGGTGTCCAAAATCCATAAATCTCTCAGAATACAAGTGCCTAACATCGACACTTGAAATCCCGAAATCGCATGAAAACATATCCCAAATGCATGAATCCATGTAATATAGCATATGCAACATAAAACACAATATGAGCATATCATGGGAAAAGTCCGCTATTTAAATGCATCAAGTCATTAATTAATTCACGTGGTTCCCCGGTATCCGAATCCCAAATACATATATAACAGCATCCCATACCACCGATATATATATCGTATAAAACTGAACATGTAGCAATAGCAAAGTATATGTGTGAGCATGTAGGTATACAGGTATGTTATATGTTATATGCGCCATCGCACAAGAATAAATGCCTCTATGTCGCTAACCAATAGCAAGGTATATCATATGAATATCTGTGTTGTGCGTATCATGGCAATTACCGACAGTGTGTATAGCATACAATAGGTGCTCGTGCAACATGAACTGTCAATAATAGTGCAGTGTACAATAGGTACAGGTTCAGGCACAACAAGTTACTATATGCAATGAAGTTCATATGCAATCAACTCATATGCGAATAACATGCATCTATCATATCATATCCAGCCCTGACACATAACGCCATACGGGCAATTTCCCCGTAGATGTTAAATCTACTCACCGACGATCTCGAGTTACGAAAATCCGACCGCCTGCTTCCCTTTATTCGCAGCGTCTAAAATCCCCCCTTGCGACCCTAAAATTTCACAAACATACCACATAAGCTAAATATCCTACGCCAACACAAAGATAACGAAACGCAAGGATAACGCCCAGAAAAATACACTGCGCACCTAGCGCACAAAACGTGCACGACATCGGCAAAAACCCTAGCTAGGGTCGCTAAATTACGCAACCACCAAGTCTAGACTCCGATAGTCTCGATCGAGCAAACAAAACACAATAAAATATGAGGAATATAATAGATATAACCTCGCAACGACCAATTGAACCCACGTCGAAAATATACCGAAACCTGGTACGCAACTTATCGCATAATTTGGGCAAGTCTAAACCTAATACAATTCTAGCGATATCAAACATCATAAAATAGCTTAACTAAGTTATCGAAACCCCCTCCATATTTTTAAACTCGCCCAAATAAGTTTTAGTAAAACCTAGTAAGCTAAAACTTCATTTGTCAAATTAGGAATTAACAACAATTATCATATTCCCACTAGGTTAAGTTTTTCTAATCTTCAATTAACCTTTAACACATTCATCAAGTTTAAACACTAACTTGAACTTTTTTAAAATTATAATGAATGTATTAAACAAGAGTTTAAGGCTATATTAACTAATTAATTATCTAACTTAATGATTTTAGCATAACAAATAAGGATTAGGGTTTGAAATTATACCTCTCAAGAACAAAATCTAGCAACTAGTTTCATCAACTTTTGCCTCCAAAGATCAAGATTTTCTTGAAGATCCATGCTAGTTTAGTGAAACGAAATGATGGGTTAAGTTTTATTTATGATTTTATAGATTTATTTTAGGATTTTTGAAGAATTTTGAAGGCTAGAAGATGAAGAAATGAGCAAGGAAAAGATGAGGGCAGACTTTGGGGGGAGGGTCGGCCAAATAGTGGGGAGGGGGTTTTGTGCAAAAAGTGAGGAAAATTCTAGCAAAAAACCATTAATGCTTCATTAAATGCAAATTGTCACCTTTTCTTTCTTTTCTTTTAAAAAAATTAAATCCTTTTACCACAAATATCTAGATATTTGATGGATGGTTTTGATTAACAAAATATCTAGTGATTAGTTTAGCAAAGACTCAAATTAGAAGTAATTAACTCAAAAATGTAATTACCACTAATTAAGTGCGTAAATAACACATTAAAATAATATTTAATTAGGGAAAATTTCTATATGAAGCAAAACTTCCCATTGACCCCCAAAGCCCGCACACTTGCAATATTCTAGTTAAACTGGGCACAGTCAAGTCTGTACAGAGGTTTGATCACAATCGGGTTAAAACGGAAAACACCGACTATTTTACCCTAAAACGGAAAAATTCGCATAACGATTTCTAAAACGTTACAATCTCCCCCCTTAAAGAAATTCGGTCTCCGAATTTAAAATTTAACTACGCGTATCTTCAAAGAAATGAGGGAATTTCTTCTGCATCTCGCTCTCGGCCTCCCAAGTGATCTCCTCACTAGTAGGGCTACGCCAAAGAACTTTCACAGCTGGCAAGACTTTTTACCGAAGTTTCTTCACCTGCCGATCCAGTATAACTACTGGCTGCTCGGTGAACAAAAGATCGCGCTCAATCTGAACGGTCTCATGCTGAATCATGTGAGAAGGGTCATGAAGGTATCTACGAAGTATCGACACATGGAAAATGGGGTGAACATCCGGAACTAGGCGGGAGCGCCAAACGATAAGCAACAGAACCCACTCGCTCAAGGATCTCGAAAGGACCTACAAATCTGGGACTGATCTTCCCCCTCTTCCCAAATCGCATAACGCCCTTCATTGGAGAAATCCTCAGGAATACATGATCCCCTACTGCGAACTCAAGTCTGCGACGACGACGGTCGGCATAAGACTTTTGCCTGCACTGGGCTGCTCTCATCCTGTCCTGTGTCAGCTGGATCTTCTCCGTAGTCTCCTGAACTAGCTGGGGTCCCAAAACCCTATTCTCACTGAGTTCGGTCCAACAGACTGGCGATCGACACTTCTTACCGTACAAAGCCTCAAAAGGCGCCATCTGAATAGTCTCCTGAAAGCTGTTGTTGTAGGAGAACTCAATCAATGGCAAGTGACGATCCCAACTGCCACCAAAATCAAGCACACACGCCCGAAGCATATCCTCCATAGTTTGTATAGTCCGCTCCGACTGACCGTCGATCTGTGGATGAAAAGCGGCGCTAAAACTCAACCGGGTACCCAAAACTTCCTGAAGCTTTTGCCAAAAATGGCTAGTAAACTGGGTGCCTTTGTCGGATACGATGCATGTGGGAACACCGTGCAAACGCCTTAGAGCAACCCCCTCATACATCAGTCGCCGGGACAATCTCATCTATGTACAGCTAAGCATACTGAGCATAACCGAAAGTGGTCTTCACTGGAAAGAAGTGAGCCGCTTTCGTCAACCGGTCAACAATCACCCAAATGGAGTCATACCCTCGACTGGTCCTGGGTAGACCCACCACGAAGTCCATGGAAATCTGCTCCCATTTCCACTCCGGAACGGGTAAAGGCTGCAACTTACCTGCCGGTCTCTGATGCTCAGCCTTGACTTGCTGACAAGTCAGGCACCTCGAAACGAAGTCTGAAATATCGCGCTTCATCCCTTCCCACCAGTAAAAGTCTCTCAAGTCACGGTACATCTTGGTGGAACCTGGATGAACGCTAAAGGCCGACTGATGTGCCTGCTCTAGGATCTTGCGTCTTAACCCATCAGCATCTGGAACAAACAAGCGAGTCCCGCATCGTTGCACACCCTGGTCATCAAACATGAACTTCGAAACTCTACCCTGCCGAACAAGCTCAAGAATCTCAGACTAACGGTCATCACTGGGCTGCGCCTCACGGATACGATAAAAAAGAAGTGAACTCGAATTGTACTCTACCATCACACAAGAGTTGCCAATTTGCAGAAGACTGTCGCAGAACTACGCTCAACTAGGACAAGCTACCCCCAAGCCTACGACTCAAAGCATTAGCTACCACATTCGCCTTGCCCGGATGATAAAGGATCTCACAATCATAATCCTTCACTAGCTCCATCCAACGATGCTGTCTCAGATTCAGATCCCGCTGCTGGAAGATGTACTTCAAGCTCTTGTGATCCGTGAAGATCTGACACGACTCCCCGTACAAGTAGTGTCTCCAAATCTTCAACGCAAAGACCACCGCGGCCATCTCATGATCGTGAGTGGGGTAATTCTACTCATGCTTCTTCAGCTGCCTAGAAGCATAAGCAATCACTCTATCATGCTGCATCAATACACAACCGAGCCCCACTCGAAAAGCATCACAGTAAACAACATAGCCGCCCGATCCAGAAGGCAAAGATAGAACTGGTGCTGTCGTCAACCGAGTCTTCAGCTGCTGAAAACTCTACTCGCAGGCATCAGTCCAAAGAAAAGGAACCCCCTTCCGGGTCAGTCCAGTCAGCGGTGCAGCGATACTCCAGAAATCCTGCATAAAACGGTGATAATAACCAGCTAAGCCCAAAAAGCTGCGGACCATGAACGCTGTTGGCGCATTGGTGAGTCCGAACGACATCACCAAAAACTCATAATGCCCATAGCGCGTACGAAAGGCAGTCTTCGGAATGTCATCATTCCGAACCCGCAACTGATGATAAACCGAACGCAAATCAATCTTAGGAAAATGTTTCGCACACTGGAGCTGATCAAATAAATCATCAATGTGAGGTAAAGGATACCTATTCCGCACCGTAACTCGGTTCAATTGACGATAATCCATACACAATCTCAAACTGCCGTCCTTCTTCTTGATGAACAGAACAGGAGCTCCCCACGGCGAAACACTCGGACGCACAAGTCCCCTATCAATCAATTCTTTCAATTGATCTTTAAGCTCTCTAAGCTCCGCCGGAGCCATCCGATAAGGCGGTATAGAAATAGGCCCGGCGACGGGAATCAGATCAATGCAAAACTCAATATCGCACTCTGGCGGCAACCCAGGTAACTCATCGGGAAAGACGTCGGGAAACTCTCGCATGGTAGGAACCCGGTCCAACGACTCTACTGTGGCTCCAGTATCATGAATGAAAGCCAAGAATTCCCGACATCCCCTCCTCAAAAGCCAACTAGCGTAAAGGACAGAAATCAAACTCTGAGGGGCGGCACTATGGTACCCTGCACAACAAACACTGACTCGCCGGGAAAACAAAACTTAACAGTCTTCTCGCGGCAGTCCACAGACGCGTAGCAAGTAGCTAACCAGTCCATGCCTAGGAGAACGTCGAAGTCCAACATCTCAAGAAGGATCAAGTCGACGGACAGATCTCTGTCTCCAATACGGACAACACACGACCGGAACACGTGTCTCGCAACAAACGACTCTCCAACAGGAGTAGTCACGACAAGCGGCTGATCTAGCAAACACGACTCTCGGCCTAAACTCGGCACAAAGTGCATAGAAACATACAAATGCGTAGATCCCGGATAAAAAAGAACATGTGCATCAAAAGAACATACAGAAAGGATACCTGAAACCATTGCATTGGACGCCTGTGCGTCCTGATGAGTCAAGGTAAACACCCGAGCCCGTCCTCTACCGGCGACTGGCTGACCTTCGTTTCTACCACCCCGCCCTCTCGGAACAAAACCGCCGCGACCTCGACCTCTCTACACAAGAGTCTGACGCGGAGCAACAACAGGCATAAGGGGCAACGCCCTCTGAGGTGGGGAAGGTGGTAAGGTTACCTACGGTACAGCTGCCTCACCCACCCATGGCTCAGCACAATCTCGAGCCCGATGACCCCGACTCCCGCACCGGTAACATCCAGAAGCAAACTGCTGACTCTCATGAGGATAAGAGCTAAAAAGCCGACCTTGTCCCGAACCTCCACTACCCCCAGTATCTGAACAGGAACTGTCACGACGTCTAAATGCCCGCCTCCCCGCTGAATCACCAGTTCGAACCCTCTTCAGTTTTGGAGCAACCAAAGACTCAGAAAGACACTCCTCTACCAATAGGGCTGCATCCACCGCTGCCGCATACGTGTCACAATGCTGAATACTGATGGCGAGGAACAACTGGGTAAGCAGGTCTCGAATAAACCTCTTCACCCGCATCTTCTCAGTAGCAACCAAATACGGAGCATACACAGCCAGCTCGGTAAACAGTACATCGTACTCAGCCACCGTCATCCCCGGAGTCTGGCGTAATGACTCGAATCTGCGCGCTCACGCATCCCTGACGCTCGGCGGAAGAAAACGCGTGAGAAACACCGTCACGAACTCAGCCCAGGTCATAGGAGCAAGACCTGCGGCTCTACCCCTCTCCAAGGACTCACACCACTTCTGGGCCAGACCCTCCAGACGGAAGCTGGCGAACTCCACCCATCTCGCGTCGGAGCATCGGAGCGAACGACAAATCCTGGCCACCCGGTCGATAAACGAGTGCGGATCCTCGGCTACGTCTATGCCAGTGAAAACCGGAGGCTTCAGCCTCATGAACTCTGACAGTGACACGGTATTAATTTCTGGAGCTATAGCTGCGACTGCGAGCAGTAGGTACCATCGTGGTCCCTGCAACGGGTGGAACAACTGCCTGCCCCTGTGCTCGAATGGTCTCAACTAAAGACCCCATCATCTGGCGCAGGTCCTGCATACCAGCCCTAAACATAGCAATGTGCTCCGGTACAACAGGCGTACCGCCCTGGTTAGTCCTCGTCTCAGACGAGTCAACTTTGACCTCGGCCCTCGCGGCTGCTCATTGTGCCCTCGTAGTCTTCGGCGGCGTATAGGCTGGAAATTGAAACAAGATTCGATAAGGATACAGAAATCGAATCACAAGGATGTATATAATCACGGAAGGAATTTCAATCAATAAGCCCTAAGGTCACTTAGGCGGAGTACCGTGTCGTAAGTATGCCACGGAACATACACACGCTACGTTACTCTGCTTAAGTTACCTACTCCATCATACCAAGGTCATCCTGCACTCCGAAAGGTAAAACCTAGCGCTTTGATACCAACTTTGTCACGACCCAAATGTTAGGCCCGTAACCGGCACTTAAATTACGTATCGTCAACAGGCGTACGCAACTTAAGTAAGCCGAAACCCAGAAATCTAAACCACCCAAAACTGGATAAGCGGAGAAAAGCATATTTTTAAAACATTCGGAAAATCTCAAGTAAAATCTTTAACTTTAGTTTTCTTTCTTGAAAATTTCGGCAGCACCTCTTTTGTAAAAACTAACCCCGAAAACGGGTACAATATAGAAAATAAATTAAAAAAAAGCATCCCAAACGGGAGCAAATCACTCCCAATGGCGGAGACAACCACCACAACATATATATGACGCCGAAGCGAAGAAATATAAATGAAAACAGCATAAGGAGGTAAATCTTTATAACAAGACCAGCTCCCACGAGCATGGCACCCAAAAGTCACCAAAAATATATACAACACCGAAACCTCACAACTCGTCTCTATGTCAAATACAAGAAGTGGTAGATGGAGAATAATAGATCCAACAAAAAGATATAAATGTACAAAATGGATAACCGCGAACCCACCTAATAGCAAAGGCCTCACAGCCAATCGTAGCAGTATCCGCAAAAGTAGAGATGATAAAACGCCCTGCCGTGACTACTCTGAGGGTAAGCCCTGCAAAACACTATGGCACAATGGGGGTGAGTTTCCAACTCGTGAATAGTAAATAATATCATACTGTAATCGCAAGTATGCACGAACAGCGATAAATCTATCATATGTAATCTGATAGCATAAGTATGGCAATATGAATATGCAACAATCATATAAAGGTACATCATCAGGGTACTACAACTACATGAAGCAATGCATATCAAAATAAATCCTGAGTGTGAGATGATATAAATAATCTCATGCACAAATCATAAGTATGGAAAAACTCGGTGTAAATCAACAACACCCCAAATCCCAAAATCCTCAGATCGGCCGTATAAATCCCATGTAACCTGAGTGTCAAACATCGACACCTGAAATATCATGAAAACTGGTGCCCGGCATCGACACATAAATACTCGTATCCATACGTTCCTCGAATCCTAAGTGTCCAATATCGACACTTATGATCCACGTATCGGTCCTATGATATCCATACATTCCTCGAAACCCAAGTGTCCAACCTCGACACTTGTGTTCCACATATCGGTTGCTCTAATATACATACGTTCCTCGAAACCCAAGTGTCCAATCTCTACACTTGTGTTCCACGTATCGGTGTCCAAAATCCATAAATCTCTCGGAATACAAGTGCCTAACATCGACACTTGAAATCCCCAAATCACATGAAAACATATCTCAAATGCATGAATCCATGTAATATAGCATATGCAACATAAAACACAATATGAGCATATCACGGGAAACATCCGCTATTTAAATGCATCAAGTCATTAAATAATTCACGTGGTTCCCCAGTATCCGAATCCCGTATACATATATAACAGCGTCTCATACCACCGATATATATATCGTATAAAATTGAACATGTAGCAATAGCAAAGTATATGTGTGAGCATGTAGGTATAGCATGGCATATGTGTATGCATGTAGGTATATAGGTATGCTATATGTTATATGCGCCATCGCACAAGAATAAATGCCTCTATGTCGCTAACCAATAGCAAAGTATATCATATGAATATCTGTGTTGTGCGTATCATGTCAATTATCGACAGTGTGTGTGTAGCATACAATAGGTGCTCATGCAACATGGACTGTCAATAATAGTGCAGTGTACAATAGGTACAGGTTCAGGCACAACAAGTTACTATATGCAATGAAGTTCATATGCAATCAACTCATATGCGAATAACATGCAGCTATCATATCATATCCAGCCCTGACGCATAACGCCATACGGCGATTTCCCCGTAGATGTTAAATCTACCCACCGATGATCTCGAGCTACGAAAATCCGACCACCTGCTTCCCTTTATTCGCAGCGTACGAAGTCCCCGCTTGCGACCCTAAAATTTCACAAACATACCACATAAGCTAAATATCCTACGCCGACACAAAGATAACGAAACGCAAGGATAACGCCCAGAAAAATACACTGCGCACCTAGCGCACAAAACGCGCACGACATCAGCAAAAACCCTAGCTAGGGTCGCTAAACTACGCAACCACCAAGTCTAGACTCCGATCGTCTCGATCGCGCAAACACAACACAATAAAATACGAGAAATATAATAGATATAACCTCGCAACGACCAATTGAACCCACGTCGAAAATATACCGAAACTTAGTAAGCAACTTATCGCATATTTTGCGCAAGTCTAAAGCTAACACAATTCTAGTGATATCAAACATCATAAAATAACTTAACTAAGTTATCGAAACCACCTCCATATTTTTAAACTTGCCCAAATAAGTTTTAGTAAAACCTAATAAGCTAAAACTTCATTTGTCAAATTAGAAATTAACAACAATTATCATATTCCCACTAGGTTAAGTTTCCCTAATCTTCAATTAACCTTTAACCCATCCATCAAGTTTAAACACTAACTTGAACTTCTTTAAAATTATAATGAATGAATTAAACAAGAGTTTAAAGCTATATTAACCAATTAATTAGCTAACTTAAAGATATTAGCATAACAAATAAGGATTAGGGTTTGAAATTATACTTCTCAAGAACAAAATCTAGCAACTAGTTTTATCAACTTTTGCCTCTAAAGATCAAGATTTTCTTGAAGATCCATGCTAGTTTAGTGAAAGGAAATGATGGGTTAAGTTTTATTTATGAATTTATGGATTTATTTTGGGATTTTTGAAGAATTTTAAAGGCTAGAAGATGAAGAAATGAGCAAGGAAAAGATGAGGGCAGACTTTGGGGGGGGGGAGGGGGCTCGGCCAAATAGTGGGGGAGGGGGTTTTGTGCAAAAAGTGAGGAAAATTCTAGCACAAAACCATTAATGCTTCATTAAATGCAAATTGCCACCTTTTCTTTCTTTTCTTTTCTTTTAAAAAAATTAAATCCTTTTGCCACAAATATCTAGATATTTGATGGATGGTTTTGATTAACAAAATATCTAGTGATTAGTTTAGCCAAGACTCAAATTAGAAGTAATTAACCCAAAAATGTAATTACCACTAATTAAGTGCGTAAATAACACATTAAAATAATATTTAATTAGGGAAAAATTCTATGTGAACTAAAATTTCCCATTGACCCACAAAGCCTGCGCACTAGCACTATTCTAGTTAAACTAGGCGCATTCAAGTCTGTACAGAGATTTGATCACAATCGGGTTAAAACGGAAAACACCGACTATTTTACCCTAAAACGGAAAAATTCGCATAACGATTTCTAAAATGTTACACCGCGGAACCACCGCCCAAAAGGCCTATTGGCTGCAGTTCTGCGGTCATTTGGAGTGTTTGGATTGTTGTTTTTCTTGGGCTGTCTTGTGTTGCTTTTATCTTCTGTTTAGTGCACTTGAATTTGCAGAATCATTCCATTTTACTCCCAGATTTTCAACAGCCCGAAAGATAAAAATGTGTGGACTTTTTGACTTGATTTTCTCGAACTCCGCATTGTCAACTTGATTCTCATGCTGCCTCTCTCGTTGAATGACCCTTGCTTGAATTTTGTCTCTTGAACTGGTAGGCGGCACCTGACGGATGGTGAGCGGAACCCATATTTTTATCCGTTGTTGGCAGTTGTCCTGAATTTGTCATGACTGTTCATGATTTTCATTGTTTTGGACTGAGAACCTATAACCTGCAATTATGTAGCAAACACGGATCAAAAATATCTACCTATATGCAATGTGATCAAGAATGGGTGGTATAAAAGTGCAAAATTCTGATATGAACAAATACTCCCAAACTTATCTTTTGCTCGTCCCGAGAAAAGTCATTTTATTTCCAAAAAGCTCACTTTCGTAGGCATCACGGTTGCACTTAGCGTGTGCAACAAGCCGTTAAACCCCTAGGTTGCCCTAGAGGAGGAGTTTTTTCTCCTCAAGGTTTTCAGCGGATACTACTCACAAAATCTTGTTAAGTTGGTCGTCGACTCTAATCCTACAGTTTAGCATTCTAGCTAGAGACTCTATCATCCTAAGTTAGAAATATCCATCCCTTATTCTTCACACCTTCTATTCATTTAACTTTAGATCTTATAGGTTTTGTCAGTTTATAAAGATCTCAGCTCTCTTGAGTTTTCCTTCTAAAACGTATTCTCCAATCCAGAATTTCTATCATCTTTAAGGAAGATATAAGCCATATTCTTCATTCCTACCTTTCCTCCAAATATCGATCATATACCCCTACGTGTGTGTAATTTCACCCCTACACTTAGGAATTTAATTCAAACTATAATACCCTTTCCCTAATACCTGGTACGACTTCTTTTTATTTAATGATGGCCGCATTTGCTCACACTATTTTCATACGACTACTACTGCTTCCTGAGGTACTAATCAGCCGATTACCGAGTGTGTAAGCTTATTAAGATGTAAATAGCAGTTTTCAGGTCTTGTAATATACATAATTTTTTTTCTTTTTTCCCTTTTTTCTTTTCAAGACCGGATATATTTTTCAACGACGCTCTTTTGGTGGTTAGTTACAAATACCATTTTTTCTTTCATACTAGGCTTTCCGTATTTCTAGGCATCCTTTACTATCCCAAGTTTTAAGGTGTGCGTAAGTGTAGTTTGTAGGGTATATACTTTCTGAATTTGGACTTTAGAATAGAAACTATTTTTCAGACTTATTCTTTAATAAAACTTTCAATACTTTCCCTTCATTTCAACTTAACTCAAGACAGAACTCAAGATTATTTACTTCTAAATAAATGGCAAGGACGTATATTTACTACAGTTATACTTCAAGGAGGGTTATTTTTAGGGTTTTCAATTACTAAGCATATGATTTAGTTATTTCTAACTTGTCAACTTTCATGTCGAACTCGAGTCTAGTCTAGATCGCTAACTTTGACACATGTTTTTCTGTTTTTTTTCTTATTCTTTCTTTTTTGTTTTTTTTTTGTTTTTTTAGGGATAACAATGCAATGCAGAAATATAAATATGATGCAATGTTTTTTTTTCCATTTTAAGTTTTAAATTTTTATGGGTTTTAGGGATAACAATGCAATGCAGAAATATGAACATGTTGCGATGCAAAATTTAAATATGCAAACAAAAGAACAAATATTTACAAAAAAATGTGCAAATGCAGAATGCGTGGATAGCTATTTACAACAAACCCCACCCCCAAACTTACTCACAGCAGTGCCCTCACTGTTGCTTATTGCGTCTCTTAGAACTGTAAGTCTACGGTAGCGCCCCGGCCGTCTACAGACGTCAAATGCGGAACAAAAACTTTTTAACTGGCGCTATCGTATACTATAACCCGGATCTACCATTATTGCTAAACTAACAAACTGTAAAGAGAGTAGAAAGATTATACCGAACGATCCGAGTCCTTCGTTCTTTAACCATCATCCCACGCTCCGTAGCGGCTGCTCCGATCTAGTCGATCTCCGATCTGCTCGTCCAGGTGGCACCACGTCAACGATTCTTTAAACGGGCTCCCGCCTCTGACTCGAGGCAACTCGGTCGTCAAGTTTGCCAAAAGAGACGACCAAGATTGATGTAGAGAATGAGTAGAATACTTTGTCTCGTTACGTTCAAGGCTATGGACGAACGGTTAATGAAGTTGCCTTTTTGGATCGATATGAAAATAAGATATGAATATGTTAATTTCCATACATCCAAAACTCTATCTTTTTTCCAACAACCATTTCCATCAAGTGAGAGAGAGAGAGGGGAGGGGCCGGCCTTCATATAGGAATGGGGGGTGAGTGTAAGAGGAAGGGGGTGACCACAAACCAAGCTTATCATGAAGAAAAAATATCTTAGTGTGAACACAAAGTATGAACACAATAAATGCACCAATAATGAACAAGTGAGTCACTAGCCTAATCACCTCTTCTAGAACCTTCTAGAAGCATCCACACTTATCCAAAGAAAAGATAAATCCGTCTTTTAACCGAATATTAAAAGACAGCTGATAGAAAACTGGAAACTGGCAACTTCCGAAAGCGATCCCGAAACGAATTTCAGGATAACCTTGTAACTGTATAAATATACCTGCATTTGTATTACGACCGAATACAAATGCAACTGAGACAAAGATATTATATCTACTCAATATAATACTCGGATCCGGCTTAAACCAAAGCCCACCAGTATTATCTGCCCGAAATATGACACGTGCGTAAACGCACGTGCATTTTCCGAACCCTGCCATAAAACCATACGGCCTCTACAACGTTTCGCCCGAACTTGGAAAACTGTCTATGGGGGACTCTAATGACTCGTCAGTACCCTGGCAGTGGGTTTAAGCACAAACCATCAGCGGCACTAGCTATGCGTAACGGCTGCCCATGGACTGACCTCAAGGGAGGCCGATGAGCGAACTCATCCGGAAACCCTACTGAGCCTAACAGTGACAATGTATATACAGTCCGGTCCGTTCGTCTATGAGTATCGCATATCTGCCTAGGGGGCTAGTAACGTCAGACCCCCAATAGCAGTATAAGTCGTGTCGGAGTGTAGCCCAATAACACCCTGAGATACTACTGGAGTACCTACCAGTAAATCTCCTGCCATGGCCGTGGGCTTTGTGTAATGGCTCTCCTAGACACAGCACGATCTCACCCCCAATACCGGGAGAGACAAATCCCCTGCCGATCCGCTCACGTGCCTCCATGTGGCTCAGGACTGTACCCAAAAACTACCTGTTTGCACGACTCCTTTGAGCCGTGGTAGGGTAGAAATCAAAGCACAGTAGGAACTCACACGAGACAAATGACGACCTCAGGTCGATGAACTAACCTGTACACATGTCACCAGGGAACTGCTATCTGACGATAGGTATAGTACTAACTAGCAGATTCCCGGCGAGTCCTGTCCGGTGTACTCATAACCCAATGAGCACCTGTATACATATTAGGTGATCCAACTGACACCAGTGGCTTGTGAGACCGGCCACCGCAGCTCGACGGGGTCTCGACTGTATACACTAGTCTACTCCGGAGTATCGATGCCCTGTCTTGAAACTCCCACGACTAGGGACCACAATTAAGGATATGCTTATAAACCACCCAACTCTCACGTATATGATCGCCATCATACTGTTGGTAGTAAAGCAAGATCCTAAGGGCTCTATCAAAGTGTAACAGTGATGAGTCACCTGAACCTGTACACAACTGATAAAGGCAAACCAGATAGCATACTATCATCTCGAGTAAGATTGTCACTATCATCTCGAGTAAGATTGTCCTACCGGTATAGGTCCTCCGGAATCATTGCAATCACGTGTCTGCGATCTAATAATTGACTCCGTGGGCACTATCTCCAACTATCTCCCACTTGCACTTAAGGCTAATTATTGCGATGTCAACTACTCACAGCCCGTGTGAAAACGAACATCCAACTCCTCTACTAATCAGTTTCACAAAGCCGTTTGTAAAACTATTGTGTTCGAGAAATAGCCTCAGTGAGTGGATCCGCCTAGATGTTTCTTTCTATATCTCTCTTAATCTCAAGTTCGCGGAGAAAGCCATCTCCCGAATTGAGTAATACCTGTCCTTGAATATGTCTGGATATCTGATGGGACCTAGTTCATAAATGAACTCCAAATCCAAACTTCTTAGACTGTATCGATCACTGAACCTAATCAGTATCCGGCACCATGCCACCCACAGTATCCTCTTGGACCACCTGTCCATAATATTGTCCCTCGTCAGAGGAAAAACTATAACTCTGACAATCACTCTGTCAACTATGTCACCTTTGAAGCCTGGAATGATAATCGTCTCCCGAAGGAGGCTGCCGTCATCAAATCCGTAGAACATGTACTTATGTTCTAAAACTGCTTCCTTATGTTTCTCCAGGATTGGATTAATACAAACTTATTGCATCTAGTGCAAAAACAACATCTGGTGTGGTACTTGACATCTCATGATTGACTCAATTGCCTAAGCAAGTGATCTGCCAATCATGCACATCCCTCTCCCCTTTAGTCTGTAAGACACCTTTAGATAGGGTGACTCCATCACCTGCAGGTACACCACCATGCCAGGAGTCATCTATTCTAAAAACCATTAGAATACTGTCAATGTACCCACATTGGGAAACTACCCAAATCCAGATCTAAAACCATAGATCTAGAAATCAGAATGTCAGATATTATATCCATATCCTGTCTGGAGAAACAACTGTGTGACGACCACAGTACAACCGATCGTAGTATAGGAATTTTACTTCCTACTCTGTGTATGTCATCTAAATACCATGACATCACACCCTACTACCTTCTTAACAGATCCATCCCCTATTCTTATTGAAGTCAAACCCATGACTGTCACATCAAAATTAGATGATCTATCTCCGCTATAACTGCTCGAGTCTATAAATAGACATATGCTACTTGCCCACTATGCATCCGCTACTCCCACTGACCACAACAACCCTCTGACAGAATAATATACATGTGCACTTCTAAAGCAAGTTTCGAATGACGCTATACTTAACCTCCTGCCGGGTCTCATAGTCTGGAACAACAGTAGTGTCAAGTCTGGGTAAACAAGAACCTCCCTGTCACCGTCCTTGAGGCTACCGGAGTACCTCTCGGGTGTCTGAGGTTACCCACCATATCTGCGGAGTGGCTAATGGAATGTCAAACCTGATTGAATGTTTAGGTCCTTTTAAATTTTCCGTAATCGTTCGTGGTTCTGGAATCACTTCCAGTTCTACCATACTCCTACTACTGTTTTCTGAAAAAATTCATTTTACTAAAACTGTGGCGAGTCAAGAACAATATCACTATTGATCTTTTAAATGGTAGAAAGTCAACCCTCGTCATAGCCAGGGTCAACCCACAAACAGCCATTACAGAAACGTGCCCTGAGTTATCCAGAGTCTGGTTTTAAGCATAAGCTGGACAACTCCCCGTACCTTAACATCGTTAAAGTATGAACCATTCTATATCCAATATAGAAACTTTGGCACTTATTTAATTGGAACCAGATTCAAATCATGCAACTGTCTCCAGTGCATATCAACTTAATGGAAAGAGGCTAATCAGCATTACTCAACTTAGGAATCCATCCAATTATGAGTAACCTGAAAGAGAAACAAGTTTCTCAAAACCATTACTATCATCTGAATACCAATCATAAGAATCTACATCTTCGATCTCTTTGAAGAATCCCGATACTTGTGACACCTGGTTCTCTACTTTATTCTTATACCCACAACTTCTCAAAACTTAGACCTTATATTTCTACGAAACACTTGTCTACAAACTAGAGAAGTCATAAGTAAACAGAACATAGTACGAGGACCTACCCCTTTGTCTTGATGGACACTTGGACAACATACAATACTCTGTATAAGTCCACTGAGTTGAACAACTCAAAAGCTGTGCGTCGTAGGTTGAAAACTGTACCCTGGCGATTTCCTCAAATATCACCAATTACAACGAATTCCGATATAATGAGGATAATTACCTAATTCCCAATAACTTACTCCCACTCATCATCTGTAAAACCATACAGATATGAGAATGAAACCTGGTAAATACATACCCTTGGAGTAAGTATCTAATCGGGAAAACAGTTTTCTTTTAACAATGCACTGAAACATGAAAATGTTTCGTAGGGGTATCCTGGTATTCATAGCAATGCCTCTTCCATAATCCAATTCATGACTATAACCGTATATTTCTTTGCCATCTCTCCAAATCCCTTTATTTGACTTTAGTCATTACCTTCTGTACACCATCGTTAGGCTAAATGGTTTTCTTCTTTCCCAACCGTTCGGCACCAGCCTATGGTTTGGAAGAAGATTATCCAGTAAGCATAATAGGTGTACCCTCCTAAACCAAGGAGTACTCACAACTTGAGAGAAGGTGATGATAAAAGTCAACTGAATAATACCTTATTTTTAAAAGTGAAATAGGAGTGGCGATGAAGTACGCGGTTTGGTCGTGAATGATAACAGTCGCAATTTACTTTGCCCTCTTTCTAATCCCTTTATTTTGTCTTTAGTTATTTTCTTCTGCACACCCTACTTAGGCTAATTAGTTTTCTTCATTCCCTACCTTTCGGCACCTGCCTATGGTTTGGAAGAAGACTATCCAATAAGCGTAATAGGTGTACTCTCCTAAACTAAGGAGCTCTCGCAACCTGAGAGAAGGTGATAATAAAAGACAACTGAATAAACCAATTCTATTTCTCCTGAACCTGGATCCATCCTCGAAGAAGTCCCTTCGAGTTCGTATATAACCATACGATGGATCTATCTAATGGAAGTGGATGTCCGTAGTAATACGGGTGTTCTGAGAAATTCAAAGGGTAAAAGAAAGAGTGGCAATGACTTATACAACTCAGACAATCCAAAAGCCAGTATTTTAAGAAGGTTCGGTCAACTTGGTCACTGAGTCATAGTCTAGGGTCGGTCAATGGTCGCTGCCAGAGAGAGAGAAAAGAAACACTCTGCGTGCACTCTAACCTAGATCAGAATGGTTATCACTTTATCTAATCTGGAAACCTCCCACTGTACTGTCAAATTCTCCTCCAAACCTATAAGAAGAATCAATCGGGATCACCCGAAGAGTAAATCAACTCATCAGTGGGAATCAGGATCCAACTCTCATCGCATGATAACGTGACGGAATCCACTCACGTTATCACACTTCAGAAGGTATGCGCATGCTTGGCAAGTTTCAGTTTCTTTAAAAACTCCCGATATGATTTTTGCCCCATGCTCTTATGACCTTGGCGTTAGGTCAAAATGTCATAAGTCACATGCCAAGTTCTACCCGTCACTATCTTGTTAATTTGAACCCATCCGTACATGCCCTTGGCGTTAGGTTAAAATGGCAGAACGGCTGTCCCAAACCAACTCATCTATCTATGCAACAAATGAATACCCAACAGCTACCAAATACTATACCTTGGCGTTAGGTCAAAATACATAGCTTGAATACTACTGAATACCCAAAAGAAATGACGGAGGGCTACGGATGGATTTTGGCGAAAAACCTTTAACGTAACGAACTTGATATCGTTGAAGGAACCAGATAGCTTTTTATAAAAATATAGTAGCGAAAACCTTTTGCTAAAGAGGTCACTCCCGGTGAAGGGATCTCGGCTCTTTCCTCATGGAATGAGGTGCAGGATATTCCACTGAATAACGCGATGCAAAGAAACTTGTAATCGACTATAGTGAAATTATTACCCTGACGCAAACTTCTGCCCAAAGGGTCAGTCCAGGTGAAGGGATATCGGCCCTTGCCCCGTCGAATGAGGTGCAGGATATTCCAACCGAATATCACTATGCAAAACAAAAGGAAACGTTTTTGTAATAACACTTTTTAAATTGTTCCAACAACTGCCAAATAGGTTTGCTTTCCTTTGCATTGATCAGAATCAACGCAGTCCCATCAATCAATCACACCAGAAAAGAACGAAAATAAAATGTACGTATATGCCATCCGCATTCGTCACTGGGTCCCGTCATCACCCGTTAGGTTACTTAACTAACGACAGAGCGGGGACTGAACTAGCGCGGGTGTAAAACATATACAACATCTAATAGTATATAAAACAATATGCAATAATCGCTCCAGGCGTGATAATATGCAACATTACAGAAAAGTAATAAGCATCACAGAACAATACAAATAATCTGGAATCCCTAGGTTTCACAGAGCCGCTGCTGAAACCCGACGTTCCCCTGGTCGTGTGGATAGCCTGTGCAATGAAACCTAGACCCCTACGGGTGCGGCAAGTTACCCACCAAAACCTGAAGCGAGGAAGCCCCCTACAGCAAAGTGAATGGACCACCCTGCACTTCACGGAATCCGGTAGTTTGAGCACCCCTCCTTGGGTCAACCTGTACCCCCTACGAGTGCGGCGAATAGTCTGCCAATTCTAGAGTGAGGCCCCTCTGCCTCTCAAAGCCATGAGATGCGGACCCGTTGCCCTCCCGAACCCGGCTATCCGTGCACTCCGTCGCGGGGTAAAACTAGTACAGAAATGAAAAATATGTACAATGGGTACATCGACCTCAACCCGGTCGTGCCTCAAAAGAATATTATACAACAGGCAGTGACGGCGGTCCACATGTTGGACGCTCGCCCCACAATATCAAATGTACAAATAAATCCAAACTGCACTACCATTGCACACTGCTATCCACCATGACAAATCCGCAACATCACAGCACAACACAGAACATCAACGCGAATGTCACGTTCGCAAACCCGTTTAAAAGAACTATAGCAATCAGACGCGGTTTACCGATCAAATGACATTCACGGTCGGAGATATAATGTAAGTACTGTAAACTAACATGTTTAAATTTCGATCGACTAAAAAACACGAAGTGGGCCCCATGAACATCTGCTGTACAGTAACAAAATCTGGGCCCAAAACATATATACCAAAAACCTCAAATTCCAACAGAGAAGCTAATGTACAAACTTGGGTCAATGATTCAACATAACGGCCGCGGATGCGCGGTCAAACCCTAGGTTTCACCGTGATTCCGCGGCGCTCCTGTTGAGTCACGTGCTCAAATTTGCACCACGTGCTTAGAAAACCCTGCACAGATTTCTGTGATATGTAAAATAATTTTAGGACTTGATTTAAAATCGACAGAAACTGTGAATGGAAATTTTGCAGTTTTTGATATTCGGTCCGATCGATGTTTTAAATGCGTTAGCACAAATTAGTAAAGCAAAATGGTGAGGCTCTGATACCACTGTAAGTCTACGGTAGCGCCCCGGCCGTCTACAGACGCCAAATGCGGAACAAAAACTTTTTAACTGGCGCTATCGTATACTATAACCCGGATCTGCCATTATTGCTAAATTAACAAACTGTAAAGAGAGTAGAAAGGTTATACCGAACGATCCGAGTCCTTCTGTAGGGTTCCTAGGCACTCTAATGAAGTCTCACAAGGCATCGAACATGCCAATTTCAAAAATATGGGTGCCGAGAAACCCTAATACGGATCGTCGGCTAGATTTCTAGGCGAAACGGTAAACTAGTTAACTACTTAACTAAAAGTTAGATGCTACAACCTTTGTAGATCCGGTTATCCACTTCCTTAGCTCCACGTGGTCATCCCCTCGCTGTCCATCTCGAATCTCGCACTCTCGCGACGGCTTCATCGGAGAAGTGAGCGGAATAGGTCGTCGGCTTCGTGCCGAAGATGATCTACGTCGAGGTTGCACAAGTTCAAGCTCCGACTTCACCAAGTTGTGAAACTTGTGAAGAAAACACCCAAAACAACTTGGCAAGAGGTAGAGGGTGAAGAAATAGGAGGTGGGTTCACTTTAGAATTGGATTTCACTCACTTTTGGTCAAGTTGCCATTGATGGCATCAAGCTTTTCTCTTGAAGATGAAGATGAAGAAGCAAATAGAATATGATAAGTATGAAGATAAAATAAAATAAATCAATACTTATCATAATGTGAACCATAGTTAAGTGTAGAGAATTAACTAAGGTTAGAAGAATGGTTAGGGTTTAGTGTGAAGACAAAATGGTCACAAAGTCAAAGCTTCATGAAGCTTCAACAATGTTCAAGAATGAAAGCAACCATTTTGTATTCTTATCCCATTCTTTTTCCAAAAATGAATAAATAAAAGAATGGATAAATAAAAACCCTAATCACTTTCTTAACCTAAGTTTAATTCTATACACTTAACCAAATGAGCATGCATCATCAAACATGATACAAACATGTGCACAAAAGTATATCACATATACAATTTGCACATTAAGTGAGAATCCATATAAAGTGAACCAATACTAGTTAATGCAATGCAATATATCAAATATATAATTATGCATTAAATCATTAAATCAACATTTGATTCAATGATCCGGTCATGTCGCACATAACCGACTAGAATCCAATGTATCGATTTATCGAATCAATGATTCGATAACTAGGTCATATCGAATATAACCAATCGAAACATATATCTCGAGAATGAAATGCGGTATCACATACACGCATTATTCTCGGTCCTGCACATATCTCATATGCGCTCCTATTTCGTTTCGCTTGAGCCAGGAAACCTCTGTGTAGGACTCTAAAGACTCGTCAATACGCCGGTAGCAGATGATGATCATATCAAGCACCCACAAGCCGCAAGAGGTCTGCTAAACGTAACGGCCATCCGGGTATTGAGAGATCAGAAGATCGACGAGCTAGCCCGCTCACACTCCTGTGAATCTAACCAGTAACACTTACCGTACAGTCCGGTCTGTTCGTCTGATACGTCGCATATCAAGTCTAGGGGTGGTAAACGTCAGACCCAAATAACCGATAAGTCATGCCGATGTGAGGCTCATAACGGGTCGAGAAACTACTGGTAACACTTACCAGCAAATCTCTGATCAGCCCTGGCCAGGGACTTCCCTGTTACGGCCAATCGAGCACAGCGCAACATCAACCCCCAATACCGGGAGAGACGAAACCCCTCCTATCGCTCATTGCCTTCATGTGACTCGGGACTGTACCCAAAGACCACCGTTTTGCACGCCCTCATGGACGTGGTAAGGTGGAGATCAAAGCACAGTGGGAATCACACAAGACTCTATGACGATCTCGGGTCTACAGACTAACCTGTACAAGTGTCACCTGAGAACTGCCATCTGACGTGAGGTATAATACCATCTGGGAGTTCTCGGCGAGTCCGTCCAGTGTACCCAGTCTCCACTGAGCACCCGTATACCCTCTCTGATGTCAAACACCAATGGATATGGGATCATCCATCGCCCATCTCATGGGTCGAGAAGCATATACGCTAGTCTACTCTGGTATATCGATGCCCCGTCTCGATACACCCACGACTAGGGAGCTTGAAGGATGTACTTTTGGACTACCATGTCCCCACTAGTATGATCTGCATCATAGTCCAGGTAGTCAAGTACACATCCTAAGGGCTTTACCAACATGTAACTGTAATACAGTTTATAGAGACTAGTGTACATGTTAAGATAAAGAGTAACCAGATAGCATACTATCATATCGAGCAAGAAAGTCATCTCTATATATGTCCAAGCATCCAATATAATATACATCATCTGTACAATACTGGCCTCTAGGGCATACATACAACTAACAATCTCCCATTTGCACTAGGGCTAGCTGCTGTAGTATCGCATACCGAGCATCCCGAAGAGTCTCTCAAACTGTATCTGGGGAATGGCCTTCGTGAGTGGATCCGCCGTGTTGTTCTTCGTGTCAACCCTCCTGACCTCGATCTCCCGGCGATCAACTATCTCCCGGATCAGGTGATACCGCCTCAGAATATGCCTGGATCGCTGATGGGACCTGGGTTCCTTGGCCAAAGCCACCGCTCCATTGTTATCGCAATACAAAGGTATTGGATGCTCAATGGATGGAACCACTCCAAGTTCAGTAATGAACTTCTTGATCCAGACAGCCTCTTTGGCAGCATCGTTGGCAGCGATGTATTCAGCCTCCATCGTCGAGTCTGCCACGGTTTCCTGCTTGGAACTCTTCTAGCTAACCGCCCCTCCGTAAAGGGTAAAGAAAAAGCCCGACTGCGACTTAGAGTCGTCCTTATCACTCTGGAAGCTCGATTCGGTAAAGGACTCCACTTGGAGTTCTCCGTTACCATACACCAAGAACATATCTCTAGTCCTTCGCAAGTACTTGAGAATGCTCTTCACAGCTGTCCAGTGACTCTCTCCAGGATCAGCTTGATACCTGCTCACTACACTTAGTGAGTATGCTACATCGGGTCTGGTACATAGCATCGCATACATGATAGAGCCTACTGCCGAAGCATAGGGTATCCCTTGCATGCGAGCTCTCTCCAATTCAGTCTTGGGAGACATCTCTTTGGAGAGAGTGACTCCAGAGATCGTGGGCAAGTTCCCATGCTTGGACTCTTCCATACTAAACCTCTTTAGTATGGTGTCAATGTACCTGGATTGGGACAATCCCAAAATCCGTTTGGATCTATCTCTATAGATCCTAATCCCCAATATACAGGAGGCATCACCAAGATCTTTCATTGAGAATCTTTGTGATAAGAAGAGCTTGACCGATTGCAGCATGGGAATATCATTTCCTATTAAGAGTATGTTGTCCACGTACAATACGAGGAAGACAACCTTACTCTCTGCCACCTTCTTGTAGATACAAGGTTCATCTGGATTTTTGACGAAATCAAACTCTTTGATAACGACGTCAAAGCAGATGTTCCAACTTCGCGCTGCTTGCTTTAATCCATAAATGGATTTAAGCAGCTTGCACACCTTTCCGCTGCTCCCACTGTCTACGAAGCCCTCTGGCTGAGTCATGTACACGCACTCTTCTAAATCACCGTTTAGAAAGGCGGTCTTAACATCCATTTGCCAGATTTCGTAATCATGATATGCAGCGATGGCAAGCATGATCCGGATGGATTTAAGCATAGCCACTGGAGAAAAGGTCTCGTCATAGTCCACACCTGGTCTTTGATGAAAACCCTTTGCTACAAGTCTAGCTTTGAAAGTCTCCACTTTCCCATCTACACCAAGTTTCTTCTTGAAGATCCACTTGCTCCCAATGGGTTTTACCCCTTCAGGAGCAACGTCCAAAGTCCATACTTTGTTGGTGTACATGGATTCCATCTCGGACCGCATAGCATCCAGCCATTTCACTGAGTCCCCACTCGTGATGGCCTGCTCGAAGCTAGTTGGGTCATCATCCTCCATGATGCAATCCTCGCTCCCACCGTCCATGAGAAAACCGTAGTATCTCTCAGGTTGGCGAGGAACCCTACTAGATCGGCGGAGTGGCTGGGGTTCATCGGGAACTACGGAATCCTGTGGTTCCACCAGATCTTCTGTTGTAGCTTCTGCAGCTGGAACTTCTTCCAGTTCTACCTCATGACCACTAATCTCTTTTTCAAGAAATTCCTTTTCTAAAAAGGTGGCATGCCGAGAAACAAACACTCTTTGTTCCTCAGGGTGGTAGAAGATATACCCTTGAGAATTCTTGGGATATCCTACAAATTTGCATAGAACAGACCGTGCCTCGAGTTTGTCCGGATTTTGTCGTTTGACATAGGCTGGACAACCCCATATCTTAACATAGTTAAGACATGGTCTCTTCCCTTTCCATATCTCATATGGAGTGGTAGGCACAGATTTGGTGGGGACCATATTCAATAGATGTATGGCTGTCTCAAGCGCATACCCCCAGAAGGAAATAGGTAACTCAGCTGTGCTCATCATAGAGCGCACCCTATCTAATAAGGTGCGGTTCCTCCGTTCTGATACACCGTTGTGCTGTGGTGTATATGGAGGAGTCAGCTAAGAGAGAATCCCATTCTCTTTTAGGAAGTCCAGGAATTCATTGCTCAAGTATTCACCTCCTCGATCAGATCGAAGGATTTTAATACTTTTTCCGGTTTGGTTTTCGACTTCTTGTTTATATTCTCTAAATTTCTCAAAAGCTTTAGACTTGTGTCTTATTAAGTACACATGTCCGTATCTTGAGAGATCGTCAGTGAATGTAATGAAGTACGAAGAACCATCCCTGGCATGTGTAGACATGGGACCACATACATCACTATGTATTAGTCCCAAGAGTTCGGTAACTCTTTCTCCGTGTCCCGTAAACGGAGTTTTGGTCATCTTGCCTTTGAGACATGACTGGCAAGTGTCATAAGATGAAAATTCGAATGGTTTCAAATATCCATCCTTATGCAACTTAGCCAGTCGTGTCCCATTGATGTGACCCAGTCTACAATGCCACAAGAAGGATTCGTTCAGTTCTGAACTCTTCCTCTTGTGTGTG
Organism: Agapanthus africanus; assembly: GCA_030015575.1. NCBI lineage: Eukaryota > Viridiplantae > Streptophyta > Magnoliopsida > Asparagales > Amaryllidaceae > Agapanthus > Agapanthus africanus. Next base: position 462,060,872 of record CM057338.1, read on the forward strand.
CTTGTTATGCTCAGAACCGTTGATTGGTTTAGAACATAAATGCCATTGCACAACGTGCCTGATGCAACCAACTTTTGGTTATGGAAAATGTTCATAACATTATCCTGTAATACAAAATTATATCCCTCTTTACTCAATAAAGAAACCGATATAATGTTGCAAATCAGGTTCGGCATGTAATAGCATTCGTTCAGAACCAATGTATTACCAGTTGGTAACACAAGGTGATATTCCCCGACAGTCTTAGCTGCAACAATTGCACCATTTCCAACTCTTATGTCTTTATCACCTTCTCCAAGTTCTCTACCTTTCCTGAGCCCATGTAACTGATTACATATATGGGATCCTGACCCGGTATCTAATACCCAGGACGTAGAGCAAATGGAGAAACAGTTCTCAGTAACGAACACACCCGAAGAAAATGCATCAACATGTACTTTCTTCAATCGGGTGGCATGGGAATCCTGGTATTCCCCTATATCCTGTTCATTCTTATAACTCTTATAAGAAAGAACGGAACCAACGTTCCCCAGCACAGTATAACATGCGGGTTCGGTCAATACATCCATATTATTATCTTCATTAGGGCATGAAATGGTCGCTACCTGGAGAGAGAGAGAAGAAAACACTTTAGCGTATGCTCGTGTAAGATCAGATTGGTTATTATCTTATCTAATCAGGATGGCTCCCACTGCTTTTTATTAAATCTTCCTTCAAACCCTAAAAGGAAAGACTAACCGGGATTAATTACACACTACAAGTTCGCCAATCTTTCAGCCAGGCCAGTGTCGGTACTTTGAGGGAGGTCCCCCGTGCTTTCGCACGAACCTAATTAATGTAAACCTCGTTTTCCCAGAGGCGTAACCCCGTTAACACCTTTCTAGACACCTACTTGATCAGCTAATTGCAATGTGTAAAACTCTCCCAGGAGTAACTCTTACTCGCAGAGGGTATCGGGATCCAACTATCTCATAGAAGGTATGCAATCTCATTGCAAATTTCAACACTTGAAATTCCCGATAATACTTTTGCCCCTAGCGTGCTATGACCTTGACGAAAGCCAACAAACCACGGCCCGCTAGTCAAGTTCAACCCGTACATTTCTTGACTGAATTAAACCCACCCGCACGACCCTTGACGAAAGCTAACAAAGCCGTACGACTACCCTAATCCAGTCGCATCATATGCAGCAGATAAACAACACATAGCTACCGCACACTACACCTTGACGAAAGCCAACAAATGCAGCACGAATACTATATGTAACTTATCTGAAATGACGGAGGGCTACGCAGGTTTTTCTGAAAACCTATTGCGTAATGAACTTGATATCGTTGTAGAATCAAATGAAGTTTTGAAATGGAGTGATTTTGAGGCTTTTGTAGTTTTGCTAAAGGAGTCACTCCCGGTGAAGGGATCTCGGTCCTTTCCTCGTCGAATGAGGTGCGGGATATATCATATATATCGCTGTGCAAAGCAAAAACTCTTAAAAGCAATCAAAAACAAACCGAGTGTGTAGCATCTGCCAGTTATTGCTAAAGGAGTCATTCCCGGTGAAAGGATCTCGGTCCTTTCCTCATCGAATAAGGTGCGGGATATATCATATATATCGCTGTGCAAAGCAAGAACTGTAGCTACCCCTTTTTATTTTGAAATTTGATTCTACAACATCTTAGGTTTCTTTTCTTTCATTAATCACATTAATGAAGTCCCATCATTTAAATACCTAAACATCACAGATAGATATGACGTACACTTATGCCATCCGCATTCGCCTCGATGTCCCCTCGTGCACCGTTAGGTTAGGTAACTAACGACAGAGCAGGGCAAGGCTAGCGCGGGTGTAAAACATAAGTAACGTCTATATAATATATCATATATACTATATACTATATCCATCACAGAATCACATCACAGATATCGCAGCAGAAGAAACATATGAAATATTGGATATACTAGGACGTCCGTGTTTTCAATACGAGCCAGTATAAAACACGGATTCCACGGTCGTGATGAATAGCCAATCCCACACCCCTAGACCCCTACGAGAGCGGCAAGCAACCCTGCCAATTCTAGGGTTAGGAGACCCGGACTCGACTCCTCGAGTTGATCTCCCACTGGACCCCAGAACCCGGTTACTTGTGCTCCCCTCCTTGGGTCTATCCTAATGCGGAAAAGTAAATAATATACAAAAGGTGACAACTTTCGCTACCTGGAAGTGCCCCAAATAAAAGAATATTACATACAAGTTTTTACATGAATGAAAATTAAAAACACCCATCTCACATAAAAACCCCCGGCTATTCGAACACGACGATCCAATATAACATAACCAGCAACACACAACATCACATGTCATCAACGTAAGTAAATATGTCCATCCCAATTGTCGTTGACATATAGCAACGAAACCGGCGATATCACATATTACACTTACGGTCACAGAAAAGAAAGTGTAAAACTACAACAGTTGGAATCCGCAACCTCTTTAGACATCACATGCCTAATCAAATGAAATACTTAGACATCACATGCCTAACAGATATAAATCCCGCATTTTAGTCTCATTATCGAAAACTCTTTTCAATATCATGTGGGACTAAACTGCTAGATTTATAACATTCATTCAGTTATCACATAACTGTTTGTGAATTCCAATTATTGTATCACATTCCAGATAAACAGAAAATGTTAAACTTTCCGATCGAACAGTCGAATACCCAAGTTTTCCCGATACAACTCAACACATGAAATAAGTCTAACAACATTCAGTTCGTGCCTCAGTACCAACGGTCCAGCCGTAGAAGGGTCAAGCCAACGCCTCACATGTGGCACGCCGTACTGCCCCAAACCCGAAGGTTCAAAGGGCAGCTTAAGACGGTCACATAATCGAGTTAAGGTTTGTTGTCTTCTAGAGGGTCCATCGCGTTACTTGCACTACTTAGAACGTCGTTAAACTACGGAAAAATCCAACACTTGGAAATTTTCCGACAGGGGAAAAGTTGGGTATTTATATCCGGTCAAACTTTTTAACATATTCTATAGTTATCCGGAAAAACACTAAGACGAAATTTGATACCCCGATCGAAACACCGAATCCCCAAAGCAACCCCAGAAAATTCAACTCTTGAATAATTATTAAAAATACCCAGGAAAATCACCACTGGAAACTAAGAATTACTGTATAAAATTCTTTATATATTGAGGCCGTACGGCCGCGGAACCGCCGCATGAGCTAGGCTAATGCCGCGGATCCGCGGCGACTTAGTGGAATTAGGCGGTCGAATTTCACACAAACTCTTATATTTTCCTAATGGTTTTTCTGCATATTTTTAATCTGGAAAAATCCCAGATTTTGGAAAAAGTCCAGAGAGCATGTTTGGTTTAGGGTTTCGGGTTCGTTCGGGCTTCAAATTGCGTCTAGACTTCGCCTAAGGCTCTAGCTAGGCTCTGATACCACTGTAGGGTTCCTAGGCACTCTAATGAAGTCTCACAAGGCATCGAACATGCCAATTTCAAAAATATGGGTGCCGAGAAACCCTAATACGGATCGTCGGCTAGATTTCTAGGCGAAACGGTAAACTAGTTAACTACTTAAGTAAAAGTTAGATGCTACAACCTTTGTAGATCCGGTTATCCACTTCCTTAGCTCCACGTGGTCATCCCCTCGCTGTCCATCTCGAATCTCGCACTCTCGCGACGGCTTCATCGGAGAAGTGAGCGGAATAGGTCGTCGGCTTCGTGCCGAAGATGATCTACGTCGAGGTTGCACAAGTTCAAGCTCCGACTTCACCAAGTTGTGAAACTTGTGAAGAAAACACCCAAAACAACTTGGCAAGAGGTAGAGGGTGAAGAAATAGGAGGTGGGTTCACTTTAGAATTGGATTTCACTCACTTTTGGTCAAGTTGCCATTGATGGCATCAAGCTTTTCTCTTGAAGATGAAGATGAAGAAGCAAATAGAATATGATAAGTATGAAGATAAAATAAAATAAATCAATACTTATCATAATGTGAACCATAGTTAAGTGTAGAGAATTAACTAAGGTTAGAAGAATGGTTAGGGTTTAGTGTGAAGACAAAATGGTCACAAAGTCAAAGCTTCATGAAGCTTCAACAATGTTCAAGAATGAAAGCAACCATTTTGTATTCTTATCCCATTCTTTTTCCAAAAATGAATAAATAAAAGAATGGATAAATAAAAACCCTAATCACTTTCTTAACCTAAGTTTAATTCTATACACTTAACCAAATGAGCATGCATCATCAAACATGATACAAACATGTGCACAAAAGTATATCACATATACAATTTGCACATTAAGTGAGAATCCATATAAAGTGAACCAATACTAGTTAATGCAATGCAATATATCAAATATATAATTATGCATTAAATCATTAAATCAACATTTGATTCAATGATCCGGTCATGTCGCACATAACCGACTAGAATCCAATGTATCGATTTATCGAATCAATGATTCGATAACTAGGTCATATCGAATATAACCAATCGAAACATATATCGCGAGAATGAAATGCGGTATCACATACATGCATTATTCTCGTTCCTGCACATATCTCATATGCGCTCCTATTTCGTTTCGCTTGAGCCAGGAAACCTCTGTGTAGGACTCTAAAGACTCGTCAATACGCCGGTAGCAGATGATGATCATATCAAGCACTCACAAGCCGCAAGCGGTCTGCTAAACGTAACGGCCATCCGGGTATTGAGCGATCAGAATATCGACGAGCTAGCCCGCTCACACTCCTGTGAATCCAACCAGTAACACTTACCGTACAGTCCGGTCTGTTCGTCTGATACGTCGAATATCAAGTCTAGGGGTGGTAAACGTCAAACCCCAATAACCGATAAGTCATGCCGATGTGAGGCTCATAACGGGTCGAGAAACTACTGGTAACACTTACCAGCAAATCTCTGATCAGCCCTGGCCAGGGACTTCCCTGTTACGGCCAATCGAGCACAGCGCAACATCAATCCCCAATACCGGGAGAGACGAAACCCCTCCTATCGCTCATTGCCTCCATGTGACTCGGGACTGTACCCAAAGACCACCGTTTTGCACGCCCTCATGGACGTGGTAAGGTGGAGATCAAAGCACAGTGGGAATCACACAAGACTCTATGACGATCTCGGGTCTACAGACTAACCTGTACAAGTGTCACCTGAGAACTGCCATCTGACGTGAGGTATAATACCATCTGGGAGTTCTCGGCGAGTCCGTCCAGTGTACCCAGTCTCCACTGAGCACCCGTATACCCTCTCTGATGTCAAACACCAATGGATATGGGATCATCCATCGCCCATCTCATGGGTCGAGAAGCATATACGCTAGTCTACTCTGGTATATCGATGCCCCGTCTCGATACACCCACGACTAGGGAGCTTGAAGGATGTACTTTTGGACTACCATGTCCCCACTAGTATGATCTGCATCATAGTCCAGGTAGTCAAGTACACATCCTAAGGGCTTTACCAACATGTAACTGTAATACAGTTTATAGAGACTAGTGTACATGTTAAGATAAAGAGTAACCAGATAGCATACTATCATATCGAGCAAGAAAGTCATCTCTATATATGTCCAAGCATCCAATATAATATACATCATCTGTACAATACTGGCCTCTAGGGCATACATACAACTAACACTTCGTTCTTTAACCATCATCCCACGCTCCGTAGCGGTTGCTCCGATCTCGTCGATCTCCGATCTGCTCGTCCAGGTGGCACTACGTCAACGATTCTTTAAACGGGTTCCCGCCTCCGACTCGAGGCAACTCGGTCGTCAAGTTTGCCAAAAGAGACGACCAAGATTGATGTAGAGAATGAGTAGAATACTTTGTCTCGTTACGTTCAAGGCTATGGACGAACGGTTAATGAAGTTGCCTTTTTGGATCGATATGAAAATGAGATATGAATATGTTAATTTCCAGACATCCAAAACTCTATCTTTTTTCCAACAACCATTTCCATCAAGTGTGTGAGAGAGAGGGGAGGGGCCAGCCATCATATAGGAATGGGGGGGTGAGTGTAGGAGGAAGGGGGTGACCACAAACCAAGCTTATCATGAAGAAAAAATATCATTGTGTGAACACAAAGTATGAACACAATAAATGCACCATTAATGAACAAGTGAGTCACTAGCCTAATCACCTCTTCTAGAACCTTCTAGAAGCATCCACACTTATCCAAAGAAAAGATAAATCCGTCTTTTAACCGAATGTTAAAAGACGGCTGATAGAAAACTGGAAACTAGCAACTTCCAAAAGCGATCCCGAAACGAATTTCAGGATAACCCTGTAACTGTATAAATATACCCGCATTTGTATTACGACCGAATACAAATGCAACTGAGACAAAAATATTATATCTACTCAATATAATACTCGGATCCGGCTTAAACCAAAGCCCACCAGTATTATCTGCCCGAGATATGACACGTGCGTAAACGCACGTGCATTTTCCAAACCCTGCCATAAAACCATACGGCCTCTACAACGTTTCGCCCGAACTTGGGAAACTGTCTGTGGGGGACTCTAATGACTCGTCAGTACCCTGGCAGTGGGTTTAACCACAAACCGTCAGTGGCACTAGCTATGCGTAACGGCTGCCTATGGACTGACCTCAAGGGAGGCCGATGAGCGAACTCATCCGGAAACCCTACTGAGCCTAACAGTGACAATGTATATACAGTCCGGTCCGTTCGTCTATGAGTCTCGCATATCTGCCTAGGGGGCTAGTAACGTCAGACCCCCAATAGTAGTATAAGTCGTGTCGGAGTGTAGCCCAATAACACGCTGAGATACTACTGAAGTACCTACTAGTAAATTTCCTGCCACGGCCGTAGTCTTTGTGCAATGGCTTTCCTAGACACAGCACGATCTCATCCCCAATATCGGGAGAGATGAATCCCCTGCCGATCCGCTCACGTGCCTCCATGTGGCTCGGGACTGTACCCAAAAACTACCTGTTTGCACGACTCCTTTGAGCCGTGGTAGGGTAGAAATCAAAGCAAAGTGGGAACTCACACGAGAAAAATGACGACCTCAGGTCGATGAACTAATCTGTACACATGTCACCAGGGAACTGCTATCTGATGATAGGTATAGTACTAACTAGCAGATTCCCGGCGAGTCCTGTCCGGTGTACTCATAACCCAATGAGCACCTGTATATATCTTAGGTGATCCAACTGACACCAGTGGCTTGTGAGACCGGCCACCGCCCCTCGACGGGGTCTCGACTGTATACACTAGTCTACTCCGGAGTATCGATGCCCTGTCTCGAAACTCCCACGGTTAGGGACCATAATTAAGGATATGCTTATAAACCACCCAACTCTCACGTATATGATCGCCATCACACTGTTGGTAGTAAAGCAAGATCCTAAGGGCTCTATCAAAGTGTAACAGTGATCAGTCACCTGAACCTGTACACAACCGATAAAGATAAACCAGATAGCATACTATCATCTCAAGTAAGATTATCCTACCGGTATAGGTCCTCCGCAATCATTGCAATCACGTGCCTGCGATCCAATAATTGACTCTGAGGGCACTATCTCCAACAAGAACCAGACGCGGTACCACTCGTGCCAGCACTGCTCGTGCTAGCTCTACTGGTGTCAGCACCATGATCCCTTGATCTCGCTCTCTCACCCCGTGCTAATTGGGTAGACATCTCCTGCTCTAGACTTGTAATACGCTGATCAAAAGTCGGCAGCATCTCTAACACTCTCTCGACCCCCCTATGAGTACGCCGCAGCAAGCGTGCTTGCTCAGCAAGGGTCAACTCCTCATCGCTCACTGTGGAACTCGAGCTGGGGGTCTCGGCCGGCTCGGTGCGCGACCATAACCCGTGAAGTCTAGTGTATGACGTGGACACACCCTCAACTATGGGTCGAATGGGAACCCCCATATGCATTAAAGCATCAAACTCCTCTACTGGAAGGAAATAGGAGCACAATCGTGTCACTAACATTGGGCACGGATAATTGGTTGCCCCTTTGCCGGCACCAATCGAGTGTAACAGTACGGTGCACATATCATAGCTTGGGGTTTTCATCATCTGTGTGTGCACAATGTGTAGAGATGGAGTGAAAAAAGTGATGTTATGCGAACTACCAAAAATATCATTTGTGCCCAACGACACACGGTTAACACATTCGCATATAGCGTACGTCCAAGAATTCCTTTCTTGGGTTCCCTAGAACAACTATCACCCATCAATGGCATGTCCTCAAATCGGAGGGGTTGGCCGTGAGCGGGGATACGGGGTATCAAAGTTACTTCATGAATCAAGTTTCTATCTACCACAATTTCTCGATCCCCCAAAACAAGCGTATAAACCCATAATTGGCTAAACATCCTTCCTCCATGCTTTCAAAAAAATGATCAACGAGATCCGGAAGCATGAATACGTTTGGATGGTTGTACAATAAGTAATTCCATCCGCGTTTCCGGATTTCGTTGCCAAAATAACTACCATACAGGTCGTGGGCGAATATTGCAGAGAAATCCTTCTCAAATTGAAAACTGTGAGCCATTGAACAAAAACTACAATTTTAACAGTGCTAAATAAAGGAGATCGAAAAAGCAAACCTCCTCTGAAATTTTCAGAGGGTTTAGTGGAGAATCGGCGGCGAAAACGCGGTCTGGAAAGCTGTTGAAGACGGTTCCACGGTCCGTCGGCGGTTCGCTGGTGGTGCGCTTGGTGACTGCTAGGGATTTAGGGGAAATGAGGGCAGAAAGCTTGGGTTAGGAATAAAGGGGAGAAGAAGGGGTTTTAAAGGGTGAGTCAAAGCTTGGTAAAAAAAAAGGACCTTATTTGCACTAAAACCCTCTAAAATTTGAAAATTTTGTTTATGAATTGTCATCTTCTCACATATTCTTGAATATTTACAAAAGAATCCGTCCCCCCTTTTATTCCTTTTTCCTTTTATTTATTCATTTATTTTTATTTGTTTTTTTTTATTTATACAAAAAGGAATTTCACCAGGCAAGAAATATCCCGACACACAAAACCGAGCATTTATAAGACCAAGATGCTCGTCTAAAGGACAAAAATGGATATGTACCGGACAAGAATATCCATATATAAATACAAGATGGTATATACACACCCTTAAATTTATTTGAAACAGTTTTTCTACTATTTATGGCTGGATAACCGAAGTTTGGCGGTAAACGGAGGAAGATTAGGCAATGTAAACCGGCTCTTGTGACATAAGGAGCTCCTCCGATGGTTCTGCGGTAAGAAACGGTTTTACTCTGTGACCGTTGACTTTGAATAGTGAAACGTCCTTCAGATTCTCTAAATCCACCGCGCCATGCGGGTATACATACCGCACAAGAAAAGGTCCCTTCCAGCGAGATCGAAGCTTACCGGGATGGAAATGGAGTCTGGTGTCGTAAAGAAGTACCTATTGTCCAGGCGTGAAAGTTTTGCGCATAAGGTGTTTATCATGAAGCACCTTCATTCGTTTCTTTATAAAAACCGCATTTTCGTAAGCCTCGTCCCGAAGCTCGTTTAGTTCGTTAAGTTGCAGCTTCCGATAGCTACCCACATCTTCTGATAGCTATCCGCATCTTCAAGATTGAAGTTCAGCTCTTTAATCGCCCAAAATGCGCGATGCTCGATTTCCACAGGGAGATGGCAAGCCTTACCGTACATAAGCTGATAGGGAGACATACCAAGATCATTGTTATACGCAGTTCAAAATGCCCAAAGGGCAACGGTTAATTTCAAAGGCCAATATTTATTGTTCCTAGAAACTGTTTTCTCCAATATTTGCTTGATTTGCCGATTTGAAATTTCGGCTTGCCCACTTGTTTGGGGGTTGTAGAGCGTGGATAGCTTGTGATTAATCGAGTATTTCCGCATCAAGGGCTCAAAAGTCTTATTGCAGAAATGTGTCCCATTTTCGCTAATGATAGCACGAGGGTGCCCGAACTGGGAAAAGATGTTTTCTTTGAGGAATCTAACGGCAACCTTGTTGGCGTTCGTCCGGCTCAGCACTGTCCCGACCCATTTGGAGACATAATCAACAGCTAAAAGAATGTACCGGTTCCCAAAAGAGTTGGGAAACGGGCCCATAAAATCTATCCCCCAAATATCGAATATCTCAACAACCAGAATTGGTTAGAGCGGCATCTCGTTTCTCCTAGAAATCCGGCCTAAATGTTGTGTAACGACTCTATTTTAATGTACAGAAAATTTTTAAAATTAATGTACAAATGGAGTATTTGTAAATTCTGAGGACAAGTTATAAATTTGATTTGTTTTTAAACAGTAAGAAAGTACTTGTAGCTCATTGGTAAAGCCTTGCACTGCTGTAGCGTAGCCCCTGTGTTCGAATCCCATCAGCCGCATATTATTTTTGCTGATTTTTCTTTTAAACTTTTTGGAAGCCCAAAAGTTTACACGTGCAATACACGTAAAAATGAAAAGTCAGGTTAATCAAACACATGTAAAATATCATATGAACAGATAGGGACAGGTGGCCAAAATCCAGAGACCCGACGCCCCCACGTGGCCGGCGAGATGCCCTCTAGGGCCGGCGCCGCCGGGCCCCCGTCTCAAATACCCTCAATTTTTCCCCTAGCACCCCTTAGACTCCCCCCACTAACCGTAGTCTGTTGTTTTCCATGCACATTAACAGAGAATTAAAATGAGGCATTAATTCAAATTGTTAATTCATTTTAATTCTATTCTTCAATTCTCAAAACCCTAATTTCTCCTATAAATACTACCCTACACCCTATCCCTCTCCATTCTGAAATTTAGTATCAAAACTCTCAAAATTTTCTAAGTTCAAAAAGTTGTACAAGTGGAGTTAGCCTAAGGTCAAGTTCCGGCGACGTTTCGGGACAAATCCGGCGACACCGCGACGCTTTCAAAATCTTCCTCCATCTCTTCTCTTTACCCTTATCCAGTAAGTCCCCTCTACTATCTTCTTTTCACCTCTCAAAACTTCTTCTTTTCAATGATGTCGGTAAGTGGAGTTATACCGACATCCATATCTAAAACTGCTTAAACCAACAATTTTCCTTAAGACCTATTTATCTAAATCATTTTACTTAGTTTGTTAAACATTAAACTATAATTAGAAATAAATTTCAATTCAATACTCCATATAAAAACACTTTTATTACACTTTTACGGTTAAATACCACTAACTTCTATTCGACATTACTTCATCATATTACCCATATTACCTTTAGAAAACTCACGAGGTAATGACCTACCTCATCACAACACTTATCATGACATAGCACGATTGCCTCTTTACAATATTTTTGGGACCAATACAATTTTACGATAAAATACCCTAAACTATTAAAAACCGTATTCTTTAATATTGTTTTAATTAAATTCCATACAATTATGTCCTTACAACCCATTTTAGGGAATCCGATTTGGTTTGTGCGGGTTATTGCACGTCAATCGGACTAGTAGGGCGAGATGCAGACCTCCTCACGGAACGTACGATCTCGATGGAATTTATATTACAATTTTTAAGAAAACGTGATTTCTATTTTAATAGATAAATTCTATTTTTAATATATATATATATATATAAATGTTATCAAAATATCTATTTTAAATATATTTAATAATTCCATGTTTTCTAAATCAAAAGAAAAGAATCACAAAAGATCATGAAAATACCATCAAGAATCAGTACAAGTCAAATTACGTGAAAATACCCTGTACTATTAAAGTTAGGTTTATATCCACTAGACTATCTCATCACTTTAAAATTACATTTATGAAAACCCTAAAGACGATAATTAAATACATGAGGTTTATTTTGAAAATATATCAAAACTATTTTTCATAAAACTCCCTCAAGTTATATTAATTTACAATAAGGACCTTAGTAAATATAGGTTTAAGCAGGACCAATTCTCTTGAGCTTCAGGGAGCCAGAGGATGTGGGTGCTTGCCTATTTAAGGTAGATAACTAAAACGGGGTTATCAATAGTAATTGGCTTGGAAAAAATCACAAATCATGCCGTCCATGTGCAGCAGTTACCGATAACTCCAAAACTAATCCAGGACTTTAATTCTATTTAAGTTTCTGACTCAGTCGGAGTCTCAGTCTAACCTGAAATCAATCCATCCATGTATACAATTCAATATAACGCCAATGCAACATGAATCCTTTTATACCAGAATACAATTTATATCAACATGACTTGATTTGACCGATCCATGGATATATATTTGACTTGTCTACATGACTATCCGTTTATATCCTTATCCGTTTACATGAACAATTGATATCATGGTTCGGCAAGTCTTATATTTACAAATCACTACAAAACAATACAATAATACATTACGGGGTTTAAAGGGGTAGATTGGTACGGAATGTGTTTAAAGTGGCATGAGACGGTCACTTTAATACACCTAACCTGAATATCCATTACCGTTGTCCCATGGGTTTTGACGGGGCCTTGTATTCCTTATACCATAGTCCATTGGGTAAGCTGGACTCTTCTCGTATACACTGGCATATTCTGTACCAAGCTACAAACAACCACGTTAATATAAAAATCAACATTATACCAGTTATATTCTCATTACCTGTTCAATATATTTCCATCTCTCTTTGGGACTTACCGAGTGATTGTTCGCTGACGACATTCATTTTCTATTCTTTCTTTGGAATGTTGTCAGACGGACCCGACTCTCTGGAGATCGAGCCCGGCTCAGAAGATTTGGAGCAATTCGTTGACAACCCAAAGCTATAGACACTTGTATATACTTTTATTTTCAGTTTCATGCCATTGTTTAGGCATTGCTTTCCAGTATTGTATTGTAAAGAATGTTTAATAAATAAATAGTTGATGTTCATTTACATCTCATGTCTTTCTTGTGTACATTTACATTATATTGCTTATATACGCTTAGCGTGTTTACTTCTGAGTAAATACGTCGCGTGATCCGTCTTTTCTCCTTACTGTACTCTGGAAAGCGGGGCGTGACATGTTGGCACTGGGAGCAAGTCTTGCAGTAATCATGGGCATCTTTGAAAAGTTGTGGCCAGTAAAAGCCACACTGCAAGACTTTTTCATCTGTCTTTCTTTGGCCAAAATGCTCGCCACACTCTTGATCATGGCAAAACGACAACACACTCTTGAACTCATTATCAGGGACACACTGGCGAATGATTTGGTCTTGACAATACTTGAATAGGTAGGGGTCATCCCAGTAAAAATGTTTTACTTAGGATAAAAATCTAAGTTTGTCCTGACTTAACCATTCGCTTAGTATGAGTCTTGTCGCCAAATAGTTCACAATATCTGCGAACCATGGTTCGCAAGATACTGTCAAGGGTTGTTCATCAGGAAAAACATCGTTAATTGGGAGAGGAAGCGTCGGCGAATAAGAAAGTCGTGAAAGATGATCGGCCACTACGTTTTCACATCCTCTTTTGTCCTTAATGACAAGATCAAACTCTTGAAGTAAGAGGATCCAACGTATTAACCGAGACTTGGCAACCTTTTTCGCAAAAATATGTTTTAGAGCGAAATGATCGGTGTAGACAACGATTGAGGAGCTAATGAGATATGGACTGAATTTCTCCAAAGCGAATACAACCGCCAAGAACTCTTTCTCGGTTGTCATATAGTTCATTTGTGCGTCATTCAAGGTCTGGCTCACGTAGTAGATTACATGCAGCATCTTATCGATGTGCTATCCTAGGACCGCACCGATAGCAAAGTCAGATGCATCGCACATAATCTCGAAAGGATGCATCTAGTCAGGAGAAGAAAGAACGGGAGCAGTGGTAAGTGAGCTTCTCAGTGATTCAAAAGCAGTCAAACGGCTCGAGCCGAAGTTGAACGTGGTATCCTTGGCCAGAAAATAGTCAAGGGTCTAGCAATCTTGCTAAAGTCCTTGATGAACCGTCTGTAGAAACCGACATGGCCAAGCAAAGATCTGATATTTATGACGCATTTGGGAGGAGGGAGGTTGGAAATGACATCAATCTTTACTTTGTCAACCTTGATGCCGTTTCGCGAAATGATATGTCCTAAGACAATACCTTGACGCACCATGAAATAGCATTTCTCCCGGTTTAAAGTGAGATTTTTATCCTTACATCGGGTAAGGACAGCGTCAAGATGTTGTAGACACTCGTCACAGGAATCTCCAAAGATGGAGAAATCATCCATGAATATCTCCAGAAATTTCTCAACCATGTCAGAGAATATTCTCATCATACACCGCTTAAAAGTAGCGGGAGCATTGTATAGCCCAAAGGGCATGAGGCGATATGCGAACGTGCCGAAAGGACAAGTGAAAATGGTTTTGTCCTGGTCTTTCTCGGCGATGAGAATCTAATTGTAGACCGTGAGAAGGGTTTTCTCTTGCTCTAGAGGTAGAGAAGCTAAGATGATTACTGGGAGGGTCTCGTTTTTACCTAAGTAAGCATTCTGGTGGTGAGACGGCAGAGGCTTGTGTTCGAGCGTCGGAGGAGAAACAACTGAAGGCAAGATCGGAGAAAATGTCTCAAACTCAAAGGATTCCAACAGGGGCTCAAAGCGAGTGTATGCAACCGAGTCGGATGGTTCAACTAACGCATTCGAAAATTTAAAAGATTCAAACTCGGGTGGTGACAAGTCAAGATCGTTTAAAAATGTGAAGCACTCGCATTCATTGTCGGAAGCGGAAGCAGCAGGTTCAAAGAGGAACACACTAGTGGTGTCAAGATCACTGTGATCAAACAGAAATTCTTCAAATTCACAGTCCTCGGGGGCGATCTCCTGAATGAAACAAACATCCAGTATATGAGCGTTCGGTTCGGATGGCTGATTCCCTAACCTAAAAATGTTGAGTTCAATTGTCATATTACCAAAAGATAGGTTCATGGAACCATTTCAACAATTGATCACCGCATTTGAGGTTGCAAGGAATGGGCGACCGAGAATCACCGGAATTTGATTCCGAGGGTTGGCTACAGGTTGTGTATCTAAAACAATAAAATCTATGGGGAATATGAAGTCCCCAACCTTGATCAACACATCCTCTAGCTCACCCTTAGGATGGGTGATAAATCGGTTAGCCATTTGAAGAGTACAATGTGTAAGTTTCAGTTCTCTTACACCGAGTTACTCATAAATTGAATAAGGAAGAAGGTTAACACTGGCACCAAGATCCAAAAGTGCACGATTGATATTCTTATCCCCAATGGTTATTGAAATCATAGAACAACCAGGGTCCTTCCATTTTTGTGGTAAATCTTGGGTAAGAGCATCACTCACGTTGCCAGCCAAGAAAACTTTCTTTGGTACCTGAGATTTCCTCTTCTTAGTGCACAAGTTTTTCAAAATTTTTGCGTAAGACGACACTTGCTGAATTGCATCTAAGAGGGGAATGTTGATATTAACCTGTTTGAACAATATCACAATCTTCTCCATTTGTGGAATTTGTTTATTGGATCTCAACCGGTTTGGAAATGGAGCTTTGTTTAAATTGGTTGAGTCCAATGCTTGTGGAAGAGATTATGGAGATGGAACGGAACCTAAAACTGGAGTTTGAGTAGAGTGAGATGTGGATCCGTTCCAAGTAGCAGTTGAAGAAGAAGAGCCTCGTGAAGAATGGAGAATGGGCTCAGAAGAAGAAGGAGGAAGAGGAGAGGAAGAAGCGGTCGAGGTGTCATCATCATCAATTCGTGTGCCAATGTTGTTGTTCAGCATTCTTTCAGATCTCAACGTAGTCACGACACTCATATTATGGTTTTGTTGTTCAAGAGCAATATGTATATTATTTGGTGACCAGGATTTGGGAGTGTTTGAGATGGATTCTTTCCTTTCTCTCGCTCGCTCAAGTCCGTGTTCAGCTGTGCAATCTGGGCTTCGATGGTCTTGATGTTTTGCCCGTGTGCAGCTGTGTGTTGCACCAGAGACTGAATAGAAGGCTGGATGTTGGCGGTGGATTGAGTCGATCGCTTTACAAAAGCCTCTGGACTCCGTTCTATCAAAGAAACCTTATCGTTATTTGACGGAAAAAAGTTGTTTTGAGAAAAAGAATTGTTGTAAGGTGCAAAATTGTTTGTCGGATTCTAAAAAGGTTGCAGTTGGAAAGGTTGCTGAGATTGTTGCTGAGCTTGTTGTTGAGCTTGCTGTTGAGGAGGAGGCCTATGAAAGTTGTTCTGGCCTTGGAATTGGTGCTGGTTTTGATTCCAGGCGAAATTAGGGTGGTTCCTCCAACCGGGATTGTATGTGAAAGAGTATGGATCGTTTTTTGGTCTTTGCTGAAATGCAGCATTAACCTTATCATGTCCTTGAGATGGTGGATTGTAGGGACACTCTTCGGTCAAATGAGATGAATCCGAACAACAAGTGCAAATGGTACGAGCGAGAGGAGCAGGGTTAGGAGAAGGAGATGAGAATTTGCTCTAAATTGCCTCAAGTTTTCGCGTGATTTCCACCATCTCGGCCTTCATTGTAATTAAGATATTGAGTTAGTGAACTCCTATCCTAGAGAGACCTAAAGAAGAAGAAGTTGAAGCGTTTGGCCGGGTGCTCTCCTAAAGCAGCGTTTGTTCCGCAAGATCATCGAAGAATTGCCATGCCTCCTCGTCATATTTGGACAGGAAGTAGCCCTGACAGATGGTCTCCATCAACTGTCTAGTTGCTGGATTCAGGCCCTCATACAGAGTTTGGCAAAGTTGTCATTTCTCGATACCGTTATGAGGACACTGAACAAGGAGTTCCTTGTACCGATCAAAGCAGTTCCAAAAAGGTTCGGTTGGAAGCTGGGTGAATTAGTTTATCTCGTTTCGGATCCGTGCGGTTTTGTTGATTCAAGTAAAATTTCTTCACAAACTCATCCCAACTGGTTATCGAATGAGATGCGGTGCTATACCGCCACTTTTCAGCAAGGTCACAAAGAGTGAAAGGAATAACTCGTAGCCGTATAACATCATCGGACAGTTGGGTTGTCTTCATCATCGCACACACGTTTTGGAATTATTTGAAGAAGATATAGGCATCTTCGGATTCAAGCCCATGAAATTTGGGCAGCATGTTGATGAAGTGAGGTTTAATTTTGAAATTATCCCCATTAGCCGGTGGAAGAGAAAGACAAGTAGGGAGTGCAGCGCGGGTAGGATAGAAACGATCTTGGAGCGCGATTCGTTGTGGCGCTGCTAGAGGTGGTTGCGGGTTATTCGCACCAAGTGGAGGTAGAATTATTCCTGGGGGAGGTAAAGTGATATTAGTAGGAATACCGACATCTCGGAAGAAGAGTTGGGTGAAGGTGAAGGTGAAGATGTATTAACAGAATCACGGTCAACGTCGGAGTTGGCCGGCAAAGGTAAGGGTGAAAGAGGCGTGGAAGGAGTTTCGACGTTGGAGTCGATCGCGTAGTCGGTAGCGATTAACGTAATGCAGACTAGACAGGTAATAGTGTCCCGAGTCTAAATGGGCATACACCAAACGAGTTTAGTGTAGTCGAAACGTAGAAGGTGAGGGTAAGAAAATGTCAATGGAGAAAAGTAGGTGAAAGGTAGATGAGTGGAAATTTGGCGACAAATACCGAGTTTTATGAAAGTTTTTGGGTTTTTTTTACAGAGTTTCGCAAAATATATACGGATTTATAGACACAACTTCAAACAGTCACAATATGCACAATCACACCTAGAGCGAGGGTCTTTAAAGTCCACTAGACTGCTCCTAACTGTTCCAAAGTGACAAGTGGTGAGATAACCCT
The DNA here is from genome assembly GCA_030015575.1 of Agapanthus africanus. Taxonomy (NCBI): domain Eukaryota; kingdom Viridiplantae; phylum Streptophyta; class Magnoliopsida; order Asparagales; family Amaryllidaceae; genus Agapanthus; species Agapanthus africanus. The sequence continues at coordinate 462,078,625 of CM057338.1, forward strand.
CAAATCGCCTCTTCACTGCCAATTGTGTCTAGGTAAGCACAAGTGAGGTAAGGAGGGTTCCGCTCACAAATCACTGTAAGACAGGCCTTTTAAAATTACATCCTCACTTGTCTAGCATTAGGCGCCACAAAGCCAAGTTTAGATAAACGATTAAATGCCCACAACCTTCCTCTGTCCTATTGAGCACGACAAGTCCTTAGTTGGCTGAGTCTAGATATTTTTTAATTAAGCTCAAGGGTAATGCTTATGCTTTTTGTGATTTTTGGGGTCTTAGGAAGGGCGATGAAATTCCTACCCAATCTGAATTGGTGTTATATCCCCTTAAAGTTCGTATTATTTATGCAAAACGATAACAAACAAAAATCTAAAACACTTGCAAAAATTTTATTTGGCGGGGGAGCAAAGAATCCTGCACAAAAACAGTTTAGTGGAGAGGGGATAGAGTTTGAGCAAAGAATAATGCAGAAAAACAGTTCAGTGGGGGTAGATAGAAGAAAGAAATACTCACAAAAATTTTTGCGCTTTGAAGCACTTCTTTGACCGCGGTTCCACGGTCAAACACAATGTAGGACGGCAGTTCCGCGGTCCTTTGGATGATCTAGAGCTCCAATTTTTTTCTCTGTGCTAAAGTTGATCTCCTCTTCAGGTCTGGAGTTTCTGGGTCTTGAATTGGTCAATAGATTCGCTCCAGAATTTGTACGGTTAGCCACGGTTTCTTCTTGACCCGTCGTGGTGTAGCCGCACGATGTGGGTCTAACTCCCCACGACTTTGGCACTGAACTTGATCTTCTCTCTATTCTACACACCTGCACAAAAGGAATAAAAAATAACAAGATGGTTTTTATAGTTTTGTTTGTTTTATATATATATATTCATAAATTAACCCGAAACTACACAAAGAAATAAACTACCGTCTTTCCGGCAATGGTGCCATTTGATGGTTAAGGTTTTATGCTAGTTTTAATTACCGCAATCAAGACGGTTTCGCTTGGTAGCTAGCTGGTTGAGTACGGGTCGATCCACGGAGAGATGGGAATCTTTTTCTTAGTGTTTTAACGAGTTAAGTCCAAATTGTCCAAGTTTGTTAAAAGTTAACTATGTGCTTAGATATGTATGTTAATAGAAGGCTGTTAGGGTTAGAATTAGGTTAGTTTGAGTTAGGAGTTCGCTCACTTCTTTCATTTTCCACTCTTGATATCGATGTTACGGTAATCGGCAACAATAGAGATTAGCACGACTAGGAAGGAAACTTGCGAGTATAAGCTAAGCTTTCTAACGCTTAGTTCCTTCCTTTTGGTCCTTGTCCGTCCGTTCTTGGCTCTTTGGTATAACCTCCGGTCAATTCAACCACAACCGGTCTCATTATTGTGTCACCGCTATCATATAGGATAAGGTGCCATAGGGAGCGGATTGTGGTTGCCTTGACTGTAACACCTTAGGTTGTGTTTAGGGGTTAATTATATTTTAGTATATAGTTTTAATATAAAGTTTACCAAATTAAGTTTCAAATATTTTATTCTAATTAATGAGTATTTTATTAGGATTTTTCTAGGCACACACACACTTGTGCATGTAAACTAAGGTTTGGATTTGGGGTTAAACCATGATTAGCAAGCATGAAGAATTAACCCATTCTCTTTAAGTTAATTGACTCTTATTAGGTGTATTTGGACATATAATGGGGTTTCATTTATTTGTGTGTTTTGTTTATTTGAATTTCTTTTTTTTTTCTTTTGTTGACTTGGTGTAGGAGAGAGGGAGTATGGGCATGGCATGAGCCATGCTCATTAAATGAAGAGAGAGGGAGAGAGAGGGGGGGGGGGTTTGACTTGGGGTCTCTTATTCTCACTCTCACTTCTTACTCTCACTCTCATACACACACACACTCTCACCTAGAATTAGCAGCAGCAGAAGAAGCCTCAGCAGCAGCCACAGCACCAGCATCAGCTGCAGAAGCATCAGCATCAGCAGCAGCTACAGCATCAGCAACAGCTACAGCTTCAGCAGCAGCACAGCAGGCAGCAGCAGCAGCAACAACTCACCTCTTCTCCTCCTCCTCCCTCTTCCTGCTTCATAGGGTCTAGTAAGGTATAATCTTGAGCCTAACCCTCTAGTTTGCTTAACTTATGTAGGATTAGCTTCGGTTTGTATATAAAGTGAGATTTTGTGGTTGAAATGGTGATTTGTGTGAACTTATGGTTTAGTGCTGTTAGTGTTGGTTAACCTAGCATAATTAGGTGTTATTAAGACCATATAAAACTAGTTAGACCCCAGATTATACCAAAATACCATAGGGTTTCAAATTATGCAAAATTTAGCATTTTAAAGTGAAATTTTAGCTCTCTGTGATCTGCTATAGGCCCGAGTAGTTCAGGTTAAAATTGAGTTAACTGGAGCAAACTTGATATACTCTGACCACACCACCAGAGCCCGAGACCCCCACCCCAATGTGAGGCCGCCGGTTTATTCATTCTGGCCGCAATTTGCGGCCAGATGAGGGAATTTTTGGGTGTAGTTTGTGTGGGTAGGAATCTGCTACATTTCTAGGGCCATTGGTATGTATAATTTTGTAAGTTATTAGCCTGGGTAGAATCTGGGACGTTATATCGTATTTCTAGTACGTTTGGTTCGCGCGATACGCGAGAGGTTCCGCGATTCAACGTATCGCGGCGTGTCGGGATGAGTTTTAGACGCGTACACACGTTTAGCGTATCGTACACACGCGTGTTTAGTTTGCGACGCGAGCGTATCGTTTGACTTCGACATCACGTTTTGCGAGATAGTTGCTTATATATGGATTCTTGTGTAATTCCAGGTTCAAAGGCGGGTACGACGGACGAAGCTAAGATAGGAAAGCAGGTGGTCGGCTACGAGTAGCGCACGACCAGGTGAGTAGATTTGACATCTACGGGGAAATCGCCCGTATAGCGTTAAGCGTCAGGGCGTGTTAGGATATTTAGTATAGATGTTCATATGGACTATAGTAGCATACCTTTTTGTTGCATATAGAAATGATAGCATAAGACATTGCACTGTCACTAACGGTTCAAGTTGCACGAGCACGATTGATATGCTACACTCACACCGTTAGTGATTGCCATGACACTCACATTATAGGATTGCTATAAATCATATATCATACTGATTCCGCTTCATTGAAGTTGTCATGATTTGCCATATACATCACATACCCATACTTGTACCACATACATCATGTATTCATACCTGCGCACATGCACACTGTATACTCATACCAGTGCACACATATATTGATATCTTCATACCTGCGCACATGCACACTGTATACTCATACCAGTGCACACATATATTGATATCTTCATGCATGCGCACATTCACACTGTATACTCATACCAGTGTACACATATATTGATACCTCCATACCTGTGCACATGCACACTGTATACTCATACCAGTGCACACATATATTGATATCTTCATTCCTGCGCACATGCACACTGTATACTCATACCAGTGCACACATATATTGATATCTTCATACCTGCGCATATGCACACTGTATACTCATACCAGTGCACATATATATTGATATCTTCATACCTGCGCACATGCACACTGTATACTCATACCAGTGCACACATACATTGATATCTTCATACTTGCTTAGATTACGCATTGAGATATGTTGTTTCCATGTTAATTCTGGATTTGGGGAACCGTGGATATTTCAAAAGAGAATAGTTAATTATTTAAAAACTCGGTTTCCCTTGATATGATATTTCGGTGTGTCTATCATGTGTTTTCTCGGTACTAGAGTGATATATATGAACCCGAATCGAGGAGTTGGATGAGGCCGATTACGGGTACATGGTGGACCCGGTATGGTACCCCGGGGCGAGAACAGTTTCGCTGTGTAATAGACGGTGAGCCTGGCAAAGGGACTACTACCTACCGGTGATTGGTTGGACCTCGCGGTTATCCGGAGGATACTGACCAGAGTCGATTGATGGATACGGGACGACTCGTACTGCCGGGGCCGAGGGCCGATACCGCAGACAAAGCCCGTGGGCTGATCCGGACTGATGGATGCCCTATACAGGAGGATTTGCGTGTCGATACTTGGCACGAGTATTTCTTGATATTTTGGGTGCCGATGTTGGGCACTCACGATTATATGAGATTTATAGGATTTGAGGACCGAGGAGGATGACGACGCCTGAGTAATATTGGGATTTAGGTGCATTGATGGGTACCTATTATACTTTCCACGATGACATTCCGTGTAGATGTTATATTTCCCATGCTCAGTATGTAGTAATTGATATCTCATCCTGTATCTATTGTACCTGATATAGTACACATGCTTGCACGATCATTGCATACCCTGTTCATTCTATATAGGGTTGTTAGATTGCATTGCTATACCTGATTATCATATATCTTGCTCATCACATGGAGATGTTATTAGATCGCACTTGTTGCATGATTTGAGCATCCAGTTCATCATATAGATGTTATCTGTTGGCATAGGTTAGAGTATCGTTGCACGTGCATACTCGCGATTACCTTTATATGTTATCTTTTATTCACGAGTTGGCAACTCACCCCCGTTGTGCCACAGTGTTTGCAGGTTGCCCTTTGGAGTAGTCGCGGCAGGCTGCGTTCTTGCATCTTTTGACACAGATACCCCTACAGTTAGTGTACTAGCTCTTTTGCTGATAGGTGGGTTTTGTGCGGTATCTGTTTATCTTTCAGTTATGTACATTGTTGTATCTAGTACTCTCTATCTACCACTTATGTATTGACTTAGAGACCAGTTGTGAGGACGATATATATTATTTTGTATTCTGGTGTTGAGCTCGTTGTGAGCCGACTTTACTTATGCAGTTATTCTATCTGTGATGTTTCCCATTTGTTGCTCATTTTCTTCGCTACAGCGTCGTATATTGTCATCTCAGTGATTGTCTACTTAAGGTTACTTAAAATCTTAGTAATTGGTTCTATTAAATGCTTAAAACACTCTATACTTTTATTGGTTTTGACTTCTGGGTTTCGGCTTACTTAGCCGCGTTACGCCTGTAGACGTTACGTGGTTAAGTGCCGGTCACGGGCCAAACTTTGGGTCGTGACATTGACGGGAGTTCAAATCAAGTTGTTTGGCGAAAAAAAGAGTGAGAGAGATTTCCTTCTCTCAAACTTTCCTTATCCTACCCTAACAAGTGAGAAACTACTCATTAATTATAAAATAAAAAAAATAAAACAAGTAAAGAAGATAGAAAGAAATGAGGTAGAAAATTACAACTAGCTACTTGGGACCTCACCTAAGGAAGGATCACTCTTAAGCATCATGGTTGCAAGAATAAAAGAAAAGAGAACAAGAAAACCAACAACTACTTAACAAAGAAAATAACAAGTAATATATATATATAAACTAGTTAACAAATTACAAGACATGAATATAAAAAAACACTCCTCTTCATTTATCATCCACTCTGTAACATCTCGGTTTTCAGTATACAGAAATTTGTTTAAAAATTAATGTACAAATAGAGTATTTGCAATTCTGTGTATGCTATAAGTATTTGATTTTCTTTTGAACCGCAAAGCCTTGCACTGCTGTGACGTAGCCCTCGTGTTCGAATCCCCCCCGCCACATATATTTTTAATTGATTTTTCTTTTAATCTTTTAGAAGCCCAAAGGTTTACACGTGCACTACATGTAAAATGAAAAGTCACAGATTAAATAAACATGTGCAAATTTTTGTACACACTGAACAAGACACGTGGCCAAGATCCCACACCCCACATCCCTATCTCGACCGGCAAGATCCAACTTTGGACCGACACCGCCGGGCCCCCTGTAGGGGATGCTCTCCAATTTTTTCCCCTGGCACCCCTTCGCCTACCCCACTACCCCCATATTGTTTGTTTACTCTGAAAACATCCAGAGAGTGATAGATTCTTTTTTTATTTCATTTTTAATGCACATTTTAATTCCATTCTTCATTACCCCAAATCTTAATTTTCCTTATAAATACCACACCCCATTTCACCCCTCCTCATTCAGAATTCCATTACAAAAACTCTATAAAATTTCCATGTCCCAAGTTGTACAAGTGGAGTTAGCAAGAGACGAAGTTCCGGCAATGTTCCAAGAAGAATCCGACGACGAAACGACGCCCGGACGGTTCCAAAGTCTTTCCCTACCTCCCCTATTTCTTTATAACCAGCAAGTCCCCTCTCCCCTTGTTCCCCGCCGAACACAGATACGCGACCGTGCAGGTCCGTCTTTCCTGTAATTCGGGACAGATGCTAATTGGTGCTATCCGTCCACCTCTCCGAAGATGCCAAGTTGATTTATGGCACCATGTATCAAAGGTTTAAACGGATGCGGCCGATGTAGCAGGCTTCGTCAGATTCCCCCTCGTTTGAGAGGTTTTTGATTGTGGGGACGCTCTTCCCTGCAGGCGCAAGCCCCTGCAGTTAATTACGCTACCGCATCGCGGTAACAATGTTAGTTATGTATATGCCCTAGAGGCCATTGTTGTACATATGATGTATATTATAATGGATGCTTGGATATATATAGAGATGACTTTCTTGCTCGTCATGATAGTATGCTATTTGGTTTCACTTTATCTTAAAATGTTGACTTGTATTGGTTTACTGTTTTTCTCTCACATGTTGATAAAGCCCTTAGAATCTATACTCGACTACTGGGACTATGATGAGATCATACTAGTGGGGCCATGGTAGTCGATGAGTACATCCTATAACTGTTCCTAGTCGAGGGTATATCGAGACAGGGCATCGATACACCAGAGTAGACTAGCGTATACGCATCTTGACCCATATGATGGGCGATGGATGATCTCATATCCATCGGTGTTTGACATCAGAGATGGTGTACGGGTGCTCAGTAGAGACTGGGTACACTGGACGGACTCGCCGAGAACTCCCAGATGGTGATATACCACACGTCAGATGGCAGTTCTCCGGTGACACTGGTACAAGGTAGTCTGTAGACCCGAGATCGTCATAGTGTCTTGTGTGATTCCCACTGTGCTTTGATTTCCACCTTACCACGTCCAAGAGGGCGTGCAAAACGGTGGCTTTTGGGTATAGTCCCGAATCATATGGAGGCAATGAGCGATAGGAGGGGATTCGTCTCTCCCGGTATAGGGAGTTGATGTTGTGCTGTGTTCGATTGGATATAACTGGAAGTCCCTGGCCAGGGCTGATATAAAGATTTACTGGTAAGTGTTACTAGTAGTTTCTTGACCCGTTATGAGCCACACATCGACACGACTTATCGGTTACTGGGGTCTGACGTTTACCACCCCTAGACTTGATATGCGACATATTAGACGAACAGACCGGACTGTACGGGAGTGTTACTGATTGGATTCACAGGAGAATGCACAGGCTAGCTTGTTGATCTTCTGATCGCTCAATACCTGGGTGGCTGTTACGTTTAGCTGACCGCTTACAGCTTGTGGGTGTTTGATATGATCATCACCTGCTACCGGCGTATTGACGATTCTTTAGAGTCCTACACAGAGGTTTCTTGGCTCAGGCGAAACGGAGTAGAGGCACATATGTGATATGTGCAGGACCGAGAATAATGCGATATGAGATACCGTATTATATTCTCGCGATATTTAGATATGAACCGGGACATCGGATCAAGTGTTGATTCGATGAATCGGTACATGATATATTAGTCGGTAATATTCGATATAGCCGGATCGTCGGATCAAGTGTTGATTCGATGATTTAATGTATAATAATATATATGATATATTGTATTACATTATCTAATATTGGCTCGCTTTATTATTTCATTTTCTCACTGGATGATACATTGATATATATGCGATATATGTTAATTGTATTATTTTCTTTTGTTACAAATATATAATATATATGTGATATATATTATTGTGACATGATATGATTTATTATTAAACATGTTTAAGGATGATTAAATGAGGTTAGGGTTTGATTAGGGTTAGTTGCTTCATGCACATTCTAGAAGCTTTTCCTTTTGTCAAGTTTAAGATATTATGGTTGATATTTCTTGGTGACTCATATCTAAACCTAACCAAACCCTAACTCTAGTTTATTCTCTACAAACTATTAGCCACTCATCCTTGACCATGGTTGATATATCAATCATATACATTTCTTTCTATTCATCACAAAAGGAATTATCATTTCTATTATCATCTTCTTCTCTCATGATTTTGAGCTCACTTGAAATTCATTTTGTGATGATAAATTATGAGAAAATGATTTAAAAAGAAAGCATAAATACTACTCTCTCATCCTCATCTCATCTAGCCCATGAGATTAGTGTGTTCATCTCTTTAGAGTGAGAAAGCTTGAGTTATTGATACTTCGACGTAGATCATCGGAGATTTGGAACACTTCAAGCTAGCATGGATCGTTCGAGTCGTGGAGCCTCTCTTGAGTCCGGAAGATCGTGGATCGCGGAGAAGGGACTTCTACTCGGAGCTTTTGAAGCGAAGGAGCGGACTACAAAGGTTGTAATCCCTCACACTTAGATAAAAAGATGTTATCTTGCATGCTTAACCCTAATAATCTAGCAATGATCTCGGCTTTGGGTTGTTCGGCACGTCTAAATTTTTATCCGGGCATGTTTGATGCCTTATGAACCTTCACAAGAGTGCCTAGGAACCCTACAGTGGTATCAGAGCCTAGCTAGAGCATTAGGCGACGTGTTAACGAAGTTAAAACTCCGATCGAACCCGAACCGACAAAATTTACCCCCTCTCTGGAAATTTTTCAAAATCTGGGATTTTTCTGAATTAAAAATACCTAAAAAAATCAGCAGGGAATTCTAAGAATTACCATGAAACACGGGCCCACAACTCCACTAAACCGCGGCGGAACCGCGGCGGGAACCTGCTTCCCACGGCGGTTCCGCGGCCGATTTATGGGATTGTGACACGTGGCTTCATGGTAATATCCTAGGTGCTTGTTGATGCTTTTGGGTATTTTTAAAAGTGATTCAAGTGTTGTTTAATCTGGGGTTTATTTTGTAATCGTAGATTCGATCGGAAAATTTAAATTCGTTTTATTTCCGGATATTTAGAAACTGTTAAACTATTTGAACGGATATCATTAACCCACTTTATCCCGGCACGACAAACTTTCAAGTGTTGAATTTTTATCGGGTTTAAATCTTTCGGAGAAATTGTACAAGTTAAGCGGTGGACCCTCTAGAAGACCACAAACCTTAACTCGATTATGTGACCGTCTTGAACTGCCTTTTGAACCTTCGGGTTTGGGGCAGTACGGCGTGCCACATGTGAGGCGTTGGCTTGACCCTTCTACGGCTGGATCACTGGTACTGTGACATATTCTAGGATTATTTGAACTTCGCTCAAGTGTTGAGCACTTTAGGAAATTTTGGGTATTTGATTATCTGTTCGAAAAGCTTAATACTGTCTATTTATCTGGAATGTGATACAATATGTGGAATTCATAGAGTTAGGCATGAAATGCGAAGTATGTGATATTTCGGATTTACGATGTCTAAAGTGATTGTGGATTCCAAATGTTGTAGTTTTACACTTTCTTTTCTGTGACCGTAAGTGTAATATGTGACATCGCCGGTTTCGTTGCTATATGTCAACGACAATTGGGATGCGCATATTTACTTACGTTGATGATATAAGATATTATGTGTTGCTGTGATATGCTATATTGGATCGTCGCGTTCAGAATAGCCGGGGGTTTTATGTGAGATGAGGGTTTTTATTTTCATTCATGTAAAATTCATTTGTAATGTAATATTCTTTTATTGGGGCACTTCCAGGTTGCGGATGATGTCACCCTTGTATATTATTTACTTTTCCGCATTAGGTAGACCCAAGGTGGGGAGCACAAGTAACCGGGTTCTAGGGTCCAGTGGGAGACCGTCTCGAGGAGTCGAGACCGGGTCTCCTAACCCTAGAATTGGCAGTGTTACTTGCCGCTCTCGTAGGGGTCTTGGGATGTGGGTTTGGCTATTCGTCGCGACCGTGGAATCCGTGTTTTATACAGGCTCGTATTGAAAACACGGACGTCCTAGTATATGCAATATTTCATATATGTTCTTCTACTGCAATGTTCTGTGATGAGATCATATTACTGCCTGAGACGAATGCTTATACTATATATATATGCTGATATATAAATATTATTGCTCTCGTTTCTTCTGTGATGCTTAGGAAGCATAAGTTGATGGGATTTTATTAATGAGATTAATAAAAAGAAAAGAAACCTAAAGATGTTGTAGAATCAAAACTTTATAAAAAGGGGGTAGCTACAGTTTTGCTTTGCACAGTGATATATATGATATGTCCTGCACCTTATTCGATGAGGAAAGAGCCGAGATCCCTTCACCGGGAGTGACCTCTTTAGTGAAACTGGCAGATGCTACATAACTCGGTTTGTCTTTTGATTGCTTTTAGTATTTTGCTTTGCACAGCGGTATATATGATATATCCTGCACCTTATTCGATAAGGAAAGGGCCGACGATCCCTTCACCGGGAGTGACCCCTTTAGCGAAACTAAGAAAAGCCTCAAAAACACTCCTTTTCAAAAAAAAACCCACATGATTCTACGACGATATCAAGTTCATTACGCTCAGGGTTTTCTGAAAAACCTGCGTAGCCCTCCGTCATTCCAGATAAAGACTATTTAGTATTCGTGCTGCGTTTGTTGACCTCTGTCAAGGTGTAGTGTGCGGTAACTAACTAGTAATTATCTGTAAAGCATGTGATGCGATTGGATTAGGATAGTCGTACGACCTTGTTGACTTCTGTCAAGGGTCGTGCGAGTGGGTTTGATTCAATCAAGAAATGACGGGTTGAACTTGACTAGTGCACTGTGGTTTGTTGACCTCTGTCAAGGTCATGGCACACTAGGGACAAAATATTATCTGGAATTTCAAGTGTTGAAATTTGCAATGAGATTGCATACCTCCTATGAGGTAGTTGGATCCCGATACCTACTGCGAGTAAGAGTTACCCCTGGGAGATTTTTACACAGGACAATTAGCCGATCAAGTAGGTGTCTAGAAAAGTGTTAAAGGGGTTATGCCTCTGGGAAAACGAGGTTTACTTTAATTAGGTCCGTGCGAAAGCACGGGGAACCTCCCTCAAAGTACCGACACTGATCTGGCTGAAAGATTGAAGAAATTGTAGGGTGTAATTAATCCCGGCTAATCTTACCTTTTAGGGTTTGAAGGAAGATTTGATAAAAACAGTGGGAGACATCCTGATTAGATAAGATAATAACCAATCTAATCTTGCAAGAGCATACGCTAAAGTGTTTTCTTCTCTCTCTCTCTAGGTAGCGACCATGTCAGGCCATAATCAAGATAATAATATGGATGTATTGACTGAACCCGATTATTGTACTGAGCAAGGGAACGTTGGACCCGTTCTGTCTTATAAGAGTTATATGACTGAACAGGAAACAGGAGAATATCTGGATTCTCACACCGTCCAAAAGAACATGCATGTTGATGCATCTTCTTCAGGTGTGTTAGTTATTGAGAACTGTTTCTCAGTTCACCCTACGTCCTGGGTATTGGATACCGGATCAGGATCCCATATATGTAAATTGTTACATGGGTTACGGAAAGGTAGAGAACTGGGAAAAGGTGATCATTCTGTTCAAGTAGGGAACGACGCAAGTATTGTAGCCAAAGCAGTTGGCGAATATCACCTTGTATTACCAAATCGTAATACACTGATTCTAAATGAGTGCTATTATATACCGAACATGATGTGCAATATTATATCAGTTTCTTTATTAAGTAAAGAAGGATATAATTTTGTAGTAAAGGATAATATTATGAACATATTCCTAGATCAAAAGTTGATTGCATCAGGCTCGTTACATAATGGTATATTCATTCTAAATCAGAATACAGTCCTAAATATACAAAACACACACAAGAGGAAAAGTTCAGATATCAACGAATCCTACTTGTGACATTGTAGACTTGGTCATATCAATGCGACACGACTGGCTAAGTTACATAAGGATGGTTATTTGAATTCGTTCGAATTATTATCTTATGATACTTGCCATTCATGTCTCAAAGGAAAAATGACCAAAGCTCCGTTTAGTGGACACGGAGAAAGAGTTACTGAACTCTTAGGACTAATACATAGTGATGTATGCGGTCCCATGTCTACGCATGCTAGGAACGGTTCTTCCTACTTCATTACATTCACTGACGATCTCTCTAGATACGGACATGTGTTTCTGATGAAACACAAGTCTGAAGCTTTTGAGAAATTCAGAGAATATAAACACGAAGTGGAAAAATAAACGGGCAAAAGTATTAAGATCCTTCGATCTGATCGAGGAGGAGAATACTTAAGCAATGAGTTCCTAGAATATCTAAAAGAGAATGGGGTTCTCTCTCAGCTTACTCCTCCATATACACCACAGCACAACGGTGTATCGGAGCGGAGGAATCGCACCCTATTAGATATGGTGCGCTCTATGATGAGTACAGCTGAGTTGCCTATTTCCTTCTGGGGGTATGTACTGGAGACAGCAGCATACCTATTGAATCAAGTTCCAACTAAATCTATACCTACCACACCATATGAGATATGGAGTGGGAAGAGACCATGTCTTAAACGAGTTAAGATATGGGGTTGTCTGGCCTATGTCAAAAGGCAAAATCTAGACAAACTCGAGGCACGGTCAGTTCTATGTAAGTTTGTGGGATATCCTAAACATTCTAATGGATATTTTTTCTACCACAGTGAACAACAAAAAGTGTTTATTGCTCAACATGCCACCTTTTTAGAAAATGAATTTCTTGCAAAAGAGATTAGTGGCTCTGAGGTAGAACTGGAAGAAGTTCCAGAAACACAAACTGTAACTGAAGATTTAGTGGAACCAGAAGATTCAGTAGAACCCGACGAACCCCAGCCTCTCCGCCGATCTAGTAGGGTTTCTCGTCCACCTGAGAGATACTACGGTTTTCTCATTGATGGTGGAAGCGAAGATTGCATCATGGAAGATGATGACCCGACTAGTTTCGAGCAGGCCATCACGAGTGGTGACTCTATAAAATGGCTGAATGCAATGCGATCTGAGATGGAATCCATGTACACCAAAAAAAGTATGGATTTTGGAAAATGCTCCTGAAGGGGTAAAACCCATTGGGAGCAAGTGGATTTTTAAAAGGAAATTTGGTGTAGATGGAAAAGTTGAGACTTTCAAAGCTAGACTTGTAGCAAAGGGATTTCGTCAACGACCAGGTGTGGATTATGACGAAACCTTTTCTCCAGTGGCTATGCTTAAGTCCATCCGGATCTTACTTGCCATTGCTGCATACCATGACTACGAAATCTGGCAAATGGATGTTAAGACCGCCTTTCTAAATGGTGATTTAGAAGAGTGCGTGTACATGACTCAGCCAGAGGGCTTAGTAGATAGTGGGAGCAGCGGAAAGGTGTGCAAACTGCTTAAATCCATTTATGGGTTAAAGCAAGTATCGCGGAGTTGGAACATCTGCTTTGATGTTGTGGTCAAAGAGTTTGACTTCATCAAAAATATAGATGAACCTTGTATCTATAAGAAGGTAGCAGAGGGTAAGGTTGTCTTCCTCGTATTGTACGTGCATGATATACTCTTGATAGGAAATGATATTCCTATGCTACAATCAGTCAAGCTCTTCTTATCACAGAGATTCTCAATGAAAGATCTAGGTGATGCCTCCTGCATATTGGGAATCATGATCTATAGAGATAGATATAAAAGGATACTGGGATTGTCCCAATCCAGGTACATTGACACCATACTAAAGAGGTTTAGTATGGAAGAATCCAAGCGTGGGAACCAACCCACGATCTCTGGACTCACTCTCTCCAAAGAGATGTCTCCCAAGACTGATTTGGAGAGAGCTCGCATGCAAGGGATACCCTATGCTTCGGCAGTAGGCTCTATCATGTATGCGATGCTATGTACCAGACCCGATGTAGCATACTCACTAAGTGTAGTGAGTCGGTATCAAGCAGATCCTGGAGAGAGTCACTGGACAGCTGTGAAGAACATTCTCAAGTACTTGCGAACGACTAAGGAGATATTCTTGGTGTATGGTAACGGAGAACTCCAGGTGGAGTCCTTTACCGATTCCAGCTTCCAAAGTGATAAGGACGACTCTAAGTCGCACTCGGGATTTGTCTTTACCCTCAATGGAGGTGCGGTATGTTGGAAGAGTTCCAAACAGGATACCGTTGCAGACTCGACGATGGATGCTGAATACATCGCTGCCAACGATGCTACCAAAGAGGCTGTCTGGATCAAGAAGTTCATTAGTGAACTTGGTGTGCTTCCATCCATTGAGCATCCAATACGTCTGTATTGCGATAACAATGGAGCTGTGGCTTTGGCCAAGGAACCCAGATCCCATCAGAAGTCCAGACATATTCGGAGGCGGTATCACCTGATCAGGGAGATAGTTGATAGCCGGGAGATTGAGGTCAGGAGAGTAGATACGAAGGATAACACTGCGGATCCATTCACGAAGGCTATTCCCCAGATACAGTTTGAGAGATTATTCGGGATGCTAGGTATGAGATACTACAGCAGCTGGCCTTAGTGCAAGTGGGAGATTGTTAGTTATGTATATGCCCTAGAGGCCATTGTTGTACATATTATAATGGATGCTTAGATATATATAGAGATGACTTTCTTGCTCGTCATGATAGTATGCTATTTGGTTTCACTTTATCTTAACATGTTGACTTGTATTGGTTTACTGTTTTTCTCTCACATGTTGATAAAGCCCTTAGGATCTATACTCGACTACTGGGACTATGATGAGATCATACTAGTGGGGCCATGGTAGTCGATGAGTACATCCTATAACTGTTCCTAGTCGAGGGTATATCGAGACAGGGCATCGATACACCAGAGTAGACTAGCGTATACGCATCTTGACCCATATGATGGGCGATGGATGATCCCATATCCATCGGTGTTTGACATCAGAGATGGTGTACGGGTGCTCAGTAGAGACTGGGTACACTGGACGGACTCGCCGAGAACTCCCAGATGGTGATATACCACACGTCAGATGGCAGTTCTCCGGTGACACTGGTACAGGGTAGTCTGTAGACCTGAGATCGTCATAGTGTCTTGTGTGATTCCCACTGTGCTTTGATTTCCACCTTACCACGTCCAAGAGGGCGTGCAAAACGGTGGCTTTTGGGTACAGTCCCGAATCATATGGAGGCATTGAGCGATAAGAGGGGATTCGTCTCTCCCGGTATAGGGATTTGATATTGTGCTGTGTTCGATTGGCTATAACTGGAAGTCCCTGGCCAGGGCTGATATAGAGATTTACTGGTAAGTGTTACTAGTAGTTTCTCGACCCGTTATGCGCCACACATCGACACGACTTATCGGTTACTGGGGTCTGACGTTTACCACCCCTAGACTTGATATGCAACATATTAGACGAACAGACCGGACTGTACGGGAGTGTTACTAATTGGATTCACAGGAGAACGCACAGGCTAGCTTGTTGATCTTCTGATCGTTCAATACCTGGATGGCTGTTATGTTTAGCTGACCGCTTGCAGCTTGTGGGTGTTTGATATGATCATCACCTGCTACCGGCGTATTGACGATTCTTTAGAGTCCTATACAGAGGTTTCTTGGCTCAGGCGAAACGGAGTAGAGGCACATATGTGATATGTGCAGGACCGAGAATAATGCGATATAAGATACCGTATTATATTCTCGCGATATTTAGATATGAACCGGGACATCGGATCAAGTGTTGATTCGATGAATCGGTACATGATATATTAGTCGGTAATATTCGATATAGCCGGATCGTCGGATCAAGTGTTGATTCGATGATTTAATGTATAATAATATATATGATATATTGTATTACATTATCTAATATTGGCTCGCTTTATTATTTCATTTTCTCACTGGATGATACATTGATATATATGCGATATATGTTAATTGTATTATTTTCTTTTGTTGCAAATATATAATATATATGTGATATATATTATTGTGACATGATATGATTTATTATTAAACATGTTTAAGGATGATTAAATGAGGTTAGGGTTTGATTAGGGTTAGTTGCTTCATGCACATTCTAGAAGCTTTTCCTTTTGTCAAGTTTAAGATATTATGGTTGATATTTCTTGGTGACTCATTTCTAAACCTAACCAAACCCTAACTCTAGTTTATTCTCTACAAACTATTAGCCACTCATCCTTGACCATGGTTGATATATCAATCATATACATTTCTTTCTATTCATCACAAAAGGAATTATCATTTCTATTATCATCTCCTTCTCTCTTGATTTTGAGCTCACTTGAAATTCATTTTGTGATGATAAATTATGAGAAAATGATTTAAAAAGAAAGCATAAATACTACTCTCTCATCCTCATCTCATCTAGCCTATGAGATTAGTGTGTTCATCTCTTTAGAATGAGAAAGCTTGAGTTATTGATACTTCGACGTAGATCATCGGAGATTTGGAACACTTCAAGCTAGCATGGATCGTTCGAGTCGTGGAGCCTCTCTTGAGTCCGGGAGATCGTGGATCGCGGCGAAGGGACTTCTACTCGAAGCTTGTGAAGCGAAGGAGCGGACTACAAAGGTTGTAATCCCTCACACTTAGATAAAAAGATGTTATCTTGCATGCTTAACCCTAATAATCTAGCAATGACCCCGGCTTTAGGTTGTTCGGCACGTCTAAATTTTTATCCGGGCATGTTTGATGCCTTATGAACCTTCACAAGAGTGCCTAGGAACCCTACAAACAACTTTCTCCTTCTCCATATGGTCACTTCGTGTCGTGGGTGTTTGTTTTGTGTTCGGTTGCCCGTGGATTGTATACGGAGACTAAGTTATGTTGTCGCCTGTAGGGTGTGGATTAGTCCAAATCCATATCTTTCTTAGATTTGGGTTTGGGAGAGTTTGTGTTTAAGGATACGTTAATCTTATTCGAGGCTAAGATCAACTTAAACGTTTGTTAAGGACACGTTAGTCTAATTTTAGACTAAGATTGACTTAACGGGATCGTTTAGATCCGACAAGAGAGCAATTGGGCTCTGTTGTTTAGTTTAATGACATTGCGATCGATAATTAGTTTAAGGACATTACAGTCCGTCGTTAGTTTTAAGACATCGCGGTCAAGGTTAAGGACATCATAGTTCATGAGTTTAAGGTCCTCACAGTCCGGTGCTAGTTTTAAGACATCACGGTCGAGGTTAAGGACATCATAGTCTGTGGATTTAAGGACTCCACAGTCCGACGTTAGTTTTAAGACATCACGGTCGAGGTTAAGGACATCATAGTCCGTGGATTTAAGGACTCCACAGTCCGATGTTAGTTTTAAGACATCACGGTCGAGATTAAGGACATCATAGTCCATGAGTTTAAGGACCCCATAGTCCGTGAAATGTATGGTTGTCGGGACTCGTCACCTCTTTGAAGACATTGAGGAATTACAAAGACAAATATCAAAGGAGTGAAGAGATGTACCCTTGAACCGAGGTGAGTTGTTTGAAAGAGAAGATGTGCTCAGTTCAATATAGGTTGAGGACTTATGACCAGAATTGGGCTAAGTCCAATTAAAATGTTTTAACATTTTATACTTGTTCTGGCTGTTAAGCCTTTATTTGGGCTCGGCCCTTTTAATTGGGCTCTGACATTTCGTCTGGAATTAGATGCATAACATTTATCAGAACAAGGTATGTTCTGACAGCGCGCCACGTGGCGCATCAAGCGCTTTGCGCCAATTAAAGAGCGCATTGCGCTAGCGCACATAAGGGTGACACGTGTCGCTTAGCGCTAAACGCTAGTTTGTTAGAGCACTGCGCTTTTAAATTTATGAGTGTGCTGCACTAGTTTCTGGGTGCGCCAGTGAGTGACACGTGGCACGCTTGGCGCTAAGCACCAACCCAAGAGCGCAGTGCGCTGTTTTCAGGAGCGCAAAGCGCAGATCTTGACACGTGGCAAGTTATGGCGCTGAGCGCCAGTCCAAGGAGCGCAAGGGCGCAGTTCATGAGTGCAAGGCACTGTCTAATAGCGCAAAGCGCATTTTGATCAATTTTAAGATCAAAGAAAAAATTTATGTTCCTCTTTAAAGGAGGCTTTGCCTCAAGATCCAAGAACAGAAGTTCTTGTTTTGATAAAAGGCTCAGCCTTTATAGATCAAAGATCTGTGAAGTAAAAATACTTCTTTTTATGATTAGATCTTGATCTTTTCTTTTTTCTTTTAATCGAAGACCTTGGTCTTTTTTATAGATCTAAGATCTTTTTAGAAGACGTTTCTTCTTTTTACGAGATGTTTTCATCTCTGTTTTTCAAGAACACGGTTCTTTTTTCTTTACCTTGAATATGAAGAAAAATCTTCTTTTCTTCTTTTGTTAAGAGCTTGCTCTTTTTTGCAGAGGGTTTTTTCTCTCTCTCTTTTTCTGTCTCTAGACTTGAAGTATAGGGGTCTTTATATAGGGCCAATTGATTTGTTAAATCGGTTAAAGAGATCTTTCTCTGATTGATTTGGGGATATTTCTCCACCGTTGGATCTTTGATCCTAGGGCTTCTGTTTTACAAAAGGCAATTTTCTTGTTTTCAACAAGATTGGAAAGATCTTTCCAGAACAGAATTTTAATTCTGATTAATTAATAATTTATTATTATTAGATCTTTTGATCTAATGGTGGGGATTTTAATTCCAGTGCTAGCGCACTTGGCGCTAGCGCACCTGCGTTTGACACGTGGTGCGCAGCGCAGAGCGCAGCGCAGCTGCGCTAGCGCACCCATGCTCGGGGTGTTTGGTATTCATAAAAGACCCTCGTTTTACGAGAAGTACAGATTCCCGAGAATTATGCGGCTGATCGACGCTTCTATCGTGAATCCGCCTCAGCGGGAGGCTAGGGAGTTGCTTCTTCGTCCGCGCACGGTCGGAGTGGGTATATCTTTCACGGACAAGGTCCTGACAATCGGCCAAGAAACTTCCAAGACTGTGCTGGCGTTGCGCGACAATTTCAAGGACGGGGCCTCCGTGTTGAAAGCTCGAGAGATTCTACATCTATACTCTATCAGGCCGGGCTTCCTCGTATTCAGGAAAAATGATGCGGCACTTTTTATGAGATACAACCCCCATCGTTTTTCCTAGCAGCTAAGTTATAATCAGGGGGTCCTACTGGAGGCGTTTTTGGAAGAGACTGCGGTCACCAGAGAGGGAATACGGAGTGCACTGCATCACTTCATGCGGTTAAATACGGGCTCCCACTTCTTCATTAGCGAGCCGAGTTGCATTCCAAGGGCTCTCAACGTATACGGGGCCTGGTATCAACACGCGATGGGTGCTGTCATCAGGGAAGAGAAGCGGCTGCTGCTTGATCGCAAGAGTGCGCCCCCCGCCAGCGACCGCAATGTCCCCTTAAAGCGAAGGACCCCTGTCCCTCCTCCACTAAGAGGAGATGCCGTAGATGAGCCTCCACGTGTGTTAAGCCCCATGCGTAGGTTGCCCCGTGATCCTGTGGACGTGCCATCAGCGCCCCGTGATCCTGTGGATGTGCCATCAGCGCCCCGTGAAGCATAAACGTGGTTTCACCCGAATCTGGCGTGGGTTCGGATATCGGGACCCGCCGTCCCAAAGTGCCGCGAAGCGTAAGCTGATTTTGGCTGCGACCGGAGTTCGCGCGCAGAAGAGGAAGAAGAGGTCGATCCTCTCTGCTGACGTTGTGTTTGGTCAGGAACCTCATGCTCCTTATAGCAAGGGCTTGAGTGAATATGGGACCAACGATGGCCTATTTATGCCGCCAGACGACACTGATCTGGCAGCCGCCATCGCAGCTTCCGAGCGATTGGCAAGGCGCGACGAATGGTTAGCTAAACTTGCACAATCAGGTTATCACTAGTTGTATTTTTTCGTCATTGCATCATACCTCTATCATTGTTTTTGACTAACGCTTTTCCTTCTTTAATACTTTTTTAATAGGCATTTCTACCGAAGAAGCCCTCGCTGCTTCTCTCAAGACTTTCGAGGAGGAGGAACGATTCAGAGCATCCTTAGGCCTTGGTACATTTCGGTTCGCTATGTTTCTGCTTCCATTTCTTATGAGTAATCTGACCCTCTCTTTGCCTTATCGCACGGACCGCAAGACCTACCTCGCAAGCCGATACGGAAATTCTCCCCGGGCCAGCTACTGAAGTCCCGGTCTCTTTGGGATTGCCACAAGAGGCCCTACTTAAAAAACTGATGATTGACGCCTTGACGGATCTGGAGGTAACCCTGAACGCGGACGACGATGCCTTGCTGAAGGATGCCTCTAAAAGGTCCGTTGTGACGGCCCGGGAGGAAAAGAAGCGCTTGAGGCGCGCAGCAAGGGAGCGTAGTGCCGCTTTGGCCGCGGGAGCAGGTTCAAGCGCCATTACTCCCGCTGCTATTCCTTCAGAGGAGCTCCCGGTCGCCTTGTCTACTGCTCATAGACGGGCGGCACGTGCAGCTCGGGAAGCCAATGGTAAATCGATCCCAGGTAATGTGTTTTGAGGCTTCGTTGTCAAAGCTTTAAACTATCAATTCTTATATATCTTGTCCGGCAGGGCCGAGCCTTACCGAAGGAGTGGTGGCGACCGTTGAGCCTGAGGGGGTGGTGGAGGAGGTAGCTGCTGAACCTGAGGCGACGGTAGGCGATGTAACCACAGTTGCCGGGCCCGAGATGGTGGCTGACGAGACAGTCACGGCTGCTATGCCCGTGATATCTACCACTACCGAGCCTGAGGCGGCGGCGGGTGAGACGGCTACCATGGCCGAGCCTAAGGCAGTAGTGGACGAAACGGCTGCTACGGAAAAGCCTAAGGTAGCGGTGGACGAGACGGTTGCGACTACTGAGCCTGAGTTGGTAGCGGGCGAAATGGGTACGATCGCCGGGCACGAGATGGCCGCTCTTTCTCAAGAGTCGGGCACCGCTCCGATCATCGCTCTCCCTGCCTACAGTTCCTTATCGTCTCCCGGTGTCGCGAGCTTGACGACGGCTCCTGTGGAGTCAGGGGATGAGGCGACGGGAGGTGCGACCACCCCAATGGAGGAAGGAGACGCCACCGTTGTATCAAGTGACGCTCTCGTCATGGCTCTGGCTGGCGACTCATCAGGTAAATTTTGGGTCACCGCCCTTCTTCTTTTTCTTTATTCTGCAGTCTTTCCTAATAAGGTTTATCCTGTTTCTAATGCAGGTACGGCTAATGCTGATGTCGCGCTACTCGAGACAGCATTGTCAGTTACCGCCTTGACGGTGACCACCTCTCTGCCTTCTCTCGTACCGTCGCAGATGCTGGAAGGTATGGATTTGTGACCCATCAGTCTTGTCTCTCGGCTGTATAATTTATGTACCGACGTTGCATTATTGTGTCTTTGTAGGAGTCCTTTTTGACCACCTGTACCAGGTGCTGCTCCCATACTTCTCCTTCTTGTCCGAGATTAGTCCGCCTGCTGGTGTCGGTGAGTATTTTCTCTAAACGACGTCCTCTTCTTTAACGGGCAGTCGCATTATTGCTAACTCTTCTTTATATTGCTTGTAGCCTTACGAATCGAAGGAGGGGACGGGGCTGTCGTTGCGCCACCAGTACTCCCAGCTCTGCCCCCTGCTGCAGCCGGTATAGTAGACTCTACTTTTTGCTTGTTTTCTTTATTTCCTGGGTAGACATCTGATTATGATCTATTTTGCAGCAATCACATCGACTCCAACCCCGTTCGAGTCTCGTATTATAATGCCGACAGGATCTTTTTCCAGGCGTCCATCATCCAAAGGTGCTGTGACCAGTCTACGCATGCTGAGTGAGTATATTGAGGAGTTTGACACAGAGACTCCCACATCTGCTGCGGATTTTGCCGTAGAGGTTAACCCTATGCTGGCGACGCTCATGAACTTTCATGGTGAGGGCGTCGTTGAGTTTTGGGTTAATCGTTGCAGGGAGATCGAGGCTTGCTTGCATGAGCTTGAGCTTAAGCATCCCGCACATGAGATTTTGGCTATGAGCACTCAACGGGCGGCATGGATCGAGCAGAGCGCTTCTTACTTACGCCATCTTGAACAAGAAGTGGATTTAAAGAGAAGGGAATGTAAAGAAACTTCAAGCGAGTCTGCTCGACTGCATGCTGAGGTCGACGCGAATGCTGCCCAGTTGAAAGTTATCTTCGAAGGCCTTCTGCAATGTATCTCTAATGGGTTAACATTGAGGCAGAAGCTCGATGTCGTTGAGCGTGATGCACAAGATCGTGAAGCAGCTCAGCGAGCCATCGAGGAACAACTCTCGTCTTACTTGCAGCAGTGAGCCCAGGTCGAAGCAGAGTTGGCCGCGACAGCTGATCAGGAAGAGGGGCTGAGGGAAGTGCGCGAGCGGCTGATTGGATTATTGAAAGCGTTTTCCTCTCAATAAAAATTTTGTACCATTTGTAATTTTGAATAAAATGTATTTGTTCTTTTATTCTTTCATATGATGTATTTTGTACCCAATCGAATTCATGAATAAAAGATACACGTTCTTCGTAATGTCTTATGTCATTTCTCTGCTTTCTTCTTTCTTGCTGTGTTGTTTGCCATGTGACTTTAGCAAGTGCGGTCTGTAGATAGCGTATAGCTGTCAGTCTTAGGCTCATTGTAGAGTAGCGATGGCTTAGAAAATAGGGTTAGGATCTGACACCTAAGACTTTTTAACTTTATGAGTCGTGAGGGTCTCATAAAGAATTTTCTCGCTACCGGTCGAGAGGATCTCGTAGGTGTAATTTCTCCTTAGGAATCGTGGGGACTCCTAAGTGTGTTTTCTATTGAAAGTCGTAAGGATCTTGTTTCCTGATTTAGAATCAGAAAATCTTATGGAAAAGGCTTCAGAAAAGGGTCACGTGCTTACACGTGACCATCAGTCACGTGTTGGCACATGATATCCAAAAGCATTGGCAAGGCAAATTCAGCTTCCCGACTACATCAAAGAAAAGGGTTTCAGAAAGGGTCACGTGCTCCCACGTGACCTGGGTCACGTGTTGGCACGTGACAATTAAAAACGACTTCAAGGACAAACCGGTTCCCTGATCAAATCAAGGAAAAGGCTTCAGAAGAGGTCACGTGTTGGCACGTGATAATCAAAAGCAGCAGATTTGTTCTCCGGTTAAACCAAGAAAAAGGCTCCAGACGAGGATCACGTGCTCACACGTGACCAGGGGTCACGTGGTGGCACGTGATGGTTAAGCAGCGACCAGAAAGCAGAGCGCAAAAAGAAAGAAGAGGGCTCGTTCCAAGGGGGGTCACGTGCCCACACATGACCAAGGGTCACGTGGCCACACGTGACCGACTTCAAAGCCCATTTGTTAACAGAATTAAATTCTGAGAAAAGACCTCTCAAATCTTTCCAAAATTAACCGATTGAATTAAAGATTTAAAGGTGATTAAATATCATCTATCTATGGGGAAATCTCGAATTTGGAAAGATTTCCCCGTAAAATCTAACCAAAATAACAGAGGAGAATCTCTGGATTTAAAATCCAATGGTGAATAAAATTCACCTAATAATCCAAAGGTCCAAAACGAGTGGTGAATACAAATAAAATCTCCCAATGAAAGATTCATCAAAAACTAATTGACTCGGCTGCTTCTCCTATAAATAGGAGCCAAGAGACACAAAAAAAAAAGATATATGCAGAGGGAAGAAAAGAGAGAGAGCCTTGATACTTTAGAGGAATTTGGATCTTCTGCAAAAGAAAACCCTAGGTAAGAAAGGGAAGGTTTCATTGAAAGAAAAGAGTATTTAATTCTCAACAGAGTTTAACTCTGATATAAAACAGAAGGACATATTTCTTCTCTCTTTGATGGAGGATCTGTAAAGTGCACATCTCCCCTTGAGTTGAGAATTTAATTCTCAATGGGTTGAGATCCTGCCATGCAGATCCAAAGCATAGAGAGGGAATGGAAGCACGAGAATTTAATTCTCACAGAACTATAGGAATTTAATTTCTTCAAAATAAAATTAGGGTTTGACCCTGTGTTATGGGAATTTAATTCCTTCAGAATGAAAAGAATCAGGGTTTAACCCTAGAATTTAATTCCCTTAATCTTATTCCCCAGAATAATTCTCTAACAGAGAGTGGGGGTTTAATTCCTTAAAGCTTTTATTAGGGTTTAACCCTATTCAGTTCTTCACATATATGAGGAATTTAATTCCTACAGAAAATTCAGAGTTCAACTCTTCAAAAGGAACTAGAAATTTAATTCCTCTGAAATTATTGTCAGGGTTCAACCCTATGAGGAATTTAATTCCTGAAAGGGATTAACAGATCTTCTAAACAACTACAGAAAAGCAGGGTCACGTGTCACCACGTGACCCCCCTAAAGGATCTACAGAAAGCCCTTTGAGGTAGTGCCTCACGTGACCCACGTGACCCTTGGCAGAGGCTTTAACATACTCCATTCAAACACCCGTCACGTGATGACACGTGATGCTCCAAAAGATGCGATCTTCTCAGCAGAACAAACGAAGGGAGGGTGCCCTCACGTGCTACCACGTGACCCCTCTTGCCTCAGCGTCTAACGCTAAATTGGAACCCCTGAATTCAGTGTTAAAACGTTGTTTGGCCTTAGTGTTCAACACTAAGCAAAGAACTTTATTTGCAGTGTTCAACACTGATTACCTTAGTGTTCAACACTAATTTGGGATTTCTGTTGCCAGTGTTTAACACTGGTCTGTTTTAGTGTTTAACACTAATTTGAAGGCCTTGTTGCTGGTGTTTGATACCAACTATCTTCTAGTGTTAAACACTGACTTATCAATCTCATTCTCAGTGTTCAACACTGATTGGTCTTTAGTGTTTAACACCAGGCATTGGCCCAATTGGCTAAATGGCTAGAGGCAAAGCCTCTCCTTCAAGGGACCAACAGGAGGGCCGATGTCCCAGACATGATTGGACTTAGCCCAAGCCGGCCATAAGTCCTCAATTCGTAATTAACTGGGCTAATGGGCTCATAACATAATTAATTGGTCTTGATCCCAAATTGGGCCAAAGACTATTTAATCCACTCCGGTTCCAGGGTACATCTCTTCATTCCTTTGATACTTGGCGTTGTAATCCCTCAACGTCTTTAAAGAGGTGACGGGTCCCGATGACCACACATTGATATGGACTGTGGGGTCCTTAAACCCATGGACTACGATGTCCTTAACCTTGACCGAGATGTCTTAAAACTAACAATGGACTGTGGGGTCCTTAGACCCATGGACTACGACGTCCTTAACCTTGACCGAAATGTCTTAAAACTAACAATGGACTGTGGGGTCCTTAAACCCATGGACTACGACGTCCTTAACCTTGACCAAGATGTCTTAAAACTAACAATGGACCGCAATGTCCTTAAACTACCCATGGACCGCAATGTCCTTAAACTAGCGATGGACCACTATGTCCCTAAACTGGAACGATAGAGCCCAAACGCTCTTTTGTTGGATCTAAACGATCCCGTTTAAGTTGATCTTAGCCTTAAATATGGCTAACGTATCCTTAAACCTTTCAAACAGGCTTTAGTCCCAAACTGGACTATAGATCCCCCCAATTAACTCTGGTTCAAGGGTACATCTCTGAACTCCTCTGACATCTGTCGTTGTAATCCTTCAACGTCGTCAGAGAGGCGACGGGTCCCGACGGCCATACATTAAATGGACCACTATGTCCCTAAACTGGAACAATGGAGCCCAAATGCTCTTTTGTCGGATCTAAACGATCCCGTTAAGTTGATCTTAGTCTCAGGTTAGACTAACGTATCCTTAATAAACGTTTGAGTTGATCTTGGCCTCAAATATGGCTAACGTATCCTCAAACCAAACCCCCAAACCCAAATCTAAGATAATACGGATTTGGACTAGTCCACGCCCTACGGGCGACGACATAACTCGGTCTCCGTAAACAATCCACGGGCAACAAAACATAAAATAAACACACACGACACGAAGTGACCATCTGGAGAAGGAGAAAGTTGTTACCGCGACGCGGTAGCGTAATTAACTGCAGGGGCTTGCGCCTGCAGGGAAGAGCGTCCCCACAATCAAAAAAACCCTCAAGCGAGGGGGAATCTGACGAAGTCTGCTACATCGGACGCATCCGTTCAGACCTTCGATACATGGTGCCATAAATCAACTTGGCATCTTCGGAGAGGTGGACGGATAGCACCAATTAGCATCTGCCCCGAATCTCAGGTGAGACGTCCCACGTCTCGGCCGCCATTCGGAGGGAAACAGATTCTGGCACGCCCGGTAGGACCTTTTCCTCTTTCCACTCCACACTTCATGTGTCGTGATTCGCGAACCAATCGCGGTTCGCTAATGGTTGCCTTTGGGTTTTGAGATACTAAGACTTGGCGTCTTGCTCATTGCAGAAAGCAAAGGATCGATGGCTTCTACTTCTGCGAAATGCTCCAACTGCTCGGACTGCAATTGCGACCAACGCTCTGCCTCGCCAGAAGGTATAGCCTACGGACCCCAAGCTGCTTCGTTATTCACAATACCGGTGGACTAGGTGACTCAGGCCACTACCGGATTGTTCTTTGGGACTATGCTCCCACCGACAAGCTTCACGGCGCCGGTGCTGACAAAGAAAGCTTCCAAGAAGTCGGTCTTTGATCGTTTTACCCCTGCTGCGGCTCCTCTCAACGGGTCGCCCAACATCAACGCCTCGGTCTTCTATAGATTGGGCCAGAAATCCTGTGGACCCATCATGGGGCCTACAATCCCAAAGAAGGCTGCTTCTAAGAAAGTGACCGGTCCTGCTCCCGAAATCGCCAGGGCGGCTTCCCCGGCCAAAAAGTCGGTCCTTACAAGATTGACGGCCCCAGCTCCCGCTCCTGCTACCCAAAGGACATCGGTCTTTGACAGGCTAACACCAGCAGCGACCCCCCACCTACACAGGGGGCAAGACGAAGCCATTCTCACCGCTGAACCAACGCCGTCCGCTCGACACGCTCGACGTCGCCATTGGCGCCGAGTAAGGAAGGCTGGAGGCAACTCCCCCTCTGGGCTAACTCCATCATCCCCGATGGCAGAAGTTAATGCTGCTGTTCCAACGGGGAACAGCTTCGAGATGCTAAATAAGGTGCGAAGGAATTCTCCTACTGCGGTGCTAAAGAGGTCTCCTCCCCCACTAAAAAAGGTTATGGAAATAAAGTCAGAACAGCCCTGATCCCCTCAACGGCTGTCTTCCAAAATCTATAAGGTTTGGCGGCATGCCCGAGATTCGATGATCGATCCAAACTTCTCCCGCCAGCACAAGAAGCTGAAAATCCAATCGGAAGCCGGTCACCAGGCTAAACCACGAAAGGCTGTTTGGACGCCCACCTCAACGGCCCCCTCAACCTCCACTGCTCATAAAAGGAGGAAGCCAGAGAAGATCCCCTATCCTGCAACGACAGCTAAAAGCACTGAGCCCAGATGCCCTAAGTCTGGGGGCATGATGGTCCACACCGTATACATGGTGTCAGGAAAAGAAGACAGCCGTGCGTCTACAGGTCATAGACCGCTCACACGGTCGGTGACTAAAACTCAGGAGCAACAGCAAAAGCTCCAGGAAATGATGAATGCTATGGCCGCACTTACCGGGCCAAAAGAAAACCCAGAAACGTCTTCGGACGAACACCAGGAGGAAGAAACCGACGCCGAATTCCTTCGCCGAATATGGTAGAAGAAGGACAAAGAGGCTGCTGAACAAGCAGCCAACATACAGCGTATGGGCCTCCTCTTCCAAGATATGATATGAATGATGATCCAACAGGATCCACCCGCTGAGGATCCTCCGATCGTCCTTGAAGACGACAGGGGAGAAACGTCAAATCCACCACCGGCCCTCTCAACGGCCAAGGAGGAGACAATCTCTAAGGCTGACTTGGTCGACTATATAGCCCAGCAAATCCGGGTTCATCATGCGACTGAGGCAGCTGGTCAAGTCATAAAAACGGGGCGGCCATATCCAAGCTGGTACGACCAAATCAAGTACCCTCCGGGTTACACAATTCCCAAGTTCCATGTTTACAAGGGGACCGGCAATCCCCACCAATATGTCGCCCAGTTCAGGGCCCTTTGCGGTAACACCGGTGGAGATGATAAACTGTTGCTTCGCCAGTTCGTGGGCATCTTATCAGAAACAACGTTCGAATGGTATTCGAAACTCCCGAACGATTCTATCAAGACGTTCGCTGAAATGGAGTTGCCATTCACTCAGCGATTCACAAGCGCCAGCGAACGCACTCCAATAACGGCACTGATTAACGCCAGGGTAAAACTAGGCAAAACTTGGGTCCAGTATGCTATACGATGGCGGAATATGTGGTCGAAATGCGAGCAACGCATTGAGGAAGCGCCCGCGGTGGGCATGTTCGTGGGAACCCTAGACACTCACGCAACTATCTCCCAGTTTATGATGTTCTTTAAGCCAACCACATTCCAGGCTTTAATCGACGAGTTGGCTCAGATGGACCAAATGGGTCATAGACCGTCTCCCCCGAAGCCAGAACCTCGGAATGACAAGGGTAAAGGAAAGGCCACCTTCATCGCGAATGCCCAGCAGCAACCCAATGCCCCAAAGCTGACGGATCAACTGGAAGAATGACGCCGGTATTATAATGAGAAGATGAAGTGTCCCTACTCGTTCCCACGGGACAAGACGAAACGGCTATTCGAGCTGGCAGTACGCAACAGACTTATAAACCTGCCAAATCCAAGGCGACCGCCACAACCCACAGAGGTGAACAACCCCAACTATTGCCCTTACCATCAAACGGTAAGCCATCCGATTGAGGATTGCTTCGTCTTCAAAGGATGGATTGAAGATCAATACCTCCAGGGAAAGTTTGCGCTGTCTGAAAAGTGGAAGGTGAACCCGCCACAGCCGCATACTCCTAAGAAGACGGACGCACCGGGGGCGACTTGTTCCTTTATTGAAGAAGCTCCATGGGAAATCGTGCTATCAGCTAAAACCAAAAGGATGCTGAGTGACCTTCGTGCGTGCCCAGCAGTTGAATGGAAGAACCCGCTTGAACCTCAAATCATCGAAGGGATGTTGAAGCCGCGCCCAACTACAAAGATTCGTGGTGATGGCCCAAGTACTCACACCCAACCGTCAAAATCTTCGAAGAAAAAGAAGAGGAAATCCAAAAAGCCCGTGAAGTCTGGAAACAAGCGCACGGATTTGCAGAAACAGATTGACGCGCTGGAGGAGTACAATCAAAAGGCACGGACTCCCGTCACACTGCAAGAGTTCCTCAACCACGTCTTTCAGAAGGAAGATGAGGAAGAGAGCTCATCGGATGAATCCGAGGGATATGTGGCGAGTTGTCATGTGATTTCCCACTCGGAAGATGAGAAAACTCCTGGCACCGAGAAACTGGGGCACACCCTGAGCCAGGACTTGTGTGGCCAACAGATGAAATGATCAACGCCTTTCTAGACGAGATTCGTCTAAAGAGTAAAGCGGATCAGGAGCGTGAGATGGCCGCATCGGAAGGAGCCAAATGCAGACGACTGAACGAAAGAGTTGAAGTACTCCCGCCAGATCGAAAAGCATCCGAGGCAGACAAAAAGATATTCAAGACGAGAAAAAGATTTGCCAAAGCCATGTCAATGGGAATGAAGTTACCACCCTCGGAAGAAAACACGCTCAATGGGGTGGAGAGGCACCCTGATTATTGCGCATATCATCGAAAAATTTCACACCCCACGGAGGAGTGCGACGCCTTTAAGATATGGTGGCAAGGATATGTTGCTCATCGGCAACATTTTAAGCGCATGAAACGCAAGACTCGTCGGGAACGAAGGAGTACTGCCGACGGGCACAACAGAACTATTGGCAGCTGTTACATGGTTAACGTTGGAGGGTCACAAGTTCTCACCTTTGGGAGCGACTCCGATGAAGAAATGGCTCTGGGCCCTCTCTTTAAAGAATCCGTTTTAGGGAAAGAGGAGAAATCGGAGGCCTGCGAGAACATTCAGTTGCGCAATCGCACACTCCCAGAAAAGAATCTCGGGCCCGCGAGTAGAAAAGATAAGGGAAAGGAAAAGGTCACAGAAGATATCACTTTAGATGACCAAGTCATGAAAGAGCTGGCTGCCAAAGACCCTCCTAGGAAGGGTAAGGTGGACTATAACATTTTAGCGCACCTAAGGAAGCTACCTTCTCAGCTTAGCATTCTCGATGCCCTCCTATTATCAAAAGAAGCGCGAGACTCACTAATTAAGGCGTTACACGAACCTGAGCAATTCCAAGCCTTCCTCGCCACTAAAAGGATGAAGGATGAATTGGAGGAAGTGCATACGGCCGACATCACTTTCGGTGACAAAGACCTCCTTCTCGGGACGTGCGACTACAACCGTCCCCTATATGTCTCTGGATACTGCCATGATATCAAGATAGGCAAGATCTAGGTGGATAATGGATCCTCCGTCAATCTCCTTAATGTTCGGGTGTTGAAGGAAATCTGCATGAGTGTGCAACACCTCGCTCGTGACAAAATTACTATCTCCGGTTTCGATTCACAATCGTCACGGACTCTCGGATCCGTGATACTAACATTACGCTTTGGACTCCTCGTCACAAACATCAAATTCCATGTCATTGACGCCAAGACCTGCTACAACGCCTTGCTCGGTCGTCCTTGGCTACACGAGTACAACATCATCCCTTCTACACAACATCAGTGTATGAAGTACTTTAAGGATGGTTTCGAGTATACCGTAAGAGGTGAGTTGAACCTATTTTCCGTGAACGAAGTCTGCAAATACGAAGATGCGAAGTACTTTTTGCCAGATTTCGAGGATACAGAAAGGTGTCGCAACCCAGAGAACAAAGCCGTCGCCACCATCCCTGTTATCGGGAGCGATACCGAAGAAGAAGAAGAGATAGTTTATGCCGGGCCATCTCAACGCAACAACCCGGGGACGTCCGCCCCCATGTTGGTCTTCGGAAGTGACTCGGAAGATGAGGTTAATGCCGTGTTCTCCAATCGGCTGTCAATACAAGCACCCCCTAGCGATGATCAGAGTTTGCAAATCACCATGGTGCCGCGGGAACACTACAAGGATCTCGACACACTTCAAGCTCACAATGTGCAGGACCTGCAAACATTTTACGTCCCTCCCAGGCAAAGGGGTGAGAAGTTAATCCTATTCTACCGATCCTCAGAGTCGAAAATAGAGAAAGAGATCTGGCATGGCACGGATGTTACACTCGACAGGCTCCAACCTATCCGTTTGCCCATATACTACACAAATGGACTAAAGAGGCTATTGAAGCGCCAAAGAGTACCCTTAAAATAGACTGTTCGATAAGCTCGGTTCTACAACAGGATTTGGGATGTCCCTGGGACCCAACGCAAATTGCCCAACGGGAAAATGGAAACACATGGGCTTGAATACGCGAGAACCGGAAAACGGGAACGGGCCCACAGTAGCTACGCCATATATACTTTTGATGAAGAAGAGGACGCCCCGTCAGGAAATGCCAACCCCTCATCAAAACTAGATCCCACGATTGAAATGCCGAGTCCATCGTTTGAAGAACGAATGGACAAGCCTATCAGGAAAGTGGGTCAAAAAGCTTGGGAAGACCACAACCGCGAGATGGCCATCTACGAGAAGGCCAGGACGCAATGTCTATTTCAACAGGCTGCAAAAGACAAAGATGCTCATCCTTGTCAACCTGTTGTACAAAAGGCCCGACGCAGAGACGGAAATAAATCAAGAAGCGGAAAGAGAAGCCGACAACAACGACGCAGGATTAGAGAGTTACGTGATCGGGTATTGCGCGGCTCGGATTTGTCCCTCATGAAGAAGATGAGTTGAGCGTACTCCTTCCCCCGAGACAAGACGGAGAAGTTACTCGAGCTCGCTATAAAACATCAAATGATCGCGCTTCCAGAGTCTAAGCACCCTAAGCAAGCTAACAGGGCTTCTCATCTGAGCTATTGCTCTTATCACCAAGCCATAGGACATCCTACCGAAGACTGCTTCACCTTCAAGAACTGGGTCGAGGACCAGTACCAACAGGGCAGATTCGCTTTATCCGACGGCTGGAGGGTAACGCCGCCACAAAAGCACGAACCCAAAGCCGCAAAAGCAGAACCAGATCCACCTCAGTCCTGGAAGCGGATTCGCACCTGTTATACGATTACGATATTAAAAGAAGAGCCCGAGAACATGGATGACCTTCCCTGGTGCTTTGAGAACAGCGATGATGAGGTGGTCTCAGAATTTCCGCCAGCTCCAAAAGAACTGGAAGACGGCATACATACTACTGCAGATAACCTCAAGAAAATTGAGTTGGGATCGGCAGATGACCCGCGACCGACATTTGTCAGCGAGCTGCTATCTGAAGAAAGGGTGACTGCATTAAAGAACGTGCTTCTATAGCATAAAGACTGCTTCGCGTGGAACTACTCCGAGATGCCAGGATTAGATCCGGAGATTGCTGTGCATAAATTAGCAATATCCCCAGATATCAAGCCAGTCAAGCAGGCGCCAAGAAGGATGCGACTCGAGCTTGAAATGAGCATCAACGCCGAAGTCAAGAAGCTGATCGATTCTGGATTTATCCAAGAAGTCCAGTATCCCGACTGGATCGCCAATATCGTCCCGGTAATGAAGAAGAATGGGACGGTACGCATATGCGTGGATTTCATGGATCTCAATAAAGCCTGTCCAAAGGACGATTTCCCAGTACCAGTAACCGAGCTAATGATAGATAACACGTCCACTCACGAGGTTTTCTTCTTTATGGACGGTTCGTCAGGATACAATCAGATAAAGATGCATCCCGAAGACCAGAAGCATACCGCTTTCCGGACCCCTTTGGGTATATTCTGCTACAGGGTTATGCCCTTTGGTCTAAAGAACTCCGGCGCTACCTATCAAAGGGCCATGACAAAAATCTTCGACGACCTCATACATGACATCGCCGAGTGCTATATCGATGACCTTGTAGTAAAGAGCATGTCATACGAAGAGCATTTAAAGCATCTGGAGACTGTATTTCAACGCCTTCGGCAATATAATTTGAAGATGAATCCCCTCAAATGCGCGTTTGGAGTCTCCTCGGGTAAATTCCTGGGATTCATCATCCGACATCGAGTTATCGAAATAGATCCATCTAAGATCAAGGCGATCATGGAAATGCCTCCGCCAAGAACCCTCAAACAGTTGCGGTCTCTCCAAGGGAAGCTCGCATACATCCGGCGATTTATCGCCAATCTTTCAGGCAAATGCCGTCCTTACAGCCACCTGATGAAGAAGGGAACTCCATTCGTTTGGGATCACAAATGCCTAGGTGCACTAGACGAGATCAAGCAGTACCTGCAGAACCCTCCGGTGTTGGCTGCGCCGGTCAAGGGAAAACCCCTCATTCTTTATACAACCGCCCTCGAAGGTTCCTTAGGCGCATTATAGGCACAAGAGAACGATCAAGGGAAAGAGATAGCACTCTACTACTTAAGTCGAGTTCTGCTGGGGGAAGAAAACAACTACTCTCCCATTTAAAAACACTGCTTGGCGTTAATCTTCGCGATAACAAAACTCAGGCACTATGCGTTGGCGCACGAAGTCCGTCTCATCTCAAAGGTGGACCCTCTTAAATATTTGATGTCGAAGGCTATACTGACGGGTCGACTCGCTAAATAGGCTCTACTCTTGATGGAGTTCTCAATAACGTATCGACCTCTTAAGGCAGTGAAAGGCCAGGCCATTGCCGACTTCCTCGCTGAGCATCCAGTACCTGCCGGTTCTCCTCTGAACTGCGATTTGCCGGACGAACATGCATTCGACGCGATCGGCGGTGGTGATACCCGATGGGAACTCTATTTTGACGGGGCATCTTCCATGAAGAAGCGCAAACAATGTACCCCCATAATCAAATCGGGAGTAGGCCTCATCTTCGTAACCCCACAAGGAGGGATAATGCGCTTTTCTTTCTCCTTAACGGAATCGAGGACGAACAATGAAGCCGAATACGAAGCTTTGATAGCGGGCCTCGAGATCGCCATTAACATGGGAATTGAAGACCTCTCTATATACGGGGATTCTCAATTGGTTGTTAGTCAAGTAAATGGTGACTACCAAACGTGCAAACCGGAGTTGGTGAAATACGGAGAAAAGGTGCAACAACTATTGAACCAAATTCCCTCCTACACTTTGGAAAGTATACCACGTGCTGAAAATAGCAAAGCAGACGCGTTAGCTAAGCTCGCTAAAGAACTGGCTGACGAGAACCTCGATGACGTCAGAATCGTGGTACAAAGCCGTCGAGTGCTCGCCCCAGCAGAAATATCTCCGGAATTATACGAAGAAAAGGGGGCGACTGAGCAGACAACTCTACAAATAAAAGACCATGAGAAGGCCGAGGACTGGAGGGAAGTCTTCATAGACTACTTTAAGTCCCACCGAATGCTCGAAGAAGCGTCCTCAAGACATCAGCTCATGAAACGAGCTCTATTTTTCGCTTTCGTCAATGACACTCTATACAAAAGATCGTTTGATTCTCTGTGGCTGAGATGCTTAGGACCCGACGAAGCAGAAAGAGTCGTTCAGGAAGTTCACGACGGACTCTGCAGTTCTCACCAAGCAGGCCCGAAAATGAAATTGAAGATCAAACGGATGGGTTATTATTGGCCCACGATGGTCCAAGACTGCCTCGAGTATGCGAAGCAATGCCACTCGTGCCAGATTCATGGAGACTTTATCCACCAACATCCGAATCCACTACACCCAACGGTGGCTAGCTGGCCATTCGAAATGTGGGGGACTGACATAGTCGGCTCCATCGAGCCAGCATCGTCCCGGGGACATCGTTTCATCCTGGCGACAACTGATTACTTCTCCAAATGGGCAGAAGCAGTACCGCTGAGGGAAGTGAAGACGGAGAATATCCTCCACTTCTTCAAGACGCACGTCATCTATCGGTCTGGAACCCCACGGCGGATTATCTCCGATAATGGGCCAGCCTACAGAAGCCATAAGATTAGCCGCTTCGCGCAGCAGCACAATATAGACTGGAGATATTCTTCAGTTTACAATCCGCGAGCTAACGGTCTGGCCGAGGCCTTCAATAAGACCTTGACAAAGATCATAAAAAAGACGGTGTCCCGAAATAAGAAGGACTGGCATGAGAGACTGCAAGAGGCTCTTTGGGCATATCGAACTACGTGCAAGACGGCCACGAACACAACGCCGTACGCGTTGGTATTTAGGACGGAAGCAGTGCTCCCTCTCGAGATAGAGTTACCCTCTCTACGAGTGGCAGTCCACTACGAGCTGACGGACGAAGAAAATGCTCACCTTCGGCTTGAGGAGCTCGATGCCCTCGACGAAACCCGGCTCATAGCGCAACAAAATCTGGAAGCTTATAAAGCAAAGATGACGCGCTCATATGAAAGATTGACCCGACCGAGGACATTCCGCCAAGGCGAACTCGTGTTAGTGGTCAAAAGGCCTATGATCCCCAATCGAGCCAAGCGGGGAAAATTCGAGCCAAACTATGAAGACCCGTACATCATAGATAAGGTCTACCAGGGTGGGGCCTATCTACTCATGGACATGCACGGTGAAAGGACTTTCAGGCCAATAAACAGTCGCTTCCTAAAGAGATACTATGCTTAATGAGCCACGGCCTAGGTCAATGATAGATGACGACGACTATGTCCGCTCGCTATCTTCCTAAGCTCGAGCTTTATAAGCAGTAGCCGGCCTTCTCCATGTCGGACCGAAATGTCCTTAAACTAACGACCGACCGAAATGTCCTTAAACTAACGACGGACCGAAACGTCCTTAAACTATCGACGGACCGACACGTCCTTAAACTAACGACGGACCGAAATGTCCTTAAACTAACGACGGACCGAAATGTCCCTAAACTACTACCGCAGCATCCTTAGGCTGACAAAAAAAAAGGGAGAAAAAGAAAAATATTTAAAAAAAATGATAAAAAAAAACGGTATGTCCATAAGCAAAATGGGCACGGATGAAAACCCGAAAGGGCTCCGTGAGTAAAAACAGCAGGGCTACCGGCGGGTGTTCGTGAAAACCCGAAAGGGCGCGACCTTGTAAAAAAAAAAGAGAAAAAGAATAAAAAAACGGTATGTCCATAAGCAAAATGGACACGGATGAAAACCCGAAAGGGCTCCGTGAGTAAAAACAGCAGGACTACCGGCGAGTGTTTGTGAAAACCCGAAAGGGCGCAACCTCGCTGAAAGACACGTACAGGGTCCTCTCGACCTTGTAAGGAGAAACCACCCGCGTGAGATCCTTACGACTTACAATGGAGCAACACACTTAGGGACCCTCACGATTCCTAAGGAGAAAATACACTTGCGAGATCCTTACGACTCGTAAGGAGAATTCTCTTATGGGACCCTCATGGCTCATGAGATTTGAAAGTCTTAAGTTACAGAAACCTAAATCTGTTCTTAAGCAAATCCCCCAAAACCTTGGATACTGCCCTACAAGAGGCTCAATACTGGCCCTTGTATACAATCCACGGGCGCGAATAAACATTTCCCCAGCAAAGTCACACCTGTGACTAGGGATATGTCCATATAATGAGCAACCCTTGTAGGTCCTCTTGACCCATAAGGAGAAAACCCTCTTGTAGGATCCTTACGACTTACAGAGGAACATACACTTAGGGATCCTCACGATTCCTAGGGAAAAAATACACCTACGAGATCCTCACGACTTGTAGGGAGAAATACCTTGGTGAGACCCTTACGGCTCATGAAGTCAAAAGCCTTGGTCGACAGGACCCTTAACCCTGTTTGCTAAGCCACCTTTGTTCAACATCGACAGAGGAAAATGATGATTCGCTCCTGGCAATATTCCAGTTGTAGCGGTGCTGATGTTGAAATCGGTGTCTAAAATCCAAGCTTGCGGCGAAAAAGCTAGCAAGCCACGCATGCATATGAAATAGCCGAAATGATGGGGCAACTTGCAATAAAAAGCAGCAAGTAAAAATGTATGCATGAAAAATAGCCGAAATGATGGGGCAACTCGCAATAAAAAGCAGCGAGTAGAAAATAAATAAATAGCCGAAATGATGGGCACCGCGAAAAATAGCCGAAATGATGGGGCAATCGCGACCTTCGCGATATAAAAGCTGAAATGATAGAGCATCGCGGAAAAAGAAATAAAATAAAAATAAAATTTATGCCCTACAGGTGATGTTCCATCACACCCTGTACACAATCCAAGGGCGTAAACAAAAGGGAACATATCTCCCCCCCCAGGTTTCACCAAAGAAAGAAGCTAAATCTCGACGGGCCACAAGCGACCTAGAGATCATCCCAACACTCGTCTCGTAATGACGGACACAACTTCAAGCTAAGCGGAACAGCGGCAACTCCCAGTTCTATGGCTCGATGGTATACGTATCGCCAACAGTCAAACCTCCATCCCGTGAAATGCGGATATAATCAGCAAAATTCCTGGTTACGTGGAACGCGAATAACGTCACACTTTGACCCCGTGGAAAACGTCCAGAGCGGATCCTGGTCCTCACAGAGCACGGCAGTGAACCCGTGTGAAGCATCCAGAGCGGAGCCTAGTCCTCGCCGAGCACGGCAGTGAACCCGTGTGAAGCATCTAGTGCAAAATTCCTGGTTACGTGGAACGCGGATAACGTCACTCTTTGACCCCGTGGAAAACGTCCAGAGCGGATCCTAGTCCTCGCAGAGCACGGCAGTGAACCCGTGTGAAGCATCCAGAGCGGAGCCTAGTCCTCGCCGAGCACGGCAGTGAACCCGTGTGAAGCATCTAGTGCAAAATTCCTGGTTACGTGGAACGCGGATAACGTCACTCTTTGACCCCGTGGAAAACGTCCAGAGCGGATCCTGGTTCTCCCAGAGCACGGCAGTGAACCCGTGTGA
This sequence comes from Agapanthus africanus, assembly GCA_030015575.1. NCBI lineage: Eukaryota > Viridiplantae > Streptophyta > Magnoliopsida > Asparagales > Amaryllidaceae > Agapanthus > Agapanthus africanus. The sequence continues at coordinate 462,116,570 of CM057338.1, forward strand.
AGCATCCAGAGCGGAGCCTAGTCCTCGCCGAGCACGGCAGTGAACCCGTGTGAAGCATCTAGTGCAAAATTCCTGGTTACGTGGAACGCGGATAACGTCACTCTTTTACCCCGCGGAAAACGTCCAGAGCGGATCTTGGTCCTCGCAGAGCACGGCAGTGAACTCGTGTGAAGCATCCAGAGCGGAGCCTAGTCCTCGCCGAGCATGGCAGTGAACCCGTGTGAAGCATCTAGTGCAAAATTCCTGGTTACGTGGAACGCGGATAACGTCACTCTTTGACCCCGCGGAAAACGCCCAGAGCGGAGCCTGGTCCTCGCCAAGCACAGCAGTGAACCCGTGTGAAGCATCCAGAGCAAAGACCGGACCGTGGAATCCTTAAAATCCACGGACTATGATGTCCTTAACCTCGACCGCGATGTCTTAAAACTAACGATCAACTACCCCGATTCCCTACGAATTCTGCCTTGGTTTAAGGGTACATCTATTCACTCCTTTGATACCTGGCGTTGTAATTCCTCAACGTCTTCAAAGAGATGACGTCCCTGCAACCAAACATCGGACTGTGGAGTCCCTAAATCCATGGACTATGAGGTCCTTAACCTTGACCGTGATGTCTTAAAACTAACATCGGACTATGGAGTCCCTAAATCCACGGACTATGAGGTCCTTAACCTTGACCGTGATGTCTTAAAACTAATATCGGACTGGGGAGTCCTTAAATCCACGGACTATGAGGTCCTTAACCTTGACCGCGACGTCTTTAAACTACGATACCTGGAGCAGCCCCCTGGCCCCGTGAAACACGGACAAGGGTGACCACATCCAGCACTTGCAGGCCCTCACGACCTGTAAGGAAGAAGAAAACTCTCTTGTGAGATCCTTACGACTCTCAAGGGAAAACCCGCTTAAGAATCTTCACGATTCTTAAGAAGGACTTACACCTATGGGATCCACTCGGCCTGTAGGGAGAAAAACTCTTTATGAGACCCTCGTGGCTCATAAAATGCAAAAGTCTTAGGAAGCAGATCTTAACCCTGAATCCTAAGCCATCGCTGTCCTGCAAGGAGATCAAGATAGAATATCCGCAGAATACATTCAATAAAAAGGGGACACACCATTGAGAAGAAAAATGTATTTTTTATTCATAAACCAAAATGGATACAAAGTACAATTCATGAAAGAAACAAAAAAGAAAGATACTCTCATTCATGAGTATGTACAAAAAAGGGGAAAAGATACAAGTCCTCAAGCCGGCGGGCGATGCAGTAATTTTACCAGCTCATCGTTCTGTTGCTGAGCCACGGCTTCATGACGCAAGATCTCCAGAAGACGAGCCTCCGCCTGAGCTTGCTGAGCCTGATACGAAGCAAGCCGAGCTTTGAGCTCTTTCTCGGTGACTTTATGAGCCTCGACCCTCTCACGAGTGAACGTGGCAGCTTTATCGAGAGCCACCACCTCTTTTATGGACTCCTGGAGCACTCGCCAGAGTTCGTATGCTTTGTTGGCCTTGGCTGTGAGGCTGGCCTGAAGCTCGCTCAGCGCCTTAGAAGCCAATTCCCTCTTCGAGAACTTGCGGCCAAGCCTCTTCTCGCATGACGTCATGTTAGCCGCACATCGTGCTATCAGACCCCGCAACTCCGCTTTTGCAGCCATGGCTTCCGAGGAAAGGCGAGAACATTCAAGAGCGTGCAAACAAGCCTCCACCTTCCTACAGAACTCCACCCAGACCTGCACCACCTCCTCGCTATGATAGGTGGCGAGAAAAGGAAGAGAGCCGTTAGCTTCAGCGGCAAACGCTTCGGCTGTGGTCGCGCTACCAGCACGGAGCTCCTCGACGAAAGATGATAGGGAGACAAGGCTCAATTGGGCCAAGCGTTCTGAAGACCGCAAAGCATAAGGGCCGGGCGGCATCACGATGCGCGATCCCAACGCCATGGAGACTGGCAGGGCTGTTCAAATTTGACAAATGTTAGTAAAATTCTTAAGCACAGAACGAACGGGATTATAATAAAATGTCACTCACCGACAGTCATGCAAGTAGGAGCCAAAGATTCCCCTGGCCCATCAACGACCTCAACCTCATCGTCAGCCTCCAAAACTATAAGAAACATCAACGTCATTTCGCAAGATAGTAACAATGTTGTGGTAAAAGAAAAGATGGTGAATGACGCTAACCTTGCCCAGAGGAAAGGACAATACGCTGAGGGGAGATCGCCTGCGGAGCTGCCATCTCCAATAAACGTTGAAATGAGTGTCGAGGCGACAGATCAGCGATAGTGGCGGCCAAACCGCGCAATTCTGGGGAAGAAAAAAAAGTTTATACTATGAAAGGGTTGCGAATTTAAAACGCAGAGGGTTACCTTCAACTCTCCTCCCATTCTGAGCCGGGGGGATAGCAGCTTCAACGGTCTCCGCCGTAACATCAGGATTCAACAAAGGAAGAGTAGTCCCGACTACTTCTTTTCCAGCCTCTGAGCCGTCCTCAGTAAGGGTCATTGGGGCGGCGACCTCCAAAGGAACTTCCCCCAAAGGGGCAAGCGCTCCCTGATCAAGAACCGCCGCTGGAGGCTCTACCATGAGAGGAGCAGCCTCATCAGCCCCTTCCACATCAAGCAAGGCTTCATTGAGGATTCCGACGGGCTTTGGCTTTAATGGGCCCGTAGAAAGCTCCCCCAGCATCGAAGATTCTGCACGATTCGAATAAAAATAATGATACATATGCACGGGCATAAATAATCGGAAAGACTACAAAAGGAGCACAACGTACCTTTACGCAAAGAAGCCCTCAATATGGCTTCTTCAAGCCGCTGCTCCTTCTCAAGGAGGTAGGCTCGCCGGGGTTCAAGGGTAGACTCATGACCACCGGTCCATAAAGAGAGTGCATCAGCTGCGTCTTCTGAAGTGGCCTGCTTCAAAGCCCTTTCCCCCCATTCCTCCAAAGGACCGATAAATCACCGCCGAATCCACGAAGGGTCTTCGTAAAAAATTACAGCGGGATAAGACTTCTTTGGAACCTTGGCGTTATTAGACGCGTCTTTTGAACGCCGTATGGCCTCAGCCAGCTGTGCGGCCTCCTCATCAGCCGAACTCGGGAAGAGAAGTCCAGCGTCTGACTCTTGCAGGGCCAATGGTTCATCTTCAAGAATAGGCTCAGACTCCGCCAAAGAATCGAGCAGGTTGGTGGCCGCTTTCCTCCGCCGTTTAGACCCAGAGCCGGTCGCTGAGGATGATCGCTTCCTCCCTCGCGAAGCTTTGGGGCGGCGCCGGCCCACATCGCCCTCAGAGCCCTCATCCCTATTACTCTCGCTCGATGCCACAACCAAGGATGACATCGCCATAGTCGATGCCACAGGGGGCGGTGCCGCCACCGGCAGGGGTGCTACCACTGGGGCCCGTTTACCCCGCGATCGGGAACCCAAGGGCATACCAGCTGTTGGAGTAAGGTCTATCCCTGACTCCCCCGGAATGAGCGCAGCGCCAATCTCCCTCAAAGGGAAGCGGACCGGAACCCTCGGTCGCAGCTTAGCCCCCGAAACCTGAGGAGGAGCATCGTGACCAAGAAGCACCCTTCTTTCTTCAAGAATAATTGGGCTGATCCGATGAAGATACCAGCCCGTAAATGCACCCACACACCGGGGCATGTACTCAGCTTCAGGGACCATGAAACGAGAGCCGGTGTTCAGCCTCATGAAATGATGAGCGGCATCGCGAACAGCATCGAGCCAAGGGATCGGGGCGACTATAAAAGCCTCGAAAGGAACACCCTGGTCGTATCCAAGCTGTCGGGAGAATCGATGCGGATTGTACCGCATGAAAAGAGCTGCACTATCTTGGCGAAACACCAAGTAGCCTGGTCTAATTGTATACAAATGCGCGGCCTCCCGGGGCTTCAAAGAAGGTGCGTTGTCTTTCGACTGGTCCCAGAGTTGTTGAACTGGACCCGAGGGAGTAGACAAGACCCGATCATTAAAAACCAGCTCGCCAGCGGCGGCGTGAGAAGAAATCAGTACCCGAATAGCCCCGAATTGAGTCGGGTCAGCAGCAGAAGCACCCACCAGTCACATAAGTCGCGGGAAGGGATAGGCGTCGTAAAACACGGGCCTCTGATGCATAGCGAAAGCCCCCAGCACATGCATTTCGACCCAGGACGTGAAATAATGAAGCGAAAAGCTCACTACATCCACGCCGAGTGTAGAGGTATTAGCTGCGGTGCCTAACCCATGATAAAGGTGCGCTAAGGCCGGGATGCCGATGGCCAACCGCGTCCCCTCAGCAATACGATGAGCCGGGTAGATGACCGAGGCTCTCATGAAGCGGCGATGCATGGGGATAACGAACCAACTGAGCCAGACACTAACAAACCCCACGAAGAACGTCTCCTTGTCCATGCCGGGAACAGCGATGGATTCAAAAGAGGTCGGTGACATAATAGGGATGTAGTACTGAGGTAAGTCCGATTCAGTGGTCGGCAGCTTCTTCGGACCGAACCCAAAGGGGTCTCCAATGTTGGCAAATTTCGGAGCCGTCTTCGATAGGGCGTCCTCGCGAAGGAAACGAGCAATGAAGCTCTTGAAAGTAGCACCCTGCTCTTCGGATTCGGTGAATAATCGGTCGAAGATACCTAGCGCCTTGATTAAACTGGGACGCTTGTGGCGGACGGCATTCTCAGCAGACAGGCCATCAACTGGGGCGGGCTCGGGTTCAAAAATATACTCGTCAGAAGACAGCAACTCCTCGTATAGACTACCCCTGATTGAAAACCCCGAGATGTCATAAAATTCGGCCAGAGAGATCGAGACCTCGCGATCTCCTAGAATGAAAGTGTTGGTGGGAAGATTCCATTGGTTTAAAAACGCCTTGACCCACCAGACATGTGGAGACTTATAATGGAAGAGTGACGCGTATATTGCCTGATAAAGCCCGACTTTCTGCAACCGCGCACGATGGGCAGAAAGGATGTAGCGAGCCCAGAGAAGGTAGCCCGTAGGGTGCCGAGGAGTAAGCCCTATCTTATAAATTTGCCCCCACGGGTGGGCCTCACCCTGGCAGATACGCCGCCCCAAGATGTCTATGGCCGGGATCGGATGGTTCGGAATACCGGTCGTCGAAGGCTCGAGCCTCCCCGTTGGAGTCCAGTTGGGCATTTCCACAGCAAAAACCGTCCTCGGAGGATCCATCGGTAAGAATGGGAAAGTGGGCTCCGTCGGTACCGCGCAAAGAAAACTCCGGCGACCCTGAATAATCTGACTATACCAAGATCCCCATTGAAGAAGGTTGGTACAGTTCGGGTCATGGGCTCGGATCATCGCCATCGCTTCCTCATCAGATGGCGACTGAGGAAAAGCAGCCTCCGAGCGAGAAAAGGGAAAGCACGGAACAGAAGCCATCGCACCTGAAATCCAATAAAAGGAGACCGTTAAAAGCAAAGTCAGCGATATATATCCATGCATGAACAGGAAGACTAGTTAAAGAAAGCAACAATAGAGTTTTCTGGAACCATTGGCTACAAAACACATGGGCCCCACAGAATCAGGATGACGGCTCATTAATAATGAGACCAAATAGTTACAATAAAACAAAGGGAATATCCTCATTTAATAAAGAATGGTAACCCTACACATTCCCCCCAACAGGATCTGCCTCGGGCTCTACAATGGATCCAACAAGATCAAAGGAATTAAATTCCCACAGAAGACATCATTACAAAGCTCCTGTTGCATTAATTGCAGAAGGACAACCTCGGGTCGAGAGCCCCCAAGAAGCCTCCGTGTGAAGAAACCGAGTTCTTCATTGGAATTAAATTCCTTACTAAGAAAAGGGAATTAAGTTCCCAGAAACATTTTTGGATGGAATTAAATTCCATGGAGTTGAAACGCCATCATCTCCCCAAAGATCATCTAAACCCTAAGAGATCTACAATTCGAAGGTTAGGTGGTTTCCTGTTCTTATGGAAAAACTTGAAGAAAAATGGGTTCCTTGTTAAAAAAGAGTTAAAAACCTTGTTTTGGATTTAAAATCCAAAGGAATGTGGAAGTCCGCTGTTTGTCCAAGAACATTACCTGAGGAGGAAGAGTGCTTTTAAACAGAGTTAAACTCTGAAAATGTTTCAAGGCAGAGAACTAAGCTCTAGAAGAAGAGAATTAAATTCTCAGAAAAAGTTCTCAAAGGAAGGAGATGAGCAAAGTGAAGGCTCTTCGGAAGGGACATGAACATTTATAGGAGGTGATGGAAACGTTTCATCTCCCTAAATCCCTAGAGGAATCCAACGGTGACAAAAGGTGACAGCATTGCACTCACGTGCGGACACGTGAGAACAACGCTGTGGGGGCATTTGTTTCCTGATTTAGAATCAGAAAAGCTTATGGAAAAGGCTTCAGAAAAGGGTCACGTGCTTACACGAGACCAGCAGTCACGTGTTGGCACGTGACATCTAAAAGTATCGGCAAGGCAAATTCAGCTTCCCGACTACATCAAAGAAAAGGGCTTCAGAAAGGGTCACCTGCTCCCACGTGACCTGGGTCACGTGTTGGCACGTGACAATTAAAAACGGCTTCAAGGGCAAACCGGTTCCCTGATCAAATCAAGGAAAAGGCTTCAGAAGAGGTCACGTGCTCCCACGTGACCAGGGTCACGTGTTGGCACGTGATAATCAAAAGCAGCAGATTTGTTCTCCGGTTAAACCAAAAAAAGGCTCCAGATGAGGGTCACGTGCTCACACGTGACCAGGGGTCACGTGGAGTCACGTGAAGGTTAAGCAGCGACCAGAAAGCAGAGCGCAAAAAGAAAGAAGATGGCTCGTTCCAAGGGGGGTCACGTGCCCACACGTGACCGACTTCAAAGCCCATTTGTTAACAGAATTAAATTCTGAGAAAAGACCTCTCAAATCTTTCCAAAAGCAACCGATTGAATTAAAGATTTAAAGGTGATTAAATATCATCTATCTATGGGAAAATCTCGAATTTGGAAAGATTTCCACGTAAAATCTAACCAAAATAACAGAGGAGAATATCTGGATTTAAAATCCAATGGTGAATAAAATTCACCTAATAATCCAAAGGTCCAAAACGAGTGGTGAATACAAATCAAATCTTCCAATGAAAGATTCATCAAAAACTAATTGACTCGGCTGCTTCTCCTATAAATAGGAGCCAAGAGACACAAAAAAAAAGAAGATATATGCAGAGGGAAGAAAAGAGAGAGAGCCTTGATACTTTAGAGGAATTTGGATCTTCTGCAAAATAAAACCCTACGTAAGAAAGGGAAGGTTTCATTGAAAGAAAAGAGAATTTAATTCTCAATAGAGTTTAACTCTGATATAAAACAGAAGGACATATTTCTTCTCTCTTTGATGGAGGATCTGTAAAGTGCACATCTCCCCTTGAGTTGAGAATTTAATTCTCAATGGGTTGAGATCCTGCCATGCAGATCCAAAGCATAGAGAGGGAATGGAAGCACGAGAATTTAATTCTCACAGAACTATAGGAATTTAATTCCTTCAAAATAAAATTAGGGTTTGACCCTGTGTTATGGGAATTTAATTCCTTCAGAATGAAAAGAATCAGGGTTTAACCCTAGAATTTAATTCCCTTAATCTTATTCCCCAGAATAATTCTCTAACAGAGAGTGGGGGTTTAATTCCTTAAAGCTTTTATTAGGGTTTAACCCTATTCAGTTCTTCACATATATGAGGAATTTAATTCCTACAGAAAATTCAGAGTTCAACTCTTCAAAAGGAACTAGGAATTTAATTCCTCTGAAATTATTGTCAGGGTTCAACCCTACGAGGAATTTAATTCCTGAAAGGGATTAACAGATCTTCTAAACAACTACAGAAAAGCAGGGTCACGTGTCACCACGTGACCCCCCCAAAGGATCTATAGAAAGCCCTTTGAGGCAGTGCCTCACGTGACCACGTGACCCTTGGCAGAGGCTTTAACATACTCCATTCAAACACCCGTCACGTGATGACACGTGATGCTCCAAAAGATGCGATCTTCTCAGCAGAACAAACGAAAGGAGGGCGCCCTCACGTGCTACCACGTGACCCCTCTTGCCTCAGCGTCTAACGCTAAATTAGAACCCCTGAATTCAGTGTTAAAACGTTGTTTGGCCTTAGTGTTCAACACTAAGCAAAGAACTTTATTTGCAGTGTTCAACACTGATTACCTTAGTGTTCAACACTAATTTGGGATTTGTGTTGCCAGTGTTTAACACTGGTCTGTTTTATTGTTTAACACTAATTTAAAGGCCTTGTTGCTGGTGTTTGACACCAACTATCTTCTAGTGTTAAACACTGACTTATCAATCTCATTCTCAGTGTTCAACACTGATTGGTCTTTAGTGTTTAACACTAGGCATTGGCCCAATTGGCTAAATGGCCAGAGGCAAAGCCTCTCCTTCAAGGGACCAACAGGAGGGCCGATGTCCCAGACATGATTGGACTTAGCCCAAGCCGGCCATAAGTCCTCAATTCATAATTAACTGGGCTAATGGGCTCATAACATAATTAATTGGTCTTGATCCCAAATTGGGCCAAAGACTATTTAATCCACTCCGGTTCCAGGGTACATCTCTTCATTCCTTTGATACTTGGCGTTGTAATCCCTCAACGTCTTCAAAGAGGTGATGGGTCCCGATGACCACACATTGATATGGACAGTGGGGTCCTTAAACCTATAGACTACGACGTCCTTAACCTTGACCGAGATGTCTTAAAACTAACAATGGACTGTGGGGTCCTTAGACCCATGGACTACGACGTCCTTAACCTTGACCGAGATGTCTTAAAACTAACAATGGACTGTGGGGTCCTTAAACCCATAGACTACGACGTCCTTAACCTTGACCGAGATGTCTTAAAACTAACAATGGACCGCAATGTCCTTAAACTACCCATGGGCCGCAATGTCCTTAAACTAGCGATGGACCACTATGTCCCTAAACTGGAACGATAGAGCCCAAACGCTCTTTTGTTGGATCTAAACGATCCCGTTTAAGTTGATCTTAGCCTTAAATATGGCTAACGTATCCTTAAACCTTTCAAACAGACTTTAGTCCCAAACTGGACTATAGATCCCCCCAATTAACTCTGGTACAAGGGTACATCTCTGAACTCCTCTGACATCTGTCGTTGTAATCCTTCAACGTCGTCAGAGAGGTGACGGGTCCCGACGGCCATACATTAAATGGACTACTATGTCCCTAAACTGGAACAATGGAGCCCAAATGCTCTTTTGTCGGATCTAAACGATCCCGTTAAGTTGATCTTAGTCTCAGGTTAGACTAACGTATCCTTAACAAACGTTTGAGTTGATCTTGGCCTCAAATATGGCTAACGTATCCTCAAACCAAACCCCCAAACCCAAATCTAAGATAATACGGATTTGGACTAGTCCACGCCCTACGGGCGACGACATAACTCGGTCTCCGTAAACAATCCACGGGCAACAAAACATAAAATAAACACACACGACACGAAGTGACCATCTGGAGAAGGAGAAAGTTGTTACCGCGACGCGGTAGCGTAATTAACTGCAGGGGCTTGCGCCTGCAGGGAAGAGCGTCCCCACAATCAAAAAAACCCCTCAAGCGAGGGGGAATCTGACGAAGTCTGCTACATCGGACGCATCCATTCAGACCTTCGATACATGGTGCCATAAATCAACTTGGCATCTTCGGAGAGGTGGACGGATAGCACCAATTAGCATCTGCCCCGAATCTCAGGTGAGACGTCCCACGTCTCGGCCGCCGTTCGGAGGGGAACAGATCTTACCAGAGAATTTACTCCCTTACGAGTCGTGAGGACCCGCGAGTGATGGACGAAGTTGTTCTTATCCGCATTTCACGGAGTCAGGGGTTGCTCTGGATGCTTCATACGGGTTCACTGCCGTGTTTGGCGAGGACCAGACCCTGCTCTGGACATTTTCTAGGATACCGTAGTTTAAAGATATCGCGGTCGAGGTTAAGGACATCATAGTCCGTGAGTTTAAGGACCTCACAGTCCAATGTTAGTTTTAAGACATCACGGTCAAGGTTAAGGACATCATTGTCCATGAGTTTAAGGACCTCACAGTCCAATGTTAGTTTTAAGACATCACGGTTGAGGTTAAGGACATCATAGTCTGTGGATTTAAGGACTCCACAGTCCGATGTTAGTTTTAAGACATCACGGTCAAGGTTAAGGACATCATAGTACGTGGATTTAAGGACTCCACAGTCCAATGTTAGTTTTAAGACATCACGGTCTAGGTTAAGGACATCATAGTCCGTGGATTTAAGAAATCCACAGTCCGTGAAATGTGTGGTTGTTGGGACCCATCACCTCTCTGAAGATGTTGAGGAATTACAACGACAAATATCAAAAAAGTGAAGAGATGTACCCTTGAACCAAGGTAAAATTAGTTTAAAATCATTGGGGTTGATTGTTAGTTTTAAGACATCACGGTCGAAGTTAAGGACATCATAGTCCGTGAGTTTAAGGACATCACAGTTCGACGCTGGTTTTAAGACATCACGGTCAAGGTTAAGGACATCATAGTCCGTGGATTTAAGGACTCTACAGTCCGATGTTTGCTCTGGATGCTTCCCATGGGTTCACTGCCGTGTTTGGCGAGGACCAGGCTCTGCTCTGGATGCTTCACACGGGTTCACTTCCGTGCTTTGCGAGGACCAGGCTCCACTCTGGATGCTTCACACGGGTTCACTGCCGTGCTTTGCGAGGACCAGGCTCCGCTCTTGATGCTTCACACGGGGTCAAAAGTGACGTTATCCGCGTTCCACATGACCAGGAATTTTGCTTTAGATGCTTCCCACGGGTTCACTGCCGTATTCTGTGAGGACTAGGCTCCGCTCTGGATGCTTCACACAGGTTCACTGCCGTGCTCTGCGAGGACCAGGATCCGCTCTGGACATTTTCCGCGGGGTCAAAAGTGACGTTATCCGCGTTCCATGTGACCAGGAATTTTGCTCTAGATGCTTCCCACCGGTTCACTGCCATGTTCGGCGAGGACTAGGCACCGCTCTGGATGCTTCACATGGGTTCACTGCCGTCCTCTGCGAGGACCAGGATCCGCTCTGGACATTTTCCGCGGGGTCAAAAGTGACGTTATCGGCGTTCCATGTAACCAGTAATTTTGCTCTAGATGCTTCCCACGGGTTCTCTGCCGTGTTCGGCGAGGACTAGGCTCCGCTCTGGATGCTTCACACGGGTTCACTGCCGTGCTCGGCGAGGACCAGGATCCGCTCTGGACATTTTCCTCGGGGTCAAAAGTGACAGTATCCGCGTTCCACGTAACCAGGAATTTTGCTCTAGATGCTTCCCACGGGTTCACTGCCGTGTTCGGCGAGGACTAGGCTCCGCTCTGGATGCTTCACACTGGTTCACTTCCGTGCTCTGCGAGGACCAGGATCTGCTCTGGACGTTTTCCCTGGGGTCAAAAGTGACGTTATCCGCGTTCCACATTACCAGGAATTTTGCTCTAGATGCTTCCCACGGGTTCACTGCCGTGTTCGGCGAGGACTAGGCTTCACTCTGGAGGCTTCACACGGGTTCACTGCCATGCTCTGCGAGGACCAGGACCCGCTCTGGACGTTTTCCCCGGGGTCAAAAGTGACGTTATCCGCGTTCCACATGACCAGGAATTTTGCTCTAGATGCTTCCCACGGGTTCACTGCCGTGTTCGGCGAGGACTAGGCTCCGCTCTGGAGGCTTCACACGGGTTCACTGCCGTGCTTTGCGAGGACCGGGCTCCGCTCTGGATGCTTCACACAGGGTCAAAAGTGACGTTATCCGCGTTCCACATGACCGGGAATTTTTCTCTAGATGCTTCCCACGGGTTCACTGCCGTGTTCGGCGAGGACTAGGCTCCGCTCTGGATGTTTCACACGGGTTCACTGCTGTGCTCTGCGATGACCAGGATCTGCTCTGGACGTTTTCCCCGGGGTCAAAAGTGACGTTATCCACGTTCCACGTGATCAGGAATTTTGCTCTAGATGCTTCCCACGGGTTCACTGCCGTGTTCGGCGAGGACTAGGCTCCGCTCTAGATGCTTCACACGGGTTCACTGCCGTGCTCTGCGAGGACCAGGATCCGCTCTGGACGTTTTCCGCGGGGTCAAAAGTGAAGTTATCCGCGTTCCACGTGACCAGGAATTTTGCTGATTATATCCGCATTTCACGGAGTTGGGATTTGACTCTCGGTCATCTGTACATCGTCGAGTCATGGAACTGGGAGTTGCCGCTATTCCGCTTTGCTTCATGTTGTGTCTGTTGAGACGAATGTTGAGATGATCTTCAGGCTATCTGTGACCCATCGAGATTTGGCTTCTTCTTCTGATGAAACCTGGGGAGGAGGAGTATGATTCCTTTTTTGTTTGCGCCCCTGGATTGTATACAGGGATTGATATAATATCATCTATAGGGCATAAATTTCATTTTTATTTTTATTTTATTTCTTTCCGCGATGCTCTATCATTTCAGCTTTTAAATCACGAAAGTCGCGATTGCCCCATCATTTCGGCTATTTTTCGCGGTGCCCAATCATTTTGGCTATTTTTCATGCATATATTTTTACTTGCTGATTTTGTCGTAAGTTGCCCCATCATTTCGGCTATTTCATATGCATGTGTGGCTTGCTGGCTTTTCGCTGCAGGCTTGGAATCAAATACCGATTTCGGCATCAGCACCGCTACCACTGGGATATTGCCAGGAGCAAATCATCATTTGTCTCTGTCGATATCGAACAAAGGTGGCTTAGCAAACAGGGTTAGGGTCCTGTCGACTAAGGCTTTTAATTTCATGAGCCGTAAGGGTCTCACAATGGTATTTCTCCTTGCGAGTCGTGAGAATCTCGTAGGTGTGTCTTCTCCTTAGGAATCGTGGGGACTCTTAAGTATATGTTCTCTTATAAGTCGTAAGGATCTTACAAGAGGGTTTTCTCCTTATAAGTCGAGAGGACTTACAAGGGTTGTTCACCGTGCGAACATATCCCTAGTCACGGATGGGACTTTGCTAGGGAAATGTTTATTCGCGCCCGTGGATTGTATACAAGGGTCAGTGTTGCACTGCTTGTAGGGCAGTATCAGAGGTTGTGGGGGTTGCTTAAGAACATGTTTAGGTCTCTGTAGCTTAAGACTTTCAAATCTTATGAGCCGTGAGGGTCTCATAAGAGGATTCTCCTTACGTGTCGTGAGGATCTCGCAAGTGTAACTTCTCCTTAGGAATCGTAAGGATTCCTAAGTGTGTTACTCCCTTGTGAGTCGTAAGGATCTCATGCAGGTGGTTTCTCCTCACAAGGTCGAGAGGACCCTGTAAGTGTCTTTTAACGAGGTTGTGCCCTTTCGGGTTTTCACAAACACTCGCCAGTAGCCCTGCTGTTTTTGCTCACGGAGCCCTTTCGGGTTTTCATCCGTGCCCCTTTTGCTTGTGGATATACCGTTTTCTTTTTTTTTATTCTTTTTTTTATTCTCTTTTTTTTATATAACGAGGTTGCGCCCTTTCGGGTTTTCACAAACACTCGCCGGTAGCCCTACTGTTTTTACTCACGGAGCCCTTTCGGGTTTTCATCCGTGCCCTTTTTGCTTATGGACATACCGTTTTTTTTATATTTTTTTTAATTCTTTTTTTTATTTATTTTAGTATCAGCTTTGGGATGTTGTAATCCACCGTAGTTTATCAACATCTTGGTCAACAGCTAGTTTTAGGACGTTTCGGTCCGTCGTTAGTTTAAGGACGTTTCGGTCCGCCGTTAGTTTAAGGACGTTTCGGTCTGCCGTTAGTTTAAGAACGTTTCGGTCCGTTGTAAAGTAAGCCAGTTACTACTTTTAGAGTTTAGGCTTGGGAAGATAGCGAGCGGACAAAGTCGTCGTCATCTATCATTGACCTAGGCCGTGACTCGTCAAGCGTAGTATTTCTTCAGGAAGCGGCCGTTTATTGGCCTGAAAGGTCTTTCACCATGCATGTCCATAAGTATATAGGCCCCACCTTGGTAGAACTTGTCCATGATGTATGGGTCTTCATAGTTCGGCTCGAATTTTCCCCGCTTGGCGCGATTGGGGATCATAGGTGTTTTGACCACTAGTACGAGTTCGCCTTGGCGGAATGTCCTCGGCCTGGTCAATCTTTCATAAGAGCGCGTCATCTTTGCTTTATAAGCCTCCAGATTTTGTTGCGCTATGAGCCGGGTTTCATCAAGGGCATCGAGCTCCTCAAGCCAAAGGTGAGCAATCTCTTCGTCCGTTAGCTCATAATGGACTACCACTCGTAGAGAGGGTAACTCTATCTCGAGGGGGAGTACCGCTTCTGTACCGAATACCAACGCGTACGGCGTTGTGTTCGTGGCCGTCTTGAACATAGTTCGATATGCCCAGAGAGCTTCCTGCAGTCTCTCGCGCCAGTCCTTCTTATTTCGGGACACCGTCTTCTTCACGATCTTCGTCAAGGTCTTGTTGAAAACCTCCGCTAGACCGTTGACTCGGGGATTATAAACTGAGGAGTATCTCCAGTCTATGTTGTGTTGCTGTGCGAAGCGGCTGATCTTGTGGCTTCTGTAGGCTGGCCCGTTATCGGAGATGATCCGTCGTGGAGTTCCAAACCGATAAATAACGTGCGTCTTGAAGAAGTGGAGGATATTCTCCGTCTTCACTTCCCACAGCGGTATTGCTTCTGCCCATTTGGAGAAGTAATCAGTCGTCGCCAGAATGAACCGATGTCCTCTGGAAGATGCTGGTTCGATGGGGCCGACTATGTCAGTCCCTCACATTTCGAACGGCCAGCTAGCCACTGTTGGATGTAGTGGATTTGGATGCCGATGAATAAAGTCCCTATGAATTTGGCATGAGTGGCATTGCTTCGCATACTTGAGGCACTCCTGGATCATCGTGGGCCAATAATAACCCATCTGTTTGATCTTCAACTTCATTTTCGGCCCGGCTTGGTGAGAACCGCAGAGTCCGTCATGAACTTCTTGGACGACTCTTTTCGCCTCTTCAGGTCCCAGGCATCTCAACCACAGAAAATCAAACGACCTCTTGTATAGAGTATCATTGACGAAGGCGAAAGATATGGCTCGCTTCATGAGCTGATGTTTTGAGGACGCATCTTCAGGCGTTTGACAGGATTTGAAGTAGTCTATAAAGATTTCTCTCCAATCCTCAGCCTTTTCCTGGTCTTTTATTTGCATAGTCATTTGCTCAGTCGCTCTTTTTTCTTCGGACGACTCCGGAGATATTTCCGCCGGCGCAAGAACCCGACGGCTTTGCACAACGATTCTCACGTCATCGAGGTTCTCGTCGGCCAGTTCTTTAGCGAGCTTAGCTAGTGCATCCGCTTTGCTATTTTCTATACACGGTATGCTTTCCAAGATGTAGGAAGGTATTTGGGTCAGCAGTCGTTGTACCCTCTCGCCGTACTTTACCAGTTCTGGTTTGAACGTTTGATAGTCGCCGTTTACTTGGCTAACGACCAGTTGGGAGTCTCCGTATATGAGGAGGTTTTCAATTCCCATGTCGATGGTGATCTCGAGGCCTGCTATCAAAGCTTCATACTCGGCTTCATTGTTTGTCCTCGGCTCTGTTAAGGAAAAGGCAAAACGCATTATCCCTCCTTATGGGGTCACGAAGATGAGGCCTACCCCCGATTTGATTATAAGCATGTTCTGTTTGCGCTTCTCAATGGAAAATGCTCCATCAAAATAAAGTTCCCATCGGGCATCTCCACCTTCGATCGCATCAAACGCATGTTCTTCTGGCAGTTCGCAATTCAAGGGAGAATCGGCCGGTATCGGATGCTCAGCGAGGAAGTCGGCGATGGCCTGGCCTTTCACTGCTTTGAGGGGTCTGTATGTCACCGAGAATTCCATCAAGAGTAGGGCCCATTTAGCGAGCCGTCCCATTAATACAGCCTTTGACATCAAATATTTGAGAGGATCCACCTTCGATATGAGATGGACTTCATGCGCCAACACATAGTGCCGGAGCTTCGTTATCGCAAAGATTAATGCCAGGCAATGTTTTTCGATGGGAGAGTAATTGCTTTCTGGCCCCAGGAGAACTCGACTCAAATAGTAGAGGGCTCTCTCCTTCCCTTGGTCGTTCTCTTGTGCCTATAATGCGCCTAAAGAACCCTCGAGGGCTGTTGTATAAAGAATGAGAGGCTTTCCCTTAACCGGTGCGGCCAACACTGGCGGGTTCTGCAAATACTGCTTGATTTCGTCTAGCGCGCCTTGGCATTTGTGATCCTAGACGAACGGGGTTCCCTTTTTCATCAGGTGACTATAAGGACGGCACTTGCCAGAAAGATTGGCTATAAATCGCCAGATATACGCGAGCTTCCCTTGGACAGATCGCAATTGTTTGAGAGTTCTTGGTGGGAGCATCTCCATAATTGCTTTGATCTTTGACGGATCTATTTCGATACCTCGGTGTCGGACGATGAATCCTAGGAATTTACCTGAAGACACCCCGAACGCGCATTTGAGAGGGTTCATCTTCAAATTGTATTGCCGAAGGCGTTGAAACACGATCTTCAGATGCTCGAGATGTTCCTCGTATGATTTGCTTTTCACCACGAGGTCGTCGATATAGCATTCGACGATTTCATGTATAAGGTCATCGAAGATCTTCGTCATGGCCCTCTGATAGGTGGCACCGGCGTTCTTTAGACCGAAAGGCATTACCTTATAGCAGAATATACCCAAAGGGGTCCGGAAAGCGGTGTGCTTCTGGTCTTCGGGATGCATCTTTATCTGATTATACCCTGATGAGTCGTCCATGAAGGAGAAGACTTCGTGAGTGGACGTATTGTCTATCATCAGCTCGGTGACCGGTACAGGGAAGTCGTCCTTCGGGCAAGCTTTATTAAGATCCCGAAAGTCCACACATATGCGCACTGTCCCATTTTTTTTCATCACCGGGACGATGTTGGCGATCCAGTCAGGATATTGAACCTCTTGGATGAAGCCAGAGTCGATTAGCTTCTTGACCTCTGCGTTGATGCTCATCTCAAGCTCGAGCCGCATTCTTCGCGGTGCTTGTTTGATTGGCTTGACGTCCGGAGATATTTCCAATTTGTGCACAGCAATCTATGGATCTAATCCTGGCATCTCGGAATAGTTCCATGCAAAGCAATCTTTATGCTGCATAAGCACGTCTTTTAGTGCAGCCACCCTCTCTTCAGACAACAACTCACTGACGAATGTCGGTCGCGGGTCACTTGTCGTCCCCAAATCAATTTTCTTAAGGTTATCTGCAGTGGTATGTATTCCATCTTCCAGCTTTTTTGGTACCGATGGAAATTCTGAGATCGCCTCGCCATCATTGTTTTCGAAGCACCAGGGGAGGTCACCCTATCCTCAGGCTCTTCTTTTGATAGTGTTATCATATGACAAGTATGAGCTCACTTCCACGACCGATGTTGATCTAGTTCTACTCTCGCGGATTTGGGTTCATACTTCTGCGGTGGTGTTATCCTCCAACTGTTGGATAGAGCGAATTTGCCGAGCTGATATTGGTCTTCGACCCAGTTCTTGAAGGTAAAGCAATCTTCGAGAGGATGTCCTATCGCTTGGTGATAGGAACAGTAGTCTGGGTGAGATACCTCGTTGGCTTGCTCAGGGTGTTTGGACTCCGAGAGTGTAAGCATTTGATGTCTCATGGCAAGCTCAAGTATCTTCTTTGTCTTGTCTTGAGGAAAAGAGTATGCTCGACTCATCTTCTTCATAAGGGACAAATTCGGGCAGCTCGATTCATGATCGCATGACTTCTTGGTCTCGCTTTGTTGCTGTCGAACGCCTTTTCCGCTCTTTGACTTGTTTCTGCCTCTGCGTCGGGCCTTTTGTATGACGGGTTGACAGGGAGGGGCACTTTCATCTTTCGCAGCCTATTGAAGAAGGCGTTGCGTCCTGGCTTTCTCGTAGATGGCCATTTCGCGATTATGGTCGTCTCGAACTTTTTGACCAGCTTCCCTTATAAGCTTGTCCATTTGCTCTTCGAACGACGGACTGGGCATTTTCACATCTGGAGCTCTTTCTGGTTCAGGGTTAGCATCTTCCCACTGGGCATCCCCTTCTTCATCAAAGTCATGTACGACGTAGCAGTCGCGGAGTAGCTCCCGTTTCTTGGATTGAACATACCCAAGCCCGGTCGTTTCCATTCTTCCGTTAGGCAACTTGCGCTGAGTTCCAGGAACGTTCCAGATCCTGTCATAGAACTTAGCTTTTCGAGCAGTCTATTTGAAGGGTATCCCTTGGCGCTTCAATAGCCTTTTCAAGCCTTCTGTGTAATATCTAGGCAGACGGATAGGCTGTAGCCTATCAAGTATAGAATCCGCGCCATGCCAAACTTCTTTCTCCACTCTTGTTTTCATGGATCGGTAAAATAGGATTGCCTGTTCATCTTTTCGCCTGGGAGGGACGTAAAATGTTTGTAGCTCTTGCACGCTATAAGCTTCAAGTGCGTCGAGGTCTTTGTAGTGCTCTCGCGGGAATCATGGTAATTTGCAAACTCTGATTATCACCAGCGAATGCTTGTATTGGCGGCCGAGCGGAGAATATAGCATGGACCTCATCTTCCGAGTCGCTGCCAAAGATCAACATAGGAGCGGACGGTCCGGCTCGTTGTACTGGGGTGGGCCTGGATAAACTATCTCTTCCTCTTCCTCTGTATCACTCCCGAAGACAGGAATGGTGGTGATAGCTTTGTTCTCCGGTTTGCGACAACTCTCCGTGTCCTCGAAATCTGGCAAAAAGTATTTTGCATCTTCGTACTTGCAGACTTCGTTCACGAAAAATGGATTCAGTTCTCCTATTACGGTATACTCAAGACCATCCTGAAAGTATTTCATACACTGATGTTGTGTAGAAGGGATGATGTTGTACTCGTGTAACCAAGGCCGGCCGAGCAAAGCGTTATAGCATGTCTTGGCGTCAATGACATGAAATTTAATATCCGTGACAAGTAGCCCGAATTGTAATGTCAATATCACAGACCCGAGAGTCCGCGATGACTGGGAGTCAAAACCAGAGATGGTGATTTTATCACGAGCGAGATGTTGGACGCTCATACAGATTTCCTTCAACACTCGCACCTTAAGAAGATTGACGGAAGACCCATTGTCGATCAGGATTTTGCCTATCTTTATATCACGGCAGTACCCTGAGACATAGAGGGGACGGTTGTGCTCGCACGTCCCAAGGAGGAGGTCTTCATCGCCGAAGGTGATATCGGCTGTGTGTACTTCCTCCAGCTCGTCCTTCATCTTTTCTTCGGCGAGAAAAGGTTGGAATTGCTCTGGCTCTTGTAGCGCCTTGATCAATGAGTCTCTTGCTTCTTTGGATAGTAAATGGGCGTCGAGAATACTGAGTTGCGAAGGTAACTTCCTCAAGTGCGCCAGAACGTTATACTCCACCTTACTCTTCTTTGGCAGGTCCTTGGCGATCAGTTCTTTCATGACTTGGTCATCCAGGGCGATATCCTCGGAGACTTTTTCTTTTCCCTTATCTTTTCTACTCGTGGATCCGAAATTCTTTTCTGGAAGCGTACGATTGCGCAGCTGAATATTTTCACAGGCCTTCGATTCTTCCTCTTTCCTCAGGATGGGTTCCTTAAAGAGAGGGCCAAGAGCCATCTCTTCGTTAGAGTCGCTTCCGAAGGTGAGAACCTGTGATCCCCCAGCGTCGACCATGTGACAGTAGTCAGTAGTTCTTTTATGCTCCTCTGTCGCACTTCTTTGCTCCCGGTGAGTTTTGCGTTTCATCCGCTTAAAATGTTACCGGTAAGCAACATATCCTTGCCACCATCTTTTAAAAGCATTGCACTCCTCGGTGGGGTGTGCCATCTTTTGGTGATATAGGCAGTAGCTAGGATGTTTTTCTGCTTCACCGGGAGTGTTTCCTTCGGAGGGTGGTAACTTCATTCCCATTGATATGGCTTTAGCCAACCTTTTCCTCGTCTTGAACTTATTTTTATCCGCGACGGATGTTCCTTGATTTGGCGGGAGTGTCTCAACTCTTTCGTCTTGTCGCCGGCGTTGGGCTGTTTCAAATATGTCCATCTCACGCTCCCGATTGGCTTTACTTTTCAGATGAATCTCATTCAGGAAGGCGTCGATCATTTCATCTGACAGCCATAGAAGTTCCGGTTCGGGACTTGCCCCCGGTCTCTCTGTGCAAGGAGCTTCTTCATTGTCTAGCAATGAATGAGAAATCACATGGCAACTTGCCGCGTAATCCCTAGATTCGTCCGACGATTCTTCTCCATCATCTCCGTCTTCAAGGACGTGGTTGAGGAACTCTTGGAGCGTGATTGGAGTCCGCGCCTTCTGGTTATACTCTTCCAGAGTGTCAATCTGTTTTGTAGGTTCGTGCGCTTGTCGCCAGGTTTCACGGGCTTTTTGGATCTCTTCTTCTTCTTCTTTGAAGATTTTGACGGCTGGGTGTGAGTGCTTTGGCTATCACCACCAATCTTTGGAGTTGGGCGCAGCTTCAGCATCCCTTCGATGATCTGGGGTTCTAGCGGGTTCTTCTACCTGATCGTCGGGCATGTCTGAAGATCATTCAGCATCCTTTTGGTTTTGGCTGAAAGCACGACCTACCACGGAGCTTCTTCGACAAAAGAGCACGTTGCCCCCGGTGTGTCCGTCATCTTAGGAGTGTGCGGTTGTGGTGGGTTTACTTTCAACTTCTCAGACAATGCAAACTTGCCTTGTAGGTACCGATCCTCGATCCATCCCTTAAAGACGAAGAAATTCTCGATCGGGTGACTCACCGTTTGGTGGTAAGGGCAATAATTGGGATTATTCACTTCGTTGGGTTGTGGTGGTCGCCTTGGATTCGGCAAATTGAAAAGCCTGTTCCGCATAGCCAGCTCGAATAGCCTCTTCGTTTTGTCCCGTGGGAATGAGTAAGGACGCTTCATTTTCTCATTGTAATAGCGCCGTCTCTCCTCCAGTTGATCCGGTTGCTTTGGGGCACTGGGCTGCTGTTGGGTGTTCACGACGAAGCTCGCCTTCCCTTTACCCTTGTTGTTCCGCGGTTCCGGCTTCGGGGGAGACGTTCTGTGACCCATCTGATCCATCTGGGCCAGCTTATCGATTAAAGCCTGGAACGTGGTCGGTTTGAAGAACATCATGAACTATGAAATAGTTGCATGAGGGTCTAGGGTGCCCATGAACATGCCCACCGCTGGTGCTTCTTCGATGCGTTGTTCGCACTTTGACCACAGATTCCGCCATCGGATTGCGTATTGAACCCAAGTTTCGCCCGGCTTTACCCTTGCATTGATCAATGCCGTTATTGGGGTGCGTTCACTAGCACTTGCGAATCGCTGGGTGAACAATAACTCCATTTCTGCGAAAGTTTTGACGGAGTCGTTTGGAAATTCGGAGTACCACTCAAACGCCGTTTCCGATAAGCTGCCGACGAATTGGCGGAGCAAAAGCTTATCATCGCCACCGGTGTTGCCACAAAGAGCCCTGAACTGGGCGACGTGCTGGTGGGGATTGCCCGTCCCTTTGTACACATGGAATTTGGGGATTGTGTATCCCAGCGGGTATTTTATCTGGTCATACCAGCCCGGATATGGTCGCCCAGTTTTGACGATTTGACCGGCCGCTTCATTTGCCTGGTGAACTCGTATTTGTTGAGCAATATAATCATCCAGGGCGGCTTTAGAAATGGTTTCCTCCTTAGCTGCTAAAAGAGCTGGCAGGGGATTCGATGTTTCTCCTCTGTCATCTTCAATAATGATCGGAGGGTCTTCGGCTGGAGGATCCGGCTGTATCATCATCCCGACCATGTCTTGGAAGAGAAGTGCCATTCGCTTTATGTTAGCCGCTTGCTCCGCGGCTTCTTTGTCCTTCTTTTCGAGGACTCTGCGAAGGAAGTCAGCATCGGTTTCTTGTTCATAACGCTGCTCCGATGACGCCTCCGGGCTTTCTTTTGGCCCGGTGAGTGCGGCCATTGCAGTCAGCATCTCCTGGAGCTTCTGCTGTTGCTGTTCCTGAGCCCTTGTGATGGACCGGATGAGTGGTCGGTAGCCCGTAGAAGCGCAGCTATCCACTTTCCAGGATGCCATGTAAATAGTATGGACCGTTATGCCCCCAGACTTAAGGCATTTGGGCTCAGTATCTTTGACATTTGTCGCAGGCATGGGGATCGTCTCCGGCCTTCTCTTCTTATGAGCGGTCGAAGTTAAGGGGGCCGTCGCAGTGGGCTCCCAGATGGCTTTTCGTGGCTTGGCAGGATGGCTTTCTTCTTGTTGAACCTTTGCCCTATTCTGTCGGCGAGGGGAATCTTGATCAACTACTGAGTTCTGAACCTGCCGCCATACTTTGTAGATCTTGGAGGACAGCCGCTGAGGGGACTGTTCTGCCTTTGCTTCCGCAACATTCTCCACCGAAGGAGGAGATCTTTTCAGTACGGCGGTAGGAGAATTCCTACGCACCCTATTCAGCAGCTCAAAACTGTTCCCGGTTGGAACAGCAGCATTAATTTCCACCGTTGGAGCTGGTGGAGTTAGCCCAGAAAGGGAGTTGCCCCCGGCCTTCCTTACCCGGCGCCAGTGGCGACGTCGAGCGCGTCGAGCTGATGGGGTTGGCTCGGTGACGGGGATGGCTTCGTCTTGCCCCCTGTTCAGGTGGGGGGCTGTCAGCCTATTGAAGACTGGTGTCCTTTGAGTAGCATGAGCGGGAATGGGAGTTGGGACTGTCATTCTTGTAAGGACCGACCCCTTGGCAGGAGAAGCCACCTTAACGACTTCAGGAGCAGCATTGGTTACTCTCTTCGGAATAACCTTCTCTGGAGGTGCAGGCTTCATCATGGACCCACCTGAACTTTGGCCCAATCTGGGGAAGACCGAAGCGCCGGTGCTGGATGACCCGTTGAGAGGGGCCGCAGTAGGTGTAAGCCGATCAAAGACCGACTTCTTGGGAGCTTCCGGTGTCAGCACAGGAGCGGTGAAGCTCGTTGGCGGGAGCATGGTCCCGAAAAACAATCCCGTGGTGGCCTGTGTGACCTGGTCCATTGGCATCGTGAACAAGGAAGCCGCTTGGGGCCCATAAGCTCCACTTCCAGGTGAGGCGGAGTGTAGCTTGCAGTTGGATGTAGAACACTTCGAGCAGGTGAACGCCATTGATCCTTTTGATTTTTGCACCAAGCAAAACGCCAAATCTTAGTACTTCGAAACCCAAGGGCTCGTTCGCGAACACGACACATGAAGTGTGAAGTGGAAAGAGGAAAAGGTCCCACCGAGCGTGCCAGAATCTGTTCCCCGCCGAACACAGAGACGCGACCGCGCAGGTCCGTCTTGCCTGAAATTCGGGGCAGATGCTAATTGGTGCTATCCGTCCACCTCTCCGAAGATGCCAAGTTGATTTATGGCACCATGTATCGAAGGTTTAAATGGATGCGGCCGATGTAGCAGACTTCGTCAGATTCCCCCTCGTTTGAGGGGGTTTTGATTGTGGAGACGCTCTTCCCTGCAGGCGTAAGCCCCTGCAGTTAATTACGCTACCGCATCGCGGTAACAACTTTCTCCTTCTCCATATGGTCACTTCGTGTCGTGGGTGTTTTTTTTGTGTTCGGTTGCCTGTGGATTGTATACGGAGACTAAGTTATGTTGTCGCCCGTAGGGCGTGGATTAGTCCAAATCCGTATCTTTCATAGATTTGGGTTTGGAGGGGTTTGTGTTTAAGGATACGTTAGCCTTATTTGAGGCTAAGATCAACTTAAACGTTTGTTTAGGACACATTAGTCTAATTTTAGACTAAGATCGACTTAACGGGATTGTTTAGATCCGACAAGAGAGCAATTGGGCTCTGTTGTTTAGTTTAATGATATTGCGGTCGATAATTAGTTTAAGGACATTACGGTCCGTCGTTAGTTTTAAGACATCGCGGCCAAGGTTAAGGACATCATAGTCCGTGAGTTTAAGGTCCTCACAGTCCGGTGCTAGTTTTAAGACATCACGGTCGAGGTTAAGGACATCATAGTCTGTGGATTTAAGGACTCCATAGTCCGACGTTAGTTTTAAGACATCACGGTCGAGGTTAAGGACATCATAGTACGTGGATTTAAGGACTCCACAGTCCGATGTTAGTTTTAAGACATCACGGTCGAGATTAAGGACATCATAGTCCATGAGTTTAAGGACCCTACAGTCCGTGAAATGTATGGTTGTCGGGACTCGTCACCTCTTTGAAGACGTTGAGGAATTACAACGACAAATATCAAAAGAGTGAAGAGATGTACCCTTGAACCGAGGTGAGTTGTTTGAAAGAGCAGATGTGCTCAGTTCAATATAGGTTGAAGACTTATGGCCAGAATTGGGCTAAGTCCAATTAAAATGTTTTAACATTTTATTCTTGTTCTGGCTGTTAAGACTTTATTTGGGCTCGGCCCTTTTAATTGGGCTCTGACATTTCGTCTGGAATTAGATGCATAGCATTTATCAAAACAAGGTATGTTCTGACAGCGCGCCATGTGGCGCATCAGGCGCTTTGCGCAAAAAAAAAGCGCATTGCGCTAGCGCACATAAGGGTGACACGTGTCGCTTAGCGCTAAACGCTAGTTTGTTAGCGCACTGCGCTTTTAAATTTATGAGTGTGCTGCACTAGTTTATGGGTGCGCCAATGAGTGACACGTGGCGCGCTTGGCGCTAAGCGCCAACCCAAGAGCGCAGTGCGCTGTTTTCAGGAGCGCAAAGCGCAGATCTTGACACGTGGCAAGTTATGGCACTGAGCGCCAGTCCAAGGAGCGCAAGGGCGCAGTTCATGAGTGCAAGGCACTGTCTAATAGCGCAAAGCGCATTTTGATCAATTTTAAGATCAAAGAACAAATTTATGTTCCTCTTTAAAGGAGGCTTTGCCTCAAGATCCAAGAACAGAAGTTCTTGTTTTGATAAAAGGTCAGCCTTTATAGATCAAAGATCTGTGAAGTAAAAATACTTCTTTTTATGATTAGATCTTGATCTTTTCTTTTTTTAATCAGAGACCTTGGTCTTTTTTATAGATCTAAGATCTTTTTAGAAGACGTTTCTTCTTTTTACGAGATGTTTTCATCTCTGTTTTTCAAGAACACGGTTCTTTTTTCTTTACCTTGAATATGAAGAAAAATCTTCTTTTCTTCTTTTGTTAAGAGCTTGCTCTTTTTTGCAAAGGGTTTTTTTCTCTCTCTTTTTCTGTCTCTAGACTTGAAGTTTAGGGGTCTTTATATAAGGCCGATTGATTTGTTAAATCAGTTAAAGAGATCTTTCTCTGATTGATTTGGAGATATTTCCCCACCGTTGGATCTTTGATCCTAGGGCTTCTGTTTTACAGAAGGCAATCTTCTTGTTTTCAACAAGATTGGAAAGATCTTTCCAGAACAGAATTTTAATTCTGATTAATTAATAATTTATTATTATTAGATCTTTTGATCTAACGGTGGGGATTTTAATTCTAGCGCTGGCGCACATGGCGCTAGCGCACCTGCGTTTGACACGTGGTGCGCAGCGCAGCGCAACTGCGCTAGCGCACCCGTGCTTGACACGTGGCTGTGTTTGACACGTGTCGCGCAGCGCAGAGCGCTGCGCAACTACGCTAGCGTACCTGTGTTTGACACGTGGCGCGCAGCGCAGAGCGCTGGATCTGAAACGTTTCTTTAACTTTTAAAATTTTGAATTTCAAAACAGAGTTTTGCTCTGATTGGGGTGCGCTGCCTAGGACGCTGCGCTTCTGGCGCTGGTGTGTCTGCTTTTGACACGTGGCGCGCAGCGCACGGGATTTGAAGCGTTGCTTCAATTTTTGAATTTTGAAATTCAACACAGAGCTTTGCTCTGATTGGGGGAAACACCCCTCCTCTTTTACTATTCGAAAACTTCTCCTTTTCAAAACTCGTCGGAAGCAGAGTTATTCCGGCTTCCGATTCTCTTTTCTTTAAAAATCTAATTTTTATTAATAAAAAACCTATAAATTTTTAATATATTGTTTAGTAATCATAAACAAACACATTAGAACAAGTTTCGTCTCAAAATAATCTATTATGCAACTTTTATTGCTTTTTTACGGTAAAATACCATATATTTTACTTTCAACACAATTCAACATATTTTCTTGTATTACCTTTAGATAACTCACGAGATAATGACCTACCTCATCACAACACACATTTTTGACATAGCACGATGAATTTTGAGACTCTAGTTTATGGGAAAATATGAGTAAATACCTAGAACATTCAAAACCGTTTTCATTAAAAAGCGTGTTAATTAATTCCTTGCAATTGCACCTCTACAACCTATTTTGGGAAACCCCGATCGGGATGGTGCAGGTTATCGCACATCCTCGGGCCTAGTAGAGTGAGATGCAGACCTCCTAACGGAGCATTCGATCTCGATAGAATTTTTTATGCAATTTTTAAGAAAAGGAGATTTCTACAAAATAATTAAAATTTATTTTATTAAATATATAAATATTTATAACTATTAGAAAAATATCTATTTTAAATATATTAAATAAATATTCTGTGTTTTCTAAATCAAAAGAATCACAATTTCATGAAACTACCATTACAATTCAATACAAATTACAATATTTCATTAAAATACCATATACAATGAAAACTTGGTTCTACTCACTAGAAAATTTCACTTTTATAAAATATACATCTATGAAATCCTTAAAGACGATAATTAAATACTTGAGGTGTATTTTGAAATTATATCAAAACTATTTTTACATAAAACCCCCTCAAGTTATACTAAATTACAATAAGGACCCTAGTAAATATAGGTTTAAGCGGGACCAGTTCTCTTGAGCTCAGGGAGCCGGAGAAAGTGGGCGCTTGCCTATCTAAGGTAGACAACCTAACAACGGTGTTATCAACAGGGTAATTGTCTTGGAATTACACAAATCCTGCCGTCCATGTGGAGCAATTACCGATAACATCAAAACTAATTCAGGACTTCAATTTCTATCTAAGTGTCTGACTCAAACAGAGTCTCAATCTAATCAATCTGACTTGAATTCAATTCAAGTATAACTACAATACAATATGAATCCGTTTATACTAGAATTCAATCTCTATTGACCAAACCGAACCATGGATATACTCTGATTACATGACTATCCATTTATATCCATTCCGTTTACTGATATCATGGTTTCGGCAAGTCTTCCATTTACTACAAGACAATACAATGCAATCAATACAATACATTATGGGGTGTAAAAGGTGTTGGATATATGTATGCCCTAGAGGCCATTATGTGATAGTGGATGTATCTATACATGTATATATATATTCAGTTTGCATTCTTGCTCGACATGATAGTATGCTATCTGGTTCTTCTTTATCTGACATGTTTATTTGATCATGCTTTTATTCATTCATACATGCTGATAAAGCCCTGAGGATATCGGCTTGACTACTCTGATTATGATGTAGATCATACTAGTGGGACATCTGTAGTCTATAAGCATATCCTGGAACGTCCCTAGTCGTAGGTATATCGAGATGGGGCATCGATATACCAGAGTAGACTAGCGTATATGATACTAGACCCATACGATGGGCAATGGATGTTCCCACATTCATCGATGTTTGACATCAAGATCATACACGGGTGCTCAGTGGTGACTGGGTACACTGGACGGACTCGCCGAGAACTCCTATATGGAATTATATCTATCGTCGGATAGCAGTTCTCAGGTGACACTGGTACAGGTTAGTCTGTAGACCCGAGATCGTCATAGAGCCTTGTGTGTTCTCCCACTGTACTTTGATTGCCACCCTACCACGGCTCTACTGAGTCGTGCAAACAGGTAGCCGTTGGGTACAGTCCCGAGACACACGAAGGCAATGAGCGATAGGAGGGGTTTCGTCTCTCCCGGTATTGGGAGTTGATGCTGTGCTGTGCTCGACTTGTTATAACAGCAAGTCCCTGGCCAGGGCTGCTGAGATTTGCTGATAAGTGTTATCAGTAGTTTCTCGATCTGTTATAGACCATTCACCGACGCGACTTATTGAGTTATTGGGGTCGACGTGACCATCCCTAGGCTCGATATGCAGCATATCTGACGAAGAGACCGGACTGTACGGTAGTGTTGCCGGATGGCTCGACGGGAGTTGTAGCAGGTTCGCTTGTTGTCTTCTGATCGTTCAATACACGGGTGGCCGTTACGTTTAGCTGACCTCTTGCGGCTTGAGGGCACTTGATATGATCATTACCCTCTGCCGGCGTATTGACGAGTCTTAGAGTCCCACAGAGGAGTTACCCAGTCCAGGCGAAACGTTGTGGTGCGCATATGCGATATGCGCATGCACCCGATTGAAATGTGCGTATATGATACCGAACATTGATCGGGTGAACTGCTTTTGGTGGGGTCATATGAGATATGACCGGATTGATAAATCAAGTGTTGATTTATCATTTAACCATTAGTTTTCTCACTCAAAACCTTTCTAGGGTTTGATGGATGTATGCATGCATGCATGTGTTTCTATTTTTTCTTTTCTAGTTTCATGCACATGAAGATGTGCATGCTTGTACACATACATACATCAAACCATCATGGTTGATTATATATGGAAATGGTGGCAATATAAGCCTCACACCATAGATTAAACTATGGATAATTATTTAATTTTGGTTTTAAAAGAAAATGAAAAGGAAAGGATAATTATGCTAGTTTCTACATGCTTCTTTAACCTAACCATTCTCACCCACCACTAAACCATGGTTATCTTTTCCTTTATCATTCTAAACCCAAGTTAAATTAATCATCTATTATTTAATCATGGTTGGAGTCAAGAAGGAATAAATATATATAGTGATATTCATTTCTTTTTCTTCTTAACAAAAGGGTTATCTTTTTATCTCTTGATAATATTAGCCACCATCTTCATCTTCCTTCATCTTCTCCTCTCTAGATCTTTTCTAGTGAGTGAAATACAACAAAAGAAAGGTTTTTGAAGTGAGATCCAAAGCCACAACACCATTCTACTCAAGTCTAGCCAACTTGATTAGAGTGTTTACTTCGATCGTACAAAGTAGCGAGCTTGACGGAGATCTCCGCGGTGGATCATCGTGGACACAAGGGGAGTTCAAGAGGACCTCGTTTCAACACCCAAAGAGCCTAAGGAGCGAAGCAAAAACGGGAGCTACAAAGGTTGTAGCCTTCAAACCCTAACTTTTGTTAGCTTTAAGTTTAGTAAACCCTAATTTTCTAGGATCTATCCTTTGCATGTTAGTTTAGCACCTTAAAAAATTAAACTTTGGGTCATGTGATGCTTCAAAACTCTTCATTGGGTGCTATACTAACCTTACAAAGGATAGCCTGGTACGGACTGTGTTAGAAGTGGCACGAGATGGTCACTTTAATACACCTAACCTGAAATATCCATTGCCGTTGTACCGTGGCTGAACGGTTTCTTGTGCTCCGTATACCTTAGTCTCCGGAATAGTGGGACTCCTCTCATATACACTGGCATATTCCCCTCTGAAAGACGCGGCGGAGACGCGATAAACGTCTACCCTGAATTTCGGGAAGATGCTAATTGGTGCTATCCGTCTACCTCTCCGAAGATGCCAGGTTGATTTATAGCACTATGTATCGAAGGTTTAAACGGATGCGGGCCGATGTAGCAGACTTCGTCAGATTCCCCCTCGTTTAAGGGATTTTTGATTGTGGAACGCTCTTCCCTGCAGGCGCAAGCCCCTGCAGTTAATTACGTTACCGCATCACGGTAACAACTTTCTCGTTCTCCATATGGTCACTTCGTGTCATGGGTGTTTGTTTGGTGTTTGGTTGCCCGTGGATTGTATACGGAGACTAATTTATGTTGTCGCCCGTAGAGCGTGGATTAGTCCAAATCCGTATCTTTCTTAGTTTTGGGTTTAGGGGTTTGGGTTAAGGATACGTTAACCTTATTTGAGACTAAGATCAACTTAAACGTTTATTAAGGATACGTTAGTCTAATTTTAGACTATGATCAACTTAATAGTTTGTTAAGGACACGTTAGTCCTAATTTTAGACTAAGGTCAACTTAACAATTTGTTAAGAATACGTTGGTCTAATTTTAGACTAAGATCAACTTAACGGGATCGTTTAGATCCAACAAAAGAGCAATGGGCTCTATTGTTTAGTTTAGTAACATTACGGGCGATAATTAGTTTAAGGACATTACGGTCCATTGTTAGTTTAAGGACATCTCGGTCCATTGTTAGTTTTAAGATATCGCGGTCGAGGTTAAGGACATCATAGTCCATAGGCTTAAGGACCCCACAGTCCAATGTTAGTTTTAAGACATCGCGATCGAGGTTAAGGACATCATAGTCCATGGCTTAAGGACCCCACAGTCCAATGTTAGTTTTAAGACATCGCGGTCGAGATTAAGGACATCATAGTCCATGGGCTTAAGGACCCCACAGTCCAATGTTAGTTTTAAGACATCACGGTCGAGGTTAATGTTAGTGTATATGCCCTAGAGGCCATTACTGTATCATACTAGTTTGTATATTACTTATGGAAGCTTGGGATATTCACCTTGTATAGACAATCTTGCTCAATATAGTAGTATGCTACTTGGTTTGTTTCTAGTTTAATGTGTACATGTGTTTATTTTAGTATATCACCTATACACATTAGTGGAGCCCTTAGGATCTTTGCTTGATTACCAGCATTGTGATGGCAGTCACACTAGTGGGGGCTGGGTAATCCACAAGCACATCCTTATGCAGGTCTCTAGTCGTAGGACTATCGAGACAGGGCATCGATACTCCGGAGTAGACTAGCGTATGCGCTTCTCATCCCAGTGTGGAGACGGTCTGTCCCACAGCCGTCAGTACGTCGTACTTGAGATAGTATGCGGGTGCTCGTTAGGTTATGAGTACACTGGACAGGACTCGTCGGGAACTGTTGGTTGGTACTATACCTATCGTCAGTTATCAGTTCCCAGGTGACATGAGTACAGCTTAGTCCGCTGACTTGACACTGTCACTTCGCCTCGAGTGTGTTTCCCACTGTACTTAGATTACTACCCTACCACGGCTCAAAGGAGTCGTGCAAACAAGTAGTAGTTGGTGCAGTCCCGAAGCACTTGGAGGCAGTGATGGTTAGACAGGATTCGTCTCTCCCGGTATTGGGGGTTGACATCGCGCTGTGTCTAGGAGAGCCATTACACGAGTAGTCCCTGGCCAGGGCAAGCGAGATATACTGGTAGGTTTCCAGTGTTATCTCAGGGTGTTCTGGGCTACACTCCGACACGACTTGTACCGCTATTAGGGGACTGACGTTTACCGCCCCCTAGGCCCCTCCATGCGATGTATCAGACGAACAGACCGGACTGTATGGAGATTGTCACATTCAGGCTCAGTAGGAGTTCAGATGGGTTTCACCTCGTCCGTCTTCTTGTCGGCATCTACCTGGGGACCATTACGCACAGCTAGTGCCGCTTGCGGTCTGTGGTTAAACCCACTGCCAGCGTAGTATCGAGTCTTTAGAGTACCATACAGAAAGCTATTCGCCTTTAGGCAAAAGAGTAGAGGTCGCATGGTTTTGCGACAGGTCACATGGTTTTGCGACAGGGTTCGGTCACTTCCGTGCACTTGTGCACGTTTGGTGTCCGGACAGTTAACACTAGCGGGCTTTGGTTTAAGCCAGATCCTAGTGTACATTTTGGGATTGGTTTTATCTCGTTTGTATTCATGTTCCTCGAAACGCGGATGCGGGTGTGTATGCCCAGTTGACAGAGAGACAGAGGCAGGGGATTCTCAATGGGGTTGTTGACTGTTGATTGTTCACTGTTAACCATTGACTTTTACTAAACCCTAATGAGAATAAGAAATATGATTAATGATAATATTAATTAAGTATTATTGTGTCATGGTTGAGATAAGGGGTTGACTTTGTTGACTTGTTGACTTTGTTGACCGGTTGACTAGGTTGGACTAATTGACCATCATCATTACAATGGCTATCATTTCATGGCAAAGACTTTTGCTTGCTTGTTTGTTTTAGCAAAATGAGTGCATGAAATGATATGGCCATTTTGACTTGAACCATCACATAATACTCAATTACTATTATGAGTAATCATGGTTTTGGATTATGAGAGCTTGGATGGCAAAAGACTTTCTCATTCTCACATTTGCTTTCTCTCTCTTGCTTGAGCTCTCCCTCTTGCTCTTCCTCTTGCTCCTTCTAGCTCAAGGCAACACCCTCTCATGAGTTGAGAAACATTGCCTTAGAGATAAAAGAAAACCCATATCACTTCTCTACTCATCCTAGTTCATAAGGTTTAGCAAACCAAGTGTTCTAGTTTCTTCAAGTTCGAAGAAGAAGCCGAAGGTAGAAGCTTTCAGGTGGATCCATCTTCGGCGCAAGGAGACGACGAGGTGAGGCCGATCCGTACACCGAAAAGAGTTGAAGATGAAGGAGTTCAAGAAAGGTATAGCCCCCTAACCGAGTAGGTAAAACTCTAGTTAGGTTGTTAGGTAGTTGTTAACAAAGATCCGTATTTTGAGTCCATGTTACCACCTCTTGAAAAATCGTTTTTCATCATTTCCGCAAGCCCGTAAGTACCGGGAGAGGTAACGTGGACTTACAGTGGTATCAGAGCCTAGTTAAACACTATCTAACATGTTAGCAAAGTAAGTAGAAGTTCGATCGGAGAAAATATCACGAAACATACCCGAATAGCATAGTTTCTGCCGATTTTTTCCTCTGTTCAAAAAATAATAAATCATACATGAAAAATCGGCTCAGGCTTTTGTTAAGACACCCAAGAAAACAGGTCCACTGACTCGGTCAAAGCGCCGCGGAACCACGGCAGGAGCTTGCTCCCGCCGCGGAACCACGGCCGAGTTGACTCGGTCGTGGCACTGTTTTCTTGCAGAGTGTTTCTGGGGCTGTTTTGGGATTTTGGGGATATGTTTTTTCTGCCCAGATTTTACAGAAAGAAAATTCTGTTTTTGGGGTCTAAAAATCCGTATTTTGATCGAACTTCTAAAGACTTAAGCTGACGCCTATATATCTGTGATGTGTTATATGTATTGAACGTCCGCTAATCGCTATACGTCAATTAGTGGGGGTTATACATATCTGTGATCTGTAATGTTGATGGTATATGTATATGAATTCATTGGATTGTCGCGGATGAATAGCCGGGAGGGTTGTGAGATGAGAATTTTCTTTTATCTTTCAATTCATGTAATATGTAAATTGATGTAATATTATTTTTGGCCGCACAACCGGGTCAAGATTGTAGCCGTCATTGTATAATTTCTTTTTACTGTTTTTGCTCCTATGATAGACCCAAGGTGGGGTGCACAAACTACCGGGTATCTCGAAGTGCCGAGTGGCCTACTCACGTCGTTGAGGGAGGTTGCTCCGCTTTGGATATTTGGCGGGTAGTTTGCCGCACCCGTAAGGGTCTAGGGTGGGGTATTAGCTATTCATCGCGACCATGTAATCCGCTTTTCGTTACAGGCTCGTACGAATTACGGATTTCTAGTATATCTAATGTGTTTATCTATGATCTGAAATGGCTATCATTGCAATATATCTATATATGATATTATTTAGGCGTTGCTTATGTTTTGCATCCGCGCTAGTCCAGCCCCCGCTCTGTCGTTAGTTAAGTAACCTAACGGGTAATGACGGGGCCCCGTGGTGAATGCGGATAGCATAAGCTACGTCATATTTTGGTTGTTTTCTGCAATGGTAGGATTAAATGATGGGACGCATTGGAATTAATGCAAGAAAAATAAACCAAGTAAAAGTCGTTGGAACACTTTCAAAACCACTCGGTTTCTTTTCAAAAAGAACTTTTAAACGCGGAGCTTAAGCCACTCCTTTTAAAAACTATCTCGTTCCGTCGATCATATCAAGTTCGCTACGTTCACGGTTTTGCCAAAACCATCCGTAGCCCTCCATCATTTCAGTTAAATATTCGGTAGTATTCAAGCTATGTATTTTGACCTCACGCCAAGGCATAGTGATTGGTAGCTTCCGGATATTTATCTGTTGCATAGATAGAATGCGTTGGTTTGAGACAGTCGTACTGCCATTTTGGCCTACGTCAAAGGTAGGTACGGGTGGGTTCAAATTAACCTGGATAATGATGGGAAAAACTTGACATGTGACTTATGACATTTTGACCTCACGCCAAGGTTATAAGAGCATGGGGCAAAAATCTACATTGGGAGTTTCAAAAGAACTGAAACTTGCTAGCGCTGCATACCATTTGGAGTGTGATGATTCTGGTAGGATTCCTTCAGTTTTATCACGCAATGATATTTGGATCCCGATCCTACTGTGAGTATATGCTACTCCTCGGGAAATTTCTCACTTAACGATCAATGCTATAAACTAAGTAGGTGTCTAGAAAGGTGTTAGCGGGGCTACGCCCCTAGGGAAAAGAGGTTATTTAATTAAGGAACTTCGCGAAAGCGTTGGAAAACCTCCCTCGAAGTACCGACACCAGCCTGGCTGAATGGTTAAGCAAGTATTGTACGGTGAGATTGATCCTGACTAATTCTTCCTTTTTGGTTTGAGGAGGGATTCGAGAGACAGTGGGAGCCATCTTGTTTAGACAAATTAAAAACCACTCTAAACTTGCAAGAGTATCATGCTAAAGTGTTTCTTCTCTCTCTCCTAATTGCAGCGACCAAACATCATGACCGGACTTAAGTTACTACTAGATAAAAACATACTGACAAGGCCAAACTACAAAGATTGGCTCAGGAATGTCAAAATGGCAATCACTTATGACAAATTGGGGTATCTTCTTACCACCAAAGCTCCCCCTGTCCCAGGTCCTACCTCCAGCGTCGCGGATAAGGAAATCCGTAAGACTAGGGAGATCGACTGCGCGAAGGCCAAGTGCCTCGTGCTTGCCTCTATGGACAACGAACATCAGAGGAGGCACGAGAATATGGATCTCGAATCCATATTTCTCCATACAAAAGAACTGTATGGAGAGCAATCTCGTATCGCCAGATACGAAGTGTCGAAAAAGCTGTTTTCGGCAAGGTTGGCCGTCGGATCATCGGTAGCGGAACACGTGCTTAAGATGATTGGCTTCATTGAAGAGCTCGCGGACCTTGGGACCACGTTGGAGAATGAGCTCTATACAGACTTGGTTCTTCAGTCCCTTCCTTCCACTTACGCCCAGTTCATCCTGAATTTCAACTTGCAAGAAAAGGAAGTTGAACTTTCAGAGCTCCTCAACATACTGAGGAGTGCAGAGGGCACCCTACAGAAAGGTAGGGAAACATCCACTTTGTTTGTAGGAGGATCTTCCTCTTCTAGGTCCAAGGCGAAAGCCAAGGGAAAGAAGAAGAAAACCCCCGCCAAACCAAGGGGCGGTGTTAGTAAAGTGGATACGAAGGGAAAAGCAAAAGCAACAAAGATAGCGGGAAAGCTTGTGGAAAAGGAAGAATGCTTTTACTGTCACAAGAGTGGACACTGGAAAAAGGATTGCAGGGCTTGGAAAGCCAGAACACAGGATCTGAAGCAAGTTGTGGCTTCAGCTTCAGGTGTGTATGTTATTGAAAACTGTCTATCAATAAACTCTACATCCTGGGTATTGGATACCGGATCCTGATCTCATATCTATAATTCTTTGCAGGCATTGAGAAAGCGTAGGGTTTTGAAGGCAAGTGATATGACCCTCAGAGTTGCAAACGGAGCTGGCATGGATGCCGAGTCCGTGGGGGACTATCACCTGGGGTTGTCAGATGGACACATTTTGGTTTTGCGTAATTGCTATTTTGTACCCAATGCAACTTGTAATATCATTTCTGTATCTTTATTATCTGAAGAAGGTTATGAATTTGCATTTGTAAGTAATGTTGTAAACATTCACCTTAATCAAGTTCTGATTGGGTCAGGTACATTAAGCAATGGTATATACGTATTAAACCAACCACAGATTTTCAATGTCCAGAATACACACAAAAGAAAGTCTCCGGAAATAAATCAGACTTTCTTATGGCATTGTAGACTGGGTCACATCAATGAGAGAAGGTTGACGAAGTTACATACAGAAGGATATTTGGATCCGTTTGAATATCAATCGTATGCCACTTGTCAATCCTGTCTCAAAGGAAAGATGACAAAGACTCCGTTCACTGGACACGGAGTAAGAGCGAGCGAGCTCTTGGGACTCGTACACAGCGACGTGTGCGGTCCAATGTCTATACATGCGCGAAGCGGTTATTCTTACTTCATTACTTTTACGGATGACTTTTCAAGGTACGGTTATGTCATCTTAATGAAACATAAATCCGAAGCCTTTGGAAAATTCCAGGAATATAAGAATGAAGTAGAAAAACAAACCGGCAAAAGTATCAAGACACTGAGATCGGATCGAGGTGGTGAATACTTGAGTGCCGAGTTCCTGGATTACTTAAAAGAGAATGGAATTCTCTCTCAGCTTACTCCTCCATACACTCCGCAACATAACGGTGTATCGGAGAGACGGAACCGGACCCTATTGGATATGGTACGTTCCATGATGAGTAACACTGAGTTACCGCGATCATTCTGGGGATATACACTAGAATCAGCTGCATACCTTTTGAACCGAGTTCTAACTAAGACTGTGCCTACCACACCATATGAGATATGGAGTGGGAAGAAACCCTATCTTCAATATCTGAAGATCTGGGGATGTCCGGTTTTTGTCAAAAAGCAGCATGCGGACAAACTCGAGGCACGCTCAGTACTGTCCAAGTTTGTGGGATACCCAAAGAACTCCAGGGGGTATCTCTTCTATTACGCAAAAGAACAAAAGATCATTGTTTCTCGTAATGCCCATTTTCTGGAACACCAGTTCTTAGAAAAGGAAACAAGTGGGAGCGAAATAGAACTGGAAGAAATTCCAGAACCACAGACTATTACTAAAAGCTTAGTAGAACCAGAGGGTTCAAAAGAACATGACATTCCTACGCCGCTCCGCAGGAGTAGTAGGCAGTCTCATCCGCCCGAGAGATACTACGGTTTTCTCATAGACGGGGATAGAGAGGATTGCATCATTGATTATGATGAGCCGACTAGCTTACAGCAGGCCATTCAGAGCGTTGACTCGGTAAAATGGCTTGATGCAATGCGGACCGAAATGGAGTCCATGTACACCAACAAAGTATGGACGTTGGACGTTGCTCCAGATAGGGTAAAACTCGTAGGATGCAAGTGGATCTTCAAAAGGAAGATTGGTGTAGATGGACAGGTTGAGACCTATAAAGCTAGACTTGTTGCAAAGGGTTTTCGTCAAAGACCTGGTTTGGACTATGACGAAACCTTTTCTCCAGTGGCTATGCTGAAATCCATTCGGATCCTTCTTGCCATTGCTGCCTTCCACGATTATGAGATTTGGCAGATGGACGTAAAGACCGCTTTTCTGAATGGAAATTTAGAGGAGTGTGTCTATATGGACCAGCCAGAGGGTTTCATTTAGAGTGGGAGCAGCGGAAAGGTGTGCAAGTTGCTTAAGTCCATCTATGGACTAAAGCAGGCATCGCGGAGTTGGAACATCTGTTTTGATGAGACTGTCAAAGAATTTGGCTTTATCAAAAATCCAGATGAACCATGCATCTATAGTAAATTTGTAGTGAGAACTGTAGTATTTCTCGTTTTATACGTGGATGACATTCTCTTAATAGGAAATGACATTCCTATGCTACAATCTGTCAAGGGGTTCTTGTCACACAGGTTCTCCATGAAAGATCTGGGTGATGCCTCATACATTCTGGGGATCCGGATCTATCGTGACAGATCCAAGAGGAAACTGGGACTCTCACAGTCCAGGTACATCGACACCATACTGAAAAGATTTAGTATGGAAGATTCCAAGCACGGTAATTTACCGGCTTGTCACGGGATTACCCTCTCCAAAGAGATGTCTCCCAAGACTGATTTGGAAAGGGATCGCATGTCTATTATACCCTACGCTTCTACGGTAGGCTCTATAATGTATGCGATGTTGTGTACCAGACCAGATGTAGCTTATGCACTGAGTGTGGTAAGCCGGTATCAGTCAAACCCTGGGGAGAAACACTGGATAGCGGTAAAGAACATTCTCAAGTACCTGAGAAGGACTAAGGAGATGTTCTTGGTGTATGGCGGAAAAGACCTCCAGATCGAGGCCTTTGCTGACTCCAGCTTCCAGAGTGACAAGGATGATTCCAAGTCCATGTCGGGTTATGTCTTTACCCTCAATGGAGGGGCGGTGTGTTGGAAGAGTTCCAAACAGGAAACTGTTGCTGACTCGACGATGGAAGCAGAATATATGGCTGCTGCTGATGCCGCAAAAGAAGCCGTCTGGATAAGAAAGTTCTTAACGGAACTTCAGGTGGTTCTGTCCATTGTTGATCCAATACCACTGTATTGCGACAACAACGGGGCTATAGCTTTAGCGAAGGAACCGAGGTCCCATCAGAAGTCCAAACACATCTTGAGGCAGTATCACCTGATCAGGGAGATCGTGGGTCGCCAGGAGATCGAGCTTCGGAGAGTTTCTACGGAAGATAACACGGCTGATCCACTCACAAAGGCCTTACCCCAGACTCAGTTCGAGCGGCCGATCGAGATGATAGGTCTTCGATACGCCAGTACATGGCCTTAGTGCAAGTGGGAGATTGTTAGTGTATATGCCCTAGAGGCCATTACTGTATCATACTAGTTTGTATATTACTTAATGGAAGCTTGGGATATTCACCTTGTATAGACAATCTTGCTCAATATAGTAGTATACTACTTGGTTTGTTTCTACTTTAATGTGTACATGTGTTTATTTTAATATATCACCTATACACATTGGTGGAGCCCTTAGGATCTTTGCTTGATTACCAGCGTTGTGATGGCAGTCACACTAGTGGGGGCTGGGTAATCCACAAGCACATCCTTATGCAGGTCCCTAGTCGTAGGACTATCGAGACAGGGCATCGATACTCCGGAGTAGACTAGCGTATGCGCTTCTCATCCCAGTGTGGGAGACGGTCTGTCCCACAGCCGTCAGTACGTCGTACTTGAGATAGTATGCGGGTGCTCGTTAGGTTACGAGTACACTGGACAGGACTCGTCAGGAACTGTTGGTTGGTACTATACTTATCGTCAGTTATCAGTTCCCAGGTGACATGAGTACAGCTTAGTCCGCTGACTTGACACTGTCACTTCGCCTCGAGTGTGTTCCCACTGTACTTAGATTACTACCCTACCACGGCTCAAAGGAGTCGTGCAAACAGGTAGTAGTTAGGTGCAGTCCCGAAGCACTTGGAGGCAGTGACGGTTAGACAGGATACGTCTCTCCCGGTATTGAGGGTTGACATCGCGCTGTGTCTAGAAGAGCCATTACACAAGTAGTCCCTGGCCAGGGCAAGCGAGATATACTGGTAGGTTTCCAGTGTTATCTCAGGGTGTTCTAGGCTACACTCCGACACGACTTGTACCGCTATTAGGGGACTAACGTTTACCACCCCCTAAGCCCGCCATGCAATGTATCAGACAAACAGACCGGACTGTACGGAGATTGTCACATTCAGGCTCAGTAGGAGTTCAGATGGGTTTCACCTCGTCCGTCTTCTTGTCGGCATCTACCTGGGGACCGTTATGCACAGCTAGTGCCACTTGCGGTCTGTAGTTAAACCCACTGCCAGCATAGTGTTGAGTCTTTAGAGTCCCACACAGAAAGCTATTCGCCTTTAGGCAAAAGAGTAGAGGTCGCATGGTTTTGCGACAGGTCGCAAGGTTTCGTGACAGGGTTCGGTCACATCCGTGCACTTGTGCACGTTTGGTGTCCGGACAGTTAACACTAGCGGGCTTTGGTTTAAGCTAGATCCTAGTGTATATTTTGGGATTGGTTTTATCTCGTTTGTATTCGTGTTCCTCGGAACGCGGATGCGGGTGTGTATGCACATTTGACAGAGAGACAGAGGCAAAGGATTCTCATTGGGGTTGTTAACCGTTGACTGTTCACTGTTGACCATTGACTTTTACTAAACCCTAATGAGAATAAGAAATATGATTAATGATAATATTGTGTCATGGTTGAGATGAGGGGTTGACTTTGTTGACTTTGTTGACCGGTTGACTAGGTTGGACTAGTTGACCATCATCATTACAATGGCTATCATTTCATGGCAAAGACTTTTGATTGCTTGTTTGTTTTAGCAAAATGAGTGCATGAAATGATATGGCCATTTTGACTTGAACCATCACATAATACTCAATTACTATTACGAGTAATCATGGTTTTGGATTATGAGAGCTTGGATGGCAAAAGACTTTCTCATTCTCACATTTGCTTTCTCTCTCTTGCTTGAGCTCTCCCTCTTGCTCTTCCTCTTGCTCTCTCTCTAGCTCAAGACAACACCTTCTCATGAGTTGAGAAACATTGCCTTAAAGATAAAAGAAAACCCATATCACTTCTCTACTCATCCTAGTTCACAAAGTTTAGCAAACCAAGTGTTCTAGTTTCTCCAAGTTCGAAGAAGAAGCCGAAGGTAGAAGCTTTCAGGTGGATCCATCTTCGGCGCAAGGAGACGACGAGGTGAGGCCGATCCGTACACCGGAAAGAGTTGAAGACGAAGGAGTTCAAGAAAGGTATAGCCCCCTAACCGAGTAGGTAAAACTCTAGTTAGGTTGTTAGGTAGTTGTTTAACAAAGATCAGTATTTTGAGTCCATGTTACCACCTCTTGAAAAATCGTTTTTCATCATTTCCGCAAGCCCGTAAGTACCGGGAGAGGTAACGTGGACTTATAGTTAAGGACATCATAGTCTATGGGCTTAAGGACCCCACGGTCCAATATTAGTTTTAAGACATCACGGTCGAGGTTAAGGACATCATAGTCCATGGGATTAAGGACACCACAGTCCAATGTTAGTTTTAAGACATCACGGTCGAGGTTAAGGACATCATAGTCCATGGGCTTAAGGACCCCAGAGTCCAATGTTAGTTTTAAGACATCACGGTCGAGGTTAAGGACATCATAGTCCATGGGCTTAAGGACCCCACAATTCAATGTTAGTTTTAAGACATCACGGTCGAGGTTAAGGAAATCATAGTCCATGAGTTTAAGGACCCCACAGTCCAAGAAATGTGTGGTTGTCGGGACCCGTCACCTCTCTGAAGACGTTGAAGGATTACAACGCCAAATATCAGAGGAGTGAAGAGATGTACCCTTGAACCAAGGTTTCTTGGGGATCTGTAGTCTAATTTGGAACTAAGATCAAATAATTAGATTATGAGCACATTGGCTCAGTTAAATCTGAATTGAGGACTTATGACCAATTTGGGCTAAGTCCAATTAGATCTGAAGTGTTGGCCCTTTGTTGGACCATTAGACACTTGTCTGGGTTCAAGCCCACATTATTTAGCAATGCTAAACAAGAGTTTGGGGTCTCTGATAACATTTTTATCTTTGACTGAGCATTAATATTATAGTTGTGAGTTTTACTCAATTTTGAGACTCAGTTGAAGGGGAGACTTTTGCCTCTGGAAAACTAGCCAATTTGGCTAAAAGTAGTGTTAAACACTAGGGAACAGCAGTGTTAAACACTGGGAATGAAGCTCTCAAACTAGTGTTAAACACTAGAAGATAACAGTGTTAAACACTGGAAATAAAATTCTCAAAGCAGTATTAAACACTAGAAATAAGATTCTCAAATTTAATGTTAAACACTAGAAGACAATCAGTGTTAAACACTGGAAATAAAGCTCTCGAATTAGTGTTAAACACTAAAGAAAGAGGGGTCACGTGGGGACACGTGAGGGCGCCCAAAGGTGGGGCCAGATCTCCTCACTTTGTTCTGCAAATAAGTGTTAAACACTTTTTATATTTTTATTTTGAGCATCACGTGTTGACACGTGATGGGAATTTATGCGCTGACTGTTAAAGCGTTTGCCAAGGGGTCACGTGGTAACACGTGAGAGCGCCCAAGGCCTTCATTTCCTTTACTTTTTCTTTCTGCGTTTTGGAAGTCACGTGGGAGCATGTGAGGCATTGCCTCAAAGCTTCTTTCTTCAGGGATCTTTTCAAGGGTCACGTGGGGACACGTGACCTCGGTTCTTTGCATGCATGGAGATCTTTTAAGTCTCCTTATTTTTTAAGAATTGAATTCTCTGTAGGGTTAAACCCTGATTATGACTTTGGAGGAATTAAATTCCCAATTTTGAAAGAATTAAATTCTTATGTAGGGTTAAACCCTAGTTTTTATTTTAGAGGAATTAAATTCCCTTATATGTTAAAGAATTAAATTCTTGTATAGGGTGAAACCCTATTTCTGTCTTGGAGGAATTAAATTCCTATAAATTTGGGAGAATTAAATTCTCAATTAGGGTTAAACCTTGGTTTCTGTCCATCTTGAAGGAATTAAATTCCTATAATTTTAGGAGAATTGAATTCTCATATAGGTTTAAACCCTAGTTTTGTTTTGAGAGAATTAAATTCTCTAAACTCAATTCCCCCTCTAAGTTTTGGATCTGCATGG
This sequence comes from Agapanthus africanus, assembly GCA_030015575.1. Taxonomy (NCBI): domain Eukaryota; kingdom Viridiplantae; phylum Streptophyta; class Magnoliopsida; order Asparagales; family Amaryllidaceae; genus Agapanthus; species Agapanthus africanus. The sequence continues at coordinate 462,159,034 of CM057338.1, forward strand.
CAGGATCTCAACCCGATGAGAATTAAATTCTCAACCTATAAGGAGATGTGCTTCTGCAGATCTTCAACTAGAGGAAGAACTAAGTTCTTTTGCAGAAGAGTTAAACTCTTAGATTTTGAGAATTAAATTCTCTATTTGAAGTTTTGATTCCCTTTCTTTTCTCACCTAGGATTTTCTTTGTTGAGAATTAAATTCTCCTCTCTTTTTTCTCTCTGTTCTTGTTATCTACCCAAAAAAGTAGATCCTTTCTCTTCTCTTCTTGGCTCCTATTTATAGGAGAAAGAAAAGAATCAATTTGTTTTGTCAATCTTTCATCGAAAGATTTTAATTGATTTTATAACCAACATTATCTTTTAGATCACTCAGTGAATTTTATTCACTGTTAGATTTTTAATCCAAAAGATCTTTTATCTGTTATTCCTGGAAAATTTCAGGGAAATATTTCCTTGTATGGAATCTTTCCATAAACTGGTGATTTTTAATCACTATTGGATTTTTAATCCAACGGTGCTCCATTTTACAGAGCACCATCTTTTTTGTTTGGAAAGATTTAGAGAAATACTTTCCCAGTTAGGGTCTTTGATTCCCTCTTAATTAGAATTTAATTCTATTAATTCATAGATCTTTAGGAACCCATCACGTGTTGGCACGTGACCCCTTGATTAAGAATTTGACCAGAATTTAATTCTGTTGTTTTAGAGAACTCAGGAATTATCACGTGTCAGCACGTGACCTTTGGTCACGTGTTGGCACGTGATGCCCCATTGGGGGTTTTCCTTATTATTTTATTATACCTTTAATTCTTTCAGTGGGTTTAAAGTCCCATCACGTGTGGGCACGTGACACATTTGACTAAGATTCAATTCTTATCATTTCAGAGCCTTCAGGAAGCCATCACGTGTCGGCACGTGACCCCCGATCACATGTACGCACGTGATGCCTCATAACTTTTGATCCCGGATGAATTATGAGGCCCATAATATATCAAATCGAAGGATTTTTTGAGACACTTTCGATACCATCAGAATTTAGTTGTTTCTCATTCGAGAGTCTATCAAAATACAGCCCGGAAAATACTGGCTCAAATTTTCTTAAACGTATCACTGCCATTTGATACCTTGGGCTCTTTTGTGCAGAAATTTTTTGGTGGGAACAAATGCCCCCCACTACTTTGTCCACGTAAGTATACACGTGGGTGAAGTAGTACAGAGTAATTCATAGCGTATGAACAGTTTTTGGTTGGTATATAATCTTCAGGATCTTGATCTGAGAAGATATCGAGCGGACACAAGCGTCGTCATTTATCATTGACTCAAATCTCGACTCTTAAGGGATATAGTTCCAAATCCTCAGCTTCATGAGCCGCACCCTTCTGTTTCTTTATAACTTACTCTGGCATGAAGTAGTTTATATGCTTCATGAGTAATTTCTCCATTTCAGTGGCATGTAGCTTTGGTAAGTGTGGCCCATATATGGTAAATAATAGTTCATCTTGAACTCTTTATAAAGTAGCGATGGCTTAGGAAATAGGGTTGGGATCTGTTGCCTAAGACTTTTCAACTTTATGAGCCGTGAGAGTCTCATAAAGACTTTTCTCCCTATGGGTCGAGAGGATCTCGTAGGTGTATTTTCTCCTTAGGAGTCGTGAGGACTCCTAAGTGCGTTTTCTCCTGAGAATCGTAAGGATCCCACAATAGAATTTTCTTTATGCGTAGGGACACTAATTTTCCCGCAAGTTCAGATGAATCGAGAGATTCTCGCAAAGACACTGATTTCCTTGCGGGTCGAAACGAAACGAGAGGTTCTCGCTAAGGACGCTGATTTCCCTGAATAAGGATGAGAAGCGATGGCTTAGAAAACAGGTTCAGATCTGCCGCCTAAGACTTTTCAACTTTTATGAGCCTTGAGGGTCTCATAAAGATTTTCTCCCTACGAGTCGAGAGGATCTCATAGGTGTATTTTCTCCTTAGGAATCGTGAGGATTTTTAAATGTGTTTTCTCTTGAGAGTCATAAGGATCTCACAAGAGAATTTTCTTTATGCATAGGGATACTAATTTCCCCGCAAGTCGAGATGAATCGAGAGATTCTCGCAAAGACACTGATTTCCTTGCGGGTCGAAACGAATCGAGGTGTTCTCGTCAAGGACACTGATTTCCCTGAATCGAGATAAGAAGCGATGGCTTGGGAAACAGGTTCAGATTTGCCGCCTAAGACTTTTCAACTTTATGAGCCGTGAGGGTCTCATAAAGATTTTCTCCCTACGAGTCGAGAGGATCTCATAGGTGTATTTTCTCCTTAGGAGTCGTGAGGACTCCTAAGTGCGTTTTCTCCTGAGAATCGTAAGGATCCCACAAGAGAATTTTCTTTATGCGTAGGGACACTAATTTCCCTGCAAGTTGAGATGAATCGAGAGATTCTCGCAAAGACACTGATTTCCTTGCGGGTCGAAACGAATCGAGAGGTTCTCGCCAAGGACGCTGATTTCCCTGAATCGAGATAAGAAGTGATGGCTTAGGAAACAGGTTCAGATCTACCGCCTAAGACTTTTCAACTTTTATGAGCCGTGAGGGTCTCATAAAGATTTTCTCCCTACGAGTAGAGAGGATCTCATAGGTGTATTTTCTCCTTAGGAATCGTGAGGATTCCTAAGTGTGTTTTCTCTTGAGAGTCGTAAGGATCTCACAAGAGAATTTTCTTCCTTACAAGTCGAGAGGACTCGTAAGTGATTGATGAGTTGACCTACTCCCAAGTCAAAGCATTGCTTCAACAGGGAGGTCGAGGGTTGACTTTGGTTTGTCTGTGCACCATAAGAACTTTTCCGCGGCTCCGCTTTGCTGACGTTATATATTCCTGCAGAGACACTGATTTCTCTGTAGGTCGGCGCGAATCGAGATATTCTCGTCAAGGACGCTGATTTCCCTGAATCAAGGTATTTGCCAAGGACACTGATTTCCCTGGAGTCGAAACGAACCGAGGTATTCCTGCAAAGACGCTGATTTCTCTGCGGGTCGACGCGAATCGAGATGTTCTCGTCAAGGATGCTGATTTTCCTGAATCGAGGTATTTGCCAAGGACACTGATTTCCCTGGGGTTGAGACGAATCGAGGTATTGCTGCAAAGACGCTGATTTCTCTGCGGGTCGACGCGAATCGAAGTGCTCTCGTCAAGGACGCTGATTTCCCTGAATCGAGGTTTTGCCAAGGACACTGATTTCTCTGGAGTCAAAACGAATCGAGGTATCCCTGCAAAGACACTGATTTCTCTGCGGGTCGACGCGAATCGAGGTGCTCTCGTCAAGGATGCTGATTTCCCTGAATCGAGGTATTTTCCAAGGACACTGATTTCCCTGGGGTTGAGACGAATCGAGGTATTTCTGCAAAGACGTTGATTTCCTTACGGGTCGACGCGAATCGAGATGCTCTCGCCAAGGACGCTGATTTCCCTGAATCGAGGTTTTTGCCAAGGACACTGATTTCCCTAGGGTTGAGAAGAATCGGGGTATTCCAACAAAGACGTTGATTTCCTTGCGGGTCGATGCGAATCGAGATGCTCTCGCCAAGGACGCTGATTTCCCTGAATCGAGGAGGTTGCCAAGGACACTGATTTCCCTGGGGTTGAGACGAATCGAGGTATTCCTGCAAAGTCACTGATTTCTCTGTGGGTCGACGCGAATCAAGGTGCTCTTCGTCAAGGACGCCGATTTCCCTGAATCGAGGAGGTTGCCAAGGACACTGATTTCCCTAGGGTTGAGACGAATCGAGGTATTCCTGCAAAGACGCTGATTTCTCTGCGGGTCGACGCGAATCGAGATGCTCTCGTCAAGGCCGCTGATTTCCCTGAGTCGAGGAGGTTGCCAAGGACACTGATTTCCCTAGGGTTGAGACGAATCGAGGTATTCCTACAAAGACGCTGATTTCTCTGTGGGTCGACGCGAATCGAGATGCTCTCGTCAAGGACGCTGATTTCCCTGAATCGAGGAGGTTGCCAAGGACACCGATTTCCTTGGAGTTGAAACGAATCGAGGTATTCCTGCAAAGACGCTGATTTCTCTGTGGGTCGACGCGAATCAAAGTGCTCTCGTCAAGGACGCTGATTTCTCTGAATCGAGGAGGTTGCCAAGGACACCGATTTCTTCGGAGTTGAAACGAATCGAGGTATTCCTGCAAAGACACTGATTTCTCTGCTGGTCGACGTGAATCGAGATGCTCTCGTCAAGGACGCTGATTTCCCTGAATCGAGGAGATTGCCAAGGACACTGATTTCCCTGGGGTTGGTTGACTTGTTTCCGAGACGGAGCGTTGATCCGGTAGGGAGGTCATTGGTTGACTCCAGGTTATCTGTGAACCGTAGAGATTTGGAACTAGGGGACTTTGCCATGGTTCCGTTGTTTCGACCCTAGGGACGCTTGTTGACGTCGCATCTGCATCCTGCTGGAGTAAGGAGAAACGCCGTTGGTGATCTCTAGGCTGTCTGTGAACCATCGAGATTTGGAACTAGAGGACTTTGCCATGGTTCTGTTGTTTTGAACCTGGGGTCGGTTGACTTGTTTCCGAGACGGAGCATTGATCCGGCGGGGAGGTCATTGGTTGACTCTAGGTTGTCTGTGGACCGTAGAGTCTTGGAACTAGGGACTTTGCCATGGCTCCGCTTTGTTAACGTTGCGTCCGAATCCTGCTGGAATGAGGAGGAACGCCGTTGTTGGTCTCCAGGCTATAGATGTGGCCATCGAGACTTGGAACTGAGGACTTTGCCATGGCTCCGATTAGTGATGTCGCGTCCGAATCCTGCTGGAATGAGGAGGAACGCTTTCGTGGGTCTCCAGGCTGTAGATGTGGCCGTCGAGACTTGGAACTAGGGACTCTGCCGTGCTCTGAGATTGATTTTTGCGTCTGAATCCTGCTAGAATGAGGAGGAACGCCATCGTGGGTCTCCAGGCTGTAGATATGGCCGTTGAGATTTGGAACTAGGGTCTTTTCCGTGGCTCCGAGATTGATTTTCACGTATAAATCCTGCTGGAATGAGGAGGAACGCCATTGTTGTTCTCTAGGCTGTAGACATGGCCGTCGAGATTTGGAACAAGGGACTTTGCCGGGGCTCCGAGATTGATTGTCGCGTTTAAATCCTGCTAGAATGAGGAGGAACGCCATCGTGGGTCTCCAGGCTGTAGATGTGGTCGTCGAGACTTGGCTCTCTATCTGATGGAGCCTGGTGGGATGATATGGTTCCCTTTTTGTTTGTGCCCCTGGATTGTATACAGGGATCGATGTGATCTCACCTGTAGGGCATAGGATTCATTTCATATGTATATTTTTTGTTTTCTTTTCGCGATGCTCTATCATTTCAGCCTTTTGTATCGCGCAAGTCGCGATTGCCCAATCATTTCGGCTATTTTTCGCGGTGCCCAATCATTTCGGCTATTTGTATCGTTTACTCGCTGCTTTTTATTACGAGTTACCCAATCATTTCGGCTGTTTTTGTATGTATACATTTTTATTTGCTGATTTCGTTGCAAGTTGCCCCATCATTTCGGCTATTTCATATGCATTTTTGGCTCGCTGATTTTTTTATCGCGAGTGTAGAACTTGGAATCTGATGCTAATATTAGCATTAGCATCACTGCGACTGGAATATTGCCAGGAGCGAATCATCATTTGCCATGAAAGGACTTGGAATTTGATACCGATTTAGGCATCAGCATCGCTACAACTGGGATATTGCCAAGAGCGAATCATCATTTGCCTCTGTCGATGTCGAACAAAGGTGGCTTAGCAAACAGGGTTAGGATCCCATCAACTAAGGCTTTTGACTTCATGAGCCGTGGGGGTTTCATAAAGGTGTTTCTCCCTATGAGTCGTGAGGATCTCATAGGTGCTTTTTCTCCTTAGGAATCATGAGGATTCCAAAGTGTGTGTTCTCTTATAAGTCGTAAGGATCTTACAAGAGTGTTTTCTCCTTGCAAGTCGAGAGGACCTATGAGTGTTTGTTCACCGTGTGAGCATATCCCTAGTCGCTGGTAAGACTCTGTTAGGGAAATGTTTATTCGTGCCCGTGGATTGTATACAAGGGTCAATATTGAACCGCTTGTAGGGCAGCATTGGAGGTTGTGATGGCTTAAGAACAGGTTCAGATCCCTGTAACTTAAGGCTTTTGAACCCTATGAGCCGTGAGGGTCTCAAAGGGAAATTCTCCTTACGAGTCGTGAGGATCTCGTAAGTGTAAGTTCTCCTTAAGAATTGTGGGGATCCCTAAGTGTGTTTCTCCTTTGTGAGTCGTAAGGATCTCATGCAAGTGGTTTCTCCTTATAAGGTCGAGAGGACCTTGCAAGTGTCTTTTAACGAGATTGCACCCTTTCGGGTTTTCACAAAACTCGCTGGTAGCCCTGCTGTTTTTACTCATGGAGCCCTTTTGGGTTTTCATCCGTGCCCATCTTGCTTGTGGACGTACCGTTTTTTTTAACGAGTCTGCGCCCTTTTGGGTTTTCACAAACATCGCTGGTAGTCCTGCTGTTTTTACTCACGGAGCCTTTTCGGGTTTTCATCCGTGCCCATTTTACTTATGGACATACCCTTTTTTTTACCATGTCAGCCTAGGGATGCCGCGGTCTGTAATAGTTTATAGACATCTCGGTCAGTTGCAAGTTTTAGGACATTGCGGTCCATCGTTAGTTTAGAGACGTTTCAGTCCGTTGCAAGTTTTAGGACATTGCGGTCCATCATTAGTTTAGGGACGTTTCGGTCCGTTGCAAGTTTTAGGCCATTGCGGTCCATCGTTAGTTTAGGGACGTTTCGGTCCGCTGTAGCTTTGAGGCGAAGTTTTGCCGGATGCTTTATGAACAAGTAGGTTTCTCCTTGATAGACCTTGTCACATAATCCAAGGGTTTTGGCACTGCTCCTGCCCCCAGCTCCTCTACGTTATCTCCGAACGCCGAGTGAGCTTCTTTGTTAATTAACGCCGAATGAGAGATCATGTGGCAACTTGCCACATAGTCCTCAGATTCTTCTGACGAGTCATCCCCGTCGTTATTGTCGTTATCTCCGCTCTCAAGGATATTGTTGAGAAATTCTTAGAGTGTGACCGGGGTCCGCGTCTTCTGGTTATATTCCTTCAGCGCGTCAATATGTTTTTGCAGATCCGTGCGCTTGTCATCAAACTGCGCGGGCATTTTAATCTTCTTCTTTTTCTTCGAAGACTATAACGGTTGTTCCTGGGTGTTTTGCCCATTGCTATTAATTCCCGATGTTGGACGTGGTTTCAGCATCCCATCGATGATCTCCGGCTCTTGCGGGCTTTTCCACCTGATCGTTGGACATGTTTGAAGATCTTTCAGCATTATTTTAGTTTTTGCCGAAAGAACAACTTCCCATGGAGCTTCCTTTATGAATGAGCACGATACCCCCGGCATCTCCATCTTTTTCGGAGCATGTGGTTGTGGCGGATTTACCTTCCAGTTTTCGGACAGCGCGAATTTGCCTTGCTGGTATTGGTCTTCAACCCAATTTTTGAAGACATAGCAATCTTCGAGTGGATGGCCCTGTACTTGGTGGTAGGGGCAGTAATTAGGATCGTTGATGTCATTCGGTCGCTGATTGATTTGAAAGAGCGTGTTCGCAATCAATAACGGTGTCGCGTGTAGCTAGACCGAGATGAGTACGGGTCGTCCTCAGGGAAACGTTGAATCATTTACTCTTACTTTAGATGTGTTGAAAAAAGAAAGGAGGGATAAAGAATATTGTAGAATGGTTTCTAGATCTACGTTAAGCACTAATGCAAAATATAGATCTAGATTATTTATGGATGTAGTTAATATAAGAAGGGGCTTGTAGGGTTCGTTAGGATTTAGTAGTTATGGATGATTAATTAAAAATTACCCTTTTTATCCTTTAATAGATTTAAAACTAGAACGACAGTGATGCATGTAGATTAGGGTTTCTGGAGGGAAAAGGAATCCCACTCTTAACCCTTATCTCGACACGGAACTCCATCCATATCTAGCCTTTACCAAAACAATCATTAATCTAATCTCTAATCGCGGTCGAGACTAACAATGAATTGGTAGCGCGCCCGATTAGGATGTTAATGATTGTTTTGATAAAGTTTATAAACTTTATAAGACGTAAAAAGAGTTTAGGTATTTTCATCATCCATTAACCTACCCTAATCCTACGAACCCTAACAAGCGGAGAATTACTCGCGCATGTTGGGAGAAAAAGAGATGGAGAGAAAATGCATAATTAAACTACGAAAAAATAGAATAAGTAAAAGAAAGCTACCTTTATTAATCAACAATATTCATTACACTTTGATCCCTTAGAAAATGATTACAAATACTAGTTTTCTTCTCGATCTTTTCTAAGGAGGTAGACGAACCATTGATGATCAGCCTGGATGCGTGAGCCGTTTTAGACTTCGTGATCTCGTCGGCTTGATAATTTTTTCAAGGGGCTCTCGGTCCTTATTTATACTCAAAAATCCACAGCCCTAGATGCCTAAATTGGGGAATAGTAGTTAGGATCCAACAAAAAAATTTACAGCTCCTATCTCCTCTGTCATGCGGCGGATCCGCGGCCAACAGGGGGGTTTGGCCGCGGATCCGCGGCCAATGGTTGTGATCTCTGGATCATTTCTCTGTGGCTTCATCTGTGTGACATGTGGCAATATCTGGAACCTTTGGAACTTGGAAATCATCTCGTAGTTGCTGCCAGATTTGATTTCTAAGTTTTGCTTTTTTAATTAGGCAGGTTTGTTTTAACAACTTGATTTCCTTGATTTTAGTCCTGAAAATTCTGCACAACAACTCAAATGATATTTAGTAAAGATTGTTTTCTTAAGATTTAGTCAATGATATTTTTGCATACATTTTTCTACCAAATTTTAATTATAATATATCAACACATGAAAATTAGTCTTTTTACAGATAAACCCTCATATGTATCATATATTATAATAAACATCTTTTCTAATATAGAAATAGTAGGAAAAATGTAATAACAAATGTGCAGTTTTATCAACTGAACAGTCGCGTTGGGTGTCTCGACTCCGGTAGAGTGATGAGCCCATTGCGCACTGTCAGTTCAAACAGTTTCCTTGTTTTATCCCGAAGAAACGAGTAAGGATGTCTCAACTTCTCATCGAGGGATTGCCGCTTGTTGCTTTGGCGAACAACCGGTCTCGGGCCACTTGGTTTTTGTTGAGCATTGGCAACGAAAGTTGCTTTCCCTTTGCCTTTTTCATTCCAAGGCTCCGTCTTTGAAGAGGAAGGCATATGGCCCATCTGGTCCATTTGAGCCAGCTTGTCAATCAAGGCCTAGAAGGTGGTCGGCTTGAAGAACATCATGAATTGGGATATGGTCGCTTGAGGGTCAAGAGTACCCATGAACATGCCTACCACGGGCGCTTCTTCGATGCGCTGCTCGCACTTCGACCATAGATTCCGCCATCGTATCGCATACTGGACCCATGTTTCGCCTAGCTTCACCCTGGCATTGATCAATGCCGTTATTGGGGTGCGTTCACTAGCACTCGTGAAACGCAGGGTGAATAACAGCTCCATCTCTGTAAATGTTTTGACAGAGTCATTCGGGAGTTCAGAATACCACTCGAATGCTATCTCCGACAAGCTGCCAACGAATTGGAGAAGCAGTAGCTTATCGTCACCTCCAGTATTACCGCACAGAGCCCTGAATTGAGCAACATGCTGGTGTGGATTCCCCGTCCCCTTATATACATGGAATTTGGGGATCGTGTATCCCGGTGGGTACTTTATTTGGTCGTACCAATTCGGATAGGGTCGTCCAGTCTTAACAATTTGCCCGGCCGCTTCATTCGCCTGATGAACTTGTATCTGCTGAGCGATGTAATCATCCAGGGCGTCTTTTGAGATGGTCTCCTCTTTGGCTGCTGAACAAGTCGGAACAGGGTTTGACCTCTCCGCTCGGTCGTCTTCGAGGATAATCGGAGGATCTTCAGCTGGAGGGTCCGGCTGGATCATCATGCCCACCATATCTTCGAATAGAAAGGCTATTTGTTTTATATTGGCTGCTTGTTCCGCGGCCTCTTTGTCCTTCTTCTCCAGCATTCTTTGAAGGAATTCAGCATCAGTCTCGTGTTCATGACGTTGTTCCGATGACGCCTCCGGGCTTTCTTTTGGCCCGGTAAGTGCGGCCATTGCAGTCAGCATCTCTTGAAGCTTCTGCTGTTGTTGTTCCCGAGCCTTTGTTATTGATCGGGTGAGCGGTCGGTGTCCCGTCGAAGTGCGGCTTTCCTCTTTTCCAGAAGCCATGTAAATAGAATGTACCACCATGCCCCCAGACTTAGGGCGTTTGGGCTCAGTGCCTTTGACATTTGTCGCAGGCATGGGGATTTTCTCCGGCCTTCTCCTCTTATGAGCGGTCGAAGTTGAGGGGGCCGTTGCAGTGGGCACCCAAGTAGCCGTCGCGTTCTGTGGCTTAACAGGACGGTTTTCTTCCTGTCGGACTTTCAGCTTCTTTTGCCGGCGGGGATAGTCTTGATCGACCACCGACTCTCGGACTTGTCGCCAGATTTTGTAAACTTTGGAAGACAACCGTTGAGGGGACTGCTCCGGCTTTATTTCTGTGACAGTTTCCACCGGTGGCGGAGATCTTTTCAGTACGGCAGCAGGCGAGTTCCTGCGCACCTTGTTCAGCAATTCAAAGCTGTTCCCAGTTGGAACAGCATCATTGACTTCCATTGTTGGAGCTGGTGGAGTTAGCCCAGAGGGGGAGTTGCCCCCGGCCTTCCTTACTCGGCGCCAGTGGCGACGTCGAGCATGTCGAGTTGTTGGGGCTGGTTCGGCGATGGGGATGGCTTTGTCTTGCCCCCTGTCCAGATGAGGCACCGCTGGTGCCAGGCTCTTGAAGACTGACGTCTTTTGAGTCGCGGTATCCAATCTGTCAAAGACAGACCTTCGAGCAGGAACGGGAGCCGGAATAGTCAGTCTTGTAAAGACCGACTCTTTGGCAGGAGAAGCCGCCTTGACGACTTCAGGAGCAGGAATGGTTATCCGCTTCGGGATGGCTGCTTCAGGAGTCACGGGCTTCTTCATGGGCCCACTTGAGGTTTGGCCCAGTCTGCTAAAAACTGAGGCATTAGATTTGGGCGACCCGTTGAGAGGGGCCGCGGTAGTTGTAAGCCGATCAAAGACCGACTTCTTTGGATCTTCTTACGACAACATTGGGGTATTGAAGCTCATCGGTGAGAGCATAGTCCCAAAGAATAGCCCAGTGGTGGCCTGAGTCACCTGTTCTACCGGCATAGCGAAGATGGAGGCCGCTTGGGGTCCGTAAGTCACTCCTCCGGACGGGATGGAGCGAGAGTTGCGGTTGCAGTTAGTGCAGTTTGAAGCCATTGATCTTCTGTCTTCTGCACAGAGCAAGGCACCAAATCTAAGTATCTCAAATCCACATGCAACCATATCAAACCGTGATTCGTTCGCGAACACGACACACGAAGTGTGGAGTGGAAAGAGGAAAAGGTCCCACCGGGCGTGCCAGAATCTGTTCCCCTCCGAAAGACGCAGTGGAGACGCGATAAACGTCTAGCCTGAATTTCGGGGCAGACGCTAATTGGTGCTATCCGTCCACCTCTCCGAAGATGCCAAGTTGATTTATGGCACCATGTATCGAAGGTTTAAACGGATGCGACCGATGTAGCAGAGTTCGTCAGATTCCCCCTCGTTTGAAGGGGTTTTGATTGTAGGGACGCTCTTCCCTGCAGGCCCAAGCCCCTGCAGTTAATTACGTTACCGCGTCGCGGTAACAACTTTCTCCTTCTCCATATGGTCACTTCGTGTCATGCGTGTTTGTTTTGTGTTTGGTTGCCCGTAGATTGTATACGGAGACTAATTTATGTTGTCGCCCGTCGGGCGTGGATTAGTCCAAATCCGTATCTTTCTTAGATTTGGGTTTGGGGGTTTGGGTTTAAGGATACGTTAGCCTTATTTGAGACTAAGATTAACTTAAACATTTGTTAAGGATACGTTAGTCTAATTTTAGACTAAGATCAACTTAACAGTTTGTTAAGGACACGTTAGTCTAATTTTAGACTAAGGTCAACTTAACAGTTTGTTAAGGACACGTTAGTCTAATTTTAGACTAAGGTCAACTTAACCATTTGTTAAGGATACGTTAGTCTAATTTTAGACTAAGATCAACTTAACAGTTTGTTAAGGACACGTTAGTCTAATTTTAGACTAAGGTCAACTTAACCGTTTGTTAAGGATACGTTAGTCTAATTTTAGACTAAGATCAACTTAACGGGATCGTTTAGATCCAACAAAAGAGCAATTGGGCTCTATTGTTTAGTTTAGTGACATTGCGGTCGATAATTAGTTTAAGGACATTACAGTCCATTGTTAGTTTAAGGACATCTCAGTCCATTGTTAGTTTTAAGACATCGCGGTCGAGGTTAAGGACATCATAGTCCATGAGCTTAAGGACCCCACAGTCCAATGTTAGTTTTAAGACATCACGGTCGAGGTTAAGGACATCATAGTCCATGGGCTTAAATACCCCACAGTCCAATGTTAATTTTAAGACATCACGGTCGAGGTTAAGGACATCATAGTCTATGGGCTTAAGGACCCCACAATCCAATGTTAGTTTTAAGACATCACGGTCGAGGTTAAGGACATCATAGTCCATAGGCTTAAGAAGCCCACAGTCCAATGTTAGTTTTAAGACATCATGGTCGAGGTTAAGGACTTCATAGTCCATGAGTTTAAGGACCCCACAGTCCATGAAATGTGTGGTTGTCGGGATCTGTCACCTCTCTGAAGACGTTGAAGGATTACAACGCCAAATATCAGAGGAGTGAAGAGATGTACCCTTGAACCAAGGTTGCTTGGGGATCTGCAGGGTTACCTGGCACTGTCACAAGGGTCTATAAGGCATCAACCATGCCCGATTTAAAATTTAGACGTGCCGAACAACCCTAACCAAGATCTTTAAATTAGAGATTAAGCGAAACAAAGCATGTAAACAACTTTACATATAAGAGATAGGGATTACAACCTTTGTAGTCCATTCCTTCACTTCTAAAGCTCCGTGTTGTGGTCCCTTCACTGCGATCATCAAGTTCCCGAACTCTAGAGAGGCTCCACGAAGAGAAAGATGTAAGCTTGCTTCCGATCTTTGAAAACTAAGATGATCTACCTTGAAGTTTCTTTAACACAAGCTCTCACTCACTAAATGAAGTGAACACCCTAATCTAAATGGTTATGATAGATTGGGATGATGAAGTAGGATTTTAGCTCTCATTTGTTTTCTTAATCTCACTCATAATCATCACAAGAGCAAAAGCTAGAAAGATTTTCTCCAAGAAAGAAGAAGAATATGAATGAATAATAATCCTTTTGTGATGAATAATAAAAAGTTAATATGAATACAAATGTAACCATGGTCAAGGATGACAAGGCTAACCCATGTAGAGATTTAACCTAGGATGAAGGGTTTGGGTTGGGTTAGAAATATCTAGCAAAAATATCAAGTATAATATCTTTTGCTAGAAACAAAGTAAAACCTTCTAGAAGCATCAAGAAAGAACTAACCCAAATCAAACCCTAACCTTGTTTAATCTCCACTAAACATGTTGCATTAGTAATCATATCATGTTACAATATTATATATCACATATACAATATTTATTGTAACAAAATAAAATAATACAATTAACATATATCGCATATATATCAATGTATTACCTGAGTGAGAAAAAGAATCTTTTAGTGAGCTTATATTAGTTAATGTAATTTAATATATCTAATATATTATTATACATTAAATTATCAAATCAACACTTGATCCGATAATCCGGCTATTTCACAAATAACCGACTGATATAATCTGTATCAGTTCATCGAATCAACACTTGATCCGATGACCCGGCTATATCACATATACCCGGCCGATATCTCATATCGCGAGAATCTAATACGGTATCACATACACGTATTGTTCTCGGTCCCGCACATATTACATATGTGCTCCTACTCCGTTTTGCCTGAGCCAAGAAACTTCTGTGTAGGACTTTAAAGAATCGTCAATACGCCGGCAGTAGGTGATGATCATATTAAACACCCACAAGCTGCAAGCGGTCGGCTAAACGTAACAGCCACTCAGGTATTGAGCGATCAGAAGATCAACAAGCAAGCCTGTACATTCTCCTGCGAATCCAATCAGTAACACTCCCGTACAGTCCGGTCTCTTCGTCTGATATGTCGCATATCTCGCCTAGGGGTGGTAAACGTCAGACCCCAGTAGCTTGATAAGTCGTGTCGATATGAGGTCTATAACAGTTCGAGAAACTACTGATAACACTTACCAGTAAATCTCAGCAACCCTGGCCAGGGATTTCCAGTTATAGCCAATCGAACACAGCACAACATCAACTCCCTATACTAGGAAAGACGAATCCACTCCAATCGCTCATTGCCTCTATGTTATTCGGGACTGTACCCAAAAACCACCTTTTTGCACGCCCTCTTGGGCGTGGTATGATGGAAATCAAAGCACAGTGGGAATCATACAAGACTCTATGACGATCTCGGGTATACAGACTAACCTGTACCAGTGTCACCGCAGAACTGCCATCTGACGTGAGGTATAATACCATCTGGGAGTTCTCGGCGAGTCCGTCCAGTGTACCCAGTCTCTACTGAGCACCTGTACACTATCCTTGATGTCAAACACCGATGGATATGGGATCATCCATCGCCCATCATATGGGTCAAGATGCGTATACGCTAGTCTACTCAAGTATATCGATGCCCTGTCTCGATACACCCTCGACTAGGAACAGTTATAGGATGTGCTCGTTGACTACCGTGGCCCCACTAGTATGATCTCATCATAGTCCCAGTAGTTGAGTACATATCCTAAGGGCTTTATCAATATGTAACATAGAGACAATCAGAGTACATGTTAAGATAAAGAGCAACCAGATAGCGTACTATCTTGTTGAGCAAGAAAGTCTTCGCTATATATGTCCAAGCATCCACTACAATATACATCGTATGTACAGTAATGGCCTCTAGGGCATACATATAACTAACAGGATCTGTAGTCCAATTTGGAACTAAGATCAAATAATTAGATTATGAGCACATTGGCTCAGTTAAATCTGAATTGAGGACTTATGGCCAATTTGGGCTAAGTCCAATTAGATCTGAAGTGTTGGCCCTTTGTTGGACCATTAGACACTTGTCTGGGTTCAAGCCCACATTATTTAGCAATGCTAAACAAGAGTTTGGGGTCTCTGATTGTAAGTGCACGGCGGCGCCTCGGTCGTCAATCCGACGGCCAAATGCGGAAACGGTGATAAACTTTAATTTTGCGAACTTTGCAAACCGGCACCACCGCGCACTAAACCCCGGATCGGGCCATTAAACTAGATCTAGCTAACAACAAGACGGGTTAGAGATATACCGAGTGATCCGAGTCCTCCGGTCTTCTCGTCATCGTCCCGATCTCCCGCGGAAACTCCGGTTGTCGCCTCCTTGCCGGAAGGGCACCACATCGCCTGCATCTTTTACGGGCTCCCACCTCAATACCGAGGCAACTCGGGCACGAAGCTGGCAAGTCGACGTGACCAAGATGTGCTGTAGAATGTGTAGTGTAAAGGCTATGTCTCACTAGGGGTAATGAAGTTGCCATTGGATGGAGGGAAGTGATGAGCAAAATGGAGATGAACTTTGGTGTATCAAAATGAGATGATAATTTTCCCACTTCACAAAATGAAAATTCCTCTCCCTCCTCACTCAAGTGGCCGGCCAAGTACCCATGTGAGAATGGTGGAGTGATCAAATACAAATACAAGAGGGAGGTAAGTGTAGGAGATAGAAATGGTGACCACATCAAAAGCAAAGAAACATCAACCATACTTATCACTCCATACCCTTTCTAATCTCATTTAATGCAAGTGATGGAGGGAAGATATCATAATCAATACAATTGCAAGAAACCCCCTCCACAAATGTTATTTGCACAATTGCAAATAACCCCCTCCATCGGAAAAGTCCGGCCGGGAAAGAACAAACGAAAACCGGCCGGAACGGAATGCAAACTGGCAACTCCAGAAAACTGGTCCCGTAATAAATTACCGGAAAACCCCGATATTGTGCATACACACCCGCATCTGTATTCCGTCCGGATACAAATGCAAAGAGACAAAATCTACACTGTACTAAACTAGGATCCAGCTTAAACCAAAGCCGGCTAGTAATGTCCGTCCGATCCTGATCCATGCAATACCGCACGAATCTGATCGAACCCTGCCATATAACTATACGGCCTCTAGTACAAACCGTCCGATCCTGATCCGTGCAATACCGCACGTATCTGATCGGACCCTGCCATATCTCCATACGGCATCTACAGCGTTTCGCCCGAAAGCTGAGTAACTGAATGTGTGGTGGACTCTAAAGACTCGTCAATACTATGGCTGTGGATTTAACCACTAGCACGTCAGAGGTATAAGCCAATACGTAACGGGCCACCAGCTATTGACCAAAAGGGACGTCGATGAGCGAGCTCATCCTGACACCCTACTGAGCCTGTCAGTGACAATATCCGTACAGTCCGGTCTGTTCGTCTACGAGCATCGCATGGCGGGCCTAGGGGGTTGGTAAAAGTCAGACCCCCAAAAGCGGTACAAATCGTGTCGGAGTGTAGCCCAGAACACCCTGAGATACTACTGGAATACCTACCAGTAAATCTCCTGCCTTGGCCAAGGACTTCGTGTAATGGCTCTCCTAGACACAGCGCGACCTCACCCCCAATACCGGGAGAGACGAACCCCCGAAGATCCGCTCACTGCCTCCATGTGGCTCGGGACTGTACCCAACTAAAACCTGTTTGCACGACTCCTTTGAGTCGTGGTAGGGTAGTAATCAAAGCACAGTGGGAACTCACACGAGACAAATGACGATCCCCAGGTCGATGAACTAACCTGTACACATGTCACCTGGGAACTGCTATCTGACGTCAGGTATAAGACCAACTAGCATGTTCCCGGCGAGTCCTGTCCGGTGTACTCATAACCCAATGAGCACCTGTATACATCTTAGGTGAACCAACTGACACCAGTGGCCTTTGAGACCGGCCACCGCCCCTCGTCGGGGTCTCGACTGTATACACTAGTCTACTCTGGAGAATCGATGCCCTGTCTCGAAACTCCCACGACTAGGGACCTTTTAAGGACATGCTTGTAGACCCCAGCTCTCACGTTTATGATCGCCCTCATACTGCTGGCAGTCAAGCAAGAATCCTAGGGGCTCTATCAACGTGCAATAGCGACCTGTCAGGTCACCTAAAGCAGTACACGATGATAAAGGTAAACCAGATAGCATACTATCATCTCGAGTAAGACTGTCGTCCTGGGATAGGTCCTCCCTCAATCATTGCAATCACGTGCCTGTGATCCAATAATTGACTCTGAGGGCACTATCTCCAACAATCTCCCACTTGCACTCAAGGCTAATTATTGCGATGTCGCATACTCACAGCCCGTGTGATACCGAACACCCAACTCCTCTACTAGTCAGTCGCACAAAGCCTGTTTGCGAAACTATTGCGTTCGAGGAATAGCCTCAGTGAGTGGATCCGCTCTGAAGTTTCTTTCTATGTCTCTCTCTATATCTCAAGTTCGCGGAGAAAGCCATCTCCCGAAATGAGCAATACCTGTCTTAGAGTGTCTGGATGTCTGATGGGAACGAGCTCATAAATGAACTCCAAATCCAAACTTCTTAGACTGTATCGTCAACTGAACTTAATCAGTATCCTGCGCCATGCCACCCTCAGTATCTGCCTGGATCACCTGTCCAGAATACTGCCCCTCATCAGAAGGAAAACTATAACTCTGACAAGCACCTTGTCGTCCATGTCATCTTGGAAGCCTGGAATGATAACTGTCTCCCAAATGAGGCTGTCGTTATCATATCCCTAGAACATCCACTTATGTTCTAAAACTGCTTCCGACTGCTTCTCCAGGATTGGATCAATGTCAACTTATTGCATCTCGTGCAAGAACAACATCTGGTGTGGTACTTGACATCTCATGATTGACTCAATTGCCTAAGCAAGTGATCTGCCAATCATGCACATCCCTCTCTACTTTAGTCTATAAGACACCTTTAGAGAGGGTGACTCCATTACCTGCAGGTACACTACCGTGCCAGGAGTCGTCCATTCTAAATACTCTTAGAATGCTGTCAAAGTACCCTGATTGGGAAACCACCCAAATCTAGATCTAAAAACCATAGATCTAGTAACCAGTATGTCTGATATTGTGTCCAAGTCCTTTGTGGAGAAACCACTGTGTGACGACCAAAGTATAACCGATCGTAGTATAGGAATGTCACTTCCTACTTTGTGTATGTCATCCAAAACCCGGATATCACACCCTACTACCTTCTCAACAGATCCATCCCCTATCCTGATGACGTCAAACCTATGACTGTCACATCAGAAATGGATGATCTATCTCCGCTATATCTGCTTTAGTCTATAAATAGACATAAGCCTGATGTCCACCAATGCTTCCGCTGCTCCCACTGACTACGACAACCCTCTGGCAGAGTCATATAGACGTGCACTTCTAAAGCTAGTTTAGAACGACGCTATACTCATCCTCCTGTCGGGTCTCGCAGCCTGGAACAACAACAATGGCACATGTGGGTAAACAAGAACTTCCCTGTCACCGTCCTTGAGGCTACCGGAGTATCTCTCGGGTGCCTGAAGTTACCCACCGTATCTGCGGAGTGGCCAATGGAATGTCAAACCAGATTGAATCTTTAGGTTCCTTATCAAATCTTCAGTAATCGTTTGCGGTTCTGGAATCACTTCCAGCTCTACCATACTCCCACTACTGTTTTTGAAAAAATCCATTTTTATTAAAACTGAGGCGAGTCAAGAACAATATCACTATTGATCTTTCTTATGGTAGAAAATCAACCCTCGTCATAGCCTGGGTCAACCCATAAACAGCCATTACAGAAACGTGCCTTGAGTTATCCAGAGTCTGGTTTTAATCATAAGCCGGACAACTCCCCGTACCTTAACAATGTTAAGATATGAACTGTACTATATCCAATATAGAACCAGAGGCACTGATTTAATTTAACCAGATTCAAATCATGCAGCTGTCTCCAGTGTATGTCAACCAAATGGAGAGAGGCCGATCGGCGTTACTCAACTTAGGAATGCTTCCAATTATGAATAATCTGAAAGAGAATCAATTTCTCTTTATCATTACTATCAACTGAATACCATACACAAATATCTACATCTTCGATCACTTTGAAGAATCCCGATACTTGCTACACTTGGTTCTCTACTCTATTCAAATACCTATAACTCCTCAAAACTTAGACCCTGTGTTTCTACGAAACACATGTCTAAGAACTAGAGAAGTTAAAAGTAAACAGAATATAGTATGAGGACCAACCCCTCTGTCCTAATGGACACTGGACAACATACAATACTCTGTATAAGTCCGCTGAGTCTAACAACTCTTTCACTGTGTGTCGTAAGTTGAAAACTGTACTTATGGTTAAGAAGAATTACACCGCTGTTTAATGCTCCTTACCTAACCATCCACTGATATAGGTAAATGTCATCGACATAATATCAAAAGGTATATCTCACTCTATGAAAATAGACGTACAGATATATCAATTTGAAATTGGTGCACAACAGCGGATATTCAAAACCAAATATTTGCCGACCGGCAAACAGCCCAGATGATCTCCTCAAATATCACCGATTACAACGAATCCCGATATAATGAGGATGATCACCCTATTCCCAATAACCTACTCCCACTCATCATCTGTAAAACCATACAGATGTGAGAATCATACCTGGTAAATACATACCCTGGAGTAACTATCTAATCGGGAAATCAGTTTTCTTTTAACAGTACACAGTTGAACTGAAACATTGAAATGTTTCGATGGGGTATCCTGGTATTCCTAGTAATGCCTCTACCATTATCCAGATTCACAACTATAACCGTATAATTCTTTGCCACCTCTCCAAATCCCTTTATATGTCTTTAGTCATTACCTTCTGCACACCCCTTTAGGCCAATTGGTTTTCTTCCTTCCCTACCGTTCGGCACCAGCCTATGGTTTGGAAGAAGACTATCCAATAAGCATAATGGGTGTACTGTCCTAATCCTAAGAGCACTCGCAATGCGAGAGAAGGTGAAGATAAAAAGACAACCGAATAAACCTTATTCCTATTTCTCCTGGACCAGAATCCATCCCCAAACTGGAACAAGTTCCTTTCGAGTTCGTATATAACCATATGATGGATTATCCAATAAACTGTGGATCTTCGTAGTGATACGGAGTGTCCTGGAGAAATACAAAGGTGATTTAGGATTGGCGAAGAAATACTTGGTTTGGTCGTGAATATCAGTCGCAATTTACTTTGCCCTCTTAGTAATCCCTTGCTTTGTCTTAATCTTAATACCTTCTGCACACCGTTTAGGCTAATTGGTTTTCTTCATTCCCTACCGGTCGGCACCAGCCTAAGGTTTGGAAGAAGACTATCCAATTTGCGTAATAGGTGTACTATCTCCTAAACCAAGGAGTACTCGCAACCTGAGAAAAGGTAAAAGGAAAAGACAACTGAATAATCCTATCCGTTTTCTCCAGAACCGGAAACCATCCTCGAATTCCTTCGAGTTCGTATCTAACCATACGATGGCTTTGTCCAATAGAAGTGGATGTTCGCAGTAATACGGGGTGTCCTTGAGAAAAGGGTAAAAGTAGGAGTGGCAATGAGGTCTGCAACTCTGACAATCCAAAAGCCGGTGTAAAGAAGGTTCGGTCAACTTGGTCACTGAGTCACAGTCTTAGGGTTGGGTCAATGGTCGCTGCCAGAGAGAGAGAGAAAAGAAACACTCAGCGTGCACTCTAACCTAGATCAGAACGGTTACCAATTTATCTAATCTGGAAACCTCCCACTGTACCTCAAATTCTCCTCCAAACCTGAAAGAAGAATTAGTCGGGGTCCCCCGAGAAGTAAACTAACTCATCAGTGGGAATCGGGATCCAACTCTCATCGCATGATAAAGTGACGGAATCCGCTCACGTTGTCACACTCCAGAAGGTATGCGCATATCTGGCAAGTTTCAGTTCTTTTGAAACTCCCGATGTGATTTCTGCCCCATGCTCTTATGACCTTGACTTTGGCCAACATATCATAAGTCACATGTCAAGTTCAACCCGTCATTCTCCAGGTTAATTTGAGCCCACCCGTACATACCCTTGACTTGGGCCAAAATGGTAGTACGACTGCCCCAAACCAACACATCTATCTATGCTGCATATGAATAACCCAATAGCTACCAATCACTGTGCCTTGACTTTGGCCAACATACACAGCTTGAATACTATTGACTACCCATATGAAACGACGGAGGGCTACGAATGGTTTCTGGCGAAAACCTTTAACGTAATGAACTTGATATCGTTGAAGGAACTGATAGCTTTTTAGAAAATATAGTGACGAAAACCTTTACTAAAGAGGTCACTCCCGATGAAGGGATCTCGGCTCTTTCCCCGTAGAATGAGGTGCAGGATATTCCAAATGAATACCACGATGCAAAGCAAAAGTAATCGTCTATAGTGAAGTTAATGCCCTGACGCAAACTTCTGTCCAAGGGGTCACTCCCGGTGAAGGGATCTCGGCCCTTGCCTCGTCGACTGAGGAGCAGGATATTCCAAATGAATACCACGATGCAAAACAAAAGTGAACGTCCTTGCAATAACAGCTTTTTGAAAAGTGTTCCAACAACATCAGAATAGGTTTGTTTATCTTGCATTGATCCGAATCAACGCAGTCCCATCAATTGATCACACCATAAAGAACGAAAATATACTGACGTACGTATATGCCATCCGCATTCGCCACTGGGTCCCGTCATCACCCGTTAGGTTAGCTAACTAACGGCAGAGCGGGGACTGGACTAGCGCGGATGAAAAACATATACAACATCTACTAATATATATACCAATATATCATATTCGCTCAAGGCGTGAATAAAATGCAACATCACAGAAATGTACAGCATCACAGAACAATACAGATATCTGGGATCCCCGGGTTTCACAGAGCCACTACTGAAACCCGACGTTCCCCTGGTCGTGTGGATAGCCTGTGCAATGAAATCCTATACCCCCTACGAGTGCGGCGAATAGCCAGCCAATCCTGGAGTGAAGCCCCCTCCGTCCTAATGCCATGAGATGCGGGCTTGTTGCCCTCCAGAACCCGGCTATCCGTGCACCCCTCCGCGGGGTAACCCTAGTACAGAAAGTAAAATATACATACAACGGGTACATCGACCGCAACCAGGTCGTGCCCCAAAAGAATAATACAATCAGGCAGTGACGGCAGTCCACATGTCGGATGCTCGCCCCGCAATATCAAATGTACATAATACAACAAAACAGTACTAGCATTGCATCCAGGCTATCCCCACGACCGATCCGCAACATCACAGCAAAACACAGAACATCAACGTGAAAATCACGTTCGCAAATCCGTCTAACCGGGCTATAGCAGTTAGACCGGATTTACCGATCGAGTGACATTCACGGTCGCAGATATAATGTAAATACTGTGAAATAATGTGTTTAAAATATCCGATCAATCAAAAAATTAACAAGTGGGCCCCCAAGCAATACTGTAGCACTCACAGAAAATCTGGGCCCAATATTAATATTCCAAAACCCCTAAAATTATCCCAGAAGCCCACTGGAAAAAATTAATGCAGTGAGGACACCAATGAGCGGCGGAACCGCGGCCCAAGGGGGGTTTTGGCCGCGGTTCCGCACTTCAGTGGTCGATTCACTGTATCGAATTGTTACAGAAGTCTTAGAATTTCTTGTACATCAGTTTTCTACAACCTGAAAAAATTTTAGAGCCAGAAAAAATTCGACAGAAAACTGATGTGAGTGAAAATGTGGATTTTGGAATTTTGGTCGATCGGAAATGCAAAACACATCAAACGAAGCTAGACGAAGTTAATGGTGAGGCTCTGATACCACTGTAAGTACACGGCGGCGCCCTGGTCGTCAATCCGACGGCCAAATGCGGAAACGGTGATAAACTTTAATTTTGCGAACTTTGCAAACCGGCACCACCGCGCACTAAACCCCGGATCGGGCCATTAAACTAGATCTAGCTAACAACAAGACGGGTTAGAGATATACCGAGTGATCCGAGTCCTCCGGTCTTCTCGTCATCGTCCCGATATCCCGCGGAAACTCCGGTTGTCGCCTCCTTGCCGGAAGGGCACCACATCGCCTGCATCTTTTACGGGCTCCCACCTCAATACCGAGGCAACTCAGGCATGAAGCTGGCAAGTCGACGTGCCCAAGATGTGCTGTAGAATGTGTAGTGTAAAGGCTATGTCTCACTAGGGGTAATGAAGTTGCCATTGGATGGAGGGAAGTGATGAGCAAAATGGAGATGAACTTTGGTGTATCAAAATGAGATGATAATTTTCCCACTTCACAAAATGAAAATTCCTCTCCCTCCTCACTCAAGTGGCCGGCCAAGTACCCATGTGAGAATGGTGGAGTGATCAAATACAAATACAAGAGGGAGGTAAGTGTAGGAGATAGAAATGGTGACCACATCAAAAGCAAAGAAACATCAACCATACTTATCACTCCATACCCTTTCTAATCTCATTTAATGCAAGTGATGGAGGGAAGATATCATAATCAATACAATTGCAAGAAACCCCCTCCACAAATGTTATTTGCACAATTGCAAATAACCCCCTCCATCGGAAAAGTCCGGCCGGGAAAGAACAAACGAAAACCGGCCGGAACGGAATGCAAACTGGCAACTCCAGAAAACTGGTCCCGTAATAAATTACCGGAAAACCCCGATATTGTGCATACACACCCGCATCTGTATTCCGTCCGGATACAAATGCAAAGAGACAAAATCTACACTGTACTAAACTAGGATCCGGCTTAAACCAAAGCCGGCTAGTAATGTCCGTCCGATCCTGATCCATGCAATACCGCACGAATATGATCGAACCCTGCCATATAACTATACGGCCTCTAGTACAAACCGTCCGATCCTGATCCGTGCAATACCGCACGTATCTGATCGGACCCTGCCATATCTCCATACGGCCTCTACAGCGTTTCGCCCGAAAGCTGAGTAACTGAATGTGTGGTGGACTCTAAAGACTCGTCAATACTATGGCTGTGGATTTAACCACTAGCACGTCAGAGGTATAAGCCAATACGTAACGGGCCACCAGCTATTGACCAAAAGGGACGTCGATGAGCGAGCTCATCCTGACACCCTACTGAGCCTGTCAGTGACAATATCCGTACAGTCCGGTCCGTTCGTCTACGAGCATCGCATGGCGGGCCTAGGGGGTTGGTAAAAGTCAGACCCCCAAAAGCGGTACAAGTCGTGTCGGAGTGTAGCACAGAACACCCTGAGATACTACTGGAATACCTACCAGTAAATCTCCTGCCTTGGCCAAGGACTTCATGTAATGGCTCTCCTAGACACAGCGCGACCTCACCCCCAATACCGGGAGAGACGAACCCCCGAAGATCCGCTCACTGCCTCCATGTGGCTCGGGACTGTACCCAACTAAAACCTGTTTGCACGACTCCTTTGAGTCGTGGTAGGGTAGTAATCAAAGCACAGTGGGAACTCACACGAGACAAATGACGATCCCCAGGTCGATGAATTAACCTGTACACATGTCACCTGGGAACTGCTATCTGACGTCAGGTATAAGACCAACTAGCATGTTCCCGGCGAGTCCTGTCCGGTGTACTCATAACCCAATGAGCACCTGTATACATCTTAGGTGAACCAACTGACACCAGTGGCCTGTGAGACCGGCCACCGCCCCTCGTCGGGGTCTCGACTGTATACACTAGTCTACTCTGGAGAATCGATGCCCTGTCTCGAAACTCCCACGACTAGGGATCTTTTAAGGATATGCTTGTAGACCCCAGCTCTCACGTTTATGATCGCCCTCATACTGCTGGCAGTCAAGCAAGAATGCTAGGGGCTCTATCAACGTGCAATAGCGACCTGTCAGGTCACCTAAAGCAGTACACGATGATAAAGGTAAACCAGATAGCATATTATCATCTCGAGTAAGACTGTCGTCCTGGGATAGGTCCTCCCTCAATCATTGCAATCACGTGCCTGTGATCCAATAATTGACTCTGAGGGCACTATCTCCAACAGATAACATTTTTATCTTTGACTGAGCATTAATATTGTAGTTGTGAGTTTTACTCAATTTTGAGACTCAGATGAAGGGGAGACTTTTGCCTCTGGAAAACTAGCCAATTTGGCTAAAAGTAGTGTTAAACACTAAGGAACAGCAGTGTTAAATACTGGGAATAAAGCTCTCAAATTAGTGTTAAACACTAGAAGATAACAGTGTTAAACACTGGAAATAAAATTCTCAAAGTAGTGTTAAACACTAGAAATAAGATTCTCAAATTTAATGTTAAACACTAGAAGACAATCAGTGTTAAACACTGGAAATAAAGCTCTCGAATTAGTGTTAAACACTAAAGAAAGAGGGGTCACGTGGGGACACGTGAGGGCGCCCAAAGGTGGGGCCAGATTTCCTCACTTTGTTCTGCAGATAAGTGTTAAACACTTTTTATATTTTATTTTGAGAATCACGTGTTGACATGTGATGAGTATTTATGCGCTGACTGTTAAAGCGTTTGCCAAGGGGTCACGTGGTAACACGTGAGAGCGCCCAAGGCCTTCATTTCCTTTGCTTTTTCTTTCTGTGTTTTGGAAGTCACGTGGGAGCACGTGAGGCATTGCCTCAAAGCTTCTTTCTTCAAGGATCTTTTCAAGGGTCACATGGGGACACGTGACCTCGGTTCTTTGCATGCATGGAGATCTTTTAAGTCTCCTTATTTTTTAAGAATTGAATTCTCTGTAGGGTTAAACCCTGATTACGACTTTGGAGGAATTAAATTCCCTTTTTTGAAAGAATTAAATTCTTATGTAGGGTTAAACACTAGTTTTTATTTTAGAGGAATTAAATTCCCATATATGTTAAAGAATTAAATTCTTGTATAGGGTGAAACCCTAGTTCTGTCTTGGAGGAATTAAATTCCTATAAATTTGGGAGAATTAAATTCTCAATTAGGGTTAAACCCTGGTTTCTGTCCATCTTGAAGGAATTAAATTCCTATAATTTTAGGAGAATTGAATTCTCATATAGGGTTAAACCCTAGTTTTGTTTTGAGAGAATTAAATTCTCTAAACTCAATTCCCCCTCTAAGTTTTGGATTTGCATGGCAGGATCTCAACCCGATGAGAATTAAATTCTCAACCTATGGGGAGATGTGTTTCTGCAGATCTTCAACTAGAGGAAGAACTAAGTTCTTTTGTAGAAGAGTTAAACTCTTAGATTTTGAGAATTAAATTCTCTGTTTGAAGTTTTGATTCCCTTTCTTTTCTCACCTAGGGATTTCTTTGTTGAGAATTAAATTCCCCTCTCTTTTTTCTCTCTGTTCTTGTTATCTCCCCAAAAAAGTAGATCCTTTTTCTTCTCTTCTTGGCTCCTATTTATAGGAGAAAGAAAAGAATCAATTTGTTTTATCAATCTTTCATTGAAAGATTTTAATTGATTTTGTAACCAACATGATCTTTTAGATCACTCGGTGAATTTTATTCACCATTGGATTTTTAATTCAAAAGATCTTTTATCTGTTATTCCTGAAAAAGTTCAGGAAAATCTTTCCTTGTATAGAATCTTTCCATAAATTGGTGATTTTTATTCCAACGGTGCTCCATTTTACAGAGCACCATCTTTTTTATTTGGAAAGATTTAGAGAAATACTTTCCCAGTTAGGGTCTTTGATTCACTCTTAATTAGAATTTAATTCTATTAATTCATAGATCTTTAGGAACCCATCACGTGTTGGCACGTGACCCCCTGATTAATCATTTGACCAGAATTTAATTCTGTTGTTTTAGAGAACTCAGGAATTATCACGTGTCAGCACGTGACCCTTAGTCACGTGTTAGCACGTGATGCCCCATTAGGGTTTTTCCTTGTTATTTTATTATACCTTTAATTCTTTCAGTGGTTTTAAAGTCCCATCACGTGTGGGCACGTGACCCATTTGACTAAGATTCAATTATTATCATTTCAGAGCCTTCAGGAAGCCGTTACGTGTAACCCCCGATCACGTGTACGCACGTAACCCCCGATCACGTATACGCACGTGATGCCTCATAACTTTTGATCCCGGATGAATTATGAGGCCCATAATATATCAAATCGAAGGATTTTTCGAGACATTTTCGATGCCATCAGAATTTAGCTATTTCTCATTCGGGAGTCTGTCAAAATACAGTCCGGAAAATACTGGCTCACATTTTCTTAATCGTATCGCTGCCATTTAATGCCTTGGGCTCTTTTGCGCAGAAATTTTTTGGCAGGAACATGGCATATTTTGTACCAAGATACAAACCATCGCGTTAACATTATAATCAAACACTGCTAGTTATACTCTCTTTCTGTCTATTCTATTTCTATCTATCTTTAGGACTTACCGAGCGATTGTTCGCTGACGACATTCCTTTCTTTTTTCTTTGGAATGTTGTCAGGTGGATCGGACTCACTGGAGATCGAGCCCAGTACTGAGGACTTGGAACAGTTTGCTATCGACCCAGAGCTGTAGGCACTTGTATATACTTTTCATTTCAGTTATGCCATTGTTTAGGCATTGCTTTCTATTCATGTATTTACATTTCCGGTTGTACTTATAAAGAATTGTTAAATAAATAAAATTGTTGTTCAATTATATTCATGTCTTTTGTGTACGTTTTATTTTATATTGCTTAGTTACGCTTAGCGTGTTTACTTCTGAGTAAATACATAGCGGATCTCGCCGCGTCCCCTTACCGTACACCGGGAAGCGGGGCGTGACACACTCAAAAGCTCTCACTACAATTTTAATGGAGGAAAGATGATGAAGAAGAAGAAATTACACTAAATTCTAACAAAAAACTAGTGAAAATATACGTCCTTCATATGGCTCTGATCTGGAGTATTTATAGGTAGTGAAGTTGTTGGGTTATGCCAGCGCTCTGGCCATCTACCATGACCGTTTGCGGAATAAAATTTTTCAAAACTGGCGCTAGAACAACCCTATAACTCGGATCTACCATAAACCTAAATCTAGCAAACAAAGAGGAGTTTAGAATGGTTATACCGAATGATCTGAGTCCTTTGGTCTTCTACCATCTTCCTAAGCTCTTAGAGGCTATCATGATCAAGCTTGATCGCCGGTCTCCCTCCATCGAAGATGATCCACCTGAGGATTTGTAGTTCGATCTCCAACCTCATAGCCGAGATAACTAGGGTACATAGTTCGCTAAACTAGATAGCCTAGAGGATGTAGAATCTAATGATGAACTAATTTGTCTCCAAACACCCTAGATTTTTTAACACATGAGACTTTTAGGGTGGAGGTAGAAGAAGAAACTTAAGGATGAGAGTGTGAAGCAACCATAGAAAATGGCTAAGTGTTGTGAAGCAAAAAGCATGAAGCCACCCAAAAATATCTCACAACACAAATATCAAGCATGCCACAATAGTAACTCATGAGTCATGCCCATGAGTCACCTCATGAGCCATGCTTCCATAAATGCAAAGAACACCTCATCCTCCACCTCATTTAACCATTTAACAAAATGGTTAAAACAAAAATGAGGTGGCATCTTCTAGAAGTAATCTTGTAATAAATTACAAGAATACCCCTCATCCGTATATTCATACCCGTATCCGTATTCCGAAAAATACGAATACAAAGAGATGAAAATAATCCAATAATATAATACTAGAATCCGGCTTAAACCAAAGCCCGCTAGTATTATCCGTCTGAATCATGATACGTGCACAAGTGCACGTATATGATCGAACCCTGCCGTAAAACCATACGGCCTTTACATCGTTTTGCCCGAAGCAGGGAAACCCTCTGTGTGGGACTCTAAAGACTCGTCAATACGCTGGGAGTGGGTCTAACCACAAGCACGTCAACGACGCTAGCTATACGTAACGGCTACCCAGCTATTGAGCGGAAGGAAGGACGACGAGCAAACTCATCCTGACCCATACTGAGCCTGTTCGTGACAATATATGTCCAGTCCGGTCTGTTCGTCTAAGAGTATCACATATCGAGTCTAAGGGGTGGATAAAGTCAGACCCAAAATAACGTGATATTTCGTGTCGGTATGAAGCCCATCACCAACTGAGAAACCACTGATCCAAATCAATTATTCTTATCTACCTTGGCCAAGGATTTCTGGTGATGGCCACCCGTGCACTACACGACATCAACCCTCAATACCGGGAGAAACGAATCCCCGACGATCCGCTCACTGCCTCAATATGGCTCAGGACTGTACCCAACTAAAACCTGTTTGCACGACTCCTTTGAGCCGTGGTAGGGTAGCAATCAAAGCATGGTGGGAACTCACACGAGACAAATAACGATCTCAGATCGACAGACTAACCTGTACACATGTCACCTGGGAACTGCTATCTTACAATAGGAATAATACCAACTAGCATATTCCCGGCGAGTCCGTTCAGTGTATTCATAACCCAATGAGCACCTGTATACTATCTTAGGTGACTAACTGACACCAATGGCTTGTGATACCGGCCACCGCCCCTCGTCGGGTCTCGATAAGTACACACTAATTTACTCTGGAGTATCAATGTCCAGTCTCGATACTCCCTCGACTAGGGACATTTAAGGATGTGTTTATAGACCACCCAGCTCCCACGTATATGATCGCCCTCATAATGCTGGTAGTCGAGCAAGAATCCTATGGGC
Organism: Agapanthus africanus; assembly: GCA_030015575.1. Taxonomy (NCBI): domain Eukaryota; kingdom Viridiplantae; phylum Streptophyta; class Magnoliopsida; order Asparagales; family Amaryllidaceae; genus Agapanthus; species Agapanthus africanus. Next base: position 462,188,937 of record CM057338.1, read on the forward strand.
TCTATCATCATGTAATAGTGATCTGTAATACCACATAATGCATGTACAAGATGATAAAGACAAACTATATAGCATACTATCATTTTGAGTAAGACTGTTCTACCCATATAGGTCCTCCCTCAATCATTATAAAATCCTGCCTGCGATTGCAATAATTGCCTTGAGGGCACTATAGCCAACAGAAGTGAAACCCTAGGGCCATATTGTGAGCCCATATATAATTACCAAACTACCCCTGAAATACGATCAAGAGATGGCATGACTTGGCTACGGAACCGCCGCCTAAAAGGCCTATTGGCCGCGGTTCCACGGTTGTTTGGAGTGTTTGACTTGTCGTTTTTCTTGGGCTGTCTTGTGTTACTTTTATCTTCTGTTTAGTGCACTTGAATTTGCAGAATCATTCCATTTTGCTCCCAGATTTTCAATAGTCCAAAAGATAAAAATGTGTGGACTTTTTGCCTTGATTTTCTCGAGCTCCGCGTTGTAAACTTGATTCTCGTGCTGTCTCTCTCGCGCTTTGTGCTTGAATGACCCTTACTTGACTTTTGTCTCTTGAACTGGTAGGCAGCACCTGACGGATGGTGAGCGAAACCAATATTTTTATCCGTTGTTAGCAGTTATCCTGAATTTGTTGTGACTGTTCATAATTTTCATTGTTTTGGACTGAGAACCTGTAACCTGTAATTATGTAGCAAATACGGATCAAAAGTATCTATCTATATGCAATGCGATAAAGAATGGGTGATATAAAAGTACAAAATTCTGATATGAACAAGAACCGTCAAAACCCTTATAATCCTTCAGTAACTCTCTACAAGAATACTGGTGGTGTCTCTGTATCTCAGTTGAGATATTCTCAGATCATTGGAAACTTAATGTATCTTGCAAACTGCACGAGATCAGATATTTCGTTTTCAGTGTCAAAATTAAGTAGATACACTAGCTGTCCAAATAGGACTCATTGGGAGGCCTTAGATAGAGTACTTCGGTACTTGAAGGGAACCATTTCCCTTGGGCTGCATTATGGGAAATTCCCCACCGTACTTGAAGGGTACAGTGATGCAAGCTGGATAACTAACTAGTGGCTCTTGTTGTAATAGTTATACCGGGTATGTATTTACCTTGGGTGTCAGAGCAGTCGCCTGGAGGTTTGTTAAACGTATTATTTTGTCTCGGTCGACTTTTGAGGCCGAGTTGTGTGCTTTGGACACTACTGGATTAGAAGCTGAATGGCTTAAGGGACCTATGTCCGAGTTGCCCATGATTAGCAAGCTCATTCCAGCTATTTCTGTATATTGTGACAATATGGCCACAATTGAAAGAATTAAAAGTTTAAAGAACGACAACAAAATAAAGGATCATATCCAAGTGAGGATCAAGACCGTGAAACAATTTGTGAAAGATGGGGCGATGGCTGTGGACTTTGTTAAGTCTAAAGACAACACAACAAATATCTTCACTAAAGGACTTGAGTTGTCACTAGTCCTGAAATCTAGGTTGGGGATGGGCCTGAAAACCCTACCTAATTCATCGATGGTAGCAACCCAACCTATCCCAGTGGAAATCCGATGAAGTAGGTTCAATGTGGTAATAAAAGGTTGTTGGGTGAATTAAACACCTAAAATAGTTGATACTCGTGTGTCTGGGTCTATCCCTTGATAAACCTGGAAGGTGTTGAATACTGCTAGTATAGTAAGTGCATTTGACTCTGAATGGGATCAAGTCTTTATAACGAGATGTGAGCAGTACATTTCTAGAGATGCCAGGCTATATGAATGTTATTGTGTGGCCGCAATTAGAGAAAATGGGTTATTTCTCGAATACATTCATGAATCAGAATAAGGATGCATGACCATAATGCATGAAAACCTAAAGATTGCTATTATAGCTTGTAGCATGCTGTTACCAATGAACACCACCACACTAAAAGGTCAAGTTTAAGACTCACTTTCACTTCGTTCCTGTGCTGGTAAAATTGGATAACTTAGGTGGTGGTTCAAACCGGAAGGTGGCTTCCCTAAAAACATGTTACAAATCGCTCCATTACTTTTTCATCTATAAAATTGTGGGGGATTATTGAAATTTATTGGATTTCATAGATGAAAAAGAGAGGAAAATGGAATTTAAACAATGCAGTTAATGGCTGTGGTTTTGAATTCAAATTGTGCAGTTGATGGCTGCGGTTTTGAGTTTAAATTGTGCCAATTAATGACTCCGTATTTGAATTTAAATCATGCAGTTATTGGAATTTAAATCATGCATTTAATGACTGTGGTTTTGAATTCAAATTGTGCAGTTGATGGCTACAGTTTTGAGTTTAAATTGTGCCAGTTAATGGATGTAATTTAAATTGGGCAGTGAATAGAATTTTAATTGTACAACTATTCGAATTTAATTGTTTAATTGTGTTAGTGATATATGTCCTAGAGGCTATTATTGTATAGTACAGGATTATATATTACATTTTGGAAGCTTGGTATATATACAGATATATAACAGTCTTGCTCAATATGATAGTATGCTATCTGGTTTGTATCTATCTTAACATGTGTATATGTATCTTTTTACATATCGCTAATACATGTTGATAGAGCCCGTAGGATCTTTGCTTGACTACCAGCTTTGTGATGGCAGTCACACTAGTGGGGGCTGGGTAGTCTATAAGCACATCCTTAAACTTGTCCCTAGTTGTAAGATTATCGAGACTAAGTATCGATACTCCAGAACTATCTGGTTTGTATCTATCTTAATATGTGTATATATATCTTTTTACATATCGCTAATACATGTTGATGGAGCCCGTAAGATCTTTGCTTGACTACCAGTGTTGTGATGGCAGTCATATTAGTGGGGGCTGGGTAGTCTATAAGCACATCCTTAAATTTGTCCCTAATCGTAGGATTATCGAGACTGGGTATCGATACTCCAGAATAGACTAGTGTATACACTTCTTATCCTAGTCAGGGGAGATGACATGTCCCGCAGCCATTGGTATATGGTACCAAAGATAGCTCATTAGGTTATGAGTTACATTGGACGGACACGCTGGGAACTGCTAGTTGGTAGTATACCTATCGTCGGATAGCAGTTCTTTGGTGACATGAGTACATATTAGTCCGTTGACTTGACATCACAATTCATCTCGAGTGTGTTCCTATTGTACTTAGATTACTACCTTACCACGGATCTAATGAGTCATGCAAACAGGTAGTGGTTGGGTGCAGTCCCGAAGCACTTGGAGGCCATAGGGATAGAAGGGATTTGTGTCTCCCGGTATTAGGAGTTGATATCGCGCTGTGTACGGTTGGCCAATACTAAAAGTTCTTGGCCAGGGCAAATGAGATTTACCGGTAGGTACATCAGTAGTTTCTCAGGCTGTATTGGGCTCTACACTGACACGACTTGCCGCGCAATCAGGGGTCTAACGTTTACCATCTCTAAGCTCGATATGCGATACTCTTTGACGAACATACCGGACTGTATGGAGAATGTCACCTATAGGCTCAGTAGGGTTTTCACTTGAGCTATCGTGTCAATATTTCCTTCGACAGATACCTGGGTAGCCGTTACGTACAACTAGTGCCACTGACGTGCTTGTGGTTAAACCCAGTGCCAGCGTATTGTCGAGTCTTTAGAGCCCCACACAAAGGGTTTCCCGGTTCATGTTGGGATTTCCTAACGTCCTGACCATCTGCCGTGGCCGTTGCGAAACAAAAATTTTAAGGGTTTGAAAATTGGCGCTAGAAAAAACCCGACTAAGAATCTACCATAAACCAAAACTAGCTAATATGAGGAGATCTTTAACTACTATGATAGAAGTTTCTCACCAAAAGGTTCGTTTCCTTCGGTATTCTATCCACTTCGTTTGCTCCTAGAGATCTCCTTGATCGAGCTTGTTCGTCTTTCCTTACTCCTTGAGTTCTCCTGGATCGAGCTTGATCGTCGGTCTCCCTTCGTCGAAGACGATCCACCCGAGGGATGTAGTCTATGGCTCTAGCTCCACTAAGAGTCAAGTGGAGTAACTAGAGACTTTAGATTGCTAGTCTAAAGTGTTTAGGATGTAGTGTAAGGTTCTATGTGTGTATCTATCTTACCTCTTCTCTTGATTCTTAACACATGAGATTGTAGAAAGGAGGTTGGAGATGAAGGTGGAGGAGCTCAAGAAAAGAAGTGAGGATAGTGAAGCAAATGGTGAGGAGAAAAAATGAATCTCACGAGAGAGAAATAACCCAACCATAGTTTTGTAAAACAATTTTTCCAATATAATAAACCAACCATGCTTGAATAATTTGCACAAATGAATTGAAAAATCATTTGTCAATACTATTTAAGCACGGCTCTCACCGTACTCCCCTTACCAATTTTACACCTCATTTTTTATTTAAAGATAAATGGATAAAAACTAAAATGAGGCGTCCACCTTTTAGAAATTTTCCGTATAAATACGGATTATACTCTACTGTATATACATATCTGTATTCGTATCGAAATACGAATACTCAAAGAGATAGAATAACACAAAGAACATAATACTAGATTATACATATCGAAATACATATATGTAAATTATTAAATCAATACCTGATTTAATAATCCGGCTCAATCCCGAGACGGCTAATATTACCAACTGTCCGATCAAAAGTCCAGGTAACTAGTACAATCAATTGATCGGAACCTTGCACGTATCCAATACTGCCACTATATCATTTCGCCTGAACCCGGAAAACCCTCTGTGTGGGACTCTAAAGACTCGACAGTACGCCGGCAGTAAGTTACTGGATAAATCCATAACCACAAGCACATCAGCGGCACCAGCTATACGTAACGGCTATCCGGGTACCTGTCGAAAAGGAAGGCCAACGAGTAAACTCATCTGGATCCCTACTGAGCCTATATGTGACAATCTCCATACAGTCCGGTCTCTTCGTCTGTGAGTATCGCATACCGGGTCTAAGGGTGGTAAACGTCAAACCCTAATAACCCGATATTTCATGCTGATTTGGCTCAGGACCAATCCGGGAAACTACAGATCAACCTATCAGTAAATCCCAACTGCTTTGGCCAAGTTCTTATGGTGCTAGCCAATTGAACATAGTGCGATATCGACTCCCTATACCGGGAAAAACGAATCCCCAACAATCGCTCACTGCCTCCATGTGGCTCGGGACTGTACCCAACCAAAACCTGTTTGCACGACTCAGTAGAGCCGTGGTAGGGTAGTGATCAAAGTACAATAAGAACTCATACGAGGCAAATGACGATCTCAGGTCTGAAGACTAACATGTACTCATGCCACCTGAGAACCGCTATCTGACGATAGGTATAGTACTATCTAGAAGTTCTCGGCGCGTCCGTCCAGTGTACTCACCCCCAGTGAGCACCTGTATACGATCTTAGGTGCGAAAGATCAATGGTTATGGGACCAACCATCGCCCCTCGTCGGTGTCTAAAAACGTATACACTAGTCTACTCCGGAATATTGATGCCCTGTCTCGATACTCCCACGACAAGGGACACTTTAAGGATGTGCTTATCGACTACCCAGCTCTCACAAGTATGATCGCCATCACAACGCAGGTAGTCAAGCAATGATCATATGGGCTTTATCAACATATATAAATGATACGTAATAACAAGTAAAACATATGCACATGTTAAGATAATGACAAACCAGATAGTATACTATCATATCGAGCAAGATTGTCCTGTACATACATATGTCGAAGCATCCACATGTATAAATATACAATAATGGCCTCTAGGGCATACATATCCAACAATCTCCCACTTGCACTAAAGCCATATATTGGCATATCGAGTAGCCAACGTCTGCACTAGGGCCAGTTGTTGGCGTATCGCATACCCAACATCTCAAGTAGTCTCTCGAACTGTGCTTGAGGAAAGGCCTTGGTGAATGGATCCACCGTGTTGTCTTTTGTGTCCACTCTCCGCACCTCGATCTCCCGGCTGTTGGGGTAAAAATTTACACCCCGGTTGACCAAGTAAAAATCAAAGTCAACCCCAAGCCAAGTGGGCCCATGCCCGTGTCCAGCCCAAACATGAAGCGGCCGACCTCCCCCATGCCATAACAAAAATTTTGTAATAAATAATTTTGGTTTTTTTTTTATGAATGAATGTAAGAAAAATGGGCATAAAGCCAAATTTTTGTAAAACCCATGGCTCATGTGCAAAAGAAATGAGCACATGAGGCATGTGATGGGCAAAATGGCATTTTGTAAAGCCCAAGAGGCTATATGTAAAGTGTGTAACCTATAAAGGCAAAGATGATGAAAATATTAAGATAACTTTTCCTTTCGCTCAAAAGCTAGGTTTTTTGTGCCTCCTTCTCCTTGCTCAAGGTTCTAAACCTTCTTCCCCTTTTCTGAATTAAATCAAGAGTTTTACTCTTTCTTTTCCAAAAAGAAATAGTTTTTCACCACAAAATCCACAAAGGGGAGCTTGGATCTTCCGTCAGATTTCAAAAATGGGAGATTTTCAAATCTCACCCCCCTTTTTCTCCAAGATCCGGCCAACTGAGAGGAAGAAGAAGGAGGCCCTTCTCCAAAAACCCCACTTTGGGGAAGATCCAGGGCTCAAGCGAGAAGAAAGGGGTCCCCTTTCATCAGCTCCAAAAAATATCTTAGGAGTTTAACTCCTAAAATATATATATATATATATATAACAATAAATCTTTCTTTTTGGGAGTACAACTCCCAGTGCAGGGGCTAAGCCCCTTTGTCCTCTTTGTCAAGAGTTCAGCTCCAAAAGTCAAATCGAGAGCATAGCTCCCAGTGCAGGGACAAAGTACCTTTTCCTGCTGACGCCCAGCGCCCGAGTGCCAAGCACGTGGGGCGTCCCGCGCCCAGCGCCCGCGTGCCAAGCATGTGGGACGCCGGCGCCCGGCGTCCGCGTGCTAGGCACGTGAGGCGCTGGCGCTCACGCGTCCTTTAGATGCCATTTCCCCCATCATTTTATATACACTCCATACTAAAAATACCTCCCCCGTTAGAAAAAATTTCTAAGGGGGCGCTGCCCCGCATCCCGCAAGGGGGCTGCTAGCCCCCTTTACCCCCAGCCCGCTATCCGGGTAGCGGGACCCCCGTAAAAACTCTGCGGGGCCCCCGATATATTCAAAACCTCTTCAAAACACAACATTGCACATTAAGTTCGCATAACCTGTTTGACCCGTCAATCGGAAGTTCTCTCGCTCCTAAGGCGAGGGGTAATTAACGGCAGCTTAGTTCGTAGCTACCGGAGATTCGGATCCCCACAATCAATAAACCCCAGCCTACCCTAGGCAGGGAGAATCTGTAATGCGCCTGACAAGCGGCACGTATTCCCATCTCAATGGGGTGACGAAAAACACACTACAGATTCTGGCACGCCCGGTGGGACTTGTCTCTCCTCCCATATCTCGGGTTAAGCATTCATACGAACTCATTTAACATATATACCGATGTTTGTACTGAAGTAGTTTTCTTTTCGTGCAGCAATCAACTGTCAACAGAGATGTCTTATAAGATGAATTCAGCTTCCGACGTGACCCCGATCTCGTACGTGGTCAAGATCAATGCCCGCGTGGTTCTCCCTGCCAGTCTCAATCGGCAATGGGAGGAGTCACCCCGTCAATTTGGTTCCGTCATCGTCTACCCTGCTGGAAGCGCTCATCTGGTGGAGGTCACGGCAAACCAAGAGGCCAAACATACCTTAAGGGGAAGGAGGCCGAACGTTGTGGTCGCCAAAGCAGCCCACCCCAAATGCAAATCTCTATTCAAACGGCTTTCCAATGTTCCGACTGGGGGCAAGGCCGTCAACACCAACGGGGCCATAAAGAAGCTCCAGCAAGCTCAGATGGTGCCCTTAACAATCGCGTGAACGGACATCTTCTCTGGCCTCTCTGTCAATCGGTCTACGGCGTCTTCCCGAAGAGCCGAAGTCTGCCTAGTGCTTAGAACAGAAAAGTTAAGATAGAAGCAGCTCAGGTATCGAGCCAACAAGAGGGCTAGGACTTCGGCCATGTAGAATCTTGTGAGGTTCTAAGAATAGGGTTACTCCGCGACGACGGATGAGTCGGCTGTAAAAATCATCAATTCCTTCGAACCTCTGAAGTGGGTTCAGAAAAATGCCATGACCGCCAGAATCAAGAAGACAGCGGTCCAAACGTTGCTATAAAGAGACGTGTCCTAGCCCCGACAGAGAAAGTACGACACTGTCTCTTTAATAGTCTATCAGGCGCTCTGTGCCGCGCGAAAACAGCGGGGCAAAACCAAAAAGGAAGCGTCAGCACCATTCAAGAATCTGGCCAGGCCAGCCGCCTTCAGTTGACTGCCCGTTACCGAAACAGGAGAGTCAAGACAGCGATCCGTGAAATCAGCCACCGATAATAAAAAGACGGCTGGATATGTTATACATACGGTCTATATAGCGGGCGGGCGCCCGAGCGACAACCTTCGCAGCAAAAGCAAGGATGGGGCCACCACATCCGAAGCCCAATCTGGCTTGAATGTGGTTGTTGCTTCCCAAGAACAGCCGCCTCCGCTGGATGATGTAAATCCTCTCGATGAGGATGAAAAGCAGAAAGACCCCTCAGTCCATGTAGAGTTAAGCTCGGACAGCAAGGAAGAGCTGACTTTTCGCCCCAAGACCGCAGAGCAAGAGCTGCTTCAAGAGCTTCGAAAACAGCTCAGGAGCAAAGATAAAGAGATGGCCAAGATTTACTCCAAAATCGACGACCTGATGAATGTCGTGATGCAACTCACGGCTCAAATTTCTCGGACACATCCCAATCAAGCACAAGTCTCTACTCATGAGCCAGGTGATAACGATCTGAAGCAGCCGATGCCTGTCCCTTTGGGTCCAAGATTGGTCGAGCCGCATGAAAGACGGCCACATTCCGCTTCTGGGGATGCCTTGGCCCCAGATGTTAGTTATATGTATGCCCTAAATGCCATTACTATACATACGATGTATATTATAATGGATGCTTGGACATATATGGGGAGGACTTTCTTGCTCGACATGATAGTATGCTATCTGGTTGCACTTTATCTTAACATGTACTCTGATTGTCTCTATGTTACATGTTGATAAAGCCCTTAAGATATGTACTCGACTACTGGGACTATGATGAGATCATACTAGTGGGGCCACGGTAGTCGACGAGTACATCCTATAATTGTTCCTAGTCGAGGGTGTATCGAGACAGGGCATCGATGCACCAGAGTAGACTAGCGTATACGCATCTTGACCCATATGATGGGCGATAGATGATCCCATATCCATCGGTGTTTGATATCAAGGATGGTGTACGGGTGCTCAGTGGAGACTGGGTACACTGGACGGACTCGCCGAGAACTCCCAGATGGTATTATACCTCACGTCAGATGGCAGTTCTCCGGTGACACTGGTACAGAGTAGTCTGTTGACCCGAGATCGTCATAGAGTCTTATGTGATTCCCACTGTGCTTTGATTTCCATCATACCACGTCTAAGAGGGCGTGCAAAAGGGTGGATTTTGGGTACATTCCCGAATCACACGGAGGCAATGAGCGATAGGAGGGGATTCGTCTCTCCCGGTATAGGGAATTGATGTTGTGCTGTGTTCGATTGGCTATAACCGGAAATCCCTGGCAAGGGTTGCTGAGATTTACTAATAAGTGTTGTCAGTAGTTTCTCGAACTATTATAGACCTCATATCGACACGACTTATCGAGCTACTGGGGTCTAACGTTTACCACCCCTAGGCGAGATATGCGACATATCAGACGAAGAGACCGGACTGTACGGGGGTGTTACTGTTTGGATTCACAGGAGAAAGTACAGTCTTGCTTTTTGATCTTCTGAGCGCTCAATACCTGGGTGGCTGTTACGTTTAGCTGACCGCTTGCAGCTTGTGGGTGTTTGATATGATCATCACCTACTGCCGGCGTATTGACGATTCTTTAGAGTCCTACACAGAGATTTCTTGGCTCAGGCAAAACGGAGTAGGAGCACATATGTGATATGTGCGGGACCGAGGATAATGCGATATATGATACCGTATTCTATTCTCGCGATATTTGATATCAGCCGGGTCATCGGATCAAGTGTTGATTCGATGAATCGGTAAATGAGATATTAGTCGGTTATATGCGATATAGCTGGATTGTCAGATCAAGTGTTGATTCGATAATTTAATGTATAATAATATATATGATATATTAAATTACATTAACTAATATTAGCTCACTAAAAGATTCTTTTTCTCACTCGGGTAATACATTGATATATATGCGATATATGTTAATTGTATTATTTTATTTTGTTACAATAAATATTATATATATGATATATAATATTGTAACATGATATGGTTATTAATGCAACTTGTTTAGTGGAGATTAAACATGGTTAGGGTTTGATTAGGGTTAAGGTTTTCTAGAAGTTTCTAGAAGCTTTCATTTTTTATTTTGGAAAAGATATTTTGCAAGATATTTCCTTAACCTAACCAAACCTTTAACCTTAGTCAAATCTCTACAAGAGTTAGTTTGACCATGGTTGCATTATTCATCATTATTATCCTTTCATTATTCATCACAAAAGGTTTAACAATTCATTATTCATTCATCTTCTTCTTACTTGAGTTCTTCATGAAAACCTTTCTTGTTTTGCTTTAAGTGATGAAAAATGTGTAAGAAAAAGATTATAAATGAGAGCAAAAATCCTACTTCATCATCCTCATCTATCCTTGCCATTTGGATGAGGGTGTTCACTTCATATTATGAGTGTTAGCTTGTGTTAACGAAACTTCAAGGTAGATCATCTTTGTATCGAAGATCGGAAGCAAGACTGCATCTTTCTCTTCGTGGAACCTCTCGAGAGTCCGGAATACGATGATCGCAGCGAAGGGACTTCAACACGGAGCTTTAGAAGTGAAGGACCGGATCTACAAAGGTTGTAATCCATCTCACTTAGTGTTAATGTGTTTAACATGCTTATTTTCGCCTAAACCCTAGTTAAAAGATCCGGCTTCGGGTTGTTCGGCACGGCTATTTTTTTAATCGGGCATGGTTGATGCCTCGTAGACCCTTGTACGCGTGCATAGCAACCCTACACCAGATAGCACCATCCTTCTAACACAAGATCGGATAATGGATTTGGTCACCAGCACGGTTAAAACATTGGTGGCCGAAGCCGAAGCTCAGAAAGAAATTGGCAGTAGTAGGTGGCCATATCCCGCGCGGTATGATCTGATAGAGTTCCTGAGCGGCTATGTCATTCCCAAGTTTGGAAGATTTGACAGAATGGGATATGCAAATCAGCATGTCGCCCACTTTAAAGCGCCGTGCGGAAATACAGGGGGTAATGATGCGCTCCTTCTTCGTCAATTTGTCAACAGCCTGACTGGTTTTGCTTTCGACTGGTACGCAAGCATACCAGACGGGTCCGTCATTACCTTCGCCCAAATGGAGTCTCTGTTTCGGCAAAGATTCATGAGTGTCTGCGACAAAATCTCCATCGCTAACCTCGTGAGGACCAAGCCGGGGAAAATGAAAGCAACACGGACTTTATTGCCCGATGGCGCAACCTCACTATCAAGTGTGAACCACCGCTAGAGCAGGACCAGTCCTTCAGCCTCCTCATTGGGAATCTCAGCAATTGGATGGTCCCATTCTTTTGTACAGCAGGTCTCAAGACATTTCAGGAGCTAACCAAGAAAGTCCAAATGCTAGAACGCTTGATGCAAGAGTCTACCCCGGACTCTCAGAGAGAGAAGACTTGGAAAAGAAAGCGGGATGACAACCGTAGAAGCGGGAATTCCAGCAATACCAATGTCTTCAATGCATCCGACAATGAAGACAAGCGAAAGGCAGGTGAATCCAAAGCCAACCAGTCTCGAAAGCCAGTGCTGGGAGGAGAAAGGCCTTCACTAGAGGAGAAAAAGAATAAGGTTTACTCTTCAGATGGGACAAGATCCGCAAGATATTCAAAGATGTCTTGAACAACGGTCTACAATTGCCAGAGTCGAAAAGACCCCACGAAGCCAAAATGACTGACAATCCTCTATATTGCCCATACCACCGAGTAGTGAGTCATGCGATCGAGAATTGCTATATCTTCAAAGATTGGGTCGAGAAGCAGTACAAGACGGGAGAGATCGAGCTATCTAAGAGTGTGTTGGTGAACAATCAAGTTGCAACCACCAACTTTATACAGACGGAAGCTGAAGCCTTCTGGGAGCAAACAACTGAACCCGCTGCCCTGAGAAGTGAAACTCACTCATCGCAACCTCCATGGAGTACGTACATATCAAATAAGACGAAGAAGATGCTAAAGCTACTTCGGAAAGAGCCCAGAATGGAATGGGAAAGGCAGAAGAAGCCTACCATTCCAGCTGCCAGTTCGGCTCCATCAGGCTCAAAATCCAAAAAGCTCAAGAAGAAGAAAAGTGCAGCTCGACGCGAAAAAGTGTCTGCAGGGAGATCGACCATTCAAAAATATATCGATTCCCTCAAAGACTATGAACAGAAAGAAAGAACTCTGATTCAATTGAAGGAGTTCCTCACTGTAGAAGCGGCTGAGATTCTGGAGGAGTTAGAAGAAGACTCCAATGAAGAGATCCCTATAGTGACCTGTTACACCGTCCATCTTGGCAGCGACTCTGAGGAGGAGCTCTATTTTCCCGAAGAGGACGAGGAACTCGCCACAAGGGCTAACCAAATCCAGCTCAGAAGCGGCAAGGCCCTACCACCAAATCAGGGCAGCGCCCCAAAAGGAAAGGAAAAACAGGTGGCTAATGAGGAAGATGGCAGAGAACCGGCTAATGAAAACTCAAGTCCTTCCTCGGTAGACTACAATGTCTTGGCTCATCTCCGGAAGCTTCCGTCTCTCCTGAGCATCTACGATGCCTTGGTCCTATCTAAAGAGCTTAGAGATGTTCTCATTCACTTTCTACAAAACCCTGAGCGGTATCAGGCTCGCTTTGCGAAAATTAATATGAAAGAAGCCCAGTACGCTTTGCATGCCGCCGCAGTCATGTTTAAGGATGAAGACTTGCTATTAGGAACGGCTGAACATAATCGGCCGCTTTACGTGACCGGATACAGTGACGGAGATCGGATTAATCGCATATTGATTGATCCGGGATCCTCGGTGAATATCATGAACTTGCGGACTCTGAAGAGTTTTTCAATGGACGTCTGACACCTGTCAAGGGAAATGATTGTCGTTCAAGGCTTCAATCAAAACTGCCAGCAAGTTCTAGGGTCTATATCTCTGCCAATCAAATTTGGGGATTTGCAAACCGAAGCTAAGATATATGTGATTGACGCTGACACGTCTTATAAAATTCTCTTGGGACGGCCGTGGCTCCATGATTACGGCATCGTTCCGTCAACTCTCCATCAATGCATGAAGTATATTAAAATGGCAAAGAAAGACGCATTGATGGAGACATCCAGCCGTTCGGTGTGCATGAAGTCCGATATGAAAATTCTCGGTACTTTGTGAACCTCCAAAGTGCTGAGCTACAGCTGACCAACGACAGAACGGACCCCATAAAAACTCTGCGGAGCCCCCGATATATTCAAAACCCTTTCAAAACACAACACTGCACATTGAGTTCGCATGACCTATTTGACACGTCAATCGGAGGTTCTTGTTCACTGAATCAGAGGAACATGGCGTCACTTTTAAGAGCTTTATCGCCTGCTTCCTTCGTGGAAACGTCCTATCAAAGGAGGCTCCGAAGTTCGCAGATATAAACGACCCCTTCGGGTTTGGGTTAAATAAGCTACCGGCCAGAGAAGAAGATCTACCGCAGTTTTACATCCCAATCTTGTAGGCTGTACCTTTTGAGTCGATTGCGGCTCCCGGCGTGGATGAAGAAACTTTCTTCGTCGGTTTTATCAGCGTTTGGCTTAGTTGGTTTGTCGTTCCAATGCATCGTCGCTTTATGAGAGCCTCGGTCATTTACCTTGCTCATCGCATTGCCGAAGGGACGCGACTAGCCGTGGGCATTGCAAGGTTATCGCACTTGTACTGCGGGCTGAGCACTGCAGCCAATACCTCAACCCCGGGTGTGAATGTGGTAAGTTTCTCTCTTCATTGTTTTACATCGTGGATTGAGATGCACGTATTAGGGGCATTCGCTGCGCACCAGAGACCGGGCTTTTACGATGCTTATACCTCCACGCGGCTCATGAGGTTGGTGGACGCTTCTGCTCCTGACCCGACTCAGTTAGGGGCTCTTTGTGTACTGCTTAATCCTTATGCCAACGAAGGCGGGATGGTATTTAATGACCGAATCCTCTCTGCTCCTTCAGGACCTATTCAGCAGCTGTTCGATTTATCAAAAGAGGGAGTACCATCATTGAAGCCCAGGGAAGCCATGCACTTGTACTCGATCAGGCCGGGTTATTTGGTGTTCTGCTGAAATGATGCGGTTCTTTTTATGCGGTATAATTCACATCGCTTTGCCTGGCAATTGGGTTATGACCATGGTGTTCCCTTTGAGGCATTCATGGTGGAGCCTAGCTCTTCTTTGGAAGCTGTTCATGACGCCACCCACCATTTCATGCGGCTGAACACCGGTTCTCACTTCATGATCCCCGAGGCCGACTACATTCCAAGGTGTGTGGGGGCTTTTACGGATTGGTATCGCCACCGAGTTAGTTCCATTATTGCTGAGGAGAGGAGGATACTTTTTGGACATAGAGCTCCCGCCCCACTCCAAGCTATGGGAATCCCGCCGCGACCGCGGACAACGGTTTGCCCTCCCTTGAGGGGTATTGGCGCCTTACTTATTCCTGAGGCGGTGGACGCGGGCCTAACTCCTCCCACAGTTGGCATGCCGATGCGCACTAGAGCTCAGGCAAGGTCTTCTAATAAGGCGCCAGTAGCAATTTCATCAGTCTCGGCATCAGCAATGGCAGTGTCATCATCACTAGCACCGCCGAGAGAGGATACTGAAGGCGAAGAGGGTCAATGTCGCACCAAAGCGCCGAGGGGAAGGAAACGATCATCTTCCAGCGCCAGTTCCAGATCGAAGCGGACAGTCTGCTTCACTTTTTAATGGAATCCGAGCCTATCATTCAAGACGAACCAATATCTATGCAAGAGCCGGATGATGGTCTTCTTTTTCCAGGTTCGTCTGCCGAGGAAGCCGCATAATTGGCTGAGGCTATAAGGCGTTCTCAGGACGAGACCGAGAAAGTGCGCGTCCCGAAGAGTCCTTATCCTGCCGTCATATTTTATGAAGATCCGCCATCAATAAGGCGAATATTTATAGATCCTCTGGAAGAGGGAGACGAGATAGCCCTTAAACAGCCTATCTCAGCCGCTTCCGAAGATGAGTTGTCATTGTGGACCGGCGGCCACGAATCCACATTTGAACCCCGGTGAGCATACCTCTTCAGGAAGGAACGTCGTCTTGAAAAAACCATATTAGAGGCATCATGGCGTATCGGTATGCATGATTTCTGTATTTTTCCTTTGGCAAGTAATTTGTTTCGCTTTTTATGTCTTCTTATCTTCATAAAACCTTTGCAGGGACTTCGGCCATGGCAGAAAATCTGAGCTCGAGTCGTGCCTTGACTGTGGACTCTGTAAATGTCCCCGATAAGACTCCAGTAGGTATGGAGGGGGTTGCTACAGTTGCTACTCCTGCCGCGGAGCTTCCATTGGCGGTTTCTGTTCCTCTTGTGCCCGTTCACCCTGAAGAGGTGTCCCCTCTGGCCGTGGATTTAATGGACTTTTCTGGTGATGGCCTGGAGATGGTGGAACAGGCAGTCGAGGCCACTGTTCTTTCATTGGAGCCTGAAGCGGTGGCCGCTGCTCCTCAACTGGATGTTGTTATGCCGGCCCATGTCCCCTATGATGTATCCGAGGCATGTAGGAGACTGCCGAAGCTGCTATCCCTCCAGTTCAAAGCGGGAGGAGCATCGAAGGTATTCTTTTATCTTTTGTTTTAATGATCTCTTCATTATCTGAATCCTTCCGTTTTTCAGAGTTACGCGGATTGGCGGCGTCTATCGCTGATCTGTCTCCTAGAAAATCTTTTCAGCGTTTACTCGAGATGGCCGCTCCGCAGGCAATATCCCCTCAATGCATCGTCCTCTTTTCTGGGCAAGGTTAGTGTTATTTGTCCTCTTGATGGCATTATTATTATTTTGTATAACGATGCTGATGTCTTCTGTAGTTCTGGAAGCTGACGACGAAGTTGAGATCCTTGACGGGCCTGGAGATCTTTTAGACCCTTCTTGCATGACTGTGGGTAAGTAAGGTTTCAACGCGGTTCCATCTGCTCTTTGTTTGCAAATCTCGTTGATTTTTTATGGATCTTAACAGCTTTGCCTGTCCCTACCCTGCTAGAATCTCGTATTGTTATGCCACCCGGCCCTTGTGCTCTACGCGCATCTGAACGAATGGCGAAGCTAAGCCTTCATTCTTTGTCAGCTCTCATCGAAGACCTTCGTGCTGGTAGCTTGCTCATAGCTAAAGAATTTGTTGCCGAAGCCAACATTTCTCTCCCATTTCTTGCTGCTTACCATGGTGAAACATTGGTGCATGTCTGGGTTGAGTTTTGTCGTAGGGTAGAGGCTTTCTTACATGGTCTTGAGTGATGCGCCTTCCTTCAGAGGTCGTGGCTGCAAAGGCGAGCTTGCGGGGGCTGGTTGAACAGTGTGCCGCAAATCTGCAGTCATGTGAGAAGAGGCTCAACCGAAAGTTTTCGGAGAGGGAGCTGGCTTCAAATGCGCTGGGGGAACTTCAAGCTGAACTTACGGCCAAGACCACTCGTGCATATAAACTCTGGCGGGTGCTTGAAGAAGCTATCAAGGAGGTGGTAGCTATTGATTTAGCCGTCATTTTTACTCGCGAGATGGTTGAAACCCACAAAGTTACCGAACAGGAGCTTGAAAGTCGGCTCGCCTCATACCAGGCCTAACAGTCTCAGGCGGAGGCCCGTCTTATCGCAATAACAAATTATGAGGCCGAGACCCAGCGGAAGAAGGATGAATTGACGACTCTATTAAATCGTCCGTCGGCTTGAAGACAATGTATATGTTTTTTTATTCTCCTTTTGTACATACTCCTGAATGAGAGTATTTTTTGATTCTTTTATAGATTGTAATTTGTATTCATTTTGATTCATGAATAAAATACATACTTTGTTTCATGGTAGTGTGCCCCTTTTAGCAAATTCGTTTTGTGGATAATCTATTTTGATCTCTTTGTAGGACAGCGATGGCTTAGGAGTCAGGTTCAGGTTTTCCTCCTAAGGCTTTCCAACTTTATGAGCCGTGAGGGTCTCATAAAGATTTTTCTCCCTACAAGTCGAGAGGATCTCGTAGGTGTATTTTCTCCTTAGGGATCATGAGGATCCCTAAGTGTGTGTTTTTCTCTTGAGAGTCGTAAGGATCTCCCAAGAAAATTTTCTTCCTTACAAGTCGAGAGGACTCGTAAGTGATTGATGAGTTGACCTGCTCCTGAATCAAAGCATTGCTTTGACGGGGAGGTCGAGGGTTGACTTTGGCCGTGTTTCACGGGGTCAAGATTAACTTTGGCCGGACGGGGTCAGTTGATGACGTGTTTCCGCGACAGGGTCATTTGATGACGTATTTCCACAACGTGGTCATTGGATGACGTATTTCCGCAACGGGGTAATTTGATGACGTATTTCGACGGGGTCATGTGCTGACGTATTTCCGAGATGGGGTCATTTGTTGACGTAATTCCGCGATGGGGTCATTTGAAGACGTATTTCCGCGACGGGGTCATTTGATGACGTAATTCCGTGACGGGGTCATTTGATGATGTATTTCCGCGACAGGGTCATATGCTGACGTATTTCCGAGACGGGGTCATTTGCTAACGTAATTCCGCGACGGGGTCATTTGATGACGTATTTCTGTAACGGGGTCATTGGCTGACGTAATTCCGCGACGGGGTCATTTGATGACGTATTTCCGCGACGGGGTCATGTGCTGACGTAATTCCGCGACGGGGTCATTTGATGACGTATTTCCGAGACGGGGTCATTTTCTGACGTAATTCCGCGACGTGGTCATGTGCTGACTTATTTCCGAGATGGGGTCATTTGCTGACGTAATTCCGCGATGGGGTCATTTGATGACGTAATTCCGCGACGGGGTCATTTGATGATGTATTTCCGTGACGGGGTTATGTGCTGACGTATTTTTGAGACGGGGTCCTTTGCTGACGTAATTCCGCGACGGGGTCATTGATGACGTATTTCCGAGACGGGGTCATTTGCTTACGTAATTCCGCGACGGGGTCATTTGATGACGTATTTCCGAGACGGGGTCATTTGCTGACGTAATTCCGTGACGGGGTCATTTGATGACGTATTTCCGAGACGGGGTCATTTGATGACGTATTTCCGAGACGGGGTCATGTGCTGACGTATTTCCGTGACGGGGTCATATGCTGGCGTATTTCCGCGACGGGGTCATTGGCTGACGTATTTCCGTGATGGGGTCATATGCTGACATATTTCCGAGACGAGGTCATGTGCTGACGTATTTCCGTGACGGGGTCATATGCTGACGTATTTCCGTGACGGGGTCATTGGATGACGTATCGTCTACTATAATGAGACGTATGTCGAGGTGGTCTCTAGGTTATCTGTGAACCGTCGAGATTTGGGACCAGGAACTTTGCCATGGCTCCGCGGTTGATTGTCGCATCTGAATCCTGCTAGAATGAGGAGGAACGCTATTGTGGGTCTCCAGGCTGTGAATGTGGCCGTTGAGACTTGGAACTCTTTCTGACAGAGCCTGGTGGGATGATATGGTTCCCTCTTTATTTGTGCCCCTGGATTGTATACAAGGATCGATGTGATCTTACATGCAGGGCAAAAGTTTCATTTATATATATTTTTTTGTTTTCTTTCCGCGATGCTCTATCATTTCAGCTGTTTATATCGCGAAAGTCGCGATTGCCCAATCATTTCGGCTACTTTTTCGCGGTGCCCAATCATTTCGGCTATTTTTCTTTTTTACTCGCTATTTCTTATTGCGAGTTGCCCAAACATTTCGGCTATTTTGTATGCATATATTTTACTTGCTGATTTTGTTGCAAGTTGCCCTATCATTTCGGCTATTTCATATGCATTTTTAGCTCGCTGATTTTTATCGCGAGTATGGAATTTGGAATCTGGTGCCAATCTTAGCGTCACCATCACTGCGACTGGAATATTGCCAGGAGCGAATCATCATTTGCCGTGAAAGGACTTGGGACTTGATACCGATTTAGGCATCAGCATCGCTACTACTGGGACATTGCCAGGAGCGAATCATCATTTGCCTCTGTCGATGTCGAACAAAGGTGGCTTAGCAAACAGGGTTAGGACCCTGTTGACGAAGGCTTCTTGACTTTACGAGCCGTAAGGGTCTCATAAAGGTATTTCTCCTTACGAGTCGTGAGGATCTCGTAAGTGCATTTTCTCCTTAGGAATCGTGAGGATTCCTAAGTGTGTGTTCTCTTATAAGTCGTAAGGATCTTATACGAGTGTTTTCTCCTTATAAGTCGAGAGAACTTACAAGTGTCGTTCGCCATATGAAGATATCCCTTGTCAGTGGTAGGACTCTGTTGGGGAAACGTTTGTTTGTGCCTATGGATTGTATACAAGGGTCAGCATTGAACCACTTGTAGGGCAATCTGGGGATTGTGATGGCTTAAGAACAGGTTCAGATCCCTGTAGCTTAAGGCGTTTGAATCTTATGAGCCATGAGGGTCTCATAAGAGGGTTCTCCTTACGAGTCGTGAGGATCTCTTAAGTGTAACTTCTCCTCAGGAATCGTGGGGATCCCTAAGTGTGTTGCTCCTTTGTGAGTCGTAAGGATCTCACGCGGGTATTTTCTCCTTACAAGGTTGAGAGGACCTTGCAAGTGTCTTTTAACGAGATTGCGCCCTTTCGGGTTTTCACAAAACTCGCCGGTAGCCCTGCTGTTTTTAATCACGGAGCCCTTTCGGGTTTTCATCCGTGCACATCTTGCTTATGGACGTACCGTTTTTTTTACCACGTCAGCCTGGGGATGCCGCGGGTTTGTAATAGTTTAACAACGTTTCGGTCAGGCGTTAGTTTAGGGACGTTTCGGTCCGTTGTTAGTTTTGGGACATCTCAGTCCATTGTTAGTTTTAGAACATCTCGGTCCGTTGTTAGTTTTAGGACATCTTGGTCCGTTGTTAGTTTTAGGACATCTCGGTCCGTTGTTGCAACGGTTTCGTTGGCTACCACTTCTAGAGTTTGGGCCTCGGAAGATAGCGAGCGGACATAGGCATCGTCATCTATCATTCCCCTAGGCCGTAGCTCGTCAGGCGTAGTATTTCTTTAGGAACCGACCGTTTATTGGCCTGAAGGGTCTTTCGCCATGCATATCCATGAGCAAGTAAGCCCCACCCTGGTAGACTTTGTCTATGATGTACAGGCCCTCGTAATTTGGCTCAAACATCCTCCGTTTGGCATGATTGGGGATCATAAGTCTTTTGACCACTAGCACGAGTTCGCCTTGGCGGAATGTTCTCGGCCTAGTCAATCTCTCGTATGAGCGCGTCATTTTTGCTTTGTAAGCTTCCAAGTTTTGCTGCGCCATGAGCCGGGTTTCGTCAAGGGCGTCGAGCTCCTCCAGGCGAAGATAAGCATTCTCTTCGTCTGTTAGTTCATAATGGACTGCCACTCGTAGGGAGGGTAGTTCTATCTCCAAGGGGAGTACTGCTTCAGCGCCGAATACCAATGCATACGGCGTTGTGTTTGTGGCTGTTTTGAAAGTAGTTCGATACGCCCAGAGAGCTCCATGCAGTCTCTCGTGCCAGTCCTTTTTATTTTTAGACACCGTCTTTTTCATGATCTTCGTTAAGGTCTTGCTGAACACCTCAGCCAGACCGTTAGCTCGGAGATTATAGACCGAAGAGTATCTCCAGTCTATATTATGTTGCTGCGTGAATCGGCTGATTTTGTGACTTCTGTAGGCCGGCCCGTTATCGGAGATAATCCGTCGCGGAGTGCCGAACCGATAGATGACGTGTGTCTTGTAGAAATGGAGGATATTTTCCGTCTTCACTTCTCTTAGTGGTACTGCTTCTGCCCACTTGGAGAAGTAATCAGTTGTCGCCAGTATGGACCGATGTCCTCTGGACGATGCTGGTTCAATGGGCCCGATTATGTCAGTTCCCCACATTTCGAAAGGCCAGCTAGCCACCGTTGGATGTAGCGGATTTAGATGCTGGTGGATAAAGTCCCCGTGAATCTGGAACGAGTGGCACTGCTTCGCGTATTCGTGGCAATCTTGGATCATTATGGGCCAATAGCAGCCCATCCTTTTGATCTTCAGTTTCATCTTCGACCCGGCTTGGTGAGAACCGCAGAGTCCGTCGTGAATTTCTTGGATGACTCTCCTTGCTTCTTCGGGTCCCAGGCATCTTAGCCATAGAGAATCAAATGATCTTTTATATAGAGTATCATTGACGAAGGCAAAAGACAGATCCCGTTTCATGAGCTGATGTCTTGAGGACGCATCTTCAGGTGTTCGACGGGATTTGAAGTAGTCTATAAAGACTTCTTTCCAATCCTTGACCTTTTCCTGGTCCTCTATTTGTAGGGCCATTTACTTGGTCACTCCTTTTTCTTCGGACGACTCCGGAGATACTTCTGCCGGTGCGAGAACCCGACGGCTTTGCACAACGATCATTACGTCATCGAGGTTCTCGTCGGCCAGTTCTTTAGCGAGCTTGGCTAATGCATCTGCCTTGCTATTTCCGTGCGCGGAATGCTTTCTAGGGCGTAGGCAGGGATTTAAGTCAGCAATTGTTGTACTCTCTCGCCATACTTTACCAACTCCGGTTTGCACGTCTGATAGTCGTCGTTCACTTGACTAACGACTAGCTAGGAGTCTCCGTATATGAGGAGGTCTTCGATTCCCATGTCGATAGAGATCTCAAGACCTGCTATCAAAGCTTCATATTCAGCTTCATTGTTTGTCCTCGGCTCTGTTAAGGAAAAGGCAAAGCGCATTATCCCTCCTTGTGGAGTCACGAAGATGAGGCCTACCCCAGATTTGATTATGGGGATGCTGTGCTCTCGCTTCTTCATAGAAGATGCTCCATCGAAGTAGAGTTACCATCGGGTATCACTCCCTCCTTTCTCCCCGTCGATCGTGTCAAACGCGTGCTCGTCTGGCAATTCGCAGTTCAAGGGAGAATCGGCAGGTATCGGATGCTCAGCGAGGAAGTCGGCGATGGCCTGGCCTTTCACCGTTTTGAGAGGACGATAAGTTATCGAGAACTCCATCAAGAGCAGGGCCTATTTAGAGAGTCGTCCTGTTAGTATGGTTCTTGACATCAAATACTTGAGAGGATCCACTTTTGATATGAGGTGGACCTCATGCGCCAACGCATAGTGCCGGAGCTTCGTTATCGCAAAGATTAACGCCAGGCAGTGTTTTTCGATAGGGGAGTAGTTGTTTTCTACCCCAAGGAGAACTCGACTCAAATAGTTGAGGGCTCTCTCCTTCCCTTGGTCGTTTTCTTATGCCCACAGCACGCCTAACGAACCTTCGAGGGTGCTTGTGTACAGGATAAGAGGCTTTCCCTTAACCGGAGCAGTCAGTACTGGCGGATTCTGCAGGTATTGCTTGATTTCGTCCAGAGAACTTTGGCATTTGCGACCCCAGACGAACGGGTTCCCCTTCTTCATTAAATGACTGTAGGGGCGGCATTTGCCGGAAAGATTGGCTATGAACCGCCGGATATACGCGAGCTTCCCTTGGAGGGACCGCAGTTGCTTGAGAGTTCTTGGCGGAGGCATTTCCATGATTGCCTTGATCTTTGACAGGTCTATTTCTATGCCTCGATGTCGTATGATGAATCCTAGGAATTTTCCCGAGGAAACTTTGAATGCGCATTTCAGAGGGTTCATCTTCAAGTTGTATTTCCGAAGTCGTTGGAACACTATTTTTAGATGCTCCCAATCCTCCTCATGCGATTTGCTTTTCACTACGAGGTCGTCGATATAGCATTCGACGATTTCATGTATGAGGTCATCGAAAATCTTCATCATGGCCCGCTGATAGGTAGCGCCAGCGTTCTTCAGACCGAAAGGCAACACTTTGTAGCAGAATATACCCAAAGGGGTCCGGAAAGCGGTATGCTTCTGCTCTTCGGGATGCATCTTTATTTGATTGTACCCTGATGAGCCGTCCATGAAGGAAAAGACTTCATGAGTGGACATGTTATCTATCATCAGCTCGATAACCGGTACGGGAAAATCATCCTTCGGGCAAGCTTTGTTGAGATCCCGAAAGTTTACGCAGATGCGCATTGTCCTATTTTTCTTCATTACTGGAACGATGTTGGCGATCTAGTCAGGATATTAAAGCTCTTGGATTAATCCGGAGTCGATTAACTTCTTGACTTCGACGTTGATGCTCATTTCAAGTTCGATCTGCATTCTTCTCGGTGCTTGTTTGATTGACTTGATGTCCGGGGATATCGCCAATTTGTGCACAGCTACTTCTGGATCTAGTCCCGGCATTTTGGAGTAGTTCCATGCGAAGCAATCTTTATACTGCATAAGCACGTCCTTGAGCGTAGCCACCTTTTCTTCAGACAACAGCTCACTGACGAACGTCAGCCGTGGGTAGTTTGCCATTCCCAAGTCGATTCTTCTGAGGTTATCTGCAGTAGTGTGTATCCCATCTTCTAGCTCTTTTGGTGCTGGTAGAAATTCTGAGATCTCCTCATCTTCGTCCTCATTTTTGAAGCACCAGGAGAGGTCAGCCATATCCTCGCGTACTCCTTCTCCTAACAGCGTTATCGCGTGACAGGTACGAGATCGCTTCCAAGACCGATGTTGATCCGGCTCTACTCTCGCTGCATATGTGGCTTTCGGTACATGCTTCTGTGGCGGGATTACCCTCCAACTGTTGGATAAAGCGAACATGCCTTTCTGATACTGGTTTTCTACCCAGTCTTTGAAGGTGAAGCAATCTTCGAGAGGATGTCCTATTGCTCGGTGATAGGAGCAATAATCCGGGTGAGAGACCTCATCTTCTTGTTCGGGGTGCTTGGACTCCGGGAGTGTCATCATCTGATGTTTTATGACAAGATAGAATATCTTCCTTGTCTTGTCTTGGGGAAAAGAATATGCTCGACCCATCTTCTTTATAAGAGACAAATCTTGGCTGCTCAGTTCTCGATCGCATGGCTTCTTAGACCCGCTTTGCCGCTATCGAACGTTTTTTCCGTTCTTTAGCTTGTTTCTACCTCTGTGTCGGGTCTTTTGTGTGACGGGCTGGCGATGAAGAGCATCGTCATTCTCCGCAGCCTGCTGAAAGAGGCGCCGCGTCCTGGCTTTCTCGTAGATGGCCATTTCGCGGCTATGATCATCCTGGACCTTTTGACCCGCTTCCCTTATTAGCTTGTCTATCTGTTCTTGGAACGACGGACTTGGCGCTTTCATGGTGGGACCTCATCTTGGTTCAGGGTTAGCGTCTTTTAAAAGAGCATCTTCTTCTTCATCGAAATCATGTATAACGTAGCAGCCATGGAATCGCTCCCGTTTCATGGATTGAATATATCCAAGCCCGATCGTTTCCATTCTCCCGTTGGGCAATTTTCGCTGAGTTCCCGGGATGCTCCAGATCCTATTGTAGAACTGGGCTTGTCGCGCGGTCTGCTTCAAGGGTACGCCTTGGCGCCTCAACAGCCTCTTTAATCCTTCCGTGTAGTATCTGGGCAAACGGATGGGCTGGAGCCTGTCAAGCGTCGAATCGGCACCATGCCAGATTTCTTTCTCCACTTTGGTTTCCGCGGATCGATAAATGAGGATCGCCTTTTCATCTTTTCGCATGGGAGGGACGTAAAACGTCTGCAATTCTTGCATACTGTAGGTATCAAGTGCGTCAAGCTCTTTGTAATGCTCTTGCAGAACCATAGCGATCTGTAAACTCTGATAATCTCCAATGAAAGCTTGCACTGATGGACGAGCCGAGAATACTGTGTTGACCTCGTCTTCAGAGTCACTGCCAAAGACCAGAATAGGGGTAGACGGTCCCGGTTTGTTGTATCGGGAAGGTCCCGAATAGACTATCTCTTCTTCCTCCTCAGTATCACTCCCGAAGACCGGAATAGTGGTGATAGTTTTCTGCTTATCCCCAGGTTTACGGCATCTTTCCGTGTCTTCAAAGTCTGGCAGAAAGTACTTTGCGTCCTCGTATTTGCGGACTTCATTCACGGAGAATGGATTCAGCTCCCCTGTCACGGTATACTTGAGACCATCCTTGAAATACTTCATACACTGATGTTGTGTAGAAGGGATAATGTTGTACTCATGTAACCAAGGCCTGCCGAGCAAAGCGTTGTAGCAAGTCTTAGCATCAATGACGTGAAACATGATGTCAGTGACGAGCAGCCCAAAGCGTAACGTCAGTATCACAGACCCGAGCGTCTATGATGACTGGGAGTTGAAACCGGAGATAGTGATTTTATCCCGAGAGAGGTGTTGAACGCTCATGCAGATTTCTTTTAGCACCCTCGCATTTAGGAGATTGACAGAGGACCCATTGTCAACTAGGATCTTCCCTATCTTAATGTCATGGCAATACCCGGAGATATATAGGGGCCGGTTGTGCTCACATGTTCCGAGGAGGAGATCTTCATCATCGAAAGTGATGTCAGCTGTGTGAATTTCTTCCAACTTGTCCTTCATCTTTTCTCTGGCAAGGAAAGCTTGAAACTGGTCAGGCTCTTGTAATGCCTTGATCAGAGAATCTCTCGCCTCTTTGGATAGCAGAAGGGCGTCGAGGATGCTTAGTTGCGATGGTATCTTCCTCAGGTGTGCCAGAACGTTGTAATCTACCTTGTTTTTCTTGGACGGGTCCTTGGCTGCAAGCTCTTCGACGACTCGATCATCGAGGGTGATATCCTCAGGGACCTTTTCATTCCCCTTATCCTTTTTGTTTGATCCCTTGTTTGCAGGTCCGAGATTCTTTTCGAGCAGCGTGCGATTGCGCAGCTGAATGTTCTCACAGGTCTTCATCTCTTCCTCTTTTCCTGAGGGGGATTCTTTGAAAAGAGGGCCGAGAGCCATTTCTTCTTCAGAATCTCTACCGAAGGTGAGAATTTGTGATTCCCTGCTATCAACCATGTGATAGTTGCCGGCAGCTCTTCCTCGTTCGTCTGTCGCATTTTTCCGCTGTCGACGAGCTTCACGCTTCACCCTCTTAAAGTGTTGCCTGTGAGCGACATACCCTTGCCACCAATTTTTAAATGCGTTGCATTCTTCAGTAGGGTGTTGTTCATCACAGAATACTGTATTTTATACCGCCCATTCTTACGCTCGGTTGTTTATAGGTAGGTGCTTTTAATCCGTGTTTGTTAAATATTTACAGAATACAGGTTTCCAGTACAAATATTGCAATTCAAGACAAAATCTCCACAGTTACGTCAAACTACAGAACATCTGTCACAGCAGATAAAAGCCGGGTTCCGGTCATCCATATCCGTCCAGTGCCGAGTACCAGTTCCAGAGACAAGACATATGACAATGGTCATTCGTGTCTGGGACAAGCACAGAGCACGAGGGGGGCTGCACAAGAATCAATGGGTGCGCGGAGCTCGAGGGAGATAAAGTCAAAAGTGAAGAAAAGAAAGCAATCTTGGACTAAGAATTCTGCAGATATTCTGGAAGACTTTTGTGCAGTTTAAAGATTTCAAACACGAGGAAAAGCCAAACCAGGGATACCTAGAAAAGCACACAACCCAACACGCCAATATGGCCGCGGATCCGCGGCCAACATGGGGTTCAGGCCGCGGGTCCGCGGCCTTATATGCTCCTCTTTCTGTCGTTTTTTAGGGGCTTTTTGGTAATCTTATTTGGGGGCAGATTGTTGCCCTAGGTTTCCATTTCCCCGCCTATAAATACCCCAGAACTTGCCAAGCTTTGGGGTTCATTCTTTGTTCTTCTTTTTGTTAGGATTTAGTCTTTTTCTTCTTCTTCTTCATTCTTTTTCCATGAAAATTGTAGTGAGAGCTTTTTGAGTGGGAGATCAATGAAGATGAAGGCTTTTTGTATCATTCTCTTTTGTTTCTTCTTCCCCTTGAGATTTTTGCTTTCTCTTGATCATTCAACCTCTTCATTGAGCTTGAATGGTTAAGGGTTAGTTATTGATCTCAAAGGTCGTATTTTCTTATGGAATTAGCATTTCATTTCACATGCGTTCTCTACCCTTCTCTTGATCTTGCAACCTCTTAATTGAGCTTGCAAGTTTAAGGGTTGGCTATTGATCCCATGCTTGTCTTGAGTTCTAGTTTCTTGTTCTTTTTATCGCTTTTTATTACTTGCTTATTATTATCTTGCTTTGCTTTCTTGCAATTTATATTCATGCACTTAATTACTTGTAATCTTTTCCTTTCTTTGTTCTTTTCTTTTGCTCTCTTTTTGGTTCCTTTTGTGAATGAATGTAATTATCTTTTTTAAGAATAAATACGGTATTGTAAGTTAAGATTTTCTTTTCTCATTTCCTTTTCCGTTATTTTCCATTGAACTCCGCCCGAACCATACGCAAGCGCTCCGTTAGGCACCCTACCCTGACAAGGTAGCGGTGATTCCTAACCGCGACCGGTTGCGTTCGGTTTGGCCGGAGGCGAAAGCAAGAGACAAGAACGGAAGGACAAGGGTAAATAAGCCGGATTCCACGAATACCGCGCTTAAATCCCCTAATCCACGTTGTTGCCGATTGCTCTAGCTTCAATCGGTCAAGACTCGGCTCAAAGGTTTTGAGTACGGATATCTTTAGCTTACACTTTCATATATTTTCTTAACAACTTCATACTTGCAAATAAATACACATAGGTTAGCTTGAACAAACTCATACAGATTCTTTATTGACTCGTCTAAAACAAGAAAGGACATACAACCATCTCCCTGTGGATCGACCAGTGCTCAACCGGCTAGCTGCATAGCGACACCGTCTTGATTGCGGTTAACTTTTAATTCTTTCAATCAAATGGCGCCGTTGCCGGGGAGACGGTAGCGTATTTTCTTTCTTGTTATTCGGGTTAATATTCTTTTTGTATATATATATAAAAAAAAATCTTTTTGTTTTTTTTGATCATTTTTGTGGGCAAGAGTGCAGATTTTTGCAGATTTGCAAACTGCGATTGTGGGGAGCAAAGTGTACATTCAAGGCTAAGGTGATTGCAAAGTACAGTGCCAAAGATCCAGGTAGTTTGACCCGCGCAAGCGAACTTTTCAAGCTTACCGGATTTGATTCAACGGGGGTTTCCTAACCCAAAAATCTTAACGGTACGTATTTTTCTAACACCTTCTTCTCAAATCCGACGCATCCAATATACTATTCTTTGCAGGATTCTTTGCAAGTTCGCTAGGAAATGCTAAAAATTGACTAACCCGTATTTGTTGCAGTGCCGCGCTTAAACTAAAAAATGATTTTTTGATTCTTTATAGAATTTTTATTGAATTGCGCATTGCATACATTAATACGGACTTAAGGGCAAGCGAACCCCACAACATACGGTAAAGGATTTCATCACCTTTTCCGTGGCCCACAAATCACGAACTTGAGCATAACGTTTACCCGCACAAATTTTAAAAGAAATTAGACTTTAAGCCTTAAGGACTTCGCGCTCACTAGGAGAAGTTAACTGTGTTTAGAACCTCGCTTAACGGTATATTGTTTACGGGGTGTCTAGGAAAGTGTTAACGGCGCAACCGCCAAAAGAGAAAGGGTTATTTAATTAAGGAACTTCGCGAAAGCGTTGGAAAACCTCCCCTTATCTCTGCACTTACCTGGCCTCGTGATCAGTGTATCTTGAGCCCGTTTCTCGACACAGTTTTACTTCAACAATCAAGTTCTGGAGCAGGTCTAGTTGACCTAGGTGAATCCTAGAACGATTAGGTGTGTGGTATTTTTGTGTCGTGATTGTTTTTGTCCAGATTCTTTTTTGTATATTTCATTCTTTTGTTAATATCTAACTAAAAAAAATCATTCTTTTTCCCCTCCTTTTCTCTGCCTTTCTTTCTCCTTCTCTTCATATCATGGGTACCCCATCTCGCAAAACACTTGCCGAACTTTGGTACCCACAACCAGACATTACTTCTTACAGTTCTTGCTTTGGCCGAACGTCGAACGATCCCTCCATGCCCAAAATCTCTTTGAAAGATCGGATAGACGCGTCTAGGACAAACACTTGCCCTCCGCAATCCACTTTGTATCAACCTTTTCAACCTCCCCCACCCTCTTATGTTGATACCCCTTTTGCAAGTCGTCCTTTGTCCATCGCTGAACGTATTGAACAATCTCGTAGCCGATCTTTCACTCCTTTCACCACTTCAAATTCTTGGGATCAACAATTTCATTCACCTTCTTATCCAAATGTTGATCCTACCCCTATCCAACCATTCAATTCCTACCAATCCTACCCTACCTTTGCACCTTCCCTAGACATTGCATCAGAACCGCCATTTGGGAGTTTTCAGTATCCAAACAACTTTGAATCTTTTACTGAAACCCCTTCACAACCTATGTCTAGTCTGGAACAGTCGTTGGAAGACTTTAGGGTAGCATCCAGCCAACAGATGATGGATTTGAATGCGTCCATAGCCGCTCTCATACAACCTAATGACCCGGTAGCTAGTTTCCAGCTAGCTCCAAATTTTCCAATGTATGAAGAGGCGGTAGGACAGGCTGAGAATTGGAGTGGAGAGAGTGAGCTGTATACCCTTCCAAATCAAACCTACCCGTTTCAAATTGAATCCCACCACTCCTGTGTTGAAAGTCTATCAAGTGTTCCAAATGAATTATCAGTTGAAGATAGAATGTTTAATGAGTTGTGCGACTTTGTAGTGTTTGATTTGCCAGATTGTGAAGGGACCTTGCCAAGTGAAACCACACCCAATCCTTTTGACCTCTACACCTCCATCTTAGAACCTGAATTGATTGAAATCCATGCTTTTGATAAGGTGTCTAAGAAAATTGACTTTCACTTGATTAAGGATATTGACGCCAGGAATATTTTGAATGATGAACCTATAGATTTGGCAGAGTTTTTCTCTCCAATTCATCATCCCGGGTCATTAACTGTTTTTCCCGAACCCCTGATGCGTCTAGATTTTGAGGAAATTTGCATGGATAAGATAAATTTTGAAGAGAATATTGAGGATAGTTTTGAGGATGAACCAGTTTTAATTGATGAGTCGGATTTTCCAATTCATCCTGTCCCTGTCATTGACTGTGTACACCCTTCTGAACCATTAACCAATACCCCTCCTCGATCACTTCCCTCCATCCTTTCCATCGTTCCGACCTTGCAAGAACCTGTACCATTTTCACTTCCTTTGTCTGGTTTACCGAGTTCGGCGTACCCATGGTTTCTCACGAATCTTGAGGGATTTGACCCCATTTCTCGACGGATAAATATATTAGCACAATCGCTTTTCACACATCGGTCATCCCAAATTGTGCTAATCTATTTACTCCATTTGCACCCTCAAGTTCGTATTCCACTTCTTTTTCCCATCCGCCATTCTTCTTCCTCTCATATATCGAGACCATATCCCGCTTCTCTCCGCATATGGTCTCGCGTATTCTCCATCTCTTTCCTCTACGCCTTCTTCCACCAACCGGTACATTATAGCGATAAAATCTTTGAATGGTTGGTGTTAACTTTTGGCCTGTGTAAGGCCTTGTATAGCTTGATACTGTTCTCTTTCCCCCCTAATCCTGAATTTCAACGCTTAACAGTGGAAACACTGTTTTACTTAAGTTTGGGGGGGACTCTTTTTTGTATATATTTTTTGTTTTCCTTTTTGTTTTGTATATAATTTATTTCTAGGGAGCGCCGACAATTTTGACCCTCTTGGTGTAGCCTGACAGTGAGGGCACTGTCAAGTTTAAGTTTGGGGGTGTGCTCGGTAAGCTTTCTTCCTTCGCATTCATTTGTATATTTTGCATTTGCATACCCTATTAAAAACCCACAAAAATTGAAAATTTTCCAAAAAATATAAAAACTTTGTCGTCAAGTTAACTAATAGGGTAACTTAGGTTTTTATTCTGAAAGTTTAGTTGATATGATAGAAATAACTAAATTCTAGGCCTAGGGATTGAAAACCCTAAAAATAACCCTCATTTTGTCTAACTTTGGTAAGTATACGTCCTTACAGTTTTTTTTGAGAAATAGGTAATCTTGAGTTCAGTTCTTGAGTTAAGTCAAGATGAAGGGAAAGTATTGAAGCTTTACTGGAGGATAAGTCTGAAAAATAGTTTCTTTTCTTGAGTTTAAATTTAGAAAGTATATACCCTACAAACTGCACTTACACGCATCTTGAAACTTGGGATAGTAGAGGATACCTAGACATACTCTTGCCTGAAAGCCTAGTATGAAAGAAAAAACGGTATTTAAAGCTAAACACCAAAAGAGCATATTGAAAAATATATCCGGTCTTGAAAAAGAAAAAGAAAAAGAAAAAGAAAAAGAAAAAAAATAGAAGAAAGTCAAGACCTGGAAACTGCTATTTACGCTTTAAAGTTCACACATTCAGTAATCGGTCGTTAGTGCCTCAAGAAGTATTAATAGTCGCATGAAAGGTGTGTGAGCAAATCCGTCCATCCTTAATGAAAAGAAGTAGTATTAGGTATTAGGGCAAGGGTATTATAGCTTGAATTGAATTCTTGAGTGTAGGGGTGCAAATATACACACACGTAGGGGTATACAATCGATGTTTGAATAAAAGATAGAAATAAAGAATAAGACTTGTGTTTTCTGTAAAGTTGATAAAAATCCCTAATTTGAGGCCGCACTTTAGAAGGAAAACTCAGGGGAACCAACATCTTTCTAAACTTTTTTGGAACGTATATGATCTAAGGCTAAATAGATTAGAGGTGTGAAGCATAAGGGTTGGATATTTCTAACTTAGGATGATAGAATTTCTAACGTAAATACTAAACTGTAGAAGTAGAATCGACGTTAACTTATGACACTAGCTTGACGGGATTTTGTGGGTAGTATCCGCTGAAAACCCTCAGGAGACAACACTCCTCCTACTAGGGACACCTAGAGGTTTAACGGCTTGTTGCACGCGCTCAGTGCAATCACGTTCCCTGCGAAAGTGCGGTTAGGATTTTATTTTTTTGAATAATTGGTTTTGCTCGGGACGAGCAAAAGTTAAGTTTGGGGGTATTTGTTCATCACAGAATACTGCATTTTATACTGCCCATTCTTACGCTCGGTTGTTTATAGGTAGGTGTTTTTAATCCGTGTTTGTTACATATTTACAGAATACAGGTTTCCAGTACAAATATTGCAATTCAAGACAAAATCTCCACAGTTACGTCAAAATACAGAACATCTGTCACAGCAGATAAAAGCCGGGTTCCGGTCATCCATATCCGTCCAGTGCCGAGTACCAGTTCCAGAGACAAGACATATGACAATGGTCATTCGTGTCTGGGACAAGCACAGAGCACGTGGGGGGCTGCACAAGAATCAATGGGTGCGCGGAGCTCGAGGGAGATAAAGTCAAAAGTGAAGAAAAGAAAGCAATCTTGGACTAAGAATTCTGCAGATATTCTGGAAGACTTTTGTGCAGTTTAAAGATTTCAAACACGAGGAAAAGCCAAACCAGGGATACCCAGAAAAGCACACAACCCAACACGCCAATATGGCCGCGGATCCGCGGCCAACATGGGGTTCAGGCCGCGGATCCGCGGCCTTATATGCTCCTCTTTCTGTCGTTTTTCAGGGGCTTTTTGGTAATCTTATTTGGGGGCAGATTTTTGCCCTAGGTTTCCATTTCCCCGCCTATAAATACCCCAGAACTTGCCAAGCTTTGGGGTTCATTCTTTGTTCTTCTTTTTGTTAGGATTTAGTCTTTTTCTTCTTCTTCTTCATTCTTTTTCCATGAAAATTGTAGTGAGAGCTTTTTGAGTGGGAGATCAATGAAGATGAAGGCTTTTTGTATCATTCTCTTTTGTTTCTTCTTCCCCTTGAGATTTTTGCTTTCTCTTGATCATTCAATCTCTTCATTGAGCTTGAATGGTTAAGGGTTAGTTATTGATCTCAAAGCTCGTATTTTCTTATGGAATTAGCACTTCATTTCACATGCGTTCTCTACCCTTCTCTTGATCTTGCAACCTCTTAATTGAGCTTGCAAGTTTAAGGGTTGGCTATTGATCCCATGCTTGTCTTGAGTTCTAGTTTCTTGTTCTTTTTATCGCTTTTTATTACTTGCTTATTATTATCTTGCTTTGCTTTCTTGCAATTTATATTCATGCACTTAATTACTTGTAATCTTTTCCTTTCTTTGTTCTTTTCTTTTGCTCTCTTTTTGGTTCCTTTTGTGAATGAATGTAATTATCGTTGTTAAGAATAAATACGGTATTGTAAGTTAAGATTTTCTTTTCTCATTTCCTTTTCCCGTTATTTTCCATTGAACTCCGCCCGAACCATACGCAAGCGCTCCGTTAGGCACCCTACCCTGACAAGGTAGCGGTGATTCCTAACCGCGACCGGTTGCGTTCGGTTTGGCCGGAGGCGAAAGCAGGAGACAAGAACGGAAGGACAAGGGTAAATAAGCCGGATTCCACGAATACCGCGCTTAAATCCCCTAATCCACGTTGTTGCCGATTGCTCTAGCTTCAATCGGTCAAGACTCGGCTCAAAGGTTTTGAGTACGGATATCTTTAGCTTACACTTTCGTATATTTTCTTAACAACTTCATACTTGCAAATAAATACACATAAGTTAGCTTGAACAAATTCATACAGATTCTTTATTGACTCATCTAAAACAAGAAAGGACATACAACCATCTCCCTGTGGATCGACCCGTGCTCAACCGGCTAGCTGCATAGCGACACCGTCTTGATTGCGGTTAACTTTTAATTCTTTCAATCAGGTGTGCAATCCTCTGATGATATAAGTAGAAGTTAGGATGTATGTCCTCTTCATTAAGATGTATCCTATCAGGAGTGTTCCCTTCGGAGGGTGGTAGCTTCATTCCTATTGATATGGCTTTAGCGAACCTTTTCCTTGTCTTGAATCTGTTTTTATTTGTGGCGGATGTGCTTTGATCTGGTAGGAGTGTTTTAACCCTTTCGTCCAGTCGTCGGCGTTTGGCTTTTTCAAATATGGCCATTTCGCACTCTCGATCAACTTTGCTTTCAGAAGAGCTTCGTTCAGGAATGCGTCAATCATTTCGTCTGACGGTCCTAGGAGTTTCAGTTCGGGATCTACCCCCAGTTTCTCTACATCAGGAGCTTCTTCACCATCTACCGGCGAGTGGAAGATCATGTGGCAGCTTGCCACATAATCCTCAGGTTCATCTGACGAGTCTTCTTCCTCATCTTTGTCGCTATCTCCGTCTTCAAGGATGTGGTTGAGAAACTCTTGGAGTGTGACCGGGGTTCGCGCCTTCTGGTTATATTCTTCCAACGCGTCAATATGTTTTTGCAGGTCTGTGCGCTTGTCACCATACTTCACGGGCTTTTTGGTCTTCTTCTTCTTCGAAGACTTTGACGGCTGGGCCCGAGTGTTTTTCCCATCGCTATCAATTCTTAGCGTCGAGCGCGGCCTTCAGCATTCCCTCAATAACCTCGGGTTCCAACGGATTTTTCCACCTGATCGCCAGGCATGTTTGAAGATCTTTAAACATTTTTTCGTCTTGGCTGAAAGAGCGACCTCCCATGGAGCTTCTATTATAAAAGAGCATGATGTCCCCGGCGTGTCCATCTTTTTAGTAGCGTGTGGCTGGGACGGGCTCACCTTCCAATTCTCGAACAGCGCGAATTTGCCCTGTTGGTATTGGTCCTCAATCCAGCCTTTGAAGACGAAGCAATCTTCAATTGGATGGCCTATTACTCGGTGATATGGGCAATAATTAGGATTATTGGCATCGCCGGGCTGCGATGGACGTCTCGGATCCGGCAGATTGATGAGCTTGTCGCGTATCGCCAGTTCAAACAGTCTTTTTGTTTTCTTTCGCGAAAATGAGTAAGGACGTCTTAATTTTTCGTTGAGGAATCGCTGCCTGTCGCTTTGGCGATCAGCTGGTTTTGGACCACTAGGCTGTTGTTGAGCATTGGTGATGAAGGCCGCCTTCCCCTTCGCCTTTTCGTTTCGAGATTCCAACTTCGAAGAAGATGGTCTATGACCCATCTGATCCATTTGGGTCAGTTTGTCAATCAAAGCTTGGAAAGTAGTTGGCTTGAAGAACATCATGAACTGGGATATGGTCGCTTGCAGATCAAGAGTACCCATGAACATGCCTACCGCAGGCGCTTCTTCGATGCGCTGCTCGCACTTCGACCATAGATTTCGCCACCGTATCGCGTACTGCACCCATGTTTCACCTGGCTTCACTCTAGCCTTGATCAATGTTGTGACTGGGGTGTGTTCGCTAGCGCTTGTGAAACATTGGCTGAACAGAAATTCCATCTCTGTAAAAGTTTTGACGGAGTCGTTGGGAAGCTCTGAGTACCATTCGAACGCCGTCTCCGCCAAGCTGCCGACGAATTGGCGAAGAAGTAGCTTATCATCCCCTCCAGTGTTGCCGCAAAGAGCCCTGAACTGTGCGACATGTTGATGGGGATTGCTTGTCCCCTTGTACACATGGAATTTAGGAATTGTGTATCCTGGTGGGTACTTTATTTGATCGTACCAACCTGGATAGGGCCATCCAGTTCTGACGACTTGGCCAGCCACTTCATTCGCTTGATGAGCTCTTATTTGTTGAGCTATATAATCATTGAGCGTGGCTTTGGAGATGGTCTCCTCCTTGGCTGTTGACAGAGCCGGCAGAGGATTTGATGTCTCTCCTCTATCATCTTTAATTATTACTAGAGGATCTTCGGCTGGAGGGTCCGGTTGGATCATCATGCCCACCATATCTTGGAATAGAAGGGTCATTTGTTTTATGTTGGCCGCTTGTTCCGCGGCCTCTTTGCCTTTTTTCTCCAGCATTCTCCGAAAGAATTCGGCATCAGTTTCCTGCTCATAACGCTGTTCTGAGGACGTCTCTGGGCTTGCTTTAGGTCCCGTGAGTGCGGCCATGGCTGTTAGCATCTCTTAGAGCTTTTGTTGTTGTTGCTCCTGAGTCTTAGTCACTGACCGTTTAAGCGGTCGATGGCCTGTGGAGATACGGCCGTCCTCTTTTCCGGATGCCATATAGACGGTATGCACCACCATGCCCCCAAACTTAGGGCATTTAAGCTCAGTGCCCTTGACATTTGTCGCAGACACGGGGATTTTCTCCGGCCTTCTCTTTTTATGGGCTGGTGAAGTTGAGGGGGGGCGTTGCAGCAGGCACCCAGGTAGATGACACCTTCTGTGGTACGACAGAGTGGTCCTTCTCTTGCCGAACCTTTATCTTCTTCGGTCGGCGGGAGTAATCTTGATCAATCACCGAGTCTTGGACTTGACGCCAGACCTTGTAAATTTTAGAAGATAGCCGCTGAGGGGGCTGTTCGAGCTTCGCCTTTGTGGCATTCTCCACAGGTGGAGGAGACCTTTTCAGCACAACAGTCGGAGAGTTCTTGTGGATTCTCCTGAGTGGTTCAAAGTTGTTCCCAGTTGGAACAGCGGTATCGACTTCCACCATCGGAGCTAGCGGAGTTAGTCCAGAAGGATAGCTGCCCCCAGCCTTCCTCACTCGGCGCCAGTGGCGACGTCGAGCATGTCGTGTGGCCGGGATCACCTCCGCTGTTGGATGAGATTCCTCATGCCCCCTGCTTTGAGGAGAGACTGTTATTGGCGCTAGCCTGTCGAAGACCGAAGTCCGTTGAGAAGGGATAGTCAGTCTTGCGAGGGCCGACTTTCGAACATGGGAAATAGCCTTCATGACTTTGCCTGGAACGGGAGCTGAAACGGTCAGTCTTGTAAAGACTAACTCCTTAGCAGGGGAAGCCGCTTTGACGAATTCAGGGGCAGGAATGGCTATCCGCTTCGGGATAACCCCTTCAGGAATTATGGGCTTCTTCATGGGCCCGTTGGAGCTTTAACCCAGTCTATTGAAAACCGAGGCACTGGATTTGGGCGATCCGTTGAGAGGGGCCGCAGTAGTTGCAAACCGATCAAATACCGACTTCTTCGAAGCTTCTTGTGATGGTACAGGAGCGCTGAAGCTCATTGGTGGGAGCATGGTCCCGAAGAATAATCTAGTGGCAGCCTGAGTCACCTGTTCCACTGGCATGGCGAAGATGGAGGCCGCTTGGGGCCCGTAAGTCACTCCTCCGGACAGGACGGAATGACAGTTGCCGTTGCAGTTAGTACAGTTTGAAGCCATTGATCTTCTGTTTTTTCTGCACGGAGCAAGATACCAAATCATAGTACTTCACATCCAAAGGCAACCATGTCAAACCGTGATTTGTTCGCGAAACACGACACACGAAGTGTGGAGTGGAAAGAGGAAAAGGTCCCACCGGACATGCCAGAATCTGTTCACCGCCGAATGCAGAGACGCGACCGGGCAGGTTCGTCTTGCCTGAATTTGGGGGCAGATGCTATTTGGTTTTATCCGTCCACCTCTCCGAAGATGTCAAGTTGATTTATGGCACCATGTATCGGAGGTTTGGACGGATGCGGCCGATGTAGCAAACTTCGTCAGATTCCCCCTCATGGTGAGGGGTTTTTGATTGTGGGGACGCTCTTCCCTACAGGCGCAATCCCCTGCAGTTAATTACGCTACCACATCGCGGAAACCACTTTCTCTTTCTCCAGATGTTCACTTCGTGTCGTGGGTGTTTGTTTTGTTTTTGGTTGCCTGTGGATTGTATACGGAGACTAATTTATGTTGTCGTCCGTAGGGCGTGGATTAGTCCAAATCCGTATTTTCTTAGATTTGGGTTTGGTTTGGGTTTAAGGATCGTTAATCTCATTTGAGACTAAGATCAACTTAAACGTTTGTTAAGGATACGTTAGTCTAATTTTAGATTAAGATCTACTTAACCAGATCATTTAGATCCAACAAGAGAGCATTTGGGCTCTATTGTTTTAGTTTAGGGACGTTGCGGTCCAGAAGTTTAAGGACATCATAGTCCATGGAGTTTAAGGACATCATAGTCCATAGTTTAAAGACGTCATAATCTGTAAAGTTTAAGGACATCATAGTCCATGAGTTTAAGAACCCCACAGTCCATGGTAGTTTTAGAGACGTCATAGTCTGTGAGTTTAAGGACCTCACAGTCTATGAGTTTAAGGACCCCATAGTCCGTGGAATGTCTGGTTGTCGGGACCCGTCACCTCTCTGAAGACATTGAAGGATTACAACGACAAATATCAGAGGAGTGAAGAGATGTACCCTTGAACCAATGTTGTTTGGGGGATCTGTAGTTGGATTGATTTAAGGATCATTAATCTCTTTTAAGATTAAGATCAACTTAAACGTTTGTTAAGGATACGTTAGTCTAATTTTTAGACTAATATCTACTTAACAGGATCATTTAGATCCAACAAAAGAGCATTTGGGCTCTATTGTTTAGTTTAGGGACATTATGGTCCAGAAGTTTAAGGACATCATGGTCCATGGAGTTTAAGGACATCATGGTCCATGGAATTTAAGGACATCATAGTCTATAAAGTTTAAGGACATCATAGTCCATGAGTTTAAGGACCCCACATTCCATGGTAGTTTTAGAGACATCATAGTCTGTGAGTTTAAGGACCTCACAGTCCATGAGTTTAAGGACCCTACAGTCCGTGGAATGTCTGGTTGTCGGGACCCATCACCTCTCTGAAGACGTTGAAGGATTACAACGACAAATATCAGAGGAGTGAAGAGATGTACCCTCGAACCAAAGTTGATTGAAAGGCTCTGGGAATTACTTTGAATGTCAAGAGTATGGTTGGAGTTCAGTTTCAGGAGATCTTGCCTCTGGAAAACTTAGCTAATTTAGGCTAAGATTGGCTTGAATATGGTGTTAAACACTAGAGTACACTCGTCTATCACGTGCTCCCACGTGATGCGCTTAAAATAGTGTTAAACACTAAGGATGAAGAGCACAAAATAGTGTTAAATACTAAAAAAAGAAGCGCTCACGTGGGGTCACGTGAGGCGCTTGAGTGTTGGGCCCAAACTTCCTTTATTTTATTTTCAGAATATACAAGTAAGTGCTAAACACTTTAGTCTTTATGTACATCACGTGTGGACACATGATGGTTCCTATGCATTGGGTATTAATCCCTCGGTTTTACCCTATCTTCTCTTTTTTAAAGAGGTCAGGGGTCACGTGGGGACACGTGAGGCATCCAAAATCGGTTCTGCCCTTTTTATTTTGAGGAGTCTGTTCAAGGGTCACGTGGTAGCACGTGACCTAATCTTATTCGTTCTCTTTTGGTCATTGGAGGGGAGGGTCACGTGTTACCACGTGATCATGTTGGGTACTTGATCCTTTTACATGCATGGAGAGATAAATTCCTTGTATAAGAATTAAATTCTTCTTATAGGGTTAAACTCTAATTTTATTTAGAGGAATTGAATTCCTATGTGTTTAAAAGAATTAAATTCTTTAAACCCAATTCTCCTTCTAAGCTTTAAATCTGCATGGCAGAATCTCCCTGATGAGAATTAAATTCTCAACTTATGGGGAGATCTGCATCTGCAGATCTATTACCGTGAAGAAGAACTAAGTTCTTGTATTGAGGGTTAAACCCTATCTTTGTTGGAGGAATTAAATTCCTATATGCTTTGTGAGAGAATAGAATTCTCTGAACTTAGGTCATCCCTCAGGTTTTAGATCTGATGACAGAATCTCCCCGATAAGAATTAAATTCTCAACTTATGGGGAGATCTGCTTCTGCAGATCTTCAACCAGAGGAAGAACTGAGTTTTTATTTAGAAGAGTTAAACTCTTAATTTGAGAATTAAATTCTCTTTTTGTTTTGTGGGAGCTTATAGAATAATCTCTTTCCCTCTTTTACCTAGGGTTTCTTTCTTTTCTGAAGAGATCTTCTTTTCTCTCTGGAGAATTAAATTCTCTTTTTTTCTGTATTCTCTCTCTGTTGTCGTCTCTCCTCCTTTTCTTCTCTTCTTGGCTCCTATTTATAGGCGAAAGAAAAGAATCAGTTTGTTTAGTCAATCTATCATTGAAAGAATTTTATTGATTTTATAACCAACATGATCTTTTAGATCACTCGGTGAATTTTATTCACCATTGGATTTTTAATCCAAAAGATATTTTATTTGTTGTTCCTGGCAGATTTTAGGAAAATATTTCCTTATGTAGAATCTTTCTATAAACTGGTGATTTTTAATCACCGTTGGATTTTTAATCCAACGATGCTCCACTTTACAGAGTGCAATCTTTTGTTTGGAAAGATCTAGAGAAATATTCTTCCAATTAGGGTTTCTGATTCCCTTTTAATTAGAATTTAATTCTATTAGTTCAGATGGTTTAGGAGTTTATCACGTGTTGGCACGTGACCCCATTTGATAATGCATTCAAATTAGAATTTAATTCTATTGTTTTAGAGGGTTTAAGAGCCTATCACGTGTTGGCACGTGACCCCACTGATTAAGCATTCAATTTCAAATTTAATTCAGTGTTTACAGGCTTTGCCTGTAAATGGTCACGTGTCTGCACGTGAGACCTGGTCACGTGTTGACATGTGCCCCCACTGACACAGCATTTCCAATTTGTGTATTTTATTCAGTGTTTACAAGCTTTGCCTGTATATGGTCACGTGTCTCCTCGTGAGGCGTGGTCACGTGTGGGCACGTGATGCTCGGTCACGTGTGGGCACGTGATGCCTCGTTTGAGGTTTTCCTTGCTGCTGTATATGTATTTTATTTAATTCATATGAGGGAACAGTTCTCTCGCTCCAAAGGCGAGGGGTAATTAACGGCAGCTTACTTCGCGGCTACCGGAGATTCGGATCCCCACAATCAATAAACCTCGGCCTACCCTAGGTAAGGGGAATCTGTAATGCGCCTGAAAAGCGCGCGCGTATTCCCATCTCAATGGGGTGACGAAAAACACCCTACACCGGCGATCAACGATCTCTCTGATCAGGTGATACCGCCTCAAGATGTGTCTGGATTTCTGATGGGACCGTGGTTTCTTCGCTAAAGCCATAGCTCCATTGTTGTCGCAATACAAAGGTATTAGATTAATAATAGATGGAACCACCTGAAGTTCGGTAATGAACTTCGTAATCCAGACGGCTTTTTTGCGACATCGTTGGCAGCAATATATTCAGTCTCCATCGTCGAGTCTGCGACGATGTCCTGTTTGGAACTTTTTCAACAGACCGCCCCTTTGTTGAGGGTAAACACAAAACCCGAAACAGACTTGCTGTCATCCTTGTCACTCTGGAAGCTCGAGTCGGTAAAGGACTCCACCTGGAAGTCCCCATTACCGAATACCTAGAACTGTTCTTTAGTCCTTCTCAGGTACCTAAGAATGTTCTTCACTACTGTCTAGTGGTTCTCACCTGGGTTTGACTGATACCGGCTCACCATGCTAAGCGTGTAAGCTACATCTGGTCTGGTACATAGCATCGCATACATTATAGATTCTACCGCCGAAGCGTAGGGTATGGTGCTCATGCGACCTCTCCTCATCAGTCTTGGGAGACATCTCTTTGGAGAGGGGGATTCCGTACAATGTGGGTATATTACCACCCTTAGAATCTTCCATGCTAAATCTCTTTAGTACGGTCTCTATGTATCTGGACTGTGAAAGTCCCAATAATCTCCTGGATCTATCTCTGTAAATCTTAATCCCCAGAATGTACGAGGCATCACCCAGGTCTTTCATGGAGAACCTTTATGATAAGAACAGCTTGACCAATTGTAGCATAGGAATATCATTTCCTATCAAAAAAATAGCATCCACGTACAAGACTGGGAATACGACAGTTCTTCCTACAATCTTCTTATATATACAAGGCCCATCCTCGTTCTTGATGAAGTCAAATTCCTTGACCGTTTCATCAAAACAGATGTTCCAGCTCCGCGATGTCTGCTTTAATCCATAAATGGATTTAAGCAACTTGCACACCTTCCCGCTGCTCCCATTGTCTACAAAACCATCCGGATGATCCATATAAACGCACTCTTCCAAACTTCCGTTTAGAAAAGCCGTTTTTACGTCCATCCGCCAGATTTCATAGTTATGGAATGCAACAATGGTAACGAGGATTCAAATGGATTTGAGTATAGTCACTGGAGAAAAGGTTTCGTCATAGTCCACACCTGGTCTTTGACGAAAACCTTTTGCAACAAGTCTAGCCTTATAGGTTTTCACCTGTCCATCTACACCGAATTTCCTTTTGTAGATCCATTTGCATCCAATGGGTTTTACCCCAGGTGGTGAAATATCCAAGGTCCACACTTTATTGGTGTACATGGACTCCATTTCGGATCGCATAGTATCCAGTCATTTATCAGAGTCCCTACTGATAATGGTCTGCTTGAAACTACTAGGATCATATTCTTCCAAGATGCAATCCTATCGATCCCCGTCTATGAGAAAACCGTAGTATCTTTTGAGCGGATGAGAAATCCTACTAGATTTGCGAAGTGGCTGAGGTTCTTCTGGGATTACTGAATCTAGCGGTTCTACTAAATCTTCAGTTACATTTTGTGGTTCAGAAGTTTCTTCCAGTTCTACCGTACTCTCACTAACTTCTTTTGCAAGAAATTCCCTTTCTAAAAAGGTAGTGTGGCGAGATGCAAAAACCTTATGTTCCTTAGTGTGGTAGAACAGATATCCATAAGCATTCTTTGGATATCCTACAAATTTACATAGAACTAACCGTGCCTCTAGGTTTTCCGGATTATGCTTTTTAACGTAAACCGGACAACCCCATATCTTAAATATTTTATGATATGGTCTTTTTCCATTCCATATTTCGAATGGTGTTTTAGGCACTGATTTGGATGGAACGTGATTCAACAGTTGTGCCGCTGTTTGAAGCGCATGTCCCCAGAATGAAAGAGGCAACCCAGCACTACTCATCATGGAGCGAACCATATCCAATAGGGTACGATTCCTCCGCTCCAATACACCATTGTGCTGTGGTGTATATGGAGGAGTAAGCTGAGAGAGAATTCCATTCTATTTTAGGTATTCTAGGAATTCCGTGCTTAAGTACTCCCCTCCTCTATCAGATCGGAGGATCTTGATACTTTTGCCAGTCTGGTTCTCTACTTCATTACTGTATTCTTTGAATTTCTCAAAAATTCAGATTTGTGTTTCATAAGATACACATATCCGAACCTAGAGAGATCGTCAATAAATGTGATGAAGTACAAGAACCCACCCCTTACATGTATAGACATCGGACCATATACATCACTGTGTATCAGTCCCAAGAGCTCTACTGCTCTTTCTCCGTGTCCGGTGAATGGATATTTGGTCATCTTTCCCTTTAGACAAGACTGACAAGTTTCATAAGATGAAAATTCGAACGTATTTAAATCTCCATCTTTATGCAACTTACTTAGTCTTTTCTCTCCGATATGACCAAGTCTACAGTGCCACAAGTAGGATTCGTTCATTTCTGAACTCTTCCTCTTGCGTGTGTTTTGTATACTGAAAACTGTATTTTGATTTAGAATATAGACACCATTACACAATGTACCTTTTGCAATCAATACCTTATCAAGGTAAATGTTCATGATATTTCTATCAAGAACAAAGTTATATCCATCTTTATCAAGTAAAGAAACTGATATGATGTTGCAAACCATGGAAGGTACATAGTAGCAATTGTTCAAAATCATAGTATTGCCATTTGGCAATGCTAGGTGATATTCACCGACGGCAGCAGCATCAACTTGTGCTCCGTTCCCTACTTTGAGGGACATATCATCAGGTCCAACCATCCTACTTTTTCTCAGTCCCTGTAATAAATTATAGATATGAGATCCTGATCTGGTATCTAATACTCAGGAGGTAGGACTGACCGAAAAGCAGTTCTCAATAACAAGAACACCTGAAGGAGACGCAATAGTATGCTTCTTCTTTGTTGGGGTCATCAAGGAATTCATGTAATCCTCTTTTCTCTGCTCATACTCATGACT
Organism: Agapanthus africanus; assembly: GCA_030015575.1. Lineage (NCBI taxonomy): Eukaryota > Viridiplantae > Streptophyta > Magnoliopsida > Asparagales > Amaryllidaceae > Agapanthus > Agapanthus africanus. The sequence continues at coordinate 462,232,974 of CM057338.1, forward strand.
GCTGTCATAAGTTAGAGACAAACCGACGTTCCCCAACCCGAATAAGAATTCGGATCAGTCAAGCGATACATTTTATTATCTTGATTAAGGCATGAATTGGTTGCTACCTGGAGAGAGAGAAAAGAAACACTCAGCGTGCGCTCTTGTAAGATTAGATTGGTTATTAGTTTATCTAATCCGGATGGCTCCCACTGTTTCCTCGAATTCTCCTTCAAACCCTTAAAAGGAGAACTAGATGGGATCATTAACACCTTACAAGTTCGCCAACCATTCAACCAGGTGAGTGTTGGTACTCCGAGGGAGGTTTCCCGTGCTCTCTCACGGACCTAATTAAAATAAACCTCGTTTCCACAGAGGCGTAGCTCCGTTAACACTTTTCTAAACACCTAATAGGTTAGCTAATTGTGAAGTGAAAAATATCTCCCAAGAGTAATCTAACTCATTAGTGGGATCGGGATCCAACTATCATTGCGTGATAGACTAGATGGAAGCGACTCTAGTCACCACACTCTAGAAGGTATGCAGCACTTGCAAGTTTCCTGTATATTTGAAACTCCCGATGTGGTTTTTGCCCCTAACGACCTATGACCTTGACAAGGTCAACAAATCATAAGTCGCTAGTCAAGTTCAACCTGTCATTATCTTGATTACCCCAGACCCACCCGCATAAGCCCTTGACAAGGTCAACAAGGCTATGTGACTGTCCTAGTTAATCGCATCACATGCTACAAACAAGCACCACCCAGCTACCATTCACTATGCCTTGATAAGGTCAACAAACGCAGCACGAATACTGAGTACTACTCGTAAGAAATGACAGAGGGCTACGGCTGGGTTTTTTGCGAAAAACCCTTTAACGTAATGAACTTGATATCGTTGAAGGAACCGAGTAGTTTTGAAAAGGAGTGGTTTAGGCTCTGCTTTTAAAAACTTGTGGTTTTGAAGAAAACCGAGTAATCTATAGTGTAAACTTTTGCTCAAGAGGTCACTCCCCGCGAAGGGATCTAGCCTCTTGCCTCCTCGAATGAGGTGTTGGATATTCCTGACCGAATACCACTATGCAAAGCGAATGAATATGACTATATTTTTCGAAATTTGTTCCAACAACATCTTTTAGGTTTCTTTTCTTGCAATAATCAAAATTAATATTGTCTCATCAATTAATCCCTATCACACCAGAAAAGAACGAAAATACAATGTACATATATGCCATCAGCATTTGCTACGGGGCCCCGTCATGTATCGTTAGGTTACTTAACTAATGGCAAAGCGAGGGCCAGACTAGCGCGGGTGCAAAACATATACAATATCTACTAGTGTATATATAAATATATATATAACATCCGTCCCAGGCATGATATAAGCAACATCACAGAATATTAACAAGCAACACAGAATGGTGGATAATCTTAGAGTCTCGGGTTTCATTTGAGCAGTAAATGAGACCCGACAATCCCGGTCGTGTGGATAGCCCGTGCAATGAAAAACTGGACCCCTACAAGCGCGGCAAGTTACCCGCCAATCCCAGAAGTGAGGCAACCCCAATCAACAAAGTGAATGGGCCACCCAGCACTTCACGGGATCCGGTAACTTGAGCGCCCCTCCGTGGGCCATCCTATACCCCCTATCTAACATTTTAGAAAAATAAAATATTATTTTTGAGAATTTAAATGATTGAAATAATAATTTCTATGAATATTATTAAGTATAAGAATTAGTTTTAATGAAAAGGTATAATTATATACCGATAATTTGGAAATTAATTAGAATTATTGATTTGAAAGTATTTTTGTGACTTGGGCATTTTACGAATTATCATACAATTATTTGTAAATGGGTTATTTACTAAACTCGATTCGTGTTTACTAATTTTTCATTAAGTATGATATGTGCATGACATGCAACAAAGTATGTTGCAAACACTTATTTCATTGTTTTGTAACCATGCTTCATTTCACAAAAATTGGTTTTTTTTAAATGGAAAAGAGAAGATATTTTGAGAGAGAGAGAGAGAGTGATGAGATATGTGTCATAGCTAATGAGAGAGAGAGAGTAGGAAGTTTCTACACACTCTTCTCATTTTCTCTCCTCTTCATTTGCTTTTCTCCTCTTTCCTCAATCTCCTTCATCTCTCCACTCCACTACCACCATGGCTACCCCAAAATCCTCACAAAAACTCCATACCCCTGTCACGCCCCGCTTCCCAAAATACGGAATACAAGGGATAGACAAGGCCAGCCATGCTCCTACGGTCAAGGAAATGTCCTGCCGTAGTCACACTTCGGCTTCTAGTTTTTCATGGTAAACAGTAAATGATGCGCAGGTAATGAGAAATGCAGTAACTGAAAGAAACAATGTAAAGACTGACCTGAAGTGGAACAAACGAATGTAACTCGAAATGGCAAGTCAAGGAGTCTGTGATGCACGTCTAGTTCTGGTCCTGGCTAAATCTTCTCCTCACACTGAGTATGCATACTCAGGTCGTCAGAGCGACACAATAGCAATATAATATATATAATATCAAGTGACAGTTCTAACAGTGGTAATAGATATGAATAACAGTAAATCAATGACAGCATGAATATGAATGTGCAGTAATCAATGCAGCGGAACAGTAAAGCAGTAGAACGAGATGTCACGTATGTCAACACAGTATATAAGGTATATAAATGTCCATAACCCTATCAGTCTCTAAATCTCACTGCACAGGTCACTAAGCCTATCGTCAGTCCAAGTGTGAGAGTCAACCACTCGTGAGTGTCCTCCACCCAAGGGTAGAACCCAAGGGCAAGGGACCACGGGCCCAACATGTAATATGTATATCACGGTGTATATCACGTACCCTGTAAATCTCCATATAACTCCCTAAATATATAAGCCGGCATGGGACTCCCGAGATTCTGTTGAATTCACACTTAAACTACCCCACACCCCGTGGTCTACATCAAACGCTAACCATAACCCTAAATACTAATCGATCCGTGACAAGTCTGCGCGAGAACTGGAGGCAAGACCTCCATCAAGCACGTCCCGACTAATATCTAAGATAAATGGCAGTGTCGAATGCCTTATCTGTGACACTCATGCAAGTGCTTCCATAAGTGTCCCATACCACTTATAGTCACACGTACACGCATCCCACAAACGTCGACAATGCAATAGAATAATAGGGTCACTGATTGTGTACAAGTACGTATCACTTTCACTTAATCACGGATACACGAACACTGACGTACTTGCCACAATCATCGCTAGAATCTAACACTGGGTAAATGCACGATATCACTAGGTTATCACTACAATGATATGTATATGATATGATACGTAAACAGTTTATGAAGCATGATTAAGGTGTCATAAAAATGGCATTTTATCACTTGTACGATTTATCATGAAGCGTACATATATAATTTAGCGAAATGATAAACAGGTAGTAATTAGTATGTCCAGTTGTCCATCCATCAAATTTAGTTTCAAGCCAATCGGGTTCCAGGATCATTAATTATAACCATTTCATTTTAAGCGTTCACGGCTGGAAATCCGATTTCAGAATCAGAAGTCCGTTGCGCAACTCATTTTAATCCCAGTTGGGATCAGAATTTAGCAACGCTACAGTTGGATGAAATCTAGGGTTTTTAGTAAGGTTTTCAACGTAACAGACGGATCTTCAATCGCATCTGCACGTCGGGATATATACACTGTTTAACACTAATATGTCAGTTCTGATTCTACTGGGACTGTTATGCGTCCCGATCTATTAAATTACAGATTAAATATCAAACGGTAACGAAACAAAATGAAATCAATTGTGTTGTCTAGCTAACAGATTTACCTATAAGAAACAGTAGAGTTCCGCAATCTACGAGTTAAGGAGATCTTTTGGTACCCAATACGGAACAGCAAGCAACGACTGGAGTCGCTCTGGACTGCAGTCCAGAGTCGCACTCCGATCCAAATATCATGACAATTTAAGTACAGGAATACCAGGAAACCAGTATAGAGTTAAAGTTCGTCGAGTCGGCTTCGATTTGAACCCTCGAACGCACCATTCCAGTATGTATATGATTTATGGTGAATTTAACGATTTTCAGGTACAATACAATTACAATTTTACGATTAAACTTGGGGGTAGTCGTTTTAATCTTTAACAGTCGTATTATCTAATGAAATTTGCACACGTTACCCATCTCTACAAGGGCCAATGTAATTTGTCCAGTTCCGTCTAACTTGATAATGATTTCCTATGAGAACAAGCATCAAACAGTTGTTTCGAATAATCTAACGGAAAAGTAAAGCATGATTTATATACAATGTTGATTTGTAACATAGATAGAATAGCATGAAGCAAGTAGAGAACTTGCCTGGAGGCGCACGGCAGCGAGGTACAGTACGGGCGCGCGACGAGCTAGCACCGCGACGGTAACGGCTCCGGGTGAGCTCGGGTCTGCTCTCGGCCAGTGGGGGCTCGGGGCGTCGTCGAGGTGTCTGCGGTGGTCGCAGCTCTTGATGGTGGGGCTGCTTGTGTGGTGGTGGCCGGAAAAGAGAATGTTAGACAGAGAAAGTGAGAGAGAAAGTATGCTGAGAAAGAGAGAGAGTGTTAGTGAGAGAGGGAAACAGAGAGTGAGAGAGTGTGGGCAGAGAAGGAGTGAGTAATGGGAGAGGGTGAGAGAGAGAGCTGAGAGAGAGAGAGTAATGAGAGAGGGTGAGAGAGAGAGCTGAGAGAGAGAGAGAGAGAAACAGAGAGTGAGAAAGAGAGAGGGAGAGAACACAGAGGGAGTGTGCGCAAGAGAGAGAGAGGTCGAGAACAGGGGAAGAGAGAGGGGAGCAGGGAGGTTGAGCGAGGGGGAGTGAGGAAGAGAGACCGAGAGAGAGAGAGAGTAGGCGATGGTGACGATGATGATGATGGTGGTGGGGGTCGACGAGAAGCAGTGGGCCGTCGTCGAGAGGGTGCAGGGGTGAAGCTCGGGTGCAGTTAGTGAGTGAGTGGGGTGTTTGGATGACGACGAAGAGGGTGCGGCTGTGGCGGTCGCGGCGTTGGGAAACGGTCGTCGTCGTCGTCGCTGGTGGAAGGAGTGGGTGCGGGAGTGGATGAAAGAGGAGGAGGAACAGGAAAGATAGGAGGGCTGAGGGAAAGACAATGGGAGTGAGGGAGAGAGGAAAGGAGATGAGGCGAGTGTCGAGGATAACGCTCGCGAGCGTGGCAATCGTCGCAGGCGTGAGCACGGGCGTGGGCGACGGAGGGGGAACGGGCACGCGAGAATGGCGGAGAGAGCCGTTGGGGATTTAAAGGAGATGAACAGTTGTGGGGTTCGGGTCGGGTTGAAGGCGAAGCGGGCGCGGGTGAAGGCTGGGAGTGTGGGCTCGGTGATGAGGGAAATGGGCCGGGCCGAGGCAAATAAAAAGAAAGAATTTAAATGGGGAAAACGTAGTGGGCCGGGCCAGTAAAAATGGGGATTAAATTAAGAATGAATGGACTGGGCTTTTTAGAGAATAATTATAAGAATTGTAAGGGAATGAAGAAACGGGCCGGCTGGAATTGATTGAAGTATTTATTTTAGAAAAAAATGTGTGGGCTTAGGGTTTCAATATGGTTCGGGTTAGGATTTGGGTTTTATATTTAAAATTTTGCTATTTAACTTGGCTAAGGAAATAATCAAAACGAAAGGGAGTCCTAGACCGGAATCGATGTTTATGTAAATGGGAAAAGAACATAAGGGATTGGGATTAGGGTTTGAGAAAAATAGCGCGGGAAAAGGATTGGAAGTTTAGGGTTTATTGGAGTTTCGAAAATAAATAAATAATTATAAATAAATTTTATAGGGAAAAAAATACGGATGTAGGCGTATAAAAAGGAGCCGGGTGTTACAACCCCCTTCACAAAAAATGATCCTAACCCTACTACCAACCCTATGGCGTGATTAAGTTGGAACTTTGAAGACTTTGAGTAACTCAAAAAAATTCTTGAGTTACCAAATGAGCTATAATTTCACACTTTTAGTTAAGATGTTGCCTTCCTTTGTATCCTATAGTGTTTAGAGTTAAATTTGTGTAGTTTGGTGATGATAGAATTTTCCAAGTTGAGATTAGGCTTTATTTGAAGGGATATGGTGCAATTGAGGTTTAGTAGAGACCTTAAACCCCTGTAGTGTTAACCTTATGGACCAAAACAGGGAGTAAAACCCAAGACTTGAGTTAGTAATATCTCATATGTCGGTTTAGTGGATTTATGATGTCTACAGGAAACCTGGAGCAAATTGGGAACTTTTTAAGAAAATCAAACAACCCCGGAGACCAAATTTGAACCCTATGAGACCACCACCCAAAGTCGAAGCAAAATCTCCTTGTTATGGCCGGCCAGACCGGACATTCTTGCCTTTTCACCGGGCCAATGATGGGGCTTGGTGTAGGGTTTTGGCCTGTAGTTCACTTACCTCATAATCTATCCCCTGTATTGTTTGTTTAGCCTTATATTACCTGAGTCAAAATCCGGGACTAGTTTTTCTAAGTTGCTGTTTTGGTTTCGTGGTTTTTAAATGACTTAAGTTTTGATGATATGTTTTATCTCGGTCACTTGACGTTTGTACGTCGATATCGGGAGTTGTTTGATTATTCTTGCATGCACAGACCATAGGTTCTAACCTATGTGTGTTTTGTGTGCCGTTTTGGTTTTCATACGTGATTCCTGTTTACGATACTATGTGTTTATATATGTAGTCACCTTCACGTGGACTTCGGACAACAAGGAAGAGCGTGGCGTCATCGACTTCGGCAAGCGAGGATCGATGTGAGTAGATGTATATCTACGGGGGAAGTCGGGTGGTGATGAGTTGGGATGCGATATTGGATACTTAGCGAGTAGGGGATTTAGAAGACCTTAGGTTAGATTAGGTTGATGTAGGAAAACCTATCCGAAGGATGATTACCTTGGTGGCGAATCGCAGGTTACGTAGTCACACACACACGCACGCACGCACACGCACTTGATTTCTTGTATGTATATGTGGAGATATATGTGTGTGTGTGTGTGTGTGTGAGTATATATATATATACATATACACGGATGATGAGGATACCATGTGATATGTGGTGATGAGTCGATATGATCGGGCATGATGCCGTGAGATGTTGATAAGTGATTGAGCCGTGATAGGGTATATGATATGATATTATAAAGGATCGTGAAGCAATATGTATTCATACATACGATAATATGTGATTGATAAAATAATAGATTGTACGAGACCTTAGATCCGTACCACTGATTACGATTTTGATAATGTACGACGATTGATACCGTATGATTGATGATTCATATGATTTTGATCCGTACCCTTGACTTTGAAGATGTCGTACGATGGATATTAACGTATGAGACATATAAGATGATTTATCCGCACTCTTGACTCGAGAATGTCGTACTATGTATTACACAGTATGTGACGCTATGGGGCTGGATCGTCGACTACTAAGTATATTGACTCGGAATTTAGGTATATTTTCTTATCCTTCCGACTAGTCTCTTAGTTAGTCTCTTAGTTGTTTAGGTAGATGCTAGAATAGGCTTGAGTCATACCTATTTTCAAAATTAACGTATCGTGAGTATTTTTAAAGACAGCCCGAGGGATATTACGGATTTTTCAAAGGACGTATCTTTTCTCAAAAACCCCATAGCCCTTACTTTTCTAAAAACCACGATTCGTGCTATTTCAAAACACAAAAACCGTATGACTAGTACCCTGATACGTACATACTACGATGCTACTTTTACTATTCACCTTTCTGTTATTTTTATTCGTTCTCATTGTATTGCATCTTTATTACATGTGTTTTCTTTAACTATTATGAATCCCGTCTGTTAGGACATCAGCACCATTACCGATGATGCATATGTTTCACTTACACTTGCTTGTTGGCTCACACACATCATCATCGGTAATTGTCATGTCACGTACACTTTAGAAAACGTTACTTCCTTGGTATAACCTGCTAGCTGGTAGTTTAAACATATTATTAGTATACTTGGTCTCATATGCTAGCCTAGATATGGCATTCCTTACTTAATTACCCGATGCATTCGTATATTCATTCTGTTATGTGTTATTGTGTGGCTTTACGCCTATATTCACTGTTCACTGACTCGTGATTTGAGATTTCGTATTTTTCATGAGATTTCTGGATTTGGGAAATCACATGTGAAGTTTTATAAACTTATGATTATTTTAAAAAGAGAATGATGCGGTTTTCCTTGATATGATATTTCATGTCCACCATGATGTTTTCTCAGTTCTGAGCTTGGTTTTCGAGACCCGATTCGAAGAGTAGGATGATCCGTCTGCGGGTATATGGTGGACCCGGTGAGGTACCCCAGGGCAATAAGCTCGAGTTGTAGACGATGAGCTTGGCAGGGGAGCACTACCTACCGGTGATAGTTGGCGCGGAGGATATCTGGAGGATACCGACCGTAGTCGTGAGATTGGATGATATGGGCACCGGACTGATGAAGTCCAGGATTTGAGGATTTTGTGTCGATGTTGACACGGATTTCTGTCGATTTCATTGATGATACTCCAGTTTTTATACAAAAATCTTACTGAGATAAGAACACAGCTTTCTCGTACAGATATATTCTGATTTCATTCTTGATGCATTCATACATCATATATATGACATGTTACTACTTGAGGCACCAACACGAGTACTTGGTATTACACTTATGCTAGATGATTACCCTTGCCACTGCTAGATATTTCAGTGTTATATTTGAGTATGTTGCTGTATGACCTAGGAGTTTGTCATACATTCGGTTTCTACTCGGTGATGTTTTCTACTCACGAGTTGGCAACTCACCCCCGTTGTGTCGCAGTTTCTTGTAGGTTTAGCCATACAGGTTCTATGGCGGCTTCTCTGGCACACCACTTCCTTCCGGGCGATTGCTTTGATAGGTGGGTTCACTTGCATCGTGATCACCGTTGTACTTTTATTTATTTCAGTTGTGTCTAGTAAGCTCCATCAACCAGACTATATATATTTAGTAGATTTAGAAAATCACAATTGTTTATTCTTTCGACCTTAGAGTCGCACTCATGTATTATTATGGTTTTCTGGCTTTCTTGATGATGTTGAGTTCTTTACTTTCTTTCCGTGTTTTGATCCTCGCCCTTCGGCGTTGTATATTTATTTTATCTTGTATGGTTGTTTCCGCCAATTGGCGAAGAGCTAGCTCCTGCTTAGGGATGCTTATATTTATATTTGCCTGTACCATTTTTTGGTTACAAATTACAAAGGAGGTGCTGTCTGAATTTCAAATGACAAAAGGGTTTTCAAGCTAGATACAAATATAGTGTTTCCATATATTACTACTTATGTTTATATAAGAATAAACTTGATTTCAGTGTACTTTATTTCAAAACTGCACCTCCACTATTTTTCCACTACAAGGTTTAGATTTCTGGGCTTTTGGCTTACTTGAATTAGGTGGGGTCTTATAGACTTCACATGATTCAAGTGCCAGTCTCGTGTCTTTTCCGGGTCATGACACCCTACGAGTGCGGCGAACAGCCCACCAATTTTAGAGTAAGGCCCCCTCCATCTTAACACCATGAGATGCGGGCCCGCTGCCTTTTAGAACCCGGCTATTCGAGCACTCCACTGCGGGGTAATCCTAGTACATAAAAGAAAAATATATGTATAATGGTGACATCGACCTCAACCCGGTCGTGTCCTAATCAAATAATATACAATCCGGCAGAAACGGCTGTCCACATGTCGGACACTCGCCCTGCAATAACAAATATACAAATGAATCTGAACTGTATTACTACCATTGCACCATAGGCTATCCACCACGACAATCCAACCACAATATCAGCCCATTATAGAACATCAACGTGAATATCATGTTCGTAAACTCGTCTAATAGAACATATAGCAATTAGTCGGGTTATACCGCTCAATGATATTCACGGTCGCAGATACTAACATACGTACTGATAAACACTTATTTAAAATTTTGATCGACTAAAATTTTTCCGTATTGGCCCCAAGTGCTAACCAGCACTCAAATAAATCTAGTCCAGAATCATATATCTCAAAAATCACATTTCCATACAGTAGAGTGCCAGAAGAATTTTGGTGCACAAAAGCCCCACATCGACCACGGAACCGCCGCAAACAAGCATGTTGTGCGGCGGTTCCGTGGCCGTATGATGGGTTTATGTGCCCAAATTTCTTCTGGCCTTCTACAATTTCCTGCACGTATTTTTAAGATGCTCTAAATAATTTTTTGAGCAATTTTCAAAATCGACAGCAAACATGAGAAATGGAATTGTGATTTGAAAAATTTCGTCGATCGATATTTTAAACACGTCTAAACTAGCTAATACGGGTTTATGGGCTGGCTCTGATACCATGTTGGGATTTCCTAACGCCCTGACCATCTACCGTGGTGTTTGCGGAACAAAAATTTTAAGGGTTTGAAAACTGGCGCTAGAAAAAACCTGACTAAGAATCTACCATAAACAGAAACTAGCTAACATGATGAGATCTTTAACTACTATAATAGAAGTTTCTTACCAAAAGGTTCGTGTCCTTCGGTCTTTTATCCTCTTCGTTTGCTTTTAGAGATCTCCTTGATCGAGCTTGTTCGTCTTTCGTTACTCCTTGAGTTCTCCTGGATCGAGCTTGATCGTCGGTCTCCCACCGTTGAAAATGATCCACCCGAGAGATGTAGTCCATGGCTCTAGCTCCATACTAAGAGTCAAGTGGAGCAAGTAGAGACTTTAGATTGCTAATCTAAAATTTCTAGGATATAGTGTAAGGTTCTATGTGTGTATCTATCGCACCTCCTCTCTTGATTCTCAACACATGAGATTGTAGAGAGGAGGTTGAAGATGAAGGTGGAAGAGCTCAAGAAAAGAAGTGAGGAGAGTGAAGCAAATGGTGAGGAGAAAAAATGAATCTTATGAGAGAGAAATAACTCAACCATAGTTTTGTAAAATAATTTTTCCAATATAATAAACCAACCATGCTTGAATAGTTTGCACAAATGAATTGAAAAATCATTTGTCAATACTATTTAAGCATGGCTCTCACCATACCCCCCTACCAATTTTACACCTCATTTTCCATTTATAGATAAATGGATAAAAACTAAAATGAGGTGTCCACCTTTTAGAATTTTTCCGTATAATTACGGATTGCACTCTGCTGTATATACATAAATGTATTCGTATCGAAATACGAATACCCAAAGAGATAGAATAAAACAAAGAACATAATACTAGAATATACATATCGAAATACATATATGTAAATTATTAGATCAATACCTGGTTTAATAATCTGGCTCAAACCCGAGCCGACTAGTATTACCAACTGTCCGATCGAAAGTTCGGGTAAATAGTACAATCAATCGATCGGAACCCTGCACGTATCCAATACGGAAACTACATCATTTCGCCTGAATCAGGGAAACCCTCTGTGTGGGACTCTAAAGACTCGACAGTACGCTGGCAGTGAGTTACTGGATAAATCCATAACCATAAGCACGTCAGCGGCACCAGCTGTACGTAACGGTTACCCGGGTACCTGTCGAAAAGGAAGGCCGACGAGCAAACTCATCCGGATCCCTACTGAGCCCATCTATGACGATCTCCGTACAGTCCGGTCTCTTCGTCTGTGAGTATCGCATACCGGGTCTAGGGGGTGGTAAACGTCAGACCCTAATAACCCGATATTTTGTGCTGATGTGGCTCAGGACCAATTCGGGAAACTGCCTATCAACCTATCAGTAAATCCCCACTGCCTTGGCCAAGGTCTTATGGTGTTGTCCAATCGAACACAGTGTGATATCGACTCCCTATACCGGGAGAGACGAATCCCCAACAATCGCTCACTGCCTCCATGTGGTTCGGGACTGTACCTAACCAAAATCTGTTTGCACGACTCAGTAGAGCCGTGGTAGGGTAGTGATCAAAGTACAGTGGGAACTCACACGAGGCAAATGACGATCTCAGGTCTGAAAACTAACCTGTACTCATCCCACCTGAGAACTGCTATCTGACGATAGGTATAGTACCATCTAGAAGTTCTCGGCAAGTCCGTCCAGTGTACCCACCCACAGTGAGCACCTGTATACGATCTTAGGTGCGAAAGACCAATGGCTGTGGGACCAACTATCGCCCCTCGTCGGGATCTAGAAAAGTATACATTAGTCTACTCCGGAATATCGATGCCCTGTTTCGATACTCCCACTACTATGGACACTTTAAGGATGTGCTTAACGACTACCCAGCTCCCACAAATATGATCGCCATCACAACGCAGGTAGTGAAGCAATGATCCTATGGGCTTAATCAACATGTATAAATGATACGTAATAACATAAAGACAAACCAGATAGCATACTATCATATCGAGCAAGATTATCCTGCACATACATATGTCCAAGCATCCACATGTATACATATACAATAATGGCCTCTAGGGCATACATATCCAACAGTTCAGGCGAAACGGTGTGGTTTGCGTATAGTGATATGCTCGGGTGTTCGATTGAACACGCATATTTATACACGTGTTTTAATCGGACGGTTTAATAGTACTAGCAGGTTTAAAATACAACCAGTTTTGATACTAGTATTATATTGCTCTCTTTTTGGTATTTGTATTTTAACACAAATACAGTATTTATACGAATACATGTATTTGTATAAATACGGGTATTTGTGCTTTGATACAAATACATGTATTTCTTTCTACATATGAATACGCGTATTTTGTATTTTCGGTACAAATACGATATTCGTATTTTGATAGAAATACGGTATACGTATTTATTATAAATACAGGTTTATGGTATACTTGATTATATACACATTTATATATGTGTGTATATGTGTACCTAGTAAGGTGGCTACACTGTCTCGCTCTTTTTTCATCATAAATGAAGAAGTGTGTAGGCTTGTGACTCACCCTAGTTAGTCAATAGCCCACCCAATCTTTTATTTTAGATAAAGAAATAAGATGAAGAGAGGGTGATGATATTTTTGGTGATGATAGTAGTTTTTCATCAAGTGTTGATATATTTCTGTAACAGTTATTCTCTTCATCTTCTTCCTCACTTGCTCACTTGAGCTTTGCGAAAATATAGAGAGTATCTTGTTTTATAAACTACACCCTCCTGATACCAGTGAAAGTGTATGGTGCTTCTTGCTGTGACTATTACGGCTTTGCGGAATCAAAAACTTTAATAAACTTGAGCACAATACATTAAAACCCTAGAATACAAGCCCAAATCCTAAACTAAACTACACCAACTAGAGTTTTAGCTACTGGGTTAATGTAACAACCTTTGTAAACGGTCTTTCGGGTTTTGAAAGGTTCACTCCTCAAGCTTCTTGGGTTGATGGAACGAGCTTTCGAAATCGAAATTCCCGCATTAAAGACGATCCACCCGAGAATGCCGATTCAAGCGATAGCTTCAACCGAAGCAACTAAAGATCGGGTTTTGCTAGGACAAGATACATAGAAAGGTGTAGTTTATAAAAACAAGATGCTCTCTATACTTTCTCAAAACTCAAGTGAGCAAGCGAGAAAGAAGATGAAGAGAATGGCTACTAGAGAAATATCTCAACACTTGATGTAAAACTACTATCATCACCAAAAATATCCCTAACCACTCTTTTGTTTTAGATGAAGAAATAAGATGAAGAAATTGTGTAGTTAATAGCTGTAAATTCGAATTTGAATTGAGCGGGTTTAATGGCCGCTGCTAATTTTAATTATGCATATTAACGGCATGGCTGTAAATTCGAATTTTAATTGTGCAATTAATTCGAATTTTAATTGTGCAATTAATTCGAATTTTAATTGTGCAATTAATTCAAATTTTAATTGGGAAGTTCATGCCTGCATTTTTCGAATTTGAATTCAGCAGTGAATACTCGAATTTGAAACTCCCCTCTCTGCACCTATATATAGGAGCTGTGCCTCTCATTCCAGAACTCACTCGAAAAAAAGCAATCTCATTTCATAGTCTGGGGTTCTGAAGTGTGTGCTCTCTGAAGTAGCTTTCGAAGTGCTAGCTGTAAGTGCACTGTTTGATAGAGCTGTCTCATCATGCGAAGAACATTGTGGAACTCAGCGCAACCAGGTTGGTGTTGTAACAACCCTAAACTTTCTGTACAATTTTTTCAAAAATACAGAAAGAGGTATTATTGCCTGAGCATAAGATATAAGTTTGTTTTGCTTTTAAATAGCAAGAAGGAGCTTGTAGCTCATTGGTAAGACCTTGCACTGCTGAACCAAAGCACCAGAATTCAAATCCCATCACCCACATTATTTTTAATATTGTTTTCTTTTAATATTTTTAGAAGTCCAAGGGTCTACACATGCATAACTCGTAAAAACCCCGCTACACATGTAAAACAAACTGGATCAGGGGGAAAACCAAAAGACGACGGACCCATGGAGACCGACCCCGGCCGGACTCGGTCCGAATCGTCCGGCGACTCGGCCGACTCGGCCGCCACCACCGGCCGGACTCGGCCGGACCGCCGAGTCGCCAACACGAAAGTTGCGCCTTTTCACCTCCCCATCACTCCTGCATACTTTAATTCCTTGGATCGGTTCCAGAGCTCTTTAAAATCCCATTAAACCCTATTTTTATTACAAATTAATACAATTTTCAATACACCCCTTCACCTAACCCTAACACTAGCTTTACCGTATAAATACCATCCCTAGACACACCCCCTCACTCACAATTCTGTCCAAACTCTCAAGAAAACTCTATAGAAATTTTGTGTACGAGTGTAGTAGCGAAGGGCAAAACTCCGGCGATCTTCCGACGACGACCCTAAGAGCTCCAGACGACGAAATGACGCACCGGAAAATCCTACCGCTTCCTCTCCCTCTTCTCTAACCTCTAAGACAATAAGTCCCTTCTCCCTCTTCACTTTGCTATTCTAAAAATACGTATTTCCAAAACCCGACGGAATCGGAGTTAATCCGATTTCCGATTCGGTTCTTCCTAAAAATTCCACTTTTTCTTAAATACAAACATACCAAACCCTTAAATGTTAACTATTAATCATTAACAAATATGTTGAACAAGTTTCATAGTAAAATATTTCCTATTGCAATTTTTATCATACTTTTTCATTAAAATACCATGTAGTTTAGCTTCGTCTTTAAAACATCATTAATCTTGCAATACTATCACGACCCGAAAAATGGCACGTGATGGCCCTTAAACTACGCAACGTCTATAGGCGTAACACAATTTAAGTAAGCCGAAAACCCAGTAATCTAAACCATCAAAAGTAGTAAGAAATAAGATGATTGCTAAAACTTTGGAAATCTCAAACCAAATTCTTTAAAGTCCAACTTTTATTCCTTTAAAATTTTGGCAGCACCTCCTTTGTAAAACAAGCCCCCAAAAATGGGTACAACATAATATAAGTAAAAGCATCCCAAACGGGAGCAAAATCCACGTCCAACGGCGGAAAACAACCACCACAAGCAAATATACGACGCCATAGCGAAGAAAGAGACGATATAAATAAAACTGCATAAAAGACCTCCAAGTCACAAAATGAAATACAATATCGTCCTCACAACAAGTCTCCAAGTCATACAAGATAATGGTAGATGGAGAGTACAGGATACAACGAATATACAATAGGCAACATCGGATAACCGCAAAACCAACCTAAGCAAAACTGCACACTGTCAGGCGAAGCGGTATCCGCAGCAAAGATGATACGATGGATGAAAATAGACCTGCCTCTGACTACTCTGAGGAACACCTGCAAAACACTGTGGCACAACGGGGGTGAGTTGCTAACGATGGATGAAAATAGCCCTGCCTCTGACTACTCTGAGGAACGCCTGCAAAACACTGTGGCACAACGGGGGTGAGTTGCCAACTCGTGAATAGTAAATAACATATGCAGGTAATCGTGAGTATGCACGTACAACGCGAATCTAACATAGGCATCTAATAGCAATGAATGGTCATATGTAATGCAATAGTCATGAAAGGTACACTAGCATGTACAACTAATACATAAAGCTGTAATATGACAATGTATATATGCAACAATCATGAAAGGTACTCTAGCAGGTACAACTAATACATGAAGCAATGCATATAAAAGTATGTAAATGTAACAGTCATGGAAAGTACTCTATCAGGTAATACTAATACATGAAGCAATGCATAAACAATAAATGTGGAGTATGGAATAAAACATGTCATTTCCACGAAAATCATAACCTCGTGGTAGGACTAAAATCCAACAAGACAATCCAAATCCCAATTTCCACGAATCAGCCCCCAAATTGGCTCTCAATCATGTAAGTCTCATATATCCATAATGTACAACATCAAGTAAATCTCATATATCCTGAACGTCCAACATCAAGTATATCTCATATATCCCGAATGTACAGCATCAAGTAGATCTCACATATCCTGTATGTACAATATCAGTATATCCCACATATCATGTGTGTACAATATCAGCATATCCCACATATCCTATGTATACAATATCAGTATCAAGTAAGTTTCATATAAGGTGAGTGTCTAACATCGACACCCAAAACATCATGAAACAAGTGTCAAGCATCGACACTGAAATACTGATCTATCAGGTGCTGTCACCACGACTGGCTCCCTAATAGGTATGTATCATACGCTATACCGAAAGCTCGAGTGCCTAGCTCTGACCCTTGCCTCTCGACGTATCCATACACACATGATGACGGGTTACGGCAGCGTCCCGGCCATCAAAACGCGGCCAAAATGAGGAACAAAAATTTCTGAAACTGGTGCTACCGTTACCCGAATCCCGGATCGACCTTAAACCCTGAACTAGCGAGCTAAACTAAGAGTTAGAATCGTTATACCGAGTTGATCTGTGTCCTTCGGTCTTCATTCCAAGCTCCTATTGGTTCGTTGATGTGGTTTGGTTTCCGGTCTTCCTCCATCTCCGATGATCCACCTGAGGGAAACGGCGCAAGCTCCAGTCTCGTCGAACGAGACAACCGATGCTCCAAAGTCGCTAGTGATGGAGAGTGGGGCTGTATAAAAGTGTCACTATGATATTCTCTCAACTCTTGTGCTCATGAGAGCAACCATAGAAGATGAATAGAGGTGATGAAGCTTTGGCATGAGGCGACAAAAATGGTTAAGTCTTTTTCTTGAGAGCATGAGAGAGTGAGGGAGTGATGTGCAATGAAGTGTAATCATCACAATGAAATGAATCCCACCACTTCATTAAGTGGCTGGCCCCCCCTTCCTCTCTCATTCTCCAAAAGAAAAAATATCATTTCCAAATTAACCATTAAACAAATGAGACCATACCATGCTACATGCACAAACCCATGCCCAAAGTCATGTCACCTTTTCCACCTCATTAATAAAACAAATGAATTTCCATAAATGGAAAATCATATAAATGAGGTGGCATCTTCTAGAAGCTATTCAGTAGAAAATACCGAATACTTCCCGGTACATGTATCGAAATACATATACGCGTATTCGTACAAAAATACGAATAGCCAAGAGAGAAAATAAATAGCGAACAATAATACTAGAATACATATATATAAATACATATGTAAATTATTAAATCAAAACCTGATTTAATAAACTGGCTTAATCCTAAGCCGCTAGTATTATCAACCGTCCGATTAAAGTGTGCGCAGTAAGTGCACGTATTTAATCGGACACCCGTATGTACCAACATACGACATGTACACCATATCGCCTGAACCGTGAAAATCCTCTGTGTGGGACTCTAAAAACTCGTCAACACGCTGGCAGTGGGTTTAACCACAAGCACGTCAGCGGCACTAGCTGTACGTAACGGCTACCCAGGTATTGAGCGAAAGGGAGGCCGACGAGCAAACTCATGTAGAACCCCTACTGAGCCTAACAGTGACAATATCCGTACAGTCCAGTCTGTTCGTCTAAGAGTATCGCATATCGAGTCTAAGGGGGTGGATAAAGTCAGACCCCTAACAACGCGACATTTAGTGTCGGGATGAAACCCATCACCACCTGAGAAACTATCGATCCTGGATCGATAATTCTCGTCCACCGTGGCCACGGATTTATGGTGATGGCCATCCGTACACAACGCGACATCAACCCCCAATACCGGGAGAGACGAATCCCCGACGAACCGATCACTGCCTCCATGTGGCTCGGGACTGTACCCAACTAAAACCTGTTTGCACGACTCCTTTGGGCCGTGGTAGGGTAGTAATCAAAGCACGGTGGGAACTCACACGAGACAAATGACGATCTCAGGTCGACAGACTAACCTGTACATATGTCACTAGGGAACAGCTATCTAACAATAGGTATAACACCAACTAGCAGGTTCCCGGCGAGTCCGTCCAGTGTACTCATAATCCAATGAGCACCTGTATACTATCTTAAGTGAACATACTAACACCAATGGCTTGTGAGATCTGGCCACCGCCCCTCGTCGGGGTCTCGATCAGTATACACTAGTCTACACTGGAGTATCGATACCTGGTCTCGATACTCCTACGACTAGGGACATTTAAGGATGTGCTTATAGACCCCAGCTCCCACATATATGATCGCCATCATAATGCTGGCAGTCAAGCAAGAATCCTATGGGCTCTATCAATATGTACATGATAATAAAGACAAAACAGATATCATACTATCATTTTGAGTAAGACTGTTTTATCGGTATAGGTCCTCACTCAACCATCATAATCACAAGTCTGCGACTATGATAATTGCCTTGAGGACACTATAGCCAACAATCTCCCACTTGCACTAAGGCCAATTATTGCGATGTCGCATACTCACAGCCCGTGTGATACCGAACATCCAACTTCTCTAC
The DNA here is from genome assembly GCA_030015575.1 of Agapanthus africanus. NCBI lineage: Eukaryota > Viridiplantae > Streptophyta > Magnoliopsida > Asparagales > Amaryllidaceae > Agapanthus > Agapanthus africanus. The sequence continues at coordinate 462,251,867 of CM057338.1, forward strand.
TAATCAGTTTCGCAAAACCCGTTTGCGAAAATGATTGCGTTCGAGAAATAGTCTCAGGGAGTGGATCCGCTCCAATGTTTCTTTCTATATCTCTCTGTATCTCAACTTCTCGGAGAAAACTATCTCCCAAAATGAGCAATACTTGTCTTAGAATTTGTCTGGATATCTGATGGGACCCAGTTCACAAAAGAACTCCAAGAAAACTTCCTAGACTGTATCGTCCACTGAATTTAATCAGTATTCTGCGCCATGCCTTTCCTCAGTATCCGCTTGGACTACCTGTCCAACATACTGTCCCTCAAAGGAGGGAAAACTATAACTCTGACAGTCACTCTTTCATCTTGGAAGCCTGAAATGATAACCGTCTCCTCAAGGAGGCTGCCGTTACCATATCGCAAGAACATCCATTTATGTTCAATAACTGCTTCCCAATGTTTCTCCAGGATTGGATTAATATATCTGCTTATTGCAGCTATTGCAAAAACAACATCTGGTGTGGCACTTGATATTACATGATTAACTCAATTGCCTAAGCAAGTGATATGTTAATCATGCAGATCTCTCTCCCCTTTAGTCTGTAAGATACCTTTAGAGAGGGTGACTCCATCACCTGCAGGTACACCACCATGCCAGGAGTCGTCCATTCTAGAATCCCTTTAGAATAATGTCAAGGTACCCAGATTGGGATACATCCCAAATCTAGATCTAAAATCATAGATCTAGTAACCAGAAATGCTGATATTATATCCATATTCTATGTGGAAAAACAACTTTGTGACAACCACAGTACAACCGATCGTAGTATAGGAATATCTCTTCCTATCAATTGCATGTCATCCCAAATACCAGGATATCACACCCTACTACCTTCTTGGCAGATCCATCTCCTATTCTGATGAAGTCAAAGCCTATGACTGTCATATCAAAAATAGATGATTTATTTCCGCAATACTTGCATTAGTCTATAAATAGACACAAGCTACTTGCTCACTATGCTTCCGTTGCTCCCACTGACTACAACAACCCTCTGGCAGAGTCATATACGCGTGCACTTCTAAAGCTAGTTTAGAATGACGCTATACTCATCCTTCTGCCGGGTCTTATAGTCTAGAACAGCAGCAATGGCAAGTCTGGGTAAACAAGAACCTCCCTGTCACCGTCTCTGAGAAGACCGAAGTACCTCTCGGGTGCCTGAGGTTACCCACCAAAACCTGCGGAGTGGCTAATAGAACGTCAAAAACAATTGAATCCTTAGGTTCTATTAAATCTTCAGTGATCGTTTGTGGTTCTGGAATCACTTCCGGTTCTACCATACTCCCACTTTTATTTTCCTGAAAAAATCCATTTTACTAAAAATGTGGTGAGTCAAGAACAACATCACCATTGATCTTCCTGATGGTAGAAAGTTAACCCTCGTCAAAGTCCGGGATAACCCATAAACAGTCATTACTGAAACGTGCCTTGAGTTTATCCGGATTCTAGTTTTAAGCATCAGCCGGACAACTCCCTATACCTTAACATCGTTAAGATATAAATTGATTCTATATATATCTGATATAGAAACAAAAGTACTAATTTAATTTGAACCAGATTCAAAATCATGCAGCTGTCTCCAGTGCATATCAACCAAATGGAAAGAGGACAATCAGCATTACTCATCTAGGAGTGCATCCATATATGAGTAACCCGAAAGAGAAGCAAGTTCTCAAAACCATTACTATCAACGGAATACCAAACACAAGTATCTACATCTTTGAATACTTCGAAGAATCCCGATACTTCTAATAAATGGTTCTCTACTTTATTCTTATACCTATAACTTCTCAAAATCTGGACCATGTATTTCAACGAAATACTTGTCCAGAACTGGAGAAGTCACAAGTAAACAGAATATAGTACGAGTACCAACCCCATTGTCGTAATCGACACTGGACAACATACAATACTTTGTACAAGTCTACTGAGTTCAATAACTCAAACCCTGTGCGTCGTAGGTTGAAAAACTGTACTATGGTTAAGAAGAATTACACCGTTGTTGAATGCATCTTACCTAATCACCAACTGATATAGGTAAATGTCATAGACACAATATCAAAAAGTTATATCTCACTTTATAAAATAAATGTACAGATATATCAGTTTAAAATTGGTGCATAACAACGGATAATCAAAACCAAAAATTTGCCATCCGGCAAAATCCAGATGATTTCCTCAAATATCACCAATTACAACGAATTCCGATATAATGAGGATCTAATCACCTAATTCCCAATATCTTACTCCCACTCACCATCCGTAATAACATGCAGATGTGAGAAACTGATCTGGTAAATACATACCCTGGAGTTAGATTCCAATTGGGAAAACAGTTTTTCAATTAACATCGCACAGTGAAACTGAAACATGAAAATGTTTCAAAAGGGGTTAACTGGTATTCCTAGTAACGCCTCTTCCACTATCCTGATTCACGACAGTAACCATATACTTGCCTGCCCTCTCTGCAATCCCTTTATTATGTCTTTACTTATTACCTTCTGTACACCTTTTTTACGCTAATTGGTTTTCTTCATTCCCTACCTTTCGGCACCAGCCTAAGGTTTGGAAGAAGACTATCCAATAAGCGTAATAGGTGTACTCTCCTAATCCTAGGAGCCCTCGCAACCTGAGAGAAAGTAAAGAGAAAAGACAACCGAATAATCCTATTCAATCTCTCCAGAACCAGAATCCATCCTCGAAAAAGTTCCTTCGAGTTCGTATGCAACTATACGATGGATTTATCCAATGGAAGTGGATATCCGTAATGATACGAAGTGTTCTAGAGAAAAGCAAAGTGAATGTAGGAGTGGCAGGGGTATACACTGTTTTTGTCGTGAATGATGGTGATCACAATTTCCTTTGCCATTATTCTAATCTCTTTATATGTCTTTACTTATTACCTTCTGTACACCACAGTTAAGCTTGTTTGTTTTTTTCCTTCCCTACCGTTCGGCACCTGCCTATGGTCTGGAGGAAGACTATCCAATAAGCTCAATAGGTGTACCCTCTCCTAATCCTAGGAGCCCTCACAACATGAGAGAAGGTAAAGAGAAAAGACAACCGAATAATCCTATTCAATCTCTCCAGAACCAGAATCCATCCTCGAAAAAGTTCCTTCGAGTTTCTATGTAACTATACGATGGATTTATCCAATGGAAGTGGATATCCGTAATAATACGGGTTGTTTTGGAGAAATGCAAAGGTGGTTTAGAAGTGGCAATGATGTATGCGACACCGTGACATTCCAAAAGCCAAAGTGTTTTAAGAAGGTTCGGTTAATTTGGTTCATGAGTTTTAGTCAAAGGTCGGATCATAGTCGCAGCCAGAGAGAGAGAGAAGAAACACTCAGCGTGCACTCTAACCTAGATCAGAATGGTTAATCACTTTATCTAATCAGGATGGCTCCCACTGTTTTCTTGAATTCTCCTCCAAACCCAAAAGAAGAATTAGTCGGAATTACCCGAGGAGTGATCCTACTCATCAGTGGGAATCGGGATCCAACTATCATCGCATGATGACTTGATGGAAGCCACTCAAGTCACCACACTCCAGAAGGTAAGCACATACCTGGCAAGTTTCCTGTAAATTTGAAACTCCCGATGTGTGTTTTTACCCCTAAGACCCAAATGACCTTGACAATGCCAACATATCAAAGAGTCCTAGTCAAGTTCAACCCGTCATTATCTTGAGTGCGTTAAACCCACCCGTACGAGTCCTTGACAATGCCAACATAACCTTACGACTGTCCTAACCAATCCATATATCCATGCGACAGAAAAGCATTACAGAGCTACCGAACACTACGCCTCGGCAATGCACGACATACGTAGCACGAATACTAAGCAATACTAATCTGAAATGACGGAGGGCTACGGCTGGTTTTTAGCGAAAAACCTTTAACGTAATGAACTTGATATCGTTGAAGGAATCCAAGTGGTTTTTATAAATATATAGTGGCGAAATCTTTTGCTAAAGAGGTCACTCCCGGTGAAGGGATCTCTGCTCTTTCCTCGTAGAATGAGGTGCAGGATATTCCAAACTGAATACCATGATGCAAAGCAAAAGGAAATGACTATAGTAGAGTTATTACGTTGACGCAAACTTTTACTCAAGGGTTCACTCCCGATGAAGGGATCTCGGCCCTTGCCTCGTCGAATGAGGTGCAGGATATTCCAAACTGAATACTACTGTGCAAAGCAAAAGAGAACGTTTGTAATGTCAGTTTTTAAAAACTTGGTTCCAACAACATCATATATAGGTTTGTTTTATCCTTGCATTGATAAGAATCAATGCAGTCCCATCAATTAATCACACCAGAAAAGAACGAAAATAAAATGTACGTATATGCCATCCGCATTCGCCACTGGGTCCCGTCATCACCCGTTAGGTTACTTAACTAACGACAGAGCGGGGATTGGGCTAGCGTGGGTGCAAAACATATACAACATCTACTAGTGTATATATATATATATATACACATTCGTCCCAGGCATGATATAAAGCAACATCACAGAAACATCACAGAAACAACACAGAATGGTGGATAATCTAGCGCCCCGGGTTTTACTTGAGCCGCAAGTGAGACCCGACGTTCTCTATCGTGTGGATAGCCTGTGCAATGAAAACCTAGACCCCTACGAGTGCGGTAAGTTACCCGCCAAAACCAGAAATGAGGCAGCCCCCTTCAACAACGTGAATGGGCCACCCAGCACTTCACGGAATCCGGTAACTTGAGCACCCCTCCTGGGTCAACCTATACCCCCTACGAGTGCGGCGAATAGCCCGCCAATTCTAGAGTAAGGTCCCCTCCGTCCCAACGCCATGAGATGCGGACTAGTTGCCCTCTAGAACCCGGCTATTCGTGCACTCCACCGCGGGGTAATCCTAGTACAGAAAATAAAATAATATACAAAGGTGACATCGACCTCAACCCGGTCATGCCCTAAAATAATAATATACAAACTGGCAGTGATGACAGTCCACATGTCGGATACTCGCCCCGCAATATCAAATGTATAAATGAAATAGAACTGTACTAACATTGCACCACAGCTATCCACCACGACGATCCAACCAACAACACAGCACAACACAGAACATCAACGTGAATATCACGTTCGCAAACCCATCTAAAGGAACATATAGCAGTTAGACGGGTTTACCGATCAAATGACATTCACGGTCGCAGATTATAAATGTAGGTACTGTTATACACACACTTAAAATATCGATCGACTAAGTTCCAAATTGGCCCCAATAGCAAAACAACACTTCACTGAAACCTGGGCCAAGACAGTATATTTCAAAAATCACAATTCTAAGTCAGGGGCTATAGGAAAAATTTTGAAACCCGTCGCCACTAAATGGCCGTGGATCCTCCGCCAATAGGGGGTAAGTGCGGCGGTTCCGCGGCGATTTGGAGGAATCAGAAGCCCAATTTTTTTTTGTACCCATAAAATCGCCTGCACGGATTTTAAGCCACTGGAAAATATTTTTTGAACACTTTTGAAAATTGGCAGAGAACAGAAAAATGGAATCGTGATTTTGGAAATTTCCGTCGATCGATCTTTCAAGCATGTTTAAACAAGCTAGTAAGGGGTTTAAAAGGTGCTCTGATACTATAAAGGGTTACGGCAGCGCCCCGGCAATCAAAACGCGGCCAAAATGCGGAACAAAAATTTCTGAAACCGGCGCTACCGTTACCCGAATCCCGGATCGACCTTAAACCCTAAACTAGCGAGCTAAAGTAAGAGTTAGAATCGTTATACCGAGTTGATCCATGTCCTTCGGTCTTCATTCCAAGCTCCTAGTGGTTCGTTGATGTGGTTTAGTTGCCGGTCTTCCTCCATCTCCGATGATCTACCTGAGGGAAACGGCGCAAGCTCCAGTCTCGTCGAACGAGACAACCGACGCTCCAAAGTCGCTAGTGATGGAGAGTGGGGGGTGTATGAAAGTGTCACTATGATATTCTCTCAACTCATGTTCTCATGAGAGCAACCATAGAAGATGAATAGAGGTGATGAAGCTTTGGTATGAGGCAACAAAAATGGTTAAGTCTTTTTCTTGAGAGCATGAGAGAGTGAGGGAGTGATGTGTAATAAAGTGTAATCATCGCAATGAAATGAATCCTACCACTTCATTAAGTGGCCGGCCCCCCTTCCTCTCTCATTCTCCAAAAGAAAAAATATCATTTCCAAATTAACCATTAAACAAATGAGACCATACCATGCTACATGCGCAAACCCATGCCTAAAGTCATGTCACCTTTTCCACCTCATTAATAAAACAAATGAATTTCCATAAATGGAAAATCATATAAATGAGGTAGCATCTTCTGGAAGCTATTCCGTAGAAAATACGGAATACTTCCCGGTACATGTATCGAAATACATATACGCGTATTCGTACAAAAATATGAATAGCCAAGAGAGAAAATAAATAGCGAACAATAATACTAGAATACATATATATATATATGTAAATTATTAAATCAAAATCTGATTTAATAAACTGGCTTAATCCTAAGCTGCTGGTATTATCAACCATCCGATTAAAGTGTGCGCAACAAGTGCACATATTTAATCGGACACCCGTATGTACCAACATACGACATGTACACCATATCGCCTGAACCGTGAAAATCCTCTGTGTGGGACTCCAAAGACTCGTCAATACGCTGGCAGTGGGTTTAACCACAAGTACGTCAGCGGCACTGGCTGTACGTAACGGCTACCCAGGTATTGAGCGAAAGGGAGGCCGACGAGCAAACTCATGCAGAACCCCTACTGAGCCTGACAGTGACAATATCCGTACAATCTGGTCTGTTCGTCTAAGAGTATCGCATATCGAGTCTAAGGGGGTGGATAAAGTCAGACCCCTGACAACGCGACATTTAGTGTCGGAATGAAACCCATCACCACCTGAGAAACTATCGATCCTGGATCGATAATTCTCGTCCACCATGGCCACGGATTTATGGTGATGGCCATCCGTACACAACGCGACATCAACCCCCAATACCGGGAGAGACGAATCCCCGACGATCCGATCACTGCCTCCATGTGGCTCGGGACTGTACCCAATTAAAACATGTTTGCACGACTCCTTTGAGCCGTGGTAGGGTAGTAATCAAAGCATAGTGGGAACTCACACAAGACAAATGACGATCTCAGGTCGACAGACTAACATGTACACATGTCATCAGGGAACTGCTATCTGACAATAGATATAATACCAACTAGCAGGTTCCCGGCGAGTCCGTCCAGTGTACTCATAACCCAATGAGCACCTGTATACTATCTTAGGTGAACATACTAACACCAATGGCTAGAGAGACCTGGCCACCGCCCCTCGTCGGGTCTCGATCAGTATACACTAGTCTACACTGGAGTATCGATGCCCGGTCTCGATACTCCTACGACTAGAGACATTTAAGGATGTGCTTATAGACCCCAGTTCCTACATATATGATTACCATCATAATGTTGGCAGTCAAGCAAGAATTCTATGGGCTCTATCAACATGTACATGATGATAAAGACAAAGCAGATAGCATACTATCATTTTGAGTATGATTGTTTTATCGGTATAGGTCCTCACTCAACCATTATAATCACAAGTCCGCGACTATGATAATTGCCTTGAGGGCACTATAGCCAACACATAACTCCCATCGGTATCCCCACGATAACCGCCGTATCATAGGTAATGTCCCCGGATGGTATGGTTCCCCCACTAACTCATCTCCTCACTGAGATTCTTTCCCCGGGGTACCTCCGGCCCCCACCATGTACCCGCACACGGACCTCTTCTTTCCTCGCGTGGGGTATATATACCAGAACCGATAAAACTCATGGTGGGTGCTGAAATATCATATCAAGGGAAACCGGGTTTTTCAAATAATGCAAAATTTCATGAAACTACCACGGTCCCCAAATCTGGAAAACATCATGAAAAATCCATATCTCAATACGAAAATCCATGAATATAATATACGCAACATGAAACTGAAATGCGAGCATATAAAGAAAAAGCCGCTATTTAACTGCAACAAGTTAAAGTATAATTCATGTGGTTCCTAATTTCTCCATGTCTATATAACATCAAATAAAGGTGAACATGTAGCTATAGTCAGATATATGTGTAAACATAAGGGTATAGCAAGGTATATGTATCTACATATCAGTAATGATGTAATATACCCTCCAGGTATAAGTAAGGTATGCATGCAAGATATACACGTAACTATATCATTATGTGTGTATGTACCTATCGCTAATGGTACAATACCCTATAGGTAATACAGGTAACCAGCATGTAAGCAAGTCACGACATATGTGTAAGCATGTAAGTATACAGGTATGCTATAAGTCATATGCATAAAGAAATATGAATCAATATCTCAATGTCCCTAACCAAACAATACCATATCTATAAGGGTGTTGTGCGTGTCATGGCAATTATTGATGGTGTGGGTGGCATACAATCAGTGCTTGTGCAACATAAGCCGTCAATAATAGTGCAATGTCCTAAGGGTACTAGTCCAAGCACAACAATAACTAAGCAGTAATGTGTATGCGCAACTCTATATATGCAATAGAATATGCGACAAAACATAACATCTCTAGCCCAGACGCATAACGCCATGCGGGCGATTCCTCTGTAGATGTTAAATCTACTCACCAACCATCCTGGCTAAGCAAAGCCAACCACCTGTTTCCCCTCCTTCGCAGCGTCCGAAGTCCCCGCCTGCGAACCTAAAACAACGAAACGATAACACAAGTGTATATTAGCAAACGACCAAAAACACGTACAAACTACGTTTTACCGACACACCAACTCCAAACATACTCTTAAGTGTTCATATTGTGGCTAACGTACGTAGAGACACGACGAAACCAACCCAAGAGCAAAACCAGCACGAAGTGCACGGACCGTGTCGGATAACGTATCGCGCGTAGTCGTAACACAAGAAACTACCTATGTGATCCCAGATTTTGCATACAGAGAAAACTCAACAACCAAACAAGACCAAAAACACCTAAACCACTACAGACACCTACCCACAAAAACCCAAACCCCAACTCCTTCACCAAGCCGAGGTCGCCGGAATTCCCTAGAGTGTAGCCGGCCATGGTCCGAGCAGGGGGTCTCGTGCTCCAGGTGATGTCCTATGGTCTCTGGTACAACACAACTACATTGTTTGGTTTTCTAGTAAACTCTCCGGGTCACAGCAGAACACAGATATCACAAATCGACGCTAAAAATACGATATTATGCACAAAACTTAACTTTACGCTATCTAAACTGAAACTAAAAGTCTACACAACACAAAAACTATATAAAGAACAGATAGGGATCATTACCTAACCAAAAGAACTCAAAGATCCAAGCTTTGCAAGCTCCAAGACATCCAAGAGGCAAAACAAGGTAAAAGATGTGATTATGATGAGATTTTGTGAAGTTTGTGATGGATTTTGTGAAGTAGGTTCAAGTGTTCAGTTTAGAGTTGAGGGAGATAGAGAAATATGAAAGAAATTAAGTGAGAAAGAATGAGAGAGTGTGAGGAAAAGAGAGAGGGGGGTGAGTGTAGGGTGAAAGTGAGAGGTGAGTGCACCATTTGCATTAACTCACCATTAATGCATTCATACAACTCACCATGCCACCTCTTCACACAAACAAAACCCAAAGTAAATATCTCTATCCCTCTCACAACAATTAACAAGAGGATTAAGGCTTAGGTTAAAGCAAAGAATGGATTTAAAGCAAAGGATTAGAATTAAGGTTAAGTTGTCATGGTCACTTAAAACTAGATTAGCACAAACCAACCCTCACATTTACGTGCACACGTGCGTGCGTGTCCATAACAAATAATAATAAATTATTAATTAAATATTATAAAATGTGAGGAATCCGAATTGGTAAACTTTTTACAGTAAACCCGCAATACCGTCTAAACCAACACTTACCGAAATCTAAGGCGTTGCAAATATCTTTAGATAGATCACGGGGTAATGACCTACCTCTTCACAACGCTCAAATGCAACATAGCACAATACCTTTCGGGAACATAGAATACGGGGAAACGAAACTTTACATATAAATACCAATTACTATTAAAACCGTTTTCTACAAGATAATGTATTTTACACAAATCTTTGTAAAGCGCCGCTGCAACCCATTTGGGGAACCCGACCGGGATAGTGCGGATTATCACACACCATCGGGCCTAGTAGTGCGAGATGCCGACCTCCGCAAGGAGCATTCGGTCTCGAGAGATTTAAAATACAAATATCTTAAGAATATGAGATTTCTAGAAAATAATAAATTAAAATTATTTTAATATAAATATATATATATATTATCAAAATATCTATTTTTGTTATAATATCAATATTCCAATTTTTCTAAGTCAAAAGAATCATGCAATTCCATACAAGTTCAATATTACAGATAAATACCATGTATTATGAAAAATAGGCTTTAATCACTAGAAACGTCACAATTATAAAATATACATCTATGAAAACATTAAAGATGATAATGAAATATTTGAGGTGTATTTTGTAAATTATACAATATTATTTTTACATAAAAACCCCTCAAGTTTTATAAATTACAATAAGGATCCTAGTAAATATAGTTTTAAGCGGGACCAGTCTCTTGAGCCTCAGGGAGCCGGAGATATGGGTGCTTGCCTATCTAAGGTAGACAACTTAACAAACGGTGTTATCAACACGGCAATCGTCTTTGAAAAAGACACAAATCCTGCCGCCCATATGCAGCGGTTACCGATAACACAAAACCTAATTCAGGAATTCAATTTCTTTTCTAATTGTCTGACTCAGACTGAGTCTCAATATAATCAACCTGACTTGAATATGATTCAAGTATCAAACTACAATTCAACATGAATCCATGATCCATATATTCAATCTATACAGTCTATATAACTTGATTGAACCGAACCATAGATATATTCCATTTACATGATTATCCAGTACATCCATTTCCATTTATACGATATCATGGTTTCGGCAAGTCTTCCTTTTACAACACAAGTCATCCATCTATATACAAAAATACAAACAAGACATCGCGGGGTTTATAAAGGGGTAGACTGGTACAGAATATGTTAAAGGTGGCACGAGGTGGTCACTTAAAACGTAATTACATCCATGCTATTGTTCCGTGGTATTATCGACGGAGACTTGTGCTTCCATTTGCTCTAATCTCTGGCATATAGAGACTCCTCTCATATACATTGGCATCCTTCTGTACCAAACTACAAACAACAGCGTTAACTCTAAATACAACTTTAAAAGCTACACACTCTCTCTCTGTCTATTTTACTTCTCCGTTATCTTTGGGACTTACCGAGTGATTGTTCGCTGACGACATTCCTTCTCTTTCTTCTTTGGAATATTGTCAGGTGATCTGGACACTCAGGAGATCGAGCCTACCAGCGAGGACTTGGATCAGCTTGCCTACGACCCAGAGCTCTAGCTTCATCGTACACATTTTATTTCAGTACTTTTCATTTCTGTTATGCCATTGTTTAGGCATTGCTTTTATTCAGATGTATTTACTTTTCCATGCATTATACAAAAGAATGTTAATAAATAAAGTTGCTGTTCAGTTATACCTACTGTCTTTGTCTCTTGTGCATTTTATTTATATTGCTTAGATACGCTTAGCGTATTTACTTCAGAGTAAATACGTAGCGGCCTCGCCGCGTCCCCTTCGTCGTATACTGGGAAGCGGGGCGTGACAGGTTTTGTTGGTGGCCCATGCAGGTCAGAGCTGTATGGAACACTACCATACAGTTCTGTTCTGCGTGAACAACCTAAGCAATATAACACAAGAACCAGCAACTAAAACATTCTTTACAATTCATATTTCTTGAATCTTATCATTTCATATATTTTGAATCTGTCCTAACCCAAATTTTTCTTCAAGGTTATGGATTTCCCGAACAACACCAGCATCAATGTCAACAACACTTCCCCACCACTATCACTCACACCTACCGTTCCTGCTCCGATCAACGAGCAGATGGTTCTGCTTGAGGCGATCCGCAGCCTCCTGGAAGGACAACAGCAGCAGACTGCACTTTTAATGAACCGTCCAGAAGCGGAAGCACCCGGAGTGAAGCAATTCCGAGCACTGCACCCCAAGAACTTCTCAGGAAAAGAGAGCCCACTGGAAGCTGAGGAATGAGCTCAGAGCATCGAAGATGATCTGGCAGCAGCACAAGTGCTAGAAATAGCCTGGGTCTGAGTTGCCAAGCTGCAGCTCACGGACAATGCACGGGTTTGGTGGAAGGCGGAAGAAAGCCGTCTTGACCAACCTATCGAATGGAAGACTTTCCGCGACATGTTCGACGCAAAGTACTTCCCTGAGACTGCCCGCTTCGATATGGAATAGCAGTTCATTCATCCGCAACAAAATTCAATGTGGACCAAGTCAGTAGATGAATATGACGCTGAGTTCACCATGCTCAGTCGGTAAGATATGTCTCAATGTTCAATTTTATAACACATACTGCACAGCTAACACAAGACCGTAACAGGTTTGTGGCCCATCTCATACCGACTGCTGAGATCAGGGCTAGAAGATTTCAGTAAGGGTTGGACCCGGAAATCCATGCTGCTCTAGCTACAGGGGATTTCCCAACCCATGGTTTGGCTTTGAAGGCTGCCCAAAGATACGAGGCAGTAGTAAAGAGAAAGGGCAGACCTCAAACTGCCGGAGTGAAATGCCCTGCCACTCAAATGGCAGGAAGAGCCTCTACAAGACCAACCGTTGAACCGAGAAGACCGGAAGTAACAGATAACCAGCCGATTCCCGACTTCTGCTTCCATTGCAAGAGGGAAGGACACTTGTGGAAGGACTGTAGGCGCGCAAAAAGCTTGTGCCTAGTTTGTGGCGCGTTCAATCACGGAATTGGAAACTGTCCTTATAGACGCAATCCAGCTCACACACCCACCAACTATCTGCAGCGGCCAGCTATACAGGCTCCTGCACCTCATCCTGCACTCCCATCTCCACCACCTGCACAGCCTGCTCGCCAATTCCAACAGGCAATGAGGGACATGCCTCGAAGGCAGAGAAACATGCCCCAAGGACAGAATGTGCCTCCAGCTAGGAGGAATGTACCACGACATCAGACTTTCACATTAGCAGCCGTAGAAGCCGAGGCTGTAGGTCAAGGTAATACTGGTAAGTCTCTTTCACATTTTTAAAACCCTTATATCACTTTGTTATTTTTCATACACTATCAGTACTTCAGACACCAAACTTTCCTTGAATCTTTTACAATTTCCTTTTACAAATTTCGAGGACGAAATTTTTATAAGGAGGGTAGAATGTAACAACCCTAAACTTCCTGTACAACTTTCTGTACAATTTTTTCAAAAATACAGAAAGGGGTATTTTTGCCTGAGCACAAGATATAAGTTTGTTTTGCTTTTTAATAGTAAGAATGAGCTTGTAGCTCATTGGTAAGACCTTGCACTGCTGAACCAAAGCACCAGAGTTCAAATCCCATCACCCACATTATTTTTAATATTGTTTTCTTTTAATATTTTTAGAAATCCAAGGGTCTACACGTTCATAACTCGTTAAAACCCCATTACACATGTAAAACAAACTGGATCAGGGGGAAGACCAAAAGACGACAGACCCACGGCGACCGATCCCGGCCGGACTCGGTCCGACTCGGCCGGCGACTCGGCCGACTCGGCCGACGCCACCGGCCGGACTCGGCCGGACCGCCTAGTCTCCAACACGAAAGTTGCGCCTTTTCACCTCCCCATTACTCCTGCATACTTTAATTCCTTGGATCGATTCCAGAGCTCTTTAAAATCCCATTAAACCTTATTTTTATTACAAATTAATATAATTTTCAATACACCCCTTCACCTAACCCTAACCCTGGATTTACCCTATAAATACCACCCCTAGACACACCCCCTCACTCACAATTCTGTCCAAACTCTCAAGAAAACTCTATAGAAATTTTGTGTACAAGTGGAGTAGCGAAGGGCAAAACTCCGGCGATCTTCCGACGACGACCCCAGGAGCTCTCGACGACGAAACGACGCACCGGAAAATCCTACCGCTTCCTCTCCCTCTTCTCTAATTTCTAAGCCAGTAAGTCCCTTCTCCCTCTTCACTTTTCTATTCTAGAAAAATGTATTTCCAAAACCCGACGGAATCAGAGTTAATCCGATTTCTGATTCAGTTCTTCCTAAAAATTCCACTTTTTCTTAAATACAAACATACCAAACCCTTACATGTTGACTATTAATCATTAATAAACATGTTGAACAAGTTTCATAGTAAAATATTTCCTATTGCAATTTTTATCGTACTTTTTCAGTAAAATACCATGTAGTTTAGCTTCGTCTTTAAAACATCATTAATCTTGCAATACCTTTAGATAGATCACGAGGTAATGACCTACCTCTTCACAACACTCATATGCAACATAGCATAATACCTTTCGGAGGCATAAAATACGGGAAAATGAAACTTTATATATAAATACCATTTACTATTAAAACCGTTTTCTACAAGATAATGTATTTTACACAAATCTTTGTAAAGCGCCACTACAACCCATTTAGGAAACCCGATCGGGATGGTGCAGATTATCTCACATCCTCGGGTCTAGTAGTGCGAGATGCAGACCTCCGCAAGGAGCATTCGGTCTCGAGAGATTTAAAATACAAATATCTAAAGAAAATGAGATTTCTAGAAATTAATAAATTTAAATTATTTTAATATAAATATATATATATATATTATCAAAATATCTATTTTATTATAATATCAATATTCCAATTTTTCTAAGTCAAAAAAATCATGCAATTCCATACAAGTTCAATATTACAGATAAATACCATGTATTATGAAAAATAGGCTTTAATCACTAGAAACGTCACAATTATAAAATATACATCTATGAAAACATTAAAGGTGATAATGAAATACTTGAGGTGTATTTTGTAAATTATACAATATTATTTTTACATAAAACTCCCTCAAGTTTTATAAATTACAATAAGGACCCTAGTAAATATAGGTTTAAGCGGGACCAGTCTTTTGAGCCTCAGGGAACCGGAGATATGGGTGCTTGCCTATCTAAGGTAGACAACTTAACAAACGGTATTATCAGCACGGTAATCGTCTTTGAAAAAGACACAAATCCTGCTGCCCATGTGCAGCGGTTACCGATAACACCAAAACCTAATTCAGGAATTCCATTTCTTTTCTAATTGTCTGACTCAGACTGAGTCTCAATATAATCAACCTGACTTGAATATGATTCAAGTATCAAACTACAATTCAACATGAATCCATGATCCATATATTCAATCTATACAGTCTATATAACTTGATTGAACCGAACCATGGATATATTCCATTTACATGATTATCCAGTACATCCATTTCCATTTATACGATATCATGGTTTCGGCAAGTCTTCCTTTTACAACACAAGTCATCCATCTATATACAACAATACAAACAAGACATCGCGGGGTTTATAAAGGGGTAGACGGGTACAAAATATATTAAAGGTGGCACGAGGTGGTCACTTAAAACGTAATTACATCCATGCCCTTGTTCCGTGGTATTATCGACGGAGACTTGTGCTTCCATTTGCTATAGTCTCTGGCATATAGAGACTCCTCTCGTATACACTGGCATCCTTCTGTACCAAGCTACAAACAACAGCGTTAACTCTAAATACAACTTTAAAAGCTACACTCTCTCTCTCTGTCTATTCTACTTCTCATTTATCTTTGGGACTTACCGAGTGATTGTTCGCTGACGACATTCCTTCTCTTTCTTCTTTGGAATGTTGTCAGGTGATCTGGACACTCAGGAGATCGAGCCTACCAGCGAGGACTTGGATCAGCTTGCCTATGACCCAGAGCTTTAGCTTCATCGTACATATTTTATTTCAGTACTTTTCATTTTTGTTATGCCATTGTTTAGGCATTGCTTTCATTCAGATGTATTTACTTTTCCATGCATTGTACAAAAGAATGTTAATAAATAAAGTTGTTGTTCAGTTATACCTACTGTCTTTGTCTCTTGTGCATTTTATTTATATTACTTAGATACGCTTAGTGTATTTACTTCAGAGTAAATACGTAGCGGCATTGCCGCGTCCCCTTCGCCGTATACTGGGAAGCGGGGCGTGACAGGTTTTGTTGGTGGCCTATGCAGGTCAGAGCTGTATGGAACACTACCATGCAGTTCTGTTCTGCGTGAACAACCTAAGCAATATAATACAAGAACCAGCAACTAAAACATTCTTTACAATTCATATTTCTTGAATTTTATCATTTCATATATTTTGAATCTGTCCTAACCCAAATTTTTCTTCAAGGTTATGGATTCCCCGTATAACATCAGCATCAATGTCAACAACACTTCCCCACCACTATCACTCACACCTGCCGTCCCTGCTCCGATCAACGAGCAGACGGTTCTGCTTGAGGCGATCCGCAGCCTCCTGGAAGGACAACAGCAGTAGACTGCACTTTTAATGAACCGTCCAGAAGCGGAAGCACCCGAAGTGAAGCAATTCCGAGCACTGTACCCCAAGAACTTCTCAGGAAAATAGAGCCCACTGGAAGTTGAGGAATGGGCTCAGAGCATCGAAGATGATCTGGCAGCAGCACAAGTGCCAGAAATAGCTTGGGTATGAGTTGCAAAGCTGCAGCTTACGGACAATGCACGGTTTTGGTGGAAGGCGGAAGAAAGCCGTCTTGACCAACCTATCGAATGGAAGACTTTCCGCGACATGTTCGACGCAAAGTACTTCCCTGAGACTGCCCGCTTCGACATGGAACAGCAGTTCATTCATCCGCGACAAAATTCAATGTGGACCAAGTCAGTAGATGAATATGACGCTGAGTTCACCATGCTCAGTCGGTAAGATATGTCTCAGTTTTTGATTTTATATCACATACTGCACAGCTAACACAAAACCGTAACAGGTTTGCGGCCCATCTTATACCGACTGCTGAGATCAGGGCTAGAAGATTTCAGTAAGGGTTGGACCCGGAAATCCATGCTGCTCTAGCTACAAGGGATTTCCCAACCCATGATTTGGCATTGAAGGCTGCCCAAAGATACGAGGCAGTAGTAAAGAGAAAGGGCAGATCTCAAACTGTCGGAGTGAAACGCCCTGCCACTCAAATGGCAAGAGGAGCCTCTACAAGACCAACCGTTGAACCGAAAAGACCGGAAGTAACAGATAACCAGCCGAGTCCCGACTTTTGCTTCCATTGCAAGAGGGAAGGACACTTATGGAAGGACTGTAGGCGCGCAAAAGGCTTGTGCCTAGTTTGTGGCGCGTCCAATCACGGAATTAGAAACTGTCCTTATAGACGCAATCCAGCTCACACACACACCAACTACCCACAGCGGACAGCTATCCAGGCTCCTGCACCTCATCTTGCACTCCCAGCTCTACCACCTGCACAGCCTACTCGCCAATTCCAACAGGCAATGAGGGACATGCCTCGAAGGCAGAGAAACATGCCCCAAGGACAGAATGTGCCTCCAGCTAGGAGGAATGTACCACGGTATCAGACTTTCATATTAGCAGCCGTAGAAGCCGAGGCTGTAGGTCAAGGTAACACTGGTAGGTCTCTTTCACATTTTTAATACCCTTGTATCACTTTGTTATTTTTCATACACTATCAGTACTTAAGACACCAAACTTTCCTTGAATCTGTTACAATTTCCTTTTGCAAATTTCGAGGACGAAATTTTTATAAAGAGGGTAGAATGTAACAACCCTAAACTTCCTGTACAACTTTTTGTACAATTTTTTCAAAAATACAGAAAGGGGTATTTTTGCCTGAGCACAAGATATAAGTTTGTTTTGCTTTTTAATAGTAAGAATGAGCTTGTAGCTCATTGTTAAGACCTTGCACTGCTGAACCAAATCACCAGAGTTCAAATCCCATCACCCACATTATTTTTAATATTGTTTTCTTTTAATATTTTTAGAAGTCCAATATTACAAATTAATACAATTTTCAATACACCCCTTCACCTAACCCCAACCCTAGCTTTACCCTATAAATACCACCCCTAGACACACCCCTTCACTCACAATTCTGTCCAAACTCTCAAGAAAACTCTATAGAAATTTTGTGTACAAGTGGAGTAGCGAAGGGCAAAACTCCAGCGATCTTCCGACGACGACCCTAGTGTAGGGTTCTTAGGCACTCTCAAGAGGTTCCACAAGGCATCAACCATGCCAAATTCAAAAAATTCGGTGCCGAGAAACCCTAATATAGATCGTTAACTAGAGATTAGGCGAAAAAAAAAGCTAGCAAACTACTTTGCTACAAAGTGAAAGGGGCTACAACCTTTGTAGATCCGGTCCACCACTTCTTTAGCTCCATGATGACGTCCCTTTGCTGCGATCACCGGGATCCCGGACTCTAGCGATGGTTTCGTCGAAGAAATGATCGGGCTAGGTCGTCGACTTCGATACCGAAGATGATCTACATCGAGTCAACTCAAGATCAAGCTCCATCTTCACCAAGTCATGAAACTTGTGAAGAAAACACCCTATACTACATGGCAAGTGGTAGAGGATGAAGAAATAGGAAGTGGGTTCACTTTGGATTTGGATTTCTCACTTGAATTCATCACTTAGAAATTTTCAAGAAGAGTTTTCTTTTCTTCATGAAGAAGAAGAAGAAGATGAAAGGAAAAAGAATTATTTCAAAAAGAAAATCTAAGTGATTCTTATCATTAAGCAACCATGGGTGAGTTAACAAGTGTAGAGAATAAACTAGGGTTAAAGTAAATGGTTAGGATTAAGAAAAGAAACAAAATGGTCAAAGCTTTTCAAAGCTTCATGAAGCTTCAAGAAAAAACAAAAGAATCCACCATTTTATTTCTTGCCTAAAAATAAATGAAAAGAATAAATAAATAAGTAAATCAAAACTCTAACCATTAACCTAATCATGGTTTAATCATACACACCCAAGTTTGCATGTATCATCAAACATGATACAAACTAGTGCACAAAACTATATCATATATACAATGTGCACATCAAGTGAGAAAGTTCATCTTAAGTGAACCAATACTAGTTAATGCAAAGTAATATATCAAATATATAATTATGCATTAAATCATTAAATCAACACTTGATTTAATGATCCGGTCATACTGTATATAACCGACTAATATCAAGTGTATCATTGTATCGAATCAACACTTGATTCGGTAACCCGGCTATATCACATATAACCGTCCAATGATATAAATCTCGAGAATAGAATACAGTATCACATACTGGTATTATTCTCGGTCCCGCACATATCTCATATGCGCTCCTATTTCATTTCGCTTGAGCCAGAAAACCTCTGTGTAGGACTCTAAAGACTCGTCAATACGCCGGCAGCAGGTGATGATCATATCAAACACCCACAAGCCGCAAGCGGTCTGCTAAACGTAACGGCCAACTGGGTATTGAGCGATCAAAAGATCAACGAGCAAGCCCGCTCACACTCCTGTGAATCCAACCAGTAACACTTACCGTACAGTCCGATCTGTTCGTCTGATATGTCGCATATCTCGCCTACGGGTGGTAAACGTCAGACCCCAGTAACTCGATAAGTCGTGTCGATATGAGATCTATAACAGTTCGAGAAACTACTGATAACACTTACCAGTAAATCTCAACAACCCTGGCCAGGGATTTCCGGTTATAACCAATCGAACACAGCGCAACATCAACTCCCTATACCGGGAGAGACGAATCCCCTCCTATCGCTCATTGCCTCCATGTGATTCGGGACTGTACCCAAAAGCCACCGTTTTGCACGCCCTCTTGGACGTGGTAAGGTGGAAATCAAAGCACAGTGGGAATCACACAAGACTCTATGACGATCTCGGGTCAACAGACTACTCTGTACCAGTGTCACCAGAGAACTGCCATCTGACGTAAGGTATAATACCATCTGGGAGTTCTCGGCGAGTCCGTCCAGTGTACCCAGTCTCTACTGAGCACTCGTATATCATCTCTGATGTCAAACACCAATGGATATGGGATCATCCATCGCCCATCTGTATGTGTCGAGACGGTATACGCTAGTCTACTCTGGTATATCGATGCCCCGTCTCGATACACCCACGACTAGGGACCTTGAAGGATGTACTTATGGACTACAATATCCCCACTAGTATAATCTGCATCATAGTCCAGGTAGTCTAGTACACATCCTAAAGGCTTTACCAACATGTAACAGAGAGATAATCGGTGTACACGTTAAGGTAAAGAGCAACCAGATAGTATACTATCATGTCGAGTAAGAAAGTCCTCCCTATATATGTCCAAGCATCCACTACAATATACATCCTATGTATAGTAATGGCCTCTAGGGCATACATATAACTAACAATCTCCTACTTGCACTAGGGCCATCTGTAGCAGTGGTTGTAGTATCTCATACTCAACCATCCCATAATAGTCTCTCTCTGGGAAAAGGCCTTTGTGAGTGGATCCGCCGTGTTGTCCTCTGAGTCTGCTCTCCTAACCTCGATCCCCTAGAGATCAACCATCTCTATGATCAGGTGACACTGCCTTAGAATATGTCTGGATTACTGATGGGACGGGCGTTCCTTGGCATAAGCCACAACTCCATTGTCATACAATGGGAGGAACGAAGTTTATCTCATGAACTAATATACATCCAGACTGCCTCTTTGGTAGCATCTTAAGTAGCGATGTATCCAGCCTTTATCGCCTAATATGTCACGGTATCTAGCTTGGAACTCTTCCAACATACCGTCCCTCCACTGAGGGTAAAGACAATGCCTGTGACTGACATTCAGTCGTCCTTATCACCCTGGAACCTTTCCAGTGATTCTCCCCAGGATCGATTGATACCATCTCACTACAACTAGTGAGAATCCTAACATCCAATTACTTCTATCTCATAGATCAAAATTCAGGATTTAGGAGGTATCACTTTGATCCTATATGGAGAATCCTTGTGATAAGCGGAGATTGACCGAGCGTACATAGGAAACTCCTTCCCCATCAAGAGTATGTCATCCATGTACTCTACGAGGATCACTACCATACTCCCTACTATCTTTTTGTATATACAAGGTTCATCTACCATTTTGATGATGTCAAACTCTTTGACTATCTCATCAAAACAGATGTTCCAACTCCGCGATGCCTGCTTTAACACATAAAACATCTTGCTCGCGTTTCCGCTGCTCCCACTGTCTACGAGGTCCTCTGGCTGTGTACTTATAGACGCACTCTTCTAAAACATCACTTAGAAAAGCAGTCATGGCACCCAACCACCAGATATCGTAGTCATGGTATGTAGCAATGGCAAGTAGGATCTGGATGGACTTAAGCATAGCTACTGGAAAAGGTTTCATCATTTTCCACGCCTGGTCGATGACGAAAACCTTTAACAAGTCTAGCTTTGAAAGTCTCAACTTTTCCATCTACACCAAGTAATCTTCTCAAGATATACTTGCTCCTGATGGGGATTTAACCCTTCAGATATAGCAACCAAAGTCCATACTTTGTTGGTGTATATGGATTCCATCTCAGATCTCTAAGCATCCAGCCATTCTTACAGAGTCCCTACTCTTGATGGCCAGCTCGAAACTAGTTGGGTCATCATCTCATGATGCATTTCTCGCTCCCACTGTCATAGAGAAACGGAAGTATCTCTCAGGTGGGTGAGGAACCCTACTAGATCGGTGGAGAGGCTGAGGTTCGTTGGAAACTATTGAACCCTTTGGTTCTACCAAATCATCAGTTGCAGTTTGTATAGCTGGAACATTTCCAGTTCTACATAACAGACCTTGCCTCGAGCTTGTTCGGATTTTGCTTTTAGACATAGGCCGGACAACCCCAAATCTTAACTGACTTAATAGATGGGCTCTTCCCTTACCATATCTCATATGGAGTGGTAGGCACCTGATTTGGTTGGAACGCCATTCAATAGGTATGCAGCTTCTTAAGTGCATAACTCCCAAAAGGAAATAGGAAACTCAGTAGTACTCATCATAGAGCGCACCATATTATATAGGGTGTGATTGCTCTGCCCTGATACACCGTTGTGCTGTGGTGTATTCAGAGGAGTGACACTGAGAGAGAATCTCATTCTCCTTTAGAATAATCCAGGAATTCTATACACAAGTATTCTCCTCCTTGATCACATTAAAAGACATAATACTTATACCCGTATTTTGGTTCTCTACTTCTAACTTATATTCTGTGAATACCTTAAGAGGTTCAGACTAGTGTTTCAACAGGAACATATGTCTAAATCTTGAGAGATCATCATAGAATGTAATGAAGTACAAAGAACCGGTCCTGGCATATGTAGACATGGGACCTTACATACATCATCATGTATCAGTCCCAAGAGTTTACTAACTTTTTCTCTGTTTCCAATAAACAGAGCTATGGTCATCTAATCTTTGTGACATGACTGGCAAGTTTCACAAGATGTAAATTCAAATTAATTTAAATATGCATCTAAATGTAACTTCAGCCAGTCGGGTCGCATTGATATGACCTAGTCTACAATGCCTCAAGAAGGATTCGTTCATTTCTGAACTCTTCCTCTTGTGTGTGTTCCGTATACTAAGAACTGTAGTTTGATTTAGAACATCAATACTTTTAGATAACATGCCTGAACCGATCAACTTTTGATATAGGAAATGTTCAAAACATTATCCAACATTACAAAATCTTATCATTTCTTTACTAATAAAGAGACTGATATGATTTTGTATATCAGGTTCGGTATCTAATAACATTCGTTCAGAATCAATGTACTGGTAATACAGGGCGACAGTGACCAACAAACTTGGCTGCAACACTTGTACCGTTTTCTGCCTTATGAAACTTATCACCCGTTGTCAGTTCTCTACCTTTCTGTAGCCCTATGTAACAGATTACATATCTGGGATCCTGATCCGGTATCAAATACCCAGGACGTAGAGGATACAGAGAAACGGTTCTTTATAATGAACACACCCGAAAGAGATGCATCACATGCACTTTCTTCGTTTGGGCGGCATAGGAATTCTGGTATTCCCCAATTTCCTGCTCTGTCTCATAACAATTATAAGTTGGAGCGGGACCAACGTTCCCCAGCTCAGTATAACAAGCGGGTTCGGTCAATATCCGTATTATTATCTTGATTAAGGCGTGACATGGTCGCTACCTGGAGAGAGAGAGAGAAGAAAACACTCAGCGTATGCTCTTGCAAGATCACATTGGTTATATTATTTTATCTAATCAGGATGGCTCCCACTGGTTTTTATCAAATCCTCCTTCAAACCCTAAAAGGAAAGACTAGTCGGGATTAATTACACGCTATAAGTTCGCCAATCTTTCAGCCAGGCCAGTGTCGGTACTTTGAGAGAGGTTCCCCGTGCTTTCGCACGGACCTAATTAAAGTAAACCTCGTTTTCCCAGAGGCGTAACCCCGTTGACACTTTTCTAGACACCTACTTGATCGGCTAATTGCAATGTGTAAAACTCTCCCAGGAGTAACTCTTACTCGCAGTGGGTATCGGGATCCAACTATCATATAGAAGGTATGCAATCTCATTGCAAATTTCAACACTTGAAACTCCCGATAATTTTTCCCTTAGCGTCCTATGACCTTGACGGAGGCCAAATTACCCATAGTCCGCTAGTCGAGTTCAACCCGTCATTTCCTGATTGAATTAAACCCACCCGCACGACCCTTGACGGAGGCCAAACAATGCCGTACGAATACCCTAATACAATCACATCGTATGCTAGCAAATAAGCATTAGTTAGCTACCGTACACTACGCCTTGACGGAGGCCAAACTACCGCAGCACGAATACTAACTAGTACTTATCTGAAATGACGGAGGGCTACGACAGGTTTTTTCTGAAAAACTATTGCGTAATGAACTTGATATCGTTGTAGAATCGAATGAATTTTGAAATGGAGTGTTTTTGAGGCTTTTCTAGTTTTGCTAAAGGGGTCACTCCCGGTGAAGGGATCGTCGGCCCTTTCCTCATCGAATAAGGTGCAGGATATATCAAATATACCGCTGTGCAAAGCAGAAACTATAGAAGCAATCAAAAGACAAACCGAGGGTTGTATCATCTGCCAGTTATTGCTAAAGGGGTCACTCCCGGTGAAGGGATCTCGGCCCTTTCCTTATCGAATAAGGTGCAGGATGTTCTACAAGGAACACCGCGATGCAAAGCAAGAACTGTAGCTACGTGTTTTTGAAAATTCGATTCCACAACATCTTTAGGTTTCTTTTTCTTTCTTTCATTAATCACATTAATGAAGTCCCATCATTTAAGTTATCTAAACATCACAGATAAATACGACGTACACTTATGCCATCCGCATTCACCTCGATGTCCCCTCGTGCACCGTTAGGTTAGGTAACTAACGGCAGAGCGGGGCAGGGCTAGCGCGGGTGTACAACATAAGCAACGTCTATATATAATATATCATATATACTATATACTGTATCTATCACAGAACATCACATGATCACATCACAGATATCGCAGCAGAAGAAACATATGAAACATTGGATATACTAGGACGTCCGTGTTTTCAATACGAGCCAGTATAAAACACGGATTCCACGGTCGCGATGAATAGCCAAACCCACACCCCTAGACACCTACGAGAGCGGCAAGCAACCCTACCAATTCTAGAGTTAGGAGAGCCGGACTCGACTCCTCGAGTTGGTCTCCCACTGGACTCCAGAACCCGGTTACTTGTGCCCTCCTCCTTGGGTCTATCCTAGTGCGGAAAAGTAAATAATATACAAAGGGTGACATCTTCCGCAACCTGGAAGTGCCCCAATAAAAGAATATTACATACAAGTTTTTACATGAATGAAAATGAAAAACACTCATCTCACATAAAAAAAATCCGGCTATTCAAACACGACGATCCAATATAACATATCCAGCAACACATAATATCACATGTCATCAACGTAAGTAAACATGCGTATCCCAATTGTCGTTGACATATAGCAACGAAACCGGCGATATCACATATTACACTTACGGTCATAGAAAAGAAAGTGTAAAACTACAGCAGTTGGAATCCGCAAACTCTTTAGACATCGCATGCCTAAACAAATGAATTTCTTAGACATCGCATGCCTAACAACTATAAACCCCGCATTTTAGTCTCATTATCGAAAACACTTTTCAATGTAAAGTCGGGCAATTCAACAGGATTCCCGGCATCTAGAACGAATGTTCGTCGTAAACTTCAGTAGGCGGCCGCACTCCCGACGCCGTCGACGAAGTGCACCAAGGCGGAACACCGCTGCCGTGAGCACCCGAACGGATGCTTTCGGCGACGGGGTTCTCCTACAGTCACTTGGTCGGGGCTATGGGGTGTAGCTGTCTATTAAGTTTACCCGGCGAGTATCCGCGTACGCTACGTGATTGCGATGGACTTTTGATCACATCAAAATTCCGTGGCAACCGATCAAGTTAGACTAAACCGCTAGATTTGTAACATTCATTCAGTTATCTCATAACTCTTTGTGAATTCCAATTATTGTATCACATTCCAGATAAATAGAAAATGTTAAACTTTCCGATCGAACAATCAAACACCTAAGTTTTCCCGAAACAGCTCAACACATGAAATAAGTTTAAAAACATTTACTTCATGCCTCAGTACCAACGGTCCAGCCGTAGAAGGGTCAAGCCAACGCCTCACATGTGGCACGCTGTACTGCCCCAAACCCTAAGGTTCAAAGGGCAGTTCAAGACGGTCACATAATCGAGTTAAGGTTTGTTGTCTTCTAGAGAGACCATCGCGTTACTTGCACTACTTAGAACGTTCTTAAACCACGGAAAAATCCAACATTTGGAAATTTTCCGACAGGGGAAAAAGTGGGTATTTATATCCGGTCGAACTTTTTAACATATTCTAAAATTACCCGGAAAAACACATAGACGAAATTAGACTTCCCGATCGAAACACCGAGTCCCCAATACAACCCAGAAAGCTCAACTCTTGAGTAAAAATTAAAATTACCCAGAAAACACAGGAGTCAAATATAAACATTACTGTGCAAAGTTTGGTCAAAGAAGCAACAGTATGGCCGCGGAACCGCCGTGCCACGTGGGGTACGGCCGAGGTTCCGCGGCGGTTTGATGGAATTAGGACCTCGTTTTGCACAGTAATTCTTATAAAACCCTGCTTATTTTTCTGCATATTTTTAATTAGGAAAAATGCACAGTTTTGAAAAATGTACAGAGAAGGGGTCGGATTAGGGTTTCGTGTTTCGATCGGACCTAAAACATCGTCTACACTTCGCCTAAGGCTCTAGCTAGGCTCAGATACCACTGTAGGGTTCCTAGGCACTCTCAAAAGGTTCCACAAGGCATTAACCATACCAAATGAAAAAAATTCGGTGCCGAGAAACCCTAATATAGATCGTTAACTAGAGATTAGGCGAAAAAGAAAGCTAGCAAACTACTTTGCTACAAAGTGAAAGGGGCTACAACCTTTGTAGATCCGGTCCACCACTTCTTTAGCTCCGTGATGACGTCCCTTCGCTGCGATCACCGGGATCCCGGACTCTAGCGATGGTTTCGTCGAAGAAATGATCGGGCTAGGTCGTCGACTTCGATGCCGAAGATGATCTACGTCGAGGCAACTCAAGATCAAGCTCAATCTTCACCAAGTCATGAAACTTGTGAAGAAAACACCCTATACTACATGGCAAGTGGTAGAGGATGAAGAAATAGGAAGTGGGTTCACTTTGGATTTGGATTTCTCACTTGGATTCATCACTTAGAAATTTTCAAGAAGAGTTTTCTTTTCTTCATGAAGAAGAAGAAGAAGATGAAAGGAAAAAGAATTATTTCAAAAAGAAAATCCAAGTGATTCTTATCATTAAGCAACCATGGGTGAGTTAACAAGTGTAGAGAATAAATTAGGGTTAAAGTAAATGGTTAGGGTTAAGGAAAGAAACAAAATGGTCAAAGCTTTTCAAAGCTTCATGAAGCTTCAAGAAAAAACAAAAGAATCCACCATTTTATTACTTGCCTAAAAATAAATGAAAAGAATAAATAAATAAGTAAATCAAAACCCTAACCATTAACCTAATCATGGTTTAATCATACACACCCAAGTTTGCATGTACCATCAAACATGATACAAACTAGTGCACAAAACTATATCATATATACAATGTGCACATCAAGTGAGAAAATCCATCTTAAGTGAATCAATACTAGTTAATGCAAAGTAATATATCAAATATACGATTATGCATTAAATCATTAAATCAACACTTGATTTAATGATCCGGTCATGCTGTATATAACCGACTAATATCAAGTGTATCATTGTATCGAATCAACACTTGATTCGGTAACCCGGCTATATCTCATATAACCGTCCAATGATACAAATCGCGAGAATAGAATACAGTATCACATACTGGTATTATTCTCGGTCCCGCACATATCTCATATGCGCTCCTATTTCGTTTCGCTTGAGCCAGGAAACCTCTGTGTAGGACTCTAAAGACTCGTCAATACGCCGGCAGCAGGTGATGATCATATCAAACACCCACAAGCCGCAAGCGGTCTGCTAAACATAACGGTCACCCAGGTATTGAGCGATCAGAAGATCAACGAGCAAGCCCGCTCACACTCCTGTGAATCCAACCAGTAACACTTACCGTACAGTCCGGTCTGTTCGTCTGATATGTCGCATATCTCGCCTAGGGGTGGTAAACGTCAGACCCCAGTAGCTCGATAAGTCGTGTCGATATGAGGTCTATAACAGTTCGAGAAACTACTGATAACACTTACTAGTAAATCTCAGCAACCCTGGCCAGGGATTTTCGGTTATAGCTAATCGAACACAGCGCAACATCAACTCCCTATACCGGGAGAGACGAATCCCCTCCTATCGCTCATTGCCTCCATGTGATTCGGGACTGTACCCAAAAGCCACCATTTTACACGCCCTCTTG
This sequence comes from Agapanthus africanus, assembly GCA_030015575.1. NCBI lineage: Eukaryota > Viridiplantae > Streptophyta > Magnoliopsida > Asparagales > Amaryllidaceae > Agapanthus > Agapanthus africanus. Next base: position 462,279,961 of record CM057338.1, read on the forward strand.
GACGTGGTAAGGTGGAAATCAAAGCACAGTGGGAATCACACAAGACTCTATGACGATCTCGGGTCAACAGACTATTCTGTAGCAGTGTCACCAGAGAACTGCCATCTGACGTAAGGTATAATACCATCTGGGAGTTCTCGGCGAGTCCGTCCAGTGTACCCAGTCTCTACTGAGCATCCGTATATCATCTCTGATGTCAAACACCAATGGATATGGGATCATCCATCACCCATCTGTATGGGTCGAGAAGGTATACGCTAGTCTACTCTGGTATATCGATGCCCCATCTCAATACACCCATGACTAGGGACCTTGAAGGATATACTTATGGACTACCATGTCCCCACTAGTATGATCTGCATCATAGTCCAGGTAGTCTAGTACACATCCTAAGGGCTTTACCAACATGTAACAAAGAGACAATCAGTGTACACGTTAAGGTAAAGAGCAACCAGATAGCACACTATCATGTCGAGCAAGAAAGTCCTCCCTATATATGTCCAAGCATCCACTACAATATACATCCTATGTATAGTAATGGCCTCTAGGGCATACATATAACTAACACCTAGGAGCCCCCGACGACGAAACGACGCACCGGAAAAACCTACCGCTTCCTCTCCCTCTTCTCTAACCTCTAAGCCAGTAAGTCCCTTCTCCCTCTTCACTTTGCTATTCTAAAAATACGTATTTCCAAAATCCGACGGAATCGGAGTTAATCCGATTTCCGATTCAGTTCTTCCTAAAAATTCCACTTTTTCTTAAATACAAACATACCAAACCCTTACATATTGACTATTAATCATTAACAAACATGTTGAACAAGTTTCATAGTAAAATATTTTTGTAACATTTCAAAAAAATAAAATATTATTTTTGGGGAATTTTTATAATTTAATAATAAAATATTGAATATTTTAATAAGGCAGTATAATTAAATACCGATAAATGAGGAAAAATTTGGAGAATTATGGAAATTATTTAAAAGAGGGTGTTTTATGTAAATTATGCAAATTTTAAGTTTTTATGATTAATTATATGCTAATATAGTTGCTAATCGCGATTAAAAATCTCTAATCGCGTTTTAAGCTTGTTTTGTGCAAAGATAAACCATATCTTTTTTTTAACACTTATTGCATTTTTGCTACATGTTTTTGGGTGCATGGCTTTTGTTTTGGGGTTACTATTGTTGAGAGAAGGAAATTTGAAAAGAAAAGGAAAAGAATATTATATAGAGGTATGATTAAGAGAGGGAAAGAGTGGGTGAGGGTCTACTTGAGTCATGAGCCATCTCTCATCATTTCATCATCTCATTTCTCTCCCCTCTCCTTCCCTAGCTGCTGCTGTTGCTCCTTCTCCCTCCCCTCTTCATCACCCCAAAACTACATGCTAAACACTTCAAAACCCAAATCACACTTCTTTAAAAAGATGCACAAGCTCAAGGGAAACACATTGGACCAAGAAAGCAAGGATTTTGGCCACTTGGGGCAACTCAAGAATTTTCTTGAGTTGCCAAATGAGGTATTTTCTGAACCATAAGCTTAGTGTTTCCATTACTTTTACCCCCACGTTAGATTAGAATCGGTATTGTGTGGTTTTGGGAACTTTGGAAACTTAAAGATAAGGGTTAGGGTTTGAGCTGAAATAATGGTGAAATTAAGGTTGATAGAGGCTATTCAACCTCTGTGGTGATTGATTGGAGACCTAAACCAGAGACTAGAACCCCGGAATACGGATTTAGAAAAGCCGATATTGGAAAATTATGAATTCTGTGAGGGTTAAGTGAAATCTGCTATCACTCGAAGACTCTGAAAATTATGTTGCAAACACAGAGAGATGTGCAGGCACCTAGGAAGCTAACCCCAAGACCCCGGCCCCTGAGTCATTTCCCATGCCGCAAATTTAATCCCTCTGGCCGCAAATTGCGGCCAGACCTGGGCCATTTGGTCTCGTTCTTGTTCTGTGGTCCCCTCATCAGTAAAATAGACCCTTGGTATATGCAAAATTGTCTGATTTGACCTAGGGTAGAATCTGAGACCTTTTTCCTGAGATGCTGTTTTGATTCGGAGTCTCGTTTCTCGTATTCTGAATTCTGGATTTGTGTATTTGTGTTTTACCTCGATCACTTGACGTTTGTACGACGAAGTCGAGAATTGTTTGATGGTTTTGAAAGCATAGTCCATAGGTTCTAATCTATAGGCCTTAGCGTGTCGTTTTGGTTTTACGATGTAATGTTAATGTGCGTTGCGATTGTGCTATCTTGTAGGTACCTTCTCGAGGGCTTCATACGAGGAAGAAGATGAAGGTGACATCGACACCGATACGCAGGATGCAAGTGAGTAGATTATATCTACGGGGAAAGTCGGGTGGATGGCGTATAGCACCCCCGCAGTTCGATGTTTAGTATACTATATATATGCTATATATATAAGTATGATAGTGTTTTGTGTGACATGGATATTCGAGATGTGATTAGGTGTACTATGGATATATTAGGGTTATAGAAGTAAACTAGTATAGTTTCCTAGTTGCGAAGCCTAGAATAGGTTTACACCCCCCCACACACACATACTTGCTTGTTATACTATTACCTGGATGATGAGGATAGTGTATGATATTTAGAGATGAGTCGATGAGATTGGGCATAGTTCCATGAGATCGGTGATATAATGTGATTCGTATTTGGGATACGATATGAGATTTTAGCGGGCCTTTGGACGTGTGTTTCACACACGCATTTATATTTGTATAGATGGTATCGATTTGTACTAGACTTAGATCAGTACCCCGGATTATGAGATATGATGATAAGGATACCAGATAAGTGATGAGATGAATGTGATATTGACCCGTACCCAGCTTTTGGGATGCCGTACGATGATTTACCGTACGAGCTTTATATTGATGATAGATCCGCACTCATGACTCGAGGATGTCATATGATATTGTATCGTACGCGGTACCTTTGAGGCGGGATCACCGACTATTATATATATATATATATATATATATATATATATATATATATATCGACCAGATTTAGGTGGTTTCCATACCCCTCCTGATTGACTTGTTAGTCAGAGCTGTAGTTTTGCCAGTAGATGTTAGGCTAGGCCGATGCCATACCTATTTCAAAAACTAACGAATCGGGAGTATTTTAAAGACAGGCGAAGGAATTCTACGGATATTTTCAAAAGACACATCTTTTCTTAAAAACACCGTAGCCCTTATTTTCCTAAAAACCCCGATTCGTCTTCTTTCAAATGGCAAAACAGTATGACATGGATACATTGATGTATATTCCACACTGTTGTGTTTATTATTCATTTACTGTATATTCGTACCAGTGCACACATATATTGATATCTTCATACTTGCACACATACACACTGTATATTCATACCAGTGCACACATATATTAATATCTTCATAGTTGCGCACATGCACACTGTATATTCATACCAGTGCACACATATATTGATATTTTCATACTTGCGCACATGAACACTGTATATTCATACCTGTTAGTTATATGTATGCCCTAGAGGCCATTACTGTACATATGATGTATATTGTAGTGGATGCTAGGACGTATATAGGGAGGACTTTCTTGCTCGACATGATAGTATGCTATCTGGTTGCTCTTTACCTTAACGTGTACACTGATTGTCTCTCTGTTACATATTGGTAAAGCCCTTAGGATGTGTACTTGACTACCTGGACTATGATGCGGATCATACTAGTGGGGACATGGTAGTCCATAAGTACATCCTTCAAAGTCCCTAGTCGTGGGTATATCGAGACGGGGCATCGATATACCAGAGTAGACTAGCGTATACCTTCTCGACCCATGCAGATGGGTGATGGATGATCCCATATCCATTGGTGTTTGACATCAGAGATGATATACGGGTGCTCAGTGGAGACTGGGTACACTGGACGGACTCGCCGAGAACTCCCAGATGGTATTATACCTTACGTCAGATGGCAGTTCTCTGGTGACACTGGTACAGAGTAGTCTGTTGACCCGAGATCGTCATAGAGTCTTGTGTGGTTCCCACTGTGCTTTGATTTCCACCTTACCACGTCCAAGAGGGCGTGCAAAACGGTAGCTTTTGGGTACAGTCCCGAATCACATGTAGGCAATGAGCGATAGGAGGGGATTCGTCTCTCCCGGTATAGGGAGTTGATGTTGCGCTGTGTTCGATTGGCTATAACCTGAAATCCCTGGCCAGGGTTGCTGAGATTTACTGGTAAGTGTTACCAGTAGTTTCTCAAATTGTTATAGACCTCATATCGACACAACTTATCGAGCTATTGGGGTCTGACGTTTACCACCCCTAGGCAAGATATGCGACATATCAGACGATCAGACCGGACTGTACGGTAAGTGTTACTGGTTGGATTCACAGGAGTGTGAGCGGGCTTGCTCGTCGATCTTCTGATCGCTCAATACCCGGGTGGCCGTTACGTTTAGCAGACCGCTTGCGGCTTGTGGGTGTTTGATATGATCATCACCTGCTGCCGGCGTATTGACGAGTCTTTAGAGTCCTACACAGAGGTTTCCTGGCTCAAGCGAAACGAAATAGGAGCGCATATGAGATATGTGCGGGACCGAAAATAATGCGTGTATGTGATACCGTATTCTATTCTCGCGATGAATGTATCGATATGGTTGTATGCGATATAACCTAGTTATCGAATCAAGGATTGATTCGGTAAGCCGATACATAGGATACTAGTCGGTTATATGCGATATGACCGGATCGTTAAATCAAGTGTTGATTTAATGATTTAATGTATAATTATATATTTGATATATTACTTTGCATTAACTAGTATTGGTTCACTTTAAATGGATTTTCTCACTTGGATGTACAAGTTGTATATGTGATATACTATTTGTGCAAATGATTGTATCATGTTTGATGATACATGAATGCTAGGGTTTTTGTGTAAAGATCAAACCATGGTTACATGTTAATGGTTAGGGTTTTGATTTATTCATTTATTCATTTGTTTATTATTTTTGGAAAATAAATGGCATGAAAAGAAAATGGTGGCTTGATTTGTATTCTAGTTGAAGCTTCATGAAGCTTTGACCTAAGTGACCATTTTTGTCTCATGCTTAACCCTAACCATTCCCACTAACCCTAGTTTAATCTCTACACTTGACCATGGTTTACATTATGATAAGTATTCATTTTCTTTTCATTTTAAATAACTTATCATAATATAAGCTTCTTCTTCTTCATCTTCTTCAATGAAGAAAACTTGACTTCATCAATGGTGAATTGATGAAATGAGTGAGAAATCCAATTCTAAAGTGAACCCACTTCCTATTTCTTCATCCTCTACCTCTTGCCAAGTAGTAGAATGTGTTTCCTTCACAAGTTTTCTTGACTTGGTGAAGTTGGAGCTTGATCTAGCGATGCCTCGACGTAGATCATCTTCGGCACGAAGCCGACGATCTTGCCCGCCCATTTCTCCGATGAAGCCGACGCTAGAGCCCGGGTTTCCATTTGGACAGCAAGGAGACTTCATTGCGGAGCTATGGAGGTGGAGAACCGGATCTACAAAGGTTGTATTTCCGTTCTCTTAGTAAAGTAGTTTACTAGTTGCATCTTTCGCCTAGATATCTAGTTAACGATCCGTATTAGGGTTTCTCGGCACCCGTAAAATTTGAAATTGGCATGGTTGATGCCTTGTGAGACCTCATTAGTGTGCCTAGGAACCCTACAGTGGTATCAGAGCCTAGCTAGAGCCTTAGGCGATGCGTAGACGAAGTTTGAAACCCGAACGAACCCGAAACCCATTTCCAAAATGCTCTCTGGACTTTTTTCCAAAAATTGGGTTTTTTCCAGATTAAAAATATGCAGAAAATTCAGCAGGAAATTCTAAGAATTACGGTGCAAAAATTACCTAATGATCTGTCTAAAGTGCAGCGGAACCGCGGCATTAGCGTGCTAATGCGGCTGTTCCGCGGCCATTTTGTCTCTTCTCCCATTGAATTTTGCACAGTAATTCCTATTTTGCAGTGCTGGTTTTCCTGGGATATTTTTTTTCCTGAACTCAAGAGTTGAGTTTTCTGGGTTGTATTGGGGACTCGGTGTTTCGATCGGATTGTCTAATTTTGGCTATGTGGTTTTCCGGATATTTTTGAATATGTTAAAAGGTTCGACCGGATATAAATACCCACTTTTTCCCCTGTCGGGAAATTTCCAAGTGTTGGATTTTTCCGTGGTTTAAAGACGTTCTAAGTAGTGCAAGTAACGCGATGGTCCCTCTAGAAGACAACAAACCTTAACTCGATTATGTGACCGTCTTGAACTGCCCTTTGGACGTTCGGGTTTGGGGCAGTACGGCGTGCCACATGTGAGGCGTTGGCTTGACCCTTCTACGGCTGGACCGTTGGTACTGAGGCACGAAGTGAATGTTTTTGAACTTGTTTCATGTGTTGATCTGTTTTGGGAAAACTTGGGTGTTCGACTGTTCGATCGGAAAGTTTAACATTTTCTATTTATCTGGAATTGGATACAATAATTGGAATTCACAATTACTTATGAGATAACTGAATGAATGTTATAAATCTAGCGGTTTAGTCTCACTTGATCGGTTGCCACGGAATTTTGATGTGATCAAAAGTCCGTCGCAATCACGTAGCGTACGCGGATACTCGCCGGGTAAACTTAATAGACAGCCTCACTCCATAGCCCCGACCAAATGACTGTAGGAGAACCCCGTCGCCGAAAGCATCCATTCGGATGCTCGCGGCAGCGGTGTTCCGCCTTGGTGCACTTTGTCGAAGGCGTCGGGGGTGCGGCCGCCTACTGAAGTTTGCGACGAGCATTCGATCAGGATGTCGGGAATCTTGTTGAACTGTCCGACTTTATATTGAAAAGTGTTTTCGATAATGAGACTAAAATGCGGGGTTTATAATTGTTAGGCATGTGATGTCTAAGATATTCATTTGATTAGGCATGCGATGTCTTTGCAAATTGCGGATTCCAACTGTTGTAGTTTTACACTTTCTTTTCTGTGACCGTAAGTGTAATATGTGATATCGCCGGTTTCGTTGCTATATGTCAACGACAATTGGGATGCGCATATTTACTTACGTTGATGACATGTGATGTTATGTGTTGCTGGATATGTTATATTGGATCGTCGTGTTTGAATAGCCGGGTGGTTTTTATGTGAGATGAGTGTTTTTCATTTTCATTCATGTAAAAACTTGTATGTAATATTCTTTTATTGGGGCACTTCCAGGTTGCGGAAGATGTCACCCTTTGTATATTATTTACTTTTCCGCACTAGGATAGACCCAAGGAGGGGAGCACAAGTAACCGGGTTCTGGGGTCCAGTGGGAGACCAACTTGAGGAGTCGAGTCCGGGTCTCCTAACCCTAGAATTGGTAGGGTTGCTTGCCGCTCTCGTAGGGGTCTAGGGGTGTGGGTTTGGCTATTCATCACGACCGTGGAATCCGTGTTTATACTGGCTCGTATTGAAAACACGGACGTCCTATTATATCCAATATTTTATATGATTCTTCTGCTGCGATATCTGTGATGTGATCATGAGATGTTCTGTGATGGATACTGTATATAGTATATATAATGTATTATATAGACGTTACTTATGTTTTACACCCGCGCTAGCCCTACCCCCGCTCTGCCGTTAGTTACCTAACCTAACGGTGCACGAGGGGACATCGAGGCGAATGCGGATGGCATAAGTGTACGTCGTATTTATTTGTGATGTTTAGGTAACTTAAATGATGAGACTTCATTAATGTGATTAATGAAATAAAAGAAACCTAAGATGTTGTAGAATCGAATTTCAAAATAAAAGGGTAGCTACAGTTCTTGCTTTGCACAGCGGTGTATGTGATATATCCTGCACCTTATTCGATGAGGAAAGGACCGAGATCTCTTCACCGGGAGTGACTCCTTTAGCAATAACTGGCAGATGCTACACACTCGGTTTGTCTTTTAATTTCTTTTAAGAGTTTTTGCTTTGCACAGTGATATATATGATATATCCCGCACCTCATTCGAAGAGGAAAGGACCGACGATCCCTTCACCGGAGTGACTCCTTTAGCAAAACTAGAAAAGCCTCAAAAACACTCCATTTTAAAATCATTTGATTCTACAACGATATCAAGTTCATTACGCAATAGGTTTTCAGAAAGACCTGTCGTAGCCCTCCGTCATTTCAGATAAGTACTAGTTAGTATTCGTGCTGCGGTAGTTTGGCATTCGTCAAGGCGTAGTGTGCGGTAGCTAACTAGTATTTATCTGCTTATGCATATGATGCAGATTGGATTAGGGTATTCGTACGGCGTTGTTTGGCATTCGTCAAGGGTCGTGCGGGGTGGGTTTAATTCAATCAAGAAATGTACGGGTTGAACTTGACTAGTGGACTATGGGTTGTTTGGCATTCGTCAAGGTCATAGAACACTAGGGGCAAAATTATCGGGAATTTCAAGTGTTGAAATTTGCAATGAGATTGCATACCTTCTATGAGATAGTTGGATCCCGATACCCACTGCGAGTATTTGTTACTCCTGGGAGAGTTATACACATTACAATTAGCCGATCAAGTAGGTGTCTAGAAAGGTGTTAACGAGGTTACGCCTCTGGGAAAACGAGGTTTACATTAATTAGGTTCGTGCGAAAGCACGGGGGACCTCCCTCAAAGTACCGACACTGGCCTGCTGAAAGATTGGCGAACTTGTAGTGTGTAATTAATCCCGGCTAGTCTTTCCTTTTAGGGTTTGAAGGAAGATTTGATAAAAAGCAGTGGGAGCCATCCTGATTAGATAAAATAAATAACCAATCTATTCTTGCAAGAGCGCACGCTGAGTGTTTCTTCTCTCTCTCTCCTGGTAGCGACCATATCACGCCTTAATCAAGATAATAATACGGAATATTGACCGAACCCGCTTGTTATACTGAGCTGGGGAACGTTGGTCCCACTCAACTTATAATTGTTATAAGACAGAGCAGGAAATTGGGGAATACCAGATTTCCCGTGCCGCCCAAACGAAGAGAGTGCATGCTGATGCATCATCTTCGGGTGTGTTCGTTACAAAGAACTGTTTCTCTGTATCCTCTACGTCCTGGGTATGTGATACCAGATCAGGATCCCAGATATGTAATTTTTTACATAGGGCTACAGATAGGTAGAGAACTGAGAACGGGTGATAAGTTTCATGAGGCAGAAAACGGGGCAAGTGTTGCAGCCAAGTCTGTTGGTCACTGTCACCCTGTATTACCAATACATTGATTCTGAATGAATATTATTAGATACCGAACCTGATATGCAAAATCATATCTGTCTCTTTATTAGTAAATAAACGATAAAATTTTGTATTGTTGGATAATGTTTTGAACATTTCCTATATCAAAAGTTGATCGGTTCAGGCACGTTATCTAAAAGCATTAATGTTCTAAATCAAACTACAGTTCTTAGTATACGGAACACACAAAAGAGGAAGAGTTCAGAAATGAATGAATCCTTCTTAAGGCATTGTAGACTAGGTCATATCAATGCGACCCGACTGGCTGAAGTTACATTTAGATGCATATTTAAATTAGTTTGAATTTACATCTTGTGAAACTTGCCAGTTATGTCACAAAGATACCCTGACCATAGCTCTGTTTACTGGAAGCAGAGAAAGAGTTAGTAAACTCTTGGGATGATACATGTTGATGTATGAAAGGTCCCCTGTCTACACATGCCAAGACCGGTTCTTTGTACTTCATTACATTCTCTGATGATCTCTCAAGATTCAGACATATGTTCCTGTTGAAACACAAGTCTGAACCTTTTGAGATATTCACAGAATATAAGTTAGAAGTAGAGAACCAATACGGGTATAAGTATTATGTCCTTTGATGTGATCAAGGAGGAGAATACTTGAGCACGGAATTCCTGGACCATTCTAAAGGAGAATGAGATTCTCTCTCAGCATTACTCCTCCGTATACACCATAGCACAATGGTATATCGGCGAGGAGCAATCACACCCTATGTGATAAGGTGTGCTCTATGATGAGTAATACTGAGTTACCTGTTTCCTTTTTGGGAGTTATGCACTTGAGAAGCTGCATAACTATTGAATAGGGTTCGAATCAAATCAGTTGCCTACCACTTCATATGTGATATGGAAAGAGTAGAGCCCATGTCTTAAGCTAGTTAAGATTTGGGGTTGTCCGGCCTATGTCTAAAAGCAAAATCCGGACAAGCTCGAGGCAAGATCTGTTATGTAGAACTGGAAATGTTCCAGCTATACGAACTACAGCAGATGATTTGATAGAACCAAAGGATTCAATAGTTACCAACGAACCTCAGCCTCTCCGCCGATCTAGTGAGGTTCCTCACCCGCTTGAGAGATACTTCGGTTACTCTATGACAGTGGGAGCGAGGATTGCATCATGAGATGATGACCCAACTAGTTTCGAGCAGGCCATCGAGAGTAGGGACTCTGTAAGAATGGCTGGATGCTTAGTGATCTGAGATGGAATCCTTATACACCAACAAAGTATGGACTTTGGTTGCTATATCTGAAGGGTTAAATCCCGATCAGGAGCAAGTATATCTTGAGAAGATTACTTGGTGTAGATGGAAAAGTTGAGACTTTCAAAGCTAGACTTGTTAAAGCTTTTCGTCATCGACCAGGCGTGGATAATGATGAAACCTTTTCAAGTGGCTATACTTAAGTCCATCCGGATCCTACTTGCCACGGCTACATACCATGACTACGATATCTGGCGGTTGGGTGCCATGACTGCTTTTCTAAATGATGTTTTAGAAGAGAACGTCTGTAAGTACACAGCCAGAGGGCTTTGTAGACAGTGGGAGCAGCGGAAACGTGTACAAGATGCTTTATAGGATAAAGCAGGTATCGCGGAGTTGGAACATCTGTTTTGATGTGTTAGTCAAAGAGTTTGACATCATCAAAATGGTAGATGAACCTTGTATAAACAAAAAGGTAGTAGGGAGTATAGTGACGATCCTCGTAGAGTACGTGGATGACATGCTCTTGATAGGGAAGGAGTTTCCTATGCTACGCTCGGTCAATCTCCGCTTATCACAATGATTCTCCATATAAGATCAAAGTGATACCTCCTAAATCCTAAGTATTCATCTATGAGATAGATGTAATTGGATGTTAGGATACTCACTAGATGTAGTGAGATGGTATCAATCGATCCTGGGGAGAATCACTGGAAAGGTTCCAGGGTGATAAAGACGACTGAATGTCAGTCACAGGCATTGTCTTTACCCTTAGTAAAGGGACGGTATGTTGGAAGAGTTCCAAGCTAGATACCGTGGCATACTAGACGATAAAGGCTGGATACATCGCTATTTGAGATGCTACCAAAGAGGCAGTCTGGGTGTATATTAGTTCATGAGATGAACTTCGTTCCTCCCATTGTGTGACAATGGAGTTGTGGCTTATGCCAAGGAACACACGTCCCATCAGTGATCCAGACATATTCTAAGGCAGTGTCACCTGATCATGGAGATAGTTGATCTCCAGGGTGATCAAGGTTTGGAGAGTAGACTCAGAGGACAACACGGCGGATCCACTCACAAAGGCCTTTTCCCAGAAGAGAGACTTTTATGGGATGGTTGAGTATGAGATACTACAACCACTGCTACAGATGGCCCTAGTGCAAGTGGGAGATTGTTAGTTATATGTATGCCCTAGAGGCCATTACTGTACATATGATGTATATTGTAGTGGATGCTAGAACGTATATAGGGAGGACTTTCTTACTCGACATGATAGTATGCTATCTGGTTGCTCTTTACCTTAACGTGTACACTGATTGTCTCTCTGTTACATATTGGTAAAGCCCTTAGGATGTGTACTTGACTACCTGGACTATGATGCGGATCATACTAGTGGGGACATGGTAGTCCATAAGTACATCCTTCAAAGTCCCTAGTCGTGGGTATATCGAGACGGGGCATCAATATACCAGAGTAGACTAGCGTATACCTTCTCGACCCATGCAGATGGGCGATGGATGATCCCATATCCATTGGTGTTTGACATCAGAGATGATATACGGATGCTCAGTGGAGAATGGGTACACTGGACGGACTCGCCGAGAACTCCCAGATGGTATTATACCTTACGTCAGATGGCAGTTCTCTGGTGACAATGGTACAGAGTAGTCTGTTGACCCGAGATCGTCATAGAGTCTTGTGTGGTTCCCACTGTGCTTTGATTTCCATCTTACCACGTCCAAGAGGGCGTGCAAAACGGTGGCTTTTGGGTACAGTCCCGAATCACATGGAGGCAATGAGCGATAGGAGGGGATTCGTCTCTCCCGGTATAGGGAGTTGATGTTGCGCTGTGTTCGATTGGCTATAACCGGAAATCCCTGGCCAGGGTTGCTGAGATTTACTGATAAGTGTTACCAGTAGTTTCTCGAATTGTTATAGACCTCATATCGACACGACTTATCGAGCTATTGGGGTCTGACGTTTACCACCCCTAGGCAAGATATGCGACATATCAGACGATCAGACCGGACTGTACGGTAAGTGTTACTGGTTGGATTCACAGGAGTGTGAGCGGGCTTGCTCGTCGATCTTCTGATCGCTCAATACCCGGGTGGCCGTTATGTTTAGCAGACCGCTTGCGGCTTGTGGGTGTTTGATATGATCATCACCTGCTGCCGGCGTATTGACGAGTCTTTAGAGTCCTACACAGAGGTTTCCTGGCTCAAGCGAAACGAAATAGAAGCGCATATGAGATATGTGCGGGACCGAGAATAATGCGTGTATGTGATACCGTATTCTATTCTCACGATGAATGTATCGATATGGTTGTATGCGATATAACCTAGTTATCGAATCAAGGATTGATTCGGTAAGCCGATACATAGGATACTAGTCGGTTATATGCGATACGACCGGATCGTTAAATCAAGTGTTGATTTAATGATTTAATGTATAATTATATATTTGATATATTACTTTGCATTAACTAGTATTGGTTCACTTTAAATGGATTTTCTCACTTGGATGTACAAGTTGTATATGTGATATACTATTTGTGCAAATGATTGTATCATGTTTGATGATACATGAATGCTAGGGTTTTTGTGTAAAGATCAAACCATGGTTACATGTTAATGGTTAGGGTTTTGATTTATTCATTTATTCATTTGTTTATTATTTTTGGAAAATAAATGGCATGAAAAGAAAATGGTGGCTTGATTTGTATTCTAGTTGAAGCTTCATGAAGCTTTGACCTAAGTGACCATTTTTGTCTCATGCTTAACCCTAACCATTCCCACTAACCCTAGTTTAATCTCTACACTTGACCATGGTTTACATTATGATAAGTATTCATTTTCTTTTCATTTTAAATAACTTATCATAATATAAGCTTCTTCTTCTTCATCTTCTTCAATGAAGAAAACTTGACTTCATCAATGGTGAATTGATGAAATGAGTGAGAAATCCAATTCTAAAGTGAACCCACTTCCTATTTCTTCATCCTCTACCTCTTGGCAAGTAGTAGAGTGTGTTTCCTTCACAAGTTTTCTTGACTTGGTGAAGTTGGAGCTTGATCTAGCGATGCCTCGACGTAGATCATCTTCGGCACGAAGCCGACGATCTTGCCCGCCCATTTCTCCGATGAAGCCGACGCTAGATCCCGGGTTTCCATTTGGACAGCGAGGAGACTTCATTGCGGAGCTATGGAGGTGGAGAACCAGATCTACAAAGGTTGTATTTCCGTTCTCTTAGTAAAGTAGTTTACTAGTTGCATCTTTCGCCTAGATATTTAGTTAACGATCCGTATTAGGGTTTCTCGGCACCCGTAAAATTTGAAATTGGCATGGTTGATGCCTTGTGAGACCTCATTAGTGTGCCTAGGAACCCTACAATACCAGTGCACACATATATTGATATCTTCATTGTCACGCCCCGCTTCCCAAAATACGGAATACGAGGGGTTGACAAGGCCTGCCATGCTCCTACGGTCGAGGTAATATCTCTCCGTAGTCACACTTCGGCTTCTAGCTTTACGTGGTAATCAGTAAACAACGCACAGGTAATGAGAAATGCAGTAACTGAAACAAAACAGATACAAGGAACTAACCTGATGGAGATCAAAGAGTATAGCTCTGGATAGCTGATCAAGCTATCCGCGATGTACGTCTGGTCCTGGTCCAAGCTAGATCCACTTCTCACTCTGAGCATGCATACTCAGGTTGTCAGAGCGACACGATAGCAATGTATATATAGATACAAATGGTAACTCATACAATAATAAAGAATACGCAACAGTAAACAAAAGGGTAAAGACGTGAAAATGAAGTAGCCAATGCAAGTAGCTAAAAGAAGAGGTAAACAGTAACGCGGTAAACAGTATAGCAGGTATGTCAAATCAGTAAACGATGCATGTCAATGTCGCTAATCCTATCAGTCTCTAAGTCTCACTGTACCGGTCACTAAGCCTATCGTCAGTCCAAGTGTGAGAGTCAACCACTCGTGAGTATCCCCCACCCAAGGGTAGGACCCAAGGACAAGGGAACACGGGCCCGAGTCGCTCATAATAATCAGTGATATCCCTGTAAATCTCCGTATATCTCCAAATGTGCCGGCATGGGACTCCCGAGAATCTGTTGAACTCACACTCAAACTACCCCACACCCCATGGTCTACATCAAACGCCAACCATAAACTCAAATACCAGCCGGTCCATGACGAGTCTACGCGAGAACTGAAGACAGGGTCTCCATCAAGCATGTCTCGACTGATACCCAAGATCAATGGACAGTGTTTGGTACCTTACCTGTGACACCCATACAAGTGCTTCCATAATTGTCCCATACCAATTATAGTCACACTTATACACGTCCCACAGACGTCGACAATGCAATAAATCAATAAGGTCCACTGATTGTGTACAAGTACGTGTCACTTTCACTTATCCATTCATACTCAAACACTAACGTACTTGCCACAATCACCGCTAATACCTAACACTGGGTAATGCACATGATCACTAGGTTACCAATGCAATGACATATATATATATATATAGTGATGAGAAAAACAGTATTCAAGGCATGATTAAGATGTCATCAAACAATGTCCTACCACTTGCATAATTCTTCATAAATCAGATATGCACAATTTAGCGAAACTATGAATAGGGGATAAGTAGTATGTTTGATTATCTAACCAGCAAATTTGGTTTCACGTCAATCGGATTTCGGAATCACTAGATATGGCCATTTCATTTTAAGCGTTCACTGCCGGAAATCCGGTTTCAGAATCGGAAGTCCGTTTCGTAACGCATTTTAATCTCAGTTGGGGTCAGAATTTAGCGACACTGCAGTTGAATGAAATTTAGGGTTTTCAATGAGGTTTCTAACACACTAGACGGATTCCCAATCGCGTCTCTACGTCAGAAGTTATGTACTGTTCAACACTAGAGTATCAGTTCTGGTTCTGTTTGGGACTGCTATACGTCCCGATCTTTCAAATCGCAGTTTAAATAGTAAACGACGAAGAAAAGGGGTGAAATTACTTGCGTTATTTAGCTAACAGATTGATCTTCAATAAAGTGTAGGGTTCCGCAACATACAAGTTCAGGCAGCGAAGAGGTAGGCATTACGAGACAGGAAATAACGACCAGAGCCGCTCTCCGAGCCGATTCTCGTCATAATATCAGTACAGAAACAATTAAGAACTTGCATAGGGTTACAGGTCGTCGAGTCGGCTTTGATTTGAGCCATCGAACGCCTCATTTCAATATGTACACAATTAATTGTGATTTCAACAAATTTCTGGTGCGGGAAATCCCCCGTTTTTACCGGTGTAATTGGGGGTGTTCGTTTAAGCCATTAACAGTTGTATTTTCCAGTAAAATTTCTACACAGTGCTCACTGCCACGCGGGCCAGAATATGCAATCAAGCTCCGTCAAATTAAATGAAGGTTTTCATTTGGATCTTGCATCGAACACTTATGTTATTTAAGTTTTCATGAATCGCAAATAGGGAATTAATACGGTTTGATTTGTAACGGAAATAATCTAGCATGTAGCAAGTAGGGCACTTGCCTGGAGATGTTTTGGCGATGCACGGTAGCGGCAACGGCATGCACGCTCGACGAACGGCGCGGCTAGGGTTCGCGGCCTCGGCTCAGGCTTGGGCTCTTGGATTCGATGGCTCAGTGGGTGCGACGGCGATTACTACGGTGACGGTGATGACCACAGAGATGGCAATGACAACAGCGTCGACGATAAAGTCATCAACGGTGGCTGTTACGGTGATGGCAACTAAGTGTTTGACGGGGGTTAAGCTTGGCTTTGAGGAGTTCGAGAGGGATGGGGCTGTTGGCGAGGCAATGGTGGTGACAGGGCCTGTAATGAGGTGTCATCGAGGTGTTGCAGGTGGCAATGATGGCCTCTGGGAGCTTGTTCGATGTATGGCGGAGATGGTGATGGTGTTGAGGAGTAGAGAGCGGAGATGGGATAGTGAGATGTTGCGATGGAGGAGACGGGATGGTGCGGTGCTGTCGGTAGTGGGTTCAGGGAGGATGACGGCGGTGTGTGGTTGAGGTAGAGGGAGATAGGGTCGCCGGCGGCGGCTGCAGTGAGGAGGAATAGAAGAGGGAGCTCTGTGGGTTTGGGGTATTGGGTGGTGGTTGCGGTGAGGTGGAGGTGCAGAGGGTTGTGCGGCGGTGGAAGGGAGGAGATGGGGTCGACGAGGAGGTTGTCGTCGTCGTCGGGGTGAGCGGGTGATGGGAGCTGGCAGCGTTTTTTCTTTCTTTTTTTTGAGAGAGAGAGGAAGTTTGAGAGCGAGAGTAATAAGGGAGGGAGTTGGTGAGAGGAGAATGGGGGCGAGGGGTCGAGAGGCTCGCGGTCGTGGAGCTTGCACGAACATGGTCGTGGGCGACGTGGGTTACGACAAGGGAGGCGCGCGGAAGAAGAAGATAAAAGAAGCGGGAAAAGAATGAAGTGGGGAAGAGAGAGGTTTGTGAAGCGGGTCGGGTCGGGTTAGGGATTAGGCGGGCGTGGGTTAGGGATCATGGGCTGGGCCGGCAAAATTAGGGGTTCTATTATTTTGTTTGGGCTGGGTTTGGGAAAAATGGATGATTTTTTTTTTAAAAAATTGGTTTTAAATTTTTGTTGGGCTGAGGAGTTTATTTGTTCGGCTTTGGTATGGTTTTAATCCTCTGGGGTAATTTTTTGGGCTCAGTTTTCTTGGGTTTGGCTTTGAAATAGGAAATAGGGAAAAGGGAAGAGAAGTGAGTAAAAAGGATTTTAGTTTAAATTAGGGATTGGGTTTTAAACTAACTCAAATAATTTTAAATATAAATAAACATCTTTGTAAGCAACAATTTATATAAATACGGATATTGGCGCGCAAAAGAACCAGGTATTACATTCATACTTGCGCACATATATTGATATCTTCATACTTGCGCACATGCACACTGTATATTGATACCGGTGCATATATATATTGATATATCCCTAGTTGCGCACATGCACACTGTATTTTCATAGTAGTGCTACACTCATATTCGTGTATATATCCATTTGCACATCCATACCTACATACATACACATGTTACATACATGGATGATATTGACTTGATTTCAAGTAAATAGGGACCGCATGAGATATTTTCAAAACTGGATTCTTCTAAAAGAGCGGTTTTTCCATTTTTACTCTTAGTGTCATACGACACATTGCATGGATTTACGCATTGAGTTGGATTTATGGGATTTCTGGATTTGAGAACCGTGGTGTTATTTTAAGAAAATACACACTGTTTTAAAAACCCGGTTTATCTTGATATGATATTTCGGTGCGTCCACCATGAGTTTTCTCGGTTCCTGAGAGCTTGTGCGAGTATACCCGATTCGAGGAGTGGTAGTCACCGATTGCGGGTACATGGTGGACCCGGTGAGGTACTCCGGGGCAAGAATACTCGTATATGTTAGACGGTGAGCCTGGCAGGGGAGTACTGCCTACCGGTGATTGTATTGAGCTCGGCGGATATCTGGGGGATACCGACCGGGGTCGAGAGATGAGATGGGCCGATCCGGACTAACGGAGCCCTATGTATATGAGGATTTACGTGCCGATGCTAGGCACAGGTTTCATGATATTTTCGAGTGTCGATGCTTGACACTCAGGTTCCATGATTTTGATATGTCGCGAGCGACACATGTTGTTTCACATCCTCATACTTCCATGCATATACTTTATGATATTTACATGCATGATGCTTATTGTCATTGGGTGACACGTGGACGATTTCCATATATATATAGTTGACATTGATGACATTAATCACATAGTTGGATGATATCCACATATTCATAGACTTCATGACATAGTCGATATTGATCATACCTCATATTTATGATATGTTATTACCTGAGGCACTGGCACGAGCACTTGGCACTGCACTCATGTATAGATGTTACATTGCCACCTTATCATGCTTCAGACTTATTCATTTGAGCTTTATATATATATCTGATCATATTGATCTAGGATGAGTCATACATACGATTTCTGCTCTGTGATGTTTTCTATTCACGAGTTGGCAACGCACCCCCGTTGTGCCACAGTTTCTTGCAGGTTTTGCCGTACAGGTTGCATTGCGGCTTTCCGGCACACTGTTTCCCTTACGGGTGATTTGCTTTGGTAGGTGGGTTCTTTTGCATTAGAACCATCATTGTATATGTATTATTCAGTTGTATCTAGAAATTCTATCAACCAAAACTTGTATATTGTTTCAGACTTAGAAAACCAGTTATGTATTATTTCGACCTTAGAGTCGCGCGTTGTAGTATTATGGTTTTCATACTGATTTTGAGTTTTCCTTTGAGTTTTGATTCTCGCCATTCGGCATTGTATATTATACTGCTTGCGTGGTTGTGACCGTTGATAGACGAAGAGCTAGCTCCCGCTTGGGGATGCCTTTTATCGTTGTATATATACTATTCATGTTGTACCCCGTTTGGGGCCAGTATTTACAAAGGAAACTCTGCCGAAATTTTCAGAAAAGATATTGAGGATTTAAAAATGCATGTTCGGCTTACTTATTTTAAAACCTTGTTTTTAAACATGCTTTCTTACTTCTTAAAACTAGTTTTCTTTATTTACTCCTTAAAAATGGTTTTAGATTTCTGGGCTTTTGGCTTACTTGAATTAGATGGAGTACTATAGACTTCATATGATTCAAGTGCCAGTCACGTGCTATTTCGGGTTGTGACAATTTTCTATTGCAATTTTTATCGTGCTTTTTCAGTAAAATACCATATAGTTTAGCTTCGTCTTTAAAACATTATTAATCTTGCAATACCTTTAGATAGATCACGAGGTAATGATCTACCTCTTCACAACACTTATATGCAACATAACAAAATAGCTTTCGGGAGCATAAAATACGGGAAAATGAAACTTTATATATAAATACCATTCACTATTAAAACCGTTTTCTACAAGATAATGTATTTTACACAAATTTTTGCAAAGCGCCGCTACAACCCATTTGGAGAACCCGATCGGGATGGTGCGGATTATCGCACATACTCGGGTCAAGTAGTGCGAGATGCAGACCTCCGCAAGGAGCATTCGGTCTCGAGAGATTTAAAATACAAATATCTAAAGAAAATGAGATTTCTAGAAAATAATAAATTTAAATTATTTAATATAAATATATATTATCAAAATATCTATTTTTATTATAATATCAATATTCCAATTTTTCTAAGTCAAAAGAATCATGCAATTCCATATAAGTTCAATATTACAGATAAATACCATATATTATGAAAAATAGGCTTTGATCACTAGAAATGTCACAATTATAAAATCTATATCTATGAAAACTTTAAAGACGATAATGAAATACTTGAGGTGTATTTTGTAAATTATACAAAACTATTTTTATATAAAACCCCCTTAAGTTTTATAAATTACAATAAGGACTCTAGTAAATATAGGTTTAAGCGGGACCAGTCTCTTGAGCCTTAGGGAGCCGGAGATATGGGTGCTTGCCTATCTAAGGAAGACAACTTATTCATGCTCGGTTTGATTTTCTTTCTAAATCTGAAATTTGATTTTATAATTGTTATGATAATATGTAATTATCTGTATGTTTATGTATGTTTATGTAATTTTTGAAACATGAAACACCCATCATAGGCACATCAAACTTTTAGGGCCCACATGGGCTGTTTCGAAGTTGGTGGCATTAAACATGAAGCAGCATTGCCATTGCCATTTGAAAATCATGTACTAGGGTTTCTCTATTGAAATGGTACGTGCATGTGCTTAGCCTTCTCAAAAACATTTTTACTAAAAAAACACTCACTTTCTTCTTTTTCCTCATTGATGCAAATAAAAATTCTGAAATCAAGTTACAATAGAAAATTGTCTTATCTAACAAACAATCAGCTTATAACACGGTCGAATTTCTACGAATGAATCACAATAAAAATGCTACGATCTGAAATGTTCATTACAAAAAATTATTTTTTGTCGTTGTTAGTGCCGTCGGTCTACTTTTTTTTGGATATATAATGCACGTGGATATAACCATATTTTTAACAATAGATTTTTTTGGTTGTAAAATAATAGATTGTGATCTAATGCAAGCGAGCTTGTAACGCAGACCTTTTTGTCCACCTGTAAAATGCTTTTACCGCTAGTTTATATCAATATTCTCAATCGGTATAATTGTTTTGCTATATATAGATGGATTTCAAAAGCGTACATATTTTGAGAGATTTTTCCTTGTAAACACATACATAGTTTATGTATAGTAGGCTTCTAAATTAAGTTTTCATTAAAAGCATGAAATAATTATCGATACACATAAATCATTCAATTAAGAAACAACGACTAATTTTCATCAATTCAAAGAAAAAACTCAGAAGAGGCTCGCACGTTCTTCTCCGCGCTCCACGTGGCACGAGCACCGCTCCATCCTACGTGGCACGCCACAGCTATATCGCGCCGTTGCAGGCGGAGGAGCTCGAGAGAAACAAAACACAGAATCAAATCAAAATCCAAAAAGTTTTAAGACAGAGAGAGAGAACGAGGACACAAAAACTCACAATTTTCTTCAAATTTTTTGCGAACGTATCTCGAATTTGATCGAGGATCGCGTCGAGGTTTCGAAGGACGAGGGGGATCAGATCTCGCGTCGCTTGATCGATCGGATCTAGGGTTTCGGCCCTCGTTTGGTGAGGGGATCCGATTCCAGCTGCTCAAAACGATGAAATGGTCCTCATTGCTTAAGGACATCAAGGAGAAGGTCGGGTTCTCGTCGCAGCCGCAGCCTGGTTCCTCCACCGCCTCCGCTTTCGCCGCCGCCGTCTCCGCCGCCGCCGCCGCAGCAGCTGGGAATCGGAACTCGGATGCTTATGATGCGCTCGCTTCGCCGGGATACGATTCAGCGGCGTCCTCGCCTGCATCCAGGTAATCGATTCGACGTGCATTCCTTGATTCCAGTTGGTTTGATGATGAATGATTGAAATTTGAGATCTTGATGATTTGATCCGAATCATCATGTAAGTCATTTCACCTTAAAATTGGTCAACTTTGAAGCAGAAGTTTCATAAATTTGACAGAATTTATAGAAGAAGGGAAAAGATGAGAGATTTGCCGGAGGGACTTAGATGAATTGAATGTTCATAAAGAACTTAGATTTGTCTTGCTGGATTAGAAAACTATAGAGCGTGAAATAAAGATTCACCAGAACGATTTGAATTTTATCTTATTTAGGAAGTAGGGATCCAGGGGGATTTGGGGGTTGGACTTGCCTAAAAGACGATGATTCTAGGTTTCAAGAGATTACATAGTATGTAAATGGATGTTTCGGGGTGAATTTTTGAATAATAAATAATATTGGGATTAATTATTTCAAGGTTCTAATTAGAACTCGTGCACAGTTTTGGGAGGAATGAGTTGAGAAATTACAAATATCATTTATACATGCATTAGTAATTTAGTAAAATGGGTTTGTCTGAGTAGAAAATGGACCTATGTTGGTCTTATATTTGACGTTATTAGAGAGCATAATTTTGGCAGCCAAGGTTGAGGAGTTTGGCACCAGGTAAGTTTGATCTTTCTATTGATGCTTAGAGCTCCTCTCCATTAGAGTAGGATAACAAAATTGTTGTCCTGTTATAGATAAAAAAATAGATAAGTCCTTAGAGCCTTCTTAGGACAATTCCTTGCCTTAGGTTTGTAAATGAAATGAGTTAGTCTCTATGCAATGCAATGATGAAGATTGAAAAATTTCTATTTAGAGAGAAGGGTTTGATGGATGGGGGGATTTCGAAAGGAGCATGCTGTACAAATGTGGATTCCAAAAAAAAAGGGCATTGAGACTTATAAGGAAAAGGGGTTTGGGGAGATTCTGATGTGATTGTTTTGTGTATCCATGTTGATGTTCCGAGCTGGGAAATTAATGTAAAAAACCACTTTAATATTTTTTTCTTCAATAAGTTTGATCGATGCTAAAGTATTCCCCAAAATGATGAAACTAATGTCAATATTACTTGGTTTACCCGAGGAAAGCTAAATTATTTCTACACCCCGTTATTGTAAACACGAGGTGAAAATAAAGTCAAAAGATTGGGCTTTGATTATAAAGGGAAACCGACGCTCTTTGGAGGAAGATGGATATGAAAGGGGATGCCGCGTTATAAATGGTATCTTAAGGTGAAGTCTCTCTAGAAATTACAACAAACCATTACTGGATTGTCCATGAACAAATGGTGGCTCTAGTTATACATTTTGATAGAATGGAGGTAGTTGAGTACTTATTGCTTCAGTAAACCAGTGGAATACGTCCCTTCTTCTTCTTCTGGTATAAGTAATAGGGTGCAAAGGACGTATACTATTTTAATATGTTTAGAGGAATGGGATTAAAAAAATGGATTTCAGATAACAGATCGTCTGGTTGCAATACTAGGTCTCTGAAATGCAATTTGAAACCACCCTTGCATGCACAGAGAGGAAGAAAATGAGATAGAATGAGCCCTCCTCACAAAGCCTTCAAAGTTCCAATTAAATACTGCATATATGTTATTGCTTCAATTTCATGTGAGACTTCTAACCACATCACAGAGCATATTCTTGACTATTAAGCACAGTCCTTGCTTAAAAAAAAGGAAAGGTTAGCTCGTCTCTAGGAACTCTTTTCCACAATGTCTACTATGGTTTTCCTATTTCATCTCTCTGATAATTCCGCTGTCAATAGATTCCTTCTATGCGTGTGTTGGTGCATGCACACACGCTGTTTCATGTAAATATGATTGTGCTACATTTACGTTATTAAGCTAAAAGTCCTTTTTTCCCTTTCCTTTCTTTTCTTTTCTTTTTTTTTGGGGGGGGGGGATTGGATCATTACATAGATTTTGGCTGCTTAGACGCTGTTGGCTTCTTTTGACAAGTGCAGAGGAAAACATGAATTGGAGCGGGACTTTAAGAAATTCTGGGAAGAATTCCGCTCTTCCGGCTCTGAAAAGGTCCTTGTGAAACTCAGTCAAGCTTTCTTCAATATCACAATTTCCGTAATAACCTTGCTGATTGATGACATAAACTATGTTTACTATGCAGGAGAAAGAAACAGCCTTAAACATGGCAGTAGATGCTTTTTGTAGACTAGTGAAGCAGCAAGCTAGTGTAGCACGGTTAGTTACTAAGTATGAACTCCTTTTTAATCCTCTTCTATGTTTCCTGCTGTTGCAGGTTGCCTGTTTGTTCTATTGTATGTTCAAATTATCCAAGCTTACTGATTACATATTTCGATAACAGGTTAGTTGAAGCACACATTTTTTCTTTTGTTGTTGGAAGAGCCTTTGTAACAGATGTGGAGAAGTTAAGGATGTATAGCAAGGGAAGATCATTAGATGTTGCGAAGGTCATTAACTTCTTTTCTGAAGTGACGAAGGTCTGCTCTCTGCCTGACTTCTGATTGATAGCATTTTCGTATATGCTTTGAACTTCTTGTGATATAGTGGTTTTTCTTTTTTGTGTACATCTTTCTAATTAGTTTTTTTATTAAACAATGCAGGATGATATCTGCCCAGGTTCAAATTTGTTGTATGCTATAGAAGTTCTTGTGTCAGGGGTATGATTTACGCCATCAGATTATTTCAATTTTTCCCACTTCTGTTAGAGAACACACATGCGCGCGTGCACACACACATATATAGGCTAAGATCCTATTGATAAGTTTTGAAAACAAATCCTACCCCTTTCTTTGCGTTTAGATTTGTATTGGGATATGTGTTATTAGTCATGTAATTATTTTAAAAAATGAACGGTTCTTTTCATAATTGATTGCACACATCCCAATACAAATCCAATGACAAAGAAAGTGGTAGGATTTGTTTTCAAATTCTATCGATAGGATCCTAGCCCCCCTCTCTATATATGTAGTTCGACCAGGGTCCTTTATAGGATTTGATACCAAATCCTTCCATTTATTTACCATTAGATCCACGAAGGAGCCTAGTCGAACTATATATATATATATAGTTCGACTAGGCTCCTTTCTACATGATTTGATACCAAATCTTATCCATTTTTTGTACCTTTAGATCCACTTTGGGATGTGCAATCATGAATATATGTTTCTATTTTTTCCAACCATGATGTAGTTAATTGTACAAATCCCAAACCAAATCTTATGGTCAAAAAAATAGGTAGGATTTGATATCAAATCCTATTGGAAGGAGCATAGTCAAACTCTCTCTCTCCACACATACACATATACATATGATAATAATGAAGGAAAGAGGCCATAGGAGGGTTTTTCGTCAGGCGTCGTCAAAAAATACACTTTCCAACATTTATCCAACGATCGGCACCCATCTTCATCATCTTTATCTTCTAAGATGCGGACACACCAAATTTTATTTGATTCTACCACTTTTTTACCGTTGGATTAGCAATGTAAAAAGTTTTACCGTCGGTAACCGTTAATTTTGCACCCACTAAACCAACGGTGAAAAAATGGTAAAATCACATGAAATTTGGTATGTCCACATCCTAGATGATAGAAACGAAGATGATGAATGCCGATCGTCAAAAAAAAATTGTGGAGGGTGTATTTTTTGACGCCATAGGAGGAAATTCCTTCCTATGGCACCTTTTCTTCATTATTATCATAATAAAGGAAAGAGGCCCTATGAGTGTTTTTCGTTAGGTGGCGTTAAAAATCTAATCTTCCACCATTTTATTCGACATCCATCATCATCATCTTTATCATCTAAGATATGGATACACCAAATTTCATGCGATTCTACCACCTTTTTAGCGTTGAATTAGCAATGTAAACAATCCTATTGTCGGTAAATCGTTAATTTTGCTTCCACTAACTCAGCGGTGAAATGATGGTAGAATCACATGAAATTTTGTGTATCCACATCATAGATGATGGAGATGAAGATGATGGATGCCAATTGTTGAAAATAATCGTGGAGTATATTTTTTCGACGCCATAAGAGAAAATTCCTTCCTATGTCATCTCTTTCTCACAATATATACACACACAATATATATATATACACACACAATATATATATATATATATATATATATATATATATATATATATATATATATATCGGCAGTATTTGAAAACAAATCCTACACATTTCTTAACCATTAGATTAGACTTGGGATGAATGATATCAATGATGTGATTAATGAGAAACATTAAACATTCTCTTCCTAATTGCTAGCACACATCCTAAGTCTAATCTAATGGTTAAGAAATATGTATGATTTGTTTTCAAATCTTACCGTAGGATTATAGTCGTACTCTCTCTCTCTCTCTCTCTCTATATATATATATATATATATATATATATATATATATATATATATATCTTAATTCCATGTTATATCACCATTTTTTTTAATCTAGCTATATAAACTCATTTTTTTCCTGAGCATGGATCAAAGTTTAATAGTGGCCTAGTCCATGTTTCTTTTGCATTCTTTCTGATAGTCTGGCTTAATAAGACCAAGCATCTGATTGTAACCAAAGTTGCATCGATGTATTTGTTGCGTGTTATATCATTCCCTTCTCATCCAAGAGACATGCTGACATGTCATTTGCTTCATACATCACGACAAGAATAAAAAGATAAGGTAACAAAAAAAGATAATTACAGACCAACCATTCTACGAGCGAAAAGAGTTTGATAGATAGCAGCAGCACTTTGTCAAACTTCCTACCTTTTGCTACTCAGCAAAATAAATCGTCATGGGTCTCTTCCGACTGCCGTTACAACAAAGGTTGTATATGTGGTAGACCAATGATATCTCTTTCATAAGTTGTATATAACTATGCATAGGATGGGGAGTAGGTATAAGCACCGTGTGAAGCAAAATCAAATTGTTATTTGGTCAATTTGGGAACTTACCATGATTTCGTTTTTGGGTAATTGCTGCGACTTTGTTAATTTGCAGTTGACTCTGTGTTTTTCATGTTATGCATGCTTCTAGCTTTCTCTCTTTTTGCCTGCAAATATGCATAACTTCTATGAAGTAGACAGGCAATATATTGCAAGTTGCAACATCAATATATTGATATCCATTAAGCAGCATAGATTCTCCATGGTCTCAGTGAAGTTCACTAGATCTATCCACTTACAGTCCAACTATGTTGCATATCTGAATCCTTGTGTACACAGGTGTATAATTGTAATGCCTATAGTATCTTGAGAATAATGGTGGAAAGTGTCTTAAGGCTTGTTAATTGTGCAAATGAACTGGACTACTGGCTGGTTCTTATTGGTCAGTAACCGGATGTTCTAAATATCGGATATCGGTATCGTATCGGTTCAAACATTTTCATATCGGATAGCAGGTATCGTGATTTATTGGGTTATTGGGTGATATTTTCTAAATATCAGATAATAAAATTTTGTATTATAAATATTATAAATATAACTCAATATAAAGAGTTCATTTTCTTAAATGGATTTATTCCTTCATTAAGCATCTTCTGACAAGCGCATAAAACTTTTGAGGTCCCATTAGGATTTATCCTCTCCCTATAGTTTCAACACGGATTGGTACTCTTTTTATTTAGCTTACTAGAAGTTTCGGATGGCATTAATGATCTACAAATAAAATTAACAATTACCAATTAAATTCATTGGAAGAAAAAATTGAGGATTGTAATTGACCTTGAGTTTGGACATCAATTTCAAAAATACTCATCCAAAATGAAAAAGAGAAAGATATGCTGGAGGGAGTGAGGCGTAATCCATTTTAAATAATAATTGGGCTCAATATAAGAAAACAGAAGGGATGCCGAGAGATGTATCTTGACGGTCGATCTGGGATTTTTTGATTTAGAAAGGGGCCTGTCGTCGAGCTTACGCGAGGTTGAGAGATCTAGGTTCGTGGACTTTGAAAAAGAGAAATAGAAATACAGAGAAAACGAGATCTTGCATTAGTATGTCTTCTTTTTCTTTATTTTAACGTGTACAGATTACTTCAAGATGAATCGAACCTGTTAGAATAATACTAAAAACCCAATAAACGAAAACAATGTTTTATGAGAAAATATCGTCATATATCAACATATATGATATTTTTGGAATATCGGCCGATATTTAGATATATCAGTCGATATTTTCTAAAAATCGCAAAATGATATGGTTTTGAAAAATCGTATCGTTTCTTTTTCAAAACCGATATATCGGCAATATATATCGGATATCGCCTGATATTTATAACACTGTAACCCTAATGCAATATAGTTTGATCTTGCATGTGGACTTGGATCAAGACCTTTTACTTGAAAGAAATAACTTTGACCCTCTCGTATGCATCGGCAGTGTGTTCTCTTGACTCCAAACCATTAGTTCAGTGGGTTTTTCTGTGTCATTTGTCTGTGGTATGGTGCGTTCATATGCTTCCGAACTGCTTACTCACTGAGTATGTCCGTCTTTTTCAGGATAATCTAACTAAAGTCAGAGATAGTCCCTCTATTTATGGACAATTCATTCAGATCCTCCATATCATATATTTAATCTTGAAGTTTCCATAAATTTCGTTCTTTTCAAAATGTTTTGTTAACCTTCTTAATGATTTACAAAACCTCAGACAATGTTAAATTTATTTGATGGTTAACTGTATTGTTTCGAATAGAGGGAATATAATTCATGTGGATAGAATCTCAGGGAGTTTAGTGAAATATGCCCACATATAGTTTTGTGGACATTCATTGTGTATTGGTAAGGAATATTAGGAATCATTTACCAACAATAAGTAAAGAGATTATTCACCTTTAGAGAGTTTCCTTTCTTTATTCGTCTTGCATTGTACTAACTTCTTTGGTAGCCCCCATATATTATTATTTTCATGCTAGTTATTTTACAGACGCACACAAACACCTACACCTACATATACATGTACTGATACAGTGATGTCAATGCGCAAGGTACAATGCGAAGCACAAAAGGTCTAATGCGCCTGAGGTGCAAGGCGTGCGCATGAGGCGTGTGCCCGAGTATGTGAGACACACAAGTTTGTTAATGAGATAAAAACCATATAAACTTCCCACTCAAAATTTTTAACTTGAGACTCAAAATTCCAACACCAAAAACAGATAAGGAAGAGAAAGGAAAGAAGAGAACCTATTTCTCAATTTTATGTTTTGGGTTGCTCTCGAGTTGCTCTAACCGAGAAGAAAAGAAGCTATAACTCAAAAAAAAGAAAATCCGAGAAGAAAATGGAGAGACCCTAGCCACTGCCAATGAACTCAAGAAGCCGTTGGCGAGCCGCCGCCGAACTCGGAAAACCCTAGTCTGCGACAGACTTGCAGAGGAAAGAAATCCTAGCTCACTTGGGGTGCTCTCGAGTTGGTCTCGGGTTACTGTTGTCCACCAGCCCTTTTATGTTTTAGGATTGGGTTTGCTTAAAAAAAAACCTAATAGCCAAACCCGATCGACCCGTTTACCTAAAGCTAGCCACTTAAAATGAGGCGCGGGCCTTACGTGAGGCGCAAGGCGCATGTGAGACATGCACCTTCAAGCTCCTAAGTGCGCGCTTCCCGTTACACAACGCCTCAAAGTTCGGAGAGGCGCTCCTCAGCGCCCGGTTGCGTCTTGCGCCTGAGGCGCAGCACCTTTCGTGCCTTTGACACAATTGTAACTGATATACATGCACATACATACATACATTAATATACATACATACATAGATACACATAAATACATGCGCGCGCACACACTTTTTAACAAAATAAACTGCTTTGGATACTTCATTTTGTTGTTTTGCGTCTACCTGCACTATTGAGTCATATGATGTATTTCAAGTCGATGTCTTGTGGGGTAAAAATGAATTCACCATACAGACTTTCCTTAAATCTATTAGCATGAAAATCGGTTGCATATACATGAAAGGGCTCCTACTTAGTGGCTTTTTCTACACTCCAGTGATAATGCCATGCGCATTTCAATGGATCTATATTGGGGATTCTAATCGTTTTTCTTTTTCCAAATCTACAGTCAGTTGATAAACAATCTTTATTGGATTCTGGTATTTTCTGCTGTCTTATTCATATCCTGAATGCCCTTCTGAATCCGGATGAGTCCAATCAAACACAACCGGAGTTTGGGTTGGAGGAATTAACTTCAACTGAGAAAATTAATAATGGGGATGCAACACAAGTGAGACGCCTTGAGGTAACTTCAGTGATCTGATGGTCTTAAGTATCTACTGTATGCACTATTAACAGATTTGCTTTATCAGCTCAACTTTTTCGAAACTTCTCGTATGTGTTTCATAAATCTTGTTCTTGCATAAAACAGAAGTATTTTGAAAATGCATTTTTGACAGATTATTATTATTCTCATAATTCCTGCATCAGTGTCTCCATTATTCATAGTAAAGAGAAAATCTTGTGAAGATTTGTGATCCTGACCATCTAGGTGGAGGGAAGCATAGTGCATATTATGAAAGCGTTAGCAAGCCATCCTTCAGCTGCGCCAAGTTTAACTGAAGATAATTCACTCCAACTTTTGTTTAATATGGTGGCAAATGGTTCTTTGAAAGTGATTTCTCAATTTAAAGAGGGCCATGTTCCTTTGCATACAATCCAACTTCATCGCCATGCCATGCAGGTTATTACAGCCTGCACACATGCAGCTAGCTAGTTCTGTATTCTTAAATTAGGAAGTATCCTCCCTTCGCAAAGTGCTAGTATTTCTTACTTCATCCATCTCAATTGTTATTCAGATACTCGGCCTTCTTCTTGTAAATGACAATGGTGGCACAGTGAAATATATACAGAGACATCATTTGGTATGTTGTTCCACATTCCCCTTTACAGACATTAAACTTCTCCTCTTATGTTATTATAAATTTCATAACCTACAAATTGTCATCTAGTCTTATATTGAATAGTATAACTTTAAATTAGTATTTTAGCTTTTGGTTTCAATCCTTGTTATTGATTGAATATTAAGGAACTGGCCTTTATTGTTACTTTGCTGCTGTCTAGTGATGCAGGAAAGATCGAGTGGCTGAAAGTTTCATAGACCCATCTAAGTGGGCATATTCTTTGGTCATAGCAGCTGTGTCTATACAAGTTGCTCACGAACCTTCTTGCCGTGTGAAAACTGAGTCGCTAATCCACGTATATAGTATATACAGATGCTAACTTAGAAAATTTCTTACATTGGTCCTCACAAGTGAATGTTAGTTGCTGTGGTACTCCACCTCTTTGTCTACTCTCTTTTGTAGTTTAAGATAACTTGGAGTATTGCTCATTGGTTGCATCAGCTTAAACTGCCCGATCACAACAGGCAGCTTAGCAGGCAGGGCTGCATAGCTACTGACATTTTGTTTCAGTGTCTAGATTCTCTTGCTTGGTATTTTTTTCATTGGCTAGGAGTTCTGTTGAGTGCGAGGACAACGACCACGATTGATAACATCTGGTCAATCTTACTGTGCATCTTTTCAGCTATTTATCATGCTCTATAAGTTATAGCAAGCGGTTTAATGTGAAAAGGCTCGGCCAATGAAGAGGAGCAAAGAATGGGAAAAGGCTCGGTTGACAACAAGGGAGATAATTGTGACAGAGAATAATATAGTTAAGGCTTAATTTCAGTTATCTACGAAAATCTATACCTCATCTTCACCGAACAATCAATTTTTTTGCAAATTACAAGTTGCTACTGAAAACTTTCACATAAAATATACACTACATAACGGCGTTGCCAGAATCTGTGAAATGGCCCATTAGCCTTTACTTCTTTTATTTTTTTCTTACTCTCCTCAAACCAATCAACTCCAAGCTCCTCTACACCTCGAACAAGCCAATTGATAAATCTATATCAGAAAAAGCTTACTGGAATACAAACCTTTGATCCAGTTATGTATACGTAAAATCCTTATACACGTATTTGACTGTCAATTTAAACGTGCTAATTTCTACTACATTTTTTGTGCCTACTTGATTCATAGGGGGAAAAAAAGTACTTAAAGCCAGTTGATATTTGTTTTTGTGTGGCCTCTAACTGATGTGTATCAATTTGAGTGGTTTTGGAAGGATTTGCTTCTCAATCCTTCTCTCTCAGTTTTTCTTTTTCTCTATGAGTCAGCTTTCAAGGATCAATACATTGTATACATACCACATTATTTTTTTTCATTTCTTGGATGATGAAGCAACATTTTATTGCTTTCTCTTCTTAATTCATCTTTACCTCATTAGGTGCTTTACTGATTTATAGATAAAAGTCCTCCTAATGGCTGTCAAAGATTTTGACCCGGAGAAAGGGGACCCTTCATACACGATGGGCATCGTAGATTTGCTACTTGAATGCGTGGAATTGTCATATAGGCATGGTATGTATAAGCTTATGTAACTTCTATAATGGACATTTTTCTGTACCATGCTCTACTAGATTACATGCTGAGTCTGATGACCATTCTTTTTTTTTGGGGGTAGAATAAAATGACTTTCTTTATACAAATTGTCTGTCTGTCCTTTTGTCTTATATCTGGTAATACTGTATTCTAATTGCAGAGGCCGGCCACATCCGGCTGCGGGAAGACATACATAATGCCCATGGCTATCAGTATCTTGTTCAGTTTGCGTTGAAACTATCCAGCCTACAGAAGAATAAGGTAGTTCAATCTGTTGGTTCAGTATCTTCTGCTGAAGATAACTCCCATACAGAGGAACACATTGCATCAAATAGTTTGGTCAAGCAAAATTTAGTTAGAGGAGATGCCTCTACAGCACATTTATCTCCGGTGCTCTCCAGGTTACTTGATGTTCTTGTTAATCTGGCGCAAACTGGCCCAACTGAACCTCCTGCTTTGGTTGGTGGAAAAGCTTCGAAATCTACTTATGGAAAGGCTTCAAGCCATAGTAGAAGCCGTACACCTTCAGGTGATGGTTCTGAGTTATGGGGGAAAAGTGATACTATGGTTAAAGACCTTGAAGCCATCCAGATGTTGCAGGATATTTTTCTGAAGGCAGACAGTGTAGAGCTGCAGGCAGAGGTGTTAAATAGAATGTTTAAACTATTTTCAAGCCATCTTGAGAACTACAAGCTGTGTCAACAGTTGAGAACGGTTCCCCTTTTCATTTTAAATATGGCTGCATTTCCTGCATCATTACAGGAAATAATTCTGAAAATATTAGAATATGCTGTGACAGTAGTTAACTGCATTCCAGAACAAGAATTGCTTTCACTTTGTTTTCTATTGCAGCAGCCGACTAGTACCAATCTGAAGCACACTATTCTTGCGTTCTTCGTTAAGCTTCTATCCTTTGATCAACAATACAAGAAAGTTTTAAGGGAAGTTGGTGTGCTAGAGGTGCTATTAGATGATCTTAAGCAAAATAAATTTATCTCTGGTGTAGAACATCAGAACAAGATAGCTAGTCTAGAGTGGAAGCCTGGCTCAAATAGTTTGAAAAAACATATAGACTGCAAAGATGCTATTCTTTCTTCACCCAAATTAGGGAGCCCTGTTTCCGTGAAGCTTCCTATATTTGAAGATGAAGGTACAATTGGGGTAGCATGGGATTGCCTTTTCTCATTATTGAAGAAAGCCGAAGCAAACCAACAGTCATTCCGATATGGTAACGGGTTTAGCATACTTCTTCCACTTCTGACATCAGAAAACCATCGTCCGGGGGTTCTGCGGCTGCTCTCATGTATGATTATTGAAGACCCCCTCCAGGTATGTAAAAGGCTGTAAACTGTTAGCCTGCGACCTAGCACTTAATGGACTGCATCTTTTTCTGTAAACTTTCTGTTCTAATGATTATAACCTTTATTTTGATGTTACGTAGGTGTTGCAATATGATATGATAAGTTTCTAAAGATAACATGCTGCTCTCTTTACCAGGCTCATCCGGAAGAATTAGGGGCCTTGATAGAAATTCTCAAGAGTGGAATGGTTACAAGTGCATTGGGATCACAATACAAACTTCAAGATGATGCCAAATGTGACACATTGGGATCAGTATGGCGTATTCTCGGGGCAAATAGTTCATCACAGAGAGTCTTTGGAGAAGCAACTGGGTTTTCCCTTTTATTGACATCTTTGCACAGTTTCCAGAGTGGCGCCGAACACCCTGACTCTCAATCTTCTTTGATACCTCATATTAAAGTATTTAGTTTTCTGTTGCGTGTTGTGACAGCTGGAGTGTCCAATAATCCTATTAACAGATTGAGACTGCATGCAATAATGTCATCACAGGCCTTTTATGATCTACTCTGTGAGTCTGGTTTGCTCTCTGTGGATTGCGAAAAGCAGGTTATTCAGTTGCTGTTGGAGCTAGCACTTGAAATTGTTGTTGCTCCATCAAGTGTTGTGCAAGAAAGCGTTTCACCTTCTGATCCTTTTGAGGATGAAACAGGTTTTCTTTATAGTGCATCAATTGGTGTGATGAAGCTTGAAAGGGAACGGGTGTACAATGCTAGTGCTGTTGGAGTGTTGATCCGCTCCTTATTACTCTTTACTCCAAAATTACAGCTGGACCTACTAAAGTTCATTGAGAAACTTTCTCAAGCTGGTCCCTTCAATCAGGAAAACTTAACTTCTGTGGGTAAGGAAGCAAAAACTCCCAGTGTTTCTGTAGCTTCTTCCCAACAGTACTCTTTCATCTGATTTGATCATTATTTAGGTTGTATTGGACTTCTTCTGGAGACAGTTAGCCCATTTTTGTCTGGCTCATCTCCATTGCTCACACATGCTTTGCGCATTGTGGAGGTGCTTGGTGCTTACAGGTTGGCGGTCCAGTTTTGTTTGGTAATATCATTTTACGAAGTAATTTTTAGTTGACTAATGACATAAATGTATATCCTTGTATCAGGCTCTCATCTTCAGAGCTTCGAGTGCTTGTAAGATGTATTCTTCAGATGAAAGTAAAAAGTTCAGGACATCTTGTTGATATGATGGAGAAATTAATTCAAATGGAAGATATGTGTTCCAAGAATGTTGCTTTGGCTCCTTTTATCGAAATGGATATGAGCAGAATCGGCCATGCTTCTGTTCAGGTATCGTTGGGGGAGAGGACATGGCCTCCTGCAGCAGGGTATTCTTTTGTTTGTTGGTTTCAGTATCACAATTTCCTGAAAACTCAAGTTAAAGAATCAGAGCAACAATCTAAGGATGGATCCTCTAGAAGGACCACCTCTGGTGGACATGTATTGCGTATATTTTCTGTTGGAGCTGTGGATGATCCCAACATGCTGTATGCAGAACTTTACCTCCAAGATAATGGTGTCATAACTCTTGCAACAAGCAATTCTTCGACTCTGTCATTTCCTGGTATAGAAATGGAGGAAGGAAGGTGGCATCACCTTGCAGTAGTACACAGTAAACCTAATGCATTAGCTGGACTCTTCCAAGCTAGTGTAGCATATGTTTATGTTAATGGAAAGCTGAGGCACACTGGAAAACTAGGGTATTCTCCTTCTCCAATTGGTAAATCACTACAAGTTACTTTAGGCACAGCAGTTAATCATGCAAAAATGACTGAACTGTCATGGAGAGTTCGCTGTTGTTATCTATTTGAGGAGGTACTCACATCTGGTAGCATTTGTTTCATGTATATTCTTGGTCATGGATATAGGGGACTATTTCAAGATACAGATCTTCGGAGGTTTGTCCCTAACCAAGCTTGCGGCGGGGGAAGTATGGCGATCTTGGATTCATTGGATGCTGAATTTCCTGTGGCATCAAACATGCAGAGATCTGATAATACAAATAAACAAGTGAATCTTAAGGTAGATGGCAGTGGCATCGTTTGGGATTCGGAAAGATTATCGAACATCTCTTTGCAGTTATCTGGGAAGAAGCTCATTTTTGCTTTTGATGGAACACCCTCTGAAGCATTTAGGTCATCTGGGACATTATCTATGCTCAATCTTGTGGATCCATTGTCAGCTGCGGCTTCCCCAATCGGCGGTGAGAACATCCTCAACTCTGCTCACTTATTAGAATCATAATATCAGATTTTCATTTATATAAAGTTGCGATATAGGAATTTATATCTATTGCTCACAGGTATTCCTCGTTTTGGTCGTCTTAATGGAGATATTTACATCTGCAACCAGCGTGTGATTGGAGATAGTATACGCACAGTTGGTGGAATGGCTGTTGTTCTTGCTCTTGTTGAGGCTGCTGAAACTAGGGATATGCTACACATGGCACTTGAGTTGCTTGCCTGTGCACTTGATCAGAGTCCTCAAAATGTACAGGACATGCAAGCATTAAGGGGGTACCATTTGCTTGCGCTTTTCCTGCATCGGAGGATGTCATTGTTTGACATGCAGTCACTTGAGACTTTCTTCCAAATTGCTGCATGTGAAGCCTCTTTTTCTGAACCACAAAAATTGCAGATAAGCAGTTCTGTAGTTTTCCCTGCTGGGATATCCCCTGAATCTAGCCTTGAGGACCTCACATTGCCAAAATTTTCGGATGACATTTCCTCTATTGGGTCCCATGGAGATTTGGACGATTTCTCGGCGCAAAAGGATTCCTTCAGTCATCTTTCGGAGCTTGAGAATACTGATATAGCAGAAAAAAATACAAACTGCGTTGTTCTTTCAAATGCTGACATGGTCGAGCATGTGCTGCTGGATTGGACATTGTGGGTCACAGCTCCCGTCTCGATTCAAATTGCACTACTTGGGTTTCTTGAGCGGATGGTGTCCATGCATTGGTACAGAAATCATAATTTGACAATCTTACGACGTATAAACCTAGTTCAACATTTACTAGTGACGCTGCAGCGAGGTGATGTGGAGGTTCCTGTTTTAGAAAAGTTGGTAGTGTTGCTTGGTGTTATTTTGGAGGACGGTTTTCTGGTTTCAGAGCTAGAACTTGTCGTCAGGTTTGTAGTTATGACATTTGATCCACCTGCACTGATATCACGCTCTCCAGTCATTCGAGAGACTATGGGAAAGCATGTTATTGTGAGAAACATGTTACTCGAGATGCTCATTGATTTACAAGTGACTATTAAGTCTGATGAATTGCTTGAGCAATGGCATAAGATCGTTTCTTCCAAGTTGATCACATATTTTCTTGATGAAGCTGTGCACCCGACCAGTATGAGATGGGTTATGACTCTTCTTGGAGTGTCCCTTGCTTCGTCTCCCACATTTGTCCTCAAATTTCGCACCAGTGGAGGTTACCAAGGGCTGACGAGGGTGCTTCCAAGCTTTTATGATTCTCCCGAAATATACTACATCCTTTTCTGTCTGATGTTTGGGAAGGCTGTCTATCCCAGGGTGCCTGAGGTTCGCATGCTGGACTTCCATTCTCTTATGCCTAGTGATGGAAACTATGGAGAGCTGAAATTTGTGGAGCTTATTGAATCCATGATCGCTATGGCAAAGAATACATTTGATAGATTGAGCATGCAGGCAATGCTAGCATACCAAAATGGCAATTCTTCTCATCTCAGTGGAAGTTTAATGGCAGAACTAGCAGAAATAGCAGGAGACATGGCAGGGGATCTTCAAGGTGAAGCTCTGATGCATAAAACGTATGCGGCGCGTCTAATGGGTGGGGAAGCAGCAGCACCTGCTGCGGCTACCTCGATATTGCGGTTTATGGTTGATTTGGTGAAAATGTGTCCCCCATTCTCTGCTGTGTGCAGGCGAACAGATTTTTTGGAAAGCTGTGTGGATCTCTATTTTTCATGTGTCAGGTATGTTGCAAGATGGTTTCTTACCTATTTTACAGATTATTGTCATCTTCGGAGTTGTATTCCACTAGCCTATTAACATTTATTGTGCACATTAGTTCAAACCCTAAAGGAAGTATATGCCCAGTTTCGAGTATTAAGCTTTTTCTTTCTTCGTTTCTTTTTGAATACGAAGCTTTTTTCCATCCATTTTTTTAGTTTGTCGGTTTTGTAAAATGCAATAGTTTATTGATTGTTGACACTAAAAATGTTTGGCTTTTGATTAGAGCATTTATAATGCCTAGAGGATGGACGACAGAAGACCATGGCATCAGAAAGAAAAGTAGACTTTCTTACTTTATGTCCTAAGGGGAAAGCTTAGAGACGGAATGAAAAATATAAGAATAGAGGAGTACACATAGTGGTGGCTGATTTTTTCCCTATGCATATATTAGGAGAATAAACTTGTGCTTTACATTACATCGCGTAACCTTTTATTTCAAAAACTTGCATCATTTATTTTCTTAAACATCTGTTTTCTTATATCTAGGGCTGATTTTGGGTTGAAGAGGGCAAAAGACCTCACATCTGCAGCTCCTGATGAGAAGAACTTGAATGATATTGATGATAATAAGAGCTCTCAAGGTACATTTTCTGGTATTCCTCTGGAGCAGGAGCAGTCTGTCCAAACATCTGCTAGTGTTGGAAGTTTCCCTCAGGAGAAAAGTACTAGTTCGGAGGATCTCATTGGGCAGAAAAACTATGTTGTGGGTAGCAAGGAAGAGAAGGAAGATGCTACAACCCTCCAGGGATCCAAGAAGTCTTTAACAGGAGAAAATGACCAAATTTCTAGAAGTTCTGAGGATCCGAGTTTCAGGCAGATCTCAATTACTTCTGATGCGCCTGAAAATAGATTTCATGGTTCTAATGGAATAGCAAATCTCAACCAAGCTATGGATTCATTCAGCTCTTTGAATATAGATGTGCCACATTCTCCAGTTTTCTCCGAGAAATCAAATTCAAAATTCTCAGTGACGTCATCTGCATCCCCTATGCTTTCATTGACATCTTGGCTGGGTAGCACAGGGAGTTATATGGATGCGAAAGTACAGTCAACTCCTTCCATGAGATCTTCAATGTCTATAAATGACTTTGATGCATCATCTGATTTAAGGACAAGCTTGCAAGTATCATCGTCCGCAAACGTTACCTTCCCAATTACTCCTAATCTATTACTTGAAATTGATGATTCGGGTTATGGAGGCGGCCCTTGCTCCGCTGGAGCAACTGCTGTTTTGGATTTCATTGCAGAGGTTCTTGCTGATATTGTCTCAGAACAATTGAAAGCAACCCAGATTGTGGAGAACGTTCTAGAGACCGTTCCTTTGTATGTGGATTCAGATTCTACTTTAGTCTTCCAGGGGTTGTGTTTAAGCAGATTGATGAACTTCCTAGAACGGTGCCTATTGCGCGATGATGAGGAAGATGAGAAAAAGCTCGACAAGAACCGTTGGTCCTCAAACTTAGACAGTCTATGCTGGATGATTGTAGATCGTGTATATATGGGCTCTTTTCCTCAGCCAGCTGGGCTGTTAAGAACACTAGAGTTCCTTCTATCCATGCTACAACTTGCTAACAAAGATGGCCGTATTGAAGAAGCGGCGGCTGGGGGTAAAGGCCTTTTAGCCATTACAAGGGGAAGTAAGCAACTTGAATCGTATGTACAGGCCATTCTGAAAAATACCAACCGCATCATAATGTACTGTTTCCTTCCTTCATTCCTAATTTCTATTGGAGAGAGTGATGTTATTTCTAGTTTGGGCTTTCAAATTGAGGGTGGAAAGGGTTCACTATCTAATGTACCACAAGATGATTCTGCTATTGACATCTCCACCATTCTGCAGCTACTAGTTGCTAACAAACGGCTTATACTCTGCCCAAGCAATATCGATACCGACTTTGTTTGCTGTCTCTGTATAAACCTGATATCTCTTCTCCGTGACAATAGACAATCTGTTAAGAGTATGGCGGTAGATGTAATTAAGTATCTCCTATTACATCGGCGGCCAGCGCTTGAGGACTTGCTTGTTTCCAAACCAAATCAAGGCTCAAGTCTGGATGTTCTTCATGGGGGGTTTGATAAATTATTGACAGGAAATCCATCTGTTTTTTTCGAATGGTTTGAGAAATCTGAGCAGAATATCAATAAGGTGTTGGAGCAGTGTGCGTCTATTATGTGGGTGCAATATGTCGGTGGGTCAGCTAAGTTTCCTGGAGTAAGAATAAAAGGAATGGATGTTAGGCGCAAAAGAGAAGTGGGGAGAAAATTTCGGGAAGCTTCAAAATTGGACCTAAGGCACTGGGAACAGATGAATGAGAGACGGTATGCTCTTGAATTGGTTCGCGATTCAATGTCAACTGAGCTGAGAGTTATTCGTCAAGATAAATATGGATGGGTTCTTCATGCTGAAAGTGAATGGCAAACTCATCTCCAACAACTTGTACACGAACGCGGTATCTTGCCTGTTCGTAGTTCTTCTCATGAACCCGAGTGGCAACTTTGTCCCATAGAAGGGCCATATAGAATGCGCAAGAAACTTGAGCGGTGCAAGCTAAGAGTTGAAACAATCCAGAGTGCCCTTACTCAAGGTTTTGAGCTGGAAGATACAAAGCTTGTCAACGAAAAGATTGAGAACACTTTAGATGCTTCTGGATCAGGATCAGACTCACAATTCAATGTTCTGTATGAAGGAACTAATGGAAGGAATTTTGATGGTGGAGACTATCAAGAATTGTCCTTTAAAGATGATGATGGGTTCAAAGTTGAAAGTGCTGTATCAACTCAGTTTGGGTGGAACGACGATCGTTCTAGCAGTATTAATGAACCAAGTTTACACTCTGCCCAGGACTTTGGTGCCAAGTCTAGCTCGTTTTCTGTTCCAATGACAGAAAGCGCACATGCTAAATCTGATCTAGCTTCACCAAGGCCGTCATCCTCCATGAGAGCTGATGATATGAGAACTGCAGAGGACAAGTTAGAGAAAGATTCACATGACAATGGAGACTATCTTATCAGACCTTTTCTTGAACCATCGGAAAAAATAAGGTTCAGATATAATTGTGAGCGTGTTGTAGGTCTTGATAAGCATGATGGTATATTTCTCATTGGTGATCTCTGTCTGTATGTGATTGAAAACTATTACATTGACGATTCAGGGTGTATATGTGAAAAAGAAAGTGAAGGTGAGCTTTCTGTGATCGATCAAGCTTTGGGCGTGAAGAGAGATGTTTCAGGCAGCAGCGAGTTCCAGACGAAACCACCCTCTTCATGGGGTATGACAGTGAAGTCGCTGGCAGGGGGACGAGCCTGGGCATACAATGGAGGCGCGTGGGGGAAGGAGAAGGTCTGTAGTAGTGGTAATCTCCCTCACCCTTGGCACATGTGGAAGCTTGACAGCATCCATGAGCTTCTGAAACGGGATTATCAGTTGCGCCCTGTTGCTGTTGAGATATTTAGCATGGATGGATGCAATGATCTTCTCGTTTTCCACAAGAAGGAGAGAGAGGAAGTCTTCAAAAACTTGGTGGCGATGAATCTCCCTCGGAATAGCATGTATGTATCTCAATTTATCTTTATACTTTCCCAATTTACTTCTTAATGAATTTCTCGAGTTTACGTCAACTACGGTGCATCAGTTTTCCACCATCTAAATGGGGCATAGAATGCTGTAAATTTCAAGAGAAATGCGTTTGTTTAACAATCCCTACCATGATATTTTCTTCCTTGTAGTCATACTGAGGTAAGTTGTCAGCACCAATGATATCAAGATAGCTAAATGATACTGATGTTTAATTTTAATCAGATGTGAACATTTTATGCTGTCAAGTACAGTTTATGATATCAAGTACTGTCCTTTATTAATTCTAGTAACTTGAAGTTTGGTAATATTCTGACTGTCATGTCAGATTGACGTGTTTCCCAATCTTACCGGGTGCCTTAGAAACTCACTTCTGTGATAGAAAATTTCACATACCACATCCCTTTATATATCGGACTGAGGCGTTACCCTTGATCCTTTGTATAACATGACATGAGCTTGTATGACTGGCATGTGACTTCTTCACAGTTATTGGAGGTAACCTCTTAGTATAGCTGTCACCAAAACCTCGTCATTCACTTCAAACTCATGTGAATTCATTATCACTTATAACTATCACTACAGATCTGTACATCTTGTCGCTCGCATCTATCTTGAGTTGAGTATCAAATGCGAATCATGCAAATATTGGGTCGAAGTCATATACAAATCCTGCAAATGTTTGGCAAAGATCCCTACAAATCCACCATCCTAGAACAAGCTTAAAAATATATTAGATGTTAAGAACAATTCAATTTTTTATAGTAACCACCTGGCCCACCCACATGTAATATGGAGTAAGAATATTGATTTCCAATATGATGGTAGACGTGATCATCATATTGCGAAGGGCATCAACTTGTAGCGCACATCTATTATTTGTGAGTATATAGAAATTGAATAAGGGTCTCAGGCTTTATTTAGTGACCTCTGTCCCTATCAACTCATTAACCTAGCCTCTACGCTCAATGTGCTTAATGGTTCAGTCAATCCCAAAAACCTAAACAACCCAAGACGAGGCCTCATCTCTAGAGAAAGCAAATTTTGGCATCAACAATACAATGCCGCTGTCGTTACAAGGAGCTTGATGGACCTTGAAGCTCTAAGGACCCTAGAAGTTTTATTCGTGATGCTAAAATCAATTGACTTTAGGATTACTACTAATCTTGCTGGTGGAGCTAAACTTAGGCTTCCGAGGGCTTCTCTAGTCCAGAGAATCTCACTGGCAACACTAAAATAGGAATGCTATGAGAAATACACTCAAGTCAGGATAGCTTTTGAGTGCCTTGATCACACAAGTAAGATAATCGATTGGGTGTCTTTTATGGACACTACAATCCATAATGCGAGATCGCTCATATGAGCCCTCTACCTTGAACCTTATGGTGAGCTCATCGATTCGATGCCTCACATCACTTCTCAATTTATCATACTAGTTCTGATGCTTGTGAACTCAATTCGACGCCTAACATCACTTCTGGACCAATCATAATAGTTGTCATGCTTGTAAAAATTGTCGTCATCATTATCATATGTATATAATCTAGGATATTTCTTGTAGCAGAACCCTAAGGGAAACACTAATACCATCCCACTGGGAAACTCAAGGGGCGACCCTAGGAATATCCCACTGATGAACAACTTGAGCAATAACTCTAGGCCTATCCCTATGATCAATTCTGTTTCTGTCCAAGCGCATCCCTCCAAATGGGTCCATCTATTCTATTCTGATCATCATTTTTGAAATCTAAATAGTATGGAAGATCACCATCTAGGGCGCGAGTTGCCTTGCAGGCCCTACCATCTAGTATGAAGGGGCTGATGTCAGATCTCTATACTTCTAGCATCTAAGCGGTAATTCACTCTATCTGATTTGGCATTCTTTCCATTAGTTTAGCCATATAATTCCTTCTGCTGTGAAGTGTACACTAGAGCCAAAGCTCTAGATGCACACAATCGAAAAAATAAATGACTGACTTAGTTAGCTAGCCTAAAAGGCAAGGACCTAACCAAGATAGCTATCTTAACGAATACAATTGTGACAATATAGCAACCATGTCTGATATACTACAGATTTAATAGATGGAAGATCAAGCACAAACCAATATCCAAACTCAAAACAGTAGCAATAAAGAATTTGAACCAAGATTCAAGATATCACCATCATCCTATTGTAGTGGGACTGGGACCATCTAATTAGGGATGTGCTTCATGGGCAGTCCCATTTTATGGGAGGAGGCTAAGATGTAATGATTGGCTATTTCCATAAGCATTGGGGTTTTTTAATCTATTAAAGATATTCTACGGTCCTCTTTTAGGTACTCGTTATTTGGTTATTCTTTGTTTGTTCTTTTACTAATTTGTCTCTGGGTTTTTAGTTTGGTTTTATCTAAACTAAAATTTAAACTGTTGCTCGGATTAGTTTTCAACTCTGATTATATCAGTCATTTTCTATTATTCATTGTTTAATAGACTTCATGTAGTCCCTTATTGAAGTACTGATTAATTTGTATCATTTTAAATTTATCATTTTACAGGTTAGATTAATTTGTATCATTTTAAATTTATCATTTTACAGGTTAGATACAACAATTTCAGGGTCATCTAAACAAGAAAGCAACGAGGGAAGCCGCCTTTTCAAGCTTATGGCTAAATCTTTTTCCAAGAGGTGGCAGAATGGAGAAATTAGCAATTTTCAATACTTGATGCATCTCAATACTCTTGCTGGACGTGGATATAGTGACCTCACACAATA
Organism: Agapanthus africanus; assembly: GCA_030015575.1. Lineage (NCBI taxonomy): Eukaryota > Viridiplantae > Streptophyta > Magnoliopsida > Asparagales > Amaryllidaceae > Agapanthus > Agapanthus africanus. Next base: position 462,323,561 of record CM057338.1, read on the forward strand.
TCCGGTTTTTCCATGGGTCCTCGCGGACTACGAGAGCGAGACTCTGGATTTGACAAACCCTAAAACCTTCCGTAAGCTTGACAAACCCATGGGATGCCAAACCGCGGAAGGAGAAGACGAGTTCAAGAAGCGGTAATTTTCTTTCCCCACCTTCTTTGTTCCTTCCATTAACTCTACAGAATTTATCGGATGGTAGGAGCTCAAGTATGAACTCAAAATTGCTGCAGTAGGGTATGGCTATGAACGAGAAATCTAAGTGAATGATTTTACAATTTTTTATGACCGATTTTAGACCTAATGTCAACCCTCCTTGATTAGTTTGAAAAATACGGATAAGAGATGGGATTCCATAATCCCAAATGATCATCTTAGCATCCTTCATACTATATTCGGGCAATGTTCTAAAAATATGCTGCTGCCTCAGCGAAAGCGGTTCCAAGCCTCTTCACTTTGATCCTAAGCGGTTGCATTAAATGGTCTAAAGCTTTTAGGTGGGATATCCCGTAATGGTAGGTGCTTAAGTAGATTATAACACAAGCTTAAGGGGCTAGGTTTATTTTTTCTTGAAAAAATACCTGCTCAAAACGCGTTCTAAAATATAATACGCGCCTCGATCTATTTTCAAATAATACGAATGAAGAAATCTAAAGTATTTTCAAATATTTTCAAATAATACGAATGAAGAAATCTAAATTATTGGCAGCGCTTTCCTTTTGACGTTCTCCGCTCAAGTCTCTAAATTATCGCCTGCGAAAACCCAAAGTAATTCTGTCTAAATCATTTTATGTTATTCTCATCTCTTTTCTATTTTTCAAATATATCTCACAAGGTATGCAATTTGTAAGCTGAAATGTTTAATTAGGAATTTTCGATTTATCATTATATTTCATCTAATGCCATGTGTTATAATTTTTTTAATATTATGCACTCTATTCAATGTGAAGTTACTATATAAATTTAGTATATTTTCTAATTACATCGTTAAAAGTTTTTATTTTGTGTTTTTCATATATATATATATATATATATAGAGAGAGAGAGAGAGAGAGAGAGAGAGAGATGAAATTTCCTTCTATAGTGTTGAAAAAATACACTCTTCGAGATTTTTTTCGACGACCGGCATTCATCATCTTCATCTTTATCATCTAAGATGTGCATACACCAAAATTCATGTGATTCCACCACCTTTTCACCACCGAATTAGTAATGTAAAAAGTTCTATTGTCGGTAAACCGTTAACTTTGCACCCATTAAATCAACGGTGAAAAAATTGTAGAATCACATGAAATTTGGTGTATCCACATCTTCGATGATAAGGATGGAGATGATGGGTGCCGATCGTCGAAAAAAATCGTGGATGGCGTATTTTTTCGACGTTATAGGTGGAAATTCCCTTATGTCACCTTTCCTCCATTATATATATATATATATGAGAATAATGGAGGAAAGGTGCCATAGGAGGGAATTTCCTCCTATGGCGTCAAAAAAATACACGCTCCTTCATTTTTTCCGCCGATCGGCACCCACCATCTCCATCGTTATCATCCAAGATGTGGGTACATCAAATTTCATGTGATTCTACAACCTTTTCGCCGTTGATTTAGCAATGTAAAAAGTTATATTGTCGGTAAACCGTTAATTTTGATCCTACTAAATCAACGGTGAAAAAGTTGTAGAATCACATGAAATTTGGTGTACCCATATCTTTTAGATGATAACGATGAAGATGGGTGCCGATCGTCGGAAAAAATGAGGGATGGTGTATTTTTTCGACGCCATAGGAGGAAATTCCCTCCTATGGCCTCTTTCCTCCATTAACCTCTCTCTCTCTCTCTCTATATATATATATATATATATATATATATATATATCCGCCTAGGCCTTAGACGGTAACGTAACCGTTCAGCTCTGCCCAACGCTTTTTACAGCCTTCGATTCAGGGTGGAGACATCTAGAAGAAGGGGAAAGATGGTAGACTTGGTATGGGGAATTATGTTCAACCCTAAGGAACGAATAAGTCAACTATTTTATTTATTAATATAACTAAATAATTATCAAGCTGTTACATGATTCAATTTGATTCAGAAAATACCTTCGGCTTATAGTTTATAACTGAGTCTAATTTAGGTAATATAAAAAAAATTCCGACTGTTTGGGCTTCAAATTAATATTTTTCTTATCTATGAACATTTATTTCATGGTACTTAATTATGCAAAATCAACCCTGTAGAGTCTGTATTGTTCAGTTACACGTGTAAATCAAATGATGACATGGTCTTTTCCAACTTCCTCTTCAGATACGAAAGCTGGGATGATCCTGATGTACCGAAATTTCACTATGGTTCACACTATTCAAGTGCCGGGATTGTTCTTTTCTATCTTCTGAGGTTGCCTCCATTCAGTACAGAAAACCAAACTCTGCAAGGGGGACAGTTTGATCATGCTGATAGACTCTTCAATGGTGTTAGAGACACATGGTTAAGTGCTGCTGGAAAGGGCAACACATCAGATGTCAAGGAATTGATACCCGAGTTCTTTTACATGCCAGAGTTTCTTGAAAACCGGTTTAATCTTGACTTGGGAGTAAAGCAATCTGGAGAGAAGGTAAGGTTCGGCACATTACAGCCATTAGATTTCTTGGCAGGTGCAATAGAGTCAATCTATTTTTATGAGCACATATACCATATGCTTCAATATTGCAAAATCATATTATTTAATTGATGTCAAAAGAATTGTTTAGAAGATATTTGAAAAGAAAATATCAGTGGTCTCAATGCAACATACTAAATTGTGAAGGACATTTATAGAAGGACGTGTGTATATGTCCTATAATTGATTTAGTTTTGACCTTGGATATGCCACTTGGCATTTATGAGGCTATGAATGTCATGTCGAGATCCTAGCATTATAATACTTGCAGAATCCTCTTGAGGATATAGGATTGAGTTGTCTTCCCTTACAATGAATATTGTTAGCCATTATCCGAGCTTGTTCTACGGACTAAAACTTGAATGAAGGTCTATATCATCAGTTCATATATGTCGCAGATTCTTATTGAGAAATTTTTTGTAGTTTATATTTTCCGAATGACTCTTTAGTTTCTTTCTCTTAGAGAATCACTTCCTATTCTTCTTCAGGTCGGTGATGTTGTTTTACCCCCATGGTCTAGAAGTAGTGCCCGAGAGTTTATAAGGATGCACAGAGAAGCGTTGGAATCATATTATGTTTCTGAGAATCTCCATCATTGGATAGATCTCATCTTTGGATGCAAGCAGCGAGGAAAGGTAATAATTAAAACGCCACCAAACGATTAGTGGAGCTCCTAGATAATTTCAAAGTTTCAACGGTTTTAAAACTGCCCTTGTATATATTTTCTCAGGCCGCTGAAGAAGCGATCAATGTATTCTACCATTACACATATGAAGGAAGCGTAGACATTGACTCTGTATCCGATCCTGCAATGAAAGCCTCAATCCTCGCCCAAATCAACCATTTCGGCCAAACCCCGAAACAACTCTTCCAGAAACCCCACGTCAAGCGCCGCACCGACCGAAAAAACCCACCTCACCCCCTTCGCTACGCCGCCAACCTCCAACCCCAACAACTTCGTAAGTCTACATCCGCGGTCTCCCAAATCGTGACCGTCAACGAAAAGATACTCATCTCCGGGCCCAACACCCTCCTAAAACCCCAAACTTATAGCAAATACATAGCTTGGGGTTTCCCTGATCGTAGCTTAAGGATTTTAAGTTACGACCAAGATCGCCTTTTATCGACCCATGAAAGCCTACACGGGGGAAATCAAATACAATGCACTGGAGTGAGCCATGACGGAAAGGTTTTGGCAACCGGAGGCGACGATGGGGTTGTCTCGGTTTGGCGGTTCACGAAAGGTGGGGTCCGCTTGGAACGTTCCCTTTCCGCGCACACTGCAAAAATCACGTGCCTTCATGTCTGCCAACCCTACTCGCTCATCGTGACCGGATCTGAGGACAATACTGTCATTTTATGGGATTTGACGAATTTGGTCTTCGTAAAGCAGCTGCCTGAGTTTCCAGTGTCTGTGTCAGCTGTGCACGTCAACGAGCTCACCGGCGAGATTTTAACAGCCGCGGGCGTGACTCTTTCGGTGTGGAGCGTGAACGGCGACTGTTTGGCCATGGCGAACACTTCGCAGTTGCCCTCCGATATGATATTGTCGGTGACTACTGGCAGTACTGTATCTGACTGGCACGAGGCCAATTGGTTTGTTACCGGGCACCAGAGCGGAGTGGTCAAGGTTTGGAACATGTTGCATTGTACGGAGTTACCGGCAGCGTCAGCCGCCACAGGAGGGCTAAAACTGGGAGATAGCTTGCAAGAGTATCGCTTAGTGTTACATAAAGCGCTTAAGCATCATAAGCACCCAGTAATTACATTGCATCTAACGAGCAATCTCAAGCAGTTGTTGAGCGGGGATTCGGCTGGGCACTTGATATCTTGGACTTTGCCGGATGAGACTTTCAGGTGACTACCGTGCATAGAGTTTTATTGGTCGATATCGAATGCCTTTGTTTGAGGCAGGCTGTGGGGGTTTTTGTTCGAGCGAGGGCTGGCCAAGAAATTTACAAGGAGAAAGTTATGACCGGGGAAGAAGAAAAAAGAAGCAATAAGAGAGTGGAAGATACATGGATATTGCTAACAGATTGAAAAAGGCTTATGGTATTTTTTTGTACGTTATTTTAGATGGTTTACCTGTTGGTGTTATTTTTTGTGTGAATAGGTGGTAGCCAAATAGAACTATAGTTGTATAGGTTGATTATAGAATGGAAACAATGTGGAAGTTCAAAGACGAGGGATTTTGATTTGATCTTTTAATTTTAATTTTTTTTTTGTATCGCTTTTTTTTGTATGATTTTTGGTCTGGCTTTGTTTAATTTCTGTAATGCTCGTGGTGTAAAGCTTCTAAGCATGTTCACTGTCGATTTCTCTCCCGTGCATTTGAGGGGGTGTGATAAAATAATTAAGAAGCAACAGAATCTTCAAACATAGAAGTAGCAGCTAAGAAATGTTTAAAAATAGAAAAACTAAATCAGTGTCATAAGAATGGAATTATTGTATTTTAATCATCCATTTAAAGAAGTAGTATATCACAACAATTATACCATATATCTATCTACGGTTGAACCCACATCCAATAGATAAGCCTAAAAAGGCAAAGGCCTTAATAAGAAAGACGAAACAGGAAAAGGAACATCGGACTAGTACTCGGCTATAGCAATGATGTGCCGAATATCCTCGTATGTGGGTTCAACCTCCAAAGACGCTTCCTCCACTTCCTCTATACCACCTGACGAACATTCTCAAAAGAAGAAAAGAAACAAAACGGAATGTCCGTCTGCGAACTTGCGCTCGGTAAGTCCCATAGTTAACACAAAGACATGACAAACATGTAAGCATAAAGTAAAAGTCCTATATTTAAACAAGTAAAACATGTAAGCATGGTAACAAAAAGACATGAAAACAAGCAACATGCATGAATAAGGAAACATGTAACACTAATATGCAATTCTAAGGATACATGTCAATGTCCTAATATGATTCAAGTAATGGTAACATGCATTCTATAAGCATAGTAGTAAGGTATTAACATGTCAATGTATTTTTAGCAAAGGGTGATTAACATGTGATACAATGCAAGAATACAACACGCCAAACAAATAATCATAACCCACATTCCTATCTTGTGTACACACTTTAGGATATCCATTTTCCGCTCGCCAGTGGTCAAATCTAGTTATCATGGTCAAGTCTAGTTATCTTTCATGTCATGCTTGTGTGGTATCTATAGACGTCTCCCGATGGATCCCACATCATATGCAGATTAAAGAGGTGGCCCTCATGGGTTCAAAAGATGGCCCCTACGGACTCAAGACGTGACTCCTACCATCGTCATGGCATGCACTTTACTTTGTGTGGCACTTTGTTCCACATACGACTCATGTTTCATTTCATACTTGTGCATGGATTCTAGAGATGCCCCCCGTGGATTCAAGAGGCGGCCTCCGCCTGGCCAGGACGTGTTAGTTTGTTCCACGTGGCACATAGTTTTATATACGATACCCAGATAAATCAAATTCAAGTCCATGTCAATTTTCACGGGTTCATTATCTACTTTCAATTTTATGTCAGGTTTAGGAGTTCAAGTATTCAAGTATAAACGCATTCATGATCCAGATCAAACATATAAAGTGTAAATATGTATTGATGTTCATATAACATTTCAGGGATCAAGAAACAAAGGATACATGAGCGTCATATGGCATGAATAAAGACAAACCAAATTATCCAAACAACATAATCCAGAAACAGTAGCATAAAGAAATATTGAAAACTAGTAGATAATCAACTCATATGAACTTAGGATAAACACGAGAAATGTAGTTCTAGAGATATGGTTTCAAGTCTCGACTAATTCTGATTACCGATTTAGGAGATAACCGTGTTTTGGTAACGCTGTGCAACGCAGGGCAGAATCTGTCCAGTACCGTCGTATGTTTTAAAAGTGCAGTTTGTGATATTGTTTGTCAGTTTTTAGGTCTGGAGTTGAACTAGAAAAATGTAGGTCTTTTAGTCTAATTATCAAAACAACTTGAGTTTACACGATTTGGATCTTTGTAACTATAGTTATAATTATTTTGATCTAAGAGTATAAAACAGATTTTATTTTTTGGGACAGTAATAAGGGGGCTGCTTGCAGAGCATATATCGTGTGTATATATATATTTCTGAGTCTAGAGTTCTACAAGAAAATGTAGGTTTATCAATTTGGCATCTGTACATCTCAGACTTGTCGCAATTCGAGTTTTATAGTTCTAGATATGATATTTTGAAAAACAGTGTGCAGATCAGGACAAAATCTATCCAGGCTCAACGCACAAATTTAAAAGGTAGAAATAAAATATTTCTGTCGGTTTTTAGAATTAGAGTTGAATTAAGAGAAGCTGGGATCATGAATGCGTTTATACTTGAATTATGTTATGAAAATCAGTGACAAGCTGGGATTGCAATATTACAAAACTACAATATTGTAATTGTTTCTTTAGTTGAATTATGTTATGAAAATCAGTGACAAGATGGGATTACAAGATTTTTATAAAACTCTCAGTTAGGAATTAGCTTTTTTGGTGAACTACAAAGTTATAGATAACTAACTTATTTTTTAGCTCAAAAATTTTGGTTAAGTTTTACTTTAAAATGGTATTTTTACGAATTTTTAAATGAGGAGTTTCCAAACTGGAATTTCTGTTTTCAATGGTTGTTTTTCACTAAACTTATAAATATTTTCTGCATTTTCCATCGACAATTTGGAATATATAAAAATTGGAAGCTGCAGATATTTTTGTGTAGATATCTTTAGAATTTTTATTTTCCTTATTCACTTTACAAAATTAAGAGAAATCATTTTTTTAGTGAAATATTGTTTTCTGGTTTGTGAAAAATATTCAGAAATATATTTTAGTTTTGTATTTTATTTCATGTCTTATACCTGAAATCTGAAAAAGATATTTTGGGCATCAAAGTTAACTCATTTATCTATATGTAGAATTTTAGTTTGAGTCTAAATATTGTATTTACTAATTTTGGAGATTTTTCAAAGCGAGCCTAAAAACTGCAGTTTTCTGAACTTGCATTTTTAAACGTTATTCATTCGAGTATTATATTTTCCTCGCTAAATATTATCATAATCTTATTAATGTGTGTGTCCTTACGCTTGAAGGACTCTTAGTGGAGGCGCCCGAGGCGAGGCGAGAAGTCGGTAGATTTGACTAGTTGGTATCATAGTCGGTGAGTAGATTTAGCATCTACAAGTGGGAAATCGGATGGATGTCGTATACCACCATCGAAATCTAAATTATATTAAACACTTCTTTATTGATTATAATTCATATCTTATATGCTCAGTTTTCTTTACTTTGCTATATTTTTACGAACACAATTGGTAGGACACTTGCACAATTACTAATGATGATTATGCGGCACCATCACAGATTTACATGCTACATGTACACATCATTAGTAATTGTCATGACACGTATAGATACAGACTCCTATGCATACACATATACATTACTAGTAATTTCCATGCCACGTGTAGACCTTGACATGCTTTACATATTATAGTATAATCAATATCATATGTGTATACGCAACTAAATGTCCATATTATTTGAACCGTGTGTTTGCATACGTTGACTAGATGACCGTACTGACTGTTATTGAACACATTAAATTATTTTCGGACTAAATGAATTTATGATTTGATTCAATGTAATATTCTGTTTTCATCATATGTAACGAGATTCCGTACTGGATGAGGTGGTAATGGTTAGCCGAATGCAACCTTTTATTATTGACTCGCCGAGTCTTACGATTTATCCCAATTGAGACATTATGTAAATACAAAGACTGTACTCAATTCTAAATAATGATTTATTTTATGTTTTTAAAACAATAATGCAAAGGATGTGCTGCTTGGATTTCAAAATTATATCTATTTTTAAAACATCACAGCCTCCTTATTTCCAAACAATTCGTTCTATTTTAAAATATAATTGAATTATTCAGAAATATTTATCCATTTATAATGCTCATTCATTCTACGCTTTCTTTACTCGATATCCGTTCATGCTATGATTATGCTATTAGTTTGCACTACATTTATACTATCCGTTCGCGCTATGATTGTGGTATTTGTTTGTGTTACGTTTATGTTATCCGTTCGTGCTATGATTATGCTATTTATTTGTGCTACGTTTATATTATCCATTCGCGTTATGATTATATTATGAGTTTGTGCTACGTTTATATTATCCGTTTGTGCTATGATTATATTATGAGTTTGTGCTACGTTTATATTATTCGTTAACGCTATGATTATTTTCTCTTGAAATAATGATGATACGTTCACAATGAGTTTTCTATGTATTTATGGTTTAGTTTTATTTGATATCGAGGTAGGGGGAGAAACCGTTATCGGATACATGGTGGACTGATTTGGTTGTATCTGATATCGAGGTAGGGGAGAAACTGTTATCAGATACATGGTGAATTGGTTTGGTGGTATTCGATATCGAGGTAGGGGGGAGAAACTGTAACACCCGAGCCCAATACTACTAATTTCTGTTATTGTTTGAGTATTAATGTGGTACTCAGTTCATTTAGCCTGCCTGTTTGTCACTTACTGTAAAATTTTATCTGGCATAGTCATTTCTGCATATAACAAATTTTGGCATCTAAAATAAAATTAAAAATAGTCATCTTGGCCTACTTGACACCCCTAGCCTTGTGGTAGCGTCCGTGCATCGAGTTCTCGTCCCGTTCGGTGAAACGGACGAGTTTGGACGGCTACGTACGCGTACAGGTGTCCGTCTTGGGGGTATGCTTTTTAATCATAAAACACTTAATTTTAAAATTTGGAACCCGCTTAAAATCCTATTATTTAAATTTTGAATTTTTGGACCCAATCCGAGCGCGATTTAAAAATGTCTTATTTGACGCCAAAATCCCAAATTTTAATAATATTTAAAACCATAATATATCTCGTTAACAAACATATACCTTACTATTAATATCAGTCTTTAAAATCTTTTATTATATTTGTTCAAAACCTCTAATCCTCAGCCAATCAGCCAATCACGAGATTTGTCTCGTGGGCCCCAGCACTGTAATCTCTCTCTCACTCTATTACTCTCTCTCTCTCTCTATTCCTCTCTCTCTATCCCTCACATCCCGTTCTCTCTCTCCCTCAAATCTCTTTCTCTCTCTCTGTTTTAAATATTTTTTTTCTCCCCTCATTTTTTTCCCTTCATCACGAGAACAATACCCTCGCGAGAAACCCAACCCCACGAGAAACCCTGGCCGCGTGCTCCTCGCCGCCGCAGCTCAATGCCGGCACCACCCTCGCCGGCCGCGTCCTCTCCTCGCCCTCACCCGAGTCCCCCTCTCCTCGCCATCTCCTCCTTCTTCCTTTGTTTACCCGAGCCCTAACCCTAACCGCTGTAACCTCCTTGCCGGCGCCTCACCGCCGTCGATTTCACCGCCGTCACACCCTCTGGATCACCAGTAAGCTATCTCTCCTCTTCCTCCTTCCATTCCCTCTTCCTGTTTCTCCTTTGGCTGTTCATTAAATTCTGGAATTTGTAGTCGCTGTTCGCCGGAATCCGGCCGTGCCGGTGACGTGTCCCGACAATCCAGCAGAGTACTCTGACCCGTGTGGTCCTTGGTTCGTTGTTTGGGTTCAATCCGTGAACCGTGAGTCCGTTGCGAGTTTCCCCGCCGACGTTACGTTCCGTTTTTCCCGGTTCGCGACCCGTCGAGGCAAGTACCCCTTGCTACATGCTATACAATATATTTATATATGTTTTGACACCCTAAACCTGTAAAACTTAGCTTGGTACAATCATTTTCCCATTTCGGTTACGATGTTGCATTATATCATTTTACTATTAAAAATGGAATTTACAGTTGCAACCCAATAATCAAATCTACCTGTTCAATCACATTTTACTGTTAAAATAGCTGGTAGCAATTATCCCTGTAGTTCTGTTACATTTGGATACTCGCATGCATTAACCTGAAATAACTGTATTGGACCGTTACATAAATTATTGCACCGCTAAGAGTGCTTAAACCTGTTAACATGACTAAACGGCTACATTGTATTACTGCACTCTTGTGATTGAATGAAACGTGCTTATTATTTAATTCATTGCTTATTTCATGTTGTTAATACCCTGTTTGATTATATATCTGATTGTAAGCACACCCACGATATTGTTTACATCTTGACCTGACATGGCTACATATATATATATACATATTGATACACCTGACATGGTACCGTATACTGTTGACTTGACCTGATGTACCATGACCTGACCCGTTACCAGATCTTGTGTCTAATGCCAACAAACCTGACATGTAGTTCTCATGGACCGTTCCTGTTGTCTATCCAGACAAATCTGCTTTTACCTGATCCTGTGTTGGCATTAGTTCTTGATTACTGAATACCTGAGTTGACATACACAACTTGGGGGTATGGGGAAATCAAAGGTGAAACCGACTTGTAACTCAACAGTTCGATACCTGTTCTGATCAGTCTTACGGTCTCGGCCAGCCCCGGAGTGATGATGCTGACATCACTCGCCCATCCTGCTACCTGTTACTGCCTAGCGGCACGTCTCGGATTCAGCCCCGAGGATCTTGACCGTGGTCCCGGGCATGCACGGGATACTATTGAGTTACATCGACGATTCATCAATTGATTTCAAAGACTTTAGAATAGAAAACCCGATAGAACAGTTTAGTTACCCACTGCACACTACCCTGCACTGCTTGTTTCACATTAATGCTTTATTCATGTTTATTTTTGCATTGCCTGTTACATTGTTCATATTGTATTACTTGTTGACATGACGCGCTGACGTCTGGGTTTTGCATGGCCCAGATTCTGTACCGCTGTCACAGTCCGAGCAGGAGTATTTCAGCCAGCAGGCTGAGCTGTGAGTTTAGTGGTAGTTAGTTTTATTTCCTGCGTTTATTTCCTGATGTGAGCCCGCATTATGGGACATACTTTCAGTTATTTGTATTGGATCATTTGCTTCCGCATTCATTTATTATTGACTCCTGTTATTCTGGTTTATGGACATGTTTTTAGATAGTTTTATCTTGTTCTTGATATCTCTACAGCCGTAATGTGACTGTGGATGGATACTTCCTACCCACATGTAGTATGGTTGGCTATGTCACGTGCCCAATCTAGCGTACTCTGGGAAGCGGGGCGTGACAGAAACCTCTATCAGATATATGGTAGAACATGGTAGATATCCGGAGGACACCGACCGGGGTTATATGATGAGATTGAAAAGAAATGATAGCGATTGTATACCGTTATATATATATATATATATAGTTGAGTTGTTCATGAACGATTATTATTATCATTTCATTGTGCTTAAATTTAAGTTTAAGATATACATATTACATTCGTGACTCCCATGCTTTCATATGCTTTAGTGGTTTTGCTATGTCCATATCGGGCGAGATATAGATTTATTTTATGATGCCATGATAACCACATATATTAGTATACTACATATGCTAGGATAGCGGTATATGAGTTGTACATGATGTGTTATTATTGTTTTTCATCGCTTGAATTCTAGTTTCGATGCATGCTTATTTACCTTCTGCAATGTACATGATTACCCATGCTTTAGTTGTTTTATCGCTTATACATGCGATTGCTATCTTGTTATGCGAATTTTGCTCACGGGTTGACAACTCATCCCCATTGTATCATAACTTCTTGCAGTTTTGGTCGCTTGGATCGATAGCGACAGTGAGAGAGCTTATTTTGGGCATGGTTGCATATTGTCCTTTGAGCTGGGTAGGTTTGAATTCATTTCGGCATTTTTCTTGTATCTATTTTTGTACCAAGAAATACTCTATCAACTAAGTCGGGTGTATTTGCCCGAGACCTTAAACGTTGTATTGTTGTTGTAGTCGAACTCGTATGAGGCCAGCTTGAATTTATTTACATATAGTGTTTATTTCTTTCTGCTCGTTGTTCTTCACCTCCAGGTGTTGTATATTTTTGCGTGGATTGTGTCTCCGCCGTGTGGACGTCGAGTTAGCTCTCGTGTGGGGATCCGCTTATTTTACTGCTGTTATACAGGAATGCGACACTCTTTGACGAAGAGACCGGACTGTATGGTAATTATCACTGATAAGCTTTATTGTCGGACGAGTTTGCTTGTCGACCTACTTTTTGATCAGTACCTGGGTAGCTGTTATGTACAAGCAAATCGTATAAGGAGCTATCCGTTATGACAATTCGGCTAAACCATTATATATATATATATATATATATATATATATATATATATATATATATATATATATATATATAACAGCAAGCAACACAAGCAAATGTGCAACCCCGTTTAATCGAACATATAGTAATTAGACGACATTTAACAACACATATACACAGATACAAAAACCATGACCTTAGAATCCATCACACGCAAAGGTAACACTCAAAATTTTCCTACATCGAAAATCAAGTGCACATACATCAAAAAATTCATTCCTTTCGCTAAAACCATGAGTCCGAATGGCCCCAAATGCGCCCGAGTGCCCGATGAGAAGCTCAAGTGTAGCCCCGGGGATCCGTAAAGGGCCTAAGGGGTGCCCCTGCCAGAGACCACCATGGGTACCCCTACCCAAGACCACCACATGGTGGTCTCTGGTAGGGGACAAAACCGAGACCACCCATTTGGATGGTCTCGGGTGCACCCCTAACTCCGAGGCCACTAAGTGGTGGTCTCAGGATTAAGGGCCCACCATAGGCCCCTGGGGACTCCCCGGGGTACCCATGACCCTTTCCTCGGACTCTTGGTTTGAACCAAGATCCCGTGGAGATCGCAAATGCACAATAAAGATAGATTTTTGGACAGCCGTGAACTGTAGTTTTCCATCGACAAAAATAACCATGTTTTGCAAAAACGATTTTGAAAAAAGGCTTTCCGAGACTTCATGGGTCGCCCTCGATCCCTTACGGAGTTCACGTTCCAAAACGAGAACTCTGGGAGCCGAGTATAAGTTAGAAAAGTTCAGATTTTGCAAAGGTAGCCGCTGGTTTGAAAACTGTTTTTCAAAGTCGGTTTCCGATGAAATTCTAAGGTCATCCGAGATAGTTTTGGTGTATGGATCAGCTCTGATACCATTGAAAGTTCCTAATACCCTTGCCACTACAATAGCGGCCAATACGGATCGAATAACTAAAAATTTATGGGGAGCACTAGAAACTAATTCCTAGTGATCGTTCCAAACACTAAAACTAGCTAAACATACGAGGTTCATAGAGATTACAACCTTTGTCGTTGTTTCCCCCAATCAGAGCAAGGCTCTGTTTGAATTTCAAAAATTCAAATTTTGAAGCAACGCTTCAAATCCCGTGTGCTGCGCGCAACGCGCCACGTGTCAGAAATTGATGCGTCAGCACAGCGCCCGAGGCAGTGCGTCCAAACAGAGCAAGGCTCTTTAATAAAAAGTAAAGGAAGCAACGCTTCAGTTGCGCAAGCGCTGCGCTGCGTGACACGTGTCTGCGCAGTTGCGCAAGCACAGCTGCGCAAGCACTGCGCTGCACGACACGTGTCAAGCGCTGGGACGTTTACGCCAAACAGAATTAAAATTCTAATAAGATCTTTTTGTTCTTGTTAAAACAAGAAGATTTTCTTCTGTAGAACAGAAGCCCTTGGATCAAAGATCCAACGGTGGGGAAAATTCCCCAAATCACTCAGAGAAAGATCTCTTTAACAAATTTAACTAATTTATGGACACTATAAAAAGGACCCTAGACATCAATTCAAAGGCATCAACATTTTTGGAGAAATCAAGAACTTCAAAAAGAGAGAACTCTGAAGAATTAGAGAGAATTTCTCAAGAAAAAAAAAGGTAAAAACCTTTAGAAAAAGAGAGAATTCTCTTAAAAACAGATCATTGATCTAAGAACAACATCAATGATCTTCAAGAAAAGAGAAAAATAAATAATAACAGTGCCTTGCACTTTTTATGAACCACTGGTTCTTTGAAAACTTGTTTTCTTTGATCTAAAATTGATCCAAAAGAATAAGAACAGTGCCCAGCACTTGCCAAAACTGCGCTATTGCGCAAGCCGCCAGGAAGCGCCACGTGTCAGCAGTGCAACAGCGCAGCGCACTGACGCGGCGCACTGTGCTGTTGCGCTTGCGCTCACCAGAGCGTGACACGTGTCACTTCCACATGCGCTTGCGCTCTTTAATTTGCGTAAAGCGCCTGACAAGCCATGTGGGGGCACTGTCAGAGTATTTAATGCTCTGTATTATTAAGAAAAGGGACAGAGCCCAATTAAAAGGCCTAACAGGCCAAATCAAAAATGCTATGCATTTTAACAAGGGCAGAGCCCAAGCAAAATAGATGCTCTGCATCATTTATAAAAGGGCAGAGCCCATCCAAAACAAAGAAAAATAATACAGTAAAGGGGCAAGGCCCTAGCACAGGTCCAATAGGCCAAAGACAAAAGAATCTTGAAACTGGACTTAGCTCGATCGTGGCCGTAAGTCCTCAAATTAAATTGACTGAGCACGGCTGCTCCCTAAATCAATTTACGACCGGTTCTAGGGTACATCTCCGAACTCCTCTGACACCCATCGTTGTAATCCTTCAACGACGTCAGAGAGGTGACGGGTCCTGACGACCACACATCAATATGGACTACGGGGTCCCTAAACTCGTGGACCGAAACGTCCATAAACTAATATTGGACCGAAACGTCCTTAAACTAATATCGGACTGAAACGTCCTTAAACTAATGATGGACCACCACGTCCCTAAACTGGAACAATAGAGCCTTCGAATGCTCTTTTGCCGGATCTAAACGGTCCCGTTTAAGTTGATCTTAGCCCTAAATACGGCTAACGTATCCTTAAACATTCAAATGGACTATAAAACTTCAAATCGACTTTGGTTCAAGGGTACATCTCTGAACTCCTCTGACACCTATCGTTGTAATCCTTCAACAACGTCAGAGAGGTGATGAGTCCTGACGGCTATATATTAAACAGATCACCACGTTAAGTTGATCTTAGTCTCAAACAAGACTAACGTATCCTTAACGAACGTTTAAGTTGATCTTAGCCTCAATACGGCTAACGTATCCTTAAACTAAAAACACCAAACCCAAATCTAAGTAAATACGGATTTGGACTAATCCACGTCCTACGGGCGACGACGTTATTCAGTCACCGTATACAATCCACGGGCAACCACAAACAAAACAAACACCCACGACACGAAGTGAAATTCTGGAGAAGGAGAAAGTTGTTACCGCGATGCGGTAGCGTAATTAACTGCAGGGGCTTGCGCCTGCAGGGAAGAGCGTCCCCACAATCAAAAACCCCTCAAGCGAGGGGGAATCTGACGAAGTCTGCTACATCGGCCGCATCCGTCTAAACCTCCGATACACGGTGCCATAAATCAACTTGGTATCTTCGGAGAGGTAGACGGATAAAACCATATAGCATCTGCCCCGAATCTCAGGCTAGACGTCCTCACATCACCGCCGTCTTTCGGAGGGGAACAGATTCTGGCACGCCCGGTGGGATATTTTCCTCTTTCTACTCCACACTTCGTGTGTCGTCTTCGCGAACGAATCGCGGTTTGTTAATGGTTGCCTTCGGATTTTAAGTTACTAAGATTTGGTCTTTTGCCTGGCGCAGAACTCAAATATCAATGGTCTCTAACTGCACCAACTGCTCGAAGTGCCACTGCAACGAACGTTCCACCTCACCTGGAGGTGTGGCATATGGGCCCCAAGCGGCCTCCTTCCTCGCTCTGCCGGTAGAACAGGTGACCCAGGCCACCACCGGTCTGTTTTTAGGGACCATGGTCCCACCTGCAAGCTTCTCTATGCCAAGACCTGCACCGGAAGTGAATAAGAAGTCGGTCTTCGACCGGCTCACTGCTGCGACGGCCCCTGTCAATGGGTTATCCACTACCAAACCAACAGCCTCTGTTTTCATCAGGATGGATCAGAACTCTAAGTTGGCTGTCCCAAGGAAGGCAATAACTGCTGCTCCAGAAGTCGTCAAGGCGGCTTCCCCTGACAAAGAGTCAGTCTTTTCAAGACTGACGATTCCTGCCCCTGCTCGAGAATCTGTCTTCGACAGGTTGAATATCATCCCTCAAAGGACAACCTCAGTCTTTAAGAGGTTAACACCAGCGGCGCCTCATTCAGACAGGGGGCAAAAAGAAGCTGTCTCAATCTCCAAGCCAGTCCCAACGGCTCGTCAAGCTCGACGTCGCCATTGGCGACGAGTGAGGAAGGCAGGGGGCAACTCCCCCTCAGGGCTAACTCCACCGGCTCCAGTGGTAGAAGTCAACGCTGCTGTTCCAACTGGGAACAGATTTGAACTGCTGAGGAGGGTACGTAAGAATTCTCCAACCGCTACATTGAAAAGATCTCCTCCGCCCACGGAGGGAGTTCCGGAAACAAAGCAAGAACAGCCCCCTCAACGGCTGTCCTAAAAAATATACAAGGTTTGGCGGAGGGTTCAAGACTCCGTAATTGACCCAGAGCATTCTCGTCAACAGAAAAAGGCGAAAGTGCAAGAAGGAAAAGACTGTCCTATTAAACAGCAGAGGACAACAATCGCTAGGGCGCCCACTGCAATGACCCCTTCCACTTCAACGGCCTACAAAAGAAGAAGGCCGTAGAAAACCCCTGCGCCCGCGGCGAATATCAAAGGTGGTGAACCCAAACGCCCTAAATCAGGGGGCATTGTAGTTCATACCGTCTACGTGGCGTCTGGTAAGGAGAACAGTCGCATATCTATGGGTCATCGACCGCTTACGCGATCAGTGACCAAAGCGCAGGAGCAGCAACAGAAGCTCCAAGAGATGATGAACGCCATGGCCGCACTTACTGGGCCAAAAGAAAGCCCTGAAACGTCCTCGGATGAACGTCAGGAGCAAGAAACTGACGTCGAATTCCTCGACGAGTATTGGAGAAGAAGGATAAAGAGGCTGCTGAACAAGCAGCCAACATAAAGCGTATGGGCCTCCTGTTCCAAGACATGGTGGGGATGATGATCCAACAAGATCTTCGGCCGAAGATCCCCCTATCGTCTTTGAAGACGATAGGGGAGAGACGTCAAATTCTCCGCCAGCTCTGTCAACAGCTAAGGAGGAGACAATCTCTAAAGCTGACTTGGACGAGTACATAGCCCAACAGATCCGAGTTCATCAAGCGACTGAAGCAGCAGGTCAGGTCGTAAAAATGGGATGACCGTATCCCGGCTGGTACGACCAGATTAAGTACCCGCCAGGTTATACGATACCAAAATTCCATGTGTATAAAGGGACTGGCAATCCCCACCAGCATGTCGTCCAGTTCAGGGCGCTTTGCGGTAACACTGGCGGTGATGACAAGCTGTTGCTTCGCCAATTTGTTGGAAGTTTATCAGATATGGCGTTCGAGTGGTACTCTGAGCTCCCGAACGACTCTATCAAGACCTTCACGGAAATGGAACTGCTATTTACCCAATGTTTCGCGAGTGCCAGCGAGCGTACCCCGATAACGGCATTGATTAATGCCAGGGTAAAGCCGGGCGAGACATGGGTCCAATATGCTATACGGTGGCGTAATTTATGGTCAAAATGCGAGCAACGCATTGAAGAAGCTCCTGCAGTGGGTATATTTGTGGGAACCCTCGATCTGCAAGCAACCATCTCGCAATTTATGATGTTCTTCAAGCCGACCACCTTCGAGGCACTAATCGACAAGCTGGCGCAAATGGATCAAATGGGCCATAAACCTCCTTCCAAAGCCGGACTCCCGAAATGAGAAAGGAAAAGGAAAAGCGATCATTGTCGCTAATGCTCAACAGCAACCGAACATCTCGAAGCCGGTCGTTCGTCAAAATAATATGCGCCCGTACGTAGCCCTTGAGGAGAGGATGGAACGTCCTTACTCGTTTCCCCGAGATAAAACGAGAAGGTTATTCGAGCTGGCGTTGCGCAACCGACTCATAAATCTGCCGGATCCAAAACGTCCGTCGTAACCAAGTGATGTCAATGAGCCCAACTACTGTCCTTATCATCGAGTACTAGGTCATCCGATCGAGGATTGCTACGTCTTCAAAAATTGGCTTGAAGACCAGTACCGACAGGGCAAGTTTGCATTGTCTGACAAATGGAAGGTGAATCCACCGCAGCCCCACACCTCTAAGGGAATGAATACGCCGGGGGCAACATGCTCTGTCGTTGAAGAAGCTCCTTGGGAGGTTGTATTATCAGCCAAGACAAAGAGGATGCTAAATGATCTTCAATTTTGCCCAGCAATCAAGTGGAAGAACTCGTTGGAGCCGCAGATCATTGAAGGGATGTTGAAGCCTCGTCCAACTCAAAAGATCGATGGAGATGGCCCAAGCATTCACAACCAGCCGTTGAAATCTTCAAAGAAGAAGAAAAAGAAGTCAAAGAAGCCCGTGAAGCCTGGCGAAAAGCGCACGGACTTGCAAAAACAAATTGACGCGCTGGAGGAATACAACCAGAAGGCACGGACTCCCATTACACTCCAAGAGTTCCTCAACCACGTCTTTCAAAAGGAAGGTGAGGGAGAGAGTTCGTTGGATGAATCTGAGGAATACGTGGCGAGCTGTCATACGATTTCTCATTCGCTCACGAACAATGAGGAGACTCCTTGTACTGAAACGCTGGGGGCAGATCCCGAACCGAAAATTCTAGAGCCATCGGATGAAGTAATCGATGCATTCCTCAAGGAAGCTCTCTTAAAAAGCAAAGCTGATCGGGAGCGCGAGGCGGTTATATTCGAAAGGGCCAAGCGCCATCGCCTTGATGAAAGAATTGAGATACTCCCGCTGGAGCAAAGTACACCCACTGTGGATAAAATCAAATTCAAGATGAGGAAGAGGTTTGCTAAAGCCGTGTCGATGGGTATGAAGCTACCATCCTCTGAGGGAAGCGTTACTGGTGAAGCGGAAATGCACCCCTCCTATTGCTTGTATCATCCGAAGATTTTGCATCCCACCGAGGAGTGCAAAGCTTTCGATAGATGGTGGAAAGGATATGTTGCTCACCGACAACAGGTTAAGCGGGAGAAGCGCAAGACTAGCCGGGAGAAAAACAGTGTGACCGAAGGGCTTAATAGAACTACCGGCAATTGTCGCATGGTCAACGCCGGAGGATCACAAGTACTCACATTCGAGAGCGATTCTGATGAGGAGCTGGAGCTTGCCCCTCTCTTCAAAGAGTCCACTTTGGGAAAAGAAGAAGAGCCGAAGATTTATGAAAATATCCGGCTGCGTAATCGCACGTTGTCCGAAAAGAATCTCGGACCCCCAAACAAAAAAGATAAAGGGAAAGAAAAGGTCTCTGAGGAGATCGCCTTGGATGACTAAGTCATGGAAGAGCTAACTGCCAAAAACTCGCCGAAGAAAAATAAGGTGGATTACAACGTCTTAGCGCATCTGAGAAAGCTACCCTCACAGCTCAGCATTCTTGACACCCTTTTACTATCAAAAGAGGCAAGAGATTCATTAATTAAAGCACTACAGGACCCAGAGCAGTTCCAAGCTTTCCTGGCCGAAGAAAAGATGAAGGATGAACTGGAAGAAGTGCACACGGCCGATGTCACTTTTGGCGATGAAGACCTTCTCCTTGGGAGGTGCGAACACAATCGCCCCCTCTATGTCTCAGGATACTGCCATGATATAAAGATAGGCAAAATCCTGATCGATAACGGGTCGTCTGTTAACCTACTCAATGTGCGGGTTTTAAAGGAAATCTGCATGAGCGTTCAACATCTCGCTCGAGACAAGATCACCATCTCCGGGTTCGACTCCCAATCGTCAAAGACTCTTGGATCTGTGATACTGACGCTACGCTTCGGGCTTCTCATCACGGACATTAAATTCTACGTCATAGATGCCAAGACATGCTACAATGCTCTGCTCGGCCGACCATGGTTACACGAGTACAACATCATCCCTTCTACACAGTATCAGTGTATGAAATATTTTAGGGATGGTCTCGAGTATACCGTGACGGGAGAATTGAATCCGTTTTCTGTGAACGAAGTTCGCAAATATGAAGATGCCAAATACTTCTTGCCGAATTTCGAAGACACGGAAAGGTGTCGCAAGCCGGAGAATAAAACTAACGCTACCATCCTTGTCTTCGGCAGTGATACCGAGGAGGAAGAGGAGATAGTTTATTCGGGTCCTCCCTAATACACCA
Source organism: Agapanthus africanus (assembly GCA_030015575.1). Taxonomy (NCBI): domain Eukaryota; kingdom Viridiplantae; phylum Streptophyta; class Magnoliopsida; order Asparagales; family Amaryllidaceae; genus Agapanthus; species Agapanthus africanus. Next base: position 462,344,405 of record CM057338.1, read on the forward strand.
AGCCGGGACCATCCGCTCCTACGTTGATCTTTGGTAGTGATTCGGAGGATGAGGTCCATGCTGTATTCTCTGCTCGACCTTCAATACGAGCTTCCGCCGACGAAGAGCAAAGTCTACAAGTCGCCATGGTGCCGCTTAAACATTATAAAGAACTGGATGCGCTCGACACCGACAGCGTAGAAGAGCCGCAGACATTCTATGTCCCGCCCAGGCGAGAAGGCGAGGAGGCAATTCTATTCTACCGCTCTGAAGAAAATAAAGTGGAGAAAGAAATCTGGCACGGGGCAGATCCTACGCTGGACAGACTTCAACTCATCCGTCTACCCAGATATTATAAAGAAAGCTTGAAGAAGCTGTTGAAGCGCCAAGGGATACCCTTCAAACAGACCGTTAGAAAGGCCAAATTCTATGACAGGGTCTGGAATGTCCCCGGAACTCAGCACAAGCTGCCTAATGGAAGGATGGAGACAATCGGGCTCGGATACATTCGCCCTAAGAAACGAGAACTGCTCCGTGACTGTTACGTCGTGCATGACTTCAATGAAGAAGCAGATGCTCAACAGGAGGACGCTAATCCTGAACCAGTAAAAGTTCCTGATGCAAAAGTGCCCAGTCCGTCGTTTGAAGAACAAATGGACAGGCTTATAAGGGAAGCTGGTCAAAAAGTCCGAGACGATCATAACCGCCAAATGGCCATCTATGAGAAAGCCAAAACGCAACGCCTCCTTCAACAGGCCGTCAAAGATGAAAGTGTCGCCCTCTGTTAACCTGTTATAAAAAAGGCTCGACGTAGAGGCAGAAACAAGTCGAAAGGCCAAAAAGACGCTCAACAACAACAAAGCGGGATTAAGAAGCCACGCAAACGGGAGTCGAGCGTTATTGATCTATCCCTCATGAAGAAAATGGGTCGAGCATACTCGTTTCCTCGGGACAAGACAAAGAAGATACTTGATCTTGCTCTAAAACATCAAATGCTTACACTGCCGGAGTCCAAAAACCCCAAGCAAGTAGGTGAAGTCTCTGACCCAAATTATTGCTCTTACCATCGAGTAATTGGGCATCCTCTCGAAGACTGCTTTACCTTCAAGAATTGGGTTGAAGATCAGTACCAGCTCGGCAAGTTCGCTCTGTCTGACAACTGGAGGGTGACCCCACCACAGAAGCACGAACCCAAAGCCACGAGAGCAGAGGCAACTCCACATTGGGATTGGAAGCGGATTCGCACTTATCGCGTGATAACAATATCAAAGGAAGAGCCCGAAAACATGGATGACCTTCCCTGGTGCTTCGAAAATAGCGACGATGAGGTGATCTCAGAGTTTCCACCAGCACCGAAAAAGCTGGAAGATGGAATCCATACCACGGCGGATAACCTCAAGAAAATTGAGTTGGGGACGGTGAATGACCCACGACCGACATTCATTAGTGAGCTGCTGTCTGAAGGGAAGGTGGCTTCATTAAAAGACGTCCTTGTACAACACAAAGATTGCTTCGCATGGAACTATTCCGAGATGCCAGGACTAGATCCAGAAATTGCTGTGCACAAATTGGCGATATCCCCGGACGTCAAGCCAGTCAAACAGGCGCCGAGGAGAATGCGGCTCGAGATTGAGATGAGCATCAACGCCGAGGTCAAGAAGCTGATCGAATCTGGCTTTATTCAGGAGGTTCAATATCCTGAATGGATCGCTAACATCGTCCCGGTGATGAAGAAAAATGGGACAGTGCGCATATGCGTAGACTTCTGGGATCTCAATAAAGCCTGCCCGAAGGACGATTTCCCGGTGCCAGTCACCGAACTGATGATAGACAATACTTCCACTCATGAGGTTTTCTCCTTCATTGACTGCTCATCAGGGTATAATCAGATAAAAATGCATCCCGAAGACCAAAAGCATACCGCTTTCTGGACCCCTCTAGGGATATTTTGTTACAAGGTGATGCCCTTCGGTCTGAAGAACGCCGGTGCCACGTATCAGAGGGCCATGACGAAGATCTTCGATGACCTTATACATGAAATCGTCGAATGTTATATTGACGACCTCATGGTTAAGAGCAAATCGTATGGGGAACATCTCGAGCACCTAAAAACTGTATTTCAACGCCTTCGGCAATACAACTTGAAGATGAACCCTTTCAAGTGCGCATTCGGAGTTTCCTCAGGAAAATTCCTGGGATTCGTCGTCCGACACCGGGGCATTGAGATAGATCCGTCAAAGATCAAGGCGATCATGGAAATGCCTCCGCTAAGGACTCTTAAGCAGCTGCGATCTCTCCAAGGGAAGCTCGCATATATACGGCGATTTATAGCCAACCTTTCGGGCAAGTGTCGTCCTTACAGTCACCTGATGAAGAAGGGAACCCCGTTCGTCTGGGATCAAAAATGCCAGGGCGCACTGGACGAGATTAAACAGTACCTGCAGAACCCGCCAGTGTTGGCTGCTCCGGTTAAGGGAAAGCCTCTCATTTTTTACACAACCGCCCTCGAAGGTTCTTTAGGCGCATTATGGACGCAAGAGAATGATCAAGGGAAGGAGAGAGCTCTTTATTACTTAAGTCGAGTTCTACTGGGGGCAGAAAGCAACTACTTCTCCATTGAAAAACACTGCCTGGCGTAGATCTTCGCGATAACAAAGCTCAGGCACTATGCATTGGCGCATGAGGTCCGTCTCATTTCGAAGGTCGACCCTCTTAAATATTTGATGTCGAAGGCCATATTGACGGGACGACTCGCTAAATGGGCCCTGCTCTTGATGGAATTCTCGATAACATATCAACCTCTCAAGGCAGTCAAAGGCCAGGCCATCGCCGACTTCCTCATTGAGCATCCGATACCCGCCGATTCTCCTTTGAATTGCGATCTTCCAGACGAACATGCGTTTGATGCGATCGACGGTGGTGATACCCGATAGGAGCTTTATTTTGACGGAGTATCTTCCATGAAAAAGCGCAAACAAAGTACCCCTATAATCAAATCGGGAGTAGGCCTCATCTTCGTAACTCCACAAGGAGGGATTATGCGCTTCGCCTTCTCCTTAACAGAGCCGAGGACGAATAACGAAGCCAAATATGAAGCCTTGATTGCAGGTCTCGAGATCGCCATTGACATGGGAATTGAAAACCTCCTCATATACGGAGATTCTCAACTGGTCGTTAGTCAAGTAAACGGCGACTACCAAACGTGCAAACCGGAGTTGGTGAAGTACGGTGAAAAGGTGCAACAACTGTTGACCCAAATTCCCTCCTATACTTTGTAAAGCATACCGCGCACGGAAAACAGCAAAGCAGACGCGTTGGCCAAATTTGCTAAAGATCTGGCTGACGAGAACCTCGATGACGTTAGAATCGTGGTACAAAGCCGTCGGGTGCTTGCCCCAGCAGAAATATCTCCGGAATCATCCGAGAAAAAGGGAGCGACTGAGCAGACGACCTTACAAATAAAAGAACGAGAAAAGGCTGAGGACTGGAGGGAAGTCTTCATAGACTACTTTAAGTCCCACCGAACGCCTGAAGAAGCGTCCACAAGACATCAGCTCATGAAACGAGCTCTGTTTTTCGCCTTCGTCAATGATACTCTATACAAGAGGTCGTTTGATTCTCTGTGGCTGAGATGCCTGGGGCCTGACGAAGCGGAAAGGGTTGTTCAGGAAGTTCATGACGGACTCTGCGGTTCTCACCAAGCAGGCCCAAAGATGAAGATGAAGATTAAACGGATGGGATACTACTGGCCCACGATGATGCAGGATTGCCTCGAATATGCGAAGCAATATCACTCATGCCAGATCCATGGGGACTTCATCCACCAACATCCAAATCCGCTACACCCGACAGTGGCTAGCTGGCCATTCGAAATGTGAGGAACTGACATAGTCGGCCCCATCGAACCAGCATCGTCCAGGGGACATCGTTTCATCCTGGCGACGACCGACTACTTCTCAAAATGGGCAGAAGCGGTACCGTTGAGGGAAGTGAAGACGGAGAATATCCTCCATTTTTTCAAGACGCACGTCATATATCGGTTTGGAACTCCGCGACGGATCATCTCCGATAACGGGCCAGCCTACAGAAGCCACAAGATCAGTCGCTTCGCGCAACAGCATAACATAGACTGGAGATATTCCTCGGTTTATAATCCACGAGCTAATAGTCTAGCCGAAGCCTTCAACAAGACCCTGACGAAAATCATGAAAAAGACGGTGTCCCGAAATAAGAAGGACTGGCATGAGAGACCGCAAGAGGCTCTTTGGGCATATCGAACTACGTTCAAGACAGCCACGAACACAACGCCATACGCGTTGGTATTCGGCACGAAAGCAGTACTCCCCCTCGAGATAGAATTACCCTCTCTACGAGTGGCAGTCCACCACGAGCTGACGAACGAAGAAAACGCTCACCTTCTGCTTGAGGAGCTTGATGCCCTTGAAGAAACACGGCTCATAGCGCAACAAAACCTGGAAGCTTATAAAGCAAAGATGACGCACTCATATGAAAGATTGACCCGATCGAGGACATTCCGCCAAGGCGAACTTGTGCTAGTGGTCAAAAGGCCTATGATCCCCAATCGCGCCAAGCGGGAAAAATTCGAGCCAAACTATGAAGGCCCGTTCATCATAGATAAGGTCTACCAGGGTGGGGCCTATCTACTCATGGACATGCACGGTGAAAGGCCTTTCAGGCCAATAAACGGTCGCTTCCTAAAGAAATACTACACTTAATGAGCCACAGCCTAGATCAATGATAGACGACGACGACTATGTCCGCTCGCTATCTTCCTAAGTTCAAGCTTCATAAGCAGTAGCCTGCCTTCTCAATAGCAGACCGAAACGTCCTTAAACTAATACCGCAGCATCCGTAGGCTGACGTGATAAAAAAAAGGAGAAAAATATAATAAATAAAAACGGTATGTCCATAAGCAAAAAGGGCACGGATGAAAACCCGAAAGGGCTCCGTAAGTAAAAACAGCAGGGCTACCGGCGAGTGTTCGTGAAAACCCGAAAGGGCGCGACCTCGTAAAAAAAAAGAGAGAAAAGAAAATAAAAAGAATAAAAAAAAACGGTATGTCCATAAGCAAAACGGGCATGGATGAAAACCCGAAAGGGCTCCGTGAGTAAAAACAGCAGGACTACCGGCGAGTGTTTGTGAAAACCAGAAAGGGCGCAACCTCGTTAAAAGACACTTATAGGGTCCTTTCGACCTTGTAAGGAGAAACCACCCGCGTGAGATCCTTACGACTCATAAGGGAACAACACACTTAGGGATCCCCACGATTCCTAAGAAGAAAATACACTTGCGAGATCCTCACGACTCGTAAGGAGAATTCTCTTATGGGACCCTCACGGCTCATAAGATTTGAAAGTATTAAGTTACAGAGACCTAAACCTGTGCTTAAGCAACCTCCACAACTTTCGATATTACCCTACAAGTGGTCCAATACTGGCCCTTGTATACAATCCACGGGCGCGAATAAACATTTCCCTGACCAAGTCCCATCCGTGACTGGGGATATGTTCACATGGTGAACAACCCTTGTAAATCCTCTCGATTTATGAGGAGAAAATCCTCTTGTTTACAGAGGAACAAAACACTTAGGAATCCTCATGATCCCTAAGGAGAAAATACACCTACAAGATCCTCACGACCTGTAGGGAGAAATAACTTTGTGAGACCCTTACGGCTCACGAAGTCAGATGCCTTAGTCGACAGGACCCTAACCCTGGTCGCTAAGCCACCTTTGGTCAACATCGGCAGAGGCAAATGATGATTTGCTCCTGGTAATATCCCAGTTGTAGCGGTGCTGATGCCGAAATCGGTGTCCAATTTCAGGTTTACGGCGAAAAGCCAGTAGGCTGCACATGCATATGAAATAGCCGAAATGATAGGGCAACTTGCAATAAAAAGCAGCAAGTAAAAATGTATGCATGCAAAATAGCCGAAATGATTGGGCAACTCGCAATAAAAAGCAGCGAGTAAAAACGAAATAAACAGCCGAAATGATTGGGCACCGCGAAAAATAGCCGAAATGATTGGGCAACCGCGACCTTCGTGATATAAAAGCTGAAATGATAGAGCATCACGGAAATAAAATAAAAAAAATGATGATAAAACTTTAGCCCTACAGTTAAGATCACATCGATCCCTGTATACAATCCAAGGGCGCAAACAAAGAGGGAACCTTACTTTCCCAACAGGCTCCGCCAGAAAACGAAGCCAAACCTCAAAGATTCATCCCAACTCCGAAGAAACCAGTGTCTTTGGCAAACCTCTCAACTCAGGGAAACAAACAATCCTTGACGAGAGCCTCCTGATGCGCGTCGACTCGCGGAGCAACCAGTGTCTCCGTGGGAAATTCTCGACTCGTTTCAACACCAGGGAAACAAATAATCCTTGGCAAATACCTCAACTCAGGGAAACAAACAATCCTTGACGAGAGCCTCCTGATCCGCGTCGACTCGCAGAGCAACCAGTGTCTCCGTGGGAAATTCTCGACTCGTTTCAACACCAGGGAAACAAATAATCCTTGGCAAATACCTTAACTCAGGGAAACAAACAATCCTTGACGAGAGCCTCCTGATACGCGTTGACTCGCAGAGCAACCAGTGTCTCCGTGGGAAATTCTCGACTCGTTTCAACACCAGGGAAACAAATAATCCTTGGCAAATACCTCAACTCAGGGAAACAAACAATCCTTGATGAGAGCCTCCTGATTCGCATCGACTCGCAGAGAAACCAGTGTCTCCGTGGGAAATTCTCGATTCATTTCAACACCAGGGAAACAAATAATCCTTGGCAAATACCTCAATTCAGGGAAACAAACAATCCTTGACGAGAGCCTCCTGATCCGCGTCGACTCGCAGAGCAACCAGTGTCTCCGTGGGAAATTCTTGACTCATTTCAACACCAGGGACACAAATAATCCTTGGCAAATACCTCAACTCAGGGAAACAAACAATCCTTGACGAGAGCCTCCTGATTCGCATCGACTCGTAGAGAAACCAGTGTCTCCGTGGTAAATTCTCGATTTGTTTCAACACCAGGGAAATAAATAATCCTTGGCAAATACCTCAACTCATGGAAACAAACAATTCTTGACGAGAGCCTCCTGATTGGTGTCGGCTCGCAGAGAAACCAGTGTCTCCGCGGGAAATTCCCGATTCGTCTCAACTTGCAAGATGAAACCTCGGGCAGCAGGGATTAAAAAACTTGCTTCCTGAACAATGGGACTCTGCAAGTCGATCTAAAACGGTCTTTTGCATACTATTCATGGGTCTCACTCTCCAAAGTTGAGTTTCGACAAGGAGGGAAACAACCGCTTACGGGTCCTCTCGACTCGCAAGAGGGAAAAATTCTCTTATAGAATCCTTACGACTTATAAGAGAAAACACACTTAGGAATCCTCACGATTCCTAAGGAGAAAACCCACCTACGAGATCCTTTCGATCCGTAGGGAGAAAAGTCTCTATGAGACTCTCACGGCTCATAGAGTTGAAAAGTCTTAGGCGGCAGATCTGAACCTGCGGCCTAAGCCATCGCTATCTTTTGGAAAAACTAAGTTACCTGCCAATTATGTTTATCAAGACGGCATGCTGATAATAAGAGAAGGGGGAAAGCAAAAGAGCATACAAGACATTGCAGAGAAAAATATATATCTTTATTCATGAATTCAATCAAATACAAGGCGAATCATATGAAGAACAAAGAATGTGTATATACTATGCAAAACAAAAAAAAAAAATTACAAGTGTGTAAGTGATACAAAATGTTTAAAGAGAAGGAAGCCTCATGAATAGCTCTATCAATTGCTCGCGCACTTCCTTCCACACCTTCTCCTGATCAGTCGCCACTACCAGTTCGGCCTCCACTCGAGCCCGTTGCTGCATGAAGGATGCAAGCTGCTCCCCAACAACCTGTTGAGCTGCTGCGCGGCTTCGGGAATCACGCTCGGCGGCATCAAGCTTCCTCTTCAGCGCTAGCCCATTAGTAATACGCGCCAGAAGGCCCTCAAAGACGGCCTTCACTTCGGCAGCGTTCGCCTCAATTTCGGCACGTAGACGAGCAGTTGCGTTTGAAGACTCCTGACGTTCCTTCAACCTTAAAGCTGCTTCTTGCTCCAAATGGCGGAAATAAGAAGTGCTTTGCTCGAGCCAGGCTGTCCGTTGAGTACTCACGGCCAAAACCTCAGGGGAAGGACGCGTCGACTCCAGCCGATGCAGGCAGGCCTCAATTTCCCTGCAGTGATTAACCCAAGATTCGACGACGCCTTCGTTATGGAAGTTTACGAGCGCCGCCAACATTGGGTTAACCTCCACAGCAAAATCTGCGGCAGGTGGGAGAGCGTCTGCGTTAAGCTCTTCGATATACCCGCTCAACATGCCCAAACACATCACGGCACCCTTTGAAGATGGACGTTTCAGGAAGGGGCCTGCCAGCGAAAGGATACGAGACTCAAGAAGGACCGGAGCCGGAACGATAGCTACAAAACAAAACATAGTTAAACGACGGTTCAAGAGATGTAGAAGAGTCATCAATAAGGGAATTTACTATACCAGCTGCAACGGACGGCAAAGCCGGAGGGGCCGGTGGCATGGCCGGTCTTGCGTCCCCTCCTTCGATTTGTAGCACTGCAATAAGGAAGAGGAAAAGTCAGAAATAATCCCATTGCCAAAAAAAAAAAGACATCGAAACGAAAATATACTCACCAGCACCACTGGAGGAGTATGCGAGCTCAGATGGGAAGGAGAAGTGCGGAAGCAACACCTGATTGATATGATCAAAAATCACTCCTGGAAAGACACAGTGGTACGACGTTAGTACATAAGTTTTGCGGCTAAAAGATAAAATAATGAGTCGCAAATCCATACCTTCCAACATCTGCGATGGCACAAGGGAAGGCTGGGAGGTGACCACCGCCAAGGCAGTAGTTGACGGTGCTCCTTCGAGCAATGGAGCATCGGCGCTGGCCGCACCTGCGTTAAAAACAAAGACAAACTTGTTAGAAAAGATCGCAAGATATAAAAAAGGAATGACAATAACTCGAAATTTACCCGATGAGCCGCCAACCGAAACGGAGGCGTCTCCCTCCTCCAGTGATACGAATCCTCCTCCCGTATCCTCGTCACCGGACTCGACGGGGGCCGTCGTTGTGCTTGCGCGGCCAGGAGACGGCGGAAGACCGCAGACGGGGAGGGCAATGACCGGAGCATTGCCGGACTCTTGAGAAAGAGCGGCTGACTCTTCCCCAAGAGTCGTGCCCATCTCACTCGCTACTTCGGGCCCAGCGGTCTCCATCGCTTCATCCGCTGTCGCCATGAGGTCGCCGGCCTCAAGCGCCTCACCCGCCGCTACCTTGGGCTCAGTTATAAGGGTCGTCTCATTTGCCGCCTCCTCAGGCTCGGCATCAACGACCTTCTCTGGTGCAGCCCCCTCGGCCCCCACCTCAGGCTCGACAACCCCAACGACGTTGCCCACCGTCGGCTCGGGCTCGACCAATGCCTCTTCCTCTGGCCCCTCAGGTTCGACGGTCTCCGCCTCCCTTTCGGTTGGACTTGGCCCTGCAGGACAAGATATATAAGAACCGACAGGATTACAATTCTTACAACAAAGTCTTGCAAGATACATTACCAGAGCTAGACTTGTCATTAGCACTCCGAACAGCACGCGTCACCTGTCTGAGAGCGGTAGATAGGGCAACGGGAGCCTCTTCTGAGGGAGTATCAGCGCGAGGGATGGTGCTTGGGCCCACACCCGTGGCCAAAGCAGCCCGGCGCGCCTTTGCCTCGCGCCTCAGCCGCTTCCTCTCCTCCCGGGCCGTTGAGACGGACCTCACCAGAGCATCTTTCATTGAAGCGTCCTCGTCCGTGTATAGGGATGCCTCCAAATTCTTCAAGGCATCCCTCGTCGACTTGTCAAGTCGAGGCTCTTGCAGCAGCCCCGACGAGACCGGAACTTCAGTAACAGGCTTGGGGAGGATCTCCGCATCAACTGGTATGGCCCCTGCAAAGAAACAAAGGAAGAAGGTCAGGTTGACCATCAGAAGAGATAACAATTTTTTTTTTAAAAAAAAAAGGGGGTGGGACGTACCAACGCCTGCCAGAGCGCGCTTCTCCTCCTCCTCTTGAAAGGTCTTTAAAGAGGCAGCAATAGCTTCTTCGGTAGTGACACCTGTTGGAAAAGAGGGAAAGTATGAGTCAAAAATAATGATAAAAAATATATATGCAAAAAAAATTTGACAAAGAAAGCAGCTAATGGTTACCTGACTCAGCGAGTTTACTTAACATCGCTTTGAGCCTTGCTGATCGCTCAGAAGCTGTAATAGCGGCCGCCAAATTGGTGTCTGCAGGGTCTACCAAGAACCCCTTGTTGCTGCCATATTCACTTATTCCTTCGGTGAGAGGGGCCTCAGGCTCTAAACCGAGGATCGCGTCGAGGGAAAGGATCGACTTCTTCTTCTTTTTCCCGCCAGCTCTAGATGCACCTGGGATTGATTTGCGCTTGGCAGGCACCTTGGGGCGGCGGGTCCCGATATCCGCTCCTGTGCCGGACTCCGGCGATACTACACTGACCGTCTTTGTAGGAGCACGAGGCGCCGGTAGCACATCCACCATCGTGGGCAGCGGCAATCTACGTGGGGGGCTCAGTACGCGTGGTCGGTTAACTCCGGCATCTTTCAGTGGAGCAATGACCGGGGTCCTTGGCTTCAAGGGAGCCTTACGATCACCGCCAGGAGGCGCACCCCTGCGATCAACCAGCAGTCGCTTCTCCATCAGGATAACTGGGCCCATTGCATGCGCATACCAAGCCACGTACGTGTTGAGTACCTTGGGGACACAGCTTGGTTCGCTGATGAAGAAATAAGAACCCGTGTTAAGCCGCATGAAATGGTGTGTTGCATTCTTTATCCCCTCTTAGCTGACCACGGGCTTTTCCAAGAAGGCTTCCATCGGGATCCCCTGGTGATAGCTCGATTGCTGAGCAAACCGGTGAGGGTTATACCTCATGAAGAGTGCCGTCTCATTCTGCCTAAACACCAAATAGCCCGGCCGAATGGAATAGAGGTGGAGGATTTCCCGAGCCTTCAATATGGAAGCCCCGTCCTTAAAATCATCGCGCAGCGGCACTACCGACTTGGTGGTCTCTGAGCCTATCGTTATGACCTTATCCACGAAGGAAACCTTCGCTTCGACCAGATGTGGACGAAGGAGCAGTCCCCTAGACTCCCGCGGAGATGCAACCACAATTGAAGCACCAACCAACCGCATAACTCTCGGGAGTCTGCATTTCTCAAAGAACGGAGGAATCTTATGGGCGCCGAACACCCTTTGCACGTGCATTTCCATCCAGGAGGTGAAGTAGTGCATCGGGAAGTTAGCGGGCTGTACCCCAGGTTCACTAGCGTCCGCCGCTACGCTAAGTCCATTATAAAGGTAAGCTAGCCCGACGATTCCTACCGATAACTGAAAACCAGCCACCATCCGATGCACTGGGTAGAAGACAGATGACCGCATGTGGCGCGGGTGCATATGGAGCGCAAAGCTGCATAGCCACAAGCCTAGGAACCCTACAAAAAAGGTCTCCTCGTCCATGCCCGGGACGGTGATTTCTGAGAAAGGGACGATGGCAGCGCTGGGGAGATAAAAATCCCTTTGATCATTCTCCGATATGGGTTGGCGGTCCAAGCCGAAGCCAAAAGGGTCATCGAGCTGGGCGAACTTCTCGCTTCGCTCTGATAGGAACTCCGGTCGATTGAAGCGGGCAATAAAATTTGCGAAACTGACGCCCCGGTCGCCCGATTCCAAATAGAGTTCTTCATAGATCTCCAATACCTTCACCAAGCCCGGATGCTGGTGCTGAACAGCGTTCTCCGGAGTCAGATCGAACACCAGCGGCTTAGTGGCAAAGACGTATTCGTCAGGAGGGAGCAACTCCTCGTAATGCTCTCCCCTCATCGGCAGACCCGAGAGTTCGGCAAACTCCTCCAAAGAAATAGAGACCTCCCTATCCGTCATCAAGAAGGTGTGGGTCGGGATATTCCATTGCTCGATAAAAGCTTTAATCCACCACGTTGGAGGGGAGGGATACTCGAAGAGCGAAACGTAGATGGCCGAATACAAACCGATCTTCATCAAATGAGTCCTTTTAGCCGATAAGATATACTGAGCCCACTGCAAATATCCGGCGGGTGGTCACGGGACCAATCCAATGTTGTAAGCCTGTCCCTAAGGGCGTGCTTCACCCTGACAGATTCGCCTCCCTAGAATGTCTATTACTGGCGGCGGCTGCACGGGAATAGCACCAATTGCAGGCTGGAGGAGGTCATCAGAATTCCAATTTTCGACCTCCACGGCATACTTAACCGGGGGTTCGTCCGCGTAGGGGATCGTAACTATAGGCTCAGACGGCATGGCAGAACTGAAACTACGGCGACCTTGAATGATTTCATTGTACCACCTACCCCATAAGTGAAGGTTTTTATACTTGGGGTTGTGATCTTTAATGAGAGCGAGCACCACTCGGTCCACCGGTGCTTGGGGAAACCCTCCCTCCGAGCGAACAAACGGGAAAGACAAATTACCAGACATGTTCCTGCGGAGGGACAAAAAAAAAATTCAATTAGCCGTCAGTGTTGTAATTCCAACGCTTGGCATTTTAAAATTTTACACTACACTGCAATGCAGTGGGTAGGGGATAAAAGGGGGACCCACAAAATCTCGATGGCAGTGTATCATTTAATAAGACAGCCCCATCATTAGATGAGACTTTCAATTAATGAAAAGATCCCTAAAAGGATATCCTCATTGATGGGAAATCCCTAGAGATAAGGAGAAAATCTCCTCTTTTAGAGCAAAGCTCTGTCACATAGTGACATTTGTCAAACTCTGGTCTCAGGAGAACAAGATTCCTTAAGAGAGCATAGCTCTGTGGTAATAATGGAAATATCCATCAAAATTTTTTAAACTTTTGGAATCTCAAAAAAAAAAAAAATCCATGAAAACTTATAAAAAAAATTCTTCATTTTTCAGATCTAAAAAGATCTACATTTGATCCAAGAGCAAAGCCCTGTTCATGGGTTAAAACTCATGGACAAGATCTCTGTAGATCTGTAAGTTTTTGAGAGCAAGGCTCTGTTGATGAAACCCCAAAGGGGTTTTCTTTAGATCAAAGATCTATAAGAGCAAGGCTCTTTTAATTAAATTTAATTAAATTTAAATTTTTTTACCTAAAGTGATTCTAGGTTCTGAACTTTGAAGTTCTTGGGGGAAGAAACAAGAGCAAGGCTCTGAAAGTTCTTAAGCAAGAGCAAGGCTCTGAGAATCAGAATTCTTGAAAGTTGTAAAGAATTTTCTAAGGACCAAGGGTCCTATTTATAGGCGCCTGCGCCCTTTCAACTTATCAGTTGATCCAAAGGCTGGGATCTTTCTACCGCTGCACTCACGTGCACGCCACGTGAGCGCAACGGTGGGGGGCATTTGTTTCCCCCAATCAGAGCAAGGCTCTGTTTGAATTTCAAAAATTCAAATTTTGAAGCAACGCTTCAAATCCCGTGCGCTGCGCGCAACGCGCCACGTGTCAGAAATTGATGCTTCAGCACAGCGCCCGAGGCAGTGCGTCCAATCAGAGCAAGGCTATTTAATAAAAAGTAAAGGAAGCAACCTTTCAGTTGCGCAAGCGCTGCGCTGCGCGACACGTGTCTGCGCAGTTGCGCAAGCACAGCTGCGCAAGCGCTGCGCTGCACGACACGTGTCTGCGCAGTTGCGCAAGCACAGCTGCGCAAGCGCTGCGCTGCACGACACGTGTCGAGCGCTGGGACGTTTACGCCAAACAGAATTAAAATTCTAATAAGATATTTCTGTTCTTATTAAAACAAGATGATTTTCTTCTGTAGAACAGAAGCCCTTGGATCAAAAATCCAACGGTGGGGAAAATTCCCCAAATCACTCAGAGAAAGATCTCTTTAACAAATTTAACTAATTTATGGGCACTATAAAAAGGACCCTAGACCACAATTCAAAGGCATCAACATTTTTGGGAGAAATCAAGAACTTCAAAAAGAGAGAACTCTGAAGAATTAGAGAGAATTTCTCAAGAAAAAAAAAGGTAAAAACCTTTAGAAAAAGAGAAAATTCTCTTAAAAACAGATCATTGATCTAAGAACAAGATCAATGATCTTCAAGAAAAGAGAAAAATAAATAATAACAGCGCCTTGCACTTTTTATGAACCACTGGTTCTTTGAAAACTTGTTTTCTTTGATCTAAAATTGATCCAAAAGAATAAGAACAGTGCCCAACACTTGCCAAAACTGCGCTATTGCGCAAGCCGCCAGGAAGCGCCACGTGTCAGCAGTGCAACAGCGCAGCGCACTGACGCAGTGCACTGTGCTGTTGCGCTTACGCTCACCAGAGCGTGACACGTGTCACTTCCACATGCGCTTGCGCTCTTTAATTTGCGCAAAGCGCCTGACAAGCCATGTGGGGGCACTGTCAGAGTATTTAATGCTCTGTATTATTAAGAAAAGGGACAGAGCCCAATTAAAAGGCCTAACAGGCCTAATAAAAAATGCTATGCATTTTAACAAGGGAAGAGACCAAGCAAAATAGATGCTCTGTATCATTTATAAAAGGGCAGAGCCCATCCAAAACAAAGAAAAATAATGCAGTAAAGGGGCAAGGCCCTAACACAGGTCCAATAGGCCAAAGACAAAAGAATCTTAAAATTGGACTTAGCCCAATCGTGGCCGTAAGTCCTCAAATTAAATTGACTGAGCACGGCTGCTCCCTAAATCAATTTACGACCGGTTCTAGGGTATATCTCCGAACTCCTCTGACACCCATCGTTGTAATCCTTCAAAGACGTCAGAGAGGTGACGGGTCCCGACGACCACACATCAATATGGACTGCGGGGTCCCTAAACTCGTGGACCGAAACGTCCTTAAACTAATATCGGACCGAAACGTCCTTAAACTAATGATGGACCACCACGTCCCTAAACTGGAACAATAGAGCCTTCGAATGCTCTTTTGCCGGATCTAAACGGTCCCGTTTAAGTTGATCTTAGCCCTAAATACGGCTAACGTATTCTTAAACATTCAAATGGACTATAAAAATTCAAATCGACTTTGGTTCAAGGGTACATCTCTGAACTCCTCTGACACCTATCGTTGTAATCCTTCAACGACGTCAGAGAGGTGATGAGTCCTGACGGCCATATATTAAACAGATCACCATGTTAAGTTGATCGTAGTCTCAAATAAGACTAACGTATCCTTAACGAACGTTTAAGTTGATCTTAGCCTCAATACGGCTAACGTATCCTTAAACTAAAAACACCAAACCCAAATCTAAGTAAATACGGATTTGGACTAATCCACGTCCTACGGGAGACGGCATTACTCAGTCTCCGTATACAATCCACGGGCAACCATAAACAAAACAAACACCCACGACACGAAGTGAAATTCTGGAGAAGGAGAAAGTTGTTACCGCGATGCGGTAGCGTAATTAACTGTAAGGGCTTGCGCCTGCAGGGAAGAGCGTCCCCACAATCAAAAACCCCTCAAACGAGGGGGAATCTGACGAAGTCTGCTACATCGGCTGCATCCGTCTAAACCTCCGATACACGGTGCCATAAATCAACTTGGCATCTTCGGAGAGGTAGACGGATAAAACCATATAGCATCTGCCCCGAATCTTAGGCTAGACGTCTTCACGTCGCCGCCGTCTTTCGAAAGGGAACAGTCGTGTGTCCACCCAATCGTGGAAGACCCCTCCTCCTCGTAGGCTGTTGGGAACAACTTTGAGAGGCGACCGCCTTTGCCGAAGATGATCCACCCGAGAAAACCGATCCAAGCTCCAGCTTCACCTATTAAAGCAATCGACGCTCCAAGCTTGTTAGAAATGGAGAGTGGGGATGTAGGAATTTTCCACTATCATTTTCACTTACTTTTCATCAATCAAGAGAGTATGGAAGCTCATGAGAAGGAGAAGAAGGAGGTGAAAAGCTAGCCATCACAAAAAATGAGTTAGTGTTCAATGTATGAGAGAATGGCTTCATATAATTTTTACAACCATCAAAAATAAAAATATCGCAACCATTTGCAATAAACAAATGAAATCCATCCCTCTCTACATGTCCACTACCATACCCAAAGCCACCTTACTCTCCACCTTATTTCTTTGAATATTCATGAATGAATATTCACAAATAAAGTGTCCTCCTTCTAAAAAGTATTCCGTATAAATACGAAATACAATCTGGTATACGTATCGAAATACATACACGCATATCCGTATAAAAATATGAATAGCCAAAAGAGAGAAAATGAATAGTGAACAATAATACTAGAATATATTAAAAAATATATAAATTATAAATTATTAAATTAAAACTTGATTTAATAATCCGGCTTAAACCTAAGCCGCTAGTATTATCAACCGTCCGATTAAAATCCGCATAGCAAGCACACTTATTTAATCGGATCCATGCACGTATCAATATACAACCTCTACATCATATCGCCTGAACTGGGAAAACCCTCTGTGTAGGACTCTAAAGACTCGATAATACGTTGGCAGTGATTTACTGGATAAATCCAAAACTGTTAGTTGTATGTATGCCCTAGAGGCCAGTATTGTACAGATTATGTATATTATATTGGATGCTTGGACATATATAGAGATGACTTTCTTGCTCGACATGATAGTATGCTATCTGGTTGCTCTTTATCTTAACATGTACACTAGTCTCTTTATACTGTCTTATAGTTACATGTTGGTAAAGCCCTTAGGATTTGTACTTGACTACCTGGACTATGATGCAGATCATATTAGTGGGGACATGGTAGTCCATAAGTACATCCTTCAAGGTCCCTAGTCGTGGGTGTATCGAGACGGGGCATCGATATACCAGAGTAGACTAGCGTATACGCTTCTCGACCCATGTGATGGGCGATGGATGATCCCATGTCCATTGGTGTTTGACATCAGAGATGGTATACGGGTGCTCAGTGGAGACTGGGTACACTGGACGGACTCGCCGAGAACTCCCAGATGGTATTATACGTCACGTCAGATGGCAGTTCTCAGGTGACACTTGTACAGGATAGTCTGTAGACCCGAGATCGTCATAGAGTCTTGTGTGATTCCCACTGTGCTTTGATCTCCACCTTACCACGTCCATGAGGGCGTGCAAAACGGTGGTCTTTGGGTACAGTCCCGAGTCACATGGAGGCAATGAGCGATAGGAGGGGTTTCGTCTCTCCCGGTATTGGGGGTTGATGTTGCGCAGTGCTCGATTGGCCGTAGCAGGGAAGTCCCTGGCCAGGGCTGATCAGAGATTTGCTGGTAAGTGTTACCAGTAGTTTCTCGACCCGTTACGAGCCTCACATCGGCACGACTTATCGGGTTATTGGGGTCTGACGTTTACCACCCCTAGACTTGATATGCGACGTATCAGACGAAGAGACCGGACTGTATGGTAAGTGTTACTGGTCGGATTCGCAGGAGTGTGAGCGGGCTAGCTCGTCGATCTTCTGATCGCTCAATACCCGGGTGGCCGTTACGTTTAGCAGACCGCTTGCGGCTTGTGGGTGCTTGATATGATCATCATCTGCTACCGGCGTATTGACGAGTCTTTAGAGTCCTACACAGAGGTTTCCTGGCTCAAGCGAAACGAAATAGGAGCGCATATGAGATATGTGCGGGACCGAGAATAATGCGTGTATGTGATACCGCATTTCATTCTCGCGATATATGTTTCGATTGGTCATATTCGATATGACCTAGTTATCGAATCATTGATTCGATAAATCGATACATTGGATTCTAGTCGGTTATGTGCGACATGACCGGATCATTGAATCAAATGTTGATTTAATGATTTAATGCATAATTATATATTTGATATATTGCGTTGCATTAACTAGTATTGGTTCACTTTAAACGGATTTTTCTCACTTGATGCACATTGTATATGTGATATGCTTTAGTGCACTACTTTGTATCATGTTTGATGATACTTGATCATATAGTTAAGTTTATAGAATTAATCCATGGTTAATTTGATAATTAGGGTTTTGCATATTCATTTATTTATTTGTTTGTTTATTTATTTATTTGAAATGAATTAAGATAAGAATGGTGGCTTTATTTGTTTTATATTGAAGCTTCATGAAGCTTTGACTTTGCTAACCATCCTTATCTTCATGCTTAACCCTAACCCATCCAAGTGACCATGGTTAATTCTCTACACTTAACCCTAGTTCAAGTTATGATAAGTATTTGATTTAAATTTATTTTTATCACAAGACTTATCATATTCTTTTCTTGAGCTCATCTTCTTCTTCTTCTTCTTCTTCAAGCTTGCTACTCTAATGGCAACTTGAGATTTAGTGAGAGAAATCCAAATCTAAAGTGAACCCACCTCCTATTTCTTCATCCTCTACCTCTTGCCAAGTTGTTTTGGGTGTTTACTTCACAAGTTTCACAAGTTTGTGAAGTCGGAGCTTGAGTTTGTGCAACCTCGACGTAGATCGTCTTTGACACGAAGCCGACGACCTATTCCGCACGTTTCTCCGATGAAGCCGTCACGAGAGTTCAAGCTTCAAGATGGACAGCGAGAGGACGCCCTTGCGGAGCCGTGGAGGTGGATATCCGGATCTACAAAGGTTGTAATTTCCGTATCCCAGTAGTTAAGTGTTAACTAAGTTTTCATTTCGCCTAAACATCTAGTTTAAGATCCGTAGTCTAGGGTTTCTCGGCACCAAAAATTTTAAATTGGCATGTTCGATGCCTTGTGAGACCACTATAGGGTGCCTAAGAACCTTTCACTGGTATCAGAGCCTAGCTAGAGCCTTAGGCGAAGCGTAGACGGAATTTGAAGTCCGAACGACCCAAAACCGAAACCCAAAATATGCTCTCTGTACTTTTTTGAAAACAGTGGATTTTTCCAAATTAAAAATTGCTAAAAAATTCAGCTGAAAAAAATAAGAATTACGGTGCAAAAAGTTTCTGGTGAACAGTGTTTTTCGCGGCGGATCAGCGGCAGAAGCATGGCTTCTGCGGCTGATCAGCGGCCAATTGGTGACGTCAGCCCACTTTGTTTGCACAGTAACTCCTGATAAATTCTGCTGAGTTTTCTGGGAATTTTTAATATTGATTCAAGAGTTGAATTTTCTGCAATTGTTTTGGGGATTCGGTGTTTCGATCGGGGTATCAAATTTTGTTTATTTGGCTTTCCGGATAAATTTTAGAATATGTTAAAAAGTTCGACCGGATATAAATACCCAATTTTTCCCCTGTCGGGAAATTTCCAAGTGTTGGATTTTTCCGTAGTTTAACGACGTTCTAAGTAGTGCAAGTAACTCGATGGTCCCTCTAGAAGACAACAAACCTTAACTCGATTATGTGACCGTCTTGAACTGCCCTTTGAACCTTCGGGTTTGGGGCAGTACGGCGTGCCACATGTGAGGCGTTGGCTTGACCCTTCTACGGCTGGACCGTTGGTACTGAGGTACGAACTGAATGTTGTTAGACTTATTTCATGTGTTGATCTGTATTGGGAAAACTTGGGTGTTCGATTGTTCGATCGGAAAGTTTAACATTTTCTGTTTATCTGGAATTGGATACAATAATTGGAATTCACAAACAGTTATGAGATAACTGGATGAATGTTATAAATCTAGCAGTTTAGTCCCATACAATATTGAAAAGAGTTTTCGATAATGAGACTAAAATGCGGGATTTATATCTGTTAGGCATGTGATGTCTAAAGAGATTGCGGATTCCAATTGTTGTAGTTTTACACTTTCTTTTCTGTGACCGTAAGTGTAGTATGTTCATATCGCCGGTTTCGTTGCTATACGTCAACGACAATTAGGGTATGCATACTTACTTACGTTGATGACATGTGATGTTATGTGTTGCTGGATATGTTATATTGGATCGTCGTATTTGAATAGCCGGGGGTTTTTATGTGAGATGAGTGTTTTTTCATTTTCATTCATGTAAAAACTTGTATGTAATATTCTTTCATTTGGGGCGCTTCCAGGTAGCAGAAGTTGTCACCCGTTGTATATTATTTACTTTTCCGCATTAGGATAGACCCAAGGAGGGGAGCACAAGTAACCGGGTTCTGGGGTCCAGTGGAAGACCAACTCGAGGAGTCGAGTCCGGGTCTCCTAACCCTAGAATTGGCAGGGTTGCTTGCCGCTCTCGTAGGGGTCTAGGGGTGTGGGATTGGCTATTCATCACGACCGTGGAATCCGTGTTTTATACTGGCTCGTATTGAAAACACGGACGTCCTAGTATATCCAATATTTCATATGTTTATTCTGCTGCGATATCTGTGATGAGATCATGTGATGTTTCTGTGATGGATATAGTATATAGTATATATGATATATTATATAGACGTTACTTATGTTTTACACCCGCGCTAGCCCTGCCCTGCTCTGTCGTTAGTTACCTAACCTAACGGTGCACGAGGGGACATCGAGGCGAATGCGGATGGCATAAGTGTACGTCATATCTATCTGTGATGTTTAGGTATTTAAATGATGGGACTTCATTAATGTGATTAATGAAAGATAAGAAACCTAAGATGTTGTAGAATCAGATTTTAAATAAAATAGGTAGCTACAGTTCTTGCTTTGCATAGCGGTATATATGATATACCCCGCACCTCATTCGACGAGGAAAGGACCGAGATCCCTTCACCGGGAGTGACTCCTTTAGCAATAACTGGCAGATGCTACACACTCGGTTTGGCTTTGATTGCTTTTAAGAGTTTTTGCTTTGCACAGTGATATATATGATATATCCCGCACCTCATTCGACGAGGAAAGGGCCGACGATCCCTTCGCCGGGAGTGACCCCTTTAGCAAAACTGGAAAAGCCTCAAAATCACTCCATTTCAAAACTTCATTTGATTCTACAACGATATCAAGTTCATTACGCTCATGGTTTTATGAAAACCTGCGTAGCCCTCCGTCATTTCAGATAAGCACTAGTTAGTATTCGTGCTGCGGTTGTTTGGCATGCGTCAAGGCGTAGTGTACGGTAGCTAACTAGTGCTCATTTGCTAGCATATGATGCGATTGGATTAGGGTATTCGCACGGCGTTGTTTGGCATGCGTCAAGGGTCGTGCGGGTGGGTTTAATTCAATCAGGAAATGACGGGTTGAACTTGACTAGCGGACTATGGGTTGTTTGGCATGCGTCAAGGTCATAGCACGCTAGGGGCAAAAGATTGTCGGGAATTTCAAGTGTTGAAATTTGCAATGAGATTGCATACCTTCTATGAGATAGTTGGATCCCGATACCCACTGCGAGTAAGAGTTACTCCTGGGAGAGTTTTACACATTACAATTAGCCGATCAAGTAGGTGTCTAGAAAGGTGTTAACGAGGTTACGCCTCTGGGAAAACGAGGTTTACAGTAATTAGGTTCGTGCGAAAGCACGGGGGACCTCCCTCAAAGTACCGACACTGGCCTGGCTGAAAGATTGGCGAACTTGTAGTGTGTAATTAATCCCGGCTAGTCTTTCCTTTTAGGGTTTGGAGGAAGATTTGATAAAAAGCAGTGGGAGCCATCCTGATTAGATAAGATAATAACCAATCTGATCTTGCACGAGCATACGCTAAAGTGTTTTCTTCTCTCTCTCTCCAGGTAGCGACCATTTCATGCCCTAATAAAGATAATAATATGGATGTATTGACCGAACCCGCATGTTATACTGTGCTGGGGAACGTTGGTTCCGTTCTTTCCTATAAGAGTTATAGGACTGAACAGGATATAGGGGAATACCAGGATTCTCATGCCACCCGATTGAAGAAAGTACATGTTGATGCATTTTCTTCGGGTGTGTTCGTTACTGAGAACTGTTTCTCCATTTGCTCTACGTCCTGGGTATTGGATACCGGGTCGGGATCCCATATATGTAATCAGTTACATGGGCTAAGGAAAGGTAGAGAACTTGGGGAAGGTGATAAAGACATTAGAGTTGGAAATGGTGCAATTGTTGCAGCTAAGACTGTCGGGGAATATCACCTTGTATTACCAACTGGTAATACATTGGTTCTGAACGAATGCTATTACATGCCGAACCTGATATGCAACATTATATCGGTTTCTTTATTAAGTAAAGAGGGATATAATTTTGTATTACAGGACAATGTTATGAACATTTTCCATAACCAAAAGTTGGTTGGATCAGGCACGTTATGCAATGGCATTTATGTTCTAAATCAATCAACAGTTCTGAGCATAACAAACACACACAAGAGGAAGAGTTCTGAACTCAACGAATCCTTCTTGTGGCATTGTAGACTGGGTCACATCAATGCGACACGACTAGCTAAGTTGCATAAGGATGGATATTTAAATCCGTTTGAATTTTCATCCTATGACACTTGCCAGTCATGTCTCAAAGGCAAGATGACCAAGACTCCGTTTACGGGACACGGAGAAAGAGTTACCGAACTCTTAGGACTGATACATAGTGATGTATGCGGTCCCATGTCTACACATGCCAGGGATGGTTCTTCATACTTCATTACATTCACTGACGATCTCTCTAGGTACGGGTATGTGTTCCTGATGAAACACAAATCAGAAGCTTTTGAGAAATTTAGGGAATATAAGCAAGAAGTTGAGAACCAAACCGGAAAAAGTATTAAAATCCTTCGATCTGATCGAGGAGGAGAATACTTAAGCAATGAATTCCTGGACTTCCTAAAAGAGAATGGGATTCTCTCTCAGCTTACTCCTCCTTATACACCACAGCACAACGGTGTATCGGAGCGGAGAAATCGCACCCTATTAGATATGGTGCGCTCAATGATGAGTACAGCTGAGTTACCTATTTCCTTCTGGGGACATGCGCTTGAGACAGCCATGGACCTATTGAATAGAGTTCCTACCAAATCAGTGCCTACCACTCCATATGAGATATGGAAAGGGAAGAGACCACATCTTAATTATATTAAGATATGGGGTTGTCCAGCCTATGTCAAAAGACAAAATCCGGACAAACTCGAGGCAAGATCTGTCTTATGTAAGTTTGTAGGATATCCCAAAAATTCACAAGGGTATATCTTCTACCACCCCGAGGAACAAAAGGTGTTTGTTTCTCGACATGCCACTTTCTTAGAAAAAGGTTTTCTTATGAAACAGATAAGTGGCATTGAGGTAGAACTGGAAGAGGTTCCAGCGACACAAACTACAACAGAAGATTTGGTTGAACCCGAGGATTCCGTAGTTCCCGATGAACCCCAGCCACTCCGCCGATCTAGTAGGGTTCCTCGCCAACCTGAGAGATACTACGGTTTTCTCATTGATGGTGGGAGCGAGGATTGCATCATGGAGGATGATGACCCAACTAGTTTCGAGCAAGCCATCACGAGTGGAGACTCGGTGAAATGGTTGGATGCTATGCGGTCTGAGATGGATTCCATGTACACCAACAAAGTATGGACTTTGGAAGTTGCTCCTGAAGGAGTAAAACCCATTGGGAGCAAGTGGATCTTCAAGAAGAAACTTGGTGTAGATGGGAAAGTGGAGACTTTCAAAGCTAGACTAGTAGCAAAGGGTTTTCGTCAAAGACCAGGTGTGGACTATGACGAGACCTTTTCTCCAGTAGCTATGCTTAAATCCATCCGGATCATGCTTGCCATCGCTGCTTATCATGATTACAAAATCTGGCAAATGGATGTTAAGACTGCCTTTCTAAATGGTGATTTAGAAGAGTGCGTGTACATGACTCAGCCAGAGGGCTTCGTAGACAGTGGGAGCAGCGGGAAGGTGTGCAAGCTGCTTAAATCCATTTATGGATTAAAGCAAGCATCGCGGAGTTGGAACATCTGCTTTGACGTCGTTATCAAAGAGTTTGATTTCGTCAAAAATCCAGATGAACCTTGTATCTACAAGAAGGTGGCAGAGAGTAAGGTTGTCATCCTCGTATTGTACGTGGACGACATACTCTTGATAGGAAATGATATTCCTATGCTGCAATCGGTCAAGCTCTTCTTATCACAAAGATTCTCAATGAAAGATCTTGGTGATGCCTCCTGCATATTGGGGATCAGGATCTATAGAGATAGATCCAAACGGATTTTGGGATTGTCCCAATCCAGGTACATTGACACCATACTAAAGAGGTTTAGTATGGAAGAGTCCAAGCGTGGGAATTTACCCACGATCTCTGGAGTCACTCTCTCCAAAGAGATGTCTCCCAAGACTGATTTGGAGAGAGCTCGCATGCAAGGGATACCCTATGCTTCGGCGGTAGGCTCTATCATGTATGCGATGCTATGTACCAGACCCGATGTAGCATACTCACTAAGTGTAGTGAGCAGGTATCAAGCTGATCCTGGAGAGAGTCACTGGACAGCTGTGAAGAGCATTCTCAAGTACTTGCGAAGGACTAGAGATATGTTCTTGGTGTATGGTAACGGAGAACTCCAAGTGGAGTCCTTTACCGATTCGAGCTTCCAGAGTGATAAGGACGACTCTAAGTCGCAGTCGGGCTTTGTCTTTACCCTTTACGGAGGGACGGTTAGCTGGAAGAGTTCCAAGCAGGAAACCGTGGCAGACTCGACGATGGAGGCTGAATACATCGCTGCCAACGATGCTGCCAAAGAGGCTGTCTGGATCAAGAAGTTCATTACTGAACTTGGAGTGGTTCCATCCATTGAGCATCCAATACCTTTGTATTGCGATAACAATGGAGCGGTGGCTTTGGCCAAGGAACCCAGGACCCATCAGCGATCCAGGCATATTCTGAGGCGGTATCACCTGATCCGGGAGATAGTTGATCGCCGGGAGATCGAGGTCAGGAAAGTTGACACGAAGAACAACACGGCGGATCCATTCACGAAGGCCATTCCCCAGATACAGTTTGAGAGACTCTTCGGGATGCTCGGTACGAGATACTACAGCAGCTGGCCCTAGTGCAAGTGGGAGATTGTTAGTTGTATGTATGCCCTAGAGGCCAGTATTGTACAGATTATGTATATTATATTGGATGCTTGGACATATATAGAGATGACTTTCTTGCTCGACATGATAGTATGCTATCTGGTTGCTCTTTATCTTAACATGTACACTAGTCTCTTTATACTGTCTTATAGTTACATGTTGGTAAAGCCCTTAGGATTTGTACTTGACTACCTGGACTATGATGCAGATCATACTAGTGGGGACATGGTAGTCCATAAGTACATCCTTCAAGGTCCCTAGTCGTGGGTGTATCGAGACGGGGCATCGATATACCAGAGTAGACTAGCGTATACGCTTTTCGACCCATGTGATGGGCGATGGATGATCCCATGTCCATTGGTGTTTGACATCAGAGATGGTATACGGGTGCTCAGTGGAGACTGGGTACACTGGACGGACTCGCCGAGAACTCCCAGATGGTATTATACCTCACGTCAGATGGCAGTTCTCAGGTGACACTTGTACAGGATAGTCTGTAGACCCGAGATCGTCATAGAGTCTTGTGTGATTCCCACTGTGCTTTGATCTCCACCTTACCACATCCATGAGGGCGTGCAAAACGGTGGTCTTTGGGTACAGTCCCGAGTCACATGGAGGCAATGAGCGATAGGAGGGGTTTCGTCTCTCCCGGTATTGGGGGTTGATGTTGCGCAGTGCTCGATTGGCCGTAGCAGGGAAGTCCCTGGCCAGGGCTGATCAGAGATTTGCTGGTAAGTGTTACCAGTAGTTTCTCGACCCGTTACGAGCCTCACATCGGCACGACTTATCGGGTTATTGGGGTCTGACGTTTACCACCCCTAGACTTGATATGCGACGTATCAGACGAAGAGACCGGACTGTATGGTAAGTGTTACTGGTCGGATTCGCAGGAGTGTGAGCGGGCTAGCTCGTCGATCTTCTGATCGCTCAATACCTGGGTGGCCGTTACGTTTAGCAGACCGCTTGCGGCTTGTGGGTGCTTGATATGATCATCATCTGCTACCGGCGTATTGACGAGTCTTTAGAGTCCTACACAGAGGTTTCCTGGCTCAAGCGAAACGAAATAGGAGCGCATATGAGATATGTGCGGGACCGAGAATAATGCGTGTATGTGATACCGCATTTCATTCTCGCGATATATGTTTCGATTGGTCATATTCGATATGACCTAGTTATCGAATCATTGATTCGATAAATCGATACATTGGATTCTAGTCGGTTATGTGCGACATGACCGGATCATTGAATCAAATGTTGATTTAATGATTTAATGCATAATTATATATTTGATATATTGCGTTGCATTAACTAGTATTGGTTCACTTTAAACGGATTTTTCTCACTTGATGCACATTGTATATGTGATATGCTTTAGTGCACTACTTTGTATCATGTTTGATGATACTTGATCATATAGTTAAGTTTATAGAATTAATCCATGGTTAATTTGATAATTAGGGTTTTGCATATTCATTTATTTATTTGTTTGTTTATTTATTTATTTGAAATGAATTAAGATAAGAATGGTGGCTTTATTTGTTTTATATTGAAGCTTCATGAAGCTTTGACTTTGCTAACCATCCTTATCTTCATGCTTAACCCTAACCCATCCAAGTGACCATGGTTAATTCTCTACACTTAACCCTAGTTCAAGTTATGATAAGTATTTGATTTAAATTTATTTTTATCACAAGACTTATCATATTCTTTTCTTGAGCTCATCTTCTTCTTCTTCTTCTTCTTCTTCAAGCTTGCTACTCTAATGGCAACTTGAGATTTAGTGAGAGAAATCCAAATCTAAAGTGAACCCACCTCCTATTTCTTCATCCTCTACCTCTTGCCAAGTTGTTTTGGGTGTTTACTTCACAAGTTTCACAAGTTTGTGAAGTCGGAGCTTGAGTTTGTGCAACCTCGACGTAGATCGTCTTTGACACGAAGCCGACGACCTATTCCGCACGTTTCTCCGATGAAGCCGTCACGAGAGTTCAAGCTTCAAGATGGACAGCAAGAGGACGCCCTTGCGGAGCCGTGGAGGTGGATATCCGGATCTACAAAGGTTGTAATTTCCGTATCCCAGTAGTTAAGTGTTAACTAAGTTTTCATTTCGCCTAAACATCTAGTTTAAGATCCGTAGTCTAGGGTTTCTCGGCACCAAAAATTTTAAATTGGCATGTTCGATGCCTTGTGAGACCACTATAGGGTGCCTAGGAACCTTTCAAAAACCGCAAGCACGTCAGCGACACTAGCTGTACGTAACGGCTATCCATGTATATTCGAAAGGAAGGTCGACAATCAAGTCCGTCCGTACCCTAATGAGCATGAATGTGACAATTTTCATACAGTCCAGTCTCTTCATCTTAGAGTATCACATACCGGGTCTAGAGGGGTGGATAATGTCAGACCTCTAATAACCCGATAAGTCGTGCCGGAGTCAAGCTCATCACCAACCGAGAAACTGCTGAAATCCTATTAGTAAATCTCATCCTCCGTGGCCACGGATTTAGGGTGATGGCCAACTAAACACAGCGTGACATCTACTCCTAATATCAGGAGAGACGAATCCCTGACAATCGCTCATTGCCTCCATGTGGTTCGGGACTGTACACAACTAAAATCTGTTTGCACGACTCCTTTGAGCCGTGGTAAGGTAGTAATCTAAGTACAGTGAGAACTTATACGAGACAAATGACGATCTCAGGTCAAAAGACTAACTTGTACTTATTCCATTAGAGAACTTCTATATGACGATAGGTATAATACCATTTAGAAGTTCTCCGCGAGTCCGTCCAGTGTACTCACCTCCAGTGAGCACCTGTATACTGTCTTAGGTGACATAACACCAATGGCTTGTAAGACCGGCCAACGCCTCTCGTCTAAGTCTAGAAATGTATACACCAGTCTACTCCGGAATATCGATGCTTAGTCTCGATACTTTTTCGACTAGGGACATTTAAGGATGTGCTTATGGACTACCCAGCTCTCATGTATATGATCGCCATCATAATACTGGCAGTCAAGTAAGAATCCTACGGGCTTCATCATTATATATTAGCGACACGTAATAACATGTAAAACATATATACATCAATGATAAAGACAAACCAAATAGCATACTATCATTTCGAATAAAATTGTTCTATCTGTATAGGTCCTCCCTCAATTATCATAATCGCCTACCTACAATTACAATAATTTCCTTAAGGGCACTATATCCAACAATCTCCCACTTGCACTTAAGGCTAATTATTGCGGTATCGCATACCCACATCCCATATGCTACCGAATACCCAACTTCTTTACTGATCAGTTTCACAAACCGTGTTTGTGAAACATCCGTGTTCGAGAAATAGCCCCAGTGAGTGGATCCGCTACAATGTTCTAACTTCCTCTTTCTATATCCCAACTTTGCGAAGATCAAAAGTCTCCTGAACTGAGTGATACCCCGCCTCAAGAATTTGTTTAGATACTTGTTTGGACCAAGTTCATAAATAAACAACTTTATCCAACAAATTTCTTGGGCTGTATCCTCTGTTGAGTCAGAACCAACATCCTGCACCATGTCTATCTCAGTATCCCTATTAGAACCCTATCCAATATACTGTTCCTCAGAAGAGGGTAAACTCAACACTTTGATAACATCTCTGTCATCCAGGTCACCTTGGAAGCCTGAACCGATAACCGCCTCCTGGTGGAGGCCGCCGTTACTATATACCAAGAACATCCTCTTATGTTCTTAACTGCTTCCCTTTATTTCTCCAGAATTGGATTAATATCTGCTTACTACGTCAAGTGCAGAAGCAAAATTTGGTTTGGTACAAGACTTTGCATGATTGACTCAATTGCCTAAGCAAAATGATATGTCATTCATGCAAGTCCTTCTCCTCATCAGTTTGAAAGACATCTCTTTAGAGAGGGTGATTCCATTACCTGCGGGTAGACTACCACGCCAGGAGTCATCCATTCTAAACTACTTTAGAATGGTGTCCAAGTATCCGAATCGGGACACTTCCCAAATCTATATCTAAAACCATACATCCAGTCACCAAAATTTATGATATCTTATCTAGATCCTATGTGGAGAAAAAACCTGTGACAATCAAAGTTTGACCGATTGTAGTATAGGAACATCATTTCCTATCAGAAGTATGTCATTCAAATCCCAGGACAGTACTCTCTACTCCCTTCTTACTTGGTTCATTTGTTGTTTTGATGAAGTCAATCACCTTGACTGTCACATCAAAACAAATAATTCATCTCCGCTATTCATACTTTAGTCTATGAATAGACATAAGCAACTTGCATACGTTCCGCTGCTCCTACTGATTACGATAACCCTCCGGAAGAGTCATATACACGTGCACTTTCAAATTCCTATATAGAAAAATGTTATAGTCATTCTCTTACCAGACATCATAGTCTTGAATAGCAACAGTGACAAGTCATATCCGTATGGATTTTAGCACAGACAATGAAGTAAACGTTTCATCACAATCCACATTGGGTATTTGATGAAAATGTTTATTATAAGTCTAGCTTTATTAGGTTAATACCTTTCCACCTGCACTGATCTCGAAAGATCTACTTGCTCCTAATGGGTTTTACCCCTTCAGAAGCACCCACCAAAGTACAAAATCCACAATTTGCTGGAGTGCGTGGAGTTCATCTTGGATATAAAGTATCCAGCCATCATCCGGAAGTCACCACATCCCATGGCCTGCTGACAACTAGTAGGGCCATCATTACAATGATGCTGACCTCTCTGTCACCGTCTATGAGAAAATCGAAGTATCTCTCGGGTGGCTGAGGTCACCTACTAAATCTGTGGAGTGGCTAAGTTTTGTCGAGTCCAATTGAATCTCCTGGTTCTATTAAATTTTCAGTAACCATTTGTGGTTTTGGAATCACTTCCAGTTCTACCATACTCTCACTAGTTTCTTTTTCAAAAAGATTTCTTTTATAAAAAGGTGGCGAGTCAAGAACAATGTGACTATTGATCTTTAAAATGATAGAATCAAAACCCTAGCAATTGCTTGGGATAATTCATAAACTGCCATTATTGAAGCGTGCCTTGAGTTTGTTCGGATTCTTCTTTTAAACAAAAACTGAATAACTCCATATCTTAACAACCTTAAGATATGCAATCAATCTATGCCATATAGAATCAAATGCACTAATTTAGATGGAACCATATTCAAATGCCATGTGGCTGTTTCCAGTGTATATCACAAATGGAAAAAGGCCATACAACATTACTCATTATGGAGTGCACTCGCGGATGAGTAATCTGAGAGAGAATCAAGTTCTCAATATTACTATAATGGAATATCTAGCATAAGTATCTATATCTTCGATCACTTTGAAGAATTCCGATACTTCCAATGTATGGTTGTCTACTTTATTCTTATACCTATAAATTTCTCAAAATCTTTGGACCTTACATTTGAACGAATGCGTGTCTAAAACTAGGGAACTCATAGATAAACTAAATGAAGTAAGAGTACCAACCCCTTATCCTAAAGGATACCGGACAATATACATTACCATGTATAAGTCTCAAGAGTAGACTAACTCATGCTTCGTGTGTTATAGATTGAAAACTGTATTTTGGTTAAGAATGTCTTGCACCGTTATTTAATACACCTTACTATATTCTGAATTGATAAAGGTAAATGTTTAGAACACAGTTTTCAAAAAGTTATATCCCACTTTATAAAATAAAGATATGAATACATAATTTAAAAATTAGTGCAAAACAACGGTTATTCAAAACCAAATATTTGCCGTTAGGCAAGACCAGGTGATTTAATCCAATATCACTAATTGCTACGAATTCCGATATTAAG
Source organism: Agapanthus africanus (assembly GCA_030015575.1). NCBI lineage: Eukaryota > Viridiplantae > Streptophyta > Magnoliopsida > Asparagales > Amaryllidaceae > Agapanthus > Agapanthus africanus. The sequence goes on from CM057338.1 coordinate 462,375,214, forward strand.
GATCAAATTGCCCATTTCCCAATATTCTACTCCTACTCAGTATCTTTAACGTTATACAGATATGAGATCCGACTCCAGTATATACATACCCTGGAGTCAGAATTAATTGGGAAAACAGTTTTCAATTATAATATCACAGAAAAATTGAAACATAAATGTTTCAAGGGGGCAGCCAGGTATTCCTAGTAATGTTTTCTCCAATATCTAGATTCATGACACTAGTTGCAATTTTCTTTGCACTCATTTCAATATTTTTACATGTCTCTATATTTTACCTTCAGTACACTACACTTAGGCTAATTGTTTTTTTTCCTTCCCTACCTTTCGGCACCGGTATAAGGTTTAGACGAAAACTATCCGATAAGCATAACTGCTGTTCTCTCCTAATACAAAGAGCTCTTGCAACCTGAGAGAAGATAAAGGGAAAAGACAACCGAATAATACAATTCAATTTCTCCAGAACCAGTGGCCATTCTCGACTGAAATAATTTTTTCGAGTTCGTATGTAACTATACGATGGTTTTTCCAAGCAATATGGTTCATAGTTGTGATACAGAGTGTTCGGAAGAAGACTAAGGGAAAGTAGGAGTGGCAGGGAAATATGCGAGTTTGTCGTGAATCATAACAATCTAAAGCCAAATGTGTAAGAAGATTCCGTTAATTTGGTTTATGAGTTTTAGTTTAAGGTTGTTAGTTATATGTATGCCCTAGAGGCCATTACTGTACATAGGATGTATATTGTAGTGGATGCTGGGACATATATAGGGAGGACTTTCTTGCTCGACATGATAGTATGCTATCTGGTTACTCTTTACCTTAACGTGTATACTGATTGTCTCTCTGTTACATGTTGGTAAAGCCCTTAGGATGTGTACTTGACTACCTGGACTATGATGCGGATCATACTAGTGGGGACATGGTAGTCCATAAGTACATCCTTCAAGGTCCCTAGTCGTGGGTGTATCGAGACGGGGCATCGATATACCAGAGTAGACTAGCGTATACCTTCTTGATCCATACAGATGGGCGATGGATGATCCCATATCCATTGGTGTTTGACATCAGAGATGATATACGGGTGCTCAGTGGAGACTGGGTACACTGGACGGACTCGCCGAGAACTCCCAGATGGTATTATACCTTACGTCAGATGGCAGTTCTCTGGTGACATTGGTACAGAGTAGTCTGTTGACCCGAGATCGTCATAGAGTCTTGTGTGGTTCCCACTGTGCTTTGATTTCCACCTTACCACATCCAAGAGGGCGTGCAAAACGGTGGTTTTTTGGTACAGTCCCGAATCACATGGAGGCAATGAGCGATAGGAGGGGATTCGTTTCTCCCGGTATAGGGAGTTGATGTTGCGCTGTGTTCGATTGGCTATAACCGGAAATCCCTGGCCAGGGTTGCTGAGATTTACTGGTAAGTGTTACCTGTAGTTTCTCGAACTGTTATAGACCTCATATCGACACGACTTATCGAGCTATTGGGGTCTGACGTTTACCACCCATAGGCGAGATATACGACATATCAGACGAACAGACCGGACTGTACGGTAAGTGTTACTGGTTGGATTCACAGGAGTGTGAGCGGGCTTGCTCGTCGATCTTCTGATCGCTCAATACCCGGGTGGCCGTTAAGTTTAGCAGACCGCTTGCGGCTTGTGGGTGTTTGATATGATCATCACCTACTGCCGGCGTATTGACGAGTCTTTAGAGTCCTACACAGAGGTTTCCTGGCTCAAGCGAAACGAAATAGGAGTGCATATGAGATATGTGCGGGACCGAGAATAATGCGTGTATGTGATACCGTATTCTATTCTCGCGATGAATGTATCGATTGGTTGTATGCGATATAACCTAGTTATCGAATCATGTATTGATTCGATAAGCCGATACATTTGATATTAGTCGGTTATATGTGATATGACCGGATCGTTAAATCAAGTGTTGATTTAATGATTTAATGCATAATTATATATTTGATATATTACTTTGCGTTAACTAGTATTGGTTCACTTTAAATGGTTTTTCTCACTTGATTGTGCACATTGTATATGTGATATATTTTTTGTGCACAAGTTTGTATCATGTTTGATGATACATGTTTACTTGGGTTTGTGTAAAGATTAAACCATGGTTATATGAATGGTTAGGGTTTTGTTTTCTTATTTATTTATTTATTTATTCATTTTTGGAAAATAAATGGCATAAAGAGAAAATGGTGGCTTTCTTTGTTTGCATCTTGAAGCTTCATGAAGGTTTGACTAAGTGACCATTTTGTCTCATGCTTAACCCTAACCACTCCACTTAACCCTAGTTCATTCTCTACACTTGACCATGGTTGTATTATGATAAGTATTGATTTTCTTTTCTATTTGAAAATAACTTATCATAATATTCATCTTCTTCTTCTTCTTCTTCTTCACTTGAAGAAAACCTTGCTTCATCAATGGTGACTTGATGAAAAGAGTGAGAAATCCAATTCTAAAGTGAACCCACTTCCTATTTCTTCATCCTCTACCTCTTTCCAAGTAGTATAGGGTGTTTTCTTCACAAGTTTCATGACTTGGTGAAGTGGGAGCTTGATCTAGTGATGCCTCGACGTAGATCATCTTCGGCATCGAAGCCGACGACCAAGCCCGCCCAATTCTCCGATGAAGCCGATGCTAGAGTCCGGGATGCGATTTGTACAGCGAGGGGACTTCATCAAGGAGCTATGGAGGCGGAGAACCGGATCTACAAAGGTTGTATTTCCGTTCACTTAGTTAAATTGTTAACTAGCTTCTTGTTTCGCCTAAAATTCTAGTTAACGATCCGTATTAGGGTTTCTCGGCACATGTAAATTTTGAAATTGCCATGGTTGATGCCTTGTGAGACCTCATTAGTGTGCCTAGGAACCCTACAGTGGTATCAGAGCCTAGCTAGAGCCTTAGGCGATACGTAGACGAAGTTTGAAACCCGAACGAACCCGAAACCCTAATCCGAGACCACTCTCTGTCCATTTTTTGAAAATGTGGATTTTTCAATATTAAAAATATGCAGAAAATTCAGCAGGGTTTTCTAAGAAAAACTGTGAAAAACGAGATCATGATTCCACTACAGTGCGGCGGAACCGCGGCATTAGCATGGCTAATGCGGCGGTTCCGCGGCAAGTTTGTCCTTTCTCCCAGTACTTTTTGCACAGTAACTCTTACATTTTAATGCTGTATTTTCTGGGAATTTTTAATTTGACTCAAGAGTTGAGTGTTCTGGGGTTGTATTGGGAGTTCGTATATTCGATCGGATTATCAAACTTTGTCTATGTGTTTTCCGGATAATTTTTGAATATGTTAAAAAGTTCGACCGGATATAAATACCCACTTTTTCCCCTGTCGGGAAATTTCCAAGTGTTGGATCTTTCCGTGGTTTAAAGACGTTCTAAGTAGTGCAAGTAACGCAATGGACCCTCTAGAAGACAACAAACCTTAACTCGATTATGTGACCGTCTTGAACTGTCCTTTGAACCTTCTGGTTTGGGGCAGTACGGCGTGCCACATGTGAGGTGTTGGCTTGACCCTTCTACGGCTGGACCGTTGGTACTGAGGCATGAACTGAATGTTTTTAAAACTTATTTCATGTGTTGATCTGTATCGGGAAAACTTGGGTGTTCGATTGTTCGATCGAAAAGTTTAACATTTTCTATTTATCTGGAATGGGATACAATAATTGGAATTCACAATTAGTTATGAGATAACTGAATGAATGTTATAAACATAGAACTTTAGTCTCACCTGATCGGTTGCCACGGAATTTTGATGTGATCAAAAGTCCGTGGCAATCACGTAGCGTACGCGGATACTCGCCGGGTAAACTTAATAGACAGCCTCACTCCATAGCCCCGACCAAGTGACTGTACGAGAACCCCGTCGCCGAAAGCATCCGTTCGGGTGCTCGCGGCAGCGGTGTTCCGCCTTAGTGCACTTCGTCGACGGTATCAGGGGTGCGGCCACCTACTAAAGTTTGCGACGAGTATTCGATCAGGATGTCGGGAATCTTATTGAATTGCCCGACTTGATATTGAAAAGTGTTTTCGATAATGAGACTAAAATGCGGGGTTTATAATTGTTAGGCATGCGATGTCTAAGGAATTCATTTGATTAGGCATGCGATGTCTATGAAAGTTGCGGATTCCAACTGTTGTAGTTTTACACTTTCTTTTCTGTGACCGTAAGTGTAATATGTGATATTGCCGGTTTCGTTGCTATATGTCAACGAAAATTGGGATGCGCATATTTACTTACGTTGATGACATGTGATGTTATGTGTTGTTGGATATGTTATGTTGGATCGTCGTGTTTGAATAGCCGGGTTTTTTTTATGTGAGATGAGTGTTTTTCATTTTCATTCATGTAAAAACTTGTATGTAATATTCTTTTATTGGGGCACTTCCAGGTTGCGGAAGCTGTCACCCTTTGTATATTATTTACTTTTCTGCACTAGGATAGACCCAAGGAGGGGAGCACGAGTAACCGGGTTCTGGAGTCCAGTGGGAGACCAACTCGAGGAGTCGAGTCCGGGTCTCCTAACTCTAGAATTGGTAGGGTTGCTTGCCGCTCTCGTAGGGGTCTAGGGGTGTGGGATTGGCTATTCATCACGACCGTGGAATCCGTGTTTTATACTGGCTCGTATTGAAAACACGGACGTCCTAGTATATCCAATATTTCATATGATTCTTCTGCTGCGATATCTGTGATGTGATCATGTGATATGTTCTGTGATGGATACTATATATAGTATATTTGATATATTATATAGACGTTACTTATGTTTTACACCCGCGCTAGCCCTGCCCCGCTCTGCCGTTAGTTACCTAACCTAACGGTGCACGAGGGGACATCGAGGCGAATGCGGATGGCATAAGTGTACGTCGTATTTATCTGTGATGTTTAGGTATTTAAATGATGGGACTTCATTAATGTGATTAATGAAATAAAAGAAACCTAAAGATGTTGTAGAATCGAATTTCAAAATAAAACAGGTAGCTACAGTTCTTGCTTTGCACAGCGGTATATATGATATATCCTGCACCTTATTCGATAAGGAAAGGACCGAGATCCCTTCACCGGGAGTGACTCCTTTAGCAATAACTGGCAGATGCTACACACTCGGTTTGTCTTTTGATTGCTTTTAAGAGTTTTTGCTTTGCACAGTGATATATATGATATATCCCGCACCTCATTCGACGAGGAAAGGACCGACGATCCTTTCACCGGGAGTGACTCCTTTAGCAAAACTAGAAAAGCCTAAAAAACATTCCATTTTTAAAATCATTTGATTCTACAACGATATCAAGTTCATTACGCAATAGGTTTTCAGAAAAACCTGTCGTAGTCCTCCGTCATTTCAGATAAGTTGTATATAGTATTCGTGCTGCATTTGTTGGCTTTCGTCAAGGTGCAGTGTGCGGTAGCTATATGCTGCTTATCTGTTGCATACGATGCGATTGGATTAGGGTAGTCGTGCGGCTTTGTTGGCTTTCGTCAAGGGTCGTGCGGGTGGGTTTAATTCAATCAAGAAATGTACGGGTTGAACTTGACTAGCGGGCTATGGTTTGTTGGCTTTCGTCAAGGTCATAGCACGTTAGGGGCAAAATTATCGGGAATTTCAAGTGTTGAAATTTGCAATGAGATTGCATACCTTCTATGAGATAGTTGGATCCCGATACCCACTGCGAGTAATTGTTACTCCTGGGAGAGTTTTACACATTACAATTAGCCGATCAAGTAGGTGTCTAGAAAGGTGTTAACGAGGTTAAGCCTCTGGAAAAACGATGTTTACATTAATTAGGTTCGTGCGAAAGCACGGGGGACCTCCCTCAAAGTACCGACACTGGCCTGGCTGAAAGATTGGCGAACTTGTAGTGTGTAATTAATCCCGGCTAGTCTTTCCTTTTTGGGTTTGAAGGAAGATTTGATAAAAAGCAGTGGGAGCCATCCTGATTAGATAAAATAATAACCAATCTATTCTTGCAAGAGCGCACGCTGAGTGTTTTCTTCTCTCTCTCTCCAGGTAGCGACCATGTCACGCCTTAATCAAGATAATAATACGGAATATTGACCGAACTCGCTTGTTATACTGAGCTGGGGAACGTTGGTCCCGCTCCAACTTATAATTGTTATAAGACAGAGCAGGAAATTGGGGATTACCAGAATTCCCGTGCCGCCCAAACGAAGAGAGTGCATGCTGATGCATCATCTTCGGGTGTGTTCATTATATAGAACTGTTTCTCAGTGTCCTTTACGTCCTGGGTATATGATACCGGATCAGGATCCCGCATATGTAATATGTTACATGGGCTACAGATAGGTAAAGAACTGAGAACGGGTGATAAGTTTCATGAGGCAGAAAACGGGGCAAGTGTTGCAGCCAAGTCTGTTGGTCACTGTCACCCTGTATTACCAATACATTGATTCTGAACGAATGTTATTAGATACCGAACCTGATATACGAAATCATATGTATCTCTTTATTAGCAAAGAAATGATAAAATTTTGTATTGTTGGATAATGTTTTGAACATTTCCTATATCAAAAGTTGATCGGTTCAGGCACGTTATCTAAAAGCATTAATGTTCTAAATCAAACTACAGTTCTTAGTATACGGAACACACACAAGAGGAAGAGTTCAGAACTGAACGAATCTTTCTTGAGGTATTGTAGACTAGGTCATATCAATGCGACCAGACTAGCTGAAGTTACATGAAGATGCATATTTAAAGCCTGTTTGAATTTACATCTTGTGAAACTTTCCAGTCATGTCACAAAGATAAGACGACCATAGCTCCGTTTACTGGAAACAGAGAAAGAGTTAGTGAACTCTTGGGATGATACATGTTGATGTATGTAGATCTCCTGTCTACATATGCCAGGACTGGTTCTTTGTACTTCGTTACATTCTCTGATAATCTCTCAAGATTCAGACATATGTTCCTGTTGAAACACAAGTCCGAACCTTTTGAGATATTCACAGAATATGATTTAGAAGTAGAAAACCAAAACACGGGTATAAGTATTATGTCCTATGATGAGATCAGGGAGGAGAATACTTGAGCACAGAATTCCTGGACTATTCTAAAGGAGAATGAGATTCTCTCTCAGCATTACTCCTCCGTATACACCATAGCACGATGGTATATCGGGGCGGAGCATTAGCACCCTATGTGATATGGTGTGCTCTATGATGAGTACTACTGAGTTTCCTATTTCCTTTTGGGAGTTATGTACTTGAGAAGCTGCATACCTATTGAATTGGGTTCCAATCAAATCAGTTGCCTACCACTTCACATGTGATATGATAAGGGAAGAGCCCATCTCTTAAGTTAGTTAAGATTTGGGGTTGTCCAGCCTATGTCTGAAAAGCAAAATCGGGACAAGCTCGAGGCAAGATCTGTTATGTAGAACTGGAAATGTTCCAGCTATACAAACTGCAGCTGATGATTTGAAAGAACCAAAGGATTCAATAGTTACCAACGAACCTCAGCCTCTCCGCCGATCTAGTAAGGTTCCTCACCCGCCTGAGAGATACTTCGGTTTCTCTATGATAGTGGGAGCGAGGATTGCATCATGAGATGATGACCCAACTAGTTTCGAGCTGGCCATCAGGTGTGGGACTCTGTAAGAATGGCTGGATGCTTAGTGATCTGAGATGGAATCCATGTACACCAACAAAGTATGGACTTTGGTTGCTATATCTGAAGGGTTAAATCCCCATCAGGAGAAAGTATATCTTGAGAAGATTACTTGGTGTAGATGGAAAAGTTGAGACTTTCAAATCTAGACTTGTTAAAGGTTTTCTTCATCGACCAGGCGTGGATAATGATGAAACCTTTTCCAGTGGCTATGCTTAAGTCCATCCGGATCCTACTTGCCACGGCTACGTACCATGACTACGATATCTGGCGGTTGGGTGTCATGACAGCTTTTCTAAATGATGTTTTAGAAGAGAGCATCTATAAGTACACAGCCAGAGGGCTTCGTAGACAGTGGGATCAGCGGAAACGTGTGCAAGATGTTTTATAGGATAAAGCAGACATCGCGGAGTTGGAACGTCTGTTTTGATGTAGTTGTCAAAAAGTTTGACTTCATCAAAATGGTAGATGAACCTTGTATATACAAAAAGGTAGTAGGGAGTATGGTGATGATCCTCGTAGAGGACGTGGATGACATACTCTTGATAGGGAAGGAGTTTCCTATGCTACGCTTGGTCAATCTCCGCTTATCACAATGATTCTCCATATAGGATCAAAGTGATACCTCCTAAATCCTGGGTTTTGGATCTATGAGATAGATCTAAATGGATGTTAGGATTCTCACTAGTTGTAGTGAGATGGTATCAATCGACCCTGGGGAGAATCACTGGAATGGTTCCAGGGTGATAAAGACGACTGAATGTCAGTCACAGGCATTGTCTTTACCCTCAGTGGAGGGACGGTATGTTGGAAGAGTTCCAAGATAGATACCGTGACATACTAGACGATTAAGGCTGAATACATCGCTACTTAAGATGCTACCAAAGAGACAGTCTGGGTGTATATTGGTTCATGAGATGAACTACGTTCCAACCATTGTGAGACAATGGAGTTGTGGCTTATGCCAAGGAACGCCGGTCCCATCAGTGATCCAGACATATTCTAAGGCAGTGTCACCTGATCATGGAGATGGTTGATCTCCAGGGTGATCGAGGTTAGGAGAGTAGACTCAGAGAACAACACGGCGGATCCACTCACGAAAGCCTATTCCCAGAGAGAGACTTTTATGGGATGGTTGAGTATGAGATACTACAACCACTGCTACAGATGGCCCTAGTGCAAGTGGGAGATTGTTAGTTATATGTATGCCATAGAGGCCATTACTGTACATAGGATGTATATTGTAGTGGATGCTGGGACATATATAGGGAGGACTTTCTTGCTCGACATGATAGTATGCTATCTGGTAACTCTTTACCTTAACGTGTATACTGATTGTCTCTCTGTTACATGTTGGTAAAGCCCTTAGGATGTGTACTTGACTACCTGGACTATGATGCGGATCATACTAGTGGGGACATGGTAGTCCATAAGTACATCCTTCAAGGTCCCTAGTCGTGGGTGTATCGAGACGGGGCATCGATATACCAGAGTAGACTAGCGTATACCTTCTTGACCCATACAGATGGGCGATGGATGATCCCATATCCATTGGTGTTTGACATCAGAGATGATATACGGGTGCTCAGTGGAGACTGGGTACACTGGACGGACTCGCCGAGAACTCCCATATGGTATTATACCTTACGTCAGATGGCAGTTCTCTGGTGACACTGGTACAGAGTAGTCTGTTGACCCGAGATCGTCATAGAGTCTTGTGTGGTTCCCACTGTGCTTTGATTTCCACCTTACCACGTCCAAGAGGGCGTGCAAAACGGTGGTTATTGGGTACAGTCCCGAATCACATGGAGGCAATGAGCGATAGGAGGGGATTCGTCTATCCCGGTATAGGGAGTTGATGTTGCGCTGTGTTCGATTGGCTATAACCGGAAATCCCTGGCCAGGGTTGCTGAGATTTACTGGTAAGTGTTACCTGTAGTTTCTCGAACTGTTATAGACCTCATATCGACACGACTTATCGAGCTATTGGGGTCTGACGTTTACCACCCCTAGGCGAGATATGCGACATATCAGACGAACAGATCGGACTGTACGGTAAGTGTTACTGGTTGGATTCACAGGAGTGTGAGCGGGCTTGCTCGTCGATCTTCTGATCGCTCAATACCCGGGTGGTCGTTACGTTTAGCAGACCGCTTGCGGCTTGTGGGTGTTTGATATGATCATCACCTGCTGCCGGCGTATTGACGAGTCTTTAGAGTCCTACACAGAGGTTTCCTGGCTCAAGCGAAACGAAATAGGAGTGCATATGAGATATGTGCGGGACCGAGAATAATGCGTGTATGTGATACCGTATTCTATTCTCGCGATGAATATATCGATTGGTTGTATGCGATATAACCTAGTTATCGAATCATGTATTGATTCGATAAGCCGATACATTTGATATTAGTCGGTTATATGTGATATGACCGGATCGTTAAATCAAGTGTTGATTTAATGATTTAATGCATAATTATATATTTGATATATTACTTTGCGTTAACTAGTATTGGTTCACTTTAAATGGTTTTTCTCACTTGATTGTGCACATTGTATATGTGATATATTTTTTTTGCACAAGTTTGTATCATGTTTGATGATACATGTTTACTTGGGTTTGTGTAAAGATTAAACCATGGTTATATGAATGGTTAGGGTTTTGTTTTCTTATTTATTTATTTATTTCTTCATTTTTGGAAAATAAATGGCATAAAGAGAAAATGGTGGCTTTCTTTGTTTGCATCTTGAAGCTTCATGAAGCTTTGACTAAGTGACCATTTTGTCTCATGCTTAACCCTAACCACTCCACTTAACCCTAGTTCATTCTCTACACTTGACCATGGTTGTATTATGATAAGTATTGATTTTCTTTTCTATTTGAAAATAACTTATCATAATATTCATCTTCTTCTTCTTCTTCTTCTTCTTCACTTGAAGAAAACCTTGCTTCATCAATGGTGACTTGATGAAAAGAGTGAGAAATCCAATTCTAAAGTGAACCCACTTCCTATTTCTTCATCCTCTATCTCTTGCCAAGTAGTATAGGGTGTTTTCTTCATAAGTTTCATGACTTGGTGAAGTGGGAGCTTGATCTAGTGATGCCTCGACGTAGATCATCTTCGGCATCGAAGCCGACGACCAAGCCCGTCCAATTCTCCGATGAAGCCGATGCTAGAGTCCGGGATGCGATTTGTACAGCGAGGGGACTTCATCACGGAGCTATGGAGGTGGAGAACCGGATCTACAAAGGTTGTATTTCCGTTCACTTAGTTAAATTGTTAACTAGCTTCTTGTTTCGCCTAAAATTCTAGTTAACGATCCGTATTAGGGTTTCTCGGCACATGTAAATTTTGAAATTGCCATGGTTGATGCCTTGTGAGACCTCATTAGTGTGCCTAGGAACCCTACAAAGGTAAGTTATGGTCGCATAACCAGAGAGAGAAAAGAAATATTTTAACATTTCAGAAAATAGAAAATATTATTTTAGAATTTAAATAATAAAATAATAGATTTCGCGAATATTATACGAATATAGATTTGAGTTTTTGTAGAATGGTATAACTATATACCTCTATTTTTGGAAAAGAATTAAAATTTTAAAATGAATTATTATTTACGAGAGCATTTATTTGATTGGTTTTTTTATAATTAGTATTTAATTATTTACATACAAGTTTAATATTAAACTTAATTAGTATTTTCCTAATTATGCACTAAACCATGTTTTATTTTGTTAACCATGCTTGTGTGCATGACATGATATTTACATGTTTTTTATCTTTTATTTATCATGATTTTTATGTTTTATTTATAGAAAAAAGAAAAGAAAAAAATAGAATGCGAGGGGAGACAAGGGGGACAAGTAGGTATGAGAGAGAGAGAGAGAGAGAGAGAGAGAGAGAGAGAGACGGTTGCCTTTACCCATTTCCTTGCCTTATTTTTTTCATCTCTTCATTTCTTCATCTTCATCCTCTCCTCCTCTCCTCTACCCTCACTAATACCATGAAACCACCCCCAAAAGCACCTCAAAACCACATACAATTTTCAAAAAAATGTTTCTCACCTCATCCTACACATCATGGCATGATCAAGTTTAAGTTTTGAGCTCCTTTGGCCATCTAGGAATTTTCTTGAGTTGTTTCATGAGATAATAATCCTACCCTCTAACCAAGTTTTAGTATTCTTGCCTTCACAAGTTAGTTTTAAACCTTTAAGTGCGTGTTTTGTGAACTTGGAAAATTCTAGGGTGAGATTTAGTGAGTTTTGGTGGGTGATATGAGTAGTGATGGTGTTGTAGAGGCCTAGTTAGTGACTATAACATCTTTAAGTGATATATAAAGATCTGTTAGTGCAAGTAACCTTGGTCAAGACGAGTTTAGAATTTTTTGATATCAGTTTTTCTTTGAATATTGATATTCAAATGAAATCTGGAGCTACTCAGAGACTCTAAATTTTTTATAAAGCATACTGTGAGATGTATAGACCAGTAGAAGACCACCGTAGAAGCCCGAGCCCCTAATTCTTGATCTGGGCCGCAAATATATTAGGAATGGCCGCAATTTGCAGATCCATTTTGGAGTTTGGGTTTGAGTTTTGTTTTGTAGCTTACTCATTACCCTATATGCTAAAAAGTCTAAAATCACCTTAAGAAAAATCTGGAGTTGATTTACTTGTTTTCTGTCAATGTTTTGCGATATTTGAAAACTTGATTTTTGATATTTGAGTTTTGACTCGGTCATTTGACGTTCGTATGTCGATGATCGCACGCTTTTGGCGTGTCGGATGTTCAAAGTTCTAAAGTTTACCGCGATCAGGACGGTGTCGCTATGCAGCTAGCCGGTTGAGCACGGGTCGGTCCACAGGGAGATGGTGGTATTTTACCTTCTTGTCTTAGACGAGTCAATAAAGAATCTGTATGAGTTTGATTCTAACCTATGTGTTTATTTGCAAGTATAAAGTTGTTAAGAAAAGATACGAGATTATAAGCTAAAGAAATCCGTACTCAAAACCTTTGAGCCGAATCTTGACCAATTGAAGCTAGAGCAATCGGCAACAACGTGGATTAGGGGATTTAAGCGCGGTATTCGTGGAATACAGCTTATTTACCCTTGTCCTTCCGTTCTTGTCTCTTGCTTTCGCCTCCGGCCAAACCGAACGCAACCGGTCGCGGTTAGGAATCACCGTTACCTTGTCAGGGTACGGTGCCTAACAGAGCGCTTGCGTATGGTTTGGGCGGAGTTCAATGGAAAATACGGGAAAAGGAAATGGGCAAAGAAACATTAACTTAGAATACCGTATTTTTCTCTTAACAAAGATAATTACATTCATTCACAAGAAAGAACCAAAAAGAGAGAACAAAAAGAAAAGAACAAAGAAAAGAAAAGATTACAAACAAGTAATTAAAGTGCATGAATATAAATTGCAAGAAAGTAAAGCAAGGTAATAAAAAGCAAGTAATAAATAAGCAAATAAAAAGAACAAGAAACTAGGACTCAAGACAAGCATGTGATCAATAGCCAACCCTTAAACTTGCAAGCTCAATCAAGAGGTTGCAAGATCAAGGGAAGGGTAGAGAACGCATGTGAAATGAAGTGCTAATTCCATGAAAGAATACGATCCTTGAGATCAATAACTAACCCTTAACCATTCAAGCTCAATGAAGAGGTTGAATGATCAAGAGAAAGCAAGAATCTCAAGGGGAAGAAGAAACACAAGAGAATGATACAAAAACCTCATCTTCATTAATCTCCCACTCAAAAAGCTCTCACTACAATTTTCATGGAAAAAGAATGAAGAAGAAGAAGAAAAAGAACTAAAACTACAAAAGAATGGAGAACAAAAGAATGACCCTTGGCTTTGCTCAAGTCTGCTGTATTTATAGGCAGGGAAATGAAACCCTAGAGGCAAATTCTGACACTATATGAAGTCCCCAAAATACCCACAAAAGACGACAAAGTGAGGACCCCACATGGCCGCGGATCCGTGGCCAAGACCCCCCTTTGGCCGCGGATCCGCGGCCCTATGATGGATTTGGGGCATGGTGTTTCTTGTACGGCCCTGATATGCAGTCCCCTGTTGTCTGGTACACCTATTTTCTGAAAATACTTTCACATTTCTTCCAGAATTTCTGTTGAGGAAAGGTGGACTTTTGTGGATGCTTTTGTCATGATTGCCTCGAGCTCCGCGTAGATTTCTTGGAACTTGTTGTTGCCTTTGAGCCTTGTGCATGAAGGTGACATTGATTTGACATTTTGTCTTCCTAAACTGGTATCTGGCAACATACGGATGACGAGCGGAGACCGTGTTTTCTCAGTGGTTGGCAGGAACCCGGATATTGTCGTGTTTTCCATGAATTTCACCGTTTTAGAACCGAGAACCTGTATCCTGCAAATATGTAACAAACACGGATTAAAAGCACCTACCTATAAACAACCGAGCGTAAGAATGGCGGTATAAAATGCAGTATTCTGTGATGAACAAATACCCCCAAACTTAACTTTTGCTCGTCCCGAGCAAAACCAATTATTCACAAAAATTTCCTAACCTCACTTTCGCAGGGAACGCGATTGCACTGAGCATGTGCAACAAGCCGTTAAACCTCTAGGTGTCCCTAGTAGGAGGAGTGTTGTCTCCTGAGGGTTTTCAGCGGATTACACCCACAAAATCCCGTCAAGCTAGTGTCATAAGTTAACATCGATTCTACTCCTATAGTTTAGTGTTTACGTTAGAAATTCTTTCATCCTAAGTTAGAAATATCCAACCCTTATTTTTCACACCTCCTATCTATTTAACCTTAGGTCCTATACGTTCCAAAAAAAGTTTAGAAAGATGTCGGTTCTCCTGAGTTTTCCTTCTAAAGCGTGGCCTCAAATCAGGGATTTTTATCAACTTTACAGAAAACACAAGTCTTATTCTTCATTTCTATCTTTTATTCAAACATCGATTGTATACCCCTATGTGTGTGTATATTTGCACCCCTACGCTTAAGAATTCAATTCAAGCTATAATACCCTTGCCCTAATACCTAATACTACTTCTTTTCATTAAGGATGGACGAATTTGCTCACACACCTTTCATGCGACTATTAATGCTTCTTGAGACACTAACGGCCGATTACTGAATGTGTGAACTTTAAAGCGTAAATAGCAGTCTCCAGGTCTTGATTTTATTCTAATTTTTTTTTCTCTTTTTTTTCATTTTTTTTTCAAGACCGGATATATTTTTTTCAATATGCTCTTTTGGTGTTTAGCTTTAAATACCGTTTTTTCTTTCATACTAGGCTTTCAGGCAAGAGTATTTCTAGGTATCCTCTACTATCCCAAGTTTCAAGATGCGTGTAAGTGCAGTTTGTAGGGTATATACTTTCTAAATTTGAACTCAAGAAAAGAAACTATTTTTCAGACTTATCCTTCAGTAGAGCATCAATACTTTCCCTTCATCTTGACTTAACTAAAGAACTGAACTCAAGATTACCTAATTCTCAAAAAAAAACTATAAGGACGTATACTTACCAAAGTTAGACAGATTGAGGGTTATTTTTAGGGTTTTCAATTCCTAAGCCTAGAATTTAGTTATTTCTATCATATCAACTAAACTTTCGGAATAAAGATCTAAGTTACCCTATTAGCTAACTTGACGACAAAGTTTTTATATTTTTTGGAAATTTTTTGATTTTTGTGGGTTTTTAATAAGGTATGCAATGCAAAATATACAAATGAATGCGAAGGAAGAAAGCTTACCGAGCACACCCCCAAACTTAAACTTGACAGTGCCCTCACTGTCAGGCTATACCAAGAGGGTCAAAATTGCCGGCGCTCCCTAAAAACAAATTATATACAACAAAGAAAACAAAAAATATATACAAAAAAGGTGTCCCCCCCAAACTTAAGTAAAACAGTGTTTCCACTGTTAAGCGTTGAAATTTAGGATTAGGGGGGAAAGAGAACAGTATCAAGCTATACAAGGCCTTACACAGGCCAAAAGTTAACACCAACCATTCAAAGATCTTATCGTGATAAAGTAGTGGCTGGTGAAAGAAAGCGTAAAGAAAAGAGATGGAGAATACGCGAGACCGTATTGAGATAGAAGTGGTATACGGTCTCGGTATATGAGAGGAAGAAGAATGGCGGAAGGGAAAAAGAAGTGGAATACGAACTTGAGGGTGCAAATGGAGTAAATAGATTAGCACAATTTGTGAGGACCGATGTGTGAAAAGTGATTGTGCTAATATATTTACTCGTCTAGAAATTGGGTCGAATCCCTCAAGATTCGTAAGAAACCATGGGTACGCCGAACTTGGTAAACCAGACATATGAAATGAAAGTGAGACAGGTTCTTGCAAGGTCGGAACGATGGAAAGGATGGAGGGAAGTGGTTGAGGAAGGGTATCGGTTAAGGGTTCTGGAGGGTGTACACAGTCAGTGAAAGGAACAGGATGAATTGAAAAATCCGACTCATCATCTAGAACTGTTTCATCCTCAAAATTCTCCTCAAAATTTAGCACATCCATGCTCTTCTCTTCAAAGTCCAGACGCATATGGGGTTCGGGAAATACATTTAATGACTCGGGATGATGATTCGAAGAGACAAACTCAGCCAAATCTACGGGTTCATCATCCAAAATATCCCCAGCGTCAATATCCTTAATCAAGTGAAAATCAAAATTCTCTGACACCTCAACAAAAGCATGGATATCAATCGATTTAGGTTCTAAAGTGGAGGTGTAGAGGTCAAAAGGTTCAGGATCGGTTTCACTTGGAAGAGACCCTTCACAATCGGGCAAATCAAACACTACGAAGTCGCACAACTCATTCATCATTCTATCTTCAATCGATAAATCATGTGGGATACTCGATAGACTTTCAAAACAGGAGTTGTGGGATTCAATTTGGGACGGGTAGGTTTGATTTGGAAGGGTGTACATCTCACTCTCTCCACTCAAATTCTCAGCCTGTCCTACCGCCTCCTCATACATTGGAAAATGTGGAGCTTGCTGGAAACTAGCTACCGAGTCAGTAGGTTGTATGAGAGCGGCTATAGACGCACTCAAATCCATCATCTGTTGGCTTGACGCTACCCTAAAGTCTTCCAACGACTGTTCCAGACTAGACATGGGTTGTGAAGGGGTTTCAGTAAAAGATTCAAAGTTGTTTGGATACTGAAAACTCCCAAATGGAGGTTCTGATGCAATGTCTAGGGAAGGTGTAAAAGTTGGGTAGGACTGGTAGGAATTGAATGGCTGGACAGGAGTGGGATCAATATTGGGATAAGAAGGTGAATGGAATTGTTGATCCCAAGAATTTGTAGTGGTGAAAGGAGTGAAAGATCGGCTACGAGATTGTTCAATACGTTCAGCAATAGACATAGGTCTCGGGGTTACAACTGGATTTTCAAAAGGTGTATCAACGCAAGAAGGGGTGAATGTTTGAAACGGTTGATACGAAGTGGATTGCGGGGTCCAGTTGTTCGTCCTAGATGCGTCTATCCGATCTTTCAAAGAAATTTTGGGCATGGAGGGGTCGTTTGAAGTTCGACCAAAACAAGAACCGTATGAAGTAATGTCTGGTTGTGGGTACCAAAGTTCGGCAAGAGTTTTGCGAGGTGGAGTACCCATGATATGAAGAGAGAATGAAAGAAAGGTAGAGAAAATGAGGGGAAAAAGAATGTGATTTTTTTTTTAAAAATATATATTAACAAAAGAACGAAATATACACAAAAAGAATATGGACAAAAATAATCACGACACAAAAATACCACACACTTAATCGTTCTAGGGTTCACCTAGGTCAACTAGACCTGCTCCAGAACTTGATTTTCGAAGTAAAACTGTGTCGAGAAATGGGCTCAAGATACACTGATCACGAGGCCAGGTAAGTGCAGAGAGGAGGGGAGGTTTTCCAACGCTTTCGCGAAGTTCCTTAATTAAATAACCCTTTCTCTTTTGGCGGTTTCGCCGTTAACACTTTCCTAGACACCCCGTAAATAATATACCGTTAAGCGAGCTTCTAAACACAATTAACTTCTCCTAGTGAGCGCGAAGTCCTTAAGGCTTAAAGTCTAGTTTCTTTTAAAATTTGTGCGGGTAATCGTTATGCTCAAGTTCGTGATTTGTGGGCCACGGACAAGGTGATGAAATCCTTTACCGTATGTTGTGGGGTTCGCTTGCCCTTAAGTCCGTATTAATTTATGCAATGCGCAATTCAATAAAAATTCTATAAAGAATCAAAAAATTGTTTTTTAATTTAAGCGCTGCACTGCAACAAATACGGGTTAGTCAATTTTTTTTTTGCTTGCGAACTTGCAAAGAATCCTGCAAAGAATAGTATATTGGATGCGTCGGATTTGAGAAGAAGGTGTTAGTAAAGTACGTACCGTTAAGTTTTGGGTTAGGAAACCCCCGTTGAATCAAATCCGGTGAGCTTGAAAAGTTCGCTTGCGCGGGTCAAACTACCCGGATCTTTGGCACTGTATTTTGCAAACACCTTAGCCTTGAATGTACACTTTGCTCCCCACAATCGCAGTTTGCAAACTTGCAAAAATCTGCACTCTTGCCCACAAAAATGATCAAAAAAAAAAAAACAAAAAGGTTTTTTTTTTATATATACAAAAAGAATATTAACCCGAATAACAAGAAAGAAAATACGCTACCGTCTCCCCGGCAACGGCGCCATTTGATCGCACGCTTTTGGCGTGTCGGATGTTCAAAGTTCTAAAGTTTACCGCGATCAGGACGGTGTCGCTATGCAGCTAGCCGGTTGAGCACGGGTCGGTCCACAGGGAGATGGTGGTATTTTACCTTCTTGTCTTAGACGAGTCAATAAAGAATCTGTATGAGTTTGATTCTAACCTATGTGTTTATTTGCAAGTATAAAGTTGTTAAGAAAAGATACGAGATTATAAGCTAAAGAAATCCGTACTCAAAACCTTTGAGCCGAATCTTGACCAATTGAAGCTAGAGCAATCGGCAACAACGTGGATTAGGGGATTTAAGCGCGGTATTCGTGGAATACGGCTTATTTACCCTTGTCCTTCCGTTCTTGTCTCTTGCTTTCGCCTCCGGCCAAACCGAACGCAACCGGTCGCGGTTAGGAATCACCGTTACCTTGTCAGGGTACGGTGCCTAACGGAGCGCTTGCGTATGGTTTGGGCGGAGTTCAATGGAAAATACGGGAAAAGGAAATGGGCAAAGAAACATTAACTTAGAATACCGTATTTTTCTCTTAACAAAGATAATTACATTCATTCACAAGAAAGAACCAAAAAGAGAGAACAAAAAGAAAAGAACAAAGAAAAGAAAAGATTACAAACAAGTAATTAAAGTGCATGAATATAAATTGCAAGAAAGTAAAGCAAGGTAATAAAAAGCAAGTAATAAATAAGCAAATAAAAAGAACAAGAAACTAGGACTCAAGACAAGCATGTGATCAATAGCCAACCCTTAAACTTGCAAGCTCAATCAAGAGGTTGCAAGATCAAGGGAAGGGTAGAGAACGCATGTGAAATGAAGTGCTAATTCCATGAAAGAATACGACCCTTGAGATCAATAACTAACCCTTAACCATTCAAGCTCAATGAAGAGGTTGAATGATCAAGAGAAAGCAAGAATCTCAAGGGGAAGAAGAAACACAAGAGAATGATACAAAAACCTCATCTTCATTAATCTCCCACTCAAAAAGCTCTCACTACAATTTTCATGGAAAAAGAATGAAGAAGAAGATGAAAAAGAACTAAAACTACAAAAGAATGGAGAACAAAAGAATGACCCTTGGCTTTGCTCAAGTCTGCTGTATTTATAGGCAGGGAAATGAAACCCTAGAGGCAAATTCTGACACTATATGAAGTCCCCAAAATACCCACAAAAGACGACAAAGTGAGGACCCCACATGGCCGCGGATCCGCGGCCAAGACCCCCCTTTGGCCGCGGATCCGCGGCCCTATGATGGATTTGGGGCATGGTGTTTCTTGTACGGCCCTGATATGCAGTCCCCTGTTGTCTGGTACACCTATTTTATGAAAATACTTTCACATTTCTTCCAGAATTTCTGTTGAGGAAAGGTGGACTTTTGTGGATGCTTTTGTCATGATTGCCTCGAGCTCCGCGTAGATTTCTTGGAACTTGTTGTTTCCATTGAGCCTTATGCATGAAGGTGACATTGATTTGATATTTTGTCTTCCTAAACTGGTATCTGGCAACATACGGATGACGAGCGGAGACCGTGTTTTCTCAGTGGTTGGCAGGAACCCGGATATTGTCGTGTTTTCCATGAATTTCACCGTTTTAGAACCGAGAACCTGTATCCTGCAAATATGTAACAAACACGGATTAAAAGCACCTACCTATAAACAACCGAGCGTAAGAATGGACGGTATAAAATGCAGTATTCTGTGATGAACAGTCGACATCGGGGGTTGTTTTGTTGTTTTAGCATACGTTGGCCATAGGTTCTAACCTATGTGTGCTTCGCTCGTGATTTCAATTACGATTTGGATTTTCATGCTATGCGATATGGATTGATTTGTAGGTACGATCGCGGGAGTCTCTGAGACAACGAAGAGCAAGACGTCCGTTGACATCGACTAGAGCGAGTAGAGTAGGTGAGTAGATGTATATCTACGGGGGAAGTCAGGGGGATGGCGTATAGCACCCCCACAACCGTAGAATTAGGATATATATATATATATATATAAATGTATATTAAATAAGTATATTTAGTCTATAGGTTTTTCTAAACTACCATATTCGTATTGGTCTATAATTAGTAGCATGATATACCTTTAGTACTATTCCTAGCCTATGAGCTATATCTACTTATTTAAGTATATACACACATGATTACCTTAAATGATATAAGTCTACTAATGGTATGAGGATATTTTACGATATGATGATACGAGTCAATATGATACGATATGATGATATGAGGCGATGTGATATGATATGATACGAGATGACATGAAATGATATATGATGATATGAGATGAGATGATGTACGTAACTATAGATCCACACTATTGATTTGATGATATCGTACGATGGATATTCCGTACGTGATATGATGAGAATGGATCGCCGATATTTATTTTTGACTCGAAAAGAAATGTTTCAAATTACAAGTAGATATTTTATGATGTTTAGAGCCATAAGTATTTTCAAAACTAACGAATCGTTACACACTTTTAAATGATAACTTCAAGGGGACACTACGATTTTTCAAATGGTATCTTTTTCAAAAAACATCGTAACCCTTATTTTCTAAAACAACAATTCGTACTATTTTAAACTATAACTATATGGCTCATACGTTGTTGCGTAGTTTATACTGTTCACGTTACGATTTTTTTATTCTGTTTACACTCGCGTTATGATTTCTTATTTCTGTATACACTCGCATTTCTTTCATTTACAATATATATACTACGTTTCATACCCTTATCTTTACATGACTTCGTTTGCTAGGACACACGCACCATTACCGATGATGCATATGTTGCACGTACACCTACTCGCATGCTCACACACATATCATCAGTAATTGCCATGCCACGTACAAAAATAGAACTCGTGTTACCGTATCATCTTATAACCTGGTAGTATTTTAGTTACTGTTTAGTACCAAATACCACATATTATTTCAGATATTGGACTTTCTTTACCTTGCTACATGACACGCTCATATAAACACACTTACTATGCATTACAATATTGTTCTGTGCCTGTACATATTATTGCATTATTTCCATATTCTTATGAGATTCTGTTTTCATAAGATTTCTGGATTTAATAAACCGCAGATATTATTTAAAAACTTGTGAATGTTATAAAAACGCGGTTTTCTCTTAATATGATATTTCGACGTCCATCATGAAATTTCTCGGTGCTGAGCTATGATGATTATTCGAATTGAGGCAGGGGTAGAAACCGATTGCGGATACATGGTAGATCCGGTACGGTACCTTGGGGCGAGAAGATCGTATAGAAATGCGTTGAGCCTGGTAGGGGAACACTACCTACCGGTGACAGTATTGGACTCGACGGATATCCGGAGGATACCGACTGGAGTGATATGAGACAGATGAATATGAGGATTGATCTGATAAGACGGTGCCTGAGATATGAGGGCCGATCCGATGAGACGATTCCTGAGATGTGAGGATTTACATGTCGATACTGGACACGGGTTTTATGATAATTTCGAGTGTCGATGCTGGACACTCAGGATTTTATAATGATTTCGAGTGTCGTTGATGGACACTCCTTGGATGATATGTATATATACATGATATGGACGACATGGTATCACATATTGACACAGCCACGATATTATATATTTATATACATATGTATATACGATCACCTTCGATACCACACGATATGATATTAGTATTATATTATAGTATGACTTAGGTAGATCGTTATACATTCGATTTCTACCTGATGATATGTTTTACTCACGAGTTGTCAACTCACCCCCGTTGTACCATAGTTTTCTTGCAGGACCGACCGCTCGGATCAGTAGCAGTTTGCTGGCACATCTCTTCTTTTGGGTGATTCTCATTGGTAGGTGGGTTACACTACAGATTGTAGACACAATTTGTATATATGTATTCTTTTGTAATCTAGTTAAAATCTCCATCAACCAGACTATATATTTTTGGTAGATTTATAGACCGGTTGTATATTCTTTGGGCTTAGTGACGAGACTTGTATTATTCTTTATATTGGATTCGATAATGTTTTGGTTTTTCTTTACTCTTTTTCTATGATTGATCTTCGCCTTGGCCGTCGTATACTTGTTTGTGTGGTTATGTTTTTCATCGTTTGGTGAAGAGCTAGCTCCTGCTTGGGGATGCAAATATTATTATCGTTTATGTACTGTTTTGATCAAAATTTACAGAGGAGGTGCTGCCCAAATTTCAACTGACGAAAATGTTTTCAAACTTTAGTATATTACATACTTGCATTTCTACGAATCTTATTTATACTTTAAAAAGAAAGAACTTGATTTCATTTATACCCTTTCTCAAAACTTCACCTTCACTATTTTCTTAAAAAGATTTAGATTCCTGGTATTTTGCTTACTTGGGTTACGGTGGGGTCCTACAGATTTCACGTGATTCAAGTTCCGGTCATGTGCCATTTTCGGGTCGTGAAAAATACTCAGCGTGCACTCTATCAAGATTAGATTGGTTAATCACTTTATCTAATTAGGATGGCTCCCATTGTTTCCTCGAAATCTCCTTCAAAACCTTAAAAGAGAACTAGTCGGGATTATGTACACCTTACAAGTTCGCTAACCGTTCAGCCAGGTTAGTGTTAGTACTCCGAGGGAGGTCCCCCATACTTTCGCATGGACCCAATTAAATAACCCCATTTCCACAGAGGTGTAACCTCGTTAATAATTTTTAGACACCTAATAGCTTAGTTAATTATGAAGTGAAAATCTCCCTAGAAGTAATACTTACTCATCAGTAGGAATCGGGACCCAACTATCATTATGTGATAACTTTGACGGAAGCCGACCAAAATTACCACACTCCAGAAGGTATGCACGAACTTGGCAAGTTTCCTTTATATTTGAAATTCTCGATATAGTTTTTGCCCCAAGCGTCTTATGACCTTGACGGATGCCAACAAATCATAAATCGCAAGTCAAGTTCTACCCATCATTGTCCTGATTAATTTAGACCCACCCGTACTCACCCTTGACGAATGCCAACAAGGCTGTATGACTGTCCTAGATTAATGTATCTCTATGTTGTAGAAAAATAACACATAGCTACTGCACACTATGCCCAGACGAATGCTAACAAACATAGTACAAATACTAGGCGATACTTATCTGAAATGACAGAGGGCTACGGTTGGTTTTTGACAAAAAATCTTTAACGTAATGAACTTGATATCGTTGAAGGAACTCGAGTGGTTTTTAAATGGAGTGGTTTAGGCTCCGCTTTTAAGACTAGTATGATAAACTTTTGCTTAAGAATGAACTCCCCATGAAGGGACCAAGTCTCTTTCCTCATAGAATGAGGTGCATGATATTCCTAACTGAATGCCTCTATGCAAAGTAAAAGAATATGACTATGGTTTTGAAGAAAACCGAGTAGTTTTAAAAATTGGTTTCGACAACATCATATAAGATTTTTTTTCCTTGCATTAAACATATAACACAGTCCCATCATATTAAATTTCTAAGCCACAACGGAAACAACCAAAATTGCACGCTTTTATAAGCCATCCGCCTTCGCCACGGGGTCCCGGATCTTCACCGTAATGTTACTTAACTTATGGCAGGGCGGGAACAGGACTAGCGTGGATGCAAAACATATATAAGCATCTAATATGTATATATATGTATATATATATATATATATATATATATATATCAACATCACAAACATGTAATAACACCACGGGTATGAAACAAACAATATGGAATAGCGAATAAGTTAGGAGCCCCGCATTTCATTTGAGCCGCAAATAAAACGCAACGTTCCGCGATCATGTGGATAGCCTGTACAACATTGATCCCAACCCCCTAAGAGCGCGACGAGTCACCCTCCAATCTTAGAAATAGGCTGCACGGTCTCAACTCCATAAGATGGTGACCCTCTGAATTCTAGAATTCAGTGACTCGTGCGCTCCTTCGTGGGGTAATCCTAGTACGGAAATGAAATATATACAATGGTGACATCGACCGCATCTTGGTCGAGCCCCAATAAAAGAATATACATATTACGGAAACGGCGGCCACAAATTGGATCTCATCATGAACAAATGAATACAACATTATAAAACATAAATTGTACAAGAAAATCGCACAAGGAGCTCTCCGTCACGACAATCCGGATAAACCATCATAGAGATGTATATACAACAACAAGCAACACATGAAAGTGTGCAATCTCGTCTAATCGAACATATATCAATTAGACGATGTTTAAAAACACATATACATAGATACGAAAACCATGACCTCAGAATCCATCACACACAAAGGTAACACTCAAAATTTTCCAACACCGAAAAACAAGTGCACACACATCCAAAAATCCATTCCTTTCGCCAAAACCTTGAGTCCAAATGGTCCCTAATGCGCCCGAGTGCTCGATGGGATGCTCAAGTGCAGCCATGGGGATCCGTAGGGGGTTTAGGGGTGCCCCCTACCTAAAACCACCACATGGTGGTCTCTGGTAGGGGACGAAACCCAAGACCACCATTTGGATGGTCTTAGGTTCACCCTAACTCTGAAGCCACCAAGTGGTAGTCTCGGGTTAAGTAAAGGGTTCTCTAGCGCTCGCGGCTATAGCGGAAGTGAATTAAGAACAAAAAATTCTAGCAAATACGAGAGCCCCCCAAACCATAGAATCATTCCATACACTAAACTAACAAATAAGCATGCAAGGTTCATAGAATTACAACCTTTGTCGTGTGTTCTCCCAATCGTGAAAGACCCCTCCAAGTTTCTCGTAGGCTGTCGGGAACAAGCTTCGCCCTTGCCGAAAATGATCCACCCTAGGAAACCGATCCAAGCTCCAGTTTCACCTAGGGAAGCAACCGACACTCCAAGATCACTAGATGTAGGAATTTTCCATCACCATTTTATCTCAATCAAGAAGCTCAAGAGAGCATACAAGAAGGAGGAGGAGGAAGAAGATGAAGAGGTAGCCATAACAAATGAGCTAAGTGTTGTGAATCAATGAAGAATGAAGAGAATAAAGAATGGCTTTATAACTTTTTTACAACCCTGCAAATAAAATATCAAAACCATTTGTAATAAACAAATGAAGCCCATCCCTCTCTACATTCCTCAACCATGCTCAAAGCCACCTCACCGTTCAACTCATTTCATGAATATTCATAAATGAATATTCAAAAATAGGGCGTCCTTCTTCTAGAACAAATTTCGTATAAATACGGAATACAACCTGGTATACGTATCGAAATATATATACGCGTATTCGTATAAAATTACAAATAGCCAAGAGAGAGAAAATGAATAGTGAACAATAATACTAGAATATATATTAAAAATATATATATAATTTGTTAAATCAAAACCTGATTTAATAATCCGGCTTAATCCTAAGCCTCTAGTATTATCAACCGTCCGATTAAAGTTCATATAGCCTTTACACGTATTTAATCGGACTGCTGCATGTACCAATATATATCCTTTATATCATATCGCCTGAACTAGAAAAATCCTCTGTGTGGGACTCTAAAGACTCAACAATATGCTGACAGTGATTACTAGATAAATTCATAACCATAAGCACGTCAGTGGCACTAGTTGTACGTAACGGCTGCCTAGGTATATGCCGAAGAGAGGTCGACAATCAAGTCCGTCCGTACCCTATTAAGCGTGAATGTGACAATCTCCATACAGTCTGATCTTCTCGTCTAAAATTATTGCATACCGGGTCTAGGGGGTGGATAACGTCTGACCCCAAATAACCCGATAAGTCGTGTTGGAGTCAAGCTCATCACCAACCGAGAAACTAATGAACTTATCTCAGTAAATCTCATCTACCGTAGCCACGGATTTAGGGTGATGGCCAACCGAACACAGCGTGACATCAACTCCTAATATCAGGAGAGACGAATTCTCGACAATCACTCACTGCTTCCATGTGGCTCGGGATTGTACCCAACTAAAACATATTTGCACGACTCCTCTTGAGCCGTGGTAGGGTAGTAATCAAAATATAGTAGGAATTCACACAAGGCAAATGACGATCTCAGGTCAAAAGAATAATCTGTACTCATACCATTAGAGAACTTCCATTTGACGATAGATATAATACCATCAAAAAGTTCTCGGCGAGTCTGTTCAGTGTACTCACCTCCAGTGAGCACCTGTATACTATCTAAGGCGACATAACACCAATGGCTTGTGAGACCGGTGTTTACCCCAATCAGAGCAAAGCTCTTTTCAAATTCTAAGGCGGGAGATGAAGCAACGCTTCTGTTTCCCCCAATCAGAGCAAAGCTCTGCTTTGAAATTAAAATGAAAACAAAAGAAGCAACGCTTCAGCTGACTTGCATTCTGCGCTGCGCGCCACGCGCCAGCGCAGTTGCGCCAGGCTCTGCGCTGCGTGATACGTGGCAGCGCAGTTGCACTGCGCTGCGTGCTGCGCGACACGTGTCAGCGCAGTTGCGCTGCGCGACACATGTCAAGCGCAGGTGCGTTTGCGCCAAACAGAATTAAAATTCCAGTAAGATCTTTCTGTTCTTGTTAAAACAAAAAGATTGTCTTCTGTAAAACAGAAGCCCTTGGATCAAAGATGCAACGGTGGGGAAAATTCCCCAAATCACTCGGAGAATGATCTCTTTAACAAATTTAACAAATTAATGGGCACTATATAAAGGCCCCTAGACCCCAATTTTAAAAGAGACATGAACACAGAGAGAATTCCTCTAAAGAAAATTTTGAGAAGAGCTCAGAGAAAGAAAAGGTAAAAACCTCTGAATAAAGAAGAATTTCTTCTAAAAAGATCATTGATCTAAGAACAAGATCAAAGATCTTCAATAAAAATATAATAATAATAAAGGCATTGCCTTTTGATGAACCACTGGTTCTTTGAAAACAAGAAAATTTATTTTTTTGATCTAAAATTGATCAAAATAATAAAACAGTGCCCTGCACTTGCAAAATCTGCACTGTTGCGCTCTCGGGTTGGCGCAAGCCACCAGAGAGCGCCACGTGTCAGCCTCATAATGATCTGCGCTATGCGCTTCTAAAAACAGACCACTGCTCTCATGAATTGGCGCAACTCACCAGAGCGCGCCACGTGTCAGCAGCGCAACAGCGCAGCGCACCGCGCTTGCGCTCTCCTGAGCGTGACACGTGTCACCTCCCTATGGACTTACGCCTTACGCTCCTCAATTGGCGCAAAGCGCCTGACAAGCCACGTGGCACTTTGTCAGACTAATTAATGTAGCGCATTGTTAAAGGGCAGAGACCAATTAAAAGGCCCAATGGACCAAAACAAATACTCTACATTATAAAAAAAGGGGACAGAGTCCAACTTAAAAGGCCGAATAGGCCAGAATAAAATGCAGTGCAGGGGCAGAGCCCTAATAAAGTCCTACTAGGCTAAATATAAATAAAAATGTTGAATATTCTCAACTGGACTTAGCCCAATCATGGCCGTAATTCCTTAAATTAAATTGACTGAGCACGACTGCTCTCTTAAATCAATTTACATCCGGTTCAAGGGTACATCTCTGAACTCTTCTGACACCTGTCGTTGTAATCCTTCAACGTCGTCAGAGAGGTAACGGGTCCCGAAGGCCATACATCCATTGGACCACCATGTCTCTAAACTAGCAATGGACCACCATGTCCCTAAACTGGAAATGGACCACCATGTCCCTAAACTGGCAATGGACCGCGATGTCCTTAAACTGGCGATGGACCACTACGTCCCTAAACTGGAATAATAGAGCCCCCAAACGCTCTTTTGTCGGATCTAAACGATCCCGTTTAAGTTGATCTTAGCCTCAAATACGGCTAACGTATCCTTAAACCTTCAAACAGACTTTAGTCCCAAATTGGACTATAAATCTCCCAATCAATTTTGGTCCAAGGGTATATCTCTGAACTCCTCCGACACCTATCATTGTAATTCTTCAATGACGTCAGAGAGGTGACGGGTCCCGATGGCCATGCATACAATGGACCACTACGTCTCTAAACTGGAATAATAGAGCCCTCAAATGCTCTTTGTCGGATCTAAACGATCCCGTTAAGTTGATCTTAGTCTCAAACTGGACTAACGTATCCTTAACAAATGTTTGAGTTGATCTTAGCCTCAAATACGGCTAACGTATCCTTAAACCAAAATCCCAAACCCAAATCTAAGAAAACACGGATTTGGACTAATCCACGTCCTACGGGCGACGACATAAATTAGTCCTCGTATACAATCTACGGGCAACCACAAACAAAATAAACACCCACGACACGAAGTGAAATTCTGGAGAAGGAGAAAGTTGTTACCGCGATGCGGTAGCGTAATTAACTGCAGGGGCTTGCGCCTGCAAGGAAGAGCATCCCCACAATCAAATACCCCTCAAGCGAGGGGGAATCTGACGAAGTCTGCTACATCGTCCGCATCCGTCTAAACCTCCGATACATGGTGCCATAAATCAACTTGGCATCTTCGGAGAGGTGGACGGATAAAACCAAATAGCATCTGCCCCGAATCTCAGTGCCAAGACTTCACAGTCTTGTGCGCCGCCATTCGGAGGGGAACAGATTCTGACACGCCCGGTGGGACCTTTTCCTCTTTCCACTCCACACTTCGTGTGTCGTGTTTTTCCCACGATCAAATAATTGCGGTGTGTATGTTTTTGGTTGCCCTTAGGGGAGTGGATACTGAAGCCGGCATTTCGTCTCTATGAAGAATGGCATTTGCTCCCACCCTAGCAACTTAGGCTCTGTCATATCCAGCGGAGTCAAGTATGGGTCACTTGCAGCCTCAAATCTCTGCAATCCGACTCTTCAAGAAATCAACGGGCTTCTTTTTGGGTCGATGCTCCCACCTCCCACCCTCGGTGCCTCAACGCCGATGGAAGATGCCCAGAGGATGTCTGTCGTCCACAGATAGACTCCCCAAGCAGCAGCCTTACCGACGAAATTGGTCCTCAAACAACTGGCACATGCCAAAGACCAAGGTCGACGCAGGGGGCAGAATATTCAAGCTCTTCAAGAAGATCAATGGCTTCAAACTGCACTACCTACAACTGCAACTCTTACTCCGTCCCTGCTGGAGAAGTGACTTACGGGCACCAAGCGGCCTCCCTTTTCAAGATGCCAGTGGAGCAGGTAACTCAAGCCACCACTGGACTATTCTTCGGGACCATGCTCCCACCGATGAGCTTCAATGCCCCAGCGACGTTGCAAGAAGCCCCAAAGAAGTCGGTCTTTGATCGACTTACCACTACTGCGGCCCCTCTTAATGGGTCGCCCAACTTCAATACCTCAGTTTTCAACAGACTGGGCCAGAATGTCTATAAGCCTGCGATACCCGAAGCTGCCATCCCAAAGCGGATAGCCATCCCGGCTCACGCGGACAAAATCATTGGAAAGGCTTCTCCTTCCAAGAAGTCAGTTTTTACAAGGCTGGCTATTTCGGTTTCTGCTCCAGGCGAGGTCCTCAAAGCTGCTTCCCTTGCCCAAAGGTCTGTCTTTGACAGATTAGACATTGCTTCTCAACGGGTGTCAGTTTTCGACAGGCTAGCACCAATAACAGTCTCTCCTCAAAGCAGGGGGCATGATGAAGTCGCCCTTATAGCTGAAACAACTCCATCCACAGGATACGCTCGACGTCGTCACTGGTGCCGAATGAGGAAGGCTGGGGGCAACTCCCCCTCTGGGATAACTCCGTCAGCTCTGATGGTGGGGATCGCTGCTGCTGTTCCAACCGAGAACAGCTTTGAACTGCTCAACAAGGTGCGCAGAAACTCTCCTACTGCAGTGCTGAAGAGAACTCCTTCACCTGTGGAGAATACTCCAGAGAAGAAGCTGGAGCAGCCCCCTCAGCGGCTGTCCTCTAAAATTTACAAGGTCTGGCGTCAAGTCCAAGATTCTGTGATTGATCAAGACTATCCCCGCCAACAGAAAAAGATGAAAGCACGGCGAGAAGAGGATAATCTTGTCAAGCCACAAAAAGTGTTGTCTACCTGGGTGCCCATTGCAACGGCCCCCTCAGCTTCGCCCGCTCAAAAAAGAAGGAGGTTGGAGAAGATCCCTGTGTCTTTGGCAAATCGCAAAGACACTGAATCTAAAAGCCCCAAGTCTGGGGGCATGGTGGTGCACACCGTTTACATGGCTTCCGGAAAGGAGGAAAGCCGTGCTTCGATGGGTCACCGACCGCTCACTCGATCTGTGACAAAAGCCCAGGAGCAGCAACAGAAGCTTCAGGAAATGATGACTGCAATCGCTGCGCTTACCGGGCCAAAAGAGAGCTCGGAAGCATCATCAGAACAGCGTCATGAGCAAGAAAACGATGCTGACTTCCTACGCAGATTCCTCGAAAAGAAGGACAAAGAAGCCGCAGTGCAAGCGGCTAACATAAAACAAACGACGCTCCTCTTCCAAGATATAGTAAGGATGATGTTGCAGCTAGACCCTCCTGCTGAATATCCTCCGATCGTCCTTGAAGATGACAGGGGAGAGACGTCGAATCCTCCACCGGCTCTGTCAGCAGCCAAAGAGGAGACGATTTCCAAAGCTACCTTGGATGAGTATATAGCTCAGCAGATAAGGGTTCACCAGGCAACTGAGGCAGCTGGTCAAGTCGTCAAGACGGGGAGACCATATCCGAGCTGGTATGATCAGATCAGTTACCCGCCGGGATATACGATCCCTAAGTTCCACTTATATAAAGGGACAGGGAACCCTCATCAGCATGTCGCTCAATTCAGAGCTTTATGTGGCAACACGGGAGGCGACGACAAATTGTTGCTTCGCCAGTTTGTCGGCAACTTAGCAGAAACAACCTTTGAATGGTATTCGAAGCTACCTAACGACTCTGTTAAAACATTTGCGGAGATGGAGCTACTGTTTACACAAAGATTCGCGAGTGCTAGTGGACGCACCCCGATAACAGCACTGATCAATGCCAGGATAAGGCCCGGCGAAACGTGGGTCCAATACGCAACACGATGATGGAACCTATGGTCGAAATGCGAACAACGCATAGAAGAGGCACCTGCGGTAGGCATGTTCGTGGGCACTCTTGATCCGCAAGCGACCATCTCACAATTTATGATGTTCTTCAGGCCGACCACCTTCCAGGTCTTGATCGACAAATTAGCCCAAATGGACCAAATGGGCCATGGACCGTCTCCTCCAAAACCAGACTCTCGAAATGAAAAAGGAAAAGGGAAAGTAATCGTCATCGCCAATGCTCAACAACAGCTGAGCAACTCAAAGCCGGCCGTTCGCCAAAACACGTGCGTCCACGCCCATCCCTCGAGGAGAGACTGGGACGTCCTTACTCGTTTCCTCAGAATAAAACGAGAAGACTGTTCGAGCTGGCAGTGCGCAACAGACTCATCAATCTGCCGAGTCCAAAACGTTTGTCACAGCCAAGCGATCTCAATAATCCCAATTATTGCCCTTACCACCAAACGGTAAGTCACCCGATCGAGGATTGTTTCGTCTTTAAGGGATGGATCGAGGATCAGTACCTACAAGACATGTTCGCGCTGTCTGAAAACTGGAAGGTAAACCAGCCACAGCCGCACACTCCAAAGAAGACGGACACGATGGGGGCAGCTTGTTCTTTTGTTGAGGATGAAAACGATGGAGAAGACTCATCAGTTGAATCCGAAGACTACGTAGCGAGTTGTCATGTGATCTATCACTCATTGGTGGATGATAAAGAGGCTCCTTGCGTCGAGAAACCGAGGGCAGACCCTGAACCAGAAATTCTGCGGCCGTCAGACGAGTTGATCGATGCCTTCCTGAATGAGATTCGTCTGAAAGTTAAAACCATTCAAGAGCATGAGATGGCCATACTAGAAGGAGCCAAACACCGACTACTAGACCAAAGAGTCGATGCACTTCCGTCAAATCAAAAGTCATCCTCTACGGATAAATACAAATTCAAGACGAGGAAAAGGTTCGCTAAAGCTCTATCAGTAGGAATGAAGCTACCACCCTCTGAAGAAAATACTCTCGGTGGAGTAGAGACGCATCCTAACTTCTGCTTATATCATCAGAAGATCATACATCCTACCGAAGACTGCGACTCCTTTAAGTGTTGGTGGTAAGGGTATGTCGTTCAAAAGCAACACTTCAACAGGACAAAGCGTGAAGTTCGTAGACATCAGAAAAATGCGATAGATGGGCGCAAAAGAGCCGCCGCCGACTGTCACATAGCCGACTCCAAGGGATTGCAAATTATCACCTTTGGAAGCGACTCTGACGAAGAAGCCGCCCTCAACCCTCTCCTTAAGAAATCCATTTCAAAAATGAAAGAATTGAAGAGTTGCGAGAAAGTTTAGCCGTGCTATCGCACGCTACTCGGAAAAAATCTCGGCCCCGCAAACAAAGGATCGAGCAAAAAGGATAAAGGGAAGGGAAAAACAGCCCTCGTAGCCAACACTCAACAGCAATCGAGTGGCCCTAGACCGGTTGTTTGCCGAAACAACAAGCGGAAACCCCTCCATGAAAAGTTGAAATGTCCTTACTCGTTTCCTCAAGATAAAACAAGGAGACTGTTCGAGCTGGCAGTGCGCGACAGACTCATCAATCTGCCAAGTCCAAAACGTCCGTTGCGGCCAGGCGATGTTAACGATCTCAATTATTGCCCTTACCACCAAACGGTAAGTCACCTGATCGAGAATCGTTACGTCTTCAAAAACTGGGTTGAAAACCAATACCAACAAGGCAAGTTAGTTATCTCCGAAGACTGGAAGGTGAGCCCGCCACAACCACATGCTCCGAGAAAGATGGATACGCCGGGGGCAAGTTCTCGGCGAGTCTGTCCAGTGTACTCACCTCCAGTGAGCACCTGTATACTATCTAAGGTGACATAACACCAATGGCTTGTGAGACCGGTGTTTACCACAATCAGAGCAAAGCTCAGTTCAAATTCCAAGGCGGGAGATGAAGCAACACTTCTGTTTCCCCCAATCAGAGCAAAGCTCTTCTTTGAAATTAAAATGAAAACAAAAGAAGCAACGCTTCAGCTGACTTGCGCTCTGTGCTGCGCGCCACGTGGCAGCCCAGTTGCGCTGCGCTCTGTGCTGCGCGACACATGGCAGCGCAGGTGCGCTGCGCGACACGTGGCAGCGCAGTGGCGCTGCGCTCTGCGCTGCGCGACACGTGTCAAGCGCAGGTGCGTTTGCGCCAAACAGAATTAAAATTCCAGTAAGATCTTTCTGTTCTTGTTAAAACAAGAAGATTGTCCTCTATAAAACAGAAGCCCTTGGATCAAAGATCCAACAGTGGGGAAAATTCCCCAAATCACTCGGAGAACGATCTCTTTAACAAATTTAACAAATTAATGGGCACTATATAAAGGCCCCTAGACCCCAATTCCAAAAGAGACATGAACACAGAGAGAATTCCTCTAAAGAAAATTTTGAGAAGAGCTCAGAGAAAGAAAAGGTAAAAACCTCTGAATAAAGAAGAATTTCTTCTAAAAAGATCATTGATCTAAGAACAAGATCAAAGATCTTCAATAAAAATATAATAATAATAAAGGCATTGCCTTTTGATGAACCACTGGTTCTTTGAAAACAAGAAAAATTTGTTTTCTTTGATCTAAAATTGATCAAAATAATAAAACAGTGCCCTGCACTTGCAAAATCTGCACTGTTGTGCTCTCGGGTTGGCGCAAGCCACCAGAGAGCGCCACGTGTCAGCCCCATAATGATCTGCGCTATGCGCTTCTAAAAACAGAGCACTGCTCTCATGAATTGGCGCAACTCACCAAAGCGCGCCGCGTGTCAGCAGCGCAACAGCGCAGCGCACTGCGCTTATGCTCTCCTGAGCGTGACACGTGTCACCTCCCCATGGACTTGCGCCTTGTGCTCCTCAATTGGCACAAAGCGCCTGACAAGCCACGTGGCACTTTGTCAGACTAATTAATGTAGCGCATTATTAAAGAGCAGAGCCCAATTAAAAGGCCCAATGGACCAAAACTAATGCTCTGCATTATAAAAAAAGGGGACAGAGCCCAACTTAAAAGGCCTAATAGGCCAGAATAAAATGCAGTGCAGGGGAAGAGCCCTAATAAAGGTCTACTAGGCTAAATATAAATAAAAATATTGAATATTCTCAACTGGACTTAGCCCAATCATGGCCGTAAGTTCTCAAATTAAATTGACTGAGCACGACTGCTCTCTTAAATCAATTTACATCCGGTTCAAGGGTACATCTCTGAACTCCTCTGACACCTGTCGTTGTAATCCTTCAACGTCGTCAGAGAGGTAACGGGTCCCGAAGGCCATACATCCATTAGACCACCATGTCCCTAAACTGGCAATGGACCACCATGTCCCTAAACTGGTAATGGACCGCGATGTCCTTAAACTGGCGATGGACCACTACGTCCCTAAATTGGAATAATAGAGCCCCCAAATGCTCTTTTGTCGGATCTAAACGATCCCGTTTAAGTTGATCTTAGCCTCAAACATGGCTAACGTATCCTTAAACCTTCAAACAGACTTTAGTCCCAAATTGGACTATAGATCTCCCAATCAACTTTGGTCCAAGGGTACATCGCTGAACTCCTCCGACACCTATCATTGTAATCCTTCAATGACGTCAGAGAGGTGACGGGTCCCGATGGCCATGCATACAATGGACCACTACGTCTCTAAACTGGAACAATAGAGCCCTCAAATGCTCTTTGTCGGATCTAAACGATCTCGTTAAGTTGATCTTAGTCTCAAACTGGACTAACGTATCCTTAACAAATGTTTGAGTTGATCTTAGCCTCAAATACGGCTAACATATCCTTAAACCAAAACCCCAAACCCAAATCTAAGAAAACACGGATTTGGACTAATCCACGTCCTACGGGCGACGACATAAATTAGTCCCCGTATACAATCCACTGGCAACCACAAACAAAACAAACACCCACGACATGAAGTGATATTCTGGAGAAGGAGAAAGTTGTTACCGTGATGCGGTAGCGTAATTAACTGCATGGGCTTGCGCCTGCAGGGAAGAGCATCCCCACAATCAAAAACCCCTTAAGCGAGGGGGAATCTGACGAAGTCTGCTACATCGGCCGCATCCGTCTAAACCTCCGATACATGGTGCCATAAATCAACTTGGCATCTTCGGAGAGGTGGACGGATAAAACCAAATAGCATCTGCCCCGAATCTCAGTTCCAAGACTTCGCAGTCTTGTGCGCCGTCATTCGGAGGGGAACAACCGGCCACCGCCCTTCGTCTGGGTCTCAAAACGTATACACTAGTCTACTCCAGAACATCGATGCCTAGTCTCGATACTCCCATGACTAGGGATATTTAAGGATGTGCTTATGGACTACCCAGCTCTCACGTATATGATCGCCATCATAATATTGGTAGTCAAGAAAGAATCCTACGGGTTTTAACATTATGTATTAGCGACACGTAATAACAAGTAAAACGTATACACATCAATGATAAATACAAACCAGATAGAATACTATCATTTCGAGTAAGACTGTTTTACATGTATAGATCCTCCCTCAATTATCATAATTGCCTACCTGCAATTACAATAATTGCCTTGAGAGCACTATATCCAACATTAAGGGCCCACCCTAGGCCTCTGGGGACTCCCTGGGTACCCATGATCCCTTCCGCGGACTTTTTGTTCTAACCAAGAGCCCGCGGGGATCGCAATTGCGCAATAAAGACAGATTTTTCGACAGCCTTGAACTGCAGTATTCCATCGACAAAAACAACTACGTCTCACAAAAAATGATTTTGAAAAAAAGGCTTTTCCAGACTTCATGGGTCGCCCTCGATCCCTTATAGAGTCCACGTTCCAAAATGAGAGCTCCGGGGATTGAGTATAAGTTAGAAAAGTTCAGTTTTTGCAAAGGTAGCCGCTGGTTTGAAAACTGTTTTTCAAAGTCGGTTTCCGATGAAATTGTAGGGTGTTTTTCGTCACTCCATTGAGATGGGAATACGCGTGCGCTTTTCAGGCGCATTACAGATTCCCCCTGCCTAGGATAGGCTGGGGTTTATTGATTGTAGGGATCCGAATCTCCGGCAGCCGCGGACTAAGCTGCCGTTAATTACCCCTCACCTTTGGAGCGAGGGAACCTCCGATTGACGAGTTAAACTGGCCATGCAAACTCAATGTGCAGTGTACGTGTGTTGTGCTTTGAAAGGGGGTTTTGGATATATCGGGAGCCACACAGAGTTTTTACGGGGGTCCCGCTACCCGGATAGCGGGCTGGGGGTCAAGGGGGCTAGCAGCCCCTTTGCAGGGTGCGGGGCAGCGTCCCGACCCAAAAATTTTTTGGGAGGGAGAGTGCTGTAGAGTATGTGTGTGTGTGTGTATATTTATATATACATATATATAAAAAAAGAAAGGGAAAGGGCATCCAAAGGATGCATGAGGTCAGCGCCTTGAGCGCTGTGCGCTTAGGTGCTGTGCACTCAGGCACTAGCGCGCCACGTGTCGGCATGTGGGCGCTTGAGCGCAAGCGCACCACGTGTCGGCACGTGGGCGCTTTGCACTGGAGCGCAAGTACGCCACGTGTCGGCATGTGGGCGTTTTGCGCTTGAGCGCTGGAGTGCAAGCGCGCCATGTGTCGGCACGTGGGCGCTTTGCGCTTGAGCGCAGGGCACTGGAGCACAAGCGCTCCACGTGTCGGCATGTGGGCGCTTTGCGCTTGCGCTGGGCGTTGGAGCGCAAGCGCGCCACGTGTCGGCACGTGGGTGCTTTGCGCTTGAGCGCTGGGCGCTGGAGCGCAAGCGCGCCACGTGTCGGTACGTGGGCGCTTTGCGCTTGAGCGCAGGGTGCCACGTGTCGGTACGTAGGCGCTCTACGCTCGAGCGCTAGCGCTCCATGTGTCGGCACGTGGGCGCTTGGCGCTTGAGCGCTTGGACGCCGGCGAGAAAAATGGGCTTTTAGTCCCAGAACCAGAAGCTATGCTTCAGAAAGGTATATATATATATATATATATATATATATATATATATATATATATATGGAGTTAAACTCCTAGGATGTTTTGAAGCCGATGAAGGGCTTCTCCCCTTGAGCCCTAGTTCTTCCCCAAAGCGGGGTTCCTGGAGATGGGTTTCCTTCTTCCTTTGTTGGCCGGATCTTGAAGATCAAAAGATGTGGGATTTTAAAAATCTCTTCTTTTTGTGATCTGATGGTAGATCCAAGTTCCCCTTTGTGGGTTTTATGGTGAAAAACTATTTGGCTTTATGCCCATTTTGTTTGCATTCATGCATAAAAAATTACATAAAAATGATTTATTACATGATTTTGTTGTTGGTATGGGGAGGCTGGCCGCGGCTCGACTTGGGTATGGGCCCGCTTGACCTGGGCTCGGGCCCACCTGGCTTGGGGTTGACCTTGACTTTGACTTGGTCAACCGGGGTACAAATTTTTACCCCAACAAATTGCCCCCATCAATAAATGCACACAGCATATGTGGGTCGTATGCATGAGATTGATGGATCTTCTTTTGCGTGGAGGCGACTTGCTTTGGTTCCCACTTTTTGGGATGCACTGCCCTTTTACGACATGGACGGTCGACGCTTGACGCGTCTCCGAGACGGAGTGTCCGTGGTAGACGTTTCCCTGGCCCGGAGCGATCTGGTTCCTGCTTTGTAGAAAGCCTGTGCTGCCCTTTTTGCGAAATGGACGGTCGACGCTCTAATCCGGAGTGATTTGGGTTCCCGATTTGTGGGGAGCCTGCACTGCCCTTTTTGCGACATAGACGGTCGACGCTTTGATCCGGAGCGATTTGGGTTCCCGATTTGTGGGGAGCCTGCACTGCCCTTTTTGCGACATAGGCGGTCGACGCTCTGATCCGGAGCGATTTGGTTCCCGATTTGTGGGAAGCCTGCACTGCCCTTTTTACGACCTGGACGGTCGACACTCTGATCCGGAGCGATTTGGGTTCCCTGCTTTCTAGGAAGCCTGCACTGCCATTTTTGCGACATGGACGGTCGACGCTCTGATCCGGAGCGATTTGGGTTCCCGATTTGTGGGGAGCCTGCACTGCCATTTTTGCGACATGGACGGTCGACGCTCTGATCCGGAGCGATTTGGGTTCCCGATTTGTGGGGAGCCTGCACTGCCCGTTTTGCGACATGGACGGTCGACGCTCTGATCCGGAGCGATTTGGGTTCCCGATTTGTGGGGAGCCTGCACTGCCCTTTTTGCGACATAGACGGTCGACGCTCTGATCCGGAGCAATTTGGGTTCCCGATTTGTAGGGAGCCTGCACTGCCCTTTTTGCGACGTAGATGATCAACACTCTGATCCATAGAGATTTGGGTTCCCGATTTGTGGGGAGCCCGCACTGCCCTTTTTGCGACATAGACGGTCGACGCTCTGATCCGGATCGATTTGGTTCCCGATTTGTGGGGAGCCTGCACTGCCTTTTTTGCGACGTAGACGGTCGACGCTCCGATCTGGAGCGATTTGGGTTCCTGATTTGTGGGGAGCCTGCACTGCCCTTTTTGCAACGTAGACAGTCGACGCTCTGATCCAGAGCGATTTGGGTTCCCGATTTGTGGGGAGCCTGCACTGCCCTTTTTGCGACATAGACGGTCGACGCTCTATTTGACTTGCTCTGCTTCCTGCAGTGTCAGGGGTGAACTTGACTTGCTCCGCTTCTTGCGGTGTCGAGACTGGATTCTGACTTGCCTTGCTTTCTGCGGTGTCGGAGTTGAAGTTGACTTGTTGATTGTGATTTGGGTTGACATCAGCATCGCTATACTGGAATATGGTACCAGGAGCGAATCATCATCTATCATGAAAGGATTTGGGGATTTGGTTTTGGTTTGGCATCTGCATTGCTGCACTGGAATAATGCCAGGAGCAACTCATCATTTGCCCCGGAAGGATTTGGGAATTGGTTTTTGGGTCGGCATCTACATTGCTGCACTGGAATAATACCAGGAGCAACTCATCATTTGCCCCGGGAGGATTTGGGAATTGGTGGCTTAGGAGACAGGTTTAGATCCCCATCACCTAAGGCTTTTCAATTTTATGGGCCGTGAGGGTTCCATAAAAGCATTTTCTCCCTACGGGTCGTAAGGATCCCGTAGGTGTATTTTCCCCTTAGGAGTCATGAGGACCCCCAAGTGTGTTGCTCCTTTGTGAGTCGTAAGGATCTCACTCGGGAATTTTCTCCTCACAAAGTCGAGAGGACTTTGCGAGTGGATTTCATATCTTTTTTTTACACGAGTTTGTGCCCTTTCGGGTTTTCACAAACTCGCCGGCAGTCCTGCTGTTTTTGCTCACGGAGCCCTTTCGGATTTTCATCCGTGCCCATTTTGCTTGTGGACATACCATTTTTTATTTATTTTAAATTTTTGGTGGGACTTTGAATGTGGTCCCACCGGTAGGACTTGGGAGAGATTGGGATCGTTTTACACCCGTGGATTGTGTACGGTTTTGCAGAATGTATGATCCAGACCGTAGGGCTAGAAAAATTTCGGGACTTTGTCGGCGTCTGCATCGCTGCACTGGAATATTGTACCAGGAGCGACTCATCATTCGCCATTAGGGTATGGGATTTGGAATTTGGTCGGCGTCTGCATCGCTACACTGGAATATGGTACCAGGAGCGACTCATCATTCGCCATTGGTGTATGGGATTTGGAATTTGGTTGGCGTCTGCATCGCTGCACTGGAATATGGTACCAGGAGCGACTCATCATTCGCCACCGGGGTATGAGATTTGGAATTTGGTTGGCGTCTTCATCGCTGCACTGGAATATGGTACCAGGAGCGACTCATCATTCACCACTTGAGGATTGGGGAGGCATGGCTTAGGAGACAGATTTAGATCCCTATCGCCTAAGGCTTTTCAATTTTATGGGCCGTGAGGGTCCCATAAAAGCATTTTCTCCCTACGAGTCGTAAGGATCCCGCAGGTGTATTTTCTCCTTAGGAATCATGAGGACTCCCAAGTGTGTTTTTCCTTTGTGAGTCGTAAGGATCTCATGAAGGTTTGTTCTCCTCGTGCATCGTGAGAACACATGAGTGGGTCTTCCCAATGGAGCATAATTCCAAGGACGGAGACCAACCGCTGGACTGGTGATTGCAGTGGGGCATGGGTATGATGAGAATTATTTGAGCCCGTGGATTGTATACGGCAGTCAACTTGGGGACCAACTGTAGGGCTGGAAGAATTTTGAAAAATTGGATTTTGGTTGGCGTATGCATCGCTACATTGGAATATGGTACCAGGAGCGACTCATCATTCGCCGTTGTTTGGTTTGTTTTTTTTGTTTTTGTTTTACCGCGACTGCTCTATCATTTCAGCTTTTCTTATCGCGAAGGTCGCGATTGCCCTATCATTTCGGCTTTTATTCGCGGTTGCCCCATCATTTCGGCTTTATTTTCATCTTTAATTTACTCGCTGATTTTTATTGCGAGTTGCCCTATCATTTCAGCTTTTCTTTATTTTTCTTTTATTTACACATTTTTTGTTTATTTACATATATATATTTTTTACATTCCCAGTTTAACGACTTAGAGGTCGATTATTCCCAGTTTAACGACGTGGTGGTCCATTTTGCTTATCCCAGCTCCTTGAACTTTGATCTTGGTGGAGCTGTGTTGATGACCTAGCTCTGTGGCTTGCCGATACATCCGAGGATTGTGAGGTTCTTCCAAGCTTATATTGGTCCTCTGCCCAATCTTTGAAAACACAACAGTCTTCAATGGTATGACTCAACACTCTATGGTATGGGCAGTATACGGGATTGCCGGTCATATTCATTTCATATGGCCTCTTTGGAATAGGCAATTGTAGGCCGTTGTTCAAGGCTTTCTCGAATATATTGCGGACATCCTCCCTCCTGAAGGAGTACACCTTCTTCTTTCTCTCCATTAGATTAGGTGCCCTAACTGATGCTGGTTCTTGAGGTCGATCAGTCTTTGGTTCGCCCTTTTCAGATAGTGGCATATGTCTGAGAGGATTAGGTTCCCGAAAGGCTTCGGTCTCCATTTGTATGGAATCGGCGGTCGTAGCTTGACTGTTTGCTAACACGCCTTTAGACAGTTCTATCTCTTCTGCCTTTTATTGTCTTTCGACCCAATCTTTGAAGACGAAGCAGTCCTCAATGGCATGACCTATCACCCTGTGATAGGGGCAATATTTTGGGTCGTCGGTCAAATTCGCTTCTTGCGGTCTCTTTGATTCTGGCAGTTGTAGACCGTTTCTTAGGGCGTCCCTGAATATCTTGTGGACCTTTTCGCTTTTGAAGGAATAGACCTTATCCAGCTTCTCTTTCAGAGGCGATTTCCCTTCGGTGTATGTATTGGAGGAACTGGATGCTGATCGCGGCCGTTTTTCGCGAAGGCGCTCCGCTCTTAGGTTGAAGGGGATATTAGTTGGCTGCTGCCGGGTATCAATCCCTGGCTCATGAACCAAAATTTGATTCTGCTGTAATTGCAATCGGGCGACTTGGGTCGTGAGATCTGCCGCGACGTTTTCCAATTCGTCGACCTTGGACTGTACCTTGGCTAACTTCTCATCCCTGTCCTGAAGCTGCCTCTGAAGCCATCGGAATAATGCTTGTTCTGTAGTTCCGGTTATAACAACCGGGTCATCTTTATTGCCTGAGCACAATTCCGCAAGAACCACGGGCTCCTCTGGCTTATCGGCCTGAGCAGGCTCTTCATCATTTGGTTCGAGCCGATGCTGGGTAGCGTCAACCATATCATCACCCTGGCTGTGAAGAAGTGGAGGGTTCATTTCTTCATGCCCGGCCATGTAGATAGTGTGGATAACACATTCAGCCACTCTTTCATTGCTGGCAGCTGGTTTCACAGAGCGGTCCGGGCTTTGGAAATTCATAAATTTTAACATGGCCAGAGCCCTAGCCCTTTTGTTGGTTCTGTATCTGAGCCGCTTCTGCCTCAGCTTCTCTGCCTTGAGTGCTTGGCAGGCTTCTGCTCTTCGGGAAGCCGCCATAGGCTGAGTGGTGGGGAGGCTTGAGAAGACACCCAATCGAGCAGTTGTCAAGGGCACCGCCGGAGCTTGCTCGAGATGCCCTGTTACTTTGTTGGTGTTGATGGCCTTGCCCCCAGCTGGGGCCAAGAAAAGTCGTTCAAACACCGACTTGCGTTTGAGTTGGGGCACCTTCGAGACTACCACATTTGGCCTCTTGCCTTTCAAGACCGGTTTGTCTGTCACCGGGGCTTGAGGAGCTGGGATGACGTTAGCTGACACGAACAGGATAGAGCCGAATGGTAGCGTCGGCTCTTCCCATTGTCGCCCGAGACTGGCCGGAAGGACCGTCCTGGAGTCTATCTTCATCGTGTAGGAGATGGGAGCTGAGTTCATCTTTGGAGACATTGTTGAAAGGTGATTGCTCGAAAACCTGCATGAAAGAGCATTATTTCAGTATAAATATAGGTATGTATATTCATTGAGTTCGCATGAATGTTTAACCCGAACTATGGGAGGAGAGATGGTCCCACAGGGCGTGCCAGAATCTGTAGGGTGTTTTTCATCACCCTATTGAGATGGGAATACGCGCGCGCTTGTCAGGCGCATTACAGATTTTCCCTGCCTAGGGTAGGCTGGGGTTTATTGATTGTGGGGATTCGAATCTCCGGCAGCCGCGGACTAAGCTGTCGTTAATTACCCCTCGCTTTTTCAGCGAGGGAACCTCCGATTGACGGGTTAAACTGGCCATGCGAACTCAATGTGCAGTGTACGTATGTTATGCTTTGAAAGGGGTTTTTGGATATATCGGGAGCCACGCAGAGTTTTTACGGGGGTCCCGCTACCCGGATAGCGGGCTGGGGGTCAAGGGGGCTAGTAGCCCCCTTGCGGGGTGCGGGGTAGCGCCCCGGCCTAAAAATTTTTTGGGAGGGAGAGTGTTGTAGAGT
The DNA here is from genome assembly GCA_030015575.1 of Agapanthus africanus. Classification (NCBI taxonomy): domain Eukaryota; kingdom Viridiplantae; phylum Streptophyta; class Magnoliopsida; order Asparagales; family Amaryllidaceae; genus Agapanthus; species Agapanthus africanus. Next base: position 462,418,451 of record CM057338.1, read on the forward strand.
ATGTGTGTGTGTGTATATTTATATATACATATATATAAAAAAAGAAAGGGAAAGGTCATCCAAAGGATGCGTGGGGTCAGCGCCTTGATCGCTGTGCGCTTAGGTGCTGTGCGCTCAGGCGCTAGCGCGCCACGTGTCGGCATGTGGGCGCTTTGCGCTTGAGCGCTGGGCGCTGGAGCGCAAGCGCGCCACGTGTCGGCACGTGGGCGCTTTGCGCTTGAGCGCAGAGCACTGGAGCGCAAGCACGCCACGTGTCGGCATGTAGGCGCTTTGCGCTTGAGCGCTGGGCGCCACGTGTCGGCACGTGGATGCTTTGCGCTTGAGCACTGGAGCGCAAGCGCGCCACGTGTCGGTACGTGGGCGCTTTGCGCTTCAGCGCAGGGCGCTCGAGCGCCTGCGCGCCACGTGTCGGCACGTGGGCGCTCTGCGCTCGAGCGCCGGCGAGAAAAGGGGGCTTTTAGTCACAGAACCAGAAGCTATGCTTCAGAAAGGAAATATCTATTATATATATATATATATATATATATATATATATATGGAGTTAAACTCCTAGGATGTTTTGAAGCTGATGAAGGGCTTCTCCCCTTGAGCCCTAGTTCTTCCCCAAAGAGGGGTTCCTGGAGATGGTTCTCCTTCTCCCTTTGTTGGCCGGATCTTGAAGATCAAGAGATGTGGGATTTTAAAAATCTCTTCTTTTTGAGATCTGATGGTAGATCCAAGTTTCCCTTTGTGGGTTTTATGGTGAAAAATTATTTAGTTTTGAAAAAAGAAGAGTAAAACTCTTGATTTAATTCAAAAGAAAGAAGAAGGCTTGGAACTTTCAGGAAAGGGAAAGAGACACAAACCCTAGATTTTTGAGGGGAATGAAAGGTATTACTTTATTCATCATCATGTTGCCTTATATAGGCTTACATATTTACATATAGCCCCTTGGGCTTTTCAAAATGGCATTTTGCCTATCCCATGGCTTATGTGCCATTTCTTTTTGCACATAAGCCATGGGCTTACAAAAATTTGGCTTTATGCCCATTTTGTTTACATTCATGCATAAAAAATTACATAAAAATGATTTATTAAATGATTTTGTTGTTGGCATGGGGAGGCTGGTCGCGGGCTCGACTCGGGCATGGGCCCGCTTGACCTGGGCTCGGGCCCACCTGGCTTGGGGTTGACCTTGACTTTGACTCGGTCAACCGGGGTGCAAATTTTTACCCCAACAGAAATTCTAAGGTCATCCGAGCTAGTTTTGGTGTATGGATCGACTCTGATACCATTGAAAGTTCCTAGTACCCTTTCCACTACAATAGCGTCCAATGCAGAATTGAAAAACTAAAAATTTATGGGGAGCACTAGAAACTAATCCCTAACGATCACTTCAAACACTAAAACTAGCAACTAAACATATAAGATTCGTAGAGACTATAACCTTTATCACGCGTCCACCCAATCGTGGAAGACCCCTCCAAACTCCTCGTAGGCTATCGGGAACAAGCTTGAGAGGCGACCGCTCTTACTGAAGATGATCCACTCGAGAGAACCGATCTAAACTCCAGCTTAACCTAGTGAAGCAACCGATACTCCAAGCTTGCTAGAAATGGAGAGTGGGGATGTAAAAGTTTTCCACTATAATTTTCACTCACTTTTCATCACTCAAGAAAGCATGGAAGCTCATATGAAGAAGGAGGAGGAGGTGAGAAGCTAGACATCACAAAAATGAGTCAGTGTTCAATGTATGAGAGAATGGCTTCATATAATTTTTACAACCATCAAAAATAAAAATATTACAACCATTTGCAATAAATAAATGAAGCCCATCCCTCTCTACATGTCCACAACCATACCCAAAACCACCTAACCCTTCACCTCATTTCTTTGAATATTCATAAATGAGGTGTCCTCCTTCTAGAAAGTATTCCGTATAAATACGGAATACAATCCGGTATACGTATCGAAATACATACACACGTATCTGTATAAAAACACGAATAGCCAAAAGAAAGAAAATGAATAGTGAACAATAATACTAGAATATATATTTAAAAAAATATATATATAAATTATTAAATCAAAACTTGATTTAATAATCCGGCTTAATCCTAAGCCGCTAGTATTATCAACCGTCCGATTAAAGTCCATATAGTAAGTACAAGCATTTAATCGGACCCCTGCACGTATCAATATACGGTCTCTACATCATATCGTCTGAACTGAGAAAACCCTCTGTATGGGACTCTAAAGACTCGACAATACGCTGCAGTGATTTTCTAGATAAACCCAAAACCATAAGCATATCAACGACACTATCTATACGTAACGGCTACCCAGGTAATGTCGAAAGGAAGGTCGACAATCAAGTCCGTCCATACCTTACCGAGTCTGAATGTGACAATCTCCGTACAGTCCGGTCTCTTTGTTTAAGAGTATCGCATACCGGGTATAGGGAGTGGTTAACGTCAGACCCCTAATAACCCGATAAGTCATGCCGGTGTCAAGCTCATCACCAACCGAGAAACTACTGAACTCTTATCAGTAAATTGTTAGTGATATATGCCCTAGAGGCCATTATTGTAAAGCACTGGATTATATATTACATTTTGGAAGCTTGGGATATTCATAGATTTAATAACAGTCTTGCTCAAAATGGTAGTATGCTACTTGGTTTGATTCTACCTCAATATGTGTATATGTTTCTTTTAGCATATCGCTAATACATATTGGTAGAGCCCTTAGGATTTTTGCTTGACTACCAGCGTTGTGATGGCAGTCACACTAGTAGGGGCTGGGTAGTCTATAAGCATATATTTATAAAGATCCCTAGTCGTAGGATTATCGAGACAGAGTATCGATACTCCAGAGTAGACTAGTGTATATGCTTCTCATCCTAAAAGGGGAGATGGTATGTCCCACAGCCATTGGTATATCATACTGGAGATAGTATATAGGTGCTCATTGGGTTATGAGTTACACTGGATGGACTCGTTGGGAACTGCTGGTTGGTATTATACCTATAGTTAGGTAGCAGTTTCTGGGTGGCATAAGTACAGGTTAGTCCATTGACTTGACATCACTATTCGTCTTGAGTGTGTTCCTACTGCACTTAGATTACTACCCTACCACGGCTCAAAGGAGTCATGCAAACAGGTAGTAGTTGGGTGCAGTCCCAAAATACTTGGAGGCAGTAGCGGTTAGATAGGATTCGTCTTTCCCGGTATTGGGGGTTGATATTGCGCTGTGTTCAGAAAGCCATTACATAAAGTTCCTGACCAGGGCAAGTGAGATTTATTGGTAGGTACTCCAGTAGTTTCTCAGGGTGTATTGGGCTCTACCCCGGTATGAATTATTGCGCTATTAGGGGTCTGACGGTTACCATCCTCCTAGGCCCAATATGCGAGTATCTTAGACGAACAGACCGGACTGTACGGAGATTGTCACAGATAGGCTCAGTAGGAGTTCGGATGAGTTTGGTCATCGGCCTTCTTATCGACTGATATTTGAGTAGCCGTTACGTACAGCTAGTATCACTGACGGACTTATGGTTAAACCCACTGCCAGCGTACTGTCAAGTCTTTAGAGTCCCACACTGAGGGTTTCCCTGCTTCGAGGGAAACGATGTAGAGGCCGTATGGTTTTACGGCAGGGTTCCGATCATATACTTGTACTGGCTGCATGGATATTGTTCGGACGGATAATACCAGCGGGCTTTGGTTTAAGCCGGATTCTAGTATTATATTATTGGATTATTATTATCTCATTTTATTCGTATTTTTCGGAATACGAATACGGGTATATATACACGGTGAGGGCATTCTTGTAATTTCAGAAGAGATGCTTCTAGAAGGGGAGATCTCATTATTTGGTTTATCTATTTTTGGAAATAGATTAATGAGGTGGAAATTGGAGATATTTGTGGTATGGGATAAAGCATGGCTTATTACATTTGTTTATTGGTTTGTGTTGACTATTGAAGCATGGTTGCTATTTTCAATTGGAAAATAATCCATGCTTTATGTGAGATAATGAGTGAGCCATTCTTCACTTGCCAAGACCTTAGCTCATTTGTAATTTCATTTTCTCTCCAATTTTTCTCTCCTTCTTCCCCAAGAACGAAAACTTTCACATGTGTTGTGAATCATTAGGTCTATTGTGATTAAATACTCTATTAGACACTCTACATCTTCTAAGCTACCTAGCTTAGCAAACTAGGTACCTTAGTTACCTCGATTTAGAGTTTGGAGTTTGAAGTATAGACTCTCGGGTGGATCATCTTCGACACGAGGAGGCCGATGATCAAGCGCGATCCGGATCTTCGAGGAGATCAACAAGGAGAGGAGAAGAAGACCCGAAGGACAAGAATCAAAGAGGTATAAAATCCTAACATAGTAGTTAGAACCTCCTAGTAGATATAGCTAGTTAAGGTTTCCATAAAGATCCTGGAGTTTAGGTCGGAGTTGCGAAGTAAGAAAATCGTTTTTGTAAATTTTGCCTCCCCGTGAATCCGCGGGGTGCGCGACATCGGCTTACAGTGGTATCAAAGCTTACTAAACCTTAACTACCTTATTTAAACGAAGTTTAAAGTTTCGAAACCGAAATGATAAAACTTAAATCCAAGTTTCTGTTGAATTTAAAAAGTCTTCTAAATTTTTTAAAAATAAGTGCAGAATGCTACTAATGATGTAACTAGAACACCAGAGAAAAAACAAGACCCAAATTCAAAAAGGTGGCCAGACGATCTTGTATTTTTCCCGATATGGCCGGTTTACTGTAGTACTTGGGTCTTGGATTTTTTATGGTGTTCTACTCTTGGATTTAGGATTTATGGTATTGTTTGATTTTGCCCAGATTTCATATTGTGTTATCTTTGTACTTAGGAAATACGGTGTGTTTCTAAATCGAAAATTTAACATCGTTTATTCGCATTAAATTTATATATGTGTTGCTAAATGTCTGCTAATCGCTATATGTCGATTAGTGGGGGTTGCGCATATCTGTATTGTGATGGTTTGTGTATATGAAGTATTGGATCGTTATGGATGAATACCCGGGAGATGTGAGAAGAGTGCTTTCTTTTCTTTCATTCATGTAAATTTTTAAATTGATATAATATTATTTTTGCGGGGCATATCCGAGTTGAGCTTGTAGCCACCGTTGTTCTCACGACCCGAAAGGTACGGAACGTGACTGGCACTTAAATTACGAACGTCTCAAGGCGGACGTAATCTAAGTAAGCCAAAGCCCAGAAATCAAAACCCAATAAGCAGTAGAGTGAAGGAAAACCATTTTATTGAAAACGAATTTAATCAATCAAGTCACATCAAGCCTTTTTAAAAACAACTTCCATTTTTCCGAAAATTTCGGCAGAGTCTCCTTTGTAAATACTGGCCCCCAAACGGGTACAAACAGGAATATATATGAATAATATGAAATAAGGCATCCCCAAGCGGGAGCTAGTTCTTCGCCCCAAGGCGGACACAAATTCCACACAATATAAATCAGCAATGTGCAAAATAAGCATGAAAAGGCACAAGTAAAAAGCAACATGTCGGCTCAAGTGAGCGCGACCCAAAGAAACAATATACATGCCCACAAATCTCACTATCTCGCCTCTAACTCAATATACATCAAACTGGTAATAGATACAGTAGATGGAGTACACTAGATACAATGAATATACAAGGTGGAAGACAAAATAAACACATAACCCACATACGAGCAAAAATCCTCAAATCCACGCAAAAGGAGGAAGTGCGTCCGCCGGTACAGTACTGACGGATCAGACCTGCAAAAAGGCCGTGGCACAACGGGGGTGAGTTTCCAACTCGTGAGTAATATGTATCATCTATAAAGACTATCGTAAGCATGAACGAAAAGTGCCACAATTCTACAATATTGCTCTGGTATGATATGCTAGCAGCTATGTATGCAACATGAATGCATTATAATACGTGATCAGAGAATGTTTGATATGATAAGTTATTAATTTCATCCTAGGAAAATTTCTGTGAAATATCTGAGGAAATATCATATGAAATCAACAGAAATCCATGCCCAGCATCGACACCTCAAATGAATATCTCAGTGTCCCAAAGTATCAGTATCCAACATCTCAGCCCCAGCCGTTCGGCTGGTCCATCTCAAAATATCAATATCTCAACATCTCACGGCCACGGTTGGTATCCTCTGGATATCCGCCGCGCCAACAATCACTGGTAGGTAGTCTGCTCCTGCCAGGCTCATCGTCTACTACAAGAACTTCTTGCCCCGGGGTACTTTACCGGGCCTACCATGTACCCGAGACGGTTCATCCAACTCCTCAAAACGGGTCTCGAAAACCAAGAGAAAACTCATGGTGGACAACACAAATATCATGTCACGAGAAAACCGCAACTTGCCACATTTAAAATGATATCAGTTTTATTAAATCCTTGCGGTTTCTCCAAAATCTCATAAATCTCAAATACTGAAATCCTCCAGAAGAAAGTACCATAAGTATGCATGTCAATGATGATGGATGCCTATGGTATCAACAGTGCGAACTATAATATATGACATAAAGACTATGTATGATCGAATGATGTAACGAGGTACATGGATATGACTAGCAATTCTGCATGTTCATCTTGCGGAATTTACTATATTAGTACTAGTTTATATGTCTTATATAGTGAAATTATTCTAAATTCCGGTTTAAACAAGTTATCTAGTGTTTGTGGCATGGCAATTACCAAGGCATGTGTGTCCACATGAAAAGTGCTCGTGCTGCATAAAACCCTGGTAATGGTGCAAGTGTCCTATAAGATCAAGTTGCACAATTATATATAATGAATTAAGCAAGCCAATTATTTACTGTGTCGCATATCTTATTTAATGGTTTCAATGGATTATATACGATGAATTTAACACAAATATGGATATACAGGTTATGCAGTGCCGTAAAGTAGGTAACTAGAAACTACATGCAACAGGTTGGTATTACTAGAAATTCTAAATTATCAGGAGCCTCATGCCATCCAAACGATTCTCCCCGTAGATGTATACATCTATTCACCGGAAATCCCTAGCTAGCTTGATCCAATCACCGCTTTCCCTTTTCGTGCCGCGTCCGAAGTCTCCGCGACCGATCCTGGAATTTGCACAACACAAAACATAAGGTTACACATCATGAAACGACGCATGTCACAAAAATGAAAGGGTCAACGTCAATGAGTTAGGCACAACGTGCACAAGGTGCGCGGAACACACACGAAAAACACTACAACCTTAACTAAAATTGTCGTTTCGGACCAACCGCCAAAACAAAACCCGATTAAACCAAATTTCGCATTCACATACCCTAAAATTCATAGGAGATGCCAATAATATCATCAAGATATCACAAATAATTCATCACATAATTTTATAAAAAAACCTAGTAAGCATTAGCATTCCAAATTCGGTGCAAACATCGTCGCTTTGGGACAAAAAGACTACTATCTAGCATAATCACCCAAGTTAAACCATTAGAAAGCCACTACAAATAAATTAACCCATTTACCATGCTTCAAAACCCATTTTCTATAAATAAACCCTTTCTAGAATTTCATAACTAGCAATCTAAATCCAAACCATACATGAAAAACACTAAATTAACCTCAATTAAAACCCACTTAAGCAAATTAACCTCTTAGATTTAGGTTAGCAAAACAACTAGATAGCAAAATAGATTTAATTAATCTAGTAATGGTGTGCTAAAATCCTAGTTTAAACCCAAACCATTCACTTTAAAAAAACTAGATTAGAAATTAGCACTAAAATTAACACTTCAAAGTTCTAATTTAGCACACTAAAACTACAAATTAACCATAGATTGAAATTATATCTCACAAGTTCAAACCCTAACTTGCTCTAGCCTCCCAAGACACCTCCTTTCTCCAAGTTTTGAACCAAATTAGGTTTGAGAAAAGATAGAATAAGGGTTTGCTTTGAATTTGTGAAGGAATTTGTTGAATTTTGATGGATTTTGAGGTGAAATTTAGAGCCAAAATGAGAAGGAGAATTTGGGGAAAAATAATGGGGCTGCTGCTGGTGCTCTCGGCCAGAGGGAGATATGAAAAAGTGAGGGTGTGTTGTGTGCAAAATTGTCCAAGTCAACCCCTCACAAATCAAGTACACCATACCTCCAAAATAAATATATTAAAATCTTATTGAAATCAATTCATTCACAAGAGTTGAAGGTCAAAAAGAGGGGAGGAAATGGACTGCTGCCAAGGTGGTGGGGCCGGCCAATAAGAGGGGTAAGGTTGTGAGAGGTGTACAAAGAAAATTCTAAGCAAAAAGACCCCCCACAAGTTCAAAATTGCAAGTTTTAGTTTAATTTATTTAAAATTTTAATTTCCTTTGATTAAAACTAAGTAGAACTTGGAAATAACATACTACAAATTATATTACAAACTAGATTTTAGTTGTCATGGTTCTAAAGCAAGTAATTAGCCCATTCAAATTTGTATTTATCGCTAATTTAATGTATTTTTAACAGCTTAAAATAATATTAAAAATAGTAAAATAAGGAAAATTTTTAAAACGACCAGAATTTTATAAGTGGTTCATTAGCTACAAAAAACTAGCAATTACCTATCCAAATTAGGTATAATTAGGGCTATACTGCAAAATAATTATAATGACGATTTACGGAAAAATACCAAATATTTACCGAATTTCGGGAAAATACCAAAACGGCTTTTCAAGGCGTTACAGTTGTATTATTTCATTTACTTTTTTCTTGCACTTAGGATAGACCCAAGATGGGGTGCATAAACTACCGGGTCTTGAAGTGGCGAGTGGCCTACTCATTTTATTGAGAGAGGTTGCTTCACTTCGGGAATTTGGCGGGTATTTTACTGCATCCGTAGAGGTCTAGGGTGGGGTTTGGCTATTCATCACGATCGTGGAATCCGTTTTTCGTTCTAGGCTAAAACGAAATATGGAATTCCTAGTATATCCAATATATTCATCTATAATCTGTGATCTGAAATGCCTATTATTGCATGAGACGAATGGCTATATATATATTATATATAATAAATGTTGCTTATGTTTTGCAACCGTGCTAGTCCAGCCCCCGCTCTGCCGTTAGTTAAGTAACTTAACGGTGTATGACGGGCCCCGTGGCGAATGCGGATGGCATAAGCGCACGTTCTATTTTCGTTTCTTTTATGCAATGATAGGGTTAAATGATGGGACCACATTAATATTTATTAATGCAAGGAAAACAAACCAAAGTTTAAATTGTTGGAACAATTTCAAAACCACTCGGTTTTCTTGAAAAACAACTTTTAAACGCGGAGCCTAAACCACTCCTTTTAAAAGCTATCATGGTTCCTTCGACTATATCAAGTTCATTACGTTCACGGTTTCGTCAAAACCATTCGTAGCCTTCCGTCATTTCAGATGGGTATTCAGTAGTATTCAAGCTATGTATTTAACCTTCGCCAAGGCATAGTGATTGGTAGCTGCTGGGTATTCATCTGTAGCATAGATAGATGCGTTAATTTGGGACAGTCGTATAGCTATTTTGGACTTCGTCAAGGGTTTGTACGGATGGGTTCAAATTAACCTAGATAATGACGGGTAGAACTTGACTTGCGTCTTATGATATGTTAGCCTTCGTCAAGGTTATAAGTGCTTGGGGCAACAATCCACATCGGGAGTTTCAAAGGAAAATGAACTTTCTAGTGTTGCATACCATTTGGAGTGTGATGATTTTGGTAGGATTCCTTCAAGGTTGTCACATGATGATATTTGGATCCCGATCCAACTGTGAGTATCCGCTGCTCTTTGGGAGATTTTTCCACTAAACAATCAATGCTATAAACTAAGTAGGTTCCTAGAACAGTGTTAGCGGGGTTACGCTTTCAGGGAAAAGAGATTATGTAATTAAGGAACTTCACGAAAGCATTGGAAAACCTCCCTCGAAGTACCAACACTAGCCTAGCCGAAAGGTTAAGTAAGAATTGTAGGGTGAAATTAATCCTGACTAATTCTTCTTTTATGGTTTGAAGGAGGATTTTAGAAACAGTGGGAGCCATCTTGTTTAGATAAACTAATAACCAACCTAAACTTGCAAGAGCATCATACTGAGTATTTCTTCTCTCTCTCCCCTAATTGCAGCGACCAAAATAACCGGACTTAAGTTACTGTTAGATAAAAACAAATTGACTGGGCCAAACTATAAAGATTGGCTAAGGAATTTCCAGATGGCCATTACTTATGACAAGCTTGGCTACCTCCTTACTACGAAATCCCCCACCGTCCCAGGTCCAGATTCCACCGTCGCGGATGTTGAAATCCGTAAGACATGGGAAATAGACAGCGTGAGAGACAAGTGCCTTATGTTGGCTTCAATAGATAATGAACACCAGAGGTAGCACGAGAAGATAGACTTAGCTTCCATCTTTCTCCATACCAAAGATTTATATGGAGAGCAATCTCGTATGGCAAGATATGAGACCTCGAAGAAATTGTTTCAGGCGAGATTGATTCTCGGGTCATCTGTAGGGGACAACGTCCTTAAGATGATTAGCTATATTGAAGAGCTCGCGGACCTTGGGACCACGTTGGAGAATGAGTTATATATTGACTTGATTCTACAGTCCCTCTCTTCTACCTACGCCCTGTTTATCTTGAATTTCAACATTCAAGGGAAGAAAGTTTCACTTCCAGAACTCCTCAAAATATTGAGGAGTGCTGAGGGCACCCTACAGAAATCCAGGAAGAAACCTGCTTTGCTTATTGGGGAATCTTCCTCTTCTAGACCCAAGACGAAAGCCAAGGGGAAGAAGAAGAAGGCCTCCACCAGGCCGAAAGGCGGTGTCAGTAAGGTAGAGGGAAAGGGTAAAGCAAAAGTTTCGGGGCTGATAGTAGGGAAGGAGGAATGTTTGTATTGTCATGGGAAATGGCATTAAAAGAAGGACTGTAGGGCTTGGAAAGCCAGAAACCAGGATTCGAAGCACGTTGTGGTTTCGGCTTCAGGTGTGTTTATGATTGAAAACTGTTTGTCAATTATCTCTACTTCCTGGATACCGGATTAGGATCTCATGTCTGTAATTCATTGCAGGCTCTGAGAAACCTTAGAGTTATTAAGGAAGGTGATAATATTCTTAGGGTTGCTAACGGAATGAGCGTGGATGCTGTATCTGTAAGGGAATATCACCTAGGATTGGCAAGTGGCCAGATTTTGATTTTGCGTAACTGCTTGTGTGTACCTAGTTTGGCATGTAATATCATCTCTGTATCTAAACTATCTAAAAACGGTTATGATTTTACATTTGTAAGCGATGTTGTCAACATCCACCTTAATCATGCTTTGATTGGGCCAGGCACACTAGATAACGGTATATACGTATTAAATCAAGCTCAGGTTTTCAACATCCAGAACACACTTAAAACAAAGTCTCCGGAATTAAATCAGGCTTTCTTATGGTATTGTAGACTGGGTCACATCAATGAAACACGGTTGACGAAGTTATATAAAGAGGGATATTTGGATCCATTCCTGTCAATCATGTCTCAAAGGAAAGATGACAAAGACTCCATTCATTAGACATGGAGTAAGAGCCAGCGAGCTCTTGGGACTCATACACAGCGACGTGTGTGGTCCAATGTCTACACATGTAAGAAGTGGTTATTCCTACTTCATTACTTTTACGGATAATTTGTCAAGGTACGGACATGTATTCTTGATGAAATATAAATCCGAGGCCTTTGAGAAATTCCGGGAATACAAGAATGAAGTGGAAAAATAAACCGGCAAAAGTATCAAGACACTTAGATCTGATCGAGGTGGTGAATACTTAAGTGCTGAGTTCCTGGATTACTTAAAAGAGAATGGAATTCTCACTCAGCTTACTCCTCCATACACACCTCAATACAACGGTGTATCGGAAAGGTAGAACCGAACCTTATTGGATATGGTGCTTTCCATGATGAGTAACGCTGAGTTACCGCTATCCTTCTCGGGTTATGCACTAGAATCAGTTGCATATCTTTTGAACAAGGTTCTTACTAAGTCAGTGCCTACCACACCATATGAAATGTGGAGTGTGAATAAACCTTATCTTAAGTATCTAAAGATATGGGATGTCTAGCTTTCGTAAAAAAGCAGCATGCGAACAAGCTGGAGGTACGCTGAGTACCGTGTAAGTTTGTGGGATACCTAAAGAACTCCAGTGGGTATCTTTTCTATTATGCGGAGGAAAAAAAGGTCTTTGTTTCTAGGCATGCCCACTTTTTGGAGACACAATTTCTTGAAAAAGAAATAAGTAGGAGCGCAATAGAATTGGAAGAAATTCCAGAACCACAAGCTATTACTGAAGACATGGTGGAACCAGAAGTTTCGAAGGAACCGGACATCCCCGCGCCACTCCGCAGGACTAGTAGGCAGTCTCTTCAGCCCGAGAGATACTACGGTTTTCTCATAGACGGGGATAGAGAGGATTTCATCATCAACGATGACAAGCCAACTAGTTTCCAGCAAGCCATTAGGACCAGAGACTCGGTAAAATGGTTGGATGCAATGCGGACCGAAACAGAGTCCATGTACACCAACAAAGTATGCACTTTGGACATTTCTCCAGAAGGGGTAAAACCCGTAGGTTGCAAATGGATCTTCAGAAAGAAGATTGGTGTAGATGGACAGGTTGAAACTTATAAGTCTAGACTTGTTGCAAAAGGTTTCGTCAAATATCTGGTTTGGACTATGATGAAACCTTTTCTCCAGTGGCTATGCTCAAATCCATTTGGATCCTTCTTTCCATTGCTGGCTTCCATGATTATGAAATTTGGCAAATGGACGTAAAGACCGCTTTTCTAAATGGAAATTTGGAAGAGTGTGTTTATATGGATCAGCCTGAGGGTTTCATAGAGAGTGGGAGTAACGGAAGAGTGTGCAAGTTGCTTAAATCCATTTATGGATTAAAACAGGTATCGCGGAGTTGGAACATCTGTTTTGATGAGACGGTCAAGGAATTTGACTTAATCAAAAATCCAGATGAACCATGCAATTATAGTAAAATTATAGCGAGAACTTTGGTATTCCTCGTCTTGTACGTGGATGACATTCTCCTGATAAGAAATGACATTCCTATGCTACAATCAGTCAAAGGATTCTTGTCACAAAGGTTCTCCTTGAAGGACCTAGGTGATACCTCCTACATTCCGGGGATTCAGATCTATCGTGATAGATCTAAATGGATATTGTGACTTTCACAGTTAAGGTACATCGACACCATACTGAAAAGATTTAGTATGGAAGATTCAAAGCGCAGTAATCTACCGGCTTGTCACGGAATCACCCTCTCCATGAGATGTCTCTCAAGACTGATTTTGGAAAGGGATCGCATGACTATTATATCCTACACTTCTGCGGTAGGCTCTATAATGTATGCGATATTGTGTACCAGAACAGATGTAGCTTATGCACTGAGCGTTGTAAGTAGGTATTAGTTAAACCCAGGGGAGAAGCATTGGAATACAGTTAAGAACATTCTCAAGTACCTGAGAAGGACTAAAGAGATGTTCTTGGTGTACGGCATTGAAGACCTCCAGATCGAGGTCTTCGCCGATTCCAGCTTCCAGAGTGACAAGGATGACTCCAGGTCCATGTCGAGTTATGTCTTTACCTTCAATGGAGTGGCGATCTGTTGGAAGAGCTCCAACCAGGACACCATTGCTGACTCGACGATGGAAGCGGAGTATATCGTTGCATGTGACGCCGCGAAGGAAGCAGTCTGGATGAAGAAGTTCATTACAGAACTTCAGGTGGTTCCATCCATTGTTGATCCAATACCTCTGTATTGTGACAACAATGAGGCTATAGTTTTAGCTAAGAAACCAAGGTCCCATCAGAATTCTAGACATATCTTGAGGCGGTACCACCTGATCAGGGAGATCGTTGATTGCCGGGAGATCGAAGTGCGGAGAGTAGAGATAGAGAACAACACTGCAGATCCACTCACAAAGGCCATTCCTCAGATACAGTTCGAGAGGATAATCGAGATGATAGGTCTGCGATATGCCAATACATGGCCTTAGTGCAAGTGGGAGATTGTTAGTGATATATGCCCTAGAGGCTATTATTGTAAAGTACTGGATTGTATATTACATTTTGGAAGCTTGGGGTATTCACGGATATAATAACAGTCTTGCTCATAATGGTTGTATGCTACTTAGTTTGATTCTACCTCAATATGTGTATATATTTTTTTTAGCATATCGCTAATACATATTGGTAGAGCCCTTAGGATCTTTGTTTGACCACCAGCGTTATGATGGCAGTCACACTAGTGAGGGCTGGGTAGTCTATAAGCATATCCTTATAAAGGTCCTTAGTTGTAGGATTATCGAGACGCTGCATCGATACTCCAGAGTAGACTAGTGTATATGCTTCTCATCCCAGAAGGGGAGATGGTATGTCCCACAGCCATTGGTATGTCGTACCGGAGATAGTATACAGGTGCTCATTGGGTTATGAGTTACACTGGACGGACTCGTTGGGAACTGCTGGTTGGTATTATACCTATCGTCAGGTTGCAGTTCCTGGATTGCATGAGTACATGTTAGTCCGTTGACTTGACATCACTATTCGTCTCAAGTGTGTTCCCACTGTACTTATATTACTACTCTACCATGGCTCAAAGGAGTCATGCAAACTGGTAGTGGTTGGATGCAGTCCCGAAGCACTTGGAGGCAGTAGCGGTTAGATAGGATTCGTCTCTCCCGGTATTGGGGGTTGATATCGCGCTGTGTTCGGAAAGCCATTACACAAAGTCTCTGGCCAGGGCAAGCATGATTTACTGGTAGGTACTCCAGTAGTTTCTCAGGGTGTATTGGGCTCTACCCTGGCACGACTTATTGCACCATTAAGGGTCTGACGGTTACCATCCCCTAGGCCGGATATGCGAGTATCTTAGACGAACAGACTGGACTTTATGGAGATTATAACAGATAGGCTCAGTAGTAGTTCGGATGAGTTTGCTCATTGGCCTTCTTATCGACAGATACTGGGGTAGCCGTTACGTGCAGCTAGTACCGTTGACGGACTTGTGGTTAAACCCACTACCAGTGTACTGTCGAGTCTTTAGGGTCCCACATAGAGGGTTTCCCTGCTTCGGGTGAAACGATGTAGAGGCTATATGGTTTTACGGCAAGGTTTCTATCATATACGTGTACTGGCTGCACGGATGTTGATCAGACGGATAATACTAGTAGGCCTTGGTTTAAGCCGGATTCTAGTATTATATTATTGGATTATTATTATCTCATTATATTCGTATTTTTCGGAATACGAATACAGGTATGTATATACGGTGAGGGTATTCTTGTAATTCACAAGAGATGCTTCTAGAAGAGAACATCTCATTATTTGGTTTATCTATTTTTGGAAATAGATTAATGGGTGGAAATTGGAGATATGTGTGGCATGGGGTGAAGCATGGCTCATTACATTTGTTCATTGGTTTGTGTTTACTATTGAAGCATGGTTGCTATTTTCAATTGGAAAATAATCCATGCATCATGTGAGATAATGACTGAGCCATTCTTCACTTGCCAAAACTTTAGCTCATTTGTAGTTTCATTTTCTCTCTCCAATTTTTCTCTCCTTCTTCCTCAAGACCTAAAACCTTCACATGTGTTGTGAATCATTAGGTCTATTGAGATTAAATACTCCATTAGACACCCTACATCTTCTAAGCTACCTAGCTTAGCAAACTAGGTACCTTAGTTAGCTTGGTTTAGAGGTTGGACCTTGAAGTATAGACTCTCGGGTGGATCATCTTCGACACAAGGAGGCCGATGATCAAGCGCGATCCGGATCTTCAAGGAGCTCAACAAGGAGTGGAGAAGAAGACCCGAAGGACAAGAATCAAGGAGCTATAAAACTCTTACCGAGTAGTTAAACCTCTAAGTAGTATAGCTAGTTTAAGGTTTCTGTTAAGATCTTGGAGTTTATGTCAGTGTTGCAAAGTATAACAATCGTTTTTTGTAAATTCTGTCTTCCCACAAGTCCGTGGGGTGTGTGACATCGACTTACATAAATCTCATCCACTGTGGCCACGGATTTAGGATGATGGTCAACCGAACATAGCACGACATCGACTCTTAATATCAGAAGAGAC
Source organism: Agapanthus africanus (assembly GCA_030015575.1). NCBI lineage: Eukaryota > Viridiplantae > Streptophyta > Magnoliopsida > Asparagales > Amaryllidaceae > Agapanthus > Agapanthus africanus. The sequence continues at coordinate 462,434,599 of CM057338.1, forward strand.
GAATCCCTGAAAATCGCTCACTGCCTCAATGTGGCTCGGGACTGTACCCAACTAAAACCAATTTGCACAACTCCTTTGAGCCGTTGTGTTAGTTATATGTATGCCCTAGAGGCCATTACTATACATTGGATGTATATTGTAGTGGATGCTGGGACATATATAGGTAGGACTTTCATGCTCGACATGATAGTACGCTATCTGGTTTCTCTTTATCTTAACATGTATACTTTCTGTCTCTCTGTTACATGTTGATAAAGCCCTTAGGATGTGTACTCGACTTCCAGGACCATGATGTAGATCATACTAGTGGGGCCTGGGTAGTCCATGAGTACATCCTTCAATGTTCCTAGTCGTGGGAATATCGAGACAGGGCATCGATATTCCAGAGTAGACTAGCATATATCTTCTTGACCCATGTGATGGGCGATGGATGATCCCATATCCTTTGGTGTTTGACATCAGAGATGGTATGCGGGTGCTCAGTGGAGACTGGGTACACTGAACGGACTCGCCGAGAACTCCCAGATGGTATTATACCTCACGTCAGATGGCAGTTCTCTGGTGACACTGGTACAGCTTAGTCTGTTGACCCGAGATCGTCATAGAGTCTTGTGTGTCTCCCACCGTGCTTTGATTTCCACCCTACCACGGCTCTACTGAGTCGTGTAAACAGATGGTTTTTGGGTACAGTCCCGATTCACATGGAGGCAATGAGCAATAGGAGGGGATTCGTCTCTCCCGGTATTGGGGGTTGATGTTGCGCTATGCTTGACTGGCCATAACAGGAAATCCCTGGCCAGGGTTGCCGTGATATACTGGTAAGAGCTATCAGTAGTTTCACGAATGTTATGGACCTTACATCGGCATGACTTATCAAGCTATTGGGGTCTGACGTTTACCACCCCTAGGCGAGATATGCGACATATCAGACGAACAGACCGAACTGTACGGTAAGTGTTACTGGTTGGATTCACAGGAGTATGAGCGGGCTTGCTCGTCGATCTTCTGATCGCTCAATACCCGGGTGGCCGTTACGTTTAGCAGACCGCTTGCGGCTTGTGGGTGTTTGATATGATCATCACCTGCTGCCGGCGTATTGACGAGTCTTTAGAGTCCTACACAGAGGTTTCCTGGCTCAAGCGAAACGAAATAGGAGCGCATATGAGATATGTGAGGGACCGAGAATAATGCGTGTATGTGATACCGTATTCCATTCTCGCGATGAATGTATCGATTGGCTGTATGCGATACAACCTAGTTATCGAATCAAAGATTGATTCGATAAGCTGATACATTGGATATTAGTCGGTTATATGCGATATGACCGGATCGTTAAATCAAGTATTGATTTAATGATTTAATGCATAATTATATATTTGATATATTACTTTGCATTAACTAGTATTGGTTCACTTTAAATGGATTTTCTCACTTGAAATACACAAGTTGTATATGTGATATACTTTTGTGCACTTGTTTGTATCATGTTTAATGATACATGCAAACTTGGGTTTGTGTAAAGAATTAAACCATGGTTATGTTAATGGTTAGGGTTTTGATTTACTTACTTATTCATTTATTTATTTATTCATTAATTCATTTTGGGCAAAAATGAAATGGTGGCTTAGTTTGTTTTGTTGTTGAAGCTTCATGAAGCTTTGACTAAGTGACCATTTTGTCTTCATGTCCTAACCCTAACCATTCAACTAAACCCTAGTTAATTCTCTACACTTAACCATGGTTGTAAATATGATAAGTTTCATTTTATTTCCTATTTTTAAAACACTTATCATATTCTTCTTGTTCTTCTTCTTCTTCTTCAACAAAGAAGAAAGCTTGCAACCTTTAATGGCAACTTGAGAAAAAGAGTAAGAAATCCAATTCTAAAGTGAACCCACTTCCTATTTCTTCATCCTCTACCACTTGTCAAGTAGTATAGGGTGTTTTATTCACAAGTTTCATGACTTGGTGAAGTTGGAGTTTGATCTTGAGTTGCCTCGACGTAGATCATCTTCGGTATCGAAGTCGGCGACCTAGCCCGATCTTTTCTCCGATGAAACCACCGTGAGAGTCTTGGATTCCGATGGGTACAGCGGAAAGACGTCAACACGGAGCCATGGAGATGGAGGACCGAATCTACAAAGGTTTTATGTTCGTTCACTCTTAGTTGAAGCCGTTAACTTGCTTGCATCGCCTAATTATCTAGTTAGCGATCCGTATTAGGGTTTGTAGACACATGAAAAATTTGAATTGGGCATGTTTGATCTGTTGTGAGACTTTATTAGTGTGCCTAGGAACCCTACAGTGGTATCAGAGCCTAGCTAGAGCCTTAGGCGATGTGTAGACGGAGTTAGAAGTCCGATCGAACCGAAACCCTAATTCAAATTTGCTCTCTGTACATTTTTCCAAAACTGGGTTTTTTCCAGATTAAAAATTCTTAAAAAATTCAGCAGGAAGATCTAAGAATTATGGTGCAAAACGAGCTCCTGAATCATCTAAACCTCCGCGGAACAGCGGCAGACGCATGGCTTCTGCGGCGGTTCCGCGGCCGTATGGTCACATTGCCCAATAATTTTTGCACAGTAATTCCTATATTTTGGTTCTGGATTTTCTGGGATTTTTAAATATCACTCAAGAGTTAAGTTTTCTGGGTTGTATTTGGAGTTCGTAAATTCGATCGGATTATCAAACTTTGTCTATGTGTTTTTCCGGGTAATTTTAGAATATATTAAAAAGTTCGACCAGATATAAATACCCACTTTTTCCCCTGCCGGGAAATTTCCAATTGTTGGATTTTTCCATAGTTTAATGACGTTCCAAGTAGTGCAAGTAACGCGATGGTCCCTCTAGAAGACAACAAACCTTAACTCGATTATGTGACCGTCTTGAACTGCCCTTTGAACCTTAGGGTTTGGGGCAGTACGGCGTGCCACATGTGAGGCGTTGGCTTGACCCTTTTACGGCTGGACCGTTGGTACTGAGGCACGAAGTGAATGTTTTTAAACTTATTTCATGTGTTGAGCTGTTTCGGGAAAACTTGGGTGTTCGATTGTTCGATCGAAATGTTTAACATTTTCTATCTTATCCGGAATGTGATACAATAATTGGAATTCACAAGCATTTACTAGATAACTGAATGAATGTTATAAAATAGCAGTTTAGTCTCATTTGATCGGTTGCCACGGGATTTTGATGTGATCAAAAGTCCGTCGCAATCACGTAGCGTACGCGGATACTCGCCGGGTAAACTTAATAGACAGCCTCGCCCCACAGCCCCGACCAAGTGACTGTGGGAGAACCCCGTCGCCGAAAGCATCCGTTCGGGTGCTCGCGGCAGCGGTGTTCCTCCTTGGTGCACTTCGTCGACGGCGTCGGGGGTGCGGCCGCCTACTAAAGTTTGCGAGGAGCATTCGATCAGAATGTCGGGAATCCTGTTGAATTGCCCGACTTGATATTGAAAAGTGTTTTCGATAATGAGACTAAAATGCGGGGTTTATAATTGTTAGGCATGCGATGTCTAAGGAATTCATTTGATTAGGCATGCGATATCTAAAGAGGTTGCGGATTCCAACTGTTGTAGTTTTACACTTTCTTTTCTGTGACCGTAAGTGTAATATGTGATATCGCCGGTTTCGTTGCTATATGTCAACGACAATTGGGATCCGCATATTTACTTACGTTGATGACATATAATGTTATGTGTTACTGGATATGTTATATTGGATCGTCGTGTTTGAATAGCCGGGGGATTTTTATGTGAGATGAGTGTTTTTCATTTTCATTCATGTAAAAACTTGTATGTAATATTCTTTTATTGGGGCACTTCCAGGTTGCGGATGATGTCACAATTTGTATATTATTTACTTTTCCGCATTAGGATAGACCCAAGGAGGGGAGCATAAGTAACCGGGTTCTAGGGTCCAGTTGTCACGACCCGCAGGGTACGGAACGTGACTGGCACTTAAGTTTACGAAACGTCTAAAGGCGTCCGTAAAATAAGTAAGCCAAAAGCCCAGAAAAAACAAAACCAATTAAGAAAAAGAGTGAAGAAAACCCAACATTCGAAAGCAAGTTTATCAAATAAGTCATGTAAAACCCTTTTTAAAAACAATACTAATTTTTATGAAAATTTCGGCAGAGTCTCCTTTGTAAATACTGGCCCCCAAAATGGGTACAACAGAAATATGCATGAATCCAACACAATAGGGCATCCCCAAGCGGGAGCTAGCTCTTCGCCACAAGGCGGTCACAAATCCCACGCAATGTAAATGACAGCAAGCATAATAATCATAATAAAGCATAAGGAAGCATGAAAAAGTAGCATGTCGGCTCAAGTGAGCTCGACCCCCAAAATACAGCATAAAATCCACAAACCTCACAGTCTCATCTCTAGGTCAATATACAATAATCTGGTAGAAACAGTAGATGGAGTACACTAGATGCAAAGAATATACAAGGTGGTACAAAAATATTAACATAACCCAGCTATGAGCAAATCTCGAGTCCAGGCAAAAGAGGCAAAAGAAGCAAGCGCACCCGCCGCTACTGAACTGACGGAGCGGACCTGCAACAGGCTATGGCACAACGGGGGTGAGTTGCCAACTCGTGAGTAATAAATAACATTTACACAGGCTATCGAATGCATGCACACAAGCATCCTAGCATCTATATACAGGTAAGGCAGGACATAATGGCGAGTATGTATGCAATATGGATATACTAGCAGGTGTGTATACAACATCAGTGTACGAATATGTATGCAACATGAATATCTGAGGTCTCAATAGGTTTATATATAAAAATATTTTATCAGATGTTGTTTTTGAAACTCTTTTAGAATGCCAGCAAATGTCAATGAATCGACGAAAACCGGTGTCCAGCAACGACACCCCAAAAGCTGTCTCAAATCTCATAAATGTATCGCTGGCCTCAGCCGTCCGGCTGACCCATCTCAAATATCAATATCTCATCATCTAGCGGCCACGGTCGGTATCCTCTGGATATCCGCCGTCCCAAACAGTCACCGGTAGGTAATCCGTCCCCTGCCAGGCTCAACGTCATCACCACATTCCTCTTGCCCCGGGGTACCTTACCGGGCCCACCATGTACCCGTGCCGGTTCCTCCACTCCTCGACACGGATTTCCAAAGCCACAGCAAACTCATGGTGGACGACACTTACATCACTAGAAAACCGCAATTTACATGTTTTAAAAATATCATAAGTTTGGAAATTTTGCGGCTTTCCCCCGAAATCCAGCAATATCATAAAATCTCAAGAAATCCTCATAAGTGCATATATCAGTGATAATGAATGCATATGATATCAATAATCAAGATGCGATGTATGATTAATGTATTAAGCATGAACAATTAATATGATGAAGTACATGCACATGACTAGCAATACTAAGGTTTCATTTTTAAGGAATTAAAGGCAATAGTACCAGTTTAAGTACCAATTAGTAAAAGGTTTCAATTTAAAAGTTATCTAGTGTGGTGGCATGACAATTACCAGGATGTGTGTGTAAACATGAATAGTGCTCGTGCTGCATATAAAGACCTGGTAATGGTGCATGTGTCCTACAATTGAGTTTGCGTATATGGGTATAACATATTGATCTAATTGCAGCAATTATCATGCCAGTATTATTATTCTAATGTCACAAGTGGTTATCCAGTTTACTATTTTATTTTCAGTTTACTAAATCTATCGGGCGACTTGCGCCATCCAAACGATCGTCCCCCGTAGATGTTAAATCTACTCACCGGGATCCCTGGCTAGCTGTGTCCAATCACCGCCTTTCCCTTTCGCGCCGCGTCTGACGTTTCCGCGACCGAACCTGGAATTTACATCATTACCAATTATAAGGTTACATATCAAGAACGACGCAAACCCCAACGAAACTACTAAAGTTCGCTAGCTAGGTACAACGTGCACAAAGTGCGCGGAACACACGCGAAAAACGCAAAAACTGCCAAAAACGCCGATTTGGGTCACCCGGCAAAACTAAAACCCGACTACCCAAAAACCGCACTCACGCATCCTAAAAGTCGTAGGACAAGCCATTACAATCATCAAGATATCAAAAATAGTCCATCACATAATTTATATAAAAATCTAGTAAGCATATACATTCCAAAAATCGGTGCAAAAATCGCCGATTTGCGACAAAACGACTACAATAAAGCATACTCACCCAAGCACACTACAAGCAATCCACACCCACTAATTACAACACATTAACCATGCTCCAAAACCTATATTCCACAACCAAACCCTTTCTTGATTTTTATAAATAGCAATTGCAAATCAAAAACCATACTTGAAAAACTTAATTAACACTAATTTCAACCCCAATTAGCAAGTTCACCTCTTAGATTAAGGTTAGCAAAACACTAGATAGCAAATTAGGTTTAAATCAATTTAATAATGCTTTCTAAAACTTAATCAACTCACTAATCAAGTTTCAAATATCAATTCCATACAAAAACCTTCTCTTGAAAATTTAAAACAACAATTTACAACTAAAATCAACTTCTAAAATTACCTAAATTAGCATAATTAAAGACTACATAACAAGGTAACCATATAGATTAGTTCACTAACAACTAGATTAACTAATAAACAACTTAATTAATTATCATGGCTTCAAAACCCTAATTTAAACAAACTACTCTTTTAAACTAGATTAGAAATAAGCTAACTTTTAACACTAACCATACAATTAAAGGAATTTTTTAGCAAAAGAAAGCAACTTGATGAGAATTATACCTCTTGATCAATGGATCAAGCAAGAGAATTTGCTCCAAGGAATGGCTTCCTAGCTCCAAGATTCAAGCAAGAATGGCTAAGGATAATGATAGCATAAGGATTTTGTTTGGATTTTTGGAATTAATTCATGGATTTGATGTATTTTCTTGAAGGAAATTGAAGAAAAATGCAAAGAAAAGAGATGAGGAAGAGGGGTGCAGGTTTTGGCCAGGTAGGAGGTATGGGGGAGGGTGTGGGGTGAGTGGGAAGGTCAAGGGTCAAGTTCCAAAGTCAATGTATCATACTTTATCCATTATAAATTAAAATAAATCCAAAAACCAACAATTTAACTCAAGAAAGAAACCAAGAAGAGAGAGGCCAGAAATTTCTGGTCTCACACAAGGTGGGGCTGTCCTAGGGCTGAGGAAAAAGATAGAGGGGTTTTACAAAAGAAATTTTATGCAAAAAGGCCCCCTACAACTCAAAAATTGCAAGTTTTAGCCCAAAATTCAATAAATTCGTTTCAATTCATAAAAATTTGTTAAAAATCAAAATAAATTACTAAAAATTCATGTTATCACTAGATTATAATTATCATAATTTTAGAGATTAAAATTAGCCCGGAAAAATTTGTATTTATCGCTTATTTAATGTATTTTCTTACCGGCTTAAAATAATATTAAAAAAAAGAAAAACAGGGAAAAATTTTTAAATGACCAAAATTTCATAATTAACTCATTAGTCACTAAAAACAAGTAATTACCTATCCATTTAAGGTATAATTAGCCCTAAACTGCAAAATAACAAGAAAGACGGTTTTCGGAAAAATACCGAATTTTCACCGAATTTCAGGAAAACACCAAAACGACTTTTCAAGACGCTACAATCTTCCCCCCTTAAAGAAATTCGGTCCCCGAATTTAAAAATATAGCTACGCATACCTTCAAAGAGATGGGGATATTTCTTCCTCATCTCGCCCTCGGTCTCCCAGGTAACCTCCTCGCTGCTTGGGCTACGCCAAAGGACCTTGACGGTTGGTATAACCTTCGACCTCAACTTCTTCACCTGCCGATCCAGGATGGCCACCGGCTGCTCTGCAAAGGAAAGGTCGCGCTCTAGCTGGACTGTCGGGTGCTGAATCGCATGCGAAGGGTCGTGAAGGTACTTGCGGAGCATCGAAACATGGAAGACGGGGTGAACATCGGGAAAGCTGGGAGGAAGAGCCAAACGATATGCAACAGCGCCAACCCGCTCGAGGATCTCGAAGGGACCTACGAATCTAGGGCTAAGCTTCCCCTTTCGCCCAAAACGCATCACGCCCTTCATCGGGGAGACTTTCAGAAAAACATGGTCGCCAACTGCGAACTCTAACCTGCGACGGCGCCTGTCTGCATACGATTTCTGCCTGCTCTGAGCCGCTCTCATCCGGTCTCGGATCAACTGTATCTTCGCTGTCGTCTCCTCAACAAGCTGCGGCCCCAAAATGCTGCTCTCGCTGAGCTCTGTCCAACAAACGGGCGATCTGCATCTCCTCCCATACAATGCCTCGAAAGGTGCCATCTGAATCGTATCCTGGAAGCTGTTGTTATAGGAGAACTCCACTAGAGGTAAATGACGATCCCAGCTACCACCAAAGTCTAAAACGCACGCTCTGAGCATGTCCTCGAGAGTCTGAATGGTCCGCTCTGACTGTCCGTCGGTCTGCGGATGAAACGCTGTGCTGAAGCTCAAACGAGTGCCCAAAGCCTCCTGGAGTCTCTGCCAAAGTCGGCTGGTGAACTGAGTGCCTCGATCTGACACGATACAAGTCGGTACGCCGTGTAGTCGCACGATCTCGTCAATATAGAGCTGAGCATACTGAGCGAAGCTGAAAGTCGTCTTCACTGCAAGGAAGTGAGCCGCTTTCGTCAATCTATCCACGATCACCCAGATGGAGTCGTACCCTCGACTGGTCCTGGATAGACCCACAACGAAATCCATCGAAATCTGTTCCCATTTCCACTCTGGAATGGGCAACGGCTGTAGCTCTCCTGCGGGCCTCTGGTGCTCGGCCTTGACTTGCTGACAAGTCAGGCATCTCGAAACGAACTCCGCAATGTCCCTCTTCATCCCGTCCCACCAGTAGGTCTCTCTCATATCATGGTACATTTTGGTGGAACCGGGGTGGACACTATACACTGATCGGTGTGCCTCCTCAAGAATGTCGCGCCGCAATCCATCAGCATCTGGTACGCACAGTCTAGATCCATATCGTAAAATCCCCTGATCGTCAACCACGAACTCGGAAAATCTGCCCTGTCCCATCTGTGCCATGATCTCTGAGCAACGGTCGTCACTGTGCTGTGCCTCATATATATGGTCAAGCAACTGTGGGCGTGCACGAACATGCGCGAGCTGTCCCCCTGTCTGAGTGAACTCGAACTCAACTCGGCTGTCGCATAACATCTGCCAATCTGCTGACGACTGCCTCTGAACTGCGCGCAAAAAGGATAGACTACCCCCGGGCCTCCTACTCAACGCATCTGCCACCACATTTGCCTTGCCGGGGTGATATAAGATCTCGCAGTCGTAGTCTTTCACCAACTCCATCCAACGACGCTGTCTGAGGTTCAGGTCTCGCTGCTGAAATATGTACTTTAAGCTCTTGTGATCGGTGAATATCTGACATGACTCGCCGTAAAGGTAATGTCGCCAAATCTTCAGTGCAGAGACCACTGCAGCCATCTCCAAATCATGAGTGGAGTAGTTCTGTTCATGCTTCTTCAACTGCCGAGAAGCATAAGCGATCACCCGGCCATGCTGCATCAAAACGCATCCTAATCCCACTCGCGAAGCATCACAGTAGACAACAAATCCGCCTGATCCCGAAGGTAAAGATAATACCGGCGCCGTAGTCAAACATGTCCGCAGCTGCTGAAAACTGCGCTCGCACTCCTCTGTCCAAACGAAAGGAACTCCCTTCCGGGTCAAACTGGTCAACGGTGCAGCTATACGGGAGAAGTCCTGAACAAAACGCCTGTAGTAGCCCGCCAGGCCTAGAAAACTACGGATCTCAGTAACCGATGTAGGTCGGGGCCACTGCTGAACAGCCTCAATCTTCTTCGGGTCCACACAAATGCCGTCTCTCGTAACCACGTGACCCAAGAATCCGACGCTGTCCAGCCAGAAAGCACACTTGGAAAACTTCGCGAACAGCTGGTGCTCCCTCAGAGTCTGTAACGTAATCCGCAAGTGCTGCTCGTGCTCCTCTCTGCTCCGGGAGTACACCAAGATATCGTCGATAAACACGATGATGAACAAGTCAAGATACGGCCTGAATGTACGGTTCATCAAATCCATAAATGCTGCTGGGGCGTTGGTGAGTCCGAACGACATCACCAAAAACTCGTAGTGGCCATAGCGTGTACGGAAAGCTGTCCTCGGTATATCCTCCTGTCGAACCCGCAGCTGATGGTATCCTGATCGCAAGTCGATCCTCGAAAAATACCCCGCACCCTGAAGCTGGTCGAACAAATCATCAATGCGCGGCAACGGATATCTGTTCCGAACGGTAACTTTGTTCAGCTGGCGGTAGTCGATACATAAGCGCAAACTTCCATCCTTCTTCTTGACAAACAGGACCGGAGCACCCCACGGAGAAACACTCGGTCGAATAAGCCCCTTATCTAACAAATCCTGCAACTGATCCTTCAGCTCTCGAAGCTCTGCCGGGGCTATCCGATAAGGCGGTATAGAAATAGGCCCCGAACCGGGAATCAAATCAATGCCGAACTCAACATTGCGCTCAGACGGTAGCCCAGGTAGCTCATCAGGGAAAACATCAGGGAACTCACAAACTACCGGGACCCGGTCCAACGGAACCTCTGCAGCTCGAGTAACACAAACAAACGCTAAGAATCCCTGACATCCCTTCCGCAAGAGCTGACCAGCGCGAAGAGATGAAATTAAGCTGGGAAGGGTGACACTGCGGTCTCCCCGAATAACAAGGACTGGCTCACCCGGAAAGCTAAATCTGACTGCCTTCTCACGGCAGTCCACTGAAGCATAACAAGTGGCTAGCCAATCCATGCCCAGAAGCACATCAAAGTCCAACATATCGAGGAGTATCAAATCAACTGATGAATCCCTCTCCCCGATACGAACGGAACACAAACGAAATACAAACCGAGCGACAAATGACTCGCCTACTGGAGTAACAACAACAAGCGGCTGATCCAACGACGACGACTCACGGCCCAACATCGGTGCAAAGTGTGTAGAGACGTACGAATGTGTGGAACCTGGGTCGAATAATACCCGCGCGTCTAAAGAACAAACTGGCAAAGTACCTGTCACAACGGCATTGGATGCCTGCGCATCCTGCGGTGTCAAAGCAAATACTCGGGCCTGTCCTCCACCGATAGCGGGCGGACCTCGACCTCGGCCTCTGCCTCCTCGTCCTCTCTGAACAGGACCGCCACGTCCTCGGCCTCTCGGTGCACCTAACTGGCATGGAGCATCGCCTGGGGTAGAAAGTAGGGCTCTCTGAGGAGGGGGTGGTGATGGTGGTAGGGTCACATGCGGAACTGTCGCTGCTCCCTGTCGTCTCACCGGACAGTCTCTGATACGATGATGCAGGCTACCACACCAAAAACATCCTAACCATGGCTGCTGACCATATGGGTGAAGGCGATATAACTGGCCCCTAAAGAATCCACCACAGCCTCTGCGAACCCTCCTAGGTGCTAACATATCAGTGCGAATCCGACTCGGTCTCGAAACGACTGCAGGGGGAGTAATATCCGATCTCTGTGCTCGATTGACCTCTACTAACGATTCCACCATCTGTCGTAACTCCTGCATGCCTCCCATCATCTGTCGCAGCTCCTCCATACCGGACTCAAGCCTATCCATGCGACCTGGGGAATGCGGATCAGTCTGTCCCTGCGGCGTAGGCATACCACCCTGCTCAGTCCTAGTCTCGGACGAGCCAGCTCGAATCTCGTCTCTGACGGCAGCCCTCTGTGCCCTCGTAGCCTTCGGCGGCATAGTGGCTGGTACAGGAAAAGGATAATAAGGACAGTGCAATAGGATCATAGGATACACGGAATTGAAGAAGGAAATTTCCAAGCAAGTATCCTAAAGTCACTTAGGCGGAGTACCGTATCGTAAGTATGCCGCGGACATACGCACGCTACGTTACGCTGCTTAAGTCACTTACTCCATCTACCAAGGGTCATCCTACACTCACAAAGGTAAAACCTATCGCTCTGATACCAACTTTGTCACGACCCGCAGGGTACGGAACGTGACTGGCACTTAAGTTTACGAAACGTCTAAAGGCGTCCGTAAAATAAGTAAGCCAAAAGCCCAGAAAAAACAAAACCAATTAAGAAAAAGAGTGAAGAAAACCCAACATTCGAAAGCAAGTTTATCAAATAAGTCATGTAAAACCCTTTTTAAAAACAATACTAATTTTTCCGAAAATTTCGGCAGAGTCTCCTTTGTAAATACTGGCCCCCAAAATGGGTACAACAGAAATATGCATGAATCCAACACAATAGGGCATCCCCAAGCGGGAGCTAGCTCTTCGCCACAAGGCGGTCACAAATCCCACGCAATGTAAATGACAGCAAGCATAATAATCATAATAAAGCATAAGGAAGCATGAAAAAGTAGCATGTCGGCTCAAGTGAGCTCGACCCCCAAAATACAGCATAAAATCCACAAACCTCACAGTCTCATCTCTAGGTCAATATACAATAATCTGGTAGAAACAGTAGATGGAGTACACTAGATGCAAAGAATATACAAGGTGGTACAAAAATATTAACATAACCCAGCTATGAGCAAATCTCGAGTCCAGGCAAAAGAGGCAAAAGAAGCAAGCGCACCCGCCGCTACTGAACTGACGGAGCGGACCTGCAACAGGCTATGGCACAACGGGGGTGAGTTGCCAACTCGTGAGTAATAAATAACATTTACACAGGCTATCGAATGCATGCACACAAGCATCCTAGCATCTATATACAGGTAAGGCAGGACATAATGGCGAGTATGTATGCAATATGGATATACTAGCAGGTGTGTATACAACATCAGTGTACGAATATGTATGCAACATGAATATCTGAGGTCTCAATAGGTTTATATATAAAAATATTTTATCAGATGTTGTTTTTGAAACTCTTTTAGAATGCCAGCAAATGTCAATGAATCGACGAAAACCGGTGTCCAGCAACGACACCCCAAAAGCTGTCTCAAATCTCATAAATGTATCGCTGGCCTCAGCCGTCCGGCTGACCCATCTCAAATATCAATATCTCATCATCTAGCGGCCACGGTCGGTATCCTCTGGATATCCGCCGTCCCAAACAGTCACCGGTAGGTAATCCGTCCCCTGCCAGGCTCAACGTCATCACCACATTCCTCTTGCCCCGGGGTACCTTACCGGGCCCACCATGTACCCGTGCCGGTTCCTCCACTCCTCGACACGGATTTCCAAAGCCACAGCAAACTCATGGTGGACGACACTTACATCACTAGAAAACCGCAATTTACATGTTTTAAAAATATCATAAGTTTGGAAATTTTGCGGCTTTCCCCCGAAATCCAGCAATATCATAAAATCTCAAGAAATCCTCATAAGTGCATATATCAGTGATAATGAATGCATATGATATCAATAATCAAGATGCGATGTATGATTAATGTATTAAGCATGAACAATTAATATGATGAAGTACATGCACATGACTAGCAATACTAAGGTTTCATTTTTAAGGAATTAAAGGCAATAGTACCAGTTTAAGTACCAATTAGTAAAAGGTTTCAATTTAAAAGTTATCTAGTGTGGTGGCATGACAATTACCAGGATGTGTGTGTAAACATGAATAGTGCTCGTGCTGCATATAAAGACCTGGTAATGGTGCATGTGTCCTACAATTGAGTTTGCGTATATGGGTATAACATATTGATCTAATTGCAGCAATTATCATGCCAGTATTATTATTCTAATGTCACAAGTGGTTATCCAGTTTACTATTTTATTTTCAGTTTACTAAATCTATCGGGCGACTTGCGCCATCCAAACGATCGTCCCCCGTAGATGTTAAATCTACTCACCGGGATCCCTGGCTAGCTGTGTCCAATCACCGCCTTTCCCTTTCGCGCCGCGTCTGACGTTTCCGCGACCGAACCTGGAATTTACATCATTACCAATTATAAGGTTACATATCAAGAACGACGCAAACCCCAACGAAACTACTAAAGTTCGCTAGCTAGGTACAACGTGCACAAAGTGCGCGGAACACACGCGAAAAACGCAAAAACTGCCAAAAACGCCGATTTGGGTCACCCGGCAAAACTAAAACCCGACTACCCAAAAACCGCACTCACGCATCCTAAAAGTCGTAGGACAAGCCATTACAATCATCAAGATATCAAAAATAGTCCATCACATAATTTATATAAAAATCTAGTAAGCATATACATTCCAAAAATCGGTGCAAAAATCGCCGATTTGCGACAAAACGACTACAATAAAGCATACTCACCCAAGCACACTACAAGCAATCCACACCCACTAATTACAACACATTAACCATGCTCCAAAACCTATATTCCACAACCAAACCCTTTCTTGATTTTTATAAATAGCAATTGCAAATCAAAAACCATACTTGAAAAACTTAATTAACACTAATTTCAACCCCAATTAGCAAGTTCACCTCTTAGATTAAGGTTAGCAAAACACTAGATAGCAAATTAGGTTTAAATCAATTTAATAATGCTTTCTAAAACTTAATCAACTCACTAATCAAGTTTCAAATATCAATTCCATACAAAAACCTTCTCTTGAAAATTTAAAACAACAATTTACAACTAAAATCAACTTCTAAAATTACCTAAATTAGCATAATTAAAGACTACATAACAAGGTAACCATATAGATTAGTTCACTAACAACTAGATTAACTAATAAACAACTTAATTAATTATCATGGCTTCAAAACCCTAATTTAAACAAACTACTCTTTTAAACTAGATTAGAAATAAGCTAACTTTTAACACTAACCATACAATTAAAGGAATTTTTTAGCAAAAGAAAGCAACTTGATGAGAATTATACCTCTTGATCAATGGATCAAGCAAGAGAATTTGCTCCAAGGAATGGCTTCCTAGCTCCAAGATTCAAGCAAGAATGGCTAAGGATAATGATAGCATAAGGATTTTGTTTGGATTTTTGGAATTAATTCATGGATTTGATGTATTTTCTTGAAGGAAATTGAAGAAAAATGCAAAGAAAAGAGATGAGGAAGAGGGGTGCAGGTTTTGGCCAGGTAGGAGGTATGGGGGAGGGTGTGGGGTGAGTGGGAAGGTCAAGGGTCAAGTTCCAAAGTCAATGTATCATACTTTATCCATTATAAATTAAAATAAATCCAAAAACCAACAATTTAACTCAAGAAAGAAACCAAGAAGAGAGAGGCCAGAAATTTCTGGTCTCACACAAGGTGGGGCTGTCCTAGGGCTGAGGAAAAAGATAGAGGGGTTTTACAAAAGAAATTTTATGCAAAAAGGCCCCCTACAACTCAAAAATTGCAAGTTTTAGCCCAAAATTCAATAAATTCGTTTCAATTCATAAAAATTTGTTAAAAATCAAAATAAATTACTAAAAATTCATGTTATCACTAGATTATAATTATCATAATTTTAGAGATTAAAATTAGCCCGGAAAAATTTGTATTTATCGCTTATTTAATGTATTTTCTTACCGGCTTAAAATAATATTAAAAAAAAGAAAAACAGGGAAAAATTTTTAAATGACCAAAATTTCATAATTAACTCATTAGTCACTAAAAACAAGTAATTACCTATCCATTTAAGGTATAATTAGCCCTAAACTGCAAAATAACAAGAAAGACGGTTTTCGGAAAAATACCGAATTTTCACCGAATTTCAGGAAAACACCAAAACGACTTTTCAAGACGCTACAATCTTCCCCCCTTAAAGAAATTCGGTCCCCGAATTTAAAAATATAGCTACGCATACCTTCAAAGAGATGGGGATATTTCTTCCTCATCTCGCCCTCGGTCTCCCAGGTAACCTCCTCGCTGCTTGGGCTACGCCAAAGGACCTTGACGGTTGGTATAACCTTCGACCTCAACTTCTTCACCTGCCGATCCAGGATGGCCACCGGCTGCTCTGCAAAGGAAAGGTCGCGCTCTAGCTGGACTGTCGGGTGCTGAATCGCATGCGAAGGGTCGTGAAGGTACTTGCGGAGCATCGAAACATGGAAGACGGGGTGAACATCGGGAAAGCTGGGAGGAAGAGCCAAACGATATGCAACAGCGCCAACCCGCTCGAGGATCTCGAAGGGACCTACGAATCTAGGGCTAAGCTTCCCCTTTCGCCCAAAACGCATCACGCCCTTCATCGGGGAGACTTTCAGAAAAACATGGTCGCCAACTGCGAACTCTAACCTGCGACGGCGCCTGTCTGCATACGATTTCTGCCTGCTCTGAGCCGCTCTCATCCGGTCTCGGATCAACTGTATCTTCGCTGTCGTCTCCTCAACAAGCTGCGGCCCCAAAATGCTGCTCTCGCTGAGCTCTGTCCAACAAACGGGCGATCTGCATCTCCTCCCATACAATGCCTCGAAAGGTGCCATCTGAATCGTATCCTGGAAGCTGTTGTTATAGGAGAACTCCACTAGAGGTAAATGACGATCCCAGCTACCACCAAAGTCTAAAACGCACGCTCTGAGCATGTCCTCGAGAGTCTGAATGGTCCGCTCTGACTGTCCGTCGGTCTGCGGATGAAACGCTGTGCTGAAGCTCAAACGAGTGCCCAAAGCCTCCTGGAGTCTCTGCCAAAGTCGGCTGGTGAACTGAGTGCCTCGATCTGACACGATACAAGTCGGTACGCCGTGTAGTCGCACGATCTCGTCAATATAGAGCTGAGCATACTGAGCGAAGCTGAAAGTCGTCTTCACTGCAAGGAAGTGAGCCGCTTTCGTCAATCTATCCACGATCACCCAGATGGAGTCGTACCCTCGACTGGTCCTGGATAGACCCACAACGAAATCCATCGAAATCTGTTCCCATTTCCACTCTGGAATGGGCAACGGCTGTAGCTCTCCTGCGGGCCTCTGGTGCTCGGCCTTGACTTGCTGACAAGTCAGGCATCTCGAAACGAACTCCGCAATGTCCCTCTTCATCCCGTCCCACCAGTAGGTCTCTCTCATATCATGGTACATTTTGGTGGAACCGGGGTGGACACTATACACTGATCGGTGTGCCTCCTCAAGAATGTCGCGCCGCAATCCATCAGCATCTGGTACGCACAGTCTAGATCCATATCGTAAAATCCCCTGATCGTCAACCACGAACTCGGAAAATCTGCCCTGTCCCATCTGTGCCATGATCTCTGAGCAACGGTCGTCACTGTGCTGTGCCTCATATATATGGTCAAGCAACTGTGGGCGTGCACGAACATGCGCGAGCTGTCCCCCTGTCTGAGTGAACTCGAACTCAACTCGGCTGTCGCATAACATCTGCCAATCTGCTGACGACTGCCTCTGAACTGCGCGCAAAAAGGATAGACTACCCCCGGGCCTCCTACTCAACGCATCTGCCACCACATTTGCCTTGCCGGGGTGATATAAGATCTCGCAGTCGTAGTCTTTCACCAACTCCATCCAACGACGCTGTCTGAGGTTCAGGTCTCGCTGCTGAAATATGTACTTTAAGCTCTTGTGATCGGTGAATATCTGACATGACTCGCCGTAAAGGTAATGTCGCCAAATCTTCAGTGCAGAGACCACTGCAGCCATCTCCAAATCATGAGTGGAGTAGTTCTGTTCATGCTTCTTCAACTGCCGAGAAGCATAAGCGATCACCCGGCCATGCTGCATCAAAACGCATCCTAATCCCACTCGCGAAGCATCACAGTAGACAACAAATCCGCCTGATCCCGAAGGTAAAGATAATACCGGCGCCGTAGTCAAACATGTCCGCAGCTGCTGAAAACTGCGCTCGCACTCCTCTGTCCAAACGAAAGGAACTCCCTTCCGGGTCAAACTGGTCAACGGTGCAGCTATACGGGAGAAGTCCTGAACAAAACGCCTGTAGTAGCCCGCCAGGCCTAGAAAACTACGGATCTCAGTAACCGATGTAGGTCGGGGCCACTGCTGAACAGCCTCAATCTTCTTCGGGTCCACACAAATGCCGTCTCTCGTAACCACGTGACCCAAGAATCCGACGCTGTCCAGCCAGAAAGCACACTTGGAAAACTTCGCGAACAGCTGGTGCTCCCTCAGAGTCTGTAACGTAATCCGCAAGTGCTGCTCGTGCTCCTCTCTGCTCCGGGAGTACACCAAGATATCGTCGATAAACACGATGATGAACAAGTCAAGATACGGCCTGAATGTACGGTTCATCAAATCCATAAATGCTGCTGGGGCGTTGGTGAGTCCGAACGACATCACCAAAAACTCGTAGTGGCCATAGCGTGTACGGAAAGCTGTCCTCGGTATATCCTCCTGTCGAACCCGCAGCTGATGGTATCCTGATCGCAAGTCGATCCTCGAAAAATACCCCGCACCCTGAAGCTGGTCGAACAAATCATCAATGCGCGGCAACGGATATCTGTTCCGAACGGTAACTTTGTTCAGCTGGCGGTAGTCGATACATAAGCGCAAACTTCCATCCTTCTTCTTGACAAACAGGACCGGAGCACCCCACGGAGAAACACTCGGTCGAATAAGCCCCTTATCTAACAAATCCTGCAACTGATCCTTCAGCTCTCGAAGCTCTGCCGGGGCTATCCGATAAGGCGGTATAGAAATAGGCCCCGAACCGGGAATCAAATCAATGCCGAACTCAACATTGCGCTCAGACGGTAGCCCAGGTAGCTCATCAGGGAAAACATCAGGGAACTCACAAACTACCGGGACCCGGTCCAACGGAACCTCTGCAGCTCGAGTAACACAAACAAACGCTAAGAATCCCTGACATCCCTTCCGCAAGAGCTGACCAGCGCGAAGAGATGAAATTAAGCTGGGAAGGGTGACACTGCGGTCTCCCCGAATAACAAGGACTGGCTCACCCGGAAAGCTAAATCTGACTGCCTTCTCACGGCAGTCCACTGAAGCATAACAAGTGGCTAGCCAATCCATGCCCAGAAGCACATCAAAGTCCAACATATCGAGGAGTATCAAATCAACTGATGAATCCCTCTCCCCGATACGAACGGAACACAAACGAAATACAAACCGAGCGACAAATGACTCGCCTACTGGAGTAACAACAACAAGCGGCTGATCCAACGACGACGACTCACGGCCCAACATCGGTGCAAAGTGTGTAGAGACGTACGAATGTGTGGAACCTGGGTCGAATAATACCCGCGCGTCTAAAGAACAAACTGGCAAAGTACCTGTCACAACGGCATTGGATGCCTGCGCATCCTGCGGTGTCAAAGCAAATACTCGGGCCTGTCCTCCACCGATAGCGGGCGGACCTCGACCTCGGCCTCTTCCTCCTCGTCCTCTCTGAACAGGACCGCCACGTCCTCGGCCTCTCGGTGCACCTAACTGGCATGGAGCATCGCCTGGGGTAGAAAGTAGGGCTCTCTGAGGAGGGGGTGGTGATGGTGGTAGGGTCACATGCGGAACTGTCGCTGCTCCCTGTCGTCTCACCGGACAGTCTCTGATACGATGATGCAGGCTACCACACCAAAAACATCCTAACCATGGCTGCTGACCATATGGGTGAAGGCGATATAACTGGCCCCTAAAGAATCCACCACAGCCTCTGCGAACCCTCCTAGGTGCTAACATATCAGTGCGAATCCGACTCGGTCTCGAAACGACTGCAGGGGGAGTAATATCCGATCTCTGTGCTCGATTGACCTCTACTAACGATTCCACCATCTGTCGTAACTCCTGCATGCCTCCCATCATCTGTCGCAGCTCCTCCATACCGGACTCAAGCCTATCCATGCGACCTGGGGAATGCGGATCAGTCTGTCCCTGCGGCGTAGGCATACCACCCTGCTCAGTCCTAGTCTCGGACGAGCCAGCTCGAATCTCGTCTCTGACGGCAGCCCTCTGTGCCCTCGTAGCCTTCGGCGGCATAGTGGCTGGTACAGGAAAAGGATAATAAGGACAGTGCAATAGGATCATAGGATACACGGAATTGAAGAAGGAAATTTCCAAGCAAGTATCCTAAAGTCACTTAGGCGGAGTACCGTATCGTAAGTATGCCGCGGACATACGCACGCTACGTTACGCTGCTTAAGTCACTTACTCCATCTACCAAGGGTCATCCTACACTCACAAAGGTAAAACCTATCGCTCTGATACCAACTTTGTCACGACCCGCAGGGTACGGAACGTGACTGGCACTTAAGTTTACGAAACGTCTAAAGGCGTCCGTAAAATAAGTAAGCCAAAAGCCCAGAAAAAACAAAACCAATTAAGAAAAAGAGTGAAGAAAACCCAACATTCGAAAGCAAGTTTATCAAATAAGTCATGTAAAACCCTTTTTAAAAACAATACTAATTTTTCCGAAAATTTCGGCAGAGTCTCCTTTGTAAATACTGGCCCCCAAAATGGGTACAACAGAAATATGCATGAATCCAACACAATAGGGCATCCCCAAGCGGGAGCTAGCTCTTCGCCACAAGGCGGTCACAAATCCCACGCAATGTAAATGACAGCAAGCATAATAATCATAATAAAGCATAAGGAAGCATGAAAAAGTAGCATGTCGGCTCAAGTGAGCTCGACCCCCAAAATACAGCATAAAATCCACAAACCTCACAGTCTCATCTCTAGGTCAATATACAATAATCTGGTAGAAACAGTACATGGAGTACACTAGATGCAAAGAATATACAAGGTGGTACAAAAATATTAACATAACCCAGCTATGAGCAAATCTCGAGTCCAGGCAAAAGAGGCAAAAGAAGCAAGCGCACCCGCCGCTACTGAACTGACGGAGCGGACCTGCAACAGGCTATGGCACAACGGGGGTGAGTTGCCAACTCGTGAGTAATAAATAACATTTACACAGGCTATCGAATGCATGCACACAAGCATCCTAGCATCTATATACAGGTAAGGCAGGACATAATGGCGAGTATGTATGCAATATGGATATACTAGCAGGTGTGTATACAACATCAGTGTACGAATATGTATGCAACATGAATATCTGAGGTCTCAATAGGTTTATATATAAAAATATTTTATCAGATGTTGTTTTTGAAACTCTTTTAGAATGCCAGCAAATGTCAATGAATCGACGAAAACCGGTGTCCAGCAACGACACCCCAAAAGCTGTCTCAAATCTCATAAATGTATCGCTGGCCTCAGCCGTCCGGCTGACCCATCTCAAATATCAATATCTCATCATCTAGCGGCCACGGTCGGTATCCTCTGGATATCCGCCGTCCCAAACAGTCACCGGTAGGTAATCCGTCCCCTGCCAGGCTCAACGTCATCACCACATTCCTCTTGCCCCGGGGTACCTTACCGGGCCCACCATGTACCCGTGCCGGTTCCTCCACTCCTCGACACGGATTTCCAAAGCCACAGCAAACTCATGGTGGACGACACTTACATCACTAGAAAACCGCAATTTACATGTTTTAAAAATATCATAAGTTTGGAAATTTTGCGGCTTTCCCCCGAAATCCAGCAATATCATAAAATCTCAAGAAATCCTCATAAGTGCATATATCAGTGATAATGAATGCATATGATATCAATAATCAAGATGCGATGTATGATTAATGTATTAAGCATGAACAATTAATATGATGAAGTACATGCACATGACTAGCAATACTAAGGTTTCATTTTTAAGGAATTAAAGGCAATAGTACCAGTTTAAGTACCAATTAGTAAAAGGTTTCAATTTAAAAGTTATCTAGTGTGGTGGCATGACAATTACCAGGATGTGTGTGTAAACATGAATAGTGCTCGTGCTGCATATAAAGACCTGGTAATGGTGCATGTGTCCTACAATTGAGTTTGCGTATATGGGTATAACATATTGATCTAATTGCAGCAATTATCATGCCAGTATTATTATTCTAATGTCACAAGTGGTTATCCAGTTTACTATTTTATTTTCAGTTTACTAAATCTATCGGGCGACTTGCGCCATCCAAACGATCGTCCCCCGTAGATGTTAAATCTACTCACCGGGATCCCTGGCTAGCTGTGTCCAATCACCGCCTTTCCCTTTCGCGCCGCGTCTGACGTTTCCGCGACCGAACCTGGAATTTACATCATTACCAATTATAAGGTTACATATCAAGAACGACGCAAACCCCAACGAAACTACTAAAGTTCGCTAGCTAGGTACAACGTGCACAAAGTGCGCGGAACACACGCGAAAAACGCAAAAACTGCCAAAAACGCCGATTTGGGTCACCCGGCAAAACTAAAACCCGACTACCCAAAAACCGCACTCACGCATCCTAAAAGTCGTAGGACAAGCCATTACAATCATCAAGATATCAAAAATAGTCCATCACATAATTTATATAAAAATCTAGTAAGCATATACATTCCAAAAATCGGTGCAAAAATCGCCGATTTGCGACAAAACGACTACAATAAAGCATACTCACCCAAGCACACTACAAGCAATCCACACCCACTAATTACAACACATTAACCATGCTCCAAAACCTATATTCCACAACCAAACCCTTTCTTGATTTTTATAAATAGCAATTGCAAATCAAAAACCATACTTGAAAAACTTAATTAACACTAATTTCAACCCCAATTAGCAAGTTCACCTCTTAGATTAAGGTTAGCAAAACACTAGATAGCAAATTAGGTTTAAATCAATTTAATAATGCTTTCTAAAACTTAATCAACTCACTAATCAAGTTTCAAATATCAATTCCATACAAAAACCTTCTCTTGAAAATTTAAAACAACAATTTACAACTAAAATCAACTTCTAAAATTACCTAAATTAGCATAATTAAAGACTACATAACAAGGTAACCATATAGATTAGTTCACTAACAACTAGATTAACTAATAAACAACTTAATTAATTATCATGGCTTCAAAACCCTAATTTAAACAAACTACTCTTTTAAACTAGATTAGAAATAAGCTAACTTTTAACACTAACCATACAATTAAAGGAATTTTTTAGCAAAAGAAAGCAACTTGATGAGAATTATACCTCTTGATCAATGGATCAAGCAAGAGAATTTGCTCCAAGGAATGGCTTCCTAGCTCCAAGATTCAAGCAAGAATGGCTAAGGATAATGATAGCATAAGGATTTTGTTTGGATTTTTGGAATTAATTCATGGATTTGATGTATTTTCTTGAAGGAAATTGAAGAAAAATGCAAAGAAAAGAGATGAGGAAGAGGGGTGCAGGTTTTGGCCAGGTAGGAGGTATGGGGGAGGGTGTGGGGTGAGTGGGAAGGTCAAGGGTCAAGTTCCAAAGTCAATGTATCATACTTTATCCATTATAAATTAAAATAAATCCAAAAACCAACAATTTAACTCAAGAAAGAAACCAAGAAGAGAGAGGCCAGAAATTTCTGGTCTCACACAAGGTGGGGCTGTCCTAGGGCTGAGGAAAAAGATAGAGGGGTTTTACAAAAGAAATTTTATGCAAAAAGGCCCCCTACAACTCAAAAATTGCAAGTTTTAGCCCAAAATTCAATAAATTCGTTTCAATTCATAAAAATTTGTTAAAAATCAAAATAAATTACTAAAAATTCATGTTATCACTAGATTATAATTATCATAATTTTAGAGATTAAAATTATCCCGGAAAAATTTGTATTTATCGCTTATTTAATGTATTTTCTTACCGGCTTAAAATAATATTAAAAAAAAGAAAAACAGGGAAAAATTTTTAAATGACCAAAATTTCATAATTAACTCATTAGTCACTAAAAACAAGTAATTACCTATCCATTTAAGGTATAATTAGCCCTAAACTGCAAAATAACAAGAAAGACGGTTTTCGGAAAAATACCGAATTTTCACCGAATTTCAGGAAAACACCAAAACGACTTTTCAAGACGCTACACCAGTGGGAGACCATCTCGAGGAGTCGAGTCCGGGTCTCCTAACCCTAGAATTGGTAGGGTTGCTTGCCGCTCTCGTAGGGGTCTAAGGGTGTGGGATTGGCTATTCATCACGACCGTGGAATCCGTGTTTTATACTGGCTCGTATTGAAAACACGGACGTCCTAATATATCCAATATTTCATATGATATTTTCTGCTGCGTTATCTGTGATGTGATCATGTGATTTGTTCAGATAGATATAGTATATAGTATATATGATATATTATATAGACGTTGCTTATATTTTACACCCGCGCTAACCCTGCCTCGCTCTGCCGTTAGTTACCTAACCTAACGGTGCAGACGGGACATCGAGGCGAATGTGGATGGCATAAGCGTACGTTATATTTATCTGTGATGTTTAGGTGGACTTAAATGATGGGATATTCATTAATGAGATTAATGAAAGAAAATAAACCTAATTGATGTTGTGGAATCGAATTTCAAAATAAAAACAGGTAGCTACAGTTCTTGCTTTGCATCGCGGCGTTCCTTGTAGAACATCCTGCACCTTATTCGATGAGGAAAGGACCGAGATCCCTTCACCGGGAGTGACTCCTTTAGCAATAACTGGCAGATGCTACACACTCGGTTTGACTTTTGATTGCTTCTATAGTTTCTGCTTTGCACAGTGATATATATGATATATCCCGCACCTCATTCGACGAGGAAAGGGCCGACGATCCCTTCACCGGGAGTGACCCCTTTAGCAAAACTAGAAAAGCCTCAAAAACATTCCATTTAAAAACCATTTGATTCCGCAACGAGATCAAGTTCAAAGCGTTAAAGGTTTTCACAAAAACCATTCGCAACCCTCCGTCATTTTAGGAAGTAGAGTACTTAGTATTCGTGCTGTGTTTGTTAACCATAGTCAAGGCACAGTGTACGGTAGCTAAGTGATGTCTTCCTACACCGCATATGATGCGATTAGTTAGGACAGTTGCGTGACTTTGTTGACCTTAGTTAAGGGTCATGTGGGTGGGTCTAATTAATCACGAAATGATGGGTAGAACTTGACTAGTGCTTATGATTTGTTGACCATAGTTAAGGTCATAGGTGCTAGGGGTAAAAACCTTTATCGGGAGTTTCAAGTGTTGAAATTTGCAATGAGATTGCATACCTTCTATGTGATAGTTGGATCCCGATACCCACTGCGAGTAATTGTTACTCCTGGGAGAGTTTTGCACTTTACAATTAGCCGATCAAGTAGGTGTCTAGAAAGGTGTCAACGGGGTTACGCCTCTGGGAAAACGAGGTTTACTGTAATTAGGTCCGTGCGAAAACACGGGGAACCTCCCTCAAAGTACCGACACTGGCCTGGCTGAAAGATTGGCGAATTTGTAGAGTATAATTAATCCCGGCTAGTCTTTCCTTTTAGGGTTTGAAGGAAGATTTGATAAAAACAGTGGGAACCATCCTGATTAGATAAAATAAATAACCAATCTAATCTTGCAAGAGCGCACGCAGAGTGTTTTCTTCTCTCTCTCTCCAGGTAGCGACCATATCACGCCTTAATCAAGATAATAATATGGATGTATTGACCGGACCCGCTTGTTATACTGAGCTGGGGAACGTTGGTCCCGCTCCAACTTATAATTGTTATAAGACAGAGCAGGAAATAGGGAAATACCAGAATTCCTATGCCGCCCAAACGAAGAAAGTGCATATGATACATCTCCTTCGGGTGTGTTCATTACAAAGAACTGTTTCTCAGTATCCTCTGCATCCTGGGTATATGATACCAGATCAGGATCCCAGATATGTAATCTGTTACATAGGGCTACCGAAAGGTAGAAAAACTGAGAACGGGTGATAAGTTTCATGAGACAGAAAACGGGGCAAGTGTTGTAGCCAAGTCTGTTGGTTACTGCCACCCTGTATTACTAGTACATTGATTCTGAACAAATGCTATTAGATACCGAACCTGATATACAAAATCATATCAGTCTCTTTATCAGTAAAGAAGGATATAATTTTGTATTGTTGGATAATGTTTTGAACATTTCCTATATCAAAAGTTGATCGGTTCAGGCACGTTATCTAAAAGCATTGACGTTCTAAATCAAACTACAGTTCTTAGTATACAGAACACACACAAGAGGAAGAGTTCAGAAATTAACGGATCTTTCTTGAGGCATTGTAGACTAGGTCATATCAATGCGACCCGACTGGCTGAAGTTACATTTTAGATGCATATTTAAATCAGTTTGAATTTACATCTTGTGAAACTTTCCAGTCATGTCACAAAGATAAGATGACCATAGCTCTGTTTATTGGAAATAGAGAAAGAGTTAGTAAACTCTTGGGACTGATACATGATGATGTATGTAAGGTCCCCTATCTACACATGCCAGGACCGGTTCTTTATACTTCATTATATTCTCTGATAATCTCTCAAGATTCAGTCATATGTTCCTGTTGAAACATAAGTCCGAAGCTTTTGAGGTATTCACAGAATATAAGTTGGAAGTAGAGAACCAAAATACGGGTATAAGTATTATGTCCTATGATAAGATCAGGGAGGAGAATACTTGTGCATGGCATTCTTGGACTATTCTAAAAGGAAATGAGATTCTCTCTCAGTATTACTCTTCTGAATACACCACAACACAATGGTGTATCGGGGCGGAGCAATCGCACAATATTAGATATGGTGTGCTCTATGATGAGTATTACTGAGTTACCTATTTCTTTTTTGGGGTTGTGCACTTGAGAAGCTGCATACCTATTGAATTAGGTTCGAATCAAATCAGTGCCTACCACTCCATATAAGATATGGTATGGGAATAGCCTATCTCTTAAGTAAGTTAAGATTTAGGATTGTCCGGCCTATGTCTAAAGAAAAATCCGGACAAGATCGAGGCAAGGTCAGTTCTGTAGAATTGGAAAGGTTCCAGCTATACAAAACTGCAGCTGATGATTTGATAGAACCAAAGGATTCAATAGTTCCCAACGAACCTCAGCCTCTCCGCCGATCTGGTAGGGTTCCTCACCTACCTGAGAGATACTTTGGTTTATCGATGACAGTGGGAGCGAGGATTGCATCATGAGATGATGACCCAACTAGTTTCGAGCAGGCCATCGAGAGTAAGGACTCTGTAAGAATGGCTGGATGCTTAGCGATCTGAGATGGAATCCATATACACCAGCAAAGTATGGACTTTGGCTGCTATATCTGAAGGGTTAAATCCCCATCAGGAGCAAGTATATCTTGAGAAGATTACTTGGTGTAGATGGAAAAGTTGAGATTTTCAAAGCTAGACTTGTTAAAGGTTTTCGTCATCAACCAGGCGTGGATAATGATGAAACCTTTTCCAGGGACTATGCTTAAGTCCATCCAGATCCTACTTGCCATTGCTACATACCATGACTACGATATCTGGTGGTTGGATGCCATGACTGCTTCTCTAAATAATGATTTAGATAAGAACGTCTATAAGTACACAGCCAGAGGGCTTCGTAAACAGTGGGAGCAGCGGAAACATGTGCAAGTTGCTTTACAAAATAAAGCAGGCATCGCGGAGTTGGAACATCTGTTTTGATATGATAGTCAAAGAGTTTGACTTCATCAAAATGGTAGATGAACCTTGTATGTACAAAAGGGTAGTATGGAGTATGGTGATGATCCTCGTAGAGTACGTGGATGACATACTCTTGATAGGAAACGAGTTTCCTATACTACGCTCGGTCAATCTCCGCTTATCACAAAGATTCTCCAATAGGATCAAAGTGATACCTCCTAAATCCTGAGTTTTCATCTATGAGATAGATGTAATTGGATGCTAGGATTCTCACTAGATGTAGTGAGATGGTATCAATCGATCCTGGGGAGAATCACAGGAAGGGTTCCAGGGTGATAAAGATGACTGAATGTCAGTCACAGGCATTGCCTTTACCCTCAGTAAAGGGACGGTATGTTGGAAGAGTTCCAAGCTAGATACCGTGGCAAACTAGACGATAAAGGCTGGTAACATTGCTATTAAAGATACTACCAAAGAGGCAGTTTGGGTGTATATTGGTTCATGAGATGAACTAGGTTCCCACCATTGTGTAACAATGGAAGTGTGGTTTTGGCCTAGGAACCCAGGTCCCATCAGTGACCCAGACATATTCTGAGGCAGTATCACCTGATCATGGAGATAGATGATCTCCAGGGTGATCGAGGTTAGGAGAGTAGACTCAGAGGACAACACGGCGGATCCACTCACAAAGGCTTTTTCCCAGAGGGAGACTTATATGGGATGGTTGAGTATGTGATACTGCAACCACTGCTACAGATGGCCCTAGTGCAAGTGGGAGATTGTTAGTTATATGTATGCCCGAGAGGCCATTACAGTACATTGGATGTATATTGTAGTGGATGCTGGCACATATATAGGTAGGACTTTCTTGCTCGACGTGATAGTACGCTATCTGGTTGCTCTTTATCTTAACATGTATACTTTCTGTCTCTTTGTTACATGTTGATAAAGCCCTTAGGATGTGTACTCGACTTCCAGGACTATGATGTAGATCATACTAGTGGGGCCTGGGTAGTCCATGAGTACATCCTTCAATGTTCCTAGTCGTGGGAATATCGAGACAGGGCATCGATATTCCAGAGTAGACTAGCGTATATCTTTTCGACCCATGTGATGGGCGATGGATGATCCCATATCCATTGGTGTTTGACATCAGAGATGGTATGCGGGTGCTCAGTGGAGACTGGGTACACTGAACGGACTCGCCGAGAACTCCCAGATGGTATTATACCTCACGTCAGATGGCATTTCTCTGGTGACACTGGTACAGCTTAGTCTGTTGACCCGAGATCGTCATAGAGTCTTGTGTGTTGATCGCACGCTTTTGGCGTGTCGGGTGTTCAAAGTTCTAAAGTTTACCGCGATCAGGACAGTGTCGCTATGCAGCTAGCCGGTTGAGCACGGGTCGATCCACAGGGAGATGGTTGTATTTCCGTTCTTGTCTTAGACGAGTCAATAAAGAATGTGTATATGTTTGTTCGATTCTAACCTATGTGTTATATGCAAGTATAAAGTTGTTAAGAAAAAGATACGAAATTGTAAGCTAAAGAAATCCGTACTAAAAACCTTTGAGCCGAGTCTTGACCAATTGAAGCTAGAGCAATCGGCAACAACGTGTATTAGGGGATTTAAGCACGGTATTCGTGGAATCCGGCTTATTTACCCTTGTCCTTCCGTTCTTGTCTCTTGCTTTCGCCTCCGGCCAAACCGAACGCAACCGGTCGCGGTTAGGAATCACCGTTACCTTGGTAGGGTCGGGTGCCTAACGGAGCGCTTGCGTAACGTTTGGACGGAGTTCAATGGAAAATAACGGGAAAAGGAAATGAGCAAAGAAATATTAACTTACAATACTGTATTTATTCTTAACAACGATAATTACAACCATTCACAAAAACGAACCAAAAAGAGCAAAAGAAAAGAAAAGATTACAAGTAAGTAAGTGCATGGAATTTAAGTGCAAGAAAGTAAAGCATGAATGTAAAGCAAGTAATAAAAAGCAAGAAAGAAATAAGCAAGAAAGTAATTACAAGAACATAGAACTCAAGACAAGTATGGGATTAATAGCCAACCCTTAAACTTGCAAGCTCAATCAAGAGGTTGCAAGATCAAGAGAAGGGTAAAGAACTCATGTGAAATGAAGCACTAATTCCATAAGAAGATACAACCCTTGAAATCAATAACAAACCCTTACACTTTCAAGCTCAATGAAGAGATTGAAAGATCAAGAGAAAGCAAGGATCTCAAGGGGAAGCTAAAACAAAAGAATGATACAAAAACCCTCATCTTCATTTCATCATCCACTCAAAAAGCTCTCACTACAATTTTCATGGAGGAAAGAATGAAGAAGAAGAAGAAGAAGAAGACTAAACTACACTAAAAGAGACTAAAGAACTTCACACCCTTGGTTTGGCTCAGAACTGGGGTATTTATAGGCAGGGAACTAAAAACCTAGGGCAAGAATCGGGCTCCACATAAAATTACCAAACAGCCCATGAAAAATCACCCTCTGAAGAGCCTGTACGGCCGTGGAACCGCGGCCTAAGCGTGCTTATGCCGCGGAACCGCGGCCGTTTAGAGGAGTTAGGCCATGAAATTTGGTGGTTTTCCCTAGTTTTTAGTACTCTTCAGTGTGGTATATGACTTTTTCTCAGAAACTCTTCCCATTTCTTTCAGAATTTCAGTAGATCAAAAGGTGATGTGATGTGGATCTTTTGCCAAGATTTCCTCGAGCTCCGCGTAGATATGTTGGATCTTGTGTTGACATTGAGCTTTGTGCACGAAAATGACATCGATTTGCCATTTTTCCCCTTAAACTGGTGTGTGGCAACATACGGATAGAGAGCGGAGACCCGTGTTTTATCTGTGTTGGCAGTAATCCGGAATTTGACGTACTTTTCCATGAATTTCACTGTTCAGAGCCGAGAACCTGTATTCTGCAAATATGTAGCAAACACTGATCAAAAGCACCTGCCTATAAACAAACGAGCGTAAGAATGGGCAGTATAAAATGCAATATTCTGGTATGAACAAATACCCCCAAACTTAACTTTTGCTCGTCCCGAGCAAAACCAATTATTCACAAAAATAAAATCCTAACCGCACTTTCGCAGGGAACACGATTGCACTAAGCACGTGCAACAAGCCGTTAAACCTCTAGGTGTCCCTAGTAGGAGGAGTGTTGTCTCCTGAGGGTTTTCAGCGGATTACACCCACAAAATCCCGTCAAGCTAGTGTCATAAGTTAACGTCGATTCTACTCCTACAGTTTAGTATTTACGTTATAAATTCTATCATTCTAAGTTAGAAATATCCAACCCTTATTTTTCATACCTCCTATCTATTTAACCTTGGTTCTCCTGAGTTTTCCTTCTAAAGTGCGGTCTCAAATCAGGGATTTTTATCAACTTTACATAAAACACAAGTCTTATTCTTTATTTCTATCTTTTATCCAAATATCGATTGTATACCCCTACGTGTGTGTATATTTGCATCCCTACACTCAAGAATTCAATTCAAGCAATAATACCCTTGCCCTAATACCTAATACTACTTCTTTTCATTAAGGATGGACGGATTTGCTCACACACCTTTCATGCGACTATTAATGCTTCTTGAGGCACTAACGACCGATTACTGAATGTGTGAACTTTAAAGCGTAAATAGCAGTTTTCAGGTTTTGACTTTATTCTATTTTTTTCTTTTTCTTTTTCTTTTTCTTTTTCAAGACCGGATATATTTTTCAATATGCTCTTTTGGTGTTTAGCTTTAAATACCGTTTTTTCTTTCATACTAGGCTTTCAGGCAAGAGTATTTCTAGGTATCCTCTACTATCCCAAGTTTCAAGGTGCGTGTAAGTGCAGTTTGTAGGGTATATACTTTCTAAATTTGAACTCAAGAAAAGAAACTATTTTTCAGACTTATCCTCCAGTAAAGCTTCAATACTTTTCCTTCATCTTGACTTAACTCAAGAACTGAACTTAAAAAACTGTAAGGACATATACTTACCAAAGTTAGACAGAATGAGGGTTATTTTAAGGATTTTCAATTCCTAAGTCTAGAATTTAGTTATTTCTAACATATCAACTAAACTTTCAGAATAAAAATCTAAGTTACCCTATTAGCTAACTTGACGACAAAGTTTTTATATTTTTTGGAAAATTTTCAATTTTTGTGGGTTTTTAATAAGGTATGCAAATGCAAAATATACAAATGAATGCGAAGAAAGAAAGCTTACCGAGCACACCCCCAAACTTAAACTTGACAGTGCCCTCTCTGTCAGGCTACACCAAGAGGGTCAAAATTGTCGGCGCTCCCTAGAAACAAATTATATACAAAACAAAAAGGAAAACAAAAAATATATACAAAAATGGAGTCCCCCCCAAACTTAAGTAAAACAGTGTTTTCACTGTTAAGTGTTGAAGTTCAGGAGTAGGGGGGAAAGAGAATAGTATCAAGCTATACAAGGCCTTACAAAGGCCAAAAGTTAACACCAACCATTAAAAAATTCTATCTCTGTAAGATGTGGGTTGGTGAAAGAAGGTGAAGAGGAAAGAAATGGAGAATACGCGAGACCGTATGGAGATAGAAGCGGGATACGATCTCGGTATATGAGAAGAAGAATGGCGGAAGGGAGAAGGAAGTGGAATACGAATTTGAGGGTGGAAATGGAGTGAATAGATTAGCACAATTTGTGATGAATGATGTGTAAGAAGCGTTTGTGCTAATCTATTAACCCATCGAGAAATGGGGTCAAATCCCTCAAGATTCGTAAGAAACCATGGGTACGCCGAACTCGGTAAACCAGACATATGAAATGAAAGTGATACGGTTTCTTGCAAGGTCGGAATGATGGAAAGGATGGAGGTAGGTGATTGAGGAAGGCTATCGGTTAAAGGTTCCGGAGGGTGTACACAGTCAATGAAAGGAACAGGATGAATTGGAAAATCCGACTCATCAATTAAAACTGGTTCATCCTCAAAAATATCCTCAAAAGTTTCCTCAAAATTCAGCTTATCCATGCAAATTTCATCAAAATCAAGACGCATATGGGGTTCGGGAAAAACAGTTAATGACTCGGGATGATGAATTGGAGAGAAAAACTCTGCCAAATCTACAGGTTCATCATCCAAAATATTCCCGGCGTCAATATCCTCAATAAAGTGAAAATCGATATTCTCAGACACCTCAACAAAAGCATGGATATTAATCAATTCAGGTTCTAGAGTGGAGGTGTAGAGGTCAAAAGGATTGGGTGTGGTTTCACTTGAAAAGGACCCTTCACAATCGGGCAAATCAAACACTACAAAATCACACAACTCATTATCTGTTCTATCTTTAATCAATGAATCGTTTGGGACACTTGATAGACTTTCAAAACAGGAGTTGTAGGATTCAAGTTGAAACGGGTAGGTTTGATTTGGAAGGGTATATGGCTCACTCTCTCCGCTCAAATTCTCAACCTGTCCTACCGCCTCTTCATACAGTGGAAAATTTGGAGCTAGTTGAAAACTAGCTACCGGGTCACTAGGTTGTATAAGGGCAGCCATGGAAGCATTCAAATCCATCATCTGTTGGTACGACGCTATCCTAAAGTCTTCTAATGACTGTTCCAGACTAGACATGGGTTGTGAAGGGGTTTCAGTAAAAGATTCAAAGTTGTTTTGGAACTGGGAAATCCCAAATGACGGTTCCGAAGCAATGTCTAGGGAAGGTGTAAAAGTCGGGTAGGACTGGTAGGAATTGAATGGCTGGACAGGGGTAGGATCAACATTTGGATACGAAGGTGAATGGAATTGTTGATCCCAAGAATTTGAAGTGGTGAAAGGAGTGAAAGATCGGCTATGAGATTGTTCAATACGTTCAGCGATGGACAAAGGATGACTTGCAAAAGGGGTATCAACATAAGCGGGTGCGGGAGGTTGAAAAGGTTGATACAAAGTGGAATGCGAAGGGCAAGTGTTTGTCCTAGACGCGTCTATGCGATCTTTCAATGACATTTTGGCCATGGAGGGGTCGTTCGATGTTCGGCCAAAGCAAGAACCGTAAGAAGTAATGTCTGGTTGTGGGTACCAAAGTTCGGCAAGAGTTTTGCGAGGTGGGGTACCTGATCAGTCGAAAATAATGTATTTTTAACACGGCAATTTCCCTATCTTTTGCACTCATTTAGAAGTGTACGGTATTCATATTTCACATATTAGCAAATCAGTCGTAAAATATCAGATTTCATGTATTAGACTTTTAAACCGGCACTTTAAGGGAAATTGACCGCATTTCATGGCATCGCATCAATTCTGTATTTGCGCAACTCTTGTTTCGAGATTTGTGCAGGAAAATCCAGGAGACAGGCCAAAATTGTTATTTAGCTGATCAAACATTACGCCAACTCAATGATTTCAGATCTGGTAGCAATCTAAAGGGAGAAATACAATTCAACATATCAAAGAAATGCCCACAACTCAAACCCAACGTTTACCAGAGAGCCCAAGACCCAAGCCTCCAACATGGCCGCGGAACCGCGGCGGGAGCCAGCTTGTGCCGCGGTTCCGCGGCTCTTATGGCACGTCATCGCTTCATTTTTAGTGCACAATTCTCAGCTCTGGTCCCACATTCCTCTATGATATGTCAAATTCCAGAAGGACCTCGAAACTACTGCCAGATCAGCAAAGATCATTAAGCAAGGCTAGTCCTAATTAAGCTCCTAACTAATCACATATAGAAACTTCTCCTCTAACTAACTTTTGGAGGGAAATTCAAACTTCCTCAACAAACTTTTGGAGGGAAACTTAGAATTTGAAATCCTAGATCTAGGGTTTGGATATCTATAAATAGGAACCTAGATCTAAGGGTGGGGGTAATCAATCTTTAGGGAATTAATAGATCTTAGTTAATTCTTCATTAGTTCATTCTTTCCCTCTTACATCATCTTCTTCCACAAGTCTAGTGACAAGGCTTGTGCGAAACCCTAACCCTAATTCCACTCCAAATCCAAGATCTTGAGTACCAATCAAGCAAGAAGCCTTCAACCTTTTAGGAGCCGAGCCGATCTTCAATCGGGCAAGTGATCCAAGCCGATCCGCGACCCACGGAGACGAGCGAAGCCAAATCGACGATCGAGTTCTTCCTCTTGTAGTTCTTGAGCGAATGTAATGAAATTGTTGATATAAATAAAAGGTGAAATTCTTTAATCTATCTTTCTTTTAATTCTTGCATCATGATTAGATCTCAATTTGTAATTGTTGCTCTTGTTGTGATGATTGAGTGAAACTCCGCTCGTTAAGGAGTCGAGACAATCAATAGAATAATGATGTAACAAATCTTTAAACGATTCTTGAGTCCTACGAGTTTTGTAAACCCTAGCAAGTTCAAGAATCGATGACCTAGTTTCGTTGCGATACTTTCTTGATTGTGATCGCTCGAAATTAGGGATCTACGATCGTTTCTTGAAATTACTAGAGGCTAGAATATGAATGATATCGACGAAAGAACAAGGGATAAGATGAAACCCTAGTTTCATAAGAAATCCCCAATTCTCGATCGATCATCATCGATCTAGTATCAATTCATCGAAGGATAAGAATACGTCATTGTAAGATTGCATCACATCTATAGATTCGATCGATTCCTACGAGCCTCATTTCAATTCTTGATATTTGGTTTGGAAAAATCATCAAACTATCAATTCTTGATTCTATCTTTTTCTTGTTATTAGATCTATATTTTCTAATTCTTGAACTTCAAATATAAATCATGAATTGTTTGTTTTCTTTTCTTTAAAGTTTCAATTCATCTAATTCGAAAGACGAACGATTACACTTTCCCTGTGGACGATCCGCACTTACTAACGCACTACATTCGACACCGTTATTGATTGCGGCCAAATATTTTTGGTTGTGATTTCTATTCTATTTTCTACATACACAACGGAAAATCGTTTCAATCAAATGGCGCCGTTGCCGGGGATAGTGCGCTAATTGTTCGTATTTTGAAATTTGAGTTGAAAATTTTATTCCATCTAAATTTTGAGATCAAAATTCGTGCAAACACTAATACGTGTGTTGTGATTTGATTGCGAGAAAATCTGGAATCAATGGAGCTGGGATAAAATTTTTGTGAATATTCCAGAGAGCTAAGGGGAGCAACAGAAGCATTTACCTAAAATTTTGTGCAGAGATCTCCTCACTCCACCACGTTTCCGCGGCAAAACCCACCCTCCTGCGGCGGTTCCGCGGCCTCTTCAAGGCTTCTCTGTTCCAAACTTCTTCAGGTACCTTCTTACCTTCTTCTCTCTCCTCTTTTAGCTCCAACTAACAAATTTCTGCAGGTTTCTTTGCAAATAATCGCTGCGCCGCAAAAAGCAAATTAAAATTGTGCGTGTTTTTGATTTTTGGTTGTTTGCATATTAATACGGAAATTAAGGGGCACGACCAAATCCAGATTAGGTGGGGAGTTCATCACCCTTCCTAAGCCCCGAAAATCACAAAACTTGCATCCGCATTACCCTCATTAATTAAAAAATATCTAGAGATGACTCTATGGACCGTCGCGCTCAATTAGGACAAGAGAAGGCTGTGGGTAATTCATTGCTTATCCGCTTTTTCTTGTGGTGTCTAAGGCGAGTGTGTCTAAGGCTAGTGGTTTTTAATTAGGCCCACTACTTACGTAGTGGAGTACCTTCCCACTTACCTGGCACTATCCGGCCACAGGGGGACAAAGAGGCAGTGGAGGATTGATCCCGCGACTTGTCTTTTGGCAGTTATGAGCGGTCTAGAGCTGGACCTAGGTGACCACTAGATTCTAGGGTTTGTGTGTTGCATTTGTTGTGTTGCATCATATTTTCAAAGTCCGTATCATTTTTCAAAGCAAACATCGCATTCATATCATTTCCCCTAATTATAAATTCACGCTGCCACTTGTACTAACCCTTTTTAGTACAAGATAGGCTGGACAACAGGATTCTAGTGCATGTTTTGTCCGCGTTTCCCTCATCGACCCTAAAGTCGGTATTTCTACATTTACCCTTTCTTTTACTCCCCATCACACCCACATCGATGGATCCACCTCCATCGAACTTCTTTTCCACTACTCTGCCACCGTCCGTTGGTGCGCAGAATCCACCTCGCATCTCTCTCTAAGAGAGGTGCTATCCTACACGAGGCCCACTTTCCACCTGTCTTTCCATTCCACCAGCCAACGGGGAAAATTTTCAAATAAAACCCCAATACATCAACCTTCTACCAAAATTTCACGGTCTCGAGTCTGAAGACGCATACGTGTTTATCATGAAATTTGAAAATGTATGCGCAATGATGGGTACTTCACAGCTTTCTGTGGATGCTTTCCGTCTACGTCTTCTCCCTTTTACCTTGTGCGATCTAGCCGAGAAGTGGCTATATAACACTACCACACATTCCATTTCAAATTGGGACGAATTCGTCAAAGCATTCTTTAAGAAATTCTACCCACATCAAAAGACAGCTCGAGTCCGTAGCGAAATCTATCAATTCACCCAGCTTCCAAATGAAACATTTTCAAAATGTCTTGAACGCTTCAAGGATTTGTTAGTCCAATGTCCACATCACGGCATCCCGAGATGGGAATTGTGCCGAATCATTTATGAGGGCATTACTCCTTACACAAGACAGACCCTTGAATCCATGTGTCAAGGCAATTTTATGACCAAAGATGATGGGGAAGCCTGGAACTTTTTAGAAGATTTCGCTGAAAAATCTTTACAGTGGGAGAGTGTGAGTCAATCATCTAGGGATGGCAATGATATTTCCATAGGAGTTAGAGCTGACATTTCGGCTATGCAAAAGAAACTTGAGACTATGGAAAACAAATTTTTAGCCGTCCTAAGTCAAATATCACTCTCCAAAACTGTATGTGGCTGCTGTTCTGATCCGTCTCACTTGACGGAAGAATGTCCGTTTCAAGGTCATGAGCATACCAATGCCGCATTTCAAAGACCTAGAAACGATCCATTCTCCTCCACATATGATCAGGGTTGGACGAATCACCCTAAGTTTGCTTGGAACCAATCACAATCTCAAAATACGGTTCCAACCCATAACAATTTCCAAAGGGTCCCTCCACCACAACAGCAACCACCACTTTCATTGAGTCAGCACCCCTTCCAATCACAAAACTTCCAAAATCCGGCCAACACTTTTGCACCACATGAAAACACTTTGCAATTGACCGGTACAGATAATACCTCTGCACTAGCACAAACCTTGGATACTTTCATGAAACAATCCTTCC
This sequence comes from Agapanthus africanus, assembly GCA_030015575.1. Taxonomy (NCBI): domain Eukaryota; kingdom Viridiplantae; phylum Streptophyta; class Magnoliopsida; order Asparagales; family Amaryllidaceae; genus Agapanthus; species Agapanthus africanus. The sequence continues at coordinate 462,472,234 of CM057338.1, forward strand.
AAGGGACGACAAGTTTGCAATCTTCCGTCGAGAATGTGATGAAGATCATTATCTCTCAAAATGAGAATATCAAATCGATGGAAGAACAAATTGCACAACTAAAAGCCGAAATGAGTGCAAGAGAGAAAGGGAAACTTCCAGCTCAACCTTTACCCAATCCTGGCTATTCACATCCTGTGGATGCAATCACGTTGAGATCTGGAAGAGTGCTTGACACTCATGTTGGGGAAGAGTTTGATGATAATGATAAATTAATCAATAAAACCCCGGCTGAGACCTTTCCTCACACACACCCTTCTAGTTCTGATCCTAGTTCTTCTACCCCACCATCTTCTTCCGAGCCTATTCTTCGTTTCCCAAAAGGCTCGCCACTTCAGCCCACCTCTTTTACTCCTCCACGGACGATCCCCACTTCTATTCTGGGATCGGGTCCACAAACACTTCCTTCTTCTATGATGGACCCAGCGCTTATTGCTAGAGCACCTTATCCTAATCGGTTAAGGGCTAACACACCAAGTCCACATATGGAGAAGATTATGAACATGTTTAAGGAAGTTAACATCAACATCCCTCTCCTAGATGCCATTCAACAAGTTCCGTCCTATGCAAAAACTCTTAAGAACTTGTGCACTAGGAAGAGGAAGACTCAAGTGCCTAAAAAAATCTTCATGTCAAGTACTGTAGACACGGCTTTTCCCCAACAATTACCACGGAAACGTAAGGACCCTGGTTGTCCTACTATTTCCATTTCTATTGGGGAGAAACACATCAACCGTGCGTTACTTGACCTTGGCGCTAGTGTTAACTTACTTCCTTACTCGGTATACGAGCAACTAGGTATCGGAGTGTTAAAGCCTTCGAGCATAACTCTCCAGATGGCTGACCGATTAATCACCAAACCTAGGGGTGAGCTAGAGGATGTGTTAATAAAAATCGGGGAATTTATATTCCCTGTGGACTTTATTGTAATTGATACACAGCCTGTAGCGAACCCACGGAATCAAATTCCGGTGATTTTAGGTCGCCCCTTTTTGGCCACTTCCAATGCTATTATCAACTGTCGTAACAGTTCTATGACCCTATCTTTTGGGAATAGGTCAATAGAGCTGAACATTTACAAGTTGGGAAGTGTACCCTCCGAACCTACTGCTCAGGTCTGTTCTGTCGACTTAATGGATGTCGACAGCAGCGAATTTGATGATCCTCCTGGTACTGATCTGGACTCTTTTCATATGTTATTGTTTGACCCAATTATGTATCATACACATACGGACTCTTCCACCGAGATATCCGGGTCAACAATTAACACTGATTATGAACTGCTTTTAAAGTCTGAAGATCACCCCGCACTTTGTGATGACATTATTCATCGGGGTTTTGATGGAACTTTTGAGGAAATCTTCGCTGATGAACTCGCATATTTGAATGACACGGGTGTTGAGAAGAATCATCTCCGAATCAATGAAATTGAACCTCCACCCCTTCTTCTGAATTGTAAGGAGAGTAATCCATCACATTCACTGCATCGTCTCTCCAAAATGAGACGCACACACACTCTCTTCCACCACTTAACCTTTCCCCACTTCTTCTTCCACCAACCAGAGCACTGCATTGATAAAATTTTCGAATGGTTGGTGTTAACTTTCGGTCTTTGCAAAGCTTGGCATCGACCAATGATTTTTTTTGACCCCCTCATGTGATTTTCAAAGATTGACATTGCATAACTCAAGTTTGGGGGGGTATAATCTGGCTCTTGAAAACAAAATTTTTACACAAAATTATGAGCCAAAAATAAGTTTGGGGGAGGTTCTTCACTTAAATATTTTGCCCCCACTAATAAATTCCTCCCAAGCTTACATGTTTTTCGAGATTTAGCGGAAGGAAATAGTGAGGACACTGTTGAAAACAAGTTTGGGGGAGGTTTGTGCTTATTTTCGCATCATTTGCATATCACTTTGCATAAGCACAAAACATTATTTTGAAAACCTATAAAAATTTAAATTTTTTTCAAAAAGATAAAAATATTTTTTGTACATAAATAAGATAATAAAAGTTTAGATAGTGAAAAATTACATTCATGAGATTAGAAAAATTTAAGAAAACCAAGAAAATTAGAAGTTTTCTTATACGAACTAGTAATAAGTAGTTATGAGCCATTGTCCCAAGGGTTAGTAAGATAAAAGACGTCACTAATCTGAGGATAAAAATAAGTCTGAAAAATAGTTTCTATTCTGGAAGCCAAACATTTTGAACGTTGCTACCCTGCTATTCGCACTTACACACGTCTTGAAGCCTGGGATAGTAGAGGATACCTTGAAATACTCTTGTCTTAAAGCCAAAAGTATGAAGGAAATAAAAAAATAAAAAAATGAAGAAAATATAAAGTGGTGAGAAAAATGAACACTGGTTTTGTAATCACCAAGGGCAAAAAAAAAATATATATATATAGCGAGGGTGCCTTTTCACCTAGTGCCCTAAGGCCAACTGGTCTGGGAGTCACTGCTATGCCTGAGGTGGTGCAAGACGAGGAAAATACACCAAGTAAGCAAGCACATGAGTAATCGGTCGGTTAGTACCTCAAGAAGTATTAACGGTCGCATGAAAGTGTGTGAGCAATCCTAATATTCATTAATTAAAAAGTAATGAGGCTGATGGGCAAGAGTATGATAGCTTGAATTGAATTCTCCGGGTGTAGGGATGTCCTTTACACACACGCAGGGTGATATGATCGATGTTTGGAAGAAAGATAGGAATGAAGAATAAGACGATGTATTATTGAGGGAGGACGTGATTTCTAACATTTTTTCATGACTATTAAGATAGGGCTCATGACAACCGAAAAGCTAGCATAGTTGGAAACCCTAATTTTCAAAGTCTTTCTTTTACAATTCTTTTCTTTAAATGTAATATTCATGATCTTCCTTTTATTATTGGATTTTGTGGGTGCAATCCGCTGAAAACCCTCAGGAGACAACACTCCTCCTACTAGGGACACCTAGAAATTTAAAGGCTTGTTGCACGTGCGCAGTGCAATCGTGTTGCCTACGAAAGTGTGCTAGTTAGTTTTTCTCTTTCTTTGTTTTCTCCTTCTCTTTTTAATAAAAAAGTTCGCTTGAGACGATCGAAAATAAGTTTGGGGGAATTTGATCAGTCGAAAATAATGTATTTTTAACACGGTAATTTCCCTATCTTTTGCACTCATTTAGAAGTATACGGTATTCATATTTCACATATTAGCAAATCAGTCGTAAAATATCAGATTTCATGTATTAGACTTTTAAACTGGCACTTTAAGGGAAATTGACCGCATTTCATGGCATCGCATCAATTCTGTATTTGCGCAACACTTGTTTCGAGATTTCTGCAGGAAAATCCAGGAGACAGGCCAAAATTGTTATTTAGCTGATCAAACATTACGCCAACTCAATGATTTCAGATCTGGTAGCAATCTAAAGGGACAAATACAATTCAACATATCAAAGAAATGCCCACAACTCAAACCCAACATTTACCAAAGAGCCCAAGACCCAAGCCTCCAACATGGCCGCGGAACCGCGGCGGGAGCCAGCTTGTGCCGCGGTTCCGCGGCTCTTATGGCACGTCATCGCTTCATTTTTAGTGCACAATTCTCAGCTCTGGTCCCACATTCCTCTATGATATGTCAAATTCCAGAAGGACCTCGAAGCTACTGCCAGATCAGCAAAGATCATTAAGCAAGGCTAATCCTAATTAAGCTCCTAACTAATCACATCTAGAAGCTTCTCCTCTAACTAACTTTTGGAGGGAAATTCAAATTTCCTCAACAAACTTTTGGAGGGAAACTTAGAATTTGAAATCCTAGATCTAGGGTTTGGATATCTATAAATAGGAACCTAGATCTAAGGGTGGGGGTAATCAATCTTTAGGGAATTAATAGATCTTAGTTAATTCTTCATTAGTTCATTCTTTCCCTCTTACATCATCTTCTTCCATAAGTCTAGTGATAAGGCTTGTGCGAAACCCTAACCCTAATTCCACTCCAAATCCAAGATCTTGAGTACCAATCAAGCAAGAAGCCTTCAACCTTTTAGGAGCCGAGCCGATCTTCAATCGGGCAAGTGATCCAAGCTGATCCGCGACCCACGGAGACGAGCGAAGCCAAATCGACGATCGAGTTCTTCCTCTTGTAGTTCTTGAGCGAATGTAATGAAATTGTTGATATAAATAAAAGGTGAACTTCTTTAATCTTGCTTTCTTTTAATTCTTGCATCATGATTAGATCTCAATTTGTAATTGTTGCTCTTGTTGTGATGTTTGAGTGAAACTCCGCTCGTTAAGGAGTCGAGACAATCAATAGAATGATGATGTAACAAATCTTTAAACGATTCTTGAGTCCTACGAGTTTTGTAAACCCTAGCAAGTTCAAGAATCGATGACCTAGTTTCGTTGCGATGCTTTCTTGATTGTGATCGCTCGAAATTAGGGATCTACGATCGTTTCTTGAAATTACTAGAGGCTAGAATATGAATGATATCGACGAAAGAACAAGGGATAAGATGAAACCCTAGTTTCATAAGAAATCCCCAATTCTCGATCGATCATCATCGATCTAGTATCAATTCATCGAAGGATAAGAATACGTCATTGTAAGATTACATCACATCTATAGATTCGATCGATTCCTACGAGCCTCATTTCGATTCTTGATATTTGGTTTGGAAAAATCATCAAACTATCAATTCTTGATTCTATCCTTTTCTTGTTATTAGATCTATATTTTTTAATTCTTGAACTTCAAATATAAATCATGAATTGTTTGTTTTCTTTTCTTTAAAGTTTCAATTCATCTAATTCGAAAGACGAACGATTACACTTTCCCTGTGGACGATCCGCACTTACTAACGCGCTACATTCGACACCGTTATTGATTGCGGTCAAATATTTTTGGTTGTGATTTCTATTCTATTTTCTACATACACAACGGAAAATCATTTCAATCAGTACTCATGATATGAAGAGAGAAAGAAAGAAAGGCAGAGAAAAGGAGGGGGAAAAAATTGATTTTTTTTTATAATTTTTTTTAGGTAGATATTAACAAAAGAATGAAATATACATACAAAAAGAAAAAACAATCAGGACACAAAAATACCACACACCTAATCGTTCTAGGGTTCACCTAGGTCAACTAGACCTGCTCCAGAACTTGATTGTCGAAGTAAAACTGTGTCGAGAAACGGGCTTAAGACACACTGATCACGAGGCCAGGTAAGTGCAGAGATAAGGGGAGGTTTTTCGACGCTTTCGCGAAGCTCCTTAATTAAATAACCCTTTCTCTTTTGGCGGTTTCGCCGTTAACATTTTCCTAGACACCCCATAAACAATGTACCGTTAAGCGAGGTTCTAAACACAGTTAACTTCTCCTAGTGAGCGCGAAGTCCTTAAGGCTTAAAGTCTAGTTTCTTTTAAAGTTTGTACGGGTAAACGTTATGCTCAAGTTCGTGATTTGTGGGCCACGGAAAAGGTGATGAAATCCTTTACCGTATGTTGTGGGGTTCGCTTGCCCTTAAGTCCGTATTAATGTATGCAATGCGCAATTCAATAAAAATTCTATAAAGAATCAAACAATCGTTTTTTTTAGTTTAAGCGCGGCACTGCAACAAATACGGGTTAGTCAATTTTTTAGCGTTTGCTAGCGAACTTGCAAAGAATCCTGCAAAGAATAGTATATTGGATGCGTCGGATTTGAGAAGAAGGTATTTAAGAAATACGTACCGTTAAGTTTTTGGGTTAGGAAACCCCCGTTGAATCAATTCCGGTAAGCTTGAAAAGTTCGCTTGCGCGGGTAAAACTTTCCGGATCTTTGGCACTGTACTTCATAATCACCTTAACCTTGAACGTATACTTTGCTCCCCACAATCGCAGTTTGCAAATCCGCAAAAATCTGCACTCTTGCCCAAAAAAATGATCAAAAATAACAAAAAGATTTTTTTTATTTATAAATATATACAAAAAGAATATTAACCCGAATAACAAGAAAGAAAATACGCTACCGTCTCCCCGACAACGGCGCCATTTGATCACACGCTTTTGGCGTGTCGGATGTTCAAAGTTCTAAAGTTTACCGCGATCAGGACGGTGTCGCTATGCAGCTAGCCGGTTGAGCACGGGTCGATCCACAGGGAGATGGTTGTATTTCCGTTCTTGTCTTAGACGAGTCAATAAAGAATGTGTATATGTTTGTTCGATTCTAACCTATGTGTTATATGCAAGTATAAAGTTGTTAAGAAAAAGATACGAAATTGTAAGCTAAAGAAATCCGTACTAAAAACCTTTGAGCCGAGTCTTGACCAATTGAAGCTAGAGCAATCGGCAACAACGTGGATTAGGGGATTTAAGCACGGTATTCGTGGAATCCGGCTTATTTACCCTTGTCCTTCCGTTCTTGTCTCTTGCTTTTGCCTTCGGCCAAACCGAACGCAACCGGTCGCGGTTAGGAATCACCGTTACCTTGGTAGGGTAGGATGCCTAACGGAGCGCTTGCGTAACGTTTGGACGGAGTTCAATGGAAAATAACGGGAAAAGGAAATGAGCAAAGAAATATTAACTTACAATACCGTATTTATTCTTAACAACGATAATTACAACCATTCACAAAAACGAACCAAAAAGAGCAAAAGAAAAGAAAAGATTACAAGTAAGTAAGTGCATGGAATTTAAGTGCAAGAAAGTAAAGCATGAATGTAAAGCAAGTAATAAAAAGCAAGAAAGAAATAAGCAAGAAAGTAATTACAAGAACATAGAACTCAAGACAAGTATGGGATCAATAGCCAACCCTTAAACTTGCAAGCTCAATCAAGAGGTTGCAAGATCAAGAGAAGGGTAAAGAACTCATGTGAAATGAAGCACTAATTCCATAAGAAGATACAACCCTTGAAATCAATAATAAACCCTTAAACTTTCAAGCTCAATGAAGAGATTGAAAGATCAAGAGAAAGCAAGGATCTCAAGGGGAAGCTAAAACAAAAGAATGATACAAAAACCCTCATCTTCATTTCATCATCCACTCAAAAATCTCTCACTACAATTTTCATGGAGGAAAGAATGAAGAAGAAGAAGAAGAAGAAGACTAAACTACACTAAAAGAGGCTAAAGAACTTCACACCCTTGGTTTGGCTCAGAACTGGGGTATTTATAGGCAGGGAACTGAAAACCTAGGGCAAGAATCGGGCTCCACATAAAATTACCAAACAGCCCATGAAAAATCACCCTCTGAAGAGCCTGTACGGCCGCGGAACCGCGGCCTAAGCGTGCTTATGCCGCGGAACCGCGGCCGTTTAGAGGAGTTAGGCCATGAAATTTGGTGGTTTTCCCTAGTTTTTAGTACTCTTCAGTGTGGTATATGACTCTTTCTCAGAAACTCTTCCCATTTCTCCCAGAATCTTAGTAGATCAAAAGGTGATGTGATGTGGATCTTTTGCCAAGATTTCCTCGAGCTCCGCATAGATATGTTGGATCTTGTGTTGACATTGAGCTTTGTGCACGAAAATGACATCGATTTGCCATTTTTTCCCTTAAACTGGTGTGTGGCAACATACGGATAGAGAGCGGAGACCCGTGTTTTATCTGTGTTGGCAGTAATCCGGAATTTGACGTACTTTTCCATGAATTTCACTGTTCAGAGCCGAGAACCTGTATTCTGCAAATATGTAGCAAACACTGATCAAAAGCACCTGCCTATAAACAAACGAGCGTAAGAATGGGCGGTATAAAATGCAATATTCTGGTATGAACATGTGTCTCCCACTGTGCTTTGATTTCCACCCTACCACGGCTCTACTGAGTCGTGCAAACGGGTGGTTTTTGGGTACAGTCCCGATTCACATGAAGGCAATGAGCGATAGGAGGGGATTCGTCTCTCCCGGTATTGGGGGTTGATGTTGCGCTATGCTCGACTGGCCATAACAGGAAATCCCTGGCCAGGGTTGCCGTGATATACTGGTAAGAGTTTTCAGTAGTTTCACGAATGTTATGGACCTTACGTCGGCATGACTTATCAAGCTATTGGGGTCTGACATTTACCACCCCTAGGCGAGATATGCGACATATCAGAAAAACAGACCGGACTGTACGGTAAGTGTTACTGGTTGGATTCACAGGAATATGAGCGGGCTTGCTCGTCGATCTTCTGATCGCTCAATACCCGGGTGGTCGTTACGTTTAGTAGACCGCTTGTGGCTTGTGGGTGTTTGATATGATCATCACCTGCTGCCGGCGTATTGACGAGTCTTTAGAGTCCTACACAGAGGTTTCCTGGCTCAAGCGAAACGAAATAGGAGCGCATATGAGATATGTGCGGGACCGAGAATAATGCGTGTATGTGATACCGTATTCCATTCTCGCGATGAATGTATCGATTGGTTGTATGCGATATAACCTAGTTATCGAATCAAGGATTGATTCGATAAGCCGATACATTGGATATTAGTCGGTTATATACGATATGACCGGATCGTTAAATCAAGTATTGATTTAATGATTTAATGCATAATTATATATTTGATATATTACTTTGCATTAACTAGTATTGGTTCATTTTAAATGGATTTTCTCACTTGAAATACACAAGCTGTATATGTGATATACTTTTGTGCACTTGTTTGTATCATGTTTGATGATACATACAAACTTGGGTTTGTGTAAAGAATTAAACCATGGTTATGTTAATGGTTAGGGTTTTGATTTACTTACTTATTCATTTATTTATTTGTTCATTAATTCATTTTGGGCAAAAATGAAATGGTGGCTTAGTTTGTTTTGTTGTTGAAGCTTCATGAAGCTTTGACTAAGTGACCATTTTATCTTCATGTCCTAATCCTAACCATTCAACTAAACCCTAGTTAATTCTCTACACTTAACCATGGTTGTAAATATGATAAGTATCATTTTATTTCCTATTTTTAAAACACTTATCATATTCTTTTTCTTCTTCTTCTTCTTCTTCAACAAAGAAGAAAGCTTGCAACCTTTAATGGCAACTTGAGAAAAAGAGTAAGAAATCCAATTCTAAAGTGAACCCACTTCCTATTTCTTCATCCTCTACCACTTTCCAAGTAGTATAGGGTGTTTTCTTCACAAGTTTCATGACATGGTGAAGTTGGAGTTTGATCTTGAGTTTCTTCGACGTAGATCATCTTCGGCATCGAAGTCGGCGACCTAGCCCGATCTTTTCTCCGATGAAACCACCGTGAGAGTCTTGGATTCCGATGGGTACAGTGGAGAGACATCAACACGGAGCCATGGAGATGGAGGACCGGATCTTCAAAGGTTGTATGTTCGTTCACTCTTAGTTAAAGCGTTAACTTGCTTGCATCGTCTCATTATCTAGTTAACGATCTGTATTAGGGTTTGTAGGCACATGAAAGATTTGAATTGGGCATGTTTGATCTATTGTGAGACTTCATTAGTGTGCCTAGGAACCCTACACGTTGTAGGGTAGTAATCTAAGTACAGTGGGAACTCACACGAGACAAATGACGATCTCAGGTCAAAAAACTAACCTGTACTCATGCCACTAGAGAACTGCTATTTGACGATAGGTACAATACCATCGAGAAGTTCTCGACGAGTCCGTCCAGTGTACGCACCTCAAGTGAGCACCTGTATATTATCTTAGGTGAAACAACACTAATAGCTTGTAAGACCGGTCACCGCCTCTCGTCGGGGTCTAGAAATGTATACACTAGTCTGCTTCGGAATATCGATGCCCAGTCTCGATACTCTCTCGACTAGGGACATTTAAGAATGTGCTTATTGTCATGACCCACCCCCAATACAGAGAGTATTGTCCGCTCTGGCCGAAGCCGCACGGTTTTGTCCTTCGGGGTGAATTGGACCCGACCAGGGGCCACTTCTCAGGAGGTCACCCATCCCAGGACTTCCCTGGCCCGAGCACGCTTAACTACGGAGTTCTCAAACTCCTATAGTGCCATTTCACTTAAAAGGCGCCTCTGTATTGAAGAGAGGTATCATTCTATTTATAGTACAGATCTGACCTCTTTCGGAATGTATTCCGAAGATTCCCCATGTTCTACAGTGGGTCCCCATGCTTATCTGGTATAAATGGGTATACCAGATAATACCTGGGGTATTACACTTATGGACTACCCAACTCTCACGTATATGACCGCCATCCTAATACTGGTAGTCAAATAAGAATCCTACGAGCTTCATCATTATGTATTAGCTGTTGGGTTAAGGCAGCACCCCGGCCATCAAACCGTGGCCAAATGCGGAACAAAAGTTTACTAAACTGGCGCTACCATGACCCGATGCCAGGATCTACCCTAAACACTATACTAGCAATATGTAAAACTAGAAGTTAGATGGTTATACCGAGTTAATTCGTGTCCTTCGGTCTTGAACCATCGTTCCAAGCTCCCAGAGGCTCCTTGATCGAATTTGGTTGCCGGTCTTCCTCCATCTACGATGATCCACCTGAGAGAAATGGCGTAAACTTCAGCCTCGCCGAGCGAGGCAACCGACGCTCCAAGGTTGCTAGCAAAAGAGAGTGGAGTTGTAGGAATGTATCACTATAATTTTCCTCTCATCACAATGCTCAAAAGAGCAACTCAAGAAGTTGAAGGAGAAGAGGAAACATGTGGCGTGAGCAACTCAAGAAATGGCTAAGTGTTGAAGTGAGTAGAGAATGCAAGCAAGCAAGTGAAGAAAAGAAATGACCAAGGCCGCTCAAGGAAATTGTGGCTGCCCCTCATTCTCTCTCATGCAATAAAAAAATATCTCTTTTCATTTTACAATAAACAAATGCAAACCATACCTCTCTACATGCCATCACCCATGCTCTCACCACCTCACTCCTCCACCTCATTTGTAAAACAAATGAATTTCCAAAAAAAGAAAAATCATACAAATGAGGTGTCCACTTCTAGAAGCTATTCCGTATAAATACGGAATACTTCCCGGTACATGTATCGAAATACATATACGCGTATTCGTACAAAAATACGAATAGCCAAGAGAGAAAATGAATAGTGAATAATAATACTAGAATACATATATATAAATACATATATATATAAATTATTAAATCAAAACCCGATTTAATAATCCGGCTTAATCCTAAGCCGCTAGTATTATTAACCTTCCGATTAAAGTCTGTGCAGCCTGTACACATATTTAATCGGACACCTGTATGTACCAACATACGTCATCTACACCATATCGCCTGAACCGTGAAAACCCTCTATGTGGGACTCTAAAGACTCGTCAATACGCTGGCAGTGGGTTTAACCACAAGCACGTCAGCGGCACTAGCTGTACATAACGGCTATCCAGGTATTGAGCGAAAGGGAGGCCGACGAGCAAACTCATCCTGAACCCAATGATAATATCCGTACAGTCCGGTCTGTTCGTCTAAGAGTATCGCATATCGAGTCTAGGGGGATGGATAAAGTCAGACCCCTAATAACGCGATAATTAGTGTCAGTATGTAACCCATCACTACCTGAGAAACTATCGATCCTGGATCGGTAATTCTCGACCTTAGTGTCTCATGTATTGAGAATCAAAGGTTGGTGAGACTTAGCCACCCAAAATCACTCTCTACTCATTCTAGATTACTTAGTTTAGCACACCAAGTACTCTAGTTCCTTCATCTTAAAGGTTGGAGCTCAAGGTAGAAGCTCTCGGGTGGATCATCTTTGACGTGGAGAAGCCGACGAGGAGGCGCATCCACCACCACTCCAAGGAGCCCACATCAAGGAGGAGGACCGCGAGGAGAAGAAGGACTTGTTGCTTGAGGTATAATCTTGTTAAATAGTAGTTACAACTCCTAGTTTGTATGTTAGTTAGCGTTTGGCAAAGATCCTTATGCATAGTCGATATTACCTAGTTTGCAAAATTTTGATTTTTACCTATTCCGCCTCCCCGTTAACCCGCGGGGTGAGTGACATCGACTTACACTTTTTGGGTTGATCTTCGCCGTTAGGCATCGTATATATGTTATTGCGTGATTTTGATTCCTCCAGTTGGTGAAGAGCTAGCTCCAGCTTGGGGATGCCAATATATTGTTGTGTATATGGTTTTGGATCAAAATATACAAGGGAGGTGATGCCCAAAATTTTAAAAGACGAAACATGTTTTCAACTATAGTATAATCCACACGCATTTTCATGTTTCATTATATATGCATTTAAAGAAAAACTTGATTTCATTATGCCTTTATTTCAAAACTGCACCCCTACTATTTTCCGTAAAAAGGTTTAGATTTTTTGGGCTTCGGCTTACTTGATTTACGTTACGCCTTTAGACGTTGCGTAATTTAAGTGCCGGTCACGTGCTAAATTACGGGTCGTGACAGAAGGTCCGGTCTACAAAGGTTGTATTCCTTGTTCACTTAGAGTAAAGTTGTTAACTTGCTTAGTTAAACCCTAATTCTCTAGTTAGATCCTTGGTCGGGCTCGCTCGTCACATTAAATTTTTTAAAATAGCATACTTGATGCTTGCCGAAACCCGTCGGGGGTGCTAAGTGAACCCAGCAGTGGTATCAGAGCTACTAGGCATTGGATCTCGACCTATGGGGGGTTCTCACTGTGTGACAGTGTGGCGAAGCATAGGCTCTTACGCCCAGGATGTCCCGAGACCAGAAGGGGTTCCGACGGGTTCTAGTCCTCGCGAGGGGGCATGCGTAAAAAGTAGCCATCGAGAGAACTGTAGGTGCCATGGTGACCCCATTAGATGGGGTGGTTTCCTGACTTTCATTGGTATCAGAGCCATGCTAGAGCATTAGGAGTGGTCTAGGCGAAGTTAAAGTGTTCGATTGACCATTTGAAAACCCGGAAAACCCACTCTCTGGAAATTTTTCCAAAGGTTGGAATTTTTCTAATTAAAAATATTAAGAAAATTGTTCAGGGTTTTCTATGGACCCACAAGATAAATAACGGCCCGACTCGACTAGACGACCGCGAAAGCACTGCCAAAGCATGCCTTTGGCGACGGTTCCGTGGCGCCGTTGGTGAGGCAGGGAGCGTGCCTTCTTGTGTAGGTCCGTAAGTGCTTGTGGAACTGTTTGGATATTTTTAACTGTGACTCAAGTGTTGAGAACTCTGGGAATTTTGGGTGTTTGATAAATCGATGTAAATGTTTAACATCGTCTAGATATTGGTGATCTGTGATACAATATTTGGAATCCACAATAATTAGTTTTGTGAAAATTAATTAGTACTTTGTAAATCTAGCAATTTAGTCTCTTTTGATCGGTTGCCGCGGGGTTTTGATTCGGAACAAAATTCCGTCGCAATCTCGTGTAGTACGCGAACGCTCGCCGGGTAACACTACTAGATAGCCACGCCCCATAGCCCCGACATGGTAACTATAGGAGAACCCCGTAGCTAAAAGCATGTGTTTGGGTGCTCACAGCCGCGGTGTTCCGCCTAAGTGCACTTCGTCGACGGCATCGGGGGTGCGGCCGTCTACTAATGTTTTTGGCGAGCATTCGATCAACAGTCAGGAATCTTGTTGAATTGCCCGACTAGATATTGAAAAGTGTTTTCAATTTGAGACTAAAATGCCGTGTTTATAATGTTAGGCATGAAATTCAGAATATGTGATATTCTGAGTTTAGGATATCTAAGAAATTTATACGGTTAGGCATGAAATCCGAACTATGTGATATTTCGGGTTTATGATGTTTAAGGATGTTGCGGATTCCAATTGTTGTAGTTTTTACTTTCTTTTCTGCGACCGTAAGTGTAATATGTGGTGTATCGCCGGTTTCGTTGCTATACGTCAACGACAATTGGGATACGCATATTTACTTACGTTGATGACATGTGATGTTATGTGTTGATGTGATATGTTATATTGGATCGTCGTGTTTGAATAGCCGGGTTTTTTTTGTGTAAGTCCACGTTGCCCACCCCGGTACTTGCGGGGAGGCGGAAAACGGAATAAAAATCAAATTTTTATCAACTTAGGCAACATGGACTAGACAAAGAAGGATCTTTGCTAAACAAAAACAAGCTAAAGCTAACTAGAAACTAGCTAAGTGTTAGAAAGGTTATACCTAGGGCCTTATGTCCTTCTCTCCTTGCTCCTTGGAGTAGTGGAAAGATGTCACCTTTGTCGTCTTCTCACGTCGAAGAAAGATCCATCCGAAAGCCTCAACCTTTGGCTTCAACTCCAAGCTAGAAGTAATTAGGGTGTAGGAAGTGCTAATCCTTAAACCCTAGATGAGAGTAGAGATTATCAAGAAGAGGTTTTTCTCAAGCTCAAGTGTTTCTCAACACATGAGAGGGGAGAGCTTGAGGGAGAGGAAGAACAAGAGAGAGAAAGGAAAAATTAGAATGAGAGAAAATATGAAGCATTCTCACATATATGTGTGAATTATTGTAATTAAATAATTAGCTAGATAATTGTCATGGTTAATCAAGACATGACCATTATCATTTCATTTTTAATGCAATTTGCAAGGATCAAAGAGCATCTTCCAAATGAAATGATGATGGTCAAAGTGTCAACCTAGGTCAACAAGTCAAGGAGGTCAAATGGTCAACAACCATAACCATGCACAATTATTTAAACTAATATCAATTAACCATAATACACACATAAGCATTAGGGTTAATAAAATGACAATAGTCATTAACCCTAATCAAAGTCCTCTCCCTCTGTCTCAAGCAACTGTGCATACGCACCCGTATTCGTGATCTGAGGAACACGAATACAAAGAGATAAAACCAATCCCAAATCATATACTAGGATTCGGTTTAAACCAAAGCCCGCTAGTATAAGCTGTCCGGACAGCAAACGTGCACAAGTGCACAGATGTGAACGAACCCTGTCGCAAAACTATGCGACCTCTACTCATTTTGCCTAAAGGCAAATAGCTCTCTGTGTGGGACTCTAAAGACTCGACACTACGCTGGCAGTGGGTTTAACCACAGACCGCAAGCGGCACTAGCTGTACATAACGGTCCCCAGGTAGATGTCGATAAGAAGACTGACGAGGTGAACCCCATCTGAACTCCTACTGAGCCTGTATATGACAGTCTCCGTACAGTCCGGTCTGTTCGTCTGATACATCACATGGCGGGCCTAGGGGGCGGTGAACGTCAGTCCCCTAATAGCGGTACAAGTCGTGTCGGAGTGTAGCCCAGAACACCCTGAGATAACACTGGAAACCTACCAGTATATCTCGCTTGCCCTGGGGAGGGACTACTCGTGTAATGGCTCTCCTGGACACAGCGCGATGTCAACCCCCAATACCGGGAGAGACGAATCCTATCTAACCGTCACTGCCTCCAAGTGCTTCGGGACTGCACCCTAAAACTACCTGTTTGCACGACTCCTTTGAGCCGTGGTAGGGTAGCAATCAAAGTGCAGTGGGAACACATTCGTGGCGAAGTGACAGTGTCAAGTCAGCGGACTAAGCTGTACTCATGTCACTTGGGAACTGATAACTGACGATAGGTATAATACCAACCAACAGTTCCTGACGAGTCCTGTCCAGTGTACTCGTAACCTAACGAGCACCCGCATACTATCTCAAGTACGACGTACTGACGGCTGTGGGACAGACCGTCTCCCACGCTGGGATGAGAAGCGCATACGCTAGTCTACTCCGCAGTATCGATGCCCTGTCTCGATAGTCCAACGACTAGGGACCTGTATAAGGATGTGCTTATAGATCACCCAGCTCCCACGAGTGTGAGCGCCATCACAACGCTGGTAATCAAGCAAAGATCCTAAGGGCTCTACTAATATGTATATCAGCGATATGCTAAAAGAAACACATGCACATATTAAAGCAGAGACAAACCAAGTAGCATACTACCATTTCGAGCAAGATTGTATATACAACTGTGAATATCCCAAGCTTCCATCAAGTAATATACAAGCTAGCATGATACAGTAATGGTCTCTAGGGCATATACACTAACATTTTGCGTGAGATGAGAGTTTTTCATTTTCATTCATGTAAAAACTTGTATTTAATATTTTTTTATTGGGACACTTCCGGGTTGAGGATGATGTCACCATTGGTGTATATTATTTACTTTTCCGCATTATGATAGACCCAAGGCGGGGAGCATAAGTAACCGGGTTCTAGAGTCCAATAGGAGACCATCTCGAGGAGTCGAGACCGGGTCTTCTAACTCTAGAATTGGTATGGTTGCTTGCCGCTCTCGTAGGGGTCTAGAGATGTGGGTTTGGCTATTCATTACGACCGTGGAATTCGCATTTTTTACTGGCTTAATTTAAAACATGGACCTCCTAATATATCCAATATTTCATATGCTGACTTCTGCTGCAATGTTCTGTGATGAGATCATATAACTGCCTAAGACGAATGCTTTATATTATATATATGATATATAATAAACGTAGCTTATGTTTTGCATCCGCGCTAGTCCTGCCCCCGCTCTGCCGTTAGTTAACTAACCTAATGGTACATGACGGGACCTCGTGGCGAATGCGGATGGCATAAGCGTACGTTGTATTTTCATTTCTATATCTATGATGCTTAGGAAGCATAAATGATGGGATTTCATTAATGAGATTAATGAAAAGGAAAGAAACCCAATGATGTTGTGGAATCAAATTTTCAAAACCGGTGGCTCTAGTTTTTGCTTTGCATAGCAGTATTCCTTTATGAATATCCCGCACCTCATTCGATGAGGAAAGAGCCGAGATCCCTTCACCGGGAGTGACCTCTTTAGCAAAAGCTAGCAGATGCTACACCCACTCGGTTTGTTTTGAAAAACTAGATTTTAAAAAGCGGAGCTTAAACCATTCCTTTTCAAAATCACTCGATTCTACAACGATATCAAGTTCATTACACAAAAGGTTTTCTTAAAAACCTGTCATAGCCCTCCGTCATTTCAGATAAGTGCTACTTAGTATTCATGCTACGTTTGTTGAATATGTTAAGGCGTAGTGTGTGGTAGCTAATTAGTGCTTATCTGCAACCATATGATGAGATTGGATTAGGGTAGTCGTACGACTTTATTGACTATGTTAAGGGTCGTATGGGTGGGTTTAATTCAATAAGGAAATGACGGATTGAAATTGGGTAGCGCTTATGATTTGTTGAATATGGTAAGGTCATAAGTTGCTAGGGGCAAAACATTATTGGGAATTTTAAGTGTTGAAATTTGCAATGAGATTGAATACCTTTTATGAGATAGTTGGATCCCGATACCCACTGCGAGTAAGAGCTACTCCTGGGAGAGTCTTGCACTTTACAATTAGCCGATCAAGTAGGTGACTAGAAAGGTGTCAACAGGGTTATGCTTCAGGGAAAACGAGATTTATTTTAATTAGGTCCGTGAGAAAGCACGGGAAACCTCCCTCAAAGTACCGACACTGGCCTGGTTGAAAGATTGGCGAACTTGTAGGGTGTAATTAATCCCGGCTAGTCTTACCTTTTAGAGTTTGAAGGAAGATTTGATAAAACAGCGGGAGTCATCCTGATTAGATAAGATAATAACCAATATAATCTTGCAAGAGCATACGCAAAGTGTTTTCTTCTCTCTCTCTCTCTCTCTCCAGGTAACGACCATGTCATGCCTTAATCAAGATAATAATATTGATGTATTGACTGGACCCGCTTGTTATACTGAGCTGGGGAACATTGGTTCCGCTCTTCTATATAATTGTTATAAGTCTGAGCAGGAAATAGGGGAATATTCGGATTCCCATGCGACCCAAATGAGGAATGAGCATGTTGATATATCTTCTTCGGGTGTGTTTGTCACCAAGAACAGTTTCTTAGTACAATCTACGTCCTGGGTATTAGATACCGGATCAGGATCCCGCATATATAATATGTTACATAGGCTAAAGAAAGGTAGAGAACCGGGAAAAGGTGATCGTTCTCTAAAAGTAGGGAACGGTGCAAATATTGCAACCAAAGCAGTTGGCGAATATCACCTTGTATTACCAACTGGTAATACATTGATTCTGAATGAATGTTATTACATACCGAACCTAATATGAAACATTATATCAGTTTCTTTATTAAGTAAAGAAGGATATAATTTTGTATTGCAGGATAATGTTATGAACATTTTCCTGAATCAAAAGTTGATTGGATTAGGCACGTTATGTAATGGCATATACGTTCTAAATCAAACTACAGTTCCTAACGTACAGAACACACACAAGAGGAAAAGTTCAGAAATGAACGAATCCATCTTGTGGCATTGTAGACTAGGTCATATCAATGCGACACGACTAGATAAGTTACATAAGGATGGATATTTGAATCCGTTTGAATTTTCATCTTATGAAACTTTCCAGTCATGTCTCAAAGGCAAGATGACCAAAACTCCGTTTACCGGACACGGAGAAAAAGCTACTGAACTCTTGGAACTAATACACACTGATGTATGCGGTCTCATGTCTACACATGCAAGGAATGATTCCTCGTACTTCATTACATTCACTGATGATCTCTCATGATTCGGACATGTATTCCTGTTGAAACACAAGTCTAAAACTTTTGAGAAATTCAAAGAATATAAGTGTGAAGTAAGGAACCAAACGGGTAAAAGTATTAAAATCCATCGATCTGATCGGGGAGGAGAATACTTGAGCTCAGAATTCCTGGATTATCTAAAAGAGAATGGGATTCTCTCCCAGCTTACTCCTCCGTATACACCACGGCACAACGGTATATCGGAGCGGAGGAATCGCACCCTATTAGATATGGTGTGCTCTATGATGAGTACTGCAGAGTTGTCTATTTTCTTTTGAGGTTATGCGCTTGAGAAGCCGCATACCTATTGAATAGAGTTCCAACCAAATCAGTTCCTACCACTCAATATGAGATATGGAATGGGAAGAGACGATGTCTTAACGAGTTAAGATATAGGGTTGTCCGGCCTATGTTGAAAGGCAAAATCTGGACAAGCTCGAGATAAGGTCAGTACTGTGTAAGTTTGTTGGATATTCTAAACATTCACGAGAGTATATCTTCTACCACAGCAAGGAACAAAAGGTGTTTGTTTCTCGACATGCCACCTTTTTAGAAAAGGAATTTCTTGAAAAAGAAATTGGTGGTCATGAGGTAGAACTGGAAGAAGTTCCAACTACACAAACTACAGCTGATGATTTGGTGGAGCTGGAGGATTCAATAGTTCCCGACGAACCTCAGCCTCTCCGCGGATATAGTAGGGTTCCTCATCCGCCTGAGAGATACTACAGTTTTCTCAATGACAGTGGGAGCAAGGATTGCATCATGGAAGATGATGACACAACTAGTTTCGAGCAGGCCATCACGAGTGGGGAATCTATGAAATAGCTGGATGTAATGCAATCTGAGATGGAATCCATATACACCAAAAAAGTATGGACTTTGTATGTTGCACCTGAAAAGGTAAAACCCATTGGGAGCAAGTGGATCTTGAGAAGATTCTTGGTGTAGATGGAAAAATTGAGACTTTCAAAGCTAGACTTGTAGCAAAAGGTTTTCGTCAACGACCAGGTGTGGATTATGATGAAACCTTTTCTCCAGTGGCTATGCTTAAGTCCATCCGGATCCTATTTGCCATTGCTGCATACCATGACTACGAAATCTGGCAGATGGACGTCAAGACCACTTTTCTAAATGGTTATTTAGAAGAAAGCATGTACATGACCCGCAGCACCTCCACTGGGTTTCGGGAGGCATCGACCACGCCGTTTTCAAAAAAAATGGCGTGCTAAAGAACCCTAACCTAGAATCTTAACTAGAGAATTAGACAAAACTAGTATGTAAACATCTTTACATCTAAGTGAACAAGGAATACAACCTTTGTAGATCGTTCCTTCACTTCAATAGCTCCGTATAGTGGTCCCATCGCTCCAAGTAGTGAACTCCCGGACTTGAAAGTCTCCACAAGATGAAAGGAACAAGCTTGCTTGAAGTCTTCGAGGCCGAAGATAATCTACGTCGAGGAGACACTAACTCAAGCTACCTCTTCCCTAATTGTGAAGCAAACAACCTAAACTAAATGGCTAATCTAGTGTAGGTTGATGAAGTAGGAATTTTGCTCACTTTAGAAATATTTTTCTCACCCGTTTTCTTCACCTCCCAAAAAGCTTGAGAGCTAGAGGAAGGAGATGAAGAAAAGCAACCATGGAAAAAGGCTAAAATGTAGAATGGCAACCATAGGAGAGTTAATATTATATATTAACCCTTGTAGAGACTAAACCATGACTAATCATGATGGTTGGGCTAATAAATATCTTAAGTAGAACAAAATTGGTGGACTTAGTCAATGATTCTACAAATTTCAACTAAGTATCAACCATGACTAATTTCCAACTAATTTTGATTTACTTCAAATAAATAAAACCAAATATTATCATAAGCATGGTGTGAGTATCATACACCCATGTTGCATGTAGCAACAAGCATGCCACGATAATATATATCACATATATATTAAGTGTACATACACAAATGAGAAAAAGAAATGCTTAAGTGAGCAAATATTAGTTAATGTAAATTAATATATCAAATATATAATTATACATTAAATTATTAAATCAAAACTTGATTTAATAATCCGGCTATATCACATATAACCGACTAATATCATAGGTATCAACTTTATTGAATCAACACTTGATTCGATAACCCGGATATATCATATATAACCGATCGATATCACATATCGCGAGAATAGAATACGGTATCACATACGCGCATTAATCTCAATCCTGCACATATCACATATGTGCTCCAACTTCGTTTCGCTTGAGCCAGGAAACCTCTGTGTAGGGCTCTAAAGACTCGTCAATACGCTGGCAGTATGTGATGATCATATCAGTCACCCACAAACCGTCAGCGAAACTAGCTGGATGTAATGGCTACCCGGGTATTGAGCGATCAAAAGATCAACAAGAAAGCCCGCTCATACTCCTGTGAATCCAATAAGTAACACTACCGTACAGTCCGGTCTCTTCGTCAGATATGTCGTATATCTCAGCCTGGGGGTGGTAAACGTCAGACCCCAATAGCCTGATAAGTCATGCTGATGTGAGGCCCATAACGGTTCGAGAAACTGCTGATAACACTTACCAATGAATCTCAGCAACCCTAGCCAGGGATTTCCTGTTATGGCCAATCAAGCATAGCGCAACATCAACCCCCAATACCGGGAGAGACGAAACCCCTCCTATCGCTCATTGCCTCCATGTGACTCGGGACTGTACCCAAAAACCACCATTTTGCACGATCTCTTGAGCGTGGTAAGGTTGAAATCAAACCACATTGGGAATCACACAAGACTCTATGATGATCTCGGGTCGACAGACTAACCTGTACCAGTGTCACCAGAGAACTGCTATCTGACGTGAGGTATAATACCATCTAGGAGTTCTCGACGAGTCTGTTCAGTGTACCCAGTCTCTACTGAGCACCCGTATAACTTCTATGATGTCAAACACCAATGGATGTGGGATCATCCATCGCCCATCATATAGGTCAAGAAGCGTATACGCTAGTCTACTCTGGAATATCGATGCCCCATCTCGATATTCCCATAACTAAGAACATTTGATGGATGTACTTACCGACTACCCTGGCCCCACTAGTATGATCTACATCATAATCCCGGTAGTCTAGTACTCATCCTAGGGGCTTTATCAACATGTGACAGAGACTAAAAGTGTACATATTAAGATAAAGAGCAACCAAATAGCATACTATCATGTCGAGCAAGAAAGTCCTCCCTATATATGTCCAAGCATCCACTATAATATACATCACATGTATAATAATGGTCTCTAGGGCATACATATAACTAATAATCTCCTGCTTACACTAAGGCTATTTGTTGTAGTATCTCATACTCAACGCCCCATAAAAGTCTCTCTAAGGAAAGGCCTCTGTGAGTGGATCTGCCGTGTTATCCTTAGTGTCAACTCTCCTAACCTCGATCCCATAGAGATCAACCATCTCCCTGATCAGGTGATACTGTCCTCAGATTATGTCTGGATTGCTAATGAGACCGGCGTTCCTAGGCCAAAGCCGCAACTCCATTGTTGTCACAATAACAGTTCTTGGACGCTCAATGGTAGGAACCATGTTCATGTCATGAATAAGAATTATCCAGACATCCACTTTGGTAGCAACGTTGGTAGCGATGTATTCAGCCTTTATCGTCTAGTTTGCCACGGTATATAGCTTGGAACTTTTCCAACATATCATCCCTCCACTAAAGGTAAAGACAAAGCCTGTGACTGACTTTCAGTCGACCTTATTACTCTGGCAGCTCAAATTGGTAAAGGACTCCCACTGGAGTTCACCGTTACCAAACACCAAGAACATTTATTTAGTGCTTCTCAAGTACTTAAGAATGTCCTGCACAGCTATCCGGTGATTCTCTCACGATCCGATTGATTCCTGATCACTACTCCTAGTGATTCAGCTATATCTGGTCTGGTACATAACATCACATACATGATAGAGTCTAGTGCCGAAGCATAGGGTATCCCTTGCACGCGACCTCTCCCCAAATCAGTCTTGGGAGACATCTTTTTGGAGAGAGTGATCTTTGAGTAAGTGGATGAACCACCACGCTCAGAATCTTCCATACTAAACCCCTTTAGTATGGTGTTAATGTATCTGGATTTGGGACACTCTCACCATCCACTTAGATCTATCACTATAGATCATAATCCACGAGATGTAATAGGTATCATCCAGATCTTTCATGGAGAATCCTCGTGATAAGAGGAGCTTGACCGAGTGTAGCATAGGAAACCATTTCTTATCAAGAGTATGTCATCTACGTACAATACGTGAAAGACAATCTTACTCTCTACAACCTTCTTGTATATACAAGGTTCATCTACCTTTTTGATGAAGTCAAACTCTTTGACTACCATATCAAAATAGATGTTCCAACTCCGCGATGCGTGCTCTAATCCTGATGGACTTAAGCATAGCCACTGGAGAAAAGGTTTCATCATAATCTACGCTTGTTTGCATGACGAGAACCTTTTACTACAAATCTAGTTTTGAAAGTCTCAACTTTTCCATTTACACCAAGAATCTTCTCAAGATCCACTTGCTCCCGATGGGTTTTACCTCTTCAGGTGAAACATTCAAAGTCATACTTTGTTGGTGTACATGGATTCCATCTTTGATCGCAAAGCATCCAGCCATTTCACCAAGTTCCCACTCGTGATGGCCTACCTGAACCTAGTTGGGTCATCATCTACCATGATGCAATCCTCGCTCCCACCGTCACTGAGGAAACCGTAGTATCTCTAAGGCGGATGAGGAACCCTACAAGATTCGCGGAGAGGCTGAGACTCGTTGGAGACTATTGAATTCTTTGGTTTTACCAAATCATCAGCTGTTAGTTTTTCCAGCTGGAACTTCTTCTAGTTCTACCTCATGACCACAAATTTCTTTCATAAGAAATTCCTTTTCTAAAAAGGTGGCATGCTGAGAAACAAAACACATTTTGCTCCTCAGTGTGGTAGAAGATATACCCTCGCAAATGTTTGGGATATCCAACAAACTTAAACAGAACTGACCTTATCTCGAGTTTGTCCGGATTTTTCCTTTCAACATAGGCCAAACAATCCCGTATCTTAACTCGTTTAAGACATGGTCTCTTCCCATTTCATATCTCATATGGAGTGGTAGGCAGTGATTTGGATGGAACCCCATTCAATAGGTATGCAACTTCTCAAGTGCATAACTCCTAAAGGAAGCAGGCAACTCAGCAATACTCATCATAGAGCGCACGTTATCTCATAGGGTGAGATACCTCCGCCCCGACATACCGTTGTGCCGTGGTGTATATGAAGGAGTAAGCTGAGAGAGAATCCCATTCTCCTTTTAGAAACTCCAGGAACTCCATGCGCAAGCATTCTCCTCCTCGACCACATCGAAGGACTTAATATTTCTACCCTTCTGGTTCTCAACTTCAAGTTTATATTCCTTGAATTTTTGAAAAGTTTCAGATTTGTGTTTCAACAAGAACATATGTCCGAATCTTGAGAGATGGTCAATGAATATAGTGAAGTACGAAGAACCAAGCCCTGGCATTTGTAGACTTAGGACCGTATATATCATCATGTATCCGTCCCAGGAGTTCAATAACTCTTTCTCTGTTTCCGGTAAACGGAGTATTGGTCATTTTACCTTTGAGACAAGACTGGTAAGTATCATAAGATGAAAATTCAAACAGATTAAAATATTCATCCTTATGTAACTTAGTTAGTCATATCGTATTGATATGACCTAGTCTACAATGCCATAAGAAGGATTCGTTCATTTCTGAACTACTCCTCTTGTGTGTGTTCTATATACTTTGAACTGTGGTTTAATTTAGAACGTATATGCCATTACATAACGTAACTGAGCCAATCAACTCTTGATTCAGGAAAATGTTCACAATATTATCCTCCAATACAGAATTATATCCTTCTTTAACATAATAAAAAAACTGATGTAATGATTGTAAGTCCACGTTGCGACCCCCGGTTCTTACGGGAAGGCGGAAACGGTACAAAAATCAAATTTTTAGCGCATGGGGCAACATGGACTAACAAAGTCGGGATCTTTTCCTAAACTAAAACTAGCAAACAAGCTAAAGAGAGTTAGCTACTCGGAAAGATGGTTATACCTAAACTTGAACTCCTTCTTCTTTAAACTTTGTAGAGGTTGATGGTTCTTTCCTCGTCGCCTTCTTCCGTCGAAGATGGATCCACCTGAGGGTTCAACCTTCGGGCTCTTCCTCGAACTTTGAGTGAACTAGAATCTCCGGCTTGCTAAACCCTTGATCCTAGAGTGAGTAGAGAGTGTCTAGGGGTTGTTTTCTTTTCAAGGAGAGGGATTCTCAACACATGAGAAGGATTATCCTTGAGCTTGAGGAAGAAGAAGATGAAGTGAGGAGAGAGAATGGTTATGATAGAATGAGCTCTTTTCTTTTGCAACCATAACTAAAAGAAAAGGAATTATCTAATTAATAATAATAAATCAAAAATGAAATAGTTGATGGTTGTATTTGGAATGACCACTATCATAACTTTCAATAAATGAGTGTAAGCTAGAATCAATGAGTATCCTTGCAAAGCAATGATGGTGGTCAACATTCAACCATGGTCAACAAGTCAACCATGGTCAACAAGTCAACAAAATCAACCATAACAATATTTCATTTAATTACTATTATTAATTGATATTTCATAAATCTATTAGGGTTTGGAAAAAGACGACTGTCAACTGTGCATACGCACCCGTTCCGAAACCCTAATGAAAAACCTCATCCTCCGCCTCAAGCAACTGTGCATACACACCTGTATTCTCGTTCCGAGGAACAAGAATACCGAGAGATAAAAGCAACCCCAAAACATATACCAGTATCCGGCTCAAACCAGAGCCCGCTGGCAATATCCGTCCGGACTCCAAACGTGCACAAGTGCGCGGATGAGAACGAACCCTGTCGCAAAACCATGCGACCTCTACTCTGTTTTGCCCAGAGGCGAATACCCTCTGTGTGGGACTCTAAAGACTCGACACTACGCTGGCAGTGGGTTTAACCACAGACCGCAAGCGGCACTAGCTGTGCGTAACGGTCCCCAGGTAGAAGCCGACAAGAAGGCTGACGAGGTAAACCCCATCTGAACTCCTACTGAGTCTGAATGTGACATTCTCCGTACAGTCCGGTCTGTTCGTCTGATACATCGCATGGCGGGCCTAGGGGGCGGTAAACGTCAGTCCCCTAATAGCGGTACAAGTCGTGTCGGAGTGAAGCCCAAAACACCCTGAGATAACACTGGAAGCCTACCAGTATATCTCGCTTGCCCTGGCCAGGGACTACTTGTGTAATGGCTCTCCTAGACACAGCGCGATGTCAACCCCCAATACCGGGAGAGACGAATCCTGTCTAACCGTCACTGCCTCCAAGTGCTTCGGGACTGCACCCAACTACCACCTGTTTGCACGACTCCTTTGAGCCGTGGTAGGATAGTAGTCAAAGTACAGTGGGAACACACTCGAGGCGAAGTGCCAGTGTCAAGTCAGCGGACTAAGCTGTACTCATGTCACCTGGGAACTGATAACTGACGATATGTATAATACCAACCTGTCAGTTCCCGACGAGTCCTGTCCAGTGTACTCGTAACCCAACGAGCACCCGTATACTATCTCCAGTACGACGTACTGATGGCTGTGGGACAGACCATCTCTCACACTGGGATGAGAAGCGCATACGCTAGTCTACTCCGGAGTATCGATGCCCTGTCTCGATAGTCCTGCGACTAGGGACCTGTATAAGGATGTGCTTATAGATTACCCAGCCCCCACTAGTGTGACTACCATCACAACGCTAGTAATCAAGCAAAGATCCTAAGGGCTCCACTAATGCGTATAAGTGATATCGCAAAATAAACACATGTACACATTGAAGTAGAAACAAACCAAGTAGCATACTACTATATTGAGCAAGATTGTTTATACAAGGTGAATATCCCAAGCTTCCATTAAGTAATATACAAACTAGTATGATACAGTAATGGCCTCTAGGGCATATACACTAACAATGATGTATATCAGGTTCGACATGTAATAATATTTGTTCAGAATCAATATATTAATACAGGGTGATTTTTGCGAACTGATTTGGCTGCAACAATTGCACAATTCTTTACTTTAGGGAATGATCACCTTTTCTCAATTTTCTACCTTTCTTTAGCCCACGTAACATCTTACATATGTGGGATCCTATTCCGGTATCTCATACCCAGGACATAGAGTGTACTGAGAAACAGTTCTCGGTAATAAACACACCCGAAGAATATGCATCAACATGCTCATTCCTCGTTTTGGGTTGCGTAGAAATCCGGATATTCCCCTATTTCCTGCTCGGACTTTAACAATTATAAGTTAGAGTGGAACCAACGTTCCCGAGCTCAGTATAATAAGCAGGTTCCGTCAATACATCCATATTATTATCTTGATTAAGGCATATTACGGTCGCTACCAGGAGAGAGAGAGAGATAGAGAGAGAAGAAAACACTCTGCGTATGCTCTTGCAAGATCAAATTGTTTATTATTTTATCTAATCAGGATGGCTCCCACTGTTTTTATCAAATCTTCCTTCAAACCGTAAAAGGTAAGACTAGCCGGGATTAATGATAACCTACAAGTTCGCCAATCTTTCGGCCAGGCCAGTGTCGGTACTTTGAGGGAGGTTTCCCATACTTTCGCACGGACCTAATTAAAATAAACCTCATTTTCCCAGGGGCGTAACTCCGTTAACACTTTTCTAGACACCTACTTTGATCGGCTAATTGTAATGTGTAAAACTCTCTCAGGAGTAACTCTTACTCGCAGTGGGTATCGAGATCCAACTATCTCATAGAAGGTATGCAATCTCATTGCAAATTTTAACACTTGAAATTCCCAATAATATTTTGCCCCTAACGTCCTATGACCTTGACGCGGGCCAACAAACCATAGTCCGCTAGTCAAGTTCAACCCGTATATTTCATGATTGAATTAAACCCACCCGCATGACCCTTGACGCAGGCCAACAAAGTCGTACGACTACCCTAATCCAATCGCATCGTATGCAGCAGATAAGCACTAAATAGCTACCGCACACTACGTCTTGACACAGGCTAACAAACGTAGCATGAATATTAAGTAGTACTTATCTGAAATGACGGAGGGCTACGACAGGTTTTTAAGAAAACCCTTTGCGCAATGAACTTGATATCGTTGTAGAATCGAGTGATTTTGAAAAAGGAGTGTTTTTGAGGCTTTTACTAGTATCGCTAAAGAGGTCACTCCCGGTGAAGGGATCTCGGCTCTTTCCCCATCGAAAGAGGTGCTGGATATTTCACAAATACCACTATGCAAAGCATGAACTAAATAAGCAATCAAAAATAAAACCGAGTGGGTTATAGCATCTGCTAGTTTCGCTAAAAAGGTCACTCCCGGTGAAGGTATCTCGGCTCTTTCCTTATCGAATAAGGTGCTGGATATTCTACAAGGAATACCACTATGCAAAACAAGAACTAGAGCTACCGATTTTTAAAATAAGATTTTACAATATCTTTAGGTTTCTTTCATTTCATTAATCTCATTAATGAAGTCCCATCATTTATGCTTCCTAAGCATCATAGAAGAAACGAAAATATAACGTACGCTTATGCCATCCGCATTTACCACAGTGTCCCGTTATGCACTGTTAGGTTACTTAACTAACGGCATAGCGGGGCGGGACTAGCGCGGGTGTAAAACATAGGCAACGTTTATTATATATCATATATATAATAATTCATTCATCTCAGAATATCAAGTGATCACATCACAGAATATCAGCAGCAGAAGAACACATGTGAAATATTGGATATACTAGGAATTCCGTGTTTTAAATTAAGCCAGTAAAAACGTGGATTCCACAGTCGTGATGCATAGCCAAACCCACATCCCTAGACCCCTATAAGAGCGGCAAACAACCCTACCAATTCTAGAGTTAGGAGACCTGGTCTCGACTCCTCGAGATGGTCTCCCACTGGACTCTAGAACCTGGTTACTTGTGCTCCCCACCTTGGGTCTATCCTAATGCGGAAAAGTAAATAATATACATCAATGGTGACATCATCCTCAACCCGGAAGTTCCCCAATAAAAGAATATTACATACAAGTTTTTACATGAATAAAAATGAAAAACTCTCATCTCATATAAAAAATCCGGCTATTCATAACACAACGATCCAATATAACATATCACAGCAACACAAAACATCACATGTCATCAACGTAAGTAAATAAGCGTATCCTAATTGTCGTTGACGTATAGCAACAAAACCGGCGATACACCACATATTACACTTACGGTCGCAGAAAAGAAAGTGAAAAACTACAACAATTGGAATCCACAACCACTTTAGACATCATAAACCCAATGTATCACATACTTTGGATATCATACTTAACCAAATGAATTCCTTAGATATCGCATGCCTAACAATGATAAACCCCATATTTTATTCTCGATATTGAAAACACTTTTCAATAACCAGTCAGGTAATTCAACAAGATTCCCAACAACCTGATCGAATGATCGTCGAAAACATTAGTAGACGGCAGCACCCCCGATGTCGTCGACGAAGTGCACTTAGGCTGAACACCGCGGCCGCGAGCACCCGAACGAATGCTTTTGGCGACGGGGTTCTTCTACTGTCACTTGGTCGGGGTTATGGGGCGTGGCTATCTAGTAAGGTTATCCGACGAGTATCCGCGTACGCTACATGATTGCGACAGAGTTTTGATCCACATCAAAATCCCATGGCAACCGATCAAATGAAACTAAATTGCTAGATTTATAAAATTCAAATTAGTTTTCACAAAACTAAATATTGTGGATTCTAAGTTTTGTATCACAATCACAGATAGTTAGACGATGTTAAACTTTTCAATCGAATCAACAAACACCCACAATTTCCAGAGAGCTCAACACTTGAGCGGAGTTTAAAAATCACCCAGAACATGCCACAGCACCTATGGACCAACCGTAGAAGGGCCAACCCTTGCCTCACCTATGGCGCCACGGAACTACCACAAACCCTAGGATTTGGTGGCGGTTCCGACGGTCACAGAATCGAGTTAGGGTTTCGTTCTTCTAGAGGGTCCATAGAATAACCTGCATGATTTTCGGAAGATTTTAAACTTGGAAAAATCCAACTCTTGGAAAATTTCCAGTTAGTGAGATAAATGGGTATTTGATATTCGTTCGAACATTTTAACGCCGTCAAGATTACCCGAAACGATGTTAGAATTACGACTACGAAACACTCCGAATTGCCTTTACAGAAAAATAACATCACATGTAATCCTAGTAAAAACAAGCAACACCTGAAACACCAAAACCCAGAGACTGGAACACCACACGAAAACGAAGCCAAAAGAAGCTAACAAAATCGGTGGGGCCGGCTTTTAACTACATGTGGCCGGTCTAATTCCGGCGAGAGGGGTTCGTTTTCGTATGGTGTTCATGTAACATCTCATGTAACATTCTGCAGTTTCTTAAAAAAATTTAGACACTCTGAAAATTTCGACAGAAACTAGGTTTTTGTTTCGAGTGTTTCGGAGTTGTTTCGGTTTCATAATTCTACAAATATCGTCTAATTCTCTAGCATGGCTCTGATACCGCTGTAGGGTAACGCAGCACCGCCACTGGGTTTCGGGAGGTATCGACCATGCCGTTTTCAAAAAATTGGCGCGCTAAAGAACCCTAACCTAGAATCTAAACTAGAAAATTAGACGAAACTAGTATGTAAATATCTTTACATCTAAGTGAACAAGAAATACAACTTTTGTAGACCGGTCCTTCACTTCAATAGCTCCGTGTAGTAGTCCCTTCATACCAAGTAGTGAACTTCCGGACTCTTGAAAGGCTCCACAAGATGAAAGAAACAAGCTTGCTTGAAATCTTCGAGACCGAAGTTGATCTACGTCGAGGAGACACTAACTCAAGCAACCTCTTCACTAATTGTGAAGCAAACAACCTAAACTAAATGGCTAATCTAGTGTAGGTTGATGAAGTAGGAATTTTGCTCACTCTAGAAATATTTTTCTCACTCATTTTCTTCACCTCCCAAAAAGCTAGAGAGCTAGAGGAAGGAGATGAAGAAAAGCAACCATGGAAAAAGGCTAAAATGTAGAATGACAACTATGGGTGAGTTAATATCATATATTAACCCTTATAGAGACTAAACCATTGCTAATTATAATGGTTGGGTTAATAAATATCTTAAGTAAAACAAAATTGGTAGACTTAGTCAATGATTCTACAAGCTTCCACTAAGCATCAACCATGACTAATTTCCAACTAATTTTGATTTACTTTAAATAAATAAAACCATACATTATTGTAAGCATGGTGTGAATCTCATACACCCATGCTGCATGTTGTAACAAGCATGACACAATAATATATATCACATATATATTAAGTGTACACACACAAGTGAGAAAAAGAAATGCTTAAGTGAGCAAATGTTAGTTAATGTAAATTAATATATCAAATATATAATTATACATTAAATTATTAAATCAACACTTGATTTAATAATCCGGCTATATCACATATAACCGACTAATATCATATGTATCAACTTTATCGAATCAATACTTGATTCGATAACCTGGCTATATCACATATAACCGATCGATATCACATATCGCGAGAATAGAATGCGGTATCATATATGTGCACTAATCTCGGTCCCGCATATTTCACATATATGCTCCTACTTCGTTTTGCTTGAGCCAGGAAACCGCTGTGTAGGACTCTAAAGACTCGTCAATACGCTGGCAGTAGGTGATGATCATATTAGTCACCCACAAGCCGTCAGCGGTACTAGATGGACGTAACGGCTACCGTGGTATTGAGCGATCAGAAGATCAACAAGCAAGCCTGCTCATACTCCTGCGAATCCAATAAGTAACACTACCGTACAGTTCGGTCTCTTCGTCATATATGTCGCATATCTCAGCCTGGGGGTGGTAAACGTCAAACCCCAATAGCCTGATAAGTCATGCTGATGTGAGGCCCATAACGGTTTGAGAAACTACTGATAACACTTACCAGTAAATCTCAGCAACCCTAGCTATGGATTTCCTGTTATGGCCAATCGAGCATAGCGCAACATCAACCCCCAATACCGGGAGAGACGAAATCCCCTCCTATCGCTCATTGCCTCTATGTGACTCAGGACTGTACCCAAAAACCACCATTTTGCACGATCTCTTGAATGTGGTAAGGTGGAAATCAAAGCACAGTGGGAATCACACAAGTCTCTATGACGATCTCGGGTCGATAGACTAACATGTACCAGTGTCACCAGAGAACTGCTATCTGACGTGAGGTATAATACCATCTAGGAGTTCTCGGCGAGTCCGTTTAGTGTACCCAGTCTCCACCGTGCACCCGTATACCTTCTCTGATGTCAAACACCAATGGATGTGGGATCATCCATCGCCCGTCATATGGGTTAAGAAACGTATACGCTAGTCTACTCTGGAATATCGATGCCCCATCTCGATACTCCCACGACTAGGAATATTTGAAGGATGTACTTACCGACTACCCTGGCCCCACTAGTATGATCTACATCATAATCCCGATAGTACAATACTCATCTTAAGGGCTTTATCAACATGTGACAGAGAGACTAAAAGTGAATATGTTTAGATAAAGAGCAACCAGATAGCATACTATCATGTCGAGCATGAAAGTCTTCCCTATATATGTCCAAGCATCCACTATAATATACATCACATGTATAATAATGGCCTCTAGGGCATACATATAACTAACAGAAAGGTGTGCAAGCTGCTTACATTAATCTAAGGATTAAAGCAGGCATCGTGGAGTAGGAACATCAGTTTTGATGTGGTAGTCAAAGAGTTTGACTTCATCGAAAATGTAGATGAACCTTGTATATATAAAAAGGTTGTGGAGAATAAGGTTGTTTTCATCGTATTGTATGTGGATAACATACTCTTGATAGGAAATGACGTTCCTATTCTACACTTGGTCAAGAACTTCTTATCATTAAGCTTCTCCATGAATGATTTGGGTGATGCCTCTTACATCCTAGGGAGAAACACTGGACGGCTGTGAAGAACATTCTTAAGTACTTGAGAAGGACTAAAGAAATGTTCTTGGTGTATGGTAACAACGAACTCCAGATGGAGTCCTTTACCGATTCGAGCTTCCAGAGTAATAAGGTTGACTGAAAGTCAGTCTCGGGTTTTGTCTTTACCTTCAGTGGAGAGACGGTATGTTGGAAAAGTTCCAAGCTAGATACCGTAGCAGACTCAACGATGAAGGGTGAATACATCGCTACCAACAATGCTGCCAAAGAGGCTGTCTGGATAAAAATGTTCATGAGATGAACTTGGTGAGGTTCCTACCATTGTGATGACAATGGAGTTGTAGCTTTGGCCTAGAAACTCCGGTCCCATCAGTGATCCAGACATATTCTTAGGCAGTATCACCTGATCATGGAGATGGTTGATCTCCGGGCGATCGAGATCAGGAGAGTTGAAATGAAGAATAACACGGCGGATCTACTCACGAAGGCCATATCCCAGATACAATTTGAGAGATTTTGGGTTGTTGGGTATGAGATACTACAACAACTGGCCTTAGTGAAAGTGGGAGATTGTTAGTTGTATGTATGCCTTAGAAGTCATTATTGTACATGATTGTATATTATAATGGATGCTTGGACATATATAGGATGGACTTTCTTGCTCGACATGATAGTATGCTATCTGGTTACTCTTTATCTTAACATGTAAACTAGTATTGTGATACTGTCTTGCTCTCACATATTGGTAAAGCCCTTAGGATGTATACTTGACTACAAGGATTATGATACAGATCATACTAGCAGGGCCAGGGTAGTTCACAAGTTCATCCTTTAATTGTTCCTAGTCATGGGTGTATCGAGACGGGGCAACGATATTCCAGAGTAGACTAGCGTATACGTTTCTGTAAGTCCATGTCACGCACCCCACGAACTTGCGGGGAGGCGGAATATATGAAAAACGATTATCAATGCTTCGTAACACGGACTTGAGTGCATGAATCGTTATCTAAACCATTGCTAACTAAAAGCTAGAGGTTTAACTACTCGGATACGAAGTTATACCTCACGATACTAGTCCTTCGGGTCTTCATCGCGGTCCTCCACTCCTCGTAGGCTCCTTGGAACATCGGCACCTCAACGGCCTCCTCGAATCAAAGACGATCCACCCGAAAGCTCCTACGCCAAGCTTAATCTCAAACTTGAGATAATTAGGTAGCTTAAAGTGCTAATCTAAGCTACCTAGGGAATATAGAGTGAGGTTATGGATGTATTAGTCTAGCTAACCCTTGATCTCAACACATGAGAGGCTAGGGTTAGGGTTTGAAGAGAGAGTGAGCTTGAGGAGAGAGAAGGTGAAGATGAGAATGAAATGAGATAATGATATATCATAATATATATGAAGCATAATTTATTTATCCAAAAATGAAATAATAGAATTAACAACCATGTTTCATAAATATCTATGAATGATTCATCACCATGAGTCATTAAGCATTTATGATGCATTAATGACATGGATGAATCACACAAATGAGTCACTAATCTCATTTAAAGCAATGCCACCTTACCCACTAAGTCACCACTCTTCTAGAAGCTTCTTGACAAATTACGAGAACACCCCTCCAATTCGTGAAAACACGGAAAACCTTTAGACTGTATAAATCCAATAACCCGATACTAGAAACTGGCTTAAACCAAAGCCGGCTAGTAAAAACTGTCCGAAAAGTCGTACGTGCGTAAACACACGTATGCGTCCTAACCTTTGTCGTAAAACTATACGACCTCTATATCGTTTCGCCTAGAGCAGGGAAACTCTCTGTGTGGGACTCTAAAGACTCGACACTACGCTGGCAGTGGGTTTAACCATAGACCGCAAGCGGCACTAGCTGTACGTAACGGTCCCCAGATAGATGTCGATAAGAAGGCTGATGAGGAAAACCATCCGAACCCCTACTGAGCCTGATGTGACAATCTCCGTACAGTCCGGTCTGTTCGTCTAAGACTATCGCATATCAAGCCTAGGGGGCGGCAACCGTCAGCCCCCTAATAGCTGTATAAGTCGTGTCGGAGCGAAGCCCATTACACCCTGAGAAGCTACTGGAACCTACCAGTATATCTCGCTTGCCCTGGACAGGGACTTTGCGTAATGGCTCTCAGACACAGCGCGATATCAACTCCCAATATCGGAAGAGACGAATCCTATCTAACCGCCACTGTCTCCAAGTGCTCGGGACTGCACCCAACTACTACCTATTTGCACGACTCCTTTGAGCCGTGGTAGGATAGCAATCTAAGAACAGTGGGACACACTCGAGGCGAAGTAGCAGTGTCAAGTCTGCGGACTATGCTGTACTCATGTCACCTGGGAACTGTTAACTGACGATGGGTATAATACCAACCAATCAGTTCTCCGGCGAGTCCTGTCCGGTGTACCCGTAACCTAACGAGCACCTGTATACTATCTCTAGTACGACGTACTGATGGCTGTGGGACAGACCATCTCCCCAACTGGGATGAGAAGCGTACACACTTAGTCTACTCCGGAATATCGATGCCCTATCTCGATAATCCAACGACCAGGGACCTGTATAGGATGTTGCTTACAGACTACCCAGCCCACACTAGTGTGACTGCCATCACGACGCTGGTAATCAAGCAAAGTGTAGGGTTCCTAGGCACGCTAATGAAGTCTCACAAGGCATCAACCATGCCAATTTCAAATTTTACGAGTGCCGAGAAACCCTAATACGGATCGTTAACTAGAATTGTAGGCGAAACAAGAAGCTAGTTAACAATTTAACTAAGTGAACAGAAATACAACCTTTGTAGATCCGGTTCTCCACCTCCATAGCTCCATGATGAAGTCCCCTTTCTGTCCAAATCCAATCCCGGGCTCTAGCGTCGGCTTCATCGGAGAAATGGGCGGGCTAGGTCATCGACAACGATGCCGAAGATGATCTACGTCGAGGCATTACAAGATCAAGCTCCCACTTCGCCAAGTCATGAAACTTGTGAAGAAAACACCCTATACTACTTGGCAAGAGGTAGAGGATGAAGAAATAGGAAGTGGGTTCACTTTAGAATTGGATTTCTCACTCTTTTCATCAAGTTGCCATTAATGGAGTCAAGCTTTTCTTCTTCAAGAAGAAGAAGAAGAAGAAGAAGATGATGATAATATGATAAGTTAATTGAAAATAGAAAAGAAAAAGAATACTTATCATAAACTAACCATGGTTAAGTGTAGAGAATATACTATGGTTAATTAGAATGGTTAGGGTTAAGCATGAAGACAAAATGGTCACTTAGTCAAAGCTTCATGAAGCTTCAACAACAAACAAAGAAAGCCACCATTTTCTCTTTACCTTTTGCCAAAATAAATAAATAAATAAATAGATAAGAAAAAGAAAACCCCAACCATTATATAACCATGGTTTAATCCTTTACACAAACCTAAGTTAGCATGTATCATCAAACATGATACAAAAGAGTGCACAAAAGTATATCACATATACAACTTGTGAACATCAAGTGAGAAAATCCATTTAAAGTGAACCAATACTAGTTAATGCAAAGTAATATATCATATATATAATTATACATTAAATCATTAAATCAACACTTGATTCAATGATCCGGTCATGTCGCACATAACCGACTAGTATACAATGTATCGATTTATCGAATCAACGATTCGATAACTAGGTTATATCGCATACAACCAATCGAAACATTCATCGTGAGAATGAAATACGGTATCACATACTCGCATTATTCTCGGTCCCGCACATATCTCATATGCGCTCCTATTTCGTTTCGCTTGAGCCAGGAAACCTCTGTGTAGGACTCTAAAGACTCGTCAATACGCCGGCAGCAGGTGATGATCATATCAAACACCCAAAAGCCGCAAGCGGTCTGCTAAATGTAACGGTCACCCGGGTATTGAGCGATCAGAAGATCGACGAGCAAGCCCGCTCACACTCCTGTGAATCCAACCAGTAACACTTACCGTACAGTCCGGTCTCGTCGTCTGATATGTCGCATATCTTGCCTAGGGGTGGTAAACGTCAGACCCCAGTAGCTCGATAAGTCATGTCGATATTAGGTCTATAACAATTCGAGAAACTACTGGTAACACTTACCAGTAAATCTCAGCAACCCTGGCCAGGGATTTCCGGTTATAGCCAATCGAACACAGCGCAACATCAACTCCCTATACCGGGAGAGACGGATCCCCTCCTATCGCTCATTGCCTCCATGTGATTCGGGACTGTACCCAAAAACCACCGTTTTGCACGCCCTCTTGGACGTGGTAAGGTGGAAATCAAAGCACAGTGGGAATCACACAAGACTCTATGACGATCTCGGGTCAACAGACTACTCTGTACCAGTGTCACCAGAGAACTGCCATCTAACGTAAGGTATAATACCATCTGGGAGTTCTCGGCGAGTCCGTCCAGTGTACCCAGTCTCCACTGAGCACCCGTATATCATCTTTGATGTCAAACACCAATGGATATGGGATCATCCATCGCCCATCTGTATGGGTCGAGAAGGTATACGCTAGTCTACTCTGGTATATCGATGCCCCGTCTCGATACACCCACGACTAGGGACTTTAAAGGATGTACTTATGGATTACCATGTCCCCACTAGTATGATCTGCATCATAGTCCAGGTAGTCAAGTACACATCCTAAGGGCTTTACCAACATGTAACAGAGAGACAATCAATGTACACGTTAAGGTAAAGAGTAACCAGATAGCATACTATCATGTCGAGCAAGAAAGTCCTCCCTATATATGTCCCAGCATCCACTACATTATATATCCAATGTACAGTAATGGCCTCTAGGGCATACATATAACTAACACAAAGATCCTATGAGCTCTACTAATATGTATAAGTGATACGTTACAAGAAACATATGCACATATTAAAGTAGACTCAAACCAAGTAGCATACTACTATGTTTAGCAAGACTGTTATATACAACTGTGAATATCCCAAGCTTCCATTAAGTAACATACAACCTAGTATGATACAATAATGGCCCCTACGGCATATACACTAACAATCTCCCACTTGCACTAGGGCCATGAGCTGGCATATCATAGACCTATCATCTCCAATAGCCTCTCGAATTGCGTCTGAGGAATGGCCTTTGTGAATGGATCAGCAATGTTATCCTCCATCTTTACTCTCTTCACCTCGATCTCCCGGCGATCTATGATCTCCCTGATCAGGTGATACTGCCTTAAGATGTGTCTGGACTTCTGATGGGACCTGGGTTCCTTCGCTAAAGCTATAGCGCCGTTGTTGTCACAATACAGAGGTATTGGACCAACACTGGAAGGAACCACCTGAAGTTCTATGAGGAACTTCTTTATCCAGACAGCATCTTTTGTGGCATCGCAAGCAGCTATGTACTCCGCTTCCAT
Source organism: Agapanthus africanus (assembly GCA_030015575.1). Lineage (NCBI taxonomy): Eukaryota > Viridiplantae > Streptophyta > Magnoliopsida > Asparagales > Amaryllidaceae > Agapanthus > Agapanthus africanus. Next base: position 462,510,288 of record CM057338.1, read on the forward strand.
TGTTGAGTCAGCAACGGTCTTCTGCTTGGAACTCTTCCAACAGACCGCCCCTCCATTGAGGGTAAAGACATAACCTGACATGGACTTGGAGTCATCTTTGTCACTCTGGAAGCTGGAGTCGGCAAAGGCCTCCATCTGGAGGTCTTTTCCGCCATACACCAAGAACATCTCCTTAGTCCTCCTCAGGTACTTGAGAATGTTCTTCACGGCTATCCAGTGCTTCTCCCCTGGGTTTGCTTGATACCGGCTTACTACGCTCAATGCGTATGCTACATCTGGTCTGGTACATAACATCGCATACATTATAGAGCCTACCGCAGAAGCGTAGGGTATAATCGACATGCGATCCCTTTCCAAATCATTCTTGGGAGACATCTCTTTAGAGAGGGTGATTCCGTGACAAGCCGGTAGGTTACCGCGCTTAGAATCATCCATACTGAATTTTTTCACTATGGTGTCTATGTACCTGGACTGCGAAAGTCCCAACATCCTTTTTAATCTATCACGATAGATCCGGATCCTCAGAAGGTAGGTGGCATCACCCAGGTCTTTCATAGAGAATTTATGTGACAAGAATCTTTTGACTGACTGTAACATAGGAATATCATTTCCTATTAGGAGAATGTCATCTACGTACAAGATGAGGAATACTACAACTCTCCCTACAATCTTACTGTATATGCATGGTTCATCTGGATTTTTGATAAAGTCAAATTCTTTGACAGCATCATCAAAACAGATGTTCCAACTCCGCGATGCCTGCTTTAGTCCATAAATGGACTTAAGCAGCTTGCATACTTTACCGCTGCTCCCTCTCTGAATGAATCCTTCTGGCTGATCCATATAGACGCTTTCTTCCAAATTACCATTTAGAAAGGCCGTCTTTACGTCCATCTGCCAGATTTCATAATCGTGGAAGGCAGCAATAGCAAGAAGGACCCGAATAGATTTAAGCATAGCCACTGGAGAAAAAGTTTCGTCATAATCCAAACCAGGTCTTTGACGGAAACCCTTTGCAACAAGTCTAGCCTTATAGGTTTCAACCTGTCTATCTACACCAATCTTCTTTTTGAAGATCCATTTGCATCCTACGGGTTTTACCCCATCTGGAGCAATGTCCAAAGTCCATACTTTGTTAGTGTACATGGACTCCATTTCGGTCCGCATTGCATCCAGCCATTTTACTGAGTCACCGCTCTGAATGGCTTGCTGGAAGCTAGTAGGCTCATCATAATCAATAGTGCAATCCTCTCTATCCCCGTCTATGAGAAAACCGTAGTATCTCTCGGGCGGATGAGATTGCCTACTACTCCTGCGGAGTGGCGTCGGGATGTCCTGTTCTCCTGAACCTTCTTGTTCTACCAAGGTTTCAGTAATAGTTTGTGGTTCTGGAATTTCTTCCAGTTCTATTGCGCTCCCACTCTTCTGATTTTCTAAAAACTCAGTTTCCAAGAAGCGGGCATGTTGAGAAATAAAGACCTTTTGTTCCTCTGCGTAATAAAACAATATCCCATGGAGTTCTTTGGATATCCCACAAACTTACACTGTACTGAGCGTGCCTCAAGCTTGTCCGCATGCTGCTTCTTTACAAAAGCTGGACATCCCCATGTCTTAAGATACTTAAGACAGGGTTTATTCCCACTCCACATTTGATATGGTATGGTAGGCACAGTCTTGGTTGGAACTCGGTTCAAAAGATATGCAGCTGATTCTAGTGCATATCCCCAGAATGATCGCGGTAACTCAGCGTTACTCATCATGGAACGTACCATATCCAATAGGGTTCGGTTCCGTCTCTCCGATACACCGTTATGTTGTGGTGTGTATGGAGAAGTAAGCTGAGAGAGAATTCCATTCTCTTTTAAGTAACCTAGGAACTCGGCACTTAAGTATTCACCACCTCGATCAGATCTCAGTGTCTTGATACTTTTGCCGGTTTGTTTTTCCACTTCATTCTTGTATTCTTAGAATTTCTCAAAGGCCTCGGATTTATGCTTCATTAAGAAGATATATCCATACCTAGAGAAATCATCCGTAAAAGTAATGAAGTAGAAATAACCACCTCGTGCATGTGTAGACATTGGACCGCAGACGTCACTGTGTACGAGTCCCAAGAGCTCGCTTGCTCTTACTCTGTGTCCAGTAAACGGAGTCTTTGTAATTTTTCCCATGAGACAAGATTCACAAGTAGCATAAGATTGATATTCGAACGGATTCAAATATCCTTCTCCATGTAACTTAGTCAACCTTCTCTCATTGATGTGACCTAGTCTATAATGCCATAAGAAAGCCTGATTTGTTTCCGGAGACTTTCTTTTAAGTGTGTTCTGGACACTGAAAATCTGAGCTTGATTTAATACGTATATTCCGTTTTCTAATGTACCTGACCCAATCATAACTTGATTTAGGTGGATGTGAACCACATCTCTTTTAAAAGTAAAATCATATCCTTCCTTAGATAGTAAGGGTACAGATATGATATTACAAGTCGTACCTGGTATATAAAAACAGTTACGTAGAATCAATATCTGCCCAGTTGTCAGTCCAAGATGATATTCCCCTACGGATTCAGCGTCCATGCTCATTCCGTTAGCAACTGTGAGGGTCATATCACCTTTCCCGATAACCCTACGGTTTCTCAGAGCCTGTAAAGAATTGCAGATGTGAGTTCCTGACCCGGTATCTAATACCCAGGAAGTAGGGTTAACTGACATACAGTTTTCTATCACAAACACACCCGAAGCTGAAGCCACAACATGCTTTGAATCCTGGCTACTGGCTTCTAAAGCCCTGCAATCTTTCTGCCAATGTTCATTCCTGTAACAATAGGAACGTCCTTCTTTTACTATATCCAGTCCCGAAACTTTTGCCTTTCTCTTTCCTTCTCCTTCCCGGGTTTCCTTCAGGGTAGGAGGCAGAGACTGTAGAATCAAGTCAGTATTTGACTCGTTTCCCAACGCGGTCTCCAGGTCCTGGAGCTCATCAATACAGCTAGTCATTGTAAGGACCTTGTCCCCTACAGATGACCCGTCAGCTAACCTCGCTTGAATTAATTCGTTCGAGGTTTCATATCTAGTGATATGAGATTGCTCTCCATATAAATCTTTATTATGGAGAAAGATGGAAACTAAGTCCATCTTCTCGTGCTGCTTCTGTTATACACCATCAACTGAAGCTAACACGAGGCACTTAGCTTTCGCTTTATCTTTTTCCCTTGTCTGACGAATATCCATATCCACGACAGTGGAAACTGGACCTGAGACGGCGGGATCTTGAGTAGTAATAGGGTGGTCCAGCTTGTCATAGCCAATGGACATCTGGACAGACCTTTGCCAGTCATATAAGTCAGATTCAGTCAATTTGTTATCTAGATGTAACCTATGTGTGGTCACAAGGTCGCTGCAATTAAGAGAGAGAGAAGAAAACATTTTAGCATGATGCTGTTGCAAGTTTAGATTGGTTTTTAATTTATCTAAACAGGATGGATCCCACTGTTTCTCGAATCCCTCCTCAAACCATAAAAGAAGAATTAGACAGGACAATTCTCACCGTACAATACTTGCTTTAACCGTTCAGCCAGACCAGTGTCGATACTTCGAGGGAGGTTTTCCAACGCTTTCACGAAGTTCCTTAATTAAATAACCTCTTTTCTCTGGAGGCGTAACCCTGCTGACACCTTTCTTGGCACCTACTTGGTTTATAGCATTGATTGTTAAGTGACGAATCTCCTGATAAGTAGCATGTACTCACAGTAGGATCGGGATCCAAAATATCATCGTATGATAATGTTGAAGGAATCCTACCAACATTCATCAAACTCCAAAATGGTATGCTTTCTCTGCAAATTTCAGTTTCTTTAGAAATTCCCGATGTGGATTTTTGGCCCATGCTCTTATGACCTTGACTTTAGTCAACAAATCATAAGTCACATGTCAAGTTCTACCCGTCATTGTCCAGGTTAATTTGAACCCATCCGTACATACCCTTGACTTTAGTCAACAAGGTAATACGGCTGTCCCAAACCAACGCATCTATCTATGCTGCATATAAATATCCAACAACTACCAAACACTGTGCCTTGACTTTAGTCAACAAACACAGCTTGAATACTATTGACTATCTATATGAAATGACGAAGGGCTACGAATGTTTTTGGCAAAACCGTGAACGTAGTGAACTTGATATAATTGAAGGAACCTGATACTTTTTAAAAGGAGGGTTAAAACTCCGCAATTAAAAATTCTGATCTTTTAAAATAACCGAGTGGTTTCCTTTTAAATTTGTTCCAACGATTAACTTTGGTTTATTATCTTTGCATTATAATAATGCGTCCCATCATTTATCCTATCATTGCAGAAAACAACGAAAATACCACGTCCTCTTATTCCATCCGCATTCGCCACTGGGTCCCGTCATCACCCGTTAGATTACTTAACTAACAACAGAGCGGGGGCTGGGCTAGCGCGGGTTTAAAACATAAGTGACGTCTAATAGCTATCATATATAGATATTGTACATTCGGCAGACGCAATAATAAGCATTCCAGATCACAGATGAACTTTATTGGATTTATTAGCAATCCGCATTTGCTTTGAGCCTGCAATAAAAGACGGATTACACAGTTGTGATGAATAGCCATTACCCCACCCTAGACCCCTACGGGTACGGCAAACTACTCGCCAAGTACCCGAAGTGAAGCGGTCTCCCTCAACAACGTGAGTAGGCCACTAAAAACTTCGACGTACCCGGTAGTTTGTATACCCCACCTTGGGTCTATCCTAGGAGCAAAAACAGTAAAAAGAAATAATACAACGGTGGCTACAACCGCAACCTGGATGTTCCCCGCAAAAGAATATTACATCATTTTACATTTACATCGAATGAATGAATATTAAGGCCATCTCAAACCACGGTTAATCATCACAACAGTCCAACACAGTTCATATACACAAACAGTAAACATTTCAGAAATGTGCAACCCCTTGCCAACCGACATACTAGCAGTTAGGGGAGGTTTACGAACACATTAAACATTACAGATAAAGACCCAGTTAGCAAATATCTTAGAACATCGATCGAATACCATATTCCGTGTCTACCCCAAAAGCAAACCAGCACTGAAGTAACCTGGGAAGAAACAGTATATACAGGAAGACAAAACACCACAAAAAATGAATAACAGTGAAAATACGAGTCAAAACCGAGTTGACTCGCGGCGGATCCACGGCCGAAAGCACTGTTTTGCCGCGGATCCGTGCCTGTCTTGTCGTTTTGTGCACTCGTATTTTCCCAGAATTCATAAAATTCCCTGCTGTGATTTTTAAGACATATCAAATAATTTTTCAGACAGGTTTAAAATTAACAGAAACTAGGAATTTTCAGGGTTTTGTTTTCGTGTTTTCCGTCGATCGAACTTCTAATTAGTTGCTAACAAGCTAGTAATGGTTTAGTTGGCTCTGATACCACTGTAAGTCCATGTCACGCACCCCACGAACTTGCGGGGAGGCAGAATATATGAAAAACGATTATCAATGCTTCGTAACACGGACTTGAGAGCATGAATCGTTATCTAAACCATTGCTAACTAAAAGCTAGAGGTTTAACTACTCGGATACGAACTTATACCTCACGATACTAGTCCTTCGGGTCTTCATCGCGGTCCTCCACTCCTCGTAGGCTCCTTGGAACATCGGCACCTCAACGGCCTCCTCGAATCAAAGACGATCCACCCGAAAGCTCCTACGCCAAGCTTAATCTCAAACTTGAGATAACTAGGTTGCTTAAAGTGCTAATCTAAGCTACCTAGGGGATATAGAGTGAGGTTATGGATGTATTAGTCTAGCTAACCCTTGATCTCAACACATGAGAGGCTGGGGTTAGGGTTTGAAGAGAGAGCGAGCTTGAGGAGAGAGAAGGTGAAGATGAGAATGAAATGAGATAATGATATATCATAATATATATGAAGCATAATTTATTTATCCAAAAATGAAATAATAGAATTAACAACCATGCTTCATAAATATCTATGAGTGATTCATCACCATGAGTCATTAAGCATTTATGATGCATTAATGATATGGATGAATCACACAAATGAGTCACTAATCTCATTTAAAGTAATGCCACCTTACCCCCCAAGTCACCACTCTTCTAGAAGCTTCTCGACAAATTACGAGAACGCCCCTCCAATCCGTGAAAACACGGAAAAACTTTAGACTGTATAAATCCAATAACCTGATACTAGAAATTGGCTTAAACCAAAGCCGGCTAGTAAAAACAGTCCGAAAAGTCGTACGTGCGTAAACACACGTATGCGTCCGAACCCTTGTCTTAAAACTATACGACCTCTATATCGTTTCTCCTGGAGCAGGGAAACTCTCTGTGTGGGACTCTAAAGACTCGACACTACGCTGGCAGTGGGTTTAACCATAGACCGCAAGCGGCACTAGCTGTACGTAACGGTCCCCAGATAGATGTCGATAAGAAGGCTGATGAGGAAAACCATCCGAACCCCTACTGAGCCTGATGTGACAATCTCCGTACAGTCCGGTCTGTTCGTCTAAGACTATCGCATATCAAGCCTAGGGGGCGGCAAGCGTCAGTCCCCTAATAGCTGTATAAGTCGTGTCGGAGCGAAGCCCATTACACCCTGAGAAGCTACTGGAACCTACCAGTATATCTCGCTTGCCCTGGCCAGGGACTTTGCGTAATGGCTCTCAGACACAGCGCGATATCAACTCCCAATACCGAGAGAGACGAATCCTATCTAACCGCCACTGTCTCCAAGTGCTCGGGACTGCACCCAACTGCTACCTGTTTGCACGACTCCTTTGAGCCGTGGTAGGGTAGCAATCTAAGAACAGTGGGACACACTCGAGGCGAAGTAGCAGTGTCAAGTCTGCGGACTATACTGTACTCATGTCACCTGGGAACTGTTAACTGACGATGGGTATAATACCAACCAATCAGTTCCCCGGCGAGTCCTGTCCGGTGTACCCGTAACCTAACGAGCACCTGTATACTATCTCTAGTATGACGTACTGATGGCTGTGGGACAGACCATCTCCCTAACTGGGATGAGAAGCATACACACTTAGTCTACTCTGGAATATCGATACCCTATCTCGATAATCCAATGACCAGGGACCTGTATAGGATGTTGCTTACAGACTACCCAGCCCCCACTAGTGTGACTGCCATCACGGCGCTGGTAATCAATCAAAGATCCTATGGGCTCTACTAATATGTATAAGTGATACATTAAAAGAAACATATGCACATATTAATGTAGACTCAAACCAAGTAGCATACTACTATGTTTAGCAAGACTGTTATATGCAACTGTGAATATCCTAAGCTTCCATTAAGTAATATACAACCTAGTATGATACAATAATGGCCCCTAGGGCATATACACTAACAGTTTCTTGACCCATTTGATGGGCGATGGATGATCCCACATCTATTAGTGTTTGACATCAAAGATTGTATACGGGTTCTCAGTGGAGACTGGGTATACGAAACATGACTCGCCGAGAACTCCTAGATGGTATTATACCTAACGTCAGATAGCAGTTCTCTGGTGACACTGGTACAGGTTAGTCTGTAGACCCGAGATCGTCATAGAGTCTTGTGTAATTCCCACTGTGCTTTGATTCCACCTTACCACGTTCAAGAGAGTATGCAAAACGGTGGTTTTTGGGTACAGTCCCGAGTCACATGGAGGCAATGAGCGTTAGGAGGGGTTTTGTCTCTCCCGGTATTGGGGGCTGATATTGCGCTGTGCTCGATTGGTTATAACAGGAAGTCCCTGGCCAGGGCTGATGATGAGATTTACTGGTAAGTGTTATCAGTAGTTTCTCGACCCGTTATGAGCCTTATATCGGCATAACTTATCAAGTTATGGGGGTCTGACGTTTACCACCCCCAGACTCGATATGCGACATATCAGACGAATAGACTGGACTGTATGATAGTGTTACTTACTGGATTCACGGGAGTTTGGAAAAGCTTGCTTGTTTATCTTCTGATCGCTCAATACCTGGGTAGCCGTTACGTCCAGCTAGTACCGTTGACGGCTTGTGGGTAACTAATATGATCTTTACCTACTGCCGGCGTATTGATGAGTCTTTAGAGTCCTACACAGAGCTTTCCTGGCTCAAGCGAAACGAAGTAGGGCACATATGTGATATGTGCGGGACCAAGATTAATACGTGTATGTGATACCGTATTCTAATCTCGCGATATTTGATATTAGTCGGTTATATGTGATATAGCCGGATTATTAAATCAAGTGTTGATTTAATAATTTAATATATAATTATATATTTGATATATTAATATATATTAACTAATATTAGCTTACTTAAGAATTTCTTTTCTTGTACATTTAATATATATGTGATATATGTTAATGTATTTATTGTGTCATGTTTGATGATACATTAGACATGGGTGTATGAGACTCATACCATACTTAAGATAATTTTGAAGATTTAATTATTAAGGGAAAAACAAAATTAGGTGGAAAAAGCCATGGTTTAAGATACTTTTAGAAGCTTGTGGAAACATTAACTTAGTCAACTAATTTTGTTTTACTCTAGATATTTATTAACTCAACCATTATTTTTAGCCATTGTTTTACTCTAGATATTTATTAACCCAACCATTATTTTTAGCCATGGTTAAGTCTCTACAAATATCATAGATGATATTTTCTCATCCATGGTTGCCATAATTCACCATTTCTTGTTCTTCATCTCATTTGAGCTCACTAGGTTTTCTTGAGTGAAGAAAAGAAAGAGAGAGAAATAATTCTAAAGTGAGCAAAATTCCTACTTCACCAATCTAATCCAAACTAGCCATTTATTATAGGTTGTTTCTTTCACTAATTCTCAATTAGTGAAGAGCTATCTTGAGTCGGTGATTCCTCGACATAGATCATCTTCGAACTCGAAGATCCTTGAGCAAGCTCATTCCTTTCGCCTAGTGGAGCCTAAGGAGAGTTCGGGAGACCACTACTTAGAGAAAAGGGACTACTACACGGAGCTCTAGAAGTGAAGGACCGGTCTACAAAGATTGTATGCCTTGTTCTCTTAGAGTAAAGTTGTTTATTTTCTTAGTTAAACCCTAATTCTCTAGTTAGATCCTTGGTCGGGCTCGCTTGGCACCCTAAATTATTTAAAATAGCATACTTGATGCTTCCCAAAACCCGTCGGGGGTGCTAAGCGAACCCAACACGATGTCTATACATGCGAGGGATGGGTCTCGTACTTCATTACATTCACTGACGGTCTCTCTAGGTTCAGATATGTGTATCTTTTGAAACACAAATCTGAAATTTTTGATAAATTCAGATAATTCAGAAATGAAGTGGAGAATCAGACTGAAAAAAGTATCAAGATCCTCCGATCTGATAGAGGAAGGGAGTACTTAAGCACGGAATTCCTAGAATACCTGAAAGAGAATGGTATTCTCTCTCAGCTTACTCCTCGGTACACACCACAGTACAACGGTGTATCAGAACGAAGGAACCGTACCCTATTGGACATGGTTCACTCCATGATGAGTGGTGTTGATCTGCCTCTCTCATTTTGGGGACACGTCCTTCAGACAACAGCATATCTTTTGAATCAAGTTCCGACCAAATCTGTGCCTACCACTTCATATGAAATATGGAGTGGAAAGAAACCATGTCTTAAATTTATTAAGATATGGGGTTTTCCAGCTTATGTTAAAAAGCAAAATCCGAACAAACTGGAGGCATGATTGGTTCTTTGTAAGTTTGTGAGATATCTTAAGAATTCACTTGGATATCTGTTCTACCACACTGAATAGAAGGAGTTTGTGTCTTACCACGCCACCTTTTTAGAAACGGAATTTCTTACAAAAGAAATTAGTAGGAGTACGGTAGAACTCGAAGAAATTCCGGAACCACAAACTGAAACTGAAAATTTGGTGGAATTTCAGGATTCAATAATCCTGGACGAACCTCAACACTCCGCAAATCTAGTAGGATTTCTCGTCAGCCCGAGAGATACTACAGTTTTCTCATAGATGGGGATCGAGAGGATTGTATCTTGGAAGAAGATGATCCTACTAGTTTTAAGCAAGCCATTACCGGAAGGGACTCTGATAAATGGCCGGATGTTATTGATTGTTAAGGATTTTATGTGCTTACGCGTTTTGAGTGATCAAAGAATTAACCGCAATCAATAACGGTGTCGCTTGGTAGCTAGCCGGTTGAGTACGGGTCGATCCACAGGGAGATGGATTCCTTTTCTTTATGTTTTAACGAGTTAAATACAAAAGATTTTGGGTTTTATTTTAAGATCTAAGAATGAGATAAAAATTTATAAAAAGCTTGCTAAGGTTAAGTATAGGTTAGTTTAGAAAATCAATTATTCTTACCGCTTTGTTTGCCCTAATTAAGAACTTTTGGGTGTTAAGGTAATAGTTAACAAAGTGGATTAGCACCATCGGAAAGAAACTAGGGTTTTTCCCTTTGGTCCTTGTCCGTCCTTTCTTAACTCTTATCCCTAACCTCTATGGAAAACAATCACAACCGGTCTTTAACTATGGTATCACCGCTATCTCGTGGGATAGGGTGCCGTAGTGAGCGGTGTGTGTTTGTATGTATAGAGTCCTACTTTAAAATGTTGAACGGGCAAGAAAGGGATGAGAGATTTTCATCTCTCAAACCTTCCCTAAACCTAACCCTAACAAGTGAGGAACTACTCACTCATTAGGGAATTGATAAACAAGTTCATTTTTTTATGATTTTAATTTAATAACTAAGGCAGATAAAAAAATTTATAAATACGGCAGATAAAAAATTTATAACTACGGCAGATAAAAAATTTATAACTACGGCAGAAATGAAATTCAAGATAAAAAAACTTACTTTTTTATTGATGCACTCTTTGACAGATTACATAGAATTGAAAATCTAAGATCTAGAAATTAAAAGAGGCATCTCAAAAGAGGCACCCAAAAAGAGCCACGCCCCAAAAAGATCTGTAAGGTTCTTATTTATAGATAATAGAAACCCTAGGGTTTACATTTGATCCATATCTAGAATTACAAAAATACCCTTAAGAAAACCGAGTCAATACACCGACGCACCGACACGCGCCGACACGCGCTTAGTACGGCCGCGGATCCGCGGCCATAAGCATGGTTTGGCCGCGGTTCCGCTGCCATTTGATAGTCTTGATGCATCATTTCTTCAGGGCTTCATTCTGTTGCTTTTTACTTCTATTTTATTCACTTGGTTCTTCAGAATGTCTTCTAGTTTCTTCCAGATTTCCACAGTGCAGAATGTTGTGGACTTTTACCGTTCGTTTCGTGTTGAAGTCTTGAATCTTGTGCCGCCTTTGTACTTTGTGCAATCGAACTGTTTGCTGATCTTCGTTTGTTCCTCGAATTATAGGCGGCATGATAAAGATTCTTCTATTTGTTGGTCGAACTCTCACTTTTATAGCGTCTTTTTACCATTTTCACTGTTTTGTTCCGAGAACCTGTAACCTGCAACTATTCAACAAATATGGATCAAAAGCACCTATTTATTTTCAAAATAAATAAGAATGGGGAATATAATAATGCAAAATTATGATATGAACAAATACCCCAAAACTTATCTTTTGCTCGTCCCGAATAAAACTAATTTATTCTCGAAAAAGCCTAACCTCACTTTCGTGGGGAAACGCGATTGCACTGAGCTCGTGCAACAAGCCGTTAAATCTCTAGGTATCCCTAGTAGGAGGAGTGTTGTCTTCTGAGGGTTTCAGCGGATACTACCCACAAAATCCTATCAATTTGGCCAATTGACTTTCATTCTTCAATTTGGTGTTCTAACAAGAAATTCTATTATCTTCTACTTAGAAATCATCAACCCATATTTTTCATGCTTCCTTATCATTTAACTTAATATTGTATATGTTCTGTAAATTTATTTAGCTTCTAGCATCTTTTGAGTTTTCCTTCTAAGATTCAATCTCAATAGAGGAATTTTTATCATCTCTACTAAAGATATAAGTCATATTTTTCATTCATATCTCTCATCCAAACCCCAATCATGTACCCCCTACGTGTGTGTATGTATCACCCTTACACTTAGAAATTCAATTCAAGCTCTTATACTCTTGTCCATAGTCCAAAGTAATTTTAGTTGGTGAATTTTTAGATGAAATTGCTCACACATCCTTCATGCGACCGTTAATACTTCTTGAGGTACTAACGACCGATTACAAAATGTGTTCGCGCATTAAGGCGTAATTCTTCGTCTTATAATACTTAAGGCTTTAGCAGTGACTCCCAAACCAGTTGGTCTAAGGCACTAGGTGATAAAGCACTCTCGCTATATATATTTTTATTTTACGCAGCCTTAAGTAATTACAAAACCAGTGTTCATTTTTTTATATCTCTTTATTCACACTTATACTTCTATTTTCCTTCATACTAAGGATTTTAGACAAGAGCATTTCAAGGTATCCTCTACTATTCTAAGTTTCAAGGTGCGTGTATGTGCTAATTGTAGGGTATATATTTTCAGAATTTAGACTTAAGATTCAGAATTATTTTTCAGACTTACACTTTAATAAAAATTTCAATACCCTTTCCTTATTTTAACTTAGCCCAAGAAGTGAACTCAAAATTTGCCTATTTCTGAGTAAACTACAAAGATATATATTTTCTATCGTTAAATTTTTAAGAAAGGTTATTTTTAGGGTTTTTAATTTACTAAGTTTTGGGATCTAGTTTTTCCTAGCAAGTTAACTGTCTTGTCAAACTTATGTCAATTATGGCCAAAATTGAACTTTTCAATTTTTATAATTTTTAAAAATTTTCAATTTTTATGGGTTTTAAAATAAGTATGCAAATGCAAAAATGTACATATGAATGCGAAGGAAGAAACCTTACCGAGCACACCCCCAAACTTAAACTTGACAGTGTCCTCACTGTCATGCCACACCAAGAGGGTCAAAAATGTCGGCACTCCCCTGTTTATTTATTTATTTTCTATATATATTTTTTACTGTTAAGAGAAAAACAAAATATATATACAAAAAGGTCCCCCCCAAACTTAAGTGAGACAGTGTTTCCACCGTTTAAGTATTAAAGTTCAGAGTCAGGGAGGAGAAAAACACAGTATCAAGCTATACAAAGCCTTACACAGGCCAAAGGTTAGCACCAACCATTCAAAAATTTTATCGTTATAATGGTATGGTTGGTGAAAGAATGGAGTGTAGAGAAAAGAAATGAGAAGCACACGAGACCGTGTGGAGATAGAAACAGTATACGGTCTCGGTGGAGGAGAAGAATGGCGGAAGGGAAAAGAAATGGTGGTGGTTCGACTTCTTCAGGTGGAGATTGATTAATCACAAAATCCTTGTCGTTTAAGAATGCGAGTTCGTCGGCGAAAATATCTTCGAAACTTTCATCGAAGATTTGATTGAACGTTTCAATATCAATAAGTATCGCGCCAGAATTCAACACACTTGATTTTTCAAAAATTATGAAGGTAGGATAGTCGTAAGGCTCATTTACCTTATTTTCAAAAGAGTCAAAATCAAGTTGTTTTCCTAGAATTATCGAACTCAAAATATCGGATTGTGATTCATTAACACTCGGTATCATTAAAGGAAGATTAGAAGAAGAACCAGAGAAAGTGGAAGAAAGAAGTTGAATACGAACTTGAGGGTGGAGATGGAGTGTATAAATTGGCACATTTTGTAATGACCGATGTGTAAAGAGCGATTGTGCTAATCTATCAACCCACTGAGAAATGAGGTCAAATCCCTCAAGGTTCTTGAGAAAACATGGGTACGTCGAACTTGGTAAACCAGACATTGAAAATGAAAGGGATACAGTCTCGTGCGTGGTCGGAACAATGGAAAGGACGAAGGGGAGTGATTTAGGAAGGGTCGCAGTTAAAGGTTCAGGAGGGTGTACACAGTCAGTGGAAAGAACAGGATGAATTGGAAAATCCGACTCATCAAACAAATTTGGTTTATCCTCAAATTTCCTCAATATTCTTCTCAAAATTTAGCTTATCCATGCCATTCTCATCAAAATCTAGACGCATATGAAGTTCGGGATAAACATTTAATGATTCGGGATGATGAATTGGAAACTCGGCCAAATCTGCGGGTTCATCATCCAAATTATTCTCTGCGTCAATATCCTCAATCAAGTGAAAATCAATTTTTTCGGACACCTCATCAAAAGCATGGATATTTATCAATTCAGATTCTAGATTGGAGGTATAGACGTCAAAAGGATTGGTGATGGTTTCACTCGAAAGGGACCCTTTACAATCTGGCAAATCAAGCACTACAAAGTCGCACAACTCATTAAATGTTTTATTTTCAACTGGTGAATCATTTGGGACACTTGATAGACATTCAAAACCGGAGTTATGGGATTCAATTAGGGATGGGTAGGTTTGATTTAGAAGGGTGCACAGCTCACTCTCTTCACTCAAATTCTCAATCTGTCCAACCGCCTCATCATACATTGGAAAATTTGGAGCTAGTTGGAAACTAGCTACCGGTTCACTAGGTTGTCTTGATGAATTAAGGGCGGCAATGGACGCAGCCAAATTCCTTATCTGTTGGTTTGTCGCTACAATATAAGCTTCCAACGACTGTTCCAGACTAGACATGGGTTGTGAAGGGCTTTCAGTAAAAAATTCAAAATTCTTTGGATTCTGGAAACTCCCAAATAGCTGTGTAGAAGCAATGTCTAATGAAGGTGCGAAAGTCGGGTAGGACTGGTAGGAATTGAATGGTGGGACAGGAGTAGGATCAACATTTGGATAAAAAGGTGAATGGACTTGTTGATCCCATGAACTGGAAGTGTTGAAAGGAGTGAAAGATCGGTTACGAGATTGTTCAATATGTTTAGCAATAGACATGGGTTTCGGAGTTACAACAGGACTCGAAAAAGGAGTATCAACGTAAGAAGGTGGTGAAGGTTGAAACGGTTGATACAAAATGGATTGCGGAGTCCAACTGTTTCTCCTAGACGCTTCTATTCGATCTTTCAAAGAAATTTTGGGCATGGAGGGGTCGTCCATAATTCGACCAAAGCAATGCGCGTAGGAAGCAATGTTTGGATGAAGGTACCAAAGTTCGGCAAGAGTTTTGCGAGGTGGGGTACCCATGATGTAAGAAAGGAGAAGAAAAAGAATGTGATGATTTTTTTTGATTTTTTTTTTAAATATTTTTTTTTAGAAATTGTTTGTTTTTGCAGAATTTGTACGGACTACTACACACTTTCAAACAGTCACAATATAAGCATGCACAATCAAGCCTAGAGCTAGGGTCTTCTAAGTCAACTAGACTGCTCCTAACTGTTCCAAAGGGCAAGTTGTGAGATCCTCAAATCGCTTCTTCACCGCCAATTGTGGCCATGTAAGCACAAGTTAAGAAAGGAGGGATCCGCTCATGAATCACCGTGAGACGGGCCTTTTAAAATTACCTTTCCTACTTGTCTAGCCTAGGCACCATAAGGTCAGGTTTAGATAAACGACCGATGCCTACAACATTTCCTTTGTCCTAACGAGCACGACAGTCCTTATTGACTGAGTCTAAATTTTTTTTAATTAACTCGAGGGTTGATGCAAAATGCTTTTTGTGATTTCTGGGGTCTTAGGAACGGTAATGAAATCCCCACCCAATCTTGATTGGTGTTATAGCCCCTTAAAAGTCTGTTTTAAATATGCAAAGCAATTAACACACCAAAAAACTAAAACACTTTCAAAAAAAAAATTTATTTTGCAGCATAAAGAATCCTGCACAAAAACAATTTATTAGAGAGGGAGAAAGATTTTGCGCAAAGAATCCTGCAGGAAAATTTTTCAGAGGATTTCAGAGGGCAGAAGAGAGGAAAAGAAAGCTTACAGAGAGGTTTTGGCTTGCTGACGTCAGCAAGCCGCGACGGATCCGCGGTCAAATGCGCTGTGTTGCGGCGGTTCCGCGGTTGACTTGGCGGTTCAGATCTCCAAAATTCTTCTGTTTCTCTGTTGTGATTCTCCTCTGTCTGTTCAGATCTGCTATTTGCTGTTTTGTGCACTGGATTTTTCCAGATCTGAATCTGTTCGTCTTTCCGATCCTGCACAATTCACACAATACCTCTCAAAAAGATCAAGATGAATTTCTTTTATATTATTATTATTATTATTATTATTTTGTTTTAAAAATTTTCAATTTTTATAATTTTTAAATTTTTAAATTTTTTATTTTTTATTTTAACCCGAAATTACACAAAGAAAGAGACTACCGTCTCCCCGGCAACGGTGTCATTTGATTGTTGTGATGTTTTATGTGCTTACGCGTTTTGAGTGATCAAAGAATTAACCGCAATCAATAACGGTGTCGTTTGGTAGCTAGCCGGTTGAGTACGGGTCGGTCCACAGGGAGATGGATTCATTTTCTTTATATTTTAACGAGTTAAATCTAAAAGATTTTGGGTTTTATTTTAAGATCTAAGAATGAGATAAAAATTTAAAAAAAGCTTGCTAGGGTTAAGTATAGGTTAGTTTGGAAAATCAATTATTCTCACCGCTTTCTTTGCCCTAATTAAGAACTTTTGGATGTTAAGGTAATAGTTAATAAAGTGGATTAGCACTATCGGAAAGAAACTAGGGTTCTTCCTTTTGGTCCTTATTCGTCCTTTCTTAACTCTTATCCCTAACCTCTATGGAAAACAATCACAACCGGTCTTTAACTATGGTATCACCGCTACCTCATGGGATAGGGTGCCGTAGTGAGCAGTGTGAGTTTGTATGCATAGAGTCCTACTTTAAAATGTTGAACGGGCAAGAAAGGGATGAGAGATTTTCATCTCTCAAACCTTCCCTAAACCTAACCCTAACAAGTGAGGAACTACTCACTCATTAGGAAATTGATAAACGAGTTCATTTTTTATGGTTTTAATTTAATAACTAAGGCAGATAAAAAAAATTATAACTACGGCAGATAAAAAATTTATAACTACGGCACATAAAAAATTTATAACTACGGCAGAAATGAAATTCAAGATAAAAAAAACTTACTTCTTTATTGATGCACTCTTTGACAGATTACATGGAATTGAAAATCTAAGATCTAGAAATTAAAAGAGGCATCTCAAAAGAGGCACCTAAAAAGAGGCACGCCCCAAAAAGAGCTGTAGGGTTCCTATTTATAGATAATAGAAACCCTAGGATTTACATCTGATCCATATCTAGAATTACAAAAATACCCTTAAGAAAACCGAGTTAATGCACCGATGCACCGATACGCACCGACACGTGCCGACACGCGCTTAGCACGGCCATGGATCCGCTGCCATAAGCATGGTTTGGCCGCGGTTCCATGGCCATTAGATGGTCTTGATGCATCATTTCTTTAGGGCTTCATTCTGTTGCTTTTTACTTCTATTTTATTCACTTAGTTCTTCAGAATGTGTTCTAGTTTCTTCCAGATTTTCACAGTGCAGAATGTCGTGGACTTTTATCGTTCACTTCGTGTTGAAGTCTTGAATCTTATGCTGCTTTTGTACTTTGTAAAATCGAACTGTTTGTTGATCTTCGTTTGTTCCTCGAACTGTAGGCGGCATGATAAAGATTCTTCTATTTGTTGGTCGTAATCTCACTTTTGTAGCGTCTTTTTACCATTTTCACTGTTTTTTTCCGAGAACCTGTAACCTGCAACTATTCAACAGACATGGATCAAAAGCACCTATTTATTTGCAAAATAAATAAGAATGGGAAATATAATAATGCAAAATTATGATATGAACAGTTATGCGATCCAAAATGGAATTCATGTACACCAACAAAGTTTGGACTTTGGATATTGCTCCTCCTGGGGTAAAACCTATTGGATGCAAGTGAATCTTCAAAAAGAAAATTGGTGTAGATGGACAGGTGGAAACCTATAAGGCTAGACTTGTTGCAAAAGGTTTTCATCAAAGAGCAGGAGTGGACTATGACGAAAACTGTTCTCCAGTGGCTATGCTGAAATCCATTCGGATCCTATTTTCTATTGCTGCCTACCATGACTATGATATCTTGCAGATGGACGTTAAAACGGATTTTCTGAATGGAAGTTTAGAAGAGAGCATTTATATGGATCAGCCGGAGGGATTCATAGACAATGGGAGCTGCGGAAAGGTGTGCAAGTTGCTTAAATCCATTTATGGATTAAAGCAGGCATCGCGAAGTTGAAACATCTGTTTTGATGAAACTGTCAAGGAATTTGACTTCATCAAAAATGAGGATGAGTCATGTATCTGTTGGGGTCACTTAACACGACCACTAGGTTTTGGCAAGTATCGAGTATACAATTTTAAAAAATTTAGAGTGCTAAGCAACACCATCCAAGAATCGAACTAGAGAATTAGGGTTTTATAGCATGTAAACTATCTTTACACAAAGTGAAATAAGAATACAACCATTGTAAACCGGCTCTTCACTTCTAAAGCTCCATGTAGTAGTCCCTTAGCTTCAAGTAGTGGTCTCTCAGACTCTTCTTAGGCTCCACTAGGCGAAAAGAATGAGCTTTCTTAAGGACCTTCGAGGCCGAAAATGATCTACTTCGAAGAATCTCTAACTCAAGCTATCTCTTCACTAATTGAGGAATTAGTGAAGTAAACAACCTATACTAAATGGCTAGTTTGGTATAGATTGATTAAGTGGTGTTTTGCTCATTTTAGAATTATTTTTCTCTCTTTCTTTTTCACCTCACTCAAAAGGTAGAGAGCAAAAGAAGGAGATGAAGAAGATGATCAAGTGTGAACCCTTTCAACCATAGGTGAGAAAATATCACAAATGATATTTGTAGAGACTTAACCATGGCTAAAGATAATGGTTGGGTTAATAAATATCTAGAGTAAAACAAAATTAGTGGACTAAGTCAAGATTTCTACATGCTTCCATACGCATCCTGAACCATGCCAATTTCCACCTAATTTTGATTTATCCCTTAATAATTAAATCCCCAAATTATCTTTAGTTTGGTATGAGTCTCATACATCCATATCCAATGTATCATCAAGCATGACTCAAAATTAAATACATTAATATATATCACACACACACACACACACACACATATATATATATATCTAAATGTATTAGTACAAAAGAAATGCTTAATTGAGCTAATATTAGTTAATATATATTAATATATCAAATATATAATTATATATTAAATTAGTAAATCAAAAATTGATTTAATAATTCGGCCATATCACATATAACCGACTAATATCATTTGTATCAACTTATCGAATCAACACTTGATTCAATAACACGGCTATATCTTATATAACCGACCGATATCATATATCGCGAGATTAGAATACGGTATCATATACACGTATTAATCTCGGTCCCGCACATATCACATATGTGCCCTGCTTCGTTTCGCTTGAGCTAGAAAACCTTTGTGTAGGACTTTGGAGACTCGTCAATACGCCAGCAGTAGGTAATGATCATATCAATTACCCACAAGACGTCAGCGGTACTAGCTGGACGTAATAGCTATCCAGGTATTGAGCGATCAAAAGATCAACAAGAAAGCTTGTCCAAACTCCCGTGAATCCAGTAAGTAACACTACCGTACAGTCCGGTCTTTTTGTCTGATATGTCGCATATCGAGTCTAGGGGTGGTAAACGTCAGACCCTGATAACATGATAAGTTATGCCGATATAAGGCTCATAACGGGTCGAGAAACTACTGATAACACTTACCAGAAAATCTCATCATCATCCCTGGCCAGGGACTTCCTGTTATAGCCAATCGAGTATAGCGCAACATCAACTCCCAATACTGGGAGAGACGAAACCCCTCCTATCGCTCATTGCCTCCATGTGACTCGAGACTGTACCTAAAATCCACTTGTTTGCACGCTCGCTTGAGCGTGGTAAGGAGAAAATCAAAGCACAGTGGGAATCACATAAGACTCTATGACGATCTCGGGTCTACAGACTAATTTGTACCGGTGTCACTAGAGAACTGCTATCTGACGATAGGTATAATACCATTTCGGAGTTCTTGGCGAGTCCTGTTCAGTGTACCCATTCTCCAATGAGCACATGTGTACAATCTTTGATGTCAAACACCAATGGCTGTGTGATCAACCATCGCCCCATATAGGGTAAAGAAACGTACACACTAGTCTACTCTGGAATATCGATGCCCTGTCTCGATACTCCCTCGACTAAGAACAATGACAGGATGAACTTGTGGACTACCCCGGCCCCAGTAGTATGATCTGCATCATAATCCTGGTAGTCAAGCACACATCCTAAGGGCTTTATCAACATAGAATGGAGAGACAATATAATGATACAAGTATACATGTTAAGATAAAGAGCAACCAGATAGCATACTATCATGTCGAGCAAGAAAGTCCTCTCTGTATATGTCCAAGCATCCACAATAATATACAATCATGTACAATAATGGCCTCTAGGGCATACATATAACTAACAATCTCCCACTTGCACTAAGGCCAATTATTGTAGTATCTCATACCTAACATCCCGAAATGTCTCTCAAATGGCCTTTGTGAGTGGATCCGCCGTGTTATTCTTCGTGTCAACTCTCCTAATCTCGATCTTCCGGAGATCAACTATCTCCTTGATCAGGTGATACCGCCTAAGAATATGTCTGGAACACTGATGGGACCGGGGTTCCTAGGCCAAAACCACAACTCCATTGTTATCACAATACACAAGTATTGGATGCTTAATGGTAGGAACCACACCAAGTTCATCTCATGAACTTGTTCATCCAGACAGCCTCTTTGGCAATATCGTTGGTAGCGATGTATTGTTATTCTTCGTGTCAACTCTCCTGACCTCGATCTCCCGGAGATCAACTATCTTCCTGATCAGGTGATACCGCCTAAGAATATATCTGGATCACTGATAGGACCAGGGTTCCTAGGCCAAAGCCACAACTCCATTGTTATCAGAATACACAAGTATTGGATGCTTAATGGTAGGAACCTCACCAAGTTCATCTCATGAACTTGTTCATCCAGACAGCTGTTCATACCATAATTTTGCATTATTATATTCCCCATTCTTATGCATTTTACAAATAAACAGGTGCTTTTGACTCATGTCTGCTACATAGTACAGGTTACAGGTTCTTGGAACGAAAACGGTGAAAAAGATAAAAGACGATGCAAAAGTGAGACTACGACCAACAAATAGAAGGATTTTGTTCAAGCCTACACGAAGATCAGTTCACAAAGTACAAAGCAGCGTAAGGTTCAAAACTTCGTCACGAAACAACGGCAAAAGTCCACTACAATGTTCACTGGAAAGATCTGGAAGAGAACTAGAAGATATTCTGAAGAAAAAACCTGAAGAAACAAGTACCCAATACAGAAGAAGAAACCCCCAGAAAAATGAAGCGTCAAGCTCCTACTTTGGCCGCGGAACCACGGCCAAAGCATGCTATTGGCGGCGGAACCGCGGCCGGGTTATGCCCGTGTAGGCGCAAAATTTCGTGGCGCTGCGCGGATCGTTGACTAGGTCTTTTTCTTAGGGGATATTTTTGTAAAAATAGATGTGCGAGTCAATTGTAAACTAGGGTATCTATGAATCTATAAATAGAAGCCCTAATACCTCTTTTGAGGTATGCCTCCTTTCATTAATAAAATTCAGATATCTTTTGGAGAGTATCGATGCCTCTTTTCATTTCATCTATTCAGATCTGACAAGTCTTGTGTAAATGTTTGGAGAGAGTCATCAAGTAAGTAGTTTTATTTAATTGCCCTATTATAGATCTTTAATTCCTTGCCCTAGATAGATAGATTGAATGTTCTTCAATTCCCTAATGAGCGAGTAGTCTCCTCGCTTGTTAGGGTTAGGAATAGGGAAGGCTTTTGAGAGCTGAAGATCTCTCACCCCTTTCTTGCCCATCACATATAATTAATAGGACTCCATGCATACATGCACACACCACTCCCTACGGCACCCTATCCCATGAGATAGCGGTGATACCGTAGTATAAAGGCCCGGTTGAGCGTGTTTTCCATGAAGGTTAGGGTAAGGATTGATAAAGGAAGGACAAGAACCTAGAGGAAGAAACACCTTCCCGAATGGTTCTAATCCCCTTTATTAATAATTACCATAACACCTCATAGATCTTAATTTGGGTATACAAAGTGGTGAGATTTTTCTACATTTCCAAACCTATCCTAAACCTAACCCTAGCAAGATTTAGATCTAGATAGATTTAGTTTTTAGATTTAATCAATAAGATCCGACACCCATCGGAATTAACTTGTAAGAGCGATTAGGAAATTCACAATATCCCTTTGGACCGACCCGTACTCACCGGCTAGCTACCAAGCGACGCGTTCTTGATTGCGGTTACTAAATATTTTTGATTCATCTTTTAAAAGCGCATAAGCCGATTAAAATCTAATCAATCAAATGGCGCCGTTGCCGGAGATGGTGTAATATTTCCTTTTTGCAATTTCGGGTTCATAAAAATTCAAAAATCATAAAAACTGAAAAATTAAAAAAATATATATATAAAAATTTATCATTTTGTTATTTTGTGAATGGTATTTTTGTTTGAATTTTGCAGGATCGACAATCGAGTTCGGATCTGGAAAAATCCAGAAAGCGAAACAGAAAACGAAAGATCTGAACAGCAGAGGATTTCAACAACAGAAAAACAGAAAAAATCTCGGGACCAGTACCAGCCACGTGACCGCGGAACCGCGGCGAGAAACGCATTTTTGCGGCGGAACCGCGGCGGCCTAGAGTTAAAAAAATAAATAAATAAAATTGCCACGGAACCACGGCAATAGCGCCTTCTGACCGCGGAACCGCGGCGATCAAGTGAAGTCACCATCTGAAAAAAAACCACTGTAAGTCTCCTCTGTTTCTCCTCTGCAAATCCCGATATATCTTCTGTAAAAATTTCCTGCAGGATTCTTTGCGCTTAAAAATCTCCCCTTCCAATAATTGATCTTATGCAGGATTCTTTGCGCCGCGCTTAAAATAATTTTTTTTTATTGCAAGTGATTGTTACTGCTTTGCATATTTTTAATCGGATTTTAAGGGGCTTGAGACCAATTCAGATTGGGTGGGGATTTCATCACCCTTCCCAGGACCCCAGAAATCACATATGGCATATGCATTGACCATTATTTAATTAAAAAAATACTAAACTCAGCCCTAAGGACATCGCGCTCAATAGGACAAAGGACTAGTTGTAGGCATCGACCGTTGATCCTAACCTGACTTTGTGGTGTCTAGGCAAGTGTGTCTAAGGCGAGTGGTTACTTAATTAGGGCTACTGTTTGTAGTGGAGAGCCTCCCACTCACCTGGCACTTACCTGGCCGCAATTGACGGTGAAGAGGCGGTTTGAGGTCCTATTTCTAGCCCTTTGGAACAGTTAGGAGCTGTCTAGCTGACCTAGGTGACCCTAGATCTAGGCCTGATTGTGCATTTGTGGTTGATAGAAAGTGTGTCTAAGCCCTTTATTGAAAATATTTTTTTTGCAAAAAGTTCCAAATAAAAAAAAAGAACAATTTTTTTACAAAGACTTGCAAGATTTTGTCGCTAAGAAATCCGTGCACCCCACATTCTGTTTCTTCTCTTTTCTTACATCATGGGTACCCCACCTCATAAATCTCTTGCCGAACTTTTGTACCCTGAACCAAACTTTGCTTCGTACGTGAATTGTTTCGGTCGATTTACGGACGACCACTCCATGCCCAAAATTTCTTTGAAAGATCGAATAGAAGCTTCTAAGAGAAACAGTTCGACTTTGCAATCCACTTTGTATCAACCATTTCAACCTTCACCACCTTCTTACGTTGATACTCCTTCTTCGAGTTCTGTTGTAACTCCTAAACCCATGTCTATTGCTGAACATATAGAACAATCTCGTAACCGATCTTTCACTCCTTTCAACACTTCTAGTTCTTGGGATCAACAAGTCCATTCACCTTTTTATCCAAATGTTGATCCTACTCATGTCCAACCATCTAATTCCTACCAGTCCTACCCGACTTTCTCACCTTCACTAGACATTGCTTCGACACAACCATTTGGGAATTTCACGTATCCAAACAATTTTGAATCTTTTACCGAAACCCCTTCACAATCCATGTCTAGTCTAGAACAGTCATTGGAAGCTTATATGGTAGCGACAAACAAAATGATGAGGAATGTGGATGCGTCCATGGCCGCCCTTATACAACCTACTGAACCGGTAGCTAGTTTCCAACTAGCTCCAAAAATTCCAATGTATGATGAGGCGGTTGGACAGAGTGAGAATTTGAGAGGAGAGAGTGAGTTCTATACCTTTCCAAATCAAACCTACCCCTACCCAATTGAATCCCACAACTCCGGTTTTCAAACAAGTGTTCCAAATGATTCATCAGTTGAAAATAAAACATTTAATGAGTTGTGCGACTTTGTAGTGCTTGATTTGCCAGATTGTGAAGAGTCCCTTTCGAGTGAAACCATACCTAATCCTTTTGAACCTTACACCTCCACTCTAGAACCTGAATTGATAAATATCCATGCTTTTGATGAGGTGTCAGAAAAAATTGATTTTCACTTGATTGAGGATATTGACGCCGGGAATATTTTGGATGATGAACCCGTAGATTTGACTGAAATTTTATCTCCAATTCACCATCCCGAGTCATTAAATGTTTCTCCCGAACTTCATATGCGTCTTGATTTTGATGATAATTGCATAGATGTGATAACTTTTGAGGAGAATTATGAGGATAGTATTGAGGAGAGTACTGAGGATAATATTGAGGATGAACCATTTTTGTTTGATGTGTCAGATTTTCCAATTCATCCTCCTGAACCATTAACTGTTACACTTCCTAAATCAAACCCCCTCCTTTCCATCGTTCCGACCACACAAAAGATCACGCTTGAGGACTGTGAGCTTGAAAAATTTCTGTTTGATCACAATGGTTTTGACGCCACTAGTGCGTTCCGCTTTGAATCTGACATAGTTCTCACAGCTGATAACGATTACGAGTGCTTCACTTTTTCGGACGATTTTGAAAACTCACCTACCGAGTTTGAGTCCTTTAAATTTTCAGATGAGTTAGTTGAACTATCAGACTCGGTTGCTTACAGTCATTTCGAACCATTGATGGAATCCTTCAAGTTCGAGACAGATTACTTAAGTGAGAATAAGACTATCCCTAAATCACTCCCTTTCGTTCTTCCTATCATTTCGATCACGCAAGAATCCGTCGCGTTTCCATTTTCAATGGAGGGTTTACCAAGTTCAACGTACTCATGTTTTCTTGCGAATCTTGAGGGATTTGACCCCATTTCTCGACGGGTTGATAGATTAGCACAATCGCTTTTAACACATCGGTCATCACAAATTGCGCTAATTTATTCACTTGATTTACACTCTCAAGATCGTACTACATTTCTTTCTCTTTTCCGCTATTCTTCTCCTCCACCGAGAACTTATTCCACTCTTCTTCCCATTCGGTCTCGTGTGCTTCTCATTTTCTTTCTCTACACCTCATTCTTTCACCAACCCTACCATTATCATGATAAAAATTTTGAATGGTTGGTGCTAACTTTTGGCCTGTGTAAGACCTTGTTAGTTTGGGGAGGACCTTGTTGTATATATGTATATATATTTTTTGTTTTCTTTATTTAAAAAAATTTAAAAAAATTTAAAATAAATAAACAGGGGAGTGCCGACATCTTGACCCTCTTGGTGTAGCATGACAGTGAGGACACTGTCAAGTTTAACTTTGGGGGTATGCTCGGTAAGCCTTCTTCCTTCGCATTCATGTGTATATTTTTTGCATTTGCATACTTATTTTAAAACCCATAAAAATTGAAAAAATTTGAAAAATTATAAAGACTAAAGTATTCAATTTTGGCCATAATTGACTTTAGTTTGACAAAAAGGATAACTAGCTAGGAACAACTAGATCTTAGACTTAGTAAATTAAAAACCTTAAAAATAACCTTTCTTAAAAATTTAACGGTAGAAAGTATATGTCTTTGTAGTTTATTTAGAAATAGGCAAATTTTGAGTTCACTTCTTGGGCTAAGTTAAAACAAGGGAAAAGTATTGATATTTTTATTAGAGTATAAGTTTGAAAAATAATTCCTAACTTAAGTCTAAATTCGGAAAATATATACCCTACAAAATTGCACAAACACGAACCTTGAAACTTGGAATAGTAGAAGAGACATTGAAATGCTCTTGTCTAAACTCCTTAGTACGAAGTAAATAAAATAAAAATTCAAGTGTGAATAAAGAGATAATAAAAAAATGAACACTGGTTTTTGTGATTACTTAAGGCCGCAAAAATAGAAAAAATATTTAGCGAGGGTGATTCATCACCTAGTGCCTTAGACCAACTGGTTTGGGAGTCACTGCTAAAGCCTTAGGTGTTGCAAGACTAGGAATTACGCTATAATGTGCAAACACATCTTGTAATCGGTTGTTGGTACCTCAAGAAGTATTAACAGTCGCATGAAGGATGTGTGAGCGAAATTCATCTAAAAATTCACCTATTAAGAAGTGCTTTGGACAACGGACAAGAGTATGATTGCTTGATTTGAATTTCCAAGTGTAGGGGTGATTTATACACACACGTAGGGGTATGTGATTAGGGTTTAGATAAGAGATAGGAATGAAGAATAGAACTTGTATCTTTAGTAGAGATGATAAAAATTCCTAAGTTGAGATAGAACCCTTGAAGGAAAACTTAAGAGATGCTAAAAGCTAAATAGGTCTGCAGAACATATATAATCTTAAGTTAAATGATGAGGAAGCGTGAAGAATATTGATGAATAATTTATGAGTCGAAGATAATAGAATTCCTTGTTAGAAAACCTAATTGGAGAATAAAAGTTAATGGGCCTAATTGAAAGGATTTTGTGGGTAGTATCCACTGAAAACTCTCAGGAGACAACACTCCCCCTACTAGGGACACCTAGAGGTTTAACGGCTTGTTGCACGAGCTCAGTGCAATCGCGTTTCCCTGCGAAAGTGAGGTTATGATTTTGTTGAGAATAAAACTAGGTTTGCTCAAGGACGAGCAAAAGATAAGTTTTGGGGTATTTGTTCATACCGTAATTTTGTATTATTATATTCCCCATTCTTATGCATTTTACAAATAAACAGGTGCTTTTGACCCATGTCTGCTACATAGTACAGGTTACAGGTTCTCGGAACGAAAACGGTGAAAAAGATAAAAGACGATGCAAAAGTGAGACTACGACCAACAAATAGAAGGATCTTGATCAAGCCCACACGAAGATCAATTCACAAAGTACAAGGCAGCGCAAGGTTCAAGACTTCGTCACGAAGCAACGGCAAAAGTCCACTACAATGTTCACTGGAAAGATCTGGAAGAGAACTAGAAGATATTCTGAAGAAAAAACATGAAGAAACAAGTACCCAATACAGAAGAAGAAACCCCTAGAAAAATGAAGCGTCAAGCTCCTACTTTGGCCACGGAACCGCGGCCAAAGCATGCTATTGGCCGCGGAACCGCGACTGGGTTATGCCCGTGTAGGCACAAAATTTCGTGGCGCTGCGCGGATCGTTGACTAGGTCTTTTTCTTAGGGGATATTTTTGTAAAAACAGATGTGCGAGTCAATTGTAAACTAGGGTATCTATGAATCTATAAATAGAAGCCCTAATACCTCTTTTGAGGTATGCCTCCTTTCATTAATAAAATTCAGATTTCTTTTGGAGAGCATCGATGCCTCTTTTCATTTCATCTATTCAGATCTGACAAGTTTTGTGTAAATGTTTGAAGAGAGCCATCAAGTAAATAGTTTTATTTAATTGCCCTAGTATAGATCTTTAATTCCTTGCCCTAGATAGATAGATAGAATGTTCTTCAATTCCCTAATGAGTGAGTAGTCTCCTCGCTTGTTAGGGTTAGGAATAGGGAAGGCTTTTGAGAGATGAAGATCTCTCACCCCTTTCTTGCCCATCATATATAATTAATAGGACTCCATGCATTCATGCACACATCGCTCCCTACGGCACCCTATCCCACGAGGTAGCGGTGATACCGTAGTATAAAGTCCTGGTTGAGCGTGTTTTCCATGGAGGTTAGGGTAAGGATTGATAAAGGAAGGACAAGAACCTAGAGGAAGAAACACCTTCCTGAATGGTTCTAATCCCCTTTATTAATAATTACCATAACACCTCATAGATCTTAATTTGGGTATAGAAAGTGGTGAGATTTATTTACATTTCCAAACCTACCCTAAACCTAACCCTAGCAAGATTTAGATCTAGATAGATTTAGTTTTTAGATTTAATCAATAAGATCCGGCACCCATCAGAATTAACTCGTAAGAGCGATTAGAAAATTCACAAAATCCCTGTGGACCGACCCGTACTCACCGGCTAGCTACCAAGCAACACCGTTCTTGATTGCGGTTACTAAATATTTTTGATTCATCTTTTAAAAGCGCATAAGCCGATTAAAATCTAATCAATCAACAGCCTCTTTGGCAGCATCGTTGGTAGCGATGTATTCAGCCTTCATCGTCGAGTCTGCTATGGTATCTAGCTTGGAACTCTTCCAACATACCGTCCCTTCAGTAAGGGTAAAGACAAAACCCGAGACCGACTCACAGTCGTCCTTATCACTCTGGAAGATCGAATCGGTAAGGGACTCGACAAGGAGTTCACCGTTACCATACACCAAGAACAATTCTTTAGTCCTTCTCAAGTACTTAAGAATGTTCTTCATAGATGTCCAGTGATTCTCCCTACGATGTAAGAGGCATCACAAAAATCCTTCATGGAGAACCTTTGTGATAAGAAGAGCTTGATCGAGTGTAGCATAGGAACATTATTTCCTATCAAGAGTATGTCATCCACGTATAATACGAGGAAGACAATCTTACTCTCTACAACCTTCTTGTATATACAAAGTTCATCTACGTCTTTGATAAAGTCAAACTCTTTGACTGCCACATCAAAACAGATGTTCCAACTCCGCGATGCCTGCTTTAATCTGTAGATTGATTTAAGCAGCTTGCACACTTTTCCGCTGCTCCCACTATCTACGAAGCCCTCTGGCTGTGTCATGTACTCGCTCTCTTCTAAATCACCATTTAGAAAAGTGGTCTTGACGTCCAACTGGTAGATTTCATAGTCATGGTATGCAGCAATGGCAAGTAGGATCCTGATGGACTTAAGCATAGCCACTGGAGAAAAGGTTTCATCATAATCCACACCTGGTTGTTAACGAAAACCTTTTGCTACAAGTCTAGCTTTGAAAGTCTCAACTTTTCCATCTATACCAATTATCTTATCAAGATCCACTTGCTCCCGATGGGTTTTACCCCTTCAGGAGCAACTTCCAAAGTCCATACTTTGTTGGTGTATATGGATTTCATCTCAGATCGCATTGCATCCAGCCATTTCACAGAGTCCCCACTCGTGATGGCCTGCTCGAAACTAGTTGGGTAATCATCTCCCATGATGGAATCCTCGCTCCCACCGTCTACGAGAAAACCGTAGTATCTCTCAAGTGGATGAGGAACCCTATTAGATCTGCGGAGTGGCTGGGGTTTGTCGGGGACTATTGAATCCTCCGGCTCCACCAAATCATCAGCTGTAGTTTGTGTAGCTGGAATTTCTTCCAGTTCTATCTCATGACCACTAATTTCTTTCATAAGAAATTCCTTTTCTAAAAAGGTGGCATTCTGAGAAACAAAACACCTTTTGTTCCACAGTGTGGTAGAAGATATACCCTTGCGAATGCTTGGGATATCTTACAAACTTGCACAGAACTGACCTTGTCTCGAGCTTGTCCGGATTTTGCTTTTTAACATAGGCTGGACAACCCCATATCTTAACTCATTTAAGAGATGGTCTCTTTCCATTCCATATCTCATATGGAGTGGTAGGCACTGATTTGGTTGGAACTCTATTCAATAGATATAGGGATGTCTCAAGCGCATAACCTCAAAAGGAAATAGGCAACTCAGCAGTACTCATCATAGAGCACACCATATCTAATAGGGCGCGATTCCTCCTCTCCGATTGTCACGCCCTGCTTCTCGGTATACGGCGAAGGGGACGCGACTGGTCCGCTACGTATTTACTGTGAAGTAAATACGCTAAGCGTATCTAAGCAATATAAAAGTAATCACAAGAGACAAGAGATATAAAAATAACAACAACTTTATTTATTAACATTCTTTTGTACAATGCATGAAAAGGAAATACAACTGAAGTAAAAACGATGTCTAAACAATGGCATAACAGGAAATTAAAGGTACTGAATGGAAATGTACAATGTCTAGAGCTCGGGGTCTTCGAGGAACTGATCCAAGTCTTCACTAGTGGGCTCGATCTCTGCTGTGTCCAGATCACCTGACGACATTCAAAGAAGAAAGAAATAGAATGTCGTCAGCAAACAGGTCGCTCGGTAAGTCCCAAAGTTAAGGGAGAAATAGAAAAGACAGAATAATAATGTATCTTTTAAAATTGTATAATATTGTAGAATATTGTGTTAACGCTGTTGTTTGTAGCTTGGTACAGAATGATGCCAGTGTATACGAGAGGGGTCTCTGTATGCTAGAGACCAGGGCAAACTAAAAGTACAAGGAACCGTTATGCCACGGTATAACAGCAACAGGATTTATGTTAGGTGTCTTAATCTTACTGTCTCGTGCCACTTTTAACACCTTCCGTACCAGTCTACCCCTTAAACCCTGTAGTGTTTTGATTGTATTGTATAAGTTATATAGTTGGATGACTGACCGAAACCATGATATCAGTAACGGATGTAATGGATGTAAACTGGAATCATGTAAATGGAAAGTATATCCATGGTTTGGTTCAGTCAAGTTGAATAGATTGATAACTGGATTCATGGATTCGTGTGTTCATGTTGAATTGTAATATTGTAGATTTATATAGTACTTGAATCATATTCAAGTCGGATTATAATCAGACTCAAACCCGAGTCAGACAGTAGAGATGTAAATCAAAGTCCTATAATTACTAGGGACCTTAGGGTAATTTATAAAACTTGAGGGGGTTTTATGTAAAAATACTTTTGTATAGTTTTCAAGATACACCCCAAGTATTTATTATTCGTCTTTAGAGTTGTAATGAGGGTGGAATTTATATTGTGATATTTCTAGTGAAAATATCCTAATTTTTTTTATAAATAAGGTATTTATCTGTAATATTGATTTATTTGAAGTTCATAGTATTTTAATGTAAAATTTATTCTTGTGATTTTTAGAAAAATGTGAAATATTTATATTATAATAAAATAGATATTTTAATGATAAATATACATATATTTGTACAAAAATAATTTCAATAAATATTTTATATTCTAAAAATCTCATTTTCTTAAGATATCGTATATTATCTTTCGAGACCGAATGCTCCTTGCGGAGGTCTGAATCTCGCACTACTAAGCCCGAGGGTGCACGATAAACCGTACTATCCCGAACGGGTTCCCTAAAAATGGGTTGTAGCGGCGCTTTGCAAATATTGTAAATTACTAAATCCTTTAGAAAGCGGTTTTATAAAGTAAATGGTATTTATTTGTAAAAAGTCGATTTTCCGTATTTTAGATTCTAGGGTTTTCTAATTCAACTAGACTATTTCTAAATGGTCTAAACAACAAGTTGTTAGATGCCTCAAATCGCCTCTTCACCGCCAATTGTGGCCAGGTAAGTACAAGTGAAGAAATGAGCGATCCGCTCACGAATCACCGTGAGTCGGGCTTTTTAAAATTACCTTTCTCACTTGCCTAGCCTAGACACCACAAAGTCAGGTTTAGATAAACGACCGATATCCACAACTTATCGTATTTTCCTAATAAGAGGTATCTATTTAAAAGTGTATCAAACCTAAAACTTTTAAGAATGGTTTTATTAAGAATATGGTATTTAAATGAAAGTATTGTTTTATCGTATTCTAAGTTTTCAAGGTAGCGTGTTATGTTTGCATATGAGTGTGTGAGGAGGTAGGTCATTACCTCGTGATCTACTTTAAGGTATAGCAATGTTAAGGGGGTTAAATGTGAAAACGAAACATTGTGGTATTTAAGTGAAAAAATACGATAAATTGAAAAGGCTATCATTTCATGTTATGAAACTTGTTCAAATTGTTTGTTAAATGTTTAATAGTCAACATAAAAATGTTTAAGCATGAATGTATTGGTGAGAAATGAGGTTTTATAGAAAACCGAATCGGAAATCGGATTTGTTTCGATTCCGTCGGGTTTTGTAAATTCGTATTTTTAGAGAATAAGAAAGAGGGATAGAATGGGGACTTACGGGTTTGGACAACACTAGAAAGTGAGAGGGAAGTAGGGGATTCGCCGGTGCGTCGATTCATCGCCGAGAGTTCCTAGCACGATCACCGGAATTTCGCCGTCGTTTTCGTTGGCGCTTCGCCTATCGCTCGTTTCCAAAGTACACAAGGTTTTCTTGAGATTTTGAGAGAGTGGGCTCAGAATTTTGGGATGAG
The DNA here is from genome assembly GCA_030015575.1 of Agapanthus africanus. Taxonomy (NCBI): domain Eukaryota; kingdom Viridiplantae; phylum Streptophyta; class Magnoliopsida; order Asparagales; family Amaryllidaceae; genus Agapanthus; species Agapanthus africanus. The sequence goes on from CM057338.1 coordinate 462,542,797, forward strand.
AGGGTAGGAGGTAGGGGTGTATTTATAGGGTTAGGCTAGGGTTAGAGTAGGTGTAGGGTTTTTAATTAAAAAATGTAAAAAGAAATATGAAAAATCATTAAAATTGGAGTAAAGGAGGTTTTAAAAGCTCTCTGGAAATGGTCTGTGAATTTAAAGTGTGCAGGGGGTTAGAGGAAGTGAAAAGACACAACATTGGTGTTGGGGACTCGGCAGTCCGGCCGAGTCCGGCCGGCGGCGGCGACCCGAGTCACCGGCCGACTCGGCCGATCCTGGCCAAGTCCAATGGTCGGGAGGGGCGGCGTCGGTTGGTGATCTCACTGGTATGTTTAACTTTTGGGGTGTAGTGGGGTTTTTGTGAGAAAACACGTGTTGACTGTTGGGCTTCTAAAGAATTTAAAACAAAACAATATTAAAAATAATGTGGGGCATGGGATTTGAACTCTAGTGGCTTGTTTCAACAATGCAAGGTATTACCAATGAGCTACAAGCTCCTTCTTGTAATTATATTGTTATTTAATTACTTAAAATGATAGCAGCAAGAATAAATACTCCGAGTATACATTAAACTTAAAGTAATTTCTTGTATACTAAAAATGGAGTTATTACATTCTTGTAAGTTGTAATTAAAAACAAAATAATTACTTATATCTTGTGCTCAGGCTAAAATATCCCTTTCTGGATTTTGAAAAAAAATATTTGAAAAAAAATTTGTATAGAAAATTTAGGGTTGTTACACCGATACAACATTGTATTGTGGTGTATATGGAGGAGTAAGCTGAGAGAGAATCCCATTCTCTTTTAAATAATCCAGAAACACCATGCTCATGTATTCTCCTCCCCGATCAGATCGAAGAATTTTAATACTTTTACCCGTTTGGTTCTCTACTTCGCACTTATATTTCTTGAATTTCACAAACACTTCAGATTTGTGTTTCAACAGGAACACATATCCGAACTTTAGGAGATCATCGGTGAATGTAATAAAGTACGAGGAACCAGTCCTGGCATGTGTAGACATGGACCGCATAGATCACTATGTATCAGTCCAAAGAGTTCAGTAGCTCTTTCTTCGTGTCCAGTAAACGGATTTTTGGTCATTTTGCCTTTGAGACATGACTGGCAAGTTTCTAAGATGTAAATTCAAACGAATTCAAATATCCATCCTTATGTAACTTAGCTAGTCGTGTCGCATTGATATGACCTAGTCTATAATGTCACAAGAAGGCTTCATTCATTTCTGAACTTTTCCTTTTGTGTGTGTTCTGTATGTTAAGAACTGTATTCTGATTTATAACGTATAAACAGTCGCATAACGTACCAAACCCAATCAACACTTGATTTAGGAAAATGTTCATAACATTTTTCTGTACTACAAAGTTATATCCTTTTTTATCTAATAAAGAAATCAATATTAAATTGCATATCATAGATGGTACGTAATAACAGTCGTTCATGATCAATGTATTCCCATTTGGTAATACAAGGTGATATTCACCAACTGCTTTGGCTGCAACATTTGCACCATTCTCTACTTTTAGATAATGATCACATTTTCTTAGTTTTCTATCTTTCTTTAACCCATGTAACATATTAAAAATGTGGGATCCTGATCCGGTATCTAATACCCAGGACGTAGAGTGTGCTGAGAAACAGTTCTCGGTAACGAACACACCCGAAGAAGATGCATCAACATACTCATTCCTCGTTTGGGTTGCGTGGGAATCCGGATATTCCTCTATTTCCTGCTCAGACTTATAACAGTTATAAGGTAGAGCAGAACCAACGTTCCCCAGCTCAGTATAACAAGCGGGTTCGATCAATACATCAATATTATTATCTTGATTAAGGCATGTCATGGTCGCTACCAGGAGAGAGATGAAAACACTGCGTGCGCTCTTGCAAGATTAGATTGGTTATTATTTTATCTAATCAGGATGGCTTGCACTGTTTTTATCAAATCTTCCTTCAAACCCTAAAAGGTAAGACTAGCCGGAATTAATTACACCCTACAAGTTCGCCAATCGTTCAGCCAGGCAGGCATTGGTACTCCGAGGGAGTCTCCTCATACTTTCGCATGGAACTAATTAAATAACCACGTTTCCGCAGGGCATAACCCCGTTAACACCTTTCTTAAACACATACCTGATCAGCTAATTGTAAAGTGCAAAACTCTCCCAGAAGTAACTTTTACTCGCAGTGGGTATCGTGATCCAACTAGCTCATAGAAGGTATGCAATCTCATTGCAAATTTCAACACTTGAAATTCCCAATAATGTTTTTACCCCTAGCGTCCTATGACCTTGACAGAGGCCAACAAAACATAGGCCGCTAGTCAAGTTCAACCCATTCATTTCATGATTGAATTAAACCCACCCGTACGACCCTTGACGGAGGCCAACAAAGTTGTTGGAGATAGTGCCCTCAGAGTCAATTATTGGATCACAGGCACGTGATTGCAATGACTGAGGGAGGACCTATCCCGGTAGAACAGTCTTACTCGAGATGATAGTATGCTATCTGGTTTACCTTTATCATCGTGTACTGTTTCAGGTGACCTTACAGGTCGCTATTACACGTTGATAGAACCCCTAGGATTCTTGCTTGACGACCAGCAGTATGATGGAGATCATATACGTGGGAGCTGGGGTCTATAAGCACATCCTTAAATGGTCCCTAGTCGTGGGAGTTTCGAGACTGGGCATCGATACTCCATTAGTAGACTAGTGTATACAGTCGAGACCCCGACGAGGGGCGGTGGCCGGTCTCACAAGCCACTGGTGTCAGTTGGTTCACCTAAGATGTATACAGGTGCTCATTGGGTTATGAGTACACCGGACAGGACTCGCCGGGAACCTGCTAGTTGGGATTATACCAGACGTCAGATAGCAGTTCCCAGGTGACATGTGTACAGGTTAGTTCATCGACCTGAGATCGTCATTTGTCTCGTGTGAGTTCCCACTGTGCTTTGATTACTACCCAACCACGGCTCAAAGGAGTCATGCAAACAGGTTTTAGTTGGGTACAGTCCAGAGCCACATGGAGGCAGTGAGCGGATCTGCAGGGGTTCGTCTCTCCCGGTATTGGGGGTGAGGTCGCGCTGTGTCTAGGAGAGCCATTACGCAAAGCCCTCGGCCGAGGCAGGAGATTTACTGGTAGGTATTCCAGTAGTATCTCAGGGCGTTCTGGGCTACACTCCGACACGACTTGTACCGCCTTTGGGGGTCTGACTTTTACCAACCCCCTAGGCCCGCCATGCGATGCTCATAGACGAACGGACCGGACTGTACGGATATTGTCACTGACAGGCTCAGTAGGGTGTCAGGATGAGTTCGCTCATCGACGTCCCTGTTAGTCAGTAGCTGGTGGCCCATTACGTATTGGCTTATACCTCTGACGTGCTAGTGGTTAAATCCACAGCCATTGTATTGACGAGTCTTTAGAGTCCACCACACTTTCAGTTACTCAAGCTTTCGGGCGAAACGCTGTAGAGGCCGTATGGAGATATGGCAGGGTCCGATCAGATACGTGCGGTATTGCACGGATCAGGATCGGACAGTTTTTTGTACTAGTGGCCATATAGTTATATGGCAGGGTTCGATCTGATACGTGCGGTATTGCACGGATCAGGATCGGACGAACATTACTAGCCGGCTTTGGTTTAAGCCGGATCCTAGTATAGTACAGTGTAGATTTTGTCTCTTTGCATTTGTATCCGGACGGAATACAGATGCGGGTGTGTATGCACAGTATCGGGGTTTTCCTGTAATTTATTACGGGACCGGTTTTCTGAAGTTGCCAGTTTGCTTTCCGTTCCGGCCAGTTTTCCTTTGTTCTTTCCCGGCCGGACTTTTCCGATGGAGGGGGTAATTTGCAGTTTTGCAAATTACACCTTGTGGAGGGGTTTCTTGCAAATGTTTTGATTATGATGGCATCTTTTTCTTTTCCACCATTACTTGCATTTAATGAGATTAGAAAGGGTATGGTTTGGATGTGCTTTTGTTATGATAATGTTTTTGGATGTGGTCACCATTCTCTTTATCCTACACTCACCTCCCTTCATGTGTTTTGGTTTTATCCTCCACCATTCTCACTTTGATTTGGCCGGCCACTTGAGAATGAGAGAGAGGGATTTTTCATTTGGTGAAATGGGGAAAATTATCATCTCATTTGGTTACACCAAAGTTCATCTCCATTTCATTCTTCACTTCCCTCCATCCAATGGCAATTTCATTACCCCATATGAGACAAGCATCATCTACACTACATTCTACAGCAAATCTTGGGCGCGTCGGCTTGCCAACTTCGCGCCCGAGTTGCCTCGGTATTGAGGTGGGAGCCCGTAAAAGATACAGACGATGTGGTGCCATTCCGGCAAGGATGTGACGACCGGAGGATCCGCGGGAGATCGGGACGACGACGAGAAGACCGGAGGACTCGGATCACTCGGTATATCTCAAACCCCATCTCTAGTTAGCTAGTATAGGTTAATGGTTTCGATCCGGGTATATTGTCCGCGGTAGCGCCAGTTTAAAAGTTAAGAAAATTTTGATTCCGCATTTTGGCCTCGGATAGACGGCCGGGGCGCTGCCGTGGCGCAACAAAAGTCGCACGACTACCCTAATCCAATAATCCAATCGCATCACATGCTGCAGATAAGCACTAATTAGCTACCACACACTGCATCTTGACGGAGACCAACAAACGTAGCACGAATACTAAGTTGTACTTATCTGAAATGACGGAGGGCTACAACAGTTTTTTAAGATAACCTTTTGCGTAATGAACTTGATATCGTTGTAGAATCGAGTGATTTGAAAAAGAGTGGTTTAACCTCCGCTTTTAAAATCGAGTTTTTCAAAATAAAACAAGTGGGTGTAGCTTCTGCTAAAGAGGTCACTCACGGTGAAGAGATCCAGGCTCTTTCCTCATCGAATGAGGTGCTGGATATTCATCAAGGAATACCACTATACAAATCAAGAACTAGAGCTACCTTTTTGAAAATTTGATTCCACAACATCTTTAGGTTTCTTTCTTTTCATTAATCTCATTAATGAAGTCTCATCATTTATGTTTCCTAAACATTACAAAAGAAACGAAAATATAACGTATGCTTATGCCATCCGCATTCGCCACAGGGTCCTGTCATGCAACGTTAGGTTAGTTAACTAACGGCAGAGCGAGGGCAGGACTAGCGCAGATGCAAAAAGCAATGTTTATTATATATCATATATATAATATAAAGTATTCGTCTCATGCAGTTATATGATCTCAACACAGAACATTACAGCAGAAGTCAACATATAAAATATAGGATATACTAGGAGAGATCCGTGTTTTAAATAACAGTAAAAAAATACGGATTCCACGGTCGTGATGAATAGCCAAACACACATCCCTAGACCCCTACGAGAGCAGCAAGCAACCCTGCCAATTCTAGAGTTAGGAGACCCGAACTCGACTCCTCGAGATGGTCTCCCACCGGATTCTAGAACCCGGTTACTTATGCTCCTCGCCTTGGGTCTATCCTAATGCGGAAAAGTAAATAATATACATCAATTGTGACATCATCCTCAATCTGGAAATGTCCCAATAAAAGAATATTACATACAAATTTTTACATGAATGAAAATGAAAAACTCTCATCTCATGCAAAAAACCCCGACTATTCAATCACGACGATCCAATATATCATATCACAGCAACACGTAACATCACATATCATCAACGTAAGTAAATATGAGTATCCCAATTGTCACTGACGTATAGCAACGAAACCGGCGATACACCACATATTACACTTATTTTCGCAGAAAATAAAATGAAAACTACAATAATTGAAATCCGCAACATCCTTAGACATCATAAACCCAAAATATCACATAGTTCGGATTTCATGCCTAACCGTATAAATTCCTTAGACATCATAAATCCGGAATATCACATATTCCAAATTTTATGCCTAACGTTATAAACCCGGCATTTTAGTCTCAAATTGAAAACACTTTTCAATAACCAGTCGGGAAATTCAACAAGATTCCCGACATCTGATCGAATGCTCGTCGGAAACTTTAGTAGACGGCCGCACCGCCGATGCCGTCGACAAAGTGCACTTGGGCGGAACACCGCGGCCGCGAGCACCCGAGCGGATGCTTTTGGCAATGGGGTTCTCCTACAGTTACTTAGTCAGGGCAATGGGGCGTAGCTATCTATTAGTGTTACCTGGCAAGTATCCACGTATACTACGTGATTGCGATGGAGTTTTGATCCGAATCAAAACCCCGTGGTAACCGATCGATGAGACTAAATTTCTAGATTTAAAAAACACTAATTAGTTTTCACAAAACTAATTATTGTGGATTCCAAATATTGTATCACAAATCACAGATATCTGGACGATATTAAACATTTCGATCGATTTATCAAACACCCACAGTTCCTAGAGACCTCAACACTTGAGTCACATTTAAAAATACCCAGAGAGTGAAACAAGTACCTACGGATCAGCATAAGAAGGCACATTCCCTGCCTCAACAACGGCGCCGCGGAACCGCGGCTAAACCCATTGTTTGGCCGCTGTTGCGCGGCCGTTTGGTCGAGTTGGGCCATCGTTTTTCTCGGAGATCCATAGAAAATCCTGCACAATTTTCTGCATATTTTTAAATTCAAAAATTCCAGCTTTTGGAAAAATTTCCAGAAACCCAGATTTCAGGGTTTCGAAAAGTCGATCGAACATTTTAATTTCGCCTAGACGACTCCTAATGCTCTAGCTTGGCTCTGATACCACTTTTGGGGTCACTTAGCATGACCGCTAGGTTTTGACAAGTATCAAGTATGCAATTTTAAAAAATCTAGAGTGCTAAACAACACCATCCAAGAATCGAACTAGAGAATTAGGGTTTTATAACATGTAAACTATATTTACACTAAGTGAAATAGGAATACAACCTTTGTAAACCGGTCCTTCACTTCTAAAGCTCCGTGTAGTAGTCCCTTAGCTCCAAGTAGTGGTCTCCCGAACTCTCCTTAAGCTCCACTAGGCGAAAGGAACGAGCTTGCTTAAGGATCTTCGAGGCCGAAGATGATCTACGTCGAAGAATCTCTAACTCAATTTACCTCTTTACTAATTGAAGAATTAGTGAAGTAAACAACATATACTAAATGGATAGTTCGGTATAGATTGATGAAGTAGGTGTTTTGCTCACTTTAGAATTATTTTTCTCTCTTTCTTTTTCACCTCACTCAAAAGCTACAGAGCAAAAGAAGGAGATGAAGAAGATGATCAAGTGTGAACCCTTTCAACCATAGGTGAGAAAACATCACAAATGATATTTGTAGAGACTTAACCATGGCTAAAGATAATGGTTGGGTTAATAAATATCTATAGTAAAACAAAATCAGTGGACTAATTCAAGATTTCTACATGCTTCCACAAGCATTCTAAACCTTGCCAATTTCCACCTAATTTTGATTTATCCCTTAATAATTAAATCCCCAAATTATCTTTAGTTTGGAATGGGTCTTATACACCCATGTCCAATGTATCATCAAGCATGACACAAAATTAAATACATTAATATATATCGCATACATATGTAAATGTATTAGTAGAAAAGAAATTCTTAAGTGGGCTAATATTAGTTAATATATATTAATATATCAAATATATAATTATATATTAAATTATTAAATCAACACTTGGTTTAATAATCCGGATATATCACATATAACCGACTAATATCATTTATATCAACTTATCGAATAAACACTTGGTTCAATAACCCGGCTATATCTCATATAATCGACTGATATTATATATCATGGGATTAGAATACGGTATCACATACACGTATTAATCTCGGTCCCGCACATATCACATATGTGCCCTGCTTCGTTTCGCTTGAGCTAGGAAACCTCTGTGTAGGACTCTGAAGACTCGTCAATACGCCAGCAATAGGTAATGATCATATCAGTTACCCACAAGCCGTCAGCGGTAATAGCTGGACGTAACGGCTATCCAGGTATTGAGCGATCAGAAGATCAACAAGCAAGCTTGTCGAAACTCCCATGAATCCAGTAAGTAACACTACTGTACAGTCTTGTCTCTTCGTCTGATATGTCGCATATCGAGTCTAAGGATGGTAAATGTCAGACTTCAATAACTTGATAAGTCATGCCGATATGAGGCTTATAATGGGTCGAGAAACTACTAATAACACTTACCAGTATATCTCATCATCAGTCCTGGCCAGGGACTTCCTGTTATAGCCAATCGAGCATAGGGCAACATCAACTCCCAATACCGAGAGAGACGAAACCCCTCATATAGCTCATTGCCTCCATGTGACTCGGGACTGTACCCAAAATCCATCTGTTTGCACGCTCTATTGAGCGTGGTACGGAGGAAATTAAAGCACGGTGGGAATCACACAAGACTCTATGATAATCTCTGGTCTACGGACTAACCTGTACCAGTGTCACCAGAGAACCGCTATCTGACGATAGGTATAATACCATCTAGGAGTTCTCGGCGAGTCCTGTTCGGTGTACCCATTCTCCAATGAGCACCTGTGTACAATCTTTGATTTCAAACACCAATGGTTGTGGGATCAACCATCGCCCCATACAAGGTCAAGAAACGTACACACTAGTCTACTCTGGAATATCAATGCCCTGTCTCGATACTCCCTCGATTAGGAACAATTAAAGGATGAACTTGTAGACTACCTTGGCCCCACTAGTATGATCTGCATCATAATCCTGGTAATCAAGTACACATCCTAAGGGCTTTATCAACATATAACGGAGAGACAGTATAATGATACAAGTATACATGTTAAGATAAAGAGCAACCAGATAGCATACTATCATATCGAGCAAGAAAGTCATCTCTATATATGTCCAAGCATCCACTATAATATACAATCATGTACAATAATGTCCTCTATGGCATACATATAACTAACAGTATCTACAAGAAGATTGTAGGGAGAACTGTTGTATTCCTCATATTATACGTGGATGACATTCTCTTGATAGGAAATGACATTCCAATGTTGCAATCGGTCAAGTTGTTCTTATCACAAAGGTTCTCCAGGAAAGACCTAGGTGATGCCTCGTTCGTACATTCTGGGGATTAAGATCTACTGATATAGATCTAAGAGATTTTTGGGACTTTCACAGTCCAGATACATATAGTCTATACTGAAGAGATTTAGTATGGAAGATTCCAAGCGCGGTAATATACCCACTTTGCATGGAATCACCCTCTCCAAAAAGATGTCTCCCAAGACTGATGAGGAGAGGGTTCACATGAGCACTATACCCTATACTTCGGCGGTAGGATCTATAATGTATCTGATGTTGTGTACCAGACCAGATGTAGCTTACGCGCTTAACGTAGTGAACCGGTATCAGTCGAAACCGGGTGAGAATCATTAGACAGCGGTAAAGAACATTCTCAATTACCTGAGAAGGACTAAGGAGATGTTCTTTCTTTACGGTAATGGAGATCTCCAGATCAAGTCCTTTACCGACTCAAGCTTCCAAAGTGACAAGGATGACAACAAGTCTGTCTCGGGTTTTGTGTTTACCCTCAACGGAGGGGCAGTCTGTTGGAAGAGCTCCAAACAGGACACCGTCGCAAACCCGACAATGGAGGCTGAATACATTGCTGCAAACAATGCCGCAAAAGAAGTGGTCTGGATGAAGAAGTTCATTACTGAACTTGAGGTGGTTCTGTCCATTGTTGATATGATACCTTTGTATTGTGATAACAATGGGGCTATGGCTTTAGCGAAGGAACCACGGTCCCATCAGAGTTCCAGACACATCTTGAGGCTGAATCACCTAATCAAGGGGATCGTATATCGCCGGAAGAGCGAGGTCTGGATAGTAGATACGAAAGACAATACGGCGGATCCATTTACCAAGGCCCTCCCTCAAACACAGTTCAATCAAATTTTTGAGATGTTGGGTATGTGATACACCAACAACTAGTCCTAGAGCGGATATTGGGTATTCGGTATGCCAATTACAGGCCTTAGTGCTAGTGGGAGATTGTTAGATATGTATGCCTTAGAGGCCTGTATTGTATAGGATGCTGGGGATATGTATATGTTGGATATGTATACCCTAGATGCGTGTATCGTATAGGATGCTAGGGATATGTATGTACAGGATAATCTTGCTCAGTTATATAGTATACTTTTGAGTTGTCTTTATCTGAACATGTGTATTTGTTCTTCTTACTGCTTTGTATTACTTATACATGTTGATAAAGATTGTTACAGTAGTATACTATTTTGGTTTGCCTTTATCTTAACATGTGCATATGTTATACTCGATATCACATATGGCTGATACGTGTTGATAAAACCCGTAGGATTTTGCTTGACTACCAGCGTTATGATGGTGATCATACTTGTGGGAGCAGGGAAGTCCATAAGCACATCCTTAAAGGTCCCAAAACGCAGGAGTATCGAGACCGGGCATCGATATTCCAGAGTAGACTTGTGTATACGTTTCTAGACCCCGACGAGGGGCGGTGGTTAGTCCCATAGCCATTGGTGTGATCACTTAAGATTGTATACATGTGCTCGCTGGGGGTAAGTACACTGGACGGACTTGCCGAGAACCTCTAGATGGTATTATACCTATTTTCAGATAGCGGTTCTCAGGTGAAATGAGTACAGGTTAGTCTTTAGACTTAAGATCATCATTTGTCTCGTGTGAGTTCCCACTGTGTTTTGATCACTACCCTACCACGGCTCTACTGAGTCGTGCACACAGGTTTTGGTTGGGTACAGTCCCAAGCCACATGGAGGCAGTGTGTGATTGTCAGGGATTCGTCTCTCCCGGTATTGAGAGTCGATCGCACTGTGTCCGATAGGCCAGAACAATTAGACCTTGGCCAAGGCAGTTGAGATTTACTGATAGTTAAATCAGTAGTTTCTCAGATCGGTCTCAAGCCAAATCGACACGACTTGTCAGGTTATTAGGGGTCTGGCGTTTACCACCCCCTAGACCCGTTATGCGATACTCTTAGACGAAGAGACCGGACTGTACGGAGATTGTCACGGATAGGCTCAGTAGGGGTTCGGATGAGCTTGTCGTCGACCTTCCTTTCCATAGGTGCCTGGGTAGCCATTACGTACAGCTAGTGCCGCTGACATGCTTGTGGTTAAACCTACTGCCAGCGTACTGTCAAGTCTTTAGAGAACCACACAGAAGGTTTCTCTAGTTCAAGCGAAATGATGTAGTGGTTGTATTTTGATATGTGCAGGGTTCCGATCAAATGATAATACTAGCCTGCTTAGGATTAAGCCGGATTATTAAATCAGGTATTGATTTAATAAATTACATATGCATATTTCGATATGTATATTTTAGTGTTATCCGAGCTTTCAGTCGAACGGTTGATAATACTAGCCGGTTTAGGATTAAGCCGGATTATTAAATAAATCAGGTATTGATTTAATAATTTACATATACATATTTCGATATGTATACTCTAATATTATATTCTTTGTATTATTCTACCTCTTTAGAAATTCGTATTTTGATATGAATATGAGTATGTATATATGGTAGAGTGTTTTCCGTATTTATACAGAAAACATTCTAGAAGGAAGACAACTTATTTCCATATTTTTTCTTTTCTAGAAAATTGAAATGAGGTGGAGGGGTGAGGGAGCAAAGAGAGTGGTGTGAAGCATGGTTGAATAGGTATAATTCATTTGTCTACACTATTCAAGTATGGTTGGATTTTATATTTGCAAAATTTATTTGATAAAACCATGCTTGCATTATTTGTTTCATGATGAGATTTTTTTTCACCATTCTTGAGCTCCTTCATCCTCTTCATCCTACACTCTCATCAGTTGAGAATCAAGGGTGAAAAGAGGTAGAAAAAATACTAGAACAACATACTACATCATTAGACACTTTAGATTAGCAACCTAGAGCTTTTAGTTGCTCCACTAGGTTTTAGAGTGGAGCTAGAGCCATGAACCACATCACTCGGATGGATCATCTTCGACGGAGGAAGACCGGAGATCAAACTCGATCATGAAGACCCCATGGAGCTAAGGAAGAGGGTAGAAGACCGAAGAACACGGATCATTCGGTATAACCCTCTTATCACAGTAGATAAATTCCTCAAGTTTACTAGTTTAATATTTGGTTAGATTCAAGGGAGTCGTTTCTAGCGCCAAGTTTTTTTAAAAGTTAAAAAATTTCAATCCGCAACGGCCACGGTTGGCGGCCAAGGTGTTAGGAATGCCAACATGGGGGTGCTATATGCCATCCACCTAATTTTCCCAATAGATATATATCTACTCACCTGTAACGCCTCGCTCTAGTCGATCTAAACGGATGCCTTGCCCTCCTACATCGTCCCAAAAGTCCGCGTTCTTGTACCAACAAATTAAATCATATCGTATCGCATCAAAATCAAATTCAAAAACCGGTACAACAAGTGAAGCGTACATAGGTTGGAACCTATGGTCAACGCGTGCTAGAACAATAAAACAACCCCCGACGTCGACGTACGAATGTCGAACGACCAAATCAAAACTCAAATATCAAAAAAATGTTTTCAAATATCGTAAAACATTGACAGAAACTTAGTAAAACAACTCCAGATTTTTATTAAGGTGAAATTTGGATATTTAGCATATAAAGTAGTATTACTTATCTGAGAAGTGAACTACAGAACAAAATCCAAACCCTGATTCCAACGTCGAACCGCAAATTGCGGCCAGGACGATTGTTTTGGTGGTTTGGGCTTGGGGTTTGTCATGACCCGTAATTTAGCACGTGACCGGCACTTAAATTACGCAACGTCTAAAAGCGTAACGTAAATCAAGTAAGCCAAAACCCAGAAAATCTAAACTTTTTTGCGGAAAATAGTGGGGGTGCAGTTTGAGATAAAGGTATAATAAAATCAAGTTTTTCATTAAATGCATAGATAATGAAACATGAAAATGCACATGGATTATACTATAGTTGAAAACAAGTTTCGTCTTTTTAAAATTTCGAGCAGCACCTCCCTTGTATATTTTGTTCAAAACCACATACATAACAATATATATGCATCCTCAAGCGGGAGCGACCTTTTCGCCAACTGGCGGAATCACAACCATGCAATAACATATATACGACGCCCAAAGGCGAAGATCAACCCAGAAAGAACAATAAATAAGCAAGACATCAAAACCCAAGAAGCGAACATAAACCCATCGCTCTAAGTCTCGCACAAAACCCAAGTCTGACTAGGTCTACCAATATACAAATTCTAGTTTTTGACTGATGGAGTTTATCTAGATACAACGGAATATAAAAGCACGATAGTGGGTACGATTCAACATGTGTCCCACTTACCAAAGCAAAACATCCTGAAAGAAGTTGTGTGCCAGTGATACCGCAATTAATCCCAAGCGGTCAAACCTGCATGAACTGTGGCATAACGGGGGTGAGTTGCCAAGTCGTGAGTAGAAAACATCAGTAGGTAGAAATCGAATAAAACAACAATTTCTTAGGTCACTATATCCTAAAGGTAATACTATGATATCTAGGGTGACCACATATGCATATATGTCAACAATCGATCGATGCAATGACATATATAAATAAACATCCGGCATCATATGCCTGTATGCATGTGGATATCATCCATGTGTCCATCAACGACGCAAACAATATCATGAAACCTGAGTGTCCAATATCGACACTCGAATTATCATGAAAACATGTGCATTTATGTATGAGGATATCAAACACGCGTGTCTATCAACAACACATCAAAATCATGGAACCTGAGTGTCCAACATCGACACTCGAATCATCATGAAAACCTGTGTCCAGCATCGACACGTAAATCCCCATATCTCGGGCTCCATCAGTCCGGATCGGCCCATATCACGACTACGGTCGGTATCCTCCAGATAACCGCCGTACCAAACTATCTCGGGCTCCGTCAATCCGGATCGGCCCATATCATCTCACGACTCCGGTCGGTATCCTCCGGATAACCGCCGAGCCCAAAACTTTCACCGGTAGGTAGTGCTCCCACTGTCAGACTCATCGTCTATAACATAAAAATAATTTCTTGCCCCGGGGTACCATACCAGGTCCACCATGTACCCGCAGACGGTGCCTACCGCTCCTTGAATCGGGTATAATCATAGCTCGGAACCGAAAAAACTCATGGTGGACGTCTTGAAATATCATATCAAGAAAAACCGCGTTTTAAAAGCAATAAATAATTCCCTTTGAAATATAATTGCGGTTCTCATATCCAGAGATCTCATGAAAACAGCATCTCAAGCGTATAACCATAAAGTACGATGTATGCAACATAGAGTAGTAATATAATCATATCGAGTATATCATGCAAGCATGTCAAGTGATAGTACTGAACAATGAATGTACTTTTACGTTTAAGATTAATCTCATGATATGGCAGTTCTACTGTGTAAGTGGCATGGTAATTACCGATGAAGAATGTATGTGAGCCAGCAAATTTGTGTAAGTGTAACATGCGCATCAACGGTAATTGTGCAGGCGTACAAGCAGATGATATCATATAACATTAAATACTGGAAACATGATAGGTATCACACGAGGAATAATCCAACATAAACATGAAATATAATAAGGTAGCCTCTTTATGTCGACGATCCCGTCTCATAGTATCAAGTGTCGCAATATCCTCGATCATCATACTCAATTTATAAGCGCGGATCAAACATTCGGTAAACGCATCGTGTACGGTAATCCATCGTACGGTGTCATCAAACAGAATAGGGAATATATCGTCATATTCACCAACAAAGGTACGGATCTAAAGTCTCGTATGGCATATCTTATTAATCACATAACACATCAATATCCATTTCATATCTTAAAATCGATCTCATGTCATATCGATATCGTTCTCGTATCAAGTCACTATAAATCTCATACTTGCCCCGTTTCAATTTTATACTTGGCACGATTCACATTCTCTTTTTATATTCTCATAACAATTCGAGTCATCTATATCTATCATCATAATATCCCAAGTTATCTTATATACATATATCATATTCTCAAGCCAATATATCCATTAGTGTCAACTTTTATCACATCATCTCTTACTAAAACCTTTAATCATGTCCGTAAGTTCGTAGCATATCCTTTATCAAAATTATAATTTATATAACAATCTTTCTATATCAATGGTTGCGGGGCTGCTATACGCCATCTACCCGACTTCCCCCGTAGATATAAATCTACTCACCTGCTAAACTTTTCGCTTAGCCGAAGTCAATGTGTTTCGTCGTCTCGGAAGTCCACGCAAAGGTACCTACAATCAATACACAATCGCAATTCTATTAAAACCATATCCGAAAACCGATACGGCACACAAATTGTTTATGGGTTAGAACTAATAGCTTACGCATGCAAGATCAACCAAATAACTCTCGTTGTTGATGTACAAACGTCCAACAACCAAATCAAATATCAAATATAAAACCCAAGAATTCAAATATCGGAAAACTTTGCCAAAGCACTCACAAACATCTCCCAGATTTTATCTCAGGTCAATTGGGACTAAACAACCAAGTATAGGGGATAGGTTATAGGGTAAGTGAGCTACAGGAAAAACCATAACTCCAATGCAAATAGGGGGCGGCGAGATGCCCATAAAGTCCGGCGCCGCCGTTTTTCTGGCGGGGTACGAGTCTCGTATTTTGGTAGTGGTCTTCTAATGAGTAATCTAGGTTAATGGACTTATTTGATTATCTCATAAATGGCCCATGTTGCTCCAGATACCCTGTAGTCCTCTAGGTTTCACAAAACCGACATGGGAAAATTCTAAGTTCGTGTTTGGGTTCTTATTCTTTGGTCCAGGTCAGGAAATCATCTCTAAAGTCTTATAAACACTCACTAATCTTCGACAACCACCTCATAAGTCCACAAAATCGCTAAACATCAACTTGGAATTTTCCAAGATCACATGACCTAACTAACGCGAAATCTAAACTAACTAAGATACACTAACATAACAACTTAACTAATAGGAAAGGAAATATACCTCATTTGGAAACTTAGGAAAATTCTTGAGTTGTCCAAAAGCTTCAAAATCCAAACTTGAATGGTCCAAAGGGTTTAGGATGAGGGTGTGCATCTTTTTAATGAAGGTGGCATAGGGTTTTGGAGATGATATATGAAGGTAGAGGAGGATGAATGAGATGAAGGAAATAATGAAGAATGAAGGAAATGAAATAATGAAGGAAGAAGAATAATTGAAATGGTCAAGGATCACTCTCTCTCAAAATATCTCATATACTCACTCCCTCAAAATATCTATTTTGTTTCCATGCCAAGTCACAACTTAATCCTTTCTTTTCTTTTTCTCTTACACTCTCACTCATTAAAACCAAACACAATAAAACAATATGCAACCAAAATGTCACATGACATGGTGCACTAGCCATGGAAAAATATAGAAATACGGATTTGGCCAAATCGCGATTAGTAGTGCACTAGTCAAGTTTAATTTAAACTTACATATAATTAATTATAAAAATACCAAAATCCGATAAATATCTTTATAACAAATAAAAAAATTTAATCTCCACTTATTTTCCAAATATTGGTACATACTTATACCATTTTATGAAAAACCCATATTCGTAAATCGAATAGTTTTCACGAAATATATTATTTTAATATTTAATTTCCAAAATAATATTTTGTATTTATGAATGTTACAATCTTCCCCCCTTAAATAAATTCAGTCCCCGAATTTAAATTTAAACCCCTAAATACTAAAATATTTCAATAATCAGTTCAAATCAACGGGGTTCCGAAATCACGGAAGATACGGAAATACTACGGTGCATCATGTGTGTATGAAAACGAGTGCGAAACTCAAAATCAATCTCCGTCAAGCATCGTGCAATCATAGGAGTTTATAAAGGAAACACGAATCTCAAATTCCAATGCCATTCTCAAATATGCAATACTCAAAATCATAATACGTAAATAATACGTATGCTCGTAAAACCCTCTAAAACTGAATAAAACATATGCAAAATCATTTCCAAATCTTCGTGCAATGCGTAGCTCATGGCACGAGTGGCGGACGATCATTTGTAAAGTAGTAAATATGTACTTATATATGTTTTGCTCAAATTATACGTCCCGTCTTTTTGAAATATCGCAGAAGGTTCTCCTTGTAAAATTTCGTGTCACTCGCGGGCACGTAGGAAATAGCGAGACTATAGCTCCTTTTTGAAAATCTCTTGGTAAAATTTTCTTGCATGCAAAAGTACTCAGGCATTGTCCTCGGATCAGTCCTGCTCGACTACTATATAACATAGTACCCATCATCAAAACGCGATACTCATAAATAAAATCAGCCTCAAAAGGCATATCCAGCATCACGTGTGTCTGGCGCGCACGGAAAACCAAATCCAATACAAGTGTCACAAATATGCACAAAAGCAAAACTAAGTGCAACGGGGTGCACAAAAGAATCCGTCCAGTGCAATGAATGTGCATGACAATAATATCAAGTGTATCTAGAGTGTACGAAAATCTCAATCAAGCGCAACAACTGTGCATGGATAAAGTCTCCATTAAGTGCATCCAACATGCGCGAATAAAAATCTCAATTGAGTGCACCCGATGTGCACAAAATCTCATACCATGCGCCCAATATGCGCAAAAATCTAAAACAAGTGCGTCAAGTCCGTATAAAATATCTAGTGCAGTAGTGTGCATGATAACAAACGTCAAGTACAGAAGCGCACGAAAACATAAATCCGGTGCAACAAATGCACGAAATACAAATCTAGTGCAACCAATACACGAAATACAAATCTGGTGTAACGAATGCACGAAAACTCATCAATATCTTAAATGCTCACAAAAACAACACCGAGTATACCAAGGTGTATAGAATCATTAACGTGTGCAACTGCGTACACAAAATCCATCCCTATGCACTGCAAGCACATATAAGCTATACCGAGTGCATAAGTAAAATCAAGTGCATACAACATGCACGAAATCAAATTGACGATATCGAATCCACGAAACCATAAATACGTGCAACGAAGGCACAAATCGATACCAAGTGCAATAGGTATGCACAAAATATAAATCTCCAGTAGGTGCAGCTATGGTGCATGAAAACAATATCATAAAACTCAATCATCTAAACTCAAATCCAAGAAATTAAAGTGTGATACTCGGATCATAAAAGGCAATCACAATAACCTACAATGTCGAAAAATGTCGGTGTGCCCAAGCTGGTAGAGCAAGATCATCTACTTGCCTGCTGCTCACGGTATGGCGTCTTTGGTTTCTGGGTTCCCGGTTTTCTCTTTGGATTACCAATCTCATGATCTTTCTGCTCATCGACCCGGTCAGGTGTACTAATGGAGCAGTTCCGCTCTGGAACTCCTCTGATCATCGTTTGGACAATCAATATGACCACTCTCAAACATCACATTATTGACGGCGGCATCTGGCACTCTGAATATGCGCGATATAACTGATCCTAGGTACAAATCTTTATCGCTGCGGTGCTCTGGAAAGAACTTACACAAGGTCTCTTCCTATCTCATCTATGCCGAACTATATGAAAGTTGGCACTCTTGCTTAACTCTTTTCTCATAACCGGATAGCTGCGTCCTCAGCACGGCTTTCCTCTAGAATTTGGTTGTATCTAACGCCTCTAGCATCAACGGAGAGTAACAACTTCTCGTTAACATCTCGCACGAATCTCTTGTTCCACTCGTCTTTATTATCGTCCACTTCAACGTCATCAATTGCTGTCTGCGTATTGCAATTCGTTCTCGGCTACAGTCAATCCGGATTCTCTCACGGACTCATAATTTTGAACTCGGTATCTTCACCACTCCGTAGAAAATATCTAGCTGAACACGTCCTCGGAAACTCGTCCAAATTATCAGAGGAATACACTTTATTCGTCCGTTCTCGATCAACTCACAACGCATCTGGGTGAGGTCCTTCTATCTGAAGCTAGTCAACTTACCGATTCCACATCAGAGTATCCAATGAATAACGTCCTCTCTTGCTCGATTTACTCTAGATCTAAGTAAGATCCTTCAACTGGAATTCTTCATCTCAACTAAGCCTGCGTCGGCACATCAAATCTGACGAATCATATTAGTCGTTCAACTCGAGATAGACTAGCTATCTCCTGTCACATCTCTGCCTGAAAGCTCCAGTGGTTTTAGCTCATAAACTCTGGAAATGACATCCCATCCATCTCAGCAACAGCTGGGTCATCTGTCTGTAGGGTTGCTAGGCACGCGCACAAGGGTCTACGAGGCATCAACAATGCCCGATTAAAATTTTAGCCATGCCGAACAACCCGAAACCGGATCTTTAAACTAGGGTTTAGGCGAAACAAGCATGTTAAACTCTTTAACACTAAGTGAGAGGGATTACAACCTTTGTAGATCCGGTCCTTCACTTCTTAAGCTCCATGTTGAGGTCCCTTCGTTGCGATCATCGTGTTCTGGACTCTCGAGAGGCTTCACGAAGAGAATGATGCAACCTTTGCTTCCGATCTTCGATACTAAGATGATCTACCTTGAAGTTTCGTTAACACAAGCTAACACTCATAATATGAAGTGAACACCCTCATCTAAATGGCAAGGATAGATGAGGATGATGAATTAGGATTTTTGCTCTCATTTATAATCTTTTTCTCACTCACTTTCATCACAAAAGAAAGCTTTTTCATGAAGAAACTCAAGCATTAAAAAGATGAATGAAGATGATGACTTAATCCTTTTGTGATGAACAATGAATTATTGTAGTGGTTACAAATCTAACCAAGGGTTAAGCATGAGAGAGTTAACCCTTGTAGAGAGTTAACTAGAGTTAATGGTTTGGATTGGGTTAACATAATATCTCACAAAATATCAAGCAACCACAAAGTCAAAGCTTCATGAAGCTTCATGGAAGCTTCATGCAAAAGCTAACCCTAATCCAAACCCTAACCAAGTTTAAACCCTAAACCATAGTTAAATTTGTAACCCTAACATATTACAATATTATATATCACATATACAATATATTTTGTAACAATAGAAAATAATACAATTAACATATATCGCATATATATCAATGTATTATCCCATGAGAAAATGAATCTTTTAATGAGCTAATATTAGTTAATGTAATTTAATATATCATATATATTATTATACATTAAATTATCGAATCAACACTTGATCCGATAATCCGTCTATTTCACAAATAACCGACTAATACGATGACCCTACTATATCACATATACCCGGCCGATATCTCATATCGCGAGAATCCAATACGGTATCATATACCGCATTATCCTCGGTTCCGCACATATCACATATGTGCTCCTACTCCGTTTTGCCTGAGCTAAGAAACCTCTGTGTAGGACTCTAAAGAATCGTCAATACGCTGGCAGTAGGTGATGATCATATCAAACACCCACAAGCTGCAAGCGGTCAGCTAAACGTAACAGCTACCCAGGTATTGAGCGCTCAGAAGATCAACAAGCAAGCCTGTACATTCTCTTGTGAATCCAATCAGTAACACTCCCGTACAGTCCGGTCTCGTCGTCTGATAGGTCGCATATCTCGCCTAGGGGTGGTAAATGTCAGACCGCAGTAGCTCGATAAGTCATGTCGATATAAGGTCTATAACAGTTCGAGAAACTACTGATAACACTTACCAATAAATCTCAGCAACCCTAGCCAGGGATTTCCGGTTATAGCCAATCGAACACAGCGCAACATCAACTCCCTATACCGGGAGAGACGAATCCCCTCCTATCGCTCATTGCCTCCATATGATTCGGGACTGTACCTAAAAGCCACTTTTTTGCACGCACTTTTGGAGTGGTATGATGGAAATCAAAGCACAGTGGGAATCACACAAGACTCTATGACGATCTCGGGTCAACAGACTAAGCTGTACCAGTGTCACCAGAGAACTGCCATCTGACGTAAGGTATAATACCATCTGGGAGTTCTCGGCGAGTCCATCCAGTGTGCCCAGTCTCCACTGAGCACCCGTATACACCATCCTTGATGTCAAACACCGATGGATATGGGATCATCCATCGCCCATCATATGGGTCAAGATGCGTATACGCTAGTCTACTCTGGTCCATCGATGCACTGTCTCGATACACCCTCGACTAGTAACAGTTATAGGATGTACTCGTCGACTACCATGGCCCCACTAGTATGATCTCATCATAGTCCCAGTAGTCGAGTACATATCCTAAGGGCTTTATCAACATATAACATAGAGACAATCAGAGTACATGTTAAGATAATGGGTAACCAGATAGCGTATTATCATGTCGAGCAAGAAAGTCCTCCCTATATATGTCCAAGCATCCACTACAATATACATCGTATGTACAGTAATGGCCTCTAGGGCATACATATAACTAACAATCTCCCACTTGCACTAGGTCCATCTGTTGTAGTATCACATACCCAACAATTAGCTGCGGTTGAAATATCTCATACTCAACCATCCCATAAATGTCTCTACTGGGAAAAAGGCCTTCGTGAGTGGATCCGCGCTGTTGTCCTCTGTGTCTACTCTCCTAACCTTGATCTCCCTGGAGATCAACCATCTCCATGATCAGGTGATACTGCCTAAGAATTATGTCTGGATTTCTGATGGGACGGTAGTTCCTTGGCTAAAGCCACAACTCCATTGTCACACAATGGTAGGAACGAAGTTCATCTCATGAACTAAAATATATCCAGACTGCCTCTTTGGTAGCATCCTTGGTAATGATGTATCTTGCCTTTAGTCGTCTAGTAAGTCACGGTATCTAGCTTGGAACTCTTCCAACATACCGTCCCTCCACTGAGGGTAAAGACAATGCCTGCGACTGACATTCAGTCGTTCTTATCACCCTGGAACCTTTCTAGTGATTCTCCCTAGGATCGATTGATACTATCTCATTACAACTAGTAAGAATCCTAACATCCAATTAGATCTATCTCATAGATCCAAAATCCAGGATTCAGGAGGTATCACTTTGATCCTATATGGAGAATCATTATGATAAGCGGAGATTGACCGAGCGTAGCATAGGAAACTCCTTCCCTATCAAGAGTACGTCATCCACGTACTCTACGAGGATCACCACCATACTCTCTACTACCTTTTTGTATATACAAGGTTCATCTACCATTTTGATAAAGTCAAACTCTTTGACTACCACATCAAAACAGATGTTCCAACTCCGCGATACCTGTTTTATCAAATAAAACATCTTGCACACGTTTCCGCTGCTCCCACTGTCTACGAAGCCCTCTGGCTGTGTACTTATAGACGCACTTTTCTAAAACATCATTTAGAAAAGCAGTCATGACACCCAACCGCCAGATATCGTAGTCATGGTATGCAGCCGTGGCAAGTAGGATCTGGATGGACTTAAGCATAGCTTTGAAAGTCTTAACTTTTCCATGTACACCAAGTAATCTTCTCAAGATATACTCGCTCCTGATGGGAATTTAACCCTTCAGATAAAGCAACCAAAGTCCATACTTTGTTGGTGTATAAGGATTCCATCTCAGATCACTAAGCATCCAGCCATTCTTACAGAGTCCCACTCCTGATGGCCAGCTCGAAACTAGTTGGGTCATCATCTCTGTAGGGTTCCTAGGCACTCTAGTGAGGTCTCACAAGGCATCGAACATGCCAATTTAAAAAAAATGGTGCCGAGAAACCCTAGACTACGGATCTTAGACTAGATGTTTAGGCGAAAAGATAAACTAGTTAACAACTTAACTAGAACTGAGAAGCTACAACCTTTGTAGATCCGGATATCCACTTCCTTAGCTCCACGCAGTGCTCCTTTCGCTGTCCTTCTCCAATCTTAGACTCGTTCCTCGGTTTCATCGGGAAAGCGAGCGGAATAGGTCGTCGGCTTCGTGTCAAAGACGATCTACGTCGAGGTTGCACTAGTTCAAGCTTCGACTTCACCAAGTAGTGAAACTTGTGAAGAAAACACCCAAAACCACTTGGCAAGAGGTAGAGGATGAAGAAATAGGAGGTGGGTTCACTTTAGATTTGGATTTCTCTCATTAAATCTCAAGTTGCCATTAAAGTAGCAAGCTTTTCTTTTGAAGAAGAAGATGAAGAAGATGATAGAATATGATAAAAGTCTATTTCAAAATAGAAAAGAAAATGATATTTATCATATCCTAACCATGGTCAAGTGTAGAGAATTGACCATGGTTAGTGGGAGTGGTTAGGTTTAAGTATGAAGACAAAATAGCATCATTAGAAAAAGCTTCATGAAGCTTCACCATTCTTCATGATAAATGAAACCATTTTATTTTCATAAAACCAATTAATAAATAAAGAATGGATTAAATAATAAGTGAATAAATCATAAACCCTAACCACTCTCATAAC
Source organism: Agapanthus africanus (assembly GCA_030015575.1). Taxonomy (NCBI): domain Eukaryota; kingdom Viridiplantae; phylum Streptophyta; class Magnoliopsida; order Asparagales; family Amaryllidaceae; genus Agapanthus; species Agapanthus africanus. The sequence goes on from CM057338.1 coordinate 462,566,260, forward strand.
CATGGTTCAATTCTTTTACACATAGTCAAGTCAACATGCATCATCAAACATGATACAATCATGTGCACAAAAGCATATCACATATACAATATGCATCAAGTGAGAAAAATCCGTTTAAAGTGAACCAATACTAGTTAATGCAAAGTAATATATCAAATATACAATTATACATTAAATCATTAAATCAACACTTGATTCAATGATCCGGTCATGTCGCACATGACCGACTAGTATTCAATGTATCGACTTATCGAATCGATCTTCGATTCGATAACTAGGTTATATCATATACAACCAATCGAAACATTAATCGCGAGAATCAAATACGGTATCACATACACGCATTATTCTCGGTCCCGCACATATCTCATATGCACTCCTATTTCGTTTCGCTTGAACCAGGAAACCTCTGTGTGGGACTCTAAAGACTCGTCAATACGCCGGTAGCAGATGATGATCATATCAAGCACCCACAAGCCGCAAGCGGTCTACTAAACGTAACGGCCACCCGGGTATTGAGCGATCAGAAGATCGACGAGCTAGCCCGCTCACACTCCTGCGAATCCGATCAGTAACACTTACCGTACAGTCCGGTCTCTTCATCTGATATGTCGCATATCAAGTCTAGGGGTGGTAAACGTCAGACCCCAATAACCCGATAAGTCGTGCCGATGTGAGGCTCGTAACAGGTCGAGAAACTACTGGTAACACTTACCAGCAAATCTCTGATCAGCCCTGGCCAGGGACTTCCCTGCTACGGCCAATCGAGCACTGCGCAACATCAACCCCCAATACCGGGAGAGACGAAACCCCTCCTATCGCTCATTGCCTCCATGTGACTCGGGACTGTTCCCAAAGACCACCGTTTTGCACGCCCTCATGGACATGGTAAGGTGGAGATCAAAGCACAGTGGGAATCATACAAGACTCTATGACGATCTCGGGTCTACAGACTAACCTGTACAAGTGTCACCTGAGAACTGCCATCTGACGTGAGGTATAATACCATCTGGGAGTTCTCGGCGAGTCCGTCCAGTGTACCCAGTCTCCACTGAGCACCCGTACACCATCTCTGATGTCAAACACCAATGGATATGGGATCATCCATCGCCCATCTCATGGGTCGAGAAGCGTATACGCTAGTCTACTCTGGTATATCGATGCCCCGTCTCGATACACCCACGACTAGGGACCATGAAGGATGTACTTATGGACTACCATGTCCCCACTAGTATGATCTGCATCATAGTCCAGGTAGTCAAGCATAAGTCCTAAGGGCTTTACCAACATGTAACTATAAGACAGTATAAAGAGACTAGTGTACATGTTAAGATAAAGAGTAACCAGATAGCATACTATCATATCGAGCAAGAAAGTCATCTCTATATATGTCCAAGCATCCAATATAATATACAACATCTGTACAATACTGGCCTCTAGGGCATACATACAACTAACAATCTCCCACTTGCACTAGGGCCAGCTGCTGTAGTATCGCATACCGAGCATCCCGAAGAGTCTCTCAAACTGTGTCTGGGGAATGGCCTTCGTGAGTGGATCCGCCGTGTTGTTCTTCGTGTCAACTCTCCTAACCTCGATCTCCCGGCGATCAACTATCTCCTGGATCAGGTGATACCGCCTCAGAATATGCCTGGATCGCTGATGGGACCTGGGTTCCTTGGCCAAAGCCACCGCTCCATTGTTATCGCAATACAAAGGTATTGGACGCTCAATGGATGGAACCACTCCAAGTTCAGTAATGAACTTCTTGATCCAAACAGCCTCTTTGGCAGCATCGTTGGCAGCGATGTATTCAGCCTCCATCGTCGAGTCTGCCACGGTTTCCTGCTTGGAACTCTTCCAGCTAACCGCCCCTCCGTAAAGTGTAAAGACAAAGCCCGACTGCGACTTAGAGTCGTCCTTATCACTCTGGAAGCTCGAATCGGTAAAGGACTCCACTTGGAGTTCTCCGTTACCATACACCAAGAACATATCTCTAGTCCTTCGTAAGTACTTGAGAATGCTCTTTACAGCTGTCCAGTGACTCTCTCCAGGATCAGCTTGATACCTGCTCACTACACTTAGTGAGTATGCTACATCGGGTCTGGTACATAGCATCGCATTCATGATAGAGCCTACTGCCGAAGCATAGGGTATCTCTTGCATGCGAGCTCTCTCCAAATCAGTCTTGGGAGACATCTCTTTGGAGAGAGTGACTCCAGAGATCGTGGGCATGTTGCCACGCTTGGACTCTTCTATACTAAACCTCTTTAGTATGGTGTCAATGTACCTGGATTGGGACAATCCCAAAATCCGTTTAGATCTATCTCTATAGATCCTAATTCCCAATATGCAGGAGGCATCACCAAGATCTTTCATCGAGAATCTTTGTGATAAGAAGAGCTTGACCGATTGCAGCATAGGAATATCATTTCCTATCAAGAGTATGTCGTCCACGTACAATACGAGGAAGACAACCTTACTCTCTGCCACCTTCTTGTAGATACAAGGTTCATCTGGATTTTTGACGAAATCAAACTCTTTGATAACGACGTCAAAGCATATGTTCCAACTCCGCGATGCTTGCTTTAATCCATAAATGGATTTAAGCAGCTTGCACACCTTCCCGCTGCTCCCACTGTCTACGAAGCCCTCTGGCTGAGTCATGTACACGCACTCTTCTAAATCACCGTTTAGAAAGGCGGTCTTAACATCCATTTGCCAGATTTCGTAATCATGGAAAGCAGCGATGGCAAGCATGATCCGGATGGATTTAAGCATAGCCACTGGAGAAAAGGTCTCGTCATAGTCCACACCTGGTCTTTGACGAAAACCCTTTGCTACAAGTCTAGCTTTGAAAGTCTCCACTTTCCCATCTACACCAAGTTTCTTCTTGAAGATCCACTTGCTCCCAATGGGTTTTACCCCCTCAGGAGCAACGTCCAAAGTCCATACTTTGTTGGTGTACATGGATTCCATCTCAGACCGCATAGCATCCAGCCATTTCACTGAGTCCCCACTCGTGATGGCCTGCTCGAAACTAGTTGGGTCATCATCCTCCATGATGCAATCCTCGCTCCCACCATCAATGAGAAAACCGTAGTATCACTCAGGTGGACGAGAAACCCTACTAGATCGGCGGAGTGGCTGGGGTTCATCGGGAACTACGGAATCCTCTGGTTCCACCAGATCTTCTGTTGTAGCTTCTGCAGCTGGAACTTCTTCCAGTTCTACCTCATGACCACTAATCTCTTTTTCAAGAAATTCCTTTTCTAAAAAGGTGGCATGCCGAGAAACAAACACTCTTTGTTCCTCAGGGTGGTAGAAGATATACCCTTGAGAATTCTTGGGATATACTACAAATTTGCATAGAACAGACCGTGCCTCGAGTTTGTCCGGATTTTGTCGTTTGACATAGGCTGGACAACCCCATATCTTAACATAGTTAAGACATGGTCTCTTCCCTTTCCATATCTCATATGGAGTGGTAGGCACTGATTTGGTGGGGACCATATTCAGTAGATGTATGGCTGTCTCAAGCGCATACCCCCAGAAGGAAATAGGTAACTCAGCTGTGCTCATCATAGAGCGCACCATATCTAATAGGGTGCGATTCCTCCGTTCTGATACACCGTTGTGCTGTGGTGTATATGGAGGAGTCAGCTGAGAGAGAATCCCATTCTCTTTTAGGAAGTCCAGGAATTCTTTGCTCAAGTATTCACCTCCTCGATCAGATCGAAGGATTTTAATACTCTTTCCGGTTTGGTTTTCGACTTCTTGTTTATATTCTCTAAATTTCTCAAAAGCTTCAGACTTGTGTCTTATTAAGTACACATGTCCGTATCTTGAGAGATCGTCAGTGAATGTAATGAAGTACGAAGAACCATCCCTGGCATGTGTAGACATGGGACCACATACATCACTATGTATCAGTCCCAAGAGTTCGGTAACTCTTTCTCCGTGTCCCGTAAACGGAGTTTTGGTCATCTTGCCTTTGAGACATGACTGGCAAGTGTCATAAGATGAAAATTCGAAAGGTTTCAAATATCCATCCTTATGCAACTTAGCCAGTCGTGTCACATTGATGTGACCCAGTCTACAATGCCACAAGAAGGATTCGTTGAGTTCAGAACTCTTCCTCTTGTGTGTGTTTGTTATGCTCAGAACTGTTGATTGATTTAGAACATAAATGCCATTGCATAACGTGCCTGATCCAACCAACTTTTGGTTACGGAAAATGTTCATAACATTATCCTGTAATACAAAATCATATCCTTCTTTGCTTAATAAAGAAACCGATATAATGTTGCATATCAGGTTCGGCATGTAATAGCATTCGTTCAGAACCAATGTATTACCAGTTGGTAATACAAGGTGATATTCCCCGACAGTTTTAGCTGCAACAATTGCACCATTTCCAACTCTGATGTCTTTATCACCTTCCCCAAGTTCTCTACCTTTCCTGAGCCCATGTAACTGATTACATATATGGGATCCTGACCCGGTATCTAATACCCAGGACGTAGAGCAAATGGAGAAACAGTTCTCAGTAACGAACACACCCGAAGAAAATGCATCAACATGTACTTTCTTCATTCGGGTGGCATGGGAATCCTGGTATTCCCCTATATCCTGTTCATTCCTATAACACTTATAAGAAAGAACGGAACCAACGTTCCCCAGCACAGTATAACATGCGGGTTCGGTCAATACATCCATATTATTATCTTCATTAGGGCATGAAATGGTCGCTACCTGGAGAGAGAGAGAAGAAAACACTTTAGCGTATGCTCGTGCAAGATCAGATTGGTTATTATCTTATCTAATCAGGATGGCTCCCACTGCTTTTTATCAAATCTTCCTCCAAACCCTAAAATGAAAGACTAGCCGGGATTAATTACACACTACAAGTTCGCCAATCTTTCAGCCAGGCCAGTGTCGGTACTTTGAGGGAGGTCCCCCGTGCTTTCGCACGAACCTAATTAATGTAAACCTCGTTTTCCCAGAGGCGTAACCCCGTTGACACCTTTCTAGACACCTACTTGATTAGCTAATTGCAATGTGTAAAACTCTCCCAGGAGTAACTCTTACTTGCAGTGGGTATCGGGATCCAACTATCTCATAGAAGGTATGCAATCTCATTGCAAATTTCAACACTTGAAATTCCCGATAATGCTTTTGCCCCTAGCGTGCTATGACCTTGACGAAAGCCAACAAACCATAGCCCGCTAGTCAAGTTCAACCCGTACATTTCTTGACTGAATTAAACCCACCCGCACGACCCTTGACGAAAGCCAACAAAGCCGTACGACTACCCTAATCCAGTCACATCATATGCAGCAGATAAACAGCACATAGCTACCGCACACTACACCTTGACGAAAGCCAACAAATGTAGCACGAATACTATATGTAACCTATCTGAAATGACGGAGGGCTACGCAGGTTTTTCTGAAAACCTATTGCGTAATGAACTTGATATCGTTGTAGAATCAAATGAAGTTTTGAAATGGAGTGATTTTGAGGCTTTTCTAGTTTTGCTAAAGGAGTCACTCCCGGTGAAAGGATCTCGGTCCTTTCCTCGTCGAATGAGGTGCGGGATATATCATATATATCGCTGTGCAAAGCAAAAACCCAAAAGCAGTCAAAAGCAAACCGAGTGTGTAGCATCTGCCAGTTATTGCTAAAGGAGTCACTCCCGGTGAAGGGATCTCGGTCCTTTCCTCATCGAATAAGGTGCGGGGTATATCATATATACCGCTGTGCAAAGCAAGAACTGTAGCTACCTGTTTTATTAAAATTCGATTCCACAACATCTTAGGTTTCTTATCTTTCATTAATCACATTAATGAAGTCCCATCATTTAAATACCTAAACATCACAGATAGATATGACGTACACTTATGCCATCCGCATTCGCCTCGATGTCCCCTCGTGCACCGTTAGGTTAGGTAACTAACGACAGAGCAGGGCAGGGCTAGCGCGGGTGTAAAACATAAGTAACGTCTATATAATATATCATATATACTATATACTATATCCATCACAGAGTCACAACACAGATATCGCAGCAGAATAAACATATGAAATATTGGATATACTAGGACGTCCGTGTTTTCAATACGAGCCAGTATAAAACACGGATTCCACGGTCGTGATGAATAGCCAATCCCACACCCCTAGACCCCTACGAGAGCGGCAAGTAACCCTGCCAATTCTAAGGTTAGGAGACCCGGACTCGACTCCTCGAGTTGGTCTCCCACTGGACCCCAGAACCCGGTTACTTGTGCTCCCCTCCTTGGGTCTATCCTAATGCGGAAAAGTAAATAATATACAAAGGGTGACATCTTCCGCTACCTGGAAGTGCCCCAAATAAAAGAATATTACATACAAGTTTTTACATGAATGAAAATGAAAAACACTCATCTCACATAAAAAACCCCGGCTATTCGAACACGACGATCCAATATAACATATCCAGCAACACATAACATCACATGTCATCAACGTAAGTAAGTATGCATACCCCAATTGTCGTTGACGTATAGCAACGAAACCGGCGATATGAACATACTACACTTACGGTCACAGAAAAGAAAGTGTAAAACTACAACAATTGGAATCCGCAACTACTTTAGACATCACATGCCTAACAGTTATAAACCCCGCATTTTAGTCTCATTATCGAAAACACTTTTCAATATAAAGTGAAACTAAACCGCTAGATTTATAACATTCATTCAGTTATCACATAATTGTTTGTGAATTCCAATTATTGTATCACATTCCAGATAAACAGAAAATGTTAAACTTTCCGATCGAACAGTCGAATACCCAAGTTTTCCCGATACAGCTCAACACATGAAATAAGTCTAACAACATTCAGTTCGTGCCTCAGTACCGACGGTCCAGCCGTAGAAGGGTCAAGCCAACGCCTCACATGTGGCACGCCGTACTGCCCCAAACCCGAAGGTTCAAAGGGCAGTTCAAGACGGTCACATAATCGAGTTAAGGTTTGTTGTCTTCTAGAGGGTCCATCGTGTTACTTGCACTACTTAGAACGTCGTTAAACTACGGAAAAATCCAACATTTGGAAATTTCCCGACAGGGGAAAAGTTGGGTATTTATATCCGGTCGAACTTTTTAACATGTTCTATAAATTATCCGGAAAAACACAAAGACGAAATTTGATAATCCGATCGAACTAAAGAAGCTCCAAAGCAACCCCAGAAAGTGCAACTCATGAAATATATTAAAAACAACCAGAGAACTCAGCACAGTTAAATAAGAGTTACTGTGCACAAATATGGGGATGACGTCATCAAGCCGCCGCGTAACCGCCGCCTAAGCTGGCTTAGGCCGCGGTTCCGCCGCGCTTGTTACTGTTCATGGAATAAAATTTGTGTCGTAATTCTTAGAATTCCCTGCTGAGTTTTCTGCATATTTTTAATTTTGAAAAATCCACGATTTTAGAAAAAGTACAGAGAGCAATTTTTGGGGTTCGGTTTCGGTTCGATCGGAGTTCAAATTCCGTCTAGACTTCGCCTAAGGCTCTAGCTAGGCTCTGATACCACTGTAGGGTTCCTAGGCACTCTAGTGAGGTCTCACAAGACATCGAACATGCCAATTTAAAAAAAATGGTGCCGAGAAACCCTAGACTACGGATCTTAGACTAGATGTTTAGGCGAAAAGATAAACTAGTTAACAACTTAACTAGAAGTGAGAAGCTACAACCTTTGTAGATCCGGATATCCACTTCCTTAGCTCCACGCAGTGCTCCTTTCGCTGTCCATCTCCAATCTTAGACTCGTTCATCGGTTTCATCGGGAAAGCGAGCGGAATAGGTCGTCGGCTTCGTGTCAAAGACGATCTACGTCGAGGTTGCACTAGTTCAAGCTTCGACTTCACCAAGTAGTGAAACTTGTGAAGAAAACATCCAAAACCACTTGGCAAGAGGTAGAGGATGAAGAAATAGGAGGTGGGTTCACTTTAGATTTGGATTTCTCTCATTAAATCTCAAGTTGCCATTAAAGTAGCAAGCTTTTCTTTTGAAGAAGAAGATGAAGAAGATGATAGAATATGATAAAAGTCTATTTCAAAATAGAAAAGAAAATGATATTTATCATATCCTAACCATGGTCAAGTGTAGAGAATTGACCATGGTTAGTGGGAGTGGTTAGGTTTAAGTATGAAGACAAAATAGCATCATTAGAAAAAGCTTTATGAAGCTTCACCATTCTTCATGATAAATGAAACCATTTTATTTTCATAAAACCAATTAATAAATAAAGAATGGATTAAATAATAAGTGAATAAATCATAAACCCTAACCACTCTCATAACTATGGTTCAATTCTTTCACATAGTCAAGTCAACATGCATCATCAAACATGATACAATCATGTGCACAAAAGCATATCACATATACAATGTGCATCAAGTGAGAAAAATCCGTTTAAAGTGAACCAATACTAGTTAATGCAAAGTAATATATCAAATATACAATTATACATTAAATCATTAAATCAACACTTGATTCAATGATCCGGTCATGTCGCACATGACCGACTAGTATTCAATGTATCGACTTATCGAATCGATCTTCGATTCGATAACTAGGTTATATCATATACAACCAATCGAAACATTAATCGCGAGAATCAAATACGGTATCACATACACGCATTATTCTCGGTCCCGCACATATCTCATATGCACTCCTATTTCGTTTCGCTTGAACCAGGAAACCTCTGTGTAGGACTCTAAAGACTCGTCAATACGCCGGTAGCAGATGATGATCATATCAAGCACCCACAACCCGCAAGCGGTCTACTAAACGTAACAGCCACCCGGGTATTGAGCGATCAGAAGATCGACGAGCTGGCCCGCTCACACTCCTGCGAATCCGATCAGTAACACTTACCGTACAGTCCGGTCTCTTCATCTGATATGTCGCATATCAAGTCTAGGGGTGGTAAACGTCAGACCCCAATAACCCGATAAGTCGTGCCGATGTGAGGCTCGTAACGGGTCGAGAAACTACTGGTAACACTTACCAGCAAATCTCTGATCAGCCCTGGCCAGGGACTTCCCTGCTACGGCCAATCGAGCACTGCGCAACATCAACCCCCAATACCGGGAGAGACGAAACCCCTCCTATCGCTCATTGCCTCCATGTGACTCGGGACTGTGCCCAAAGACCACCGTTTTGCACGCCCTCATGGACGTGGTAAGGTGGAGATCAAAGCACAGTGGGAATCACACAAGACTCTATGACGATCTCGGGTCTACAGACTAACCTGTACAAGTGTCACCTGAGAACTGCCATCTGACGTGAGGTATAATACCATCTGGGAGTTCTCGGCGAGTCCGTCCAGTGTACCCAGTCTCCACTGAGCACCCGTACACCATCTCTGATGTCAAACACCAATGAATATGGGATCATCCATCGCCCATCTCATGGGTCGAGAAGCGTATACGCTAGTCTACTCTGGTATATCGATGCCCCGTCTCGATACACCCACGACTAGGGACCATGAAGGATGTACTTATGGACTACCATGTCCCCACTAGTATGATCTGCATCATAGTCCAGGTAGTCAAGCACAAGTCCTAAGGGCTTTACCAACATGTAACTATAAGACAGTATAAAGAGACTAGTGTACATGTTAAGATAAAGAGTAACCAGATAGCATACTATCATATCGAGCAAGAAAGTCATCTCTATATATGTCCAAGCATCCAATATAATATACAACATCTATACAATACTGGCCTCTAGGGCATACATACAACTAACAATCTCATGATGCAATCCTCTCTCCCACTGTCATAGAGAAACCGAAGTATCTCTCTGGTGGGTGAGGAACCCTACTAGATCGGCGGAGAGGCTGAGGTTCGTTGGTTACTATTGAATCCTTCGGTTCAACCAAATCATCTGCTGTAGTTTGTATAGCTGGAACTCCTTCCAGTTCTACCACATGACCACTAATTTTTCCACAAGAAATTCCCTTTCACAAAAGTGGCATGTTGAGAAACAAAACATTTTTGTTCCTCGGTTAGGTAGAAGATATTCCCTTGCGTATGCTTGGGATATCCAACAAACTTCCACAGATCTGACTTTGCCTCGAGCTTGTCCGGATTTTGCTTTTTAGACATAGGCCGGACAACCCCAAATCTTAACAAACTTAAGATATGGGCTCTTCCCATTCCATATCACATATGAAGTGGTAGGTAACTGATTTGATTTGAACCCTATTCAATAGGTATGCAGCTTTTCAAGTGCATAACTCCTAAAAGGAAATTGGAAACTTAGTATTACTCATCATAGAGCACACCATATCAGATATGGTGCTATTGCTCCGCCCCAATACACCGACGTGCTATGGTGTATACGGAGGAGTATTGCTGAGAGAGAATCTCATTCTCCTTTAGAATAGTCCTGGAATTCCGTGCTCAAGTATTCTCCTCCTTGATCTCATCAAAGGACATAATACTTATACCCGTATTTGGTTCTCTACTTCTAACTTACATTCTGTGAATATCTCAAAAGGTTCGGACTTGTGTTTCAACAGGAACATATGTCTGAATCTTGAGAGATTATCAGAGAATGTAATGAAGTACAAAGAACCGGTCTTGGCATGTGTAGACAGGGGACTTTACATACATCATCATGTATCAATCCCAAGAGTTCACTAACTCTTTCTCTGTTTCCAATAAACAGAGCTATGGTCATCTTATCTTTGTGACATGACAGGCAAGTTTCACAAGATGTAAATTCAAACAGATTTAAATATGCATCTAAATGTAACTTAGCTAGTCGTGTCGCATTGATATGACCTAGTCTACAATGCTTCAAGAAGGATTCGTTCATTTCTGAACTTTTCCTCTCGTGTGTGTTCTGTATACTAAGAACTGTAGTTTGATTTAGAACGTTAATGATTTTAGATAACGTACCTGAACCGATCAACTCTTGTTATAGGAAATGTTCAAAACATTATCCAACAATACAAAATTATATCCTTTCTTTACTAATAAAGAGAGTGATATGATGTTGTATATCAGGTTCGGTATCTAATAACATTTGTTCAGAATCAATGTATTCTGGTAATACAGGGTGATAGTGACTAACAGACTTGGCTGCAACATTTGCACCGTTTTCTGTCTCATGAAACTTATCACCCGTTCTCAGTTCTCTACCTATCAGTAGCCTATGTAACAGATTACATATGCGGGATCCTGATCCGGTATCTCATACCCAGGACGTAAAGGATACTGAGAAATAGTTCTCTGTAATGAACATACCCGAAGATGATGCATCAGCATGCACTTTCTTCGTTTGGGCGGCACGGGAAATCTGGTATTCCCCAATTTCCTGCTCTGTCTTATAACAATTATAAGTTGGAGCGGGACCAACGTTCCCCGGCTCAGTATAACAAGCGGGTTCGGTCAAAATATCCGTTATATTATCTTGATTAAGGCGTGATATGGTCGCTACCTAGAGAGAGAGAGAAGAAAACACTCAGCGTATGCTCTTGCAAGATTAGATTGGTTATCTAACATATCTAATCAGGATGTCTCCCACTGTTTTAATCAAATCTTCCTTCAAACCCTAAAAAGAAAGACTAGCCGGGATTAATTACACGCTACAAGTTCGCCAATCTTTCAGCCAGGCCAGTGTCGGTACTTTGAGGGAGGTTCCCCGTGCTTTCGCACGGACCTAATTAAAGTAAACCTCGTTTTCCCAGAGGCGTAACCCCGTTAACACTTTTCCAGACACCTACTTGATCGGCTAATTATAATGTGTAAAACTCTCCCAGGAGTAACTCTTACTCGCAGCGGGTATCGGGATCCAACTATCTCATAGAAGGTATGCAATCTCATTGCAAATTTCAACACCTGAAATTCCCAATAATATTTTGCCCCAAGCGATCTATGAGCTTGACTGAGTCAACAAACCATAGACCGCAAGTAAAGTTCAACCCGTCATTTCCCGATTGAATTAAACCCACCCGCACGGCCCTTGACAGAGTCAACAAGGCCGCACGACTACCCTAATCCAATCGCATCATATACTTTGCAGATAAGCACTAATCAGCTACCGCACACTACGCCTTGACTGAGTCAACAAACGCAGCACGAATACTAAATACTACTTATCTGAAATGACGGAGGGCTACGACAGGTTTTTAAGAAAACCTTTTGCGCAATGAACTTTATATCGTTGTAGAATCGAGTGATTTTAAATGGAGTGTTTTTGAGGCTTTTCTAGTTTTGCTAAAGGGGTCACTCCCGGTGAAGGGATCGTCGGCCCTTTCCTCATCGAATAAGGTGCAGGGTATATCATATATACAACTATGCAAAGCAAAAACTCCAAAAGCAATCAAAAGAAAAACCGAGGGGTGTAGCATCTGCCAGTTATTGCTAAAAGGGTCACTCCCGGTGAAGGGATCTCAGCCCTTTCCTTATCGAATAAGGTGTAGGATGTTCTACAAGGAACACCGCGATGCAAAGCAAGAACCGTAGCTACCTGTTTTTGAAAATTCGATTCCACAACATCTTTTAGGTTTCTTTTCTTTCATTAATCATATTAATGAAGTCCCATTTTTAATTATGCTTCACAAGCATCACATTTGAAACGAAATCTACAATATAACATATATCTCATACATATAATATAAACATTCGTCTCAGGCAGTAATATGATCTCATCATAGAACATTGCAGCAGAAGAACATATATGAAATATTGGATATACTAGGACGTCCGTGTTTTCAATACGAGCCTGTATAAAACACGGATTCCACGGTCGCGATGAATAGCCAAACCCACATCCCTAGACCCCTACGAGAGCGGCAAGCAACACTGCCAATTCTAGGGTTAGGAGACCCGGTCTCGACTCCTCGAGATGGTCTCCCACTGGACCCTAGAACCCGGTTACTTGTGCTCCCCGCCTTGGGTCTACCTAATGCGGAAAAGTAAATAATATACAATGGTGACATCATCCTCAGCCCGGAAGTGCCCCAATAAAAGAATATTACATACAAATGAATTTTACATGAATGAAAAAGAAAAAAACTCTCATCTTACATAAAACCCCCGGCTATTCAAAATGCGAAGATCCAATATAACATATCACAGTAACACATAATATCTCATATCCTCAACGTAAGCAAGTATGCGTATCCCGATTGTCGTTGATGTATAGCAACGAAGCCGGCGATACACCACATACTACGCTTATGGTCACAGAAAAGAAAGTGTAAAACTACAACAGTTGGAATCCGCAACCTTCTTAGACATCGCATGCCTAACCAAATGAATTCCTTAGACATCGCATGCCTAACAATTATAAACTCCGCATTTTAGTCTCATTATCGAAAACTTTTTTCAATATCAAGTCGGGCAATTCAACAAGATTCCCGACATCCTGATCGAATGCTCGTCGCAAACTTTAGTAGACGGCCGTACCCCCGGATGCCGTCGACGAAGTGCACTAAGGCAGAACACCGCTGTCGCGAGCATCCGAACAGATACTTTTGGCGACGGGGTTCTTCTACAGTCACTTGTTCGGGGCTATGGGGCATGGCTGTCTATTAAGTTTACCGGCGAGTATCCGCGTACGCTACGTGATTGCGACGGACTTTTGATCACATCAAAATTCCGTGGCAACCGATCATCTGAGAATAAACTGCTATGTTTATAACATTCAAATTAGTTATCTCATAACTACCCGTGGATTCCAAATATTGTATCACATTCCAGATAATTAAACAATGTCAAACTTTCCGATCGAATAATCAAACACCCAAAATTTCCCCAATATATCTCAACACTTGAAATCAGTTTAAAAACATCCATCACATGCCACAGTACCGATGGTCCAGCCGTAGAAGGGTCAAGCCAACGCCTCACATGTGGCACGCCGTACTGCCCCAAACCCTAAGGTTTAAAGGCAGTTCAAGACGGTCACATAATCGAGTTAAGGTTTGTTGTCTTCTTGAGGGTCCACCGCGTTACTTGCACGACTTTGAACGTTCTTAAACTCGAGAAAAAATCCAACTTTTGAAAAATTTTCCGATAGGGGAAAAAGTGAGTTATTGATATCCGTTCGAACTTTTTAACAGTTTCTAAAAATTATCCGGACAAAACTAAACAAAGTTAAAACATCCGATCGAATCATTAATTCCCCAATACAACCCTGAAAACTCAACACTTGAGTGAAAATAAAAATATCCTAAAACAATCAGTAAAGTAGTACGGACATTACTGTGCAAAAATTTAAAATTAATTAGCCTATACGGCCACGGAACCGCCGTGGGAACCATCCTCCTGCCGCGGTTCCGCGGCGTCTTAGACGAATTTAAAAGTAATTTTTTACACGTGTCCATATAATTCCCTGCTGATTTTTTAAAGTATTTTTAATATGAAAAAAATCACAGTTTTGAAAAATTTCCAGAGAAGGGGTTTTATCGGGGTTTTCGGGTTCGATCGGACTTTAAATTTCGTCTAGACTTCGCCTAAAGCTCTAGCTTGGCTCTGATACCACTGTAGGGTTGCTAGGCACGCGCACAAGGGTCTACGAGACATCAACCATGCCCGATTAAAATTTTAGCCGTGCCGAACAACCCGAAACCGGATCTTTAAACTAGGGTTTAGGCGAAAACAAGCATGTTAAACTCTTTAACACTAAGTGAGAGGGATTACAATCTTTGTAGATCCGGTCTTTTACTTCTTAAGCTCCATGTTAAATTCCCTTCGCTGCGATCATCGTGTTCTGGACTCTCGAGAGGCTTCACGAAGAGAATGATGCAACCTTTGCTTCCGATCTTCGATACTAAGATGATCTACCTTGAAGTTTCGTTAACACAAGCTAACACTCATAATATGAAGTGAACACCCTTATCTAAATGGCAAGGATAGATGAGGATGATGAAGTAGGATTTTTTCTCTTATTTATAATCTTTTTCTCACTCACTTTCATCACAAAAGAAAGCTTTTTCATGAAGAAACTCAAGCATTAAGAAGATGAATGAAGATGATGACTTAATCCTTTTGTGATGAACAATGAATTATTGTAGTGGTTACAAATCTAACTAAGGGTTAAGCATGAGAGAGTTAACCCTTGTAGAGAGTTAACTAGAGTTAATGGTTTGAATTGGGTTAACATAATATCTCATAAAATATCAAGCAACCACAAAGTCAAAGCTTCATGAAGCTTCATGGAAGCTTCATGCAAAAGCTAACCCTAATCCAAACCCTAACCAAGTTTAAACCCTAAACCATTGTTAAATTTGTAACCTTAACATGTTACAATATTATATATCACATATACAATATATTTTGTAACAATAGAAAATAATACAATTAACATATATCGCATATATATCAATGTATTATCCCATGAGAAAATGAATCTTTTAGTGAGTTAATATTAGTTAATGTAATTTAATATATCATATATATTATTATACATTAAATTATCGAATCAACAATTGATCCGATAATCCGGCTATTTCACAAATAACCGACTAATACGATGACCCGACTATATCACATATACCCGGCCGATATCTCATATCACGAGAATCCAATACGGTATCATATACCGCATTATCCTCGGTCCTGCACATATCACATATGTGCTCCTACTCCGTTTTGCCTGAGCTAAGAAACCTCTGTGTAGGACTCTAAAGAATCGTCAATACGCTGGCAGTAGGTGATGATCATATCAAACACCCACAAGCTGCAAGTGGTCAGCTAAACGTAACAGCTACCCAGGTATTGAGCGCTCAGAAGATCAACAAGCAAGCCTGTACATTCTCCTGTGAATCCAATCAATAACACTCCCGTACAGTTCGGTCTCGTCGTCTGATATGTCGCATATCTCGCCTAGGGATGGTAAATGTCAGACCCCAGTAGCTCGATAAGTCGTGTCGATATGAGGTCTATAACAGTTCGAGAAAATACTGATAGCACTTACCAGTAAATCTCAGCAACCCTGGCCAGGGATTTCCGATTATAGCCAATCGAACACAGCGCAACATCAACTCCCTATACCGGGAGAGACGAATCCCCTCCTATCGCTCATTGCCTCCATGTGATTCGGGACTGTACCCAAAAGCCACCTTTTTGTACGCCCTTTTGGAGTGGTATGATGGAAATCAAAGCACAGTGGGAATCACACAAGACTCTATGACGATCTCAGGTCAACAGACTAAGCTGTACCAGTGTCACCAGAGAACTGCCATCTGACGTAAGGTATAATACCATCTGGGAGTTCTCGGCGAGTCCGTCCAGTGTACCCAGTCTCCACTGAGCACCCGTATACACCATCCTTGATGTCAAACATCGATGGATATGGGATCATCCATCGCCCATCATATGGGTCAAGATGCGTATACGCTAGTCTACTCTGGTGCATCGATGCCCTGTCTCGATACACCCTCGACTAGGAACAGTTATAGGATGTACTCGTCGACTACCGTGGCCCTACTAGTATGATCTCATCATAGTCCCAGTAGTCGAGTACATATCCTAAGGGCTTTATCAACATGTAACATAGAGACAATCAGAGTACATGTTAAGATAAAGGGTAACCAGATAGCGTACTATAATGTCGAGCAAGAAAGTCCTCCTTATATATGTCCAAGCATCCACTACAATATACATCGTATGTACAGTAATGGCCTCTAGGGCATACATATAACTAACACTGTCTGCACGGTAGACAACATCACGTCAGGGGTAGGCTATACATCAACGGTCCTCTCAATCCGGCAGCCTCTATCAATGGCCCGATCATCCGGTGCAAAACCGAACACTTGCCTCAAACAAGAGATCTTAACACCAATACTATACCTACACGTCCCCATGTCACCAGAAAACATCATGGTCTGTCCTCGTCTATGACGAACTCACCCTGACCGCATCTCTGGCAGCAGCTCTCTCTGTGCTCAAACCATGGTGACAGAAACCTCAAGCTGATATCGATGAAGATAGATCAAATGAACGAAAGAAATCAACATATCCTAAATGGATATATGATCATAAGGATGAATAGAATCACAGATCTCAAGATAAGTACATCCTAAGGTTACTTTAGTGGAGTATCGTATCGTAAGTATGCCGCGGAATATACGTATGGTATGTCACTCTACTCAAGCTACATACTCCATCAATCAAGGTCAACCTATGAAACGAAAGTTCGGGTCTAATACCCTCCCCCCCTCCCGTAAAGTCTAAATTCCGTAAGGTCAAGCATAGGTTCCGAAATATATATTAAGTCCAAGACTCTCCATAGTCAAACCTAGACTCAAACCAAGGTTAAACCTAACGCTCTGATACCAACTTTATCACGACCCGTAATTTAGCACGTGACCGGAACTTAAATTATGCAACGTCTAAAGGCGTAACGTAAATCAAGTAAGCCGAAGCCCAGAAAATCTAAACCTTTTTGCGGAAAATAGTGGGGGTGCAGTTTGAAATAATGGTATAATGAAATCAAGTTTTTCTTTAAATGCATAGATAATGAAACATGAAAATGCACATGGATTATACTACAGATGAAAACATGTTTCGTCTTTTTAAAATTTCGGGCAGCACTATTTTGATCCAAAACCACATACATAACAATATATTTGCATCCCCAAGCAGGAGCTAGCTCTTCGCCAACTGGCGGAATCACAACCATGCAATAACTTATATACGACGCCCAACGGTGAAGATCAACCCAGAAAGAACAATAAATAAGCAAGACATCAATACTCAAGAAGCGAACATAAACCCATCGCTCTAAATCTCACACAAAACCCAAGTCTGACTAGGTCTACCAATATACAAATTCTAGTTTCTGACTGATGGAGTTTATCTAGATACAACGGAATATAAAAGCACGGGAGTAGGTAATCCAACATCTGTCCCACCTACCAAAGCAAAACACCCTGGAAGAAACTGTGTGCCAACGATACAGCAACTGATCCCAAACAGTCAAACCTGCAAGAACTGTGGCACAACGGGGGTGAGTTGCCAACTCGTGAGTAGAAAACATCAGCAGGTAGAAATCGAATAAAACAAAGATTTCCTAGGTCACTATATCCTGAAGGTAATACTATGATATCTAAGGTGACCACATATGCATATATGTCAACAATCGATCAATGCAATGATATATATAAATAAACATTCAACATCATATGCCTGTATGCATGTGGATATCGTCCACGTGTCCATCAACAACACAAATAATATTATGGAACCTGAGTGTCCAACATCGACACTAGAATCATCATGAAAACATGTGCATGCATGTATGAGGATATCAAACACGTGTGTCCATCAATGACACATCAAAATCATGGAACCTGAGTGTCCAACATCGACACTCGAATCGTCATGAAAACCCGTGTCCAGCATCGACATGTAATTCCTCATATCTCGGGCTCCGTCAGTCCGGATCGGCCCATATCACGACTACGGTCGGTATCCTCCAGATATCCGCCGTGCCAAACTATCTCGGGCTCCGTCAGTCCGGATTGGCCTATATCATCTCACGACTCCAGTCGGTATCCTCCAAATAACCGCCGAGCCTAAAACTATCACCGGTAGGTAGTGCTCCCACTGCCAGGCTCATCGTCTACACCACAAAAATAATTTCTTTCCCCGGAGTACCATACCGGGTCCACCATGTACCTGTAGACGGTGCCTACCGCTCCTCGAATCAGGTATAATCATAGCTCAGAACCGAAAAAACTCATGGTGGACGCTTCGAAATATCATATCAAGAGAAACCGCGTTTTTAAAGCAATACATAATTCCCTTTGAAAAATAACTGCGGTTCTCAAATTCAGAGATCTCATGAAAACATCATCTCAAGCATATAACCATAAATTACAATGTATGCAACATAAAGTAGTAATACGAGCATATCGAGTATATCATGCAAGCATGTCAAGTGATAGTACTGAATAATGAATGTACTTTTACGTTTAAGATTAATCTCATGATATTGCAGTTTTACTGTGTAAGTGGCATGGCAATTACCGATGAAGAATGTGTGTGAGCCGGCAAATTTGTGTAAGTGTAACATGCGTATCAACGGTAATTGTGCAGGTGTACGAGCAGATGATATCATATAATATTAAATACTGGAAACACGATAGGTATCACACGAGGAATAATCCAAAATAAACATGAAATATAATAAGGTAGACTCTTTATGTCACGACCTGAAAGTACGGAACGTGACCGGCACTTAGATTACGAAGCGTTTAGAGGCGCAACGTAACCTAAGTAAGCCGAAGCCCAGAAATCTAAACCATAAAAAGAAGAAGAAGTAAAGAAAAACATGTAGAAAACACGTTTAAAAGCAACATCTAATTTTCTCAAAAATTTCGGTAGAGTCTCCTTTGTAAAAACTGGCCCCAAACGGATACAAACAAGAATAATATATATACAAACAATAAAAAGCATCCCCAAACGGGAGCTAGCTCTACACCAAAAGGCGGAAACAATCACATCAATGCACAATAGTATACAACGCCAAAGGGCGAGGCTCAAAACTCAAAAGAAAACAAAACCACCAGATATCATAATAATACAAGCGCGACTCTAAGGTCGAAATAAACAACTGATCCAGTAAACTATCAAGTAATACAACTTTGGTTGATGGAGCTTTCTAGATACAAACGAAATAATAAAAGTACAATGGCGGTCCAGATACAAGTGAACCAACCTACTGTGCAAATCACCCTGAGTGAAAAGATGTGCCAGCAAGCTGCCAGGAAAACCTGTACAACTAACCTGTAATAAAATTTGGCACAACGAGGGTGAGTTACCAACTCGTGAGTAGAAGATATCTGCAAAAAGAAATCGAATGCACGACGCTATCCTAGGTCATAATAATACACTACTATATCACCAGTCATCTAGTAATGTCAGGGTAATAAACTACGTGTAAGTGCAAATGCTCCGTGCTCGTGTCGATGCCTCAAATAGTAATATGTCATGTGAATGAGTATGCATGCACCATGAATGTGAAATAACCAATCCTGAAATCTAGATATATCTGTATAAGAAATCTTTAGTTTTTATCATGGTAAAATGTGTATAGAAATCTGAAATATCAACGATGAAATTCATGGAAATCCGTGTCAAGCATCGACACAAAACATGTAAATCTCAAGTCTCAATACCTCATAATCTCAAATTCTCATAGTCTCAATATCTCGGGCTCCGTCAGTCCGGATCGGCCCATATCATCAAATCTCACGACAACGGTCGGTATCCTCCGGATATCCGCCGTGCCAGACATCACCGGTAGGTAGTCCTCCCCTGCCAGGCTCATCGTCTACAACTCGATCTTCTTGCCCCGGGG
Source organism: Agapanthus africanus (assembly GCA_030015575.1). NCBI lineage: Eukaryota > Viridiplantae > Streptophyta > Magnoliopsida > Asparagales > Amaryllidaceae > Agapanthus > Agapanthus africanus. The sequence goes on from CM057338.1 coordinate 462,586,634, forward strand.
TACCATACCGGGCCTGCCATGTGTTAGTTGTATGTATGCCCTAGAGGCCAGTATTGTACAGATGATGTATATTATATTGGATGCTTGGACATATATAGAGATGACTTTCTTGCTCGATATGATAGTATGTTATCTGGTTGCTCTTTATCTTAACATGTATACTAGTCTCTTTAAACTGTCTTATAGTTACATGTTGGTAAAGCCCTTAGGATGTGTACTTGACTACCTGGACTATGATGCAGATCATACTAGTGGGGACATGGTAGTCTATAGGTACATCCTTCAAGGTCCCTAGTCATGGGTGTATCGAGACGGGGCATCGATATACCAGTGTAGACTACCGTATACGCTTCTCGACCCATGAGATGGGCGATGGATGATCCCATATCCATTGGTGTTTGACATCAGAGATGGTATACGGGTGCTCAGTGGAGATTGGGTACACTGGACGGACTCGCCGAGAACTCCCAGATGGTATTATACCTCACGTCAGATGGCAGTTCTCAGGTGACACTTGTGCAGGTTAGTCTGTAGACCCGAGATCGTCATAGAGTCTTGTGTGATTCCCACTATGCTTTGATCTCCACCTTACCACGTCCATGAGGGCGTGTAAAACGGTGGTTTTTGGGTACAGTCCCGAGTCATATGGAGGCAATGAGCGATAGGAGGGGTTTCGTCTCTCCCGGTATTGGGGGTTGATGTTGCGCTGTGCTCGATTGGCCGTAACAGGGAAGTCCCTGGCCAGGGCTGATTAGAGATTTGCTGGTAAGTGTTACCAGTAGTTTCTCGACCCGTTATGAGCCTCACATTGGCACGACTTATCGGTTATTGGGGTCTGACGTTTACCACCCCTAGACTTGATATGCGACATATCAGACGAACAGACCGGACTGTACGGTAAGTGTTACTGGTTGGATTCATAGGAGTGTGAGCGGTCTTGCTCGTCGATCTTCTGATCGCTCAATACCCGGGTGGCCGTTACGTTTAGCAGACCGTTTGCGGCTTGTGGGTGCTTGATATGATCATCATCTGCTGCCGGCGTATTGACGAGTCTTTAGAGTCCTACACCGAGGTTTCCTGGCTCAAGTGAAACGAAATAGGAGCGCATATGAGATATGTGCGGGACCGAGAATAATGCGTGTATGTGATACCGTATTTCATTCTCGCGATGGATGTTTCGATTGGTTGTATGCGATATAGCCTAGTTATCGAATCGAAGATTGATTCGATAAATCGATACATTGGATACTAGTCGGTTATATGCGACATAACCGGATCATTGAATCAAATGTTGATTTAATGATTTAATGTATAATTATATATTTGATATATTACTTTGTGTTAACTAGTATTGGTTCATTTTTAAAAGGATTTTCTCACTTGATGTGCACATTGTATATGTGATATATTTTTGTGTGCACTTGATTGTATCATGTTTGATGATACATGCTTACTTGAGTTTGTGTAAAGATTAAACCATGGTTATGTAATGGTTAGGGATTTTTTTCTTTTTCTTACTTATTTATTTATTTATTTATTTTGGAAAAGATAAAATAGAAAATGGAGGCTTTCTTTGTTTGTTGTTGAAGCTTCATGAAGCTTTGACTAAAGTGACCATTTTGTTTTCATGCTTAACCCTAACCATTCTAACAAACCATGGTCTATTCTCTACACCTAACCAAGGTTAGGATATGATAAGTATTCATATTATTTTTCTTTTTAATAAGAACTTATCATATTCTTTCTTTTTCTTCATCATCTTTAACAAGAAGAAAAGCTTACTAGCTTTAATGGCAACTTGTGAAAATAAGTGAGAAATCCAATTCAAAAGTGAACCCACCTCCTATTTCTTCATCCTCTACCTCTTGCCAAGTAGTATAGGGTGTTATCTTCACAAGTTTCACAACTTGGTGAAGTTGGAGCTTGATCTTGAGTTGCCTCGACGTAGATCTTCTTCGGCATCGAAGTCGACAACCCAGTCCGCCCATTTTTCTGATGAAGCCGATGCTTGAGTCCGAGATCCGATATGGACAGCGAGAGGATGACTACGTGGAGCTAAGGAAGTGTAGAACCGGATCTACAAAGGTTGTAGCCTCTTTCTTTTAGTTAAGGTGTTAACTAGTTTTACTTTTCGCCTAAACTCTAGTCAACGAATCCGTATTAGGGTTTCTCGGCACTTGTAAAAATTAAAATTGTCATGGTTGATGCCTTGTGAGACCTCATTAGTGTGTCTAGGAACCCTACAGTGGTATCAGAGCCTAGCTAGAGCCTTAGGTGAAGTGTAGACGACGTTTGAAATCCGAACGAACATCGAAACCAACATCCAAAATGCTTTCTGGAAATTTTCTGAAAATTTGGATTTTTGTGAATTAAAAATATGCAGAAAACTAAGCAGGAATTTCTAAGAATTACAGTGAAGTACGATCACATGATTCCACCAAAGTGCGGCGGAACCGCGGCATTAGCATGGCTAATACGGCGGTTCCGCGGCCAATTTGTCTCTTCTCCTATTGATTTCTACACAGTAATTCCTATTTTGCAATGCTATATTTTCTGGGTATTTTTATTATGACTAAAAAGTTGAGTATTCTGGGGTTGTATTGGGAATTGAAGATTCGATCGGATTATCAAATTTTGTCTATGTGTTTTTCCGGATAATTTTAGAATATGTTAAAAAGTTCGACCGGATGTAAATACCCAATCTTTCCCCTGCCGGGAAATTTCCAATTGTTGGACTTTTCCGTAGTTTAATGACGTTCTAAGTAGTGCAAGTAACGTGATGGTCCCTCTAAAAGATAACAAACCTTAACTCGATTATGTGACCGTCTTGAACTGCCCTTTGAACCTTAGGGTTTGGGGCAGTACGGCGTGCCACATGTGAGGCGTTGGCTTGACCCTTCTACGGCTGGACCGTTGGTACTGAGGCATGAAGTGAATGTCTTTGAACTTATTTCATGTGTTGAACGGTTTCGGGAAAACTTGGGTGTTCGAATGTTCGATCGGAAAGTTTAATATTTTCTATTTATCCGGAATGGGATACAATAATTGGAATTCACACACAGTTATGAGATAACTGAATGAATGTTATAAATCTAGCGGTTTAGTCTCACTTGATATTGAAAAGAGTTTTCGATAATGAGACTAAAATGCGGGGTTTATAATTGTTAGGCATGTGATGTCTAAGTATTTCATTTGATTAGGCATGCGATGTCTAAAGAGGTTGCGGATTCCAACTGTTGTAGTTTTACACTTTTTTTCTGTGACCGTAAGTGTAGTATGTAGTGGTATTGCCGATTGTCGTTGCTATACGTCGACGACAATCGGTGTATGCATACTTACTTACGTTGATGACATATGATGTTATGTGTTGCTGGATATGTTATATTGGATTGTCGTGTTTGAATAGCCGGGGGTTTTTATGTGAGATGAGTGTTTTTTCTTTTTCATTCATGTAAAAAAATTGTATGTAATATTCTTTTATTGGGGCACTTTCAGGTTGCGGAAGTTGTCACCTTTTGTATATTATTTACTTTTCCGCATTAGGATAGACCCAAGGAGGGGAGCACAAGTAACCGGGTTCTAGGGTTCAGTGGGAGACCATCTCGAGGAGTCGAGTCCGGGTCTCCTAACCCTAGAATTGGTAGCGTTGCTTGCTGCTCTCGTAGGGGTCTAGGGGTGTGGGATTGGCTATTCATCACAACCGTGGAATCCGTGTTTTATACTGGCTCGTATTAAAAACACGGACGTCCTAGTATATCCAATATTTCATATGATATTTTCTGCTGCGATATCTGTGATGTGATCATTTGATATGTTCTGATGGATACAGTATATAGTATATATAATATATTATATAGACGTTGCTTATGTTTTGCACCCGCACTAGCCCTGCCCTGCTCTGTCGTTAGTTACCTAACCTAACGGTGCACGAGGGGACATCGAGGCGAATGCGGATGGCATAAGTGTACGTCGTATTTATCTGTGATGTTTAGGTAACTTAAAATGATGGGACTTCATTAATGTGATTAATGAAAGAAAAGAAACCTAAAAGATGTTGTAGAATCAAATTTTAAATAAAAACGGTAGCTACAGTTTTGCTTTGCATAGTGGTATATATGATATACCCTGCACCTTATTCGATGAGGAAAGGGCCGAGATCCCTTCACCGGGAGTGACCCCTTTAGCAATAACTGGCAGATGCTACACACTCGGTTTGCTTTTGATTGTTTTTGGAGTTTTGCTTTGCACAGCGATATATATGATATATCCCGCACCTCATTCGACGAGGAAAGGGCCGACGATCCCTTCACCGGGAGTGACCCCTTTAGCAAAACTAGAAAAGCCTCAAAACCACTCCATTTCAAAACTTCATTCGATTCTACAACGATATCAAGTTCATTACGCAATAGGTTTTCAGAAAACCTGTCATAGCCCTCCGTCATTTCAGATAAGTTGCATATAGTATTCGTGCTACATTTGTTGGCTTTCGTCAAGGTGTAGTGTGCGGTAGCTATGTGCTGCTTATCTGCTGCATATGATGCGACTGGATTAGGGTAGTCGTACGGCTTTGTTGGCTTTCGTCAAGGGTCGTGCGGGTGGGTTTAATTCAGTCAAGAAATGTACGGGTTGAACTTGACTAGCGGGCTGTGGTTTGTTGGCTTTCGTCAAGGTCATAGCACGCTAGGGGCAAAAGCATTATCGGGAATTTCAAGTGTTGAAATTTACAATGAGATTGCATACCTTCTATGAGATAGTTGGATCCCGATACCCACTGCGAGTAAGAGTTACTCCTGGGAGAGTTTTGCACATTACAATTAGCCGATCAAGTAGGTGTCTAGAAAGGTGTCAACGGGGTTACGCCTCTGGGAAAACGAGGTTTACTTTAATTAGGTCCGTGCGAAACACGGGGAACCTCCCTCAAAGTACCGACACTGGCCTGGCTGAAAGATTGGCGAAGTTGTAGGGTGTAATTAATCCCGGCAAGTCTTTCCTTTTAGGGTTTGAAGGAAGATTTGATAAAAACCAGTGGGAGCCATCCTGATTAGATAAGATAATAACCAATCTGATCTTGCAAGAGCATACGCTAAAGTGTTTTCTTCTCTCTCTCTCCAGGTAGCGACCATGTCATGCCCAAATAAAGATAATAATATGGATGTATTGACTGAACCCGCATGTTATACTGTGCTGGGGAACGTTCTTTCTTATAAGAGTTATAGGAATGAACAGGACATAGGGGAATACCAGGATTCCCATGCCACCCGAATGAAGAAAGTACATGTTGATGCATTTTCTTCGGGTGTGTTCGTTACAGAGAACTGTTTCTCTATTTGCTCTACGTCATGGGTATTAGATACCGGGTCAGGATCCCATATATATAATCAGTTACATGGGCTCAGGGAAGGTAGAGAACTTGGAGAAGGTGATAAAGACATTAGAGTTGGAAATGGTGCAATTGTTGCAGCTAAGACTGTCGGGGAATATCACCTTGCATTACCAACTGGTAATACATTGGTTCTGAACGAATGCTATTACATGCCGAACCTGATATGCAACATTATATCGGTTTCTTTGTTGAGTAAAGAGTGGTATAATTTTGTATTACAGGATAATGTTATGAACATTTTCCGTAACCAAAAGTTGGTTGGATCAGGCACGTTGTGCAATGGCATTTATGTTCTAAATCAATCAACAGTTCTGAGCATAACAAACACACACAAGAGGAAAAGTTCTGAACTGAACGAATCCTTCTTGTGGCATTGTAGACTGGGTCACATCAATGCGACACGACTGGCTAAGTTACATAAGAATGGATATTTGAAACCGTTCGAATTTTCATCTTATGACACTTGCCAGTCATGTCTCAAAGGCAAGATGACCAAAACTCCATTTACGGGACACGGAGAAAGAGTTACAGAACTCTTGGGACTGATACATAGTGATGTATGCGGTCCCATGTCTACACATGCCAAGGATGGTTCTTCGTACTTCATTACATTCACTGACGATCTCTCAAGATACGGACATGTGTACTTGATAAGACATAAGTCTGAAGCTTTTGAGAAATTTAGAGAATATAAACAAGAAGTCGAGAACCAAACCGGAAAAAGTATTAAAATCCTTTGATCTGATCGAGGAGGTGAATACTTGAGCAATGAATTCCTGGACTTCCTAAAAGAGAATGGGATTCTCTCTCAGCTGACTCCTCCATATACACCACAGCACACTGGTGTATCAGAACGGAGGAACCGCACCCTATTAGATATGGTGCGCTCTATGATGAGCACAGCTGAGTTACCTATTTCCTTCTGGGGGTATGCGCTTGAGACAGCCATACATCTATTGAATATGGTCCCCACCAAATCTGTGCCTACCACTCCATATGAGAAATGGAAAGGAAAGAGACCATGTCTTAACTATGTTAAGATATGGGGTTGTCCAGCCTATGTCAAACGACAAAATCCGGACAAACTCGAGGCACGGTCTGTTCTATATAAATTTATAGGATATCCCAAGAATTCACAAGGGTATATGTTCTACCACCCTGAGGAACAAAGAGTGTTTGTTTCTCTGCATGCCACCTTTTTAAAAAAGGAATTTCTTGAAAAAGAGATTGGTGGTCATGAGGTAGAACTGGAAGAGATTCCAGCTGCAAAAGCTACAACAGAAGATCTGGTGGAACCAGAGGATTCCATAGTTCCCGATGAACCCCAGCCACTCCGCCGATCTAGTAGGGTTCCTCACCCACCTGAGAGATACTACGGTTTTCTCATGGATGGTAGGAGCGAGGATTGCATCATGGAGGATGATGACCCAACTAGCTTCGAGCAGGCCATCACGAGTAGGGACTCAGTGAAATGGCTGGATGCTATGCGGTCCGAGATGGAATCCATGTACACCAACAAAGTATGGACTTTGGAAGTTGGTCCTGAAGGGGTAAAACCCATTGGGAGCAAGTGGATCTTCAAGAAAAAACTTGGTGTAGATGGGAAAGTGGAGACTTTCAAAGCTAGACTTGTTGCAAAAGGTTTTCGTCAAAGACCAGGTGTGGACTATGACGAAACCTTTTCTCCAGTGGCTATGCTTAAATCCATCCGGATCATGCTTGCCATCGCTGCATATCATGACTACGAAATCTGGCAAATGGATGTTAAGACCGCCTTTCTAAACGGTGATTTAGAAGAGTGCGTGTACATGACTCAGCCAGAGGGCTTCGTTGACAGTGGGAGCAGCGGGAAGGTGTGCAAGCTGCTTAAATCCATTTATGGATTAAAGCAAGCATCGCGGAGTTGGAACATCTGCTTTGACGTCGTTATCAAAGAGTTTGATTTCGTCAAAAACCCAGATGAACCTTGTATTTACAAGAAGGTAGCAGAGAGTAAGGTTGTCTTCCTCGTATTGTACGTGGACGACATACTCTTGATAGGAAATGATATTCCTATGCTGCAATCAGTCAAGCTCTTCTTATCACAAAGATTCTCAATGAAAGATCTTGGTGATGCCTTCTGCATATTAGGAATCAGGATCTATAGAGATAGATCCAAACGGATATTGGGATTGTCCCAATCCAGGTACATTGACACCATATTAAAGAGGTTTAGTATGGAAGAATCCAAGCGTGGGAACTTGCCCACGATCTCTGGAGTCACTCTCTCCAAAGAGATGTCTCCCAAGACTGATTTGGAGAGAGCTCGCATGCAAGGGATACCCTATGCTTCGGCTGTAGGCTCTATCATGTACGCGATGCTATGTACCAGACCCGATGTAGCATACTCACTAAGTGTAGTGAGCAGGTATCAAGCTGATCCTGGAGAGAGTCACTGGATAGCTGTGAAGAGCATTCTCAAGTACTTGCGAAGGACTAAAGAGATGCTCTTGGTGTATGGTAACGGAGAACTCCAAGTGGAGTCCTTTACCGATTCAAGCTTCCAGAGTGATAAGGACGACTCTAAGTCGCAGTCGGGATTTGTCTTTACCCTTTACGGAGGGGCGGTTAGCTGGAAGAGTTCCAAGCAGGAAACCGTGGCAGACACGACGATGGAGGCTGAATACATCGCTGCCAACGATACTGCCAAAGAGGCTGTCTGGATCAAGAAGTTCATTACTGAACTTAGAGTGGTTCCATCCATTGAGCATCCAATACCTTTGTATTGTGATAACAATGGAGCGGTGGCTTTGGCCAAGGAACCCAGGTCCCATCAGCGATCCAGGCATATTCTGAGGCGGTATCACCTGATCCGGGAGATAGTTGATCGCCGGGAGATCGAGGTCAGGAGGGTTGACACGAAGAACAACACGGCGGATCCACTCACGAAGACCATTCCCCAGATACAGTTTGAGAGACTCTTCGGGATGCTCGGTATGCGATACTACAGCAGCTGGCCCTAGTGCAAGTGGGAGATTGTTAGTTGTATGTATGCCCTAGAGGCCAGTATTGTACAGATGATGTATATTATATTGGATGCTTGGACATATATAAAGATGACTTTCTTGCTCGATATGATAGTATGCTATCTGGTTGCTCTTTATCTTAACATGTATACTAGTCTCTTTAAACTGTCTTATAGTTACATGTTGGTAAAGCCCTTAGGATGTGTACTTGACTACCTAGACTATGATGCAGATCATACTAGTGGGGACATGGTAGTCTATAGGTACATCCTTCAAGGTCCCTAGTTGTGGGTGTATCGAGACGGGGCATCGATATACCAGTGTAGACTAGCGTATACGCTTCTCGACCCATGAGATGGGCGATGGATGATCCCATATCCATTGGTGTTTGACATCAGAGATGGTATACGGGTGCTCAGTGGAGACTGGGTACACTGGACGGACTCGCCGAGAACTCCCAGATGGTATTATACCTCACGTCAGATGGCAGTTCTCAGGTGACACTTGTGCAGGTTAGTCTGTAGACCCGAGATCGTCATAGAGTCTTGTGTGATTCCCACTGTGCTTTGATCAACACCTTACCACGTCCATGAGGGCGTGCAAAACGGTGGTTTTTGGGTACAGTCCCGAGTCACATGGAGGCAATGAGCGATAGGAGGGGTTTCGTCTCTCCCGGTATTGAGGGTTGATGTTGTGCTGTGCTCGATTGGCCGTAACAGGGACGTTCCTGGCCAGGGCTGATCAGAGATTTGCTGGTAAGTGTTACCAGTAGTTTCTCGACCCGTTATGAGCCTCACATCGGCATGACTTATCGGTTATTGGGGTCTGACGTTTACCACCCCTAAACTTGATATGCGACATATCAGACGAACAGATCGGACTGTACGGTAAGTGTTACTGGTTGGATTCACAGGAGTGTGAGCGGGCTTGCTCGTCGATCTTCTGATCGCTCAATACCCGGGTGGCCGTTACGTTTAGCAGACCGCTTGCGGCTTGTGGGTGCTTGATATGATCATCATCTGCTGCCGGCGTATTGACGAGTCTTTAGAGTCCTACACCGAGGTTTCCTGGCTCAAGGGAAACGAAATAGGAGCGCATATGAGATATGTGCGGGACCGAGAATAATGCGTGTATGTGATACCGTATTTCATTCTCGCGATGGATGTTTCGATTGGTTGTATGCGATATAACCTAGTTATCGAATCGAAGATTGATTCGATAAATCGATACATTGGATACTAGTCGGTTATGTGCGACATAACCGGATCATTGAATCAAATGTTGATTTAATGATTTAATATATAATTATATATTTGATATATTACTTTGCATTAACTAGTATTGGTTCATTTTTAAAAGGATTTTCTCACTTGATGTGCACATTGTATATGTGATATATTTTTGTGTGCACTTGATTGTATCATGTTTGATGATACATGCTTACTTGAGTTTGTGTAAAGATTAAACCATGGTTATGTAATGGTTAGGGTTTTTTCTTTTTCTTACTTATTTATTTATTTATTTATTTTGGAAAAGATAAAAGAGAAAATGGAGGCTTTCTTTGTTTGTTGTTGAAGCTTCATGAAGCTTTGACTAAAGTGACCATTTTGTCTTCATGCTTAACCCTAACCATTCTAACTAACCATGGTCTATTCTCTACACCTAACCAAGGTTAGGATATGATAATTATTCATATTATTTTTCTTTTTAATAAGAACTTATCATATTCTTTCTTCTTCTTCATCATCTTTAACAAGAAGAAAAGCTTACTAGCTTTAATGGCAACTTGTGAAAATAAGTGAGAAATCCAATTCTAAAGTGAACCCACCTCCTATTTCTTCATCCTCTACCTCTTGCCAAGTAGTATAGGGTGTTATCTTCCCAAGTTTCACAACTTGGTGAAGTTGGAGCTTGATCTTGAGTTGCCTCGACGTAGATCTTCTTCGGCATCGAAGTCGACAACCCAGTCCGCCCATTTTTCTGATGAAGCCGATGCTTGAGTCCGAGATCCGAAATAGACAGCGAGGGGACGACTACGTGGAGCTAAGGAAGTGTAGAACCGGATCTACAAAGGTTGTAGCCTCTTTCTTTTAGTTAAGGTGTTAACTAGTTTCACTTTTCGCCTAAACTCTAGTCAACGAATCCGTATTAGGGTTTCTCGGCACTTGTAAAAATTAAAATTGGCATGGTTGATGCCTTGTGAGACCTCATTAGTGTGCCTAGGAACCCTACACCATGTACCCGAGACGATTCATCCACTCCTCGAATCGGGTCTCGAAATCCAACAGAAAACATGAAATCTCATGGTGGACGACACATACATCACGAGAAAACCGCAACTTATATTTTAAAAAGAGAGAAGGAGAGAGAGAAATTTTTATATATATTCTTGCGGTTTTCCCCAAAAATCCAGAAATCTCATAGAAATCTAAAATCTCAAAATCATGAATAAGTATATGATAAGTGTCGGCATATGCCCATAATACTGCACGATAACATAAAAATGTGAATGCATGAAATGTCTAAGTAATAAATGCCATGTCTATACTAACACCAGATAGTAATCACGATGTAATATCGATCTAGCTGTTAGCTGATCCTATCAATAAAAGATAATATGATCTAAAGTGTACGTGACATAGCAATTACCGATGATGATGTGTGTGAACCGGCAAATAAGTGTGCGTGGAATATGCGCATCATCGGTAATGGTGCTGGTGTCCTAACAGGCAGAGTTTTATACTGATTATAGAAACATATGTATGAACATGCAACATTATGATTACGGTATGAATGTAAAGACGGATATTTAATAACCACTCATCTGTGATATACAAGCAAAACTACAACTATATGACTCGAACTTACACTAGTGTCCATCTAACCTCCTAAGGAACTAAACCTAAGAAACTAGTCGATAAGAAATAGGAGTACACCTAAAGTCTGAATCCATATCTCTAATAGTCGGCGATCCAGTCTCAATAGCGTCACGTACGTAGTACGGCTTCCTCGAATCAAGAGTGCGGATCAGTCATCATATCTATGCCTCGTACGGTAAAGTCCATCGTACGGCATCCCAATATAGGGGTACGGGTCAAGTATCACCTACATGTCTCATCATTCGTATAATATCATTATCAACACATGTCATGATCAAGGTGTTATACTGTAATCGCATACATCAATCATATATCATTGCCAGCATAATATACATTGTTAATTTATCCTCAGAAATGTCATGTCACATATATCATATCTTGATCAAGTCACATATATCAAGTCGTGATTAAGTCACATATATGTATATATCATATCGTAATCAAGTTACACATATCTCATATCGTAATCAAATCACACATATATGATATCGTAATCAAGTCACACATATATCATATCAGACTTTCAGGCATAGGTTACGGTCCGAGTTCTATTTTAGAGTCCCATGTACTTCAATATCATCACCACCCTTTATTATTTATGTATACCTATTCATTATCTCATTTCCTAATGATCCGCTAATATCATAACACGACCGTATAACCAAGAATCACGGCATCAAGCCCAGTTATATTGTTTCATCCCCGTGTATCATATCACCTCCTTGTATCACATATACGTATTGTGTATATATATATACCTACACCTAGTCCTATATATATACACACATACACGTATACACCACGTCGAGTCTCAGTGTGTGCGTTTGCGTGTATCTACCTGAAACCTATGAATCTCCTCCATGATATTCATCCTCGGGTAAGGTCTTCCTAAATCAATCTAGTCCAACCTAAGGTCACTACTAGGGTCTTACTCACTGAAATTCTAAGGTCACGTCTGGCTTCCTAAAGACAATAAGTACTTATTCCTATTCTACGTTTGCGGGGGTGCTAAACGCCATCCACCCGACATCTCCCCATAGATATACATCTACTCACTGGTCCTTGTCTGCCGAAGACGGTGTCGCCATCCTCTTCTTCATCGCCCGCAGTCCACATGAGGGGTACCTATACGCAAACATATGTAGTATTGTAAACTGAAGCACGGACAACATCAAAACGACGCACGAAATGCGCATAGGTTAAAACCTATGACCCGCTCATGCAAAAGAATCAAATATCGCTCGATATCGGCGTACAAACTCCGATTAATCGAGATAAACATCAACAAACAACTCATAGTTTTAAAACTCATTACTTATAATATAAAACATGATTTAATTCATCGAAACCCTAAAATCGATCAAATCGCCCGATTTCGTAAAACCCGAAAATGCCAATTTACCGTTTTACTTCAAAACTTGATGTTTAAATGAAACTAATGGTCGTAATACATATTAAATAGCATAACTAGATTATTCAAACCACTACTATATTTTTTTTACACCTTAATTTGTATTAAATTGAAATTCTAGTTTGTAAACATGCCCGATTTCGGTATTTTTAAGCAAAATTTCACAATGTCACAACTAAACATGATTTTACATGAATTAACTTATTAAACTAAAATTCATGATGATAATAATATAATGAAATCATAATTTAGATTTTAAACCTCATTTATTTAAGAATTTCCAAATTCTAGTTAGCAAAAATAGCATTTTTCTCACAATTTCTTAATTATCAATAAAAACTAGTAACCAAATTAAGTTTTTCATTCCACTAACAAGTTAATATCCTCTTTAAAACCACAATCTAGTGTTACAAATATTAATTGGAATTTTATCTCACCAATATATACAACTTATAGAAATCTAGTTTGCAAAAATACTTAATTTAAACAAATTGGAATGAACAAATTATAATTCAACAAGCATGCAATATTTCCCACTTCTAAAAATGTTAAACTAGTTATTATAACCCTACTTAATTAATAAAAAGCATAACTTAATTTCATAATCCTAACTTGAATTTTAAAACTTGTAGATAGAAATTATTTATTAAATCTAATTATGCTTAAATGAAACATCTAATAACAATAAATCAAAAGAAGAAGATTTATACCTCCACAACAAGAAATCCAAACATGAAAATAAGCCTCCAAAATGAATGCTTTCCATCTCCAAAATCCATGTAAAGATGAGCAAAGAATAGAGGGTAGGAATTTATTAGGGTTTTGTGGATTTTTTATTGAATTTTTGATGATTTTTGATGATTTTTAATGCAAAAATGATGGGGGGGAAATTTTGGGGCTGCCCATGTAGGTGAGGCCGGCCATGAGGTGAGGAAAAGAGAGGAGAGTGAGAAAAGGTGAAGAAAAGTGTAGAAGGTTTCAACAAAATATCATTCCATTAAGACTTTTCATGAATTTATTTAAAAATTCTTTATTTTCTTCACTCTATTTGACCTAGAATGGTCTAGAACCATTGTAATGTAAGTCCACGTTGCCCACCCCGGTAATTGCGGGGAGGCGGAAAACGGAATAAAAATCGGATTTTTATGAGCTTTGGCAACATGGACTAGACATTAAAGGATCTTTGCTAAACAAAAACTTGCTAAAGCTAACTAGAAACTAGCTAAGTGCTAGAAAGGTTATACCTTTGGTCTTTATGTCCTTCTCTCCTTGCTCCTTGGAGTAGTGGAAGGAGGTCACCTTGTCGTCTTCTCCCGTCAAAGAAAGATCCACCCAAAAGCCTCAACCTTTGGCTTCAACTCCAAGCTAGAAGTAACTAGGGTTCAAGAAGTGCTAGTCCTTCAACCCTAGATGAGAGAAGAGATGATCAAGAGAGGGTTTTTCTCAAGCTCAAGTGTTTCTCAACACATGAGAGGGGAGAGCTTGAGGGAGAGGAAGAACAAGAGAGAGAAATGAAATGATAGAATGAGAAAAAATGTGAACCATTCTCACTAATATGTGTATATTATTTTAATTGAATAATTAGCTAGATAATTGTCATGGCTAATCATGACATGACCATTATCATTTCAATTTGCAAGGATCAAAAAGCATCTTCCAAAAGAAATGATGATGGTCAAAGTGTCAACCTAGGTCAACAAGTCAAGGAGGTCAAATGGTCAACAACCATAACCATGCACAATTATTAAACTAATTATCAATTAACTATAATACACACATAAGCATTAGGGTCAATAAAATGACAATAGTCATTAACCCTAAACAAGGTCCTCTCCCTCTGTCTCAAACAACTGTGCATACACACCCGCATTCATGATCCGAGGAACACGAATACAATGAGAAAAACCAATCCCAAATCATATACTAGGATCCGGCTTAAACCAAAGCCCGCTAGTATAAACTGTCCGGACAGCAAACGTGCACAAGTGCGCGGATGCGAACGAACCCTGTCGCAAAACCATGCGACCTCTACTCATTTTGCCTAAAGGCGAATAGCTCTCTGTGTGGGACTCTAAAGACTCGACACTACGCTGGCAGTGGGTTTAACCACAGACCGCAAGCGGCACTAGCTGTACGTAACGGTCCCCAGATAGATGTCGATAAGAAGACTGACGATGTGAACCCCATCTGAACTCCTACTGAGCCTGTATGTGACAATCTCCGTACAGTCCGGTCTGTTCGTCTGATACATCCCATGGCGGGCCTAGGGGGCGGTGAACGTCAGTCCCCTAATAGCGGTACAAGTCGTGTTGGAGTGTAGCCCAGAACACCCTGAGATAACATTGGAAACCTACCAGTATATCTCGCTTGCCGTGGCCAGGGACTACTCGTGTAATGGCTCTCATGGACACAGCGCGATGTCAACCCCCAATACCGGGAGAGACGAATCCTGTCTAACCGTCACTGCCTCCAAGTGCTTCGGGACTGCACCCAAAAACTACCTATTTGCACGACTCCTTTTAGCCGTGGTAGGGTAGTAATCAAAGTGCAGTGGGAACACACTCGAGGCGAAGTGACAGTGTCAAGTCAGCGGACTAAGCTGTACTCATGTCACCTGGGAACTGATAACTGACGATAGGTATACTACCAACCAACAATTCCCGACAAGTCCTGTCCAGTGTACTCGTAACCTAACGAGCACCCGTATACTATCTCAAGTACGACGTACTGACGGCTGTAGGACAGACCGTCTCCCACACTGGGATGAGAAGCGCATACGCTAGTCTACTCCGGAATATCGATGCCCTATCTCGATAGTCCAATGACCAGGGACCAGTATAAGGATGTGCTTATAGATTACCCAGCTCCCACAAGTGCGAGCGCCATCACAACGCTGGTAATCAAGCAAAGATCCTAAGGGCTCTACTAATATGTATATCAGCGATATGCTAAAAGAAACACATGCACATATTGAAGTAGAGACAAACCAAGTAGCATACTACCATTTCGAGCAAGATTGTATATACAACTGTGAATATCCCAAGCTTCCATCAAGTAATAGACAAACTAGTATGATACAGTAATGGCCTCTAAGGCATATACACTAAAAATCTCCCACTTGCACTAAGGCCATGTACTGGCGTATCGAAGACCTATCATCTCGATCAGCCGCTCGAACTGAGTCTGGGGAAAGGCCTTGGTGAATGGATCTGCTGTGTTATCCTCTGATGCAACTCTCCGGACCTCGATCTCCTGGCGATCCACGATCTCCCTGATCAGATGATACCGCCTTAAGATGTGTCTGGATTTCTGATGGGACCTGGGTTCCTTCGCTAAAGCTATAGCCCCGTTGTTGTCGCAATACAGAGGTATTGGGTCAACAATGGACGGAACCACCTGAAGTTCTCTCAAGAATTTCCTCATCCAGACAGCTTCTTTTGCGGCATCAGATGCAGCGATGTATTCCGCTTCCATAGTCGAGTCAGCAACGGTTTCCTGTTTGGAGCTCTTCCAACACACCGCCCCTCCATTGAGGGTAAAGACAAAACCCGACATGGACTTGGAATCATCCTTGTCACTCTGGAAGCTGGAGTCAGCAAAGGCCTCAATCTGCAGGTCTTTTCCGCCATACACCAAGAACATCTCCTTAGTCCTTCTCAGGTACTTGAGAATGTTCTTTACTGCTATCCAATGTTTCTCCCCAGGGTTTGACTGATACCTACTTACCACACTCAGTGCATAAGCCACATCCGATCTGGTACACAACATCGCATACATTATAGAGCCTATCGCAGAAGCGTAGGGTATAACAGACATGCGATCCCTCTCCAAATCAGTCTTGGGAGACATCTCTTTGGAGAGGGTGATCCCGTGACAAGCCGGTAGATTACCGCGCTTGGAATCTTCTATACTGAATCTCTTCAGTATGGTGTCGATGTACCTGGACTGCGAAAGTCCTAATATCCTCTTGGATCTGTCACGGTAGATCCGGATACCCAGAATGTATGAGGCATCACCCAGGTCTTTCATGGAGAACCTGTGTGACAAGAACCCCTTGACAGTTTGTAGCATAGGAATGTCATTTCCTATTAAGAGAATGTCATCCACGTATAAAACGAGGAATACCACAGTTCTCGCTACAAATCTACAATAGATGCATGGTTCAACTGGATTTTTGATAAAGCCAAATTCCTTGACCGTCTCATCAAAACAGATGTTCGAACTCCGCGATGCCTGCTTTAGTCCATAAATGGACTTAAGCAACTTGCACACCTTTCCGCTGCTCCCACTCTGAATGAAACCCTCTGGCTGATCCATATAGACACACTCCTCTAAATGTCCATTTAGAAAAGCTGTCTTTACGTCCATTTGCCAAATCTCATAATCGTGGAAGGCAGCAATGGCAAGAAGGATCCGAATGGATTTCAGCATAGCTACTGGAGAAAAGGTTTCGTCATAGTCCAAACCAGGTCGCTGACGAAAACCCTTTGCTACCAGTCTAGCTTTATAGGTCTCAACCTGTCCATCTACACCAATCTTCCTTTTGAAGATCCACTTGCATCCTACGGGTTTTACCCTATCTGGAGCAATGTCCAACGTCCATACTTTGTTGGTGTACATGGACTCCATTTCAGTCCGCATTGCATCCAGCCATTTTACCGAGTCGACGCTCTGAATGGCTTGCTGGAAGCTAGTAGGCTCATCACAATCTATGATGCAATCCTCTCTATCCCCGTCAATGAGAAAACCGTAGTATCTCTCGGGCGGATGAGACTGCCTACTACTCCTGCGGAGTGGCGTAGGAATGTCCTGATCTTTCGAACCCTCTGGTTCTACTAAGCTTTCAGTAATAGCTCGTGGTTCTGGAATTTCTTCCAGTTCTATTGCGCTCCCACTTAATTCTTTTTCTATGAACTGGTGTTCTAGAAAGTGGGCATGGCGAGAAACAAGGACTTTTTGTTCTTCTTCGCAATAGAAGTAATATCCCTTGGAGCTCTTTGGATATCCCACAAACTTGCACTGTACTGAGCGTGCCTCGAGCTTGTCCGCATGCTGCTTTTTTACAAAAGCTGGACATCCCCATGTCTTAATGTGATTAAGATAGGGTCTCTTCCCACACCACATCTGATATGGTGTAGTAGGCACAGTCTTAGTTGGAACTTGGTTCAAAAGGTATGCCGCTGATTCTAGCGCATATCCCCAGAACGATCGCGGCAACTCAGCGTTACTCATCATGGACCGTACCATATCCAATAGGGTTCGGTTCCGTCTCTCCGATACACCATTATGTTGCGGAGTGTATGGAGGAGTAAGCTGAGAGAGAATTCCATTCTCCTTTAAGTAACCCAGGAACTCGGCACTCAAGTATTCACCACCTCGATCAGATCTCAGTGTCTTTATACTTTTGCCTGTTTGTTTTTCTACTTCATTCTTATATTCCTGGAATTTTTCAAAAGCCTCGGATTTATGTTTCATTAAGAAGACATAACCGTACCTTGAAAAGTCATCCGTAAAAGTAATGATGTAAGAATAACCGCTTCGTGCATGTGTAGACATTGGACCGCACACGTCGCTGTGTACGAGTCCCAAGAGCTCGCTCGCTCTTTCTCCGTGTCCAGTAAACGGAGTCTTTGTCATCTTTCCTTTAAGACAGGATTGACAAGTTGCATACGATTGATATTCGAACGGATCCAAATATCCTTCTGCATGTAACTTAGTCAACCTTCTCTCATTGATGTGACCCAGTCTACAATGCCATAAGAAAGTTTTATTTATTTCTGAAGACTTTCTTTTGTGTGTATTCTGGACATTGAAAATCTGTGGTTGGTTTAATACGTATATACCGTTATTCAATGTACCTGACCCAATCAAAACTTGATTAAGGTGAATGTTCACTACATTACTTACAAATGCAAATTCATAACCTTCTTTAGACAATAAAGATACAGAAATGATATTACAGGTTGCATTTGGTAAATAATAACAACTACGCAAAACCAAAAAATGTCCATCCGACAATCCCAAGTGATAGTCCCCCACGGCCTCAGCATCTATGCTAGCACCGTTCGCAACTCTGAGGATCATGTCACCTGTCTTCAAAACTCTACGCTTTCTCAACGCCTGCAAAGAATTACAGATATGAGATCCTGATCCGGTATCCAATACCCAGGATGTAGAGTTTATTGATAGACAGTTTTCAATAACATACACACCTGAAGCTGAAGCTGCAAATCGCTTCAAATCCTGTGTTCTGGCCTTCCAAGCCTTGCAATTCTGTTTCCAGTGACCACTTTTGTGACAATAGAAGCATTCTTCCTTCCCCACTAGCTTCCCCGCTATCTTTGTTGCTTTTCCTTTTCCCTTCGTATCCACTTTACTGACACCGCCTCTTGGTTTGGCGGGGGCTTTCTTCTTCTTGCCCTTGGCTTTCGTCCTGGACCTAGAAGAGAAAGATCCTCCTACAAACAAAGTGGATGTCTCCCCACCCTTCTGTAGGGTGCCCTCAGCAGTCCTCAACATGTTCAGAAGTTCGGAAAGTTCAACCTCCTTTCCTTGCATGTTGAAGTTAAGAATGAACTGGGCGTAAGTGGAAGGAAGGGACTGGAGAATCAAATCAGTATAGAGTTCATTCTCCAACGTGGTCCCAAGGTCCGCGAGCTCCTCAATGTAGCCAATCATCTTAAGCACGTGTTCCGCTACCGATGATCCGACGGCCAACATTGCCGAAAAAAGCTTCTTCGACACTTCGTATCTTGCGATACGAGACTGCTCTCCATACAGTTCTTTTGTATGGAGAAATATGGACTCTAGGTCCATATTCTCGTGCCTCCTCTGATGTTCGTTGTCCATCGAGGCTAGTACGAGGCATCTGGCCCTCGCGCAATCTATCTCCCATGTCTTACGGATTTCTATATCCCGACGCTGGAGGTGGGACCTGGGACAGGGGGAGCTTTGGTGGTAAGTACATACCCCAACTTGTCATAAGTGATTGCCATCTTGACATTCCTGAGCCAATCTTTGTAGTTTGGCCCTGTCAGTATATTTTTATCTAGTAATAACTTAAGTTCGGTCATGTTGAATGGTCGCTGCAATTAGGAGAGAGAAAAGAAACACTTTAGCATGATGCTCTTGCAAGTTTAGAGTGGTTTTTAGTTTGTCTAAACTGGATGGCTCCCACTGTCTCTCGAATCCCTTCTCAAACCGTAAAGAAAAGGATTAGTCAGGATCAATCTCACCGTACAATACTTGCTTAACCGTTCAGCCAGGCCGGTGTCGGTACTTCGAGGGAGGTTTTCCAACGCTTTCGCGAAGTTCCTTAATTAAGTAACCTCTTTTCCCTGTGGGCGTAGCCCCGCTAACACCTTTCTAGACACCTACTAAGTTTATAGCATTGATCGTTAAGTGAGAGTTTTCCCGAGGAGTAGCATATACTCACAGTAGGATCGGGATCCAAATATCATCGCGTGATAAAACCGAAGGAATCCTACCAGAATCATCACACTCCAAATGGTATGCAGCGCTAGCAAGTTTCAGTACTTATGAAACTCCCGATGTGGATTTTTGCCCCATGCTCTTATGACCTTGACTTTGGCCAAAATATCATAAGTCACATGTCAAGTTCTACCCGTCATTCTCCTGGTTAATTTGGACCCACCCGTACCTACCCTTGACTTTGGCCAAAATGGCAGCACGACTGTCCCAAACCAACGCATCTATCTATGCTGCACATGAATACCCAATAGCTACCAATCACTATGCCTTGACTTTGGCCAAAATACATAGCTTGAATACTTTTTGACCATTCATGTGGAATGACGGAGGGCTACGGATGGTTTTGGCGAAACCGTGAACGTAGTGAACTTGATATAATCGATGGAACGAGATAGCTTTTAAAAGGAGTGGTTCAAGCTCTGCGTTTAAAAGTTTAATTTTGAAAAGAACCGAGTGGTTTTCAAAGTGTTCCAATCGACTTTTACTTGGTTTATTTTCTTGCATTAGTTCTTTTAATGCGTCCCATCATTTAATCCTACCATTGCAGAAAACAACAAAAATATGACGTACGCTTATGCCATTCGCATTCGCCACGGGGCCCCGTCATCACCCGTTAGGTTACTTAACTAACGACAGAGCGGGGGCTGGGCTAGCGCGGCTGTAAAACATAAGCAACGCCTAAATAGTTATTATATATAAATATATAGCAATGATAGACATTACAGATCACACATGAATACATTGGATATACTAGGAATCCGCAATCCGTTCGAGCCTGCAACGAAAAGCGGATTACACGGTCGCGGTGAATAGCCAAATACCCCACCCAAGACCCCTACGGGTGAGGCAAACTACCCGCCAAGTACCCGAAGCGAAGCAACCTCCCTCAACACCGCGAGTAGGCCACTCGGCACTTCGAGATACCCGGTAGTTTGTGCACCCCCTCCATGAGTCTATCCTAGGAGCAAAAACAGTAAAAAGAATTATACAATGACGGCTACAACCCCGACCCGGTTGTGCGGCCATACAAATAATAATATTACATCAATTTACATGTTACAATGAATGAAAGGAAAAACAACACTCATCTCACATCCACCCCGGCTATTCACCCGCGACAATCCAACCCATTCATATACATATACCAATATCAAACACAGATCACAGATATGTATAACCCCGACTAATCGACATATAGCGATTAGCCGACGTTCAATACATACAAACATCACAGATATAACCGTCATAGTCAAAATGTAGTGAAGTTCGGAAAAAATACGGATTTATAAGCCCCCAAAAATAAATTTCTATTCTGGAAAATCTGGGCACATATAAACCATCTTAAAAATCCTAAAACCAAGCCGTAAGAAAACTGCACCAAACTCGACTCAGTGAAGAGTCCAAACGGCGGCGGTTCCGCGGCAATAGCTTGCTATTGCCGCGGAAACGCGGCGGTTTAGACGAATCACTGGACCGAGTTTGGTGGTTTTCTTTAAAAAACCCTGAGACGATTTTTGGTGTATAACAAATTTTGTTTTGACCAGAAAAAATTTTAACAGAAACTAGGGTTTTTGAAAACTCAGATTTAGGAATTTTTGGTTTCGAACTTCGTTACACTTCACTACCTAGCTAGTTTATATTTAGTTAGGCTCTGATACCACTGTAAGTCCACGTTGCCCACCCCGGTACTTGCGGGGAGGCGGAAAACGGAATAAAAATCGGATTTTTACGAGCTTAGGCAACATGGACTAGACATTAAAGGATCTTTGCTAAACAAAAACTTGCTAAAGCTAACTAGAAACTAGCTAAGTGCTAGAAAGGTTATACCTTTGGTCTTTATGTCCTTCTCTCCTTGCTCCTTGGAGTAGTAGAAGGAGGTCACCTTGTCGTCTTCTCCCGTCAAAGAAAGATCCACCCGAAAGCCTCAACCTTTGGCTTCAACTCCAAGCTAGAAGTAACTAGGGTTCAAGAAGTGCTAGTCCTTCAACCCTAGATGAGAGTAGAGATGATCAAGAGAGGGTTTTTCTCAAGCTCAAGTGTTTCTCAACACATGAGAGGGGAGAGCTTGAGGGAGAGGAAGAACAAGAGAGAAATGAAATGATAGAATGAGAAAAAATGTGAACCATTCTCACTAATATGTATATATTATTTTAATTGAATAATTAGCTAGATAATTGTCATGGTTAATCATGACATGACCATTATCATTTCAATTTGCAAGGATCAAAAAGCATCTTCCAAAAGAAATGATGATGGTCAAAGTGTCAACCTAGGTCAACAAGTCAAGGAGGTCAAATGGTCAACAACCATAACCATGCACAATTATTAAACTAATTATCAATTAACTATAATACACACATAAGCATTAGGGTCAATAAAATGACAATAGTCATTAACCCTAAACAAGGTCCTCTCCCTCTGTCTCAAACAACTGTGCATGCACACCCGCATTCGTGATCCGAGGAACACGAATACAATGAGAAAAACCAATCCCAAATCATATACTACGATCCGGCTTAAACCAAAGCCCGCTAGTATAAACTGTCCGGACAGCAAACGTGCACAAGTGCGCGGATGCGAACGAACCCTGTCGCAAAACCATGCGGCCTCTACTCATTTTGCCTAAAGGCGAATAGCTCTCTGTGTGGGACTCTAAAGACTCGACACTACGCTGGCAGTGGGTTTAACCACAGACTGCAAGCGGCACTAGCTGTACGTAACGGTCCCCAGGTAGATGTCGATAAGAAGACTGACGAGGTGAACCCCATCTGAACTCCTACTGAGCCTGTATGTGACAATCTCCGTACAGTCCGGTCTGTTCGTCTGATACATCGCATGGAGGGCCTAGGGGTGCGGTGAACGTCAGTCCCCTAATAGCGGTACAAGTCGTGTCGGAGTGTAGCCCAGAACACCCTGAGATAACACTGAAAACCTACCAGTATATCTCGCTTGCCCTGGCCAGGGACTACTCGTGTAATGGCTCTCCTGGACACAGCGCGATGTCAACCCCCAATACCGGGAGAGACGAATCCTGTCTAACCGTCACTGCCTCCAAGTGCTTCGGGACTGCACCCAAAAACTACCTGTTTGCACGACTCCTTTGAGCCGTGGTAGGGTAGTAATCAAAGTGCAGTGGGAACACACTCGAGGCGAAGTGACAGTGTCAATTCAGCGGACTAAGTTGTACTCATGTCACCTAGGAACTGATAACTGACGATAGGTATACTACCAACCAACAGTTCCCGACGAGTCCTGTCCAGTGTACTCGTAACCTAACGAGCACCCGTATACTATCTCAAGTACGACGTACTGACGGCTGTGGGACAGACCGTCTCCCACACTGGGATGAGAAGCGCATACGCTAGTCTACTCCGGAGTATCGATGCCCTGTCTCGATAGTCCAACGACCAGGGACCAGTATAAGGATGTGCTTATAGATTATCCAGCTCCCACAAGTGCGAGCGCCATCACAAAGCTGGTAATCAAGCAAAGATCCTAAGGGCTCCACTAATATGTATATCAGCGATATGCTAAAAGAAACACATGCACATATTGAAGTAGAGACAAACCAAGTAGCATACTACCATTTCGAGCAAGATTGTATATACAACTGTGAATATCCCAAGCTTCCATCAAGTAATATACAAACTAGTATGATACAGTAATGGCCTCTAGGGCATATACACTAACATGTAAAATTTTGAAAATAAATTTTGCATGAAACACACTTGATTCTAAGATGCAATGGTTCATTTTTGCAAATTAAACCCATTCGAATTTGTAAATTTACACTAATTTTGTGTATAAATAAAGCTTATGTTAATATTTAAAATAATTAATTTAGGAAAAATATTTAATTAAACTAAAAATATATAAATGGCTAAATAAACACCATTTACTAGTAATTACATAATTAAAATAGGTATTTTTAAATTTATAGTGAAATAATTACGGTTTAGTTTTATGAAAACTACGTTTTACTTTACCGAAAATTATAAAATTCACTTAAAGAATTTTATTTATTTATTTAATTATTTAATTATTTTTAAAATATTACAATCTTCCCCCCTTTAAGAAATGCGGACCCCGAATTTAAATTAAAACTCCCTCCAATTGCTAAAACATTCAGCCAAAACTCTCAAATCGTCGGGGCTCCGAAATCATCAATACATAACTTAAATCAACTCCGTCAAGCATAACACAATCATCGGAGTTATAGCGAAAATAAAATACCAAAACCCAATACGAAAACCAACATAATATACATCAAAACTACAACTTATATATTGTGCGTATCATAGTAAAATCGTCCAAACATCTGGATAAAGAAGCATGCAAGAACCCCTTTTTGAAAATCGCCGTGTGATGCACGTGTCACGGCACAAGTAGCGGACGTTTATTTTTTAAAAAAATAACTATAAATATGGATCTTTATTTAACATACACGTCCCGCCTGGTTACTGAATCAAATAGTAATGATTATAAAAACATACTGCTCAAACTGAAATCAATCCCAATCACATCATAAAAATATCATGTGCGTCCGGTGCGCACTAAAATCGAAACCAAATACAGATTCCACGAATACACACAAAAACAAAACTGAGTGCAACAGGTGTGCACCAAAAACATCTGTCAAGTGCAACGGGCGTGCACGACTCAATATCAGGTGCATCTAATCTGCACAAAACCCCGATTCAGTGCATCTGGTGTGCACAAAATCGCATCAAGTGCGCCAAGTGTGCACAAGAATCTCAATCAGGTGCACAGGGTGCACGAAAACATACACCGAATATCAAAATCGAAATCACAGTACGAAAATGCATGAAAACTAGGTCGAAGCATATGTCAAAATCATGTGTAACCATATGCACGAAATCAAGTCAAAATCTCAAAATGTATAAAAACCAAATCAAGTGCACTGGGTACGTACTAAACAACATCAATACCACTGATATATGAAACACAAATAGAATGTAATGAAGGTACACATAAGAAATACCAATCGTAGAACAAAATCCTCAAAATACCAAAATCCAATCAACGAAAATAGGAAATTCAAATCACCAAATCACAATCGTAAACACTATCGTCAATGTGCGCCTCTTTCCCCCTTTCCTCTGGTGTCGACTGCTTCGAACTTGTCTCTTCATAGGTGTGCTGACTGCACTACCAATGGTAATACTCATATCTAGAGTCTCCCACGTAGTCGATCCCTTCACCTGATATCCGGACTACGTTAAACTTTTCGATCGATTCATCAAAATCCCATAATTCCCCGAGAGCTCAACACTCAAGTACAGTTTAAAAATATCCGGTACATACCCCAGCATCGATTGTCCAGCCGTAGAAGGGCAAACCCAAGCCTCACTAATGGCACCGCGGAACTGCCGTAAACTCTAAGGTTCAAGAGCGTTCTCGTGGTCATTATGTCGAGTTAGGGTTTCATTCTTCTAGAGGGTCCATCGAAATACTTGCATGTTCTTCCGAATACCTTAAACTTGGGAAAATGGGTTTCTAACAATCGTTCGAATCCTTTAAGTTCGTCTGAATGGCATGTGAATACCCTTCGTCCGCACGCTAAACAATGCTTCAATCCTTAAGAATAAACGATACCCTACTGGTCATCACATACGATCCGCAGCTCCCTCTGCCCGTGCGACCGTGGTAACAGAAACCACCCTCCGACATCGACGAAGATAGCTCAAAAGAACGAATGAAATACGGTGCAAAGAAATGTACGTCCTAAGGCTACTTAAGAAGAGTAGCGTATCGTAAGTATGTCGCGGATCATACCCACGGTACGTGACTCAACCTAAGTCGCCTACTCCATCAACCAAGGGTCGCCTAGACTTATACAAAGTTAAACCTAGCGCTCTGAAACCAACTTTGTCACGACCCGAAAATACGGAACGTGACTGGCACTTAGATTACGAAGCGTCTAGAGGCGCAACGTAACCTAAGTAAGCCGAAGCCCAGAAATCTAAACCATAAAAAGAAGAAGAAGTAAAGGAAAACATGTAGAAAATAAGTTTAAAAGCAACTTCTAATTTTCTCAAAAATTTCGGCAGAGTCTCCTTTATAAAAACTGGCCCCAAACGGGTAAGAATAATATATATACAAACAATAAAAAGCATCCCCAAACGGGAGCTAGCTCTACGCTAAAAGACGGAAACGACCACATCAATGCACAATAGTATACAACGCCAAAGGGCGAGGCTCAAAACTCAAAAGAAAACAAAACCACCAGATATCATAATAATACAAGCGCGACTCTAAGGTCGAAATAAACAACTGATCCAGTAAACTATCAAGTAATATAACTTTGGTTGATGGAGCTTTCTAGATACAAATGAAATAATAAAAGTACAATGGCGGTCCAGATACAAGTGAACCAACCTACCGTGCAAATCACCCTGAGTGAAAAGATTTGCCAGCAAGCTGCCAGGAAAACCTGTACAACGAACCTGTAATAAAATTTGGCACAACGGGGGTGAGTTGCCAACTCGTGAGTAGAAGATATCTGCGAAAAGAAATCGAATGCACGACGCTATCCTAGGTCATAATAATACACTACTATATCACCAGTCATCTAGTAATGGCAGAGTAATAAACTACGTGTAAGTGCAAATGCTCCGTGCTCGTGTCGATGCCTCAAATAGTAATATGTCATGTGAATGAGTATGCATGCACCATGAATGTGAAATAACCAATCCTAAAATCTAGATATATCTGTATAAGAAATCTTTAGCTTTTATCATGGTAAAATGTGTATAGAAATCTGAAATATCAACGATGAAATCCATGGAAATCCGTGTCAAGCATCGACACAAAACATGTAAATCTCAAGTCTCAATACCTCATAATCTCAATGTCTCATAGTCTCAATATCTCGGGCTCCGTCAGTCCGGATCGGCCCATATCATCAAATCTCACGACAACGGTCGGTATCCTCCGGATATCCGCCGCGCCAGACATCACCTGTAGGTAGTCCTCCCCTGCCAGGCTCATCGTCTACAACTCGATCTTCTTGCCCCGGGATACCATACCAGGCCTACCATGTACCCGAGACGGTTCATCCACTCCTCGAATCGAGTCTCGAAATCCAACAGAAAACATGAAATCTCATAGTGGACGACACATACATCATGAGAAAACCGCAACATATATTTTAAAAAGAGAGGAAGAGAGAGAGAAATTTTTATATATATTCTTGCGGTTTTCCCCAAAAATCCAGAAATCTCATAGAAATCCAAAATCTCAAAATCATGAATAAGTATATGATAAGTGTCGGCATATGCCCATAATACTGCATGATAACATGAAAATGTGAATGCATGAAATGTCTAAGTAATAAATGCCATATCTATACTAACACCAGAGAGTAATCACGATGTAATATCGATCTAGCTGTTAGCTGATCCTATCAATAAAAGATAATATGATCTAAAGTGTACGTGACATAGCAATTACCGATGATGATGTGTGTGAACCGGCAAATAAGTGTGCGTGGAATATGCGCATCATCAGTAATGGTGCTGGTGTCCTAACAGGCAGAGTTTTATATTGATTATAGAAACATATGTATGAATATGCAACATTATGATTACGGTATGAATGTAAAGTTGGATGTTTAATAACCACTCATCTGTGATATACAAGCAAAACTACAACTATATGACTCGAACTTACACTAGTGTCCATCTAACCTCCTAAGGAACTAAACCTAAGAAACTAGTCGATAAGAAATAAGAGTACACCTAAAGTCTGAATCCATATCTCTAATAGTCGGCGATCCAGCCTCAATAGCGTCACGTACGTAGTACGGCTTCCTCGAATCAAGAGTGCGGATCAGTCATCATATCTATGCCTCGTACGGTAAAGTCCATCGTACGGCA
Source organism: Agapanthus africanus (assembly GCA_030015575.1). Taxonomy (NCBI): domain Eukaryota; kingdom Viridiplantae; phylum Streptophyta; class Magnoliopsida; order Asparagales; family Amaryllidaceae; genus Agapanthus; species Agapanthus africanus. Next base: position 462,614,701 of record CM057338.1, read on the forward strand.
TCCCAATATCGGGGTACGGGTCAAGTATCACCTACGTGTCTCATCATTCGTATAATATCATTATCAACATATGTTATGATCAAGGTGTTATACTGTAATCGCATACATCAATCATATATCATTGCCAGCATAATATACATCGTTAATTTATCCTCAGAAATGTCATGTCACATATATCATATCTTGATCAAGTCACATATGTCAAGTCGTGATTAAGTCACATATATGTATATATCATATCGTAATCAAGTTACACATATCTCATATCGTAAGCAAGTCATACCTATATGATATCGTAATCAAGTCACACATATATCATATCAGACTTTCAGGCATAGGTTACGGTCCGGGTTCTATTTTAGAGTCTCATGTACTTCAATATCATCACCACCCTTTATTATTTATGTATACCTATTCATTATCTCATTTCCTAATGATCCGCTAACATCATAACACGACCGTATAACCAAGAATCACGACATCAAGCCCAGTTATATTGTTTCATCCCCGTGTATCTTATCACCTCCTTGTATCACATATACGTATTGTGTGTATATATATATACCTACACCTAGTCCTATATATATATATATATATATATATATATATATATATATATATATATATGTATACACATACACGTATACACCACGTCGAGTCTCAGTGTGTGCGTGTGCGTGTATCTACCTGAAACCTATGAATCTCCTCCATGGTATTCATCCTCGGGTAAGGTCTTCCTAAATCAATCTAGTCCAACCTAAGGTCACTACTAGGGTCCTACTCACCTAAATTCTAAGGTCGCGTCTGGCTTCCTAAAGACAATAAGCACTTATTCCAATTCTACGTTTGCGGGGGTGCTAAACGCCATCCACCCGACTTCCCCCCGTAGATATACATTTACTCACCTGGTCCTTTTCTGCCGAAGACGGTGTCGCCATCCTCTTCTTCATCGCCCGCAGTCCACATGAGGGGTACCTAAACGCAAACATATGTAGTATTGTAAACTGAATCACGGACAACATCAAAACGACGCACGAAACGCGCATAGGTTAAAACCTATGACCCGCTCATGCAAAAGAACCAAATATCGCTCGATATCGGCGTACAAACTCCGATTAATCGAGATAAATATCAACAAACAACTCATAGTTTTAAAACTCATTACTTATAATATAAAACATGATTTAATTCATCGAAACCCTAAAATCGATCAAATCGCCCGATTTCGTAAAACCCGAAAATGCCAATTTACCGGTTTACTTCAAAACTTGATATTTAAATGAAACTAATGGTCGTAATACATATTAAATAGCATAACTAGATTATTCAAACCACTACTATATTTTTTTACACCTTAATTTGTATTAAATTGAAATTCTAGTTTGTAAACATGCCCGATTTCGGTATTTTTAAGCAAAATTTCACAATGTCACAACTAAACATGATTTTACATGAATTAACTTATTAAACTAAAATTCATGATGATAATAATATAATGAAATCATAATTTAGATTTTAAATCTCATTTATTTAATAATTTCCAAATTCTAGTTAGCAAAATTAGCATTTTTCTCACAATTTCTTAATTATCAATAAAAACTAGCAACCAAATTAAGTTTTTCATTCCACTAACAAGTTAATATTCTCTTTAAAACCACAATCTAGTATTACAAACATTAATTCGAATTTTATCTCACCAATATATACAACTTATAGAAATCTAGTTTGCAAAAATACTTAATTTAAACAAATTGGAATGAACAAATTATAATTCAACAACCATGCAAGATTTCTCACTTCTAAAAATGTTAAACTAGTTATTATAACCCTACTTAATTAATAAAAACCATAACTTAATTTCATAACCCTAACTTGAATTTTAAAACTTGTAGATAGAAATTATTTATTAAATCTAATTATGCTTAAATGAAACATCTAATAACAATAAATCAAAAGAAGAAAATGTATACCTCCACAACATGAAATCCAAACATGAAAATAAGCCTCCAAAATGAATGCTTTCCATCTCCAAAATCCATTTAAAGATGAGCAAAGAATAGAGGGTAGGAATTTATTAGGGTTTTGTGGATTTTTTATTGAATTTTTGATGAATTTTGATGATTTTTAATGCAAAAATGATGGGGGGGAAATTTTGGGGCTGCCCATGGAGGTGAGGCCAGCCATGAGGTGAGGAAAAGTGAGGAGAGTAAGAAAAGGTGAAGAAAAGTGTAGAAGGTTTCAACAAAATATCATTCCATTAAGTCTTTTCATGAATTTATTTAAAAATTCTTTATTTTCTTCACTCCATTTGACCTAGAATGGTCTATAACCATTGTAAAATTTTGAAAATAAATTTTGCATGAAACACACTTGATTCTAAGATGCAATGGTTTATTTTTGCAAATTAAACCCATTCGAATTTGTAATTTACACTAATTTTGTGCATAAATAAAGCTTATGTTAATATTTAAAATAATTAATTTAGGAAAAATATTTAATTAAACTAAAAATTTATAAGTGGCTAAATAAACACCATTAACTAGTAATTACATAATTAAAATAGGTATTTTTAAATTTATAGTGAAAAATAATTACGGTTTAGTTTTATGAAAACTACGTTTTACTTTACCGAAAATTATAAAATTCACTTAAAGAATTTTATTTATTTATTTAATTATTTAATTATTTTTAAAATGTTACACTTTATGTCGACGATCCCGCCTTACAGTATCAAGTGTCGTAATATTCTCGATCATCATCCTCAATTCATGAGCGTGGATCAAACATTCGGTAAACACATCGCGTACGGCAATCCATCATACGGTGTCATCAAACTGAATAGCGAATCTATCGTCCTATTCACCAACAAAGGTACGGATCTAAAGTCACGTATGGCATATCTTATTAATCACATAACACATCTATATCCATTTCATATCGTAAAATCGATCTCATGTCATATCGATATCGATCTCGCATCAGGTCACTATAAATCTCATACTTGTCCCATTTCAATTTTATACTTAGCACGATTTACTTTCTCTTTTCATATTCTCATAACAATCCAAGTCATCTATATATATCATCACAATATCCCACGTCAAGTTATCTTATATACATATATCATATTCTCAAGCCAATATATCCATTAGTGTCAACTTTTATCACATCATCTCTTACTAAAACCTTTAATCATGTCCGTAAGTTCATAGCATATCTTTTATCAAAATTATAATTTATATAACAATCTTTCCATACCAATGGTTACCGGGGTGCTATACGCCATCCATTCGATTTCCCCCGTAAATATAAATCTACTCACCTGCTAAACTTCTCGCTTAGCCGAAATCGATGTGCTTCGTCGTCTCAGAAGTCCACGCGAACGTACCTACAATTAATACACAATCGCAATTCTATTAAAACCAATATCCGAAAACCGATACGGCACACGAATTGTTTATAGGTTAGAACCTATACCTTACGCATGCAAGATCAACCAAATAACCCTCATTTTTGACGTACAAACGTCCAACAACGAAATCAAATCTCAAATATAAAACCCAAGAATTCAAATATCGGAAAACTTTGCTAAAGCACTCAAAAACAGCTCTCGGATTTTATCTCAGGTCAATTGGGACTAAACAACCAAGTACATGGAATAGGTTATAGGGTAAGTGAGCTATAGGCAAAACCATAACTCCAATGCAAATAGGGGCCTGGCGAGATGCCCATAAAGTCCGGCGCCACCGGTTTTCTGGTGGGGTACGATTCTTGTATTTTGGTGGTGGTCTTCTAGTGGTTAATCTAGATCAATGGACTTGTTTGATTATCTCATAAATGACCCAAGTTGCTCCAGATACCCTGTAGTCCTCTAGGTTTCACAAAACCGACAGGGGAAAATTCTAAGTTCGTTTTTGGGTTCCTATTCTCTGGTCCAGGTCAGGAAATCATCTCTAAAGTTTTATAAACACTCACTACTCTTTAACAACCACCTCATAAGTCCACAAAATCGCTAAACATCAACTTGGAATTTTCCAAGATCACATAACCTAACTAATACGAAATCTAAACTAACTAGGATAAACTAACATAACAAATTAACTAATAGGAAAGGAAATATACCTCATTTGGCAACTTAGGAAAATTCTTGAGTTGCTCAAAGTCTTCAAAATCCAAACTTGAATGGTCCAAAGGGTTTAGGATGAGGATGTGCATCTTTTTAATGAAGGTGGCATGGGGTTTTGGAAATGAATTAGAGATGATTCTTGAAGGAGATGAAGGAAACAATGGAGAATGAAGGAAATGAAATGATGAAGGAAGAAGAATAATTGAAATGGTCAAGGATCACTCTCTCTTATGCTTGCTCTCTCTCAAAATATCCCATACACTCACTCTCTCAAAATATCTATTTTGTTTCCATGCCAAGTCACAACTTAATCCTTTCTTTTCTTTTTCTCTTACACTCTCACTCATTAAAACCAAACACAATAAAACAATATGCAACCAAAATGTCACATGACATGGTGCACTAGCCATGGAAAATGTAGAAATACGGATTTGGCCAAATCGCTATTAGTAGTGCACTAATCAAGTTTAATTTAAACTTGCATATAATTAATTATAAAAATACCAAAATCCGATAAATATCTTTATAACAAATAAAAAAATTTAATCTCCACTTATTTTCCAAATATTGGTATATACTTATACCATTTTACGAAAAACCTCTATTCGGAAATCGAATAGTTTTCGCGAAATATATTATTTTAATATTTAATTTCCAAAATAATATTTTTTATTTCTGAAATGTTACAGGGTTAGAGGCTCGAGCTTCTATGGTGGCTTTCTATAGGTCTGCATATCTCACTATATCCGCTATTTAATTTTCAGAGTTCACAAGTCATCCCAGATTCTAATTGATCACCAAAACTCAATGAAAATCGATATCGGGAAAATTCTAAACTCGTGTTTGAAACTTCTAGACTCATTTAGGTTAAGAATTCTGTCACTGATTAGGGTTGTAATCACTAACTGAGTCTTTACTACACTACTTCTACTCATTTGATCCACTAAAGCTCATCCTAGAATTTTCCAAATTCACTAAACATAAACTTTTTAGCTCTAAACATATATAGGAGGTTAGGAAACATAAAAACTAATCTAAAGGTGGAGTTATTATCTCAAAACACAACTCAAGAAATTTCTAAGATGGCCAAATGAGTCCAAAACTGAAACTTGATCACTCCAAGATACTTAGGATGAGGTGAAGAACATTTTTAGTGAAGGAAATATATGGTTTTGAGGTGGTTTTGGTAGTTGGGAGGATGGTGGAGCAAGAGAAAGAGGATGGAGGAGAAAGGAGATGAAGATGATGAAGGAAATGAGAAGGGGAATGGTGAATGCTTGTCATGCTCCCTCGCTCCCTCTCTCTCTTTCTCCTCTTGAGCACATACCCTCATGTCCCCCCTCCCCTGTCTCCCTCGCTCATAATTAGTTTCTTTTCTCTATTTTTTTTAAAACAAATAAAACCCAAAATAGAATGAAACCATAGTAATAATCATCAATAAAATGTTACATGTCATTGTAACACCTTAAAATGCGATTAGTGTTAATTAAGCGATAATGCGGATTTTTAGTAAAAAGTTTACAAAAATAGTTTTCTCATATTTTATAAAAATTAATTAATATTTTATTACATTTATTTTGGGCTTGCACACACTTGTGCATGTTAACCTAGAATTAATTAGGGTTAACTGTAACGTTTCCAAAATAATAAAATTTTATTTTGGGAATTTTTATAATTTAATATTATTTTAATGAATATTTTAATATTTAGGTATAATTAAATACAAAAAAAATTGGAAAAATTATGGAAAATTATAAAATAGGGTATTTTATAGAATTATGCCATTTTTAAGTTTTTATGATTAGTTATATGCTAATTTATTGTTAATCGCGATTAAAAATCGCTAATCGGTTTTTTAGCATTTTTGTGCAAAACATGCACATATCATTTTTATCACACTTGTGCACTTTTCTTGCCATGGTTCACTTTGGGTTTACTATTCTTGGGAGAAGGATTTTGAGAGAATAAGAAAAGAAAAAGAAAATGGAAAAAAAGAATAAAGAATGAGGTTTGGTGAGAGAGAGAGGTATGGGCTTCTTTGACCAAGGCTTAGCCATTCCTCCATTGTCTTTACCATTTCTCTCTCCCTCTTCTTTGCTTGCTGCTGCTGCTCCTGCACCTCATTCTCCCTCCCCTCTTCAAGCCCTCTAAACACCTCTAAACCAACTCCAAAACCCCACTCTCATTTCATTAAAAGTGTGCACAAGCTCAAGATCTACACATTGGACCAAGAAAGCAAGGATTTTGGCCACTAGGGGCAACTCAAGAAAATTCTTGAGTTGCCAAATGAGATATTTTCTGGACCATTAGATTAGTTTTAGCAATTCTTATACCCCCATGTTTAGATTGAACCGATATTGTTTGATATTGTGGAGTTAAGGAAAACCTAGTTAGGGTTTGAGGAAATTATGAGTTGTGATGGGAAATTGAGTTTAGTGGAGACCATACAAGCACCCTAGTGCTGGAATTTAGGCCCAAACCTGAGACTTAAGACCCGGAATACGGATTTATGGATACGATATCGGAGAATTTGTGAAATGTGTGAAGGTTTTATTGAATCTGCTTTCACCCGAGACATCCTAAAATAAAATTGATTGGACAGTGAGATGTGCAGACACCCTAGAACCACCACACAAGACCCCAACCCCTAACTCATTTTCCCGGCCGTAGATTTATTCTGTTTGGCCGCAATTTGCGGCCTGGACCCCACCAAACTTGCTCGTTTTGGTTTTGGTGTTCCCTTATCTTTAGATTAGGCCCCTGGTATGTATAGATTTGTCTAGTTTGACCTAGGATGAAATCTGGAGCCTATTTCCTAAGTTGCTGTTTTGGATTCGTGTTTCTGTATTCCGTATTTTTAATTCTGCAATTGTGTATTGTGTTTTACCTCGACTATTTGGCGTTTATACGACGATATCGAGGATTGATTGATGGTTTTGAAGGCGTGCCCATAGGTTCTAACCTATAGGCCCCTTATCGTATTGTTTGGGTTTCGTATGCCGTTTTAGCTTTGATTTGGTTTTAATGCGCATATACGATACTTTGATGTGTAGGTACCCCATGAAGACTTCGGGACGACAAGGAAGCGCGTGGCGACGTCCACAAATGAAGACGCAAAGTGAGTAGATTATATCTACAGGGGGAAGTCGGGTGGATGGCGTATAGCACCCCCGCAGTCCGTAGTTGATATATATACCTATATGATAGTTTATAGTGTGTCGTGATTTTTGGGTTAGGTGTTTTATGGATAGTTTAGGGTTAGAAGCAACTAGTGTAGGTTATAGTCGCGAACCCTAGAATAGATTTACACCTACACGTACACCCTTGCATATTCATTATACTTGCACTTTGTTTGATAGATATTGGACGACATTGGAGATGAGTCGATGATATTGGGTTTTGTGCCGCGAGATCGGTGATTTGATATGATTCGTATTTGGGATACGACATGTGATCTCTAGCGGGCCTTTGGACGTGTGTTTACACACGCAGTGATATTGATGGTATCAGTTGTACTAGACTTAGATCAGTACTCCAGATTATGTGATATGATGATGAAGGTACCAAACAATTGATGAGATGATTGTGATATTGACCCGTACCCAGCTATTGGGATGCCGTACGACGATTTACCGTACGAGCTTTATATTGATGATAGATCCGCACTCATGACTCGAGGATGTCAGATGATATACTGTATTGTACGCGATATTATTGAGGCGGGATCACCGACTATATATATATATCGACTCAGATTTCGGTGGTTTCCATACCCCTTCTGATGGACTTGGCTTAGTAGATGTTAGACTAGACCCGAGTCATACCTCTTTCAAAACTAGCGAATCAGGAATATCTTAAGGACAAGTAAAGGGGTTCTACGGGTATTTTCAAAAGGCGTATCTATTCTTAAAAATACCGTAACCCTTATTTCACTAAAACCCCGATTCGTCTTATTTCAAAAGGCACCACTGCAGGATATATACGTATGGATGTAGATTCCTTACTGTTGCGTTGATTATTCGATTTCCGCATATTCATGCTATTCACATCGCCTTGCATGTGTTTATTGCTATATTACCATCATGCTGTTAGGACACCAGCACCATTATCGATGATGCATATGTTCCACGTACACTTACTTGCCGGCTCACACACTTCATCATCGATAATTGCCATGTCACTACACATAGTATTATTGCATCAGGATATGACTTTGTATGTGCATACCAGTATTCTATGTTGCATGATATACTGTTATACTTGCATCTCATTTATATGTCACATACATCATGCTTTCTGATTATACGCATTGAGATATTCGTTTTCATGATATTTCTGGATTTAGGAACCGTGGGGATTTTTCAAAGGAGAGTATGTACTTATTTGAAAAACCCGGTTTCCTTGACATGATATTTGCGCAGCCACCGTGAGATTTATCGGTTCTGATTATATACCCCATACGAGGAGTGTGTGCCGTATGAGGGTACATGGTGGGGCCCGGTATGGTTCCCCTCGGCAAGAAGATCGAAGGATTATGCCGATTGAGCCTGGAGGTGGGCAAGTACCTACCGGTGATTGTATTTGAGCTCGGCGGATATCCGGGGAATACCGACCGGAGTTGAGAGATGGACATGGGTTGACCCGTGCTGCCGGGGCCGAGGGCCGATACCGCAGACGGGGCCCCATATGGACGAGGATTTACGTGCCGATGCTAGGCACAGGTTTCATGATGTTTTCATGGTTTTGATTATATCCTCACATTTACATGCATGATGCATAGTGTCATTGGGTGACAGGTGGACGGGATCCACATATATACAGACTTTCATTACATTGATCATACTTCACTTGTATATATAACAGGGTATGAGGGCGCTGTTATATATACCCTTACACCAATATTAGTGGAATGGGACGCTAATATATGTGTATTGACTTTCATTTTGTTACTTCATCATATTTACTTCATGCAGACATACCTTACGTTTATGACATGTTATTTCCTGAGGCACTGGCACGGGTACTTGGTACTACATACACGATTAGATGTTACATTGCCACCTTTTCATGCTTCAGGCTTATTCTTTGAGGTTTATTTATCTGATTGTATTGACCTAGGATTATGTCATGCATTCGATTTCTGCTTGTAGATATTCTCTATTCACGAGTTGGCAACTCACCCCCGTTGTGCCACAGTTCTTGCAGGTTTTGCCGCACAGGTTCCATTGCGGCATTTCTGGCATATTGCTTTCCTTTGCGGATGATTTGCTTGGTAGGTGGATTCTTGCATCAGAACCACCCTTGTATATGTATTATTCATTGTATCTAGAATTCCATCAACCAAAACTTGTATATTGTTTCAGACTTAGACTTTAGTGATGTATTATTCGACCTTAGAGTCGCGCTTAGTAATATTGCGGTTTTCATGCTTTTTGAGTTTCTTTTTGGATTTGACCCTCGCCATTCGGCGTTGTATATTATTGCTTGCGTGGTTGTGACCGTCGATTGACGAAGAGCTAGCTCCCGCTTGGGGATGCCCTTTTATTCATTGCATATATACATTGTTCTTGTTGTACCCCGTTCGGGGCCAGTATTTACAAAAGAAACTCTACCGAATTTTTTAGAAAAAAAACCTTACATCTTTTAAAATGCATATTCGGCTTAGTTATTTAAAAACCTTGACTTCAAAACATGTTTTCCTTACCTATTAAAAACCAGTTTTCTTTATTTATCCTTAAAATGGTTTTAGATTTCTGGGCTTTTGGCTTACTTGGACCAGATGGAGTCCTATAGACTTCATATGGTTCAAGAGCCAGTCACGTGCTCTTTCGGGTCGTGACAAAGTTGGTATCAGAGCGCTAGGTTGACCTTGGTTCGAGTCTAAGTTTGACTATGTGGAGCCTAAGGCGTCTATATATATACGGAACTTAGGCTTGACCTTACGGAACTTAGACTTATTCGAGGGGGTATTAGACCCGAACTTTCGTCGTGTAGGATGACCCTTGGTTGATGGAATAGGTGACTAAAGTAGAGTGACGTACCGTGGGTGTGTTCCGCGGCATACTTACGACACGCCACTCCGCTTAAGGAACCTTAGGATGTACATATTTTCGAGATCAGTGATTCTCTTCATATCCATGATTATACATCCATTTGAGATCCTTGATTCTATTAGTTTCATGATCATACCTTCATTGATGCTGTTCCTTCTTATGATCATGTATCCATTCTGGATCTATTGTTTTCTTTTTGTCATTGATCTGCTCTCTTCGATACTCGACTGAGGTTCCTGTCGCCATGTTTGAGCGCGGTTTGGAATGCTGCTAGGGTTACGGTCAGGGCGAGCTCGTCAGGTACGAGGGCCGACCATTGTGTTTTCTGGTGACATGGGAACGTCTCGAGTTAGTATTGGTGATTGTGACCTCTAGTGGAGGCAAGTGCTTGGTTTTGCGCCGGATGATCGGGCCATTGTTAGAGCTGCCAGCTGAGAGAGGATTGTTGATGTACAGCATACCTCAGAGATTATGATGTCGCCTACCGTGCAGACAGATGGACCAGCTGTTGCTGAGATTGACAGGATGTCGCTTCCGGAGCTTACGAGCTGAGATCGCCGGAGCTTCCAGGCAGATATGAGACAGATGATAGCTTGTCTACCCGATTTGAGATATGAAGGTGATTCGTTCGATTTTTGCGCGGCCCAGTTGAGTTGAAGATTTCCAGTGTGGAGAGTCTTACTCAGATCTAGAGCAGACCGATTTAGAGATGACCGCCAATGTATTGCCCTTCCTGGAGGATTGAGGCGTTGTTCGGCGTACAGACGAATGAGCCGGTTGTTGCTGCAAATAACGAGATATCGCCCAGATGATTGGAGCTACTACAGCATGAGTTTATACTTAGAGATATGATGGACGGTCGCTGGTCACCCGAGGATGAATGACTAGGACAGGTGTTCGTTCGCTTACCCCGATGCGAGGTCATCAGATAGATTGCTTCCAGCTAGAGACGACTTCACACAGAGACGTTGAGAGTCAACAGAGACGATCGAATGTCAGGAGCCCATTTTCCAAGTTTAAAGTATACGGAAAGACATGCAGGCGATTCCATGGACCCTCTAGAAGAATGAAACCCTAACTCGACTTAATGACCGTGTGAAAGCCTTCGAACCTTAGGGTTTGCGGCAGTTCCGCGGCGCCATTAGTGAGGCTTGGGTTTGCCCTTCTACGGCTGGACCACCGACGCTGTGGCATGTACTCGATACTATTAAACTGTACTCAAGATATTGATCTCTTGGGGGATTGTGAGATTCTGACGAGTCGATCGGACGATTCGACATCATTCGGATATCACGTGATGGGACACTGCTTGGGAGACTCCAGATCCGAGCATAGCTGTTGGAGCACAGTCCGTGCAGCCACGATGAGACGAGTCCGAATCAGTCAACATTGAAGCAGAGTGAAGTAAAGAGTTCACTAGAGAGTTCGACGAGATGACGTTCCTCTCCGCCGACATCAGAGATGCGATACGCACGCAGAGGCAATGTATATGGATATAGCTTCCAGAAAGAGGCGCGATGAGTATGCAGCCATTCCGGAACAAGAATTAGCTCCAGTAATGGACGATGACTTCCGGGCAATTCGGCAGAAAAGAGATATGCGAGAGACTTTGGATGGAACGTAGCCGAGAACGTTGCAGTGCGCAGATAAAGACGTGACGTCAAAGTGGACGATGATATAAACAAGCGGACAAGAGGTTCGTGCGAGACGCTGACGAGCTGTCATTACTTTCCGTCGAGACCAGAGACCCGATATGCTTACAGGGGCGTTGGGATGCGACTAGATTCCGAGAAATGTTGTGCTGAGGACATAGATGTCCATTGAGCGAGAAGAGATTATGTAAGAGCACCAGCCTCCGTACAGATTGGCATAGGCATGATTGGAAGAGACCCTGAGCAGGATTCCTTCCAGAACACTGCTGCAATGATGTTTGCACCCAGGATCAGATGTGTGATGTGCATTCAGAGAGCCAGAGGCCGACGCCAGTGATATGCTGCTTTTCGAGTAGTCGTGATGATTGACCGAGAGATGACCAGAGAAGTGCCAGAATGGAATCGTCCCCGTTAACACACCTGACAGGGCCGATGAGCCGATTGATTTCGAGATAGGTAATCCGCCGAGAAGATAAAGACCCAGAGTCAGAGGACGCCAGACCGTGAGCAACAGGCAAGTAGATATCTTGCGCTGCTAGCATGGGATGTACCGACTCCTTCTCGACTTTGAAGGAGGAAGTACCGACGACGGTATTTATGATTTGTGATTTTGTGATTCGATTATCACGTATCCGTCATCTTGGATTTCGGTATTTTAGGCGTTCTGTTTGCATGATTTAGTTTGATGACTGAGTTTCATGATATTTGTTTTATGCACCCACTGGGTATTTATAGTTTTTGCATAGTTATTATGTTGAGGTATTGATTTTGATTTCATGCCTATTTTATGCCAGTGATTTGATTTACGCTTCCAGCATAGTTTTCATGCACCTTTAGTGTTTTGATGTACGATTTTGGTGCACGCCAGATGCACTAAATCGGGATTCTTCGTGCATGTCAAATGCACCTGATTTTGATGTCAGGCACACACGTTGCCTATGACAGATGTTTCGTGCACACCAGTTGCACCTAGATGTTGTTTTGTGCCCATGTATGGCACATATATGGATTTTGATTTCCTTGCGCACCAGACGCACAGGATATTCTTATATATACATTTTGGGGATTGATTTCTAGTAGAGCAGTACATTTTTATGATATTCGCTATGTATTGATGTTTTCGGAGCCCCGACAATATGGATTTTTACAGAAATGTTTTAGTATTGGGGGTTTAAATTTAAAATTCGGGGACCGAATTTCTTTAAGTGGGGTAGATTGTAACGTTTCCAAAATAATAAAATATTATTTTTGGGAATTTTTATAATTTAATATTATTTTAATGAATATTTTAATATTTAGGTATAATTAAATACAAAAAAAATTGGAAAAATTATGGAAAATTATAAAATAGGGTATTTTATAGAATTATGCCATTTTTAAGTTTTTATGATTAGTTATATGCTAATTTATTGTTAATCGCGATTAAAAATCGCTAATCGGTTTTTTAGCATTTTTGTGCAAAACATGCACATATCATTTTTATCACACTTGTGCACTTTTCTTGCCATGGTTCACTTTGGGTTTACTATTCTTGGGAGAAGGATTTTGAGAGAATAAGAAAAGAAAAAGAAAATGGAAAAAAAAAAGAATAAAGAATGAGGTTTGGTGAGAGAGAGAGGTATGGGCTTCTTTGACCAAGGCTTAGCCATTCCTCCATTGTCTTTACCATTTCTCTTTCCCTCTTCTTTGCTTGCTGTTGCTGCTCCTGCACCTCATTCTCCCTCCCCTCTTCAAGCCCTCTAAACACCTCTAAAACAACTCCAAAACCCCACTCTCATTTCATTAAAAGAGTGCACAAGCTCAAGATCTACACATTGGACCAAGAAAGTAAGGATTTTGGCCACTAGGGGAAACTCAAGAAAATTCTTGAGTTGCCAAATGAGGTATTTTGTGGACCATTAGATTAGTTTTAGCAATTCTTATACCCCCATGTTTAGATTGAACCGATATTGTTTGATATTGTGGAGTTAAGGAAAACCTAGTTAGGGTTTGAGGAAATTATGAGTTGTGATGGGAAATTGAGTTCAGTGGAGACCATACAAGCACCCTAGTGCTGGAATTTAGACCCAAACCTGAGACTTAAGACCCGGAATATGGATTTATGGATACGATATCTGAGAATTTGTGAAATCTGTGAAGGTTTTATTGAATCTGCTTTCACCCGAGACATCCTAAAATAAAATTGATTGGACAGTGAGATGTGCAGACACCCTAGAACCACCACACAAGACCCAAACCCCTAACTCATTTTCCCGGCGGTAGATTTATTCTGTTTGGCCACAATTTGCGGCCTGGACCCCACCAAACTTGCTCGTTTTGGTTTTGGTGTTCCCTTATCTGTGGATTAGGCCCCTGGTATGTATAGATTTGTCTAGTTTGACCTAGGATGAAATCTGGAGCCTATTTCCTAAGTTGCTGTTTTAGATTCGTGTTTCTGTATTCCGTATTTTTAATTCTGCAATTGTGTATTGTGTTTTATCTCAACTATTTGGCGTTTATACGACGATATCGAGGATTGATTGATGGTTTTGAAGGCGTGCCCATAGGTTCTAACCTATAGGCCCCTTATCGTATTGTTTGGGGTTTCGTATGCCGTTTTAGCTTTGATTTGGTTTTAATGCGCATATACGATACTTTGATATGTAGGTACCCCATGAAGACTTCGGGACGACAAGGAAGCGCGTGGCGACGTCCACAAATGAAGACGCAAAGTGAGTAGATTATATCTACAGGGGGAAGTCGGGTGGATGGCGTATAGCACCCCCGCAATCCGTTGTTGATATATATACCTATATGATAGTTTATAGTGTGTCGTGGTTTTTGGGTTAGGTGTTTTATGGATAGTTTAGGGTTAGAAGCAACTAGTGTAGGTTATAGTCGCGAACCCTAGAATAGATTTACACCTACACGTACACCCTTGCATATTCATTATACTTGCACTGTATTTGATGGATATTGGACGACATTGGAGATGAGTCGATGATATTGGGTTTTGTGCCGCGAGATCGGTGATTTGATATGATTCGTATTTGGGATACGACATGTGATCTCTAGCGGGCCTTTGGACATGTGTTTACACACGCAGTGATATTGATGGTATCAGTTGTACTAGACTTAGATCAGTACTCCAGATTATGTGATATGATGATGAGGGTACCAAATAATTGATGAGCTGATTGTGATAGTGACCCGTACCCAGCTATTGGGATGCCGTACGACGATTTACCGTACGAGCTTTATATTAATGATAGATCCGCACTCATGACTCGAGGATGTCAGATGATATACTGTATCATACGCGATACTATTGAGACGGGATCACCGACTATATATATATATCGACTCAGATTTAGGTGGTTTCCATACCCCTCCTGATGGACTTGGCTTAGTAGATGTTAGACTAGACCCGAGTCATACCTCTTTCAAAACTAGCGAATCGGGAATATCTGAAGGACAAGTAAAGGGGTTCTACGGGTATTTTCAAAAGGCGTATCTATTCTTAAAAACACCGTAACCCTTATTTCACTAAAACCCCGATTCGTCTTATTTCAAAAGGCACAACTGCAGGATATATACGTATGGATGTAGATTCCTTACTGTTGCGTTGATTATTTGATTTCCACATATTCATGCTATTCACATCGCCTTGCATGTGTTTATTTCTATATTACCATCATGCTGTTAGGACACCAGCACCATTATCGATGATGCATATGTTCCACGTACACTTGCTTGCCGGCTCACACACTTCATCATCGATAATTGCCATGTCACTACACATAGTATTATTGCATCAGGATATGACTTTGTATGTGCATACCAGTATTCTATGTTGCATGATATACTGTTATACTTGCATCTCATTTATATGTCACATACATCATGCTTTCTGATTATACGCATTGAGATATTCGTTTTCATGATATTTCTGGATTTGGGAACCGTGGGGATTTTTCAAAGGAGAGTATGTACTTATTTGAAAAACCCGGTTTCCTTGACATGATATTTGCGCAGCCACCGTGAGATTTATCGGTTCTGATTATATACCCCATACGAGGAGTGTGTGCCGTATGAGGGTAAATGGTGGGGCCCGGTATGGTTCCTCTCGGCAAGAAGATCGAAGGATTATGCCGATTGAGCCTGGAGGTGGGCGAGTACCTACCGGTGATTGTATTTGAGCTCGACGGATATCCGGAGAATACCGACCGGAGTTGAGAGATGGACATGGGTTGACCCGTGCTGCCGGGGCCGAGGGCCGATACCGCAGACGGAGCCCCATATGGACGAGGATTTACGTGCCGATGCTAGGCACAGGTTTCATGATGTTTCCATGGTTTTGATTATATCCCCACATTTACATGCATGATGCATATTGTCATTGGGTGACAGGTGGACGGGATCCACATATATACAGACTTTCATTACATTGATCATACTTCACTTGTATATATAACAGGGTATGAAGGCGTTGTTATATATACCCTTACACCAATATTAGTGGAATGGGACGCTAATATATGTGTATTGACTTTCATTTTGATACTTCATCATATTTACTTCATGCAGACATACCTTACGTTTATGACATGTTATTTCCTGAGGCACTGGCACGGGTACTTGGTACTACATACACGATTAGATGTTACATTGCCACCTTTTCATGCTTCAGGCTTATTCTTTGAGGTTTATTTATCTGATTGTATTGACCTAGAATTATGTCATGCATTCGATTTCTGCTTGTAGATATTCTCTATTCACGAGTTGGCAACTCACCCCCGTTGTGCCACAGTTCTTGCAGGTTTTGCCGCACAGGTTCCATTGCGGCATTTCTGGCACATTGCTTTCCTTTGCGGGTGATTTGCTTGGTAGGTGGATTCTTGCATCAGAACCACCCTTGTATATGTATTATTCATTGTATCTAGAATTCCATCAACCAAAACTTGTATATTGTTTCAGACTTAGACTTTAGTGATGTATTATTCGACCTTAGAGTCGCGCTTAGTAGTATTGCGGTTTTTATGCTTTTTGAGTTTCTTTTTGGATTTGACCCTCGCCATTCGGCGTTGTATATTATTGCTTGCATGGTTGTGACCGTCGATTGACGAAGAGCTAGCTCCCGCTTGGGGATGCCCTTTTATTCATTGCATATATACATTGTTCTTGTTGTACCCCGTTCGGGGCCAGTATTTACAAAAGAAACTCTGCCGAATTTTTTAGAAAAAAAAACCTTACATCTTTTAAAATGCATATTCGGCTTAGTTATTTAAAAACCTTGACTTCAAAACATGTTTTCCTTACCTATTAAAAAACCAGTTTTCTTTATTTATCCTTAAAATGGTTTTAGATTTCTGAGCTTTTGGCTTACTTGGACCAGATGGAGTCCTATAGACTTCATATGGTTCAAGGGCCAGTCATGTGCTCTTTCGGGTCGTGACATTAACCATGCTTAAGAAACCATGGCACCTTAACCCCATTCCATTAAGTGTAAGTATTTATTTAAATTGTTAGCTTTAAAAATAAAAGAGGTTTGAATTTGGGGTTTGACTTAAGAGAAGGGGGAGTTGATAATGGGCATGGGGAACATGGCTTGCATTTAATGAAGAGAGAGAGAGAGAGAGTGAGAAAGAGAGAGAGAGAGAGAGTAAGTGTAAGTAAAACCCTCACCCTACACACTCCCCCTCCCATCCTTCAATTTTTTTCAGACACTCATTCTTACCTCACACTCTCTTTCTCTTATTCTTCAACTCTCTCAAACTGAACACTCATCTTGTTCTTCACTAAACCAAGCCTAAATCCTCACTAATCTTCATAAAACTCACTAAACCCTTCATTAAACTTGATCTAAAGCCTATGGAGATGACTTGGAGCATGGAAAGCTAGGATTTTAGGCAAGTTTGTTAAGGTAGTGCTTTCAACTGTTAATTATGTTCTTTTATTGTGTAGCTTAGTAGTCGCTGTTTAGAACGATAAAGATGTTGTTTTGAGCACATATCATATTTTTAGTGTTGTTTTGGAGTGTCTGTGATCTGCTGTGATTACGAGTGGTTACTGGAAAATCTAGCAATGTAGTAGTGTTGTACTAGAGACCCTGAGTGTACACCTGAAACATGAACCCCACCTGACACTGTTCATCCGGCGAGAGGAGGAGAAAATCCGGTGAGCTCAGGATCTTAGGGGACTGGGGGGTTGTGACTTTTAGGGTAGTTGTATGCTGTTGTTTTAGGATGTTTGGTACTGCTAGATTTTTATGTATTGACTGTATGTAAAATCTGGGATCAATTTGCTAGTTTTAGAGTTTCGGCGACGCACAATACGGTGTCTGACTCAGTTTTTGTGCTTCACATGATTTCTGCACTTGGGTTTACTTAGGGTATCGCTACACATGTTAGCCACTAAACGAACACTAGAGGGTTTGATTGGAGTCGGTGCATCAGTCAAAACGTCACTTGTTTGTATTATTGGTCGATTTCTGAGTTGCACTTGCTATGTTTTGTGTGATTTTAGGGTCGAGTGCGGGGACTTCGGACGCTGCAAAGAAAGGAAAGCAAGTGGTTGGATTTACTTAGCTCGAGATTCTCGGTGAGTAGATTTAACATCTATGGGGAAATCGCTCGTATGGCGTTAAGCGTCAGGGCTAGATATGATATTATAGCTGCATGTTTATATGCTTATATGTTGATCGTGCATGAGCATCATTGCATACCATTACTTGTTGTGCCTTAACTTAGTACCTAGTGGACACTGCACCATTACTGACGGCTCATGTTGCACGAGCACTAAATTGTATGCTACGCCCATACCGTCGGTAATTGCCATGACACACACAACCTATACACATATGCGGTATTGTATTGTTATTGATATTGATACATTAATTCTTGTTCTATTGCGCTTATGAAATGCATCGTGCATACATAGCTACATGTACACCATTATATGATTTTGCATTTGATTTTGGAGAAAATGGGAACCACATGATATATTTAAAAAAAACTGGATTCATTTAAAAGAGTGGTTTTCCCTTGATATACTCATATTACGGTTTTATGTTGCGTATATCATATTTCATGGATTTACGCATTGAGATACGGATTTTATGTGATTTATGAATTTGAGAACCGTGGTATTATTTCAAGAAAGTATGCATTATTTTGAAAACCCGGTTTCTCTTGATATGATATTTCAGTGCGTCCACCATGAGTTTTCTCGGTTCTGAGACTTGTGTTAGAAACCCGATTCGAGGAGCTGGATGGTCCGTTTACGGGTTCATGGTGGACCCGGTATAGTATCCCGGGGCAAGAAAGGGATGTTGTGCAGCAGACGATGAGCCTGGCAAAGGGACTACTACCTACCGGTGATTGGCTGGACCTATCGGTTATTCGGAGTATACCGACCGGAGTCGAGAGATGGATATGGGCCGATCCGGACTGACGGAGCCCGTAGGTCGATCCGGACTGACGGAGCTCGATATATATGGATTTGCGTGTCGATATTAGACACGAGTTTTCATGATGATTTCGAGTGCCGATGTTGGACACTCAGTTTCCATGAGATTTACAGGATATGAGGGCCGATCAAAGTGACGGCGCCTGAGATATTGGGATTTGGGGGTGTCGTTGATGGACACCGGTTTTTCCACGATGATGATTCATTGATGATGATATGTTTTATCCCATATTCAGCATTCATTTTATATGCATTGCTTCATATATTTGTAGTACCTGATAGAGTACTTTTCATGATTGTTGCATATCCATATTACCATATTTATGTTATCAGATTGCATGTGATAGATTATTGATGTACGTGCATACCTGCGATTATCTGTACAATGTTACTTACTATTCACGAGTTAGCAACTCACCCCCGTTGTGCCACAGTGTTTTGCAGGCTTGACCCTCAGAGTAGTCGCGGCAGAGCTTCTTATTGTATCTTTTTCAGCGGATACCGCTACAGTTGGCTGTGAGCCTTTTTGCTGTAGGTCGTTTATGTTCATTGTATATCTCATTGTACCTAGTACTCTCCATCTACCATTTCCACGTATTGACTTAGAGACGAGTTGTGGGGACGGATATTGTATATTTTATGACTCTGGGTGTTATGTGTTGGGTTCCCTAGTGCGGCAGCGAGGTTTCGGGAGGTATCGTCCATGCCAAATTTAAATTTTTGCCGTACTAAAGAACCCTAACCTAGAATTTTAACTAGAGAATCCGAAGAAACAACATGTAAATAACTTTACATCTAAGTGAATGAAGAATATAACCTTTGTAGACCGGTCCTTCACTTCTAAAGCTCCGTGTAGTAGTCCCTTCGCTCCAAGTAGTGAACACCTGAACTCTAGTAAGGGTTCACATGAAGAAATGAACAAGCTTGCTTGAAGTCTTCGAGACCGAAGATGATCTACGTCGAGGAGACTCACGCTCATGCTACCTCTTCACTTGTCACGACCCGAAATATTAGTTCGTGACCAGCACTTAAATCACGTAACGTCTAAAAGCGTAACGTAATTTAAGTAAGTTGAAACCCAGAAATCTAAAACTTTTTAAGAAATAAAAGAGGTGAAGCTTTGAAATAAAGATATAATAAATCATGTTTTGTCTTTTAAAAATTTGGGCAGCACCTCCTTTATATATTTTGATCCAAAACCACCAATACATGATAATATAAAAGGCATCCCCAAGCGAGATCTAGCTCTTCGCCAACCGGCGGATTCATAACCACGCAAGTCATAAACAAGTATACGACGCCCAACGGCGAAGATCAACACAAGGAAATAATGTAAGCAAGACATCAAACCCACCAAGCAAACATAAAACCCATCGCTCTAAGTCTTGCAACCACAAGTCTTTCTAAGTCTTCTACATATACAATTACTAGTTTCTGATTTGATGGAGTTAATTAGATACAACAGGAATAATAATACAAGAGGGGTACGATCCAACATGTACCACCTGCCAAAAGAAAATCACCCGAAAACTGTTGTGTGCCAGCGAGGCCGCTACTGATCCATGCGGTCAACCTGCAAGAACTGTGGCACAACGGGGGTGAGTTACCAACTCATGAGTAGAAAACATCATCAGGTAGAAATCGAAATAAACAACGATTCCTAGGTCAACTATATCATAAAGATAATACTATGATATCTAGGGTGACCATATCTGCATATGTGTCAACAACATAATCAATGCCTATCAGCAAGTAGATATCATCCAACCATATAAATCAAATGCCTGTATGCATGTGGATCTCGTTCAACAATATAATCAATGCATGTATGCAGGTGGATCTTGTCCAACAATATAATCAATGCCTATCAGCATGTGGGTAACATCCTACGTGTCCATCAATGACACAACAATATCATACATGTAAATATCATGAAAGTATATGCATGAAAATATGAGGATATAAATCAACGTGTGTCCGTCAATGACACAACAAAATCATAGAACCTGAGTATCCAATATCGACACTCGAAACATCATAAAACCCGTGTCTAGCATCGACACGTAAATCCTTATATCTCGGGCTCCGTCAGTCCGGATTGGCCCACGGGCTCCGTCAGTCCGGATCGGCCCGTATCATCTCACGACTCAAGTCGGTATCCTCCGGATAACCGCCGAGTCCAAATACTATCACCGGTAGGTAGTAGTCCCTCAGCCAGGCTCATCGGCAAATCCATCGACATCCCTTTCTTGCTCCGGGATACCATACCGGGTCAACCAAGTACCCGCAAACGGTGCCTACCGCTCCTCGAATCGGGTATCTAACACAAATCTCAGAACCGAGAAAACTCATGGTGGACGCACTGAAATATCATATCAAGAGAAACCGGGTTTTCAAACAACACATAATTTTCTTGAAATACCCCCACGGTTCTCAAATCCATAAATCACATGAAATCCATATCTCAATGCGTAAATACATGAAAAACTGATGTATGCAACATAAAACAGCAATATAAGCATATTAAGGGAAAACCGCTCTTTTAAATGAATCCAATTTTAAAATATATCATGCGGTTCCCAATTATCCAAAATCCAACGCAACATCATATAAATTGAACATGTAGCTATAGCAGGGCATATGTGTAAGCATGTAGGTATGCAACATATAACAAAATGTAAGCATATCCGTATATCTCATGCAACGTGGAACAGTGATATGAACATAGCAAGTATATCATGCAACATAGCATAGTGATGTGAGCATAGCAAGTATATCATGGCATGATGTAGCAATTCTACTGTGTAGTGATATAGAAATTATCGATGATGAAGGTGTGTGAGCCGGCAAATTTGTGTAAGTGTAACATACGCATCATCAATAATGGTGTAGGTGTACTAGCACGGGTATAAGTAATGCAATGAGAATAACATGAACGTAGCATAAAGTACATCGTCAGCTAAATGGTATAAGATATACGTGTCTACAATATATCCGAGTCGGTGAATCTATCCATCGGAATCCAGCCTCACAATATCACGTACAGTATAATCCATCGTACGGCACATCACTCAAGATTCACAACATTATATGTCTATATACCTATATCCCAGGTCACATCTGTATCAATCTCATATCGTGGGACCGACAAAGGTATCAACTATCTCATATTGACTCGCATCCATATAACGCATACCATACTAAGTCATCATATCATATCGTATACTCGTTCTCTTTCAATTTGTACCTATTATGATTTATTTCTCATTTCATATTCCCATATGTCACTATGTTCATTGGTATCAACTTTTATCATATTATCCTTATCAAATCATATAATCATGTCCGTCGCATATCATTTATTAGGATATAATAATCAAACGATATTCCATATCAATGTTTGCGGGGGTGCTATACGCCATCCACCCGACTTCCCCCGTAGATATAAATCTACTCACCTGCTAAACTCCTCGTTTAGCCGTAGTCGATGCGTTTCGTTGTCTCGGAATCCACGCGAAGGTACCTACAATATCAACACGTATCGCAATACCATTAAAATCAAGTTCTGAAATCCAATACGGCACGCGGTACTCTCATAGGTTAGAACCTATAGCCTACACATGCAAAACAATCAAACAACCCTTATCGTTGGCGTACAAATATCCAACGACCAAATACAATATCAAATCTCAAAACCAAGAATTCCCAATACCAGAAAACATAGCCAATACCCTAACTAGGGTCGCTATTCATGAAAACCGCCAAGCCTAAAACCCAATCGTACCAATACTTATTCACAACACAATAAATATCGTACAAAATAATATATTTTTCATCACTACGCCAAATAAAACTCACGTCTAATTTTACCGAAAACCTAGTAAGCATCTTTTAACAATTTTAGCACCAATCTAGATATTTGAACAAATCTAGTGGCCACAATCAACACATAATAGCTTACTTAATCCACACAAACCCTTACTAGAATTTTAATCTCACCCATATAAGATTTTCTAAAAGCTAGTTTGCACTTAAGCTTAATTAGACGATTAGAAAAAATATCATTTAACAATCCAACAACTAGGTTAAGTTTTCCAAGTCTACACATCTTGATTAACCATTTCAAACCATCAAAACACTAACTTGATCTTCAAAATCCTTTTCTAGAAATTCTAAACATGCTAATTAAAGCTTTATTTAAACATCTAATAAGCTGGTTTAATGCATTTAAACAACAACTAAGTTTAGGGTTAGGATTTATACCTCACAAACTTGCTTCACAAACTTGCAAAAACATCAACAAAATAACCTCCAAAAATGCTTTCTTTCATGAAGATCCAAGCTAGATTAGACTAAAGAATAATGGGTATGGATTTGTATTTGAGTTTGTGGGATTATTTAATGGTTTTTGATGATTTATTTGAGTTTTAAAGAGTGAAAATGGGGTGAGGGAAAAAGAGGGCAGCAAGGAGAAGGGGCTCGGCCATGAAGGATAGAATGGGGTTTGTTTTGGAAATGTGTGGAAATATCTAAGTTAAAACACATTAAAGCTTAATTAACAACCATTACTTTATGCCACCTCAAAACCTTTTTAATTAAAACTCAACTACACCATCAAAATATCTAGATATTCTACCAAGATATTTTGGAAACAAGACAAAAGCTTAAACTTGTGATTAAGTTATCATGGATACACATTAGCATAATTAAACCAATCCAAATTTTAATTACAACTAATTAAGTGCATAATTAAAAGCTTTTAATAATATTTTAATTAAGGAAAATATTTAAATGAACCAAAATTTTCAAGTGACCACTAAATACCGCAAACTAGCAATTTCCTAGTTAAACTAAATGCAGTAAAGTCTATACTTGAAAAAATGATCACTTCTAAGTTTTTACGGAAAAATCCCAACTTATTTACCGATTAACGGAAAATTCGCCTAAACGATTTTAGAAACGTTACATCACTAATGGTAGATTAGTGAAGCAAATACCCTAAACTAAATGGCTAATATAGTAAAGGATGATGAAGTATGAAGTGGGCTCACTTTAGATTTATTTTTCTCATAATATTTTCTCACCTTGAAAAAAGCTAGCAAGCCTTCTCAATGAAGAAGAAGATGAAGAATAGAGATGAAAAAATGAACTCATTAGGTAAGAATAGCAACCATAGGTAAGTTAGTGTCATACACTAACCCATGTAGAGAATAAACCATGGCTAACTAATAATGGTTAGGTTAATAAATATTTACAAGTAAAACAAAATTAGTGGACTTGGTCAATAGTTCCACAAGCTTCAACCATGTGACTAATTTCTACTAATTTGGTTTACTTTAAATAAATAAAAACCTTACATTATATTAAGCATGGTGTGAGTCTCATACACCCATGTCACATGTGGCATCAAGCATGACACAATAGTTGTACATTAATACAACAACAACAACTGAGCCTTTTATCCCAAGCATATGGGGTAGGCTACATGAACCAACATGAGAATCATGCCGGGTCCAGCACATGAATCCTCTGTCTCCACTCACTTCTATCGAACAATATACTTTCATTGAGTCCTTTGGCAACCATATCATTTCGTATCACCTCCATCCATGTTTTCTTCGGTCTCCCTTTTGCCCTTTTGCCATTACCCATATCGAGAGTATCTATTCGTCGAACCGGTGCTTCCATAGGTCTGCGTCGCACATGACCAAACCATCTAAGCCGGTTTTCCCGCATCTTCTCCTCCACGGGTGCTACACCAACTTTTGCACGAATATCCTCATTTCGCACCTTGTCTTTTCTAGTGTTACCGCACATCCAACGAAGCATGCGCATCTCCGCTACGTGCATCTTCTGTGTATGATGCTTCTTAGGAGCCCAGCATTCTGTACCATATAATAAGGCAGGCCGAATAGCGCTCCGATAAAACTTCCCTTTCAATTTTAACGGAAAGTTACGATCACACAAAATCCCTGTTGCACTCCTCCATTTCAACCAACCAGCTTGGATCCTTTGATTAACATCACTATCGATCTCCCCATTCCTTTGGATGATGGAACCTAGATATCTAAACTGGTCGCTCGGTGATATCTCTTGCCCTTCCAATGTTATACCAATATTGTTTTGACTTCTCTGGCTACTAAATTTGCAGTGCATATATGCTGTCTTGGACCTGCTCAATCTGAATCCCCGAGATTCCAATGTTTGTCTCCATAATTCCAATTTGGCATTAACCCCTGCTTTCGTCTCATTTACTAGAACAATATCATCAGCGAATAGCATACACCAAGGGACCTCATCTTGGATAGTTCTAGTAAGCTCATCCATCACGATGGTAAACAGGAAAGGACTTAATGCAGATCCTTGATGTAAACCAATAGTAATCGGAAACTCACTTGTTAAGCCACCGCAAGTTCTGACATTTGCCACTACTCCGTCGTACATATCCTTGATTATGTCAATATACTTGACGGGGACCCCCCTTTTCATCATTGTCCCCCATAATACCTCTCTAGGTACCTTGTCGTATGCTTTTTCTAAATCAATAAATATCATATGCAAATCTCTTCTCCTCTCTCGAAAGCGCTCGACAAGTTGACGAAGCAAATGAATCGCCTCTGTCGTCGATCGTCCAGGCATGAACCCAAATTGGTTCTCTGTTATCTTAATATCCTTCCTTAGCCTGTGTTCAATCACTCTCTCCCAAAGTTTCATGGTGTGACACATTAGTTTTATTCCACGGTAGTTTGAGCAACTTTGAATGTCACCCTTATTCTTGTAGATAGGTACAAGGATACTTTTCCTTCATTCATTTGGCATCTTTTTTGTCTGCCAAATCTTATTAAACAGATTTGTCAGCCATTTAACGCCTATTTCTCCTAAGCATCTCCAAATCTCGATAGGAATCCCGTCAGGACCAACCGCTTTTCTTAAACCCATTCTGTTCAAACCTTCTTTAACCTCAGTAAGTCTTATTTTACGCATGAAATCACGATTTATATCTTGAGATTGAATGACAAGTCGATCCAAATTCTTAGTAAAGCTCTCATTGAACAATTTGTCAAAATAATCTCTCCATCTTTCCTTGATATCCTCATCTCGAACTAAAACCTTCTGATTTTCATTTTTGACACACTTCACCGCATATAAGTCTCTAGTCTTCCTTTCCCGCATTCGAGCAATCCGGTATATATCATTTGCAGCCTCTTTAGTGTCTAATTTCTCGTACACCTCCTTGTAGACCTTAGATTTAGCTTCCCGAACAGCTTTCTTAACTTCCTTTTTAGCCATTTTGTACTTCTCAAATCTCTCCACATCTCTACTTTTCTTCAAATCTTTATAAGAATCCCTTTTAATTTTAATAGCAGCCTTTACATCTTCATTCCACCATGATATGTCCTTAGATGGTGGAGCACCACCTCTCGACTCACCAAGTAGATCTCTAGCTACTTTCTTGATACAACTAGCCATTTTGTTCTATGTTTTGTCTGGATCATCTTCCGACTGCCAATCCGCTTCTTGTACTACACGATCTATAAAAGCCTTTTGATTACCTTCTTTCAATCGCCACCATTTAATTTTAGGCTCTACCTTACGTCTAATCTTCCTAGGTTCTCTTCTAAATCGAAAATCTAGAAGTAAAAGTCTATGTTGAGTAGTTACACTCTCACCTGGCACTACCTTACAGTCGATACAACAACCTCTATCTATTCTTCTCGTCAGAAAAAAGTCTATTTGACTAGCATTTGATCCGCTCCTAAAAGTGATAAGGTGGGACTCTCTTTTCCTAAACCAGGTGTTTGCTAAGATCAAGTCATAAGATAAAGCAAAATCTAGAATCGAGTCACCTACTTCATTCCTTTGTCCGAAACCAAAACCTCCATGGATAGTATCAAACCCACTACGACTAGTACCTACATGTCCATTAAGATCACCACCAATAAATAACTTCTCTCCACTAGGTATACTTTGCACCACCTCGTCTAAATCCTCCCAGAATATACGCTTACTAGCGTCATCAAGACCTATCTGTGGTGCATAAGCACTAATAACATTAAAGATCTCTCTACCTAGAATAAGCTTAACCAGTAAAATTCTATCACCTTTTCTCCTAATC
Organism: Agapanthus africanus; assembly: GCA_030015575.1. Taxonomy (NCBI): domain Eukaryota; kingdom Viridiplantae; phylum Streptophyta; class Magnoliopsida; order Asparagales; family Amaryllidaceae; genus Agapanthus; species Agapanthus africanus. Next base: position 462,642,094 of record CM057338.1, read on the forward strand.
TCAACTACATCCTCAAGCAACCGTCTATCTATGATTATACCTACCCCATTACGATTTTTATCTCTACCCGTATACCAAAGCTTATAACCCCAAGGCTCTATGACTCTACTCTTTTCACCTACCCACTTAGTTTCTTGCAAACACATAATACCAACTCTCCTCCTAATCATCACCTCCACTAATTCTATTAGTCTACCCGTAAGGGAACCTATGTTCCAGGAAGCTAGACGGATCCTATGAAACCCTTGCTTATTTGTCACTACACCCGGGGTCCGATGTAGCGCGCCGTCTCTGGACGACGACCCTTGCTTATTTGTCACTACACCCGGGGTCCGATGTAGCGCGCCGTCTGTAGACGACGACCCTTGCTTATTTGTCACTACACCCGGGGTCCGATGTAGCGCGCCGTCTCTGTACGACGACCCTTGCTTATTTGTCACTACACCCGGGGTCCGATGTAGCGCGCCGCATCCGGACGACGACCAAGCCCTTGCATATTTAACACTACACCCGGGATCCGATGTAGCGCGTCGCTGAGTAGGGGACGCCCCAACGATATTCTTATTATGGTTCATGTCATAGAATGTGACAAAGTTTTACGTTGGCTGTCACAAGCCTACCACAACCTTCACCCTTTCTCATCCGGACTTGGGACCGGCAACGGTGGGTTTAATAGTTGTACATTAATATATATCACATATATACTAAGTGTACATTAGTGAGAAAAAGAAATGTTTAAGTGAGCTAATATTAGTTAATGTAAATTAATATATCACATATATAATTATACATTAAATCATTAAATCAACACTTGACTTAATAATCCGGCTATATCACATACAACCGACTAATATCAAATATAACATCTTATCGAATCAACACTTGATTCGATAACCCGGCTATATCACATATAACCGATCGATATCACATATCGCGAGAATAGAATGCGGTATCAAATACGTGCATTAATCTCGGTCCCGCACATATCACATATGTGCTCCTACTTCGTTTCGCATGAACCAGGAAACCTCTGTGTAGGACTCTAAAGACTCGTCAATACGCCGGCAGTAGGTGATGATCATATCAAACACCCACAAGCCGCAAGCGGTCTGCAAAACGTAGCGGCCACTCGGGTATTGAGCGATCCGAAGATCAACAAGCAAGCATGCTCATACTTCTGCGAATCCAAGCAGTAACACTACCGTACAGTCTGGTCTCTTCGTCTGATATGTCGCATAACTCGCCTGGGGGTGGTAAATGTCAGACCCCAATAGCTTGATAAGTCATGCCGATGCGAGGCTCATAACGGGTCGAGAAACTACTGATAACACTTACCAGTAAATCTCATAAACAGTCCTGGCTAGCGACTTCCTGTTATGGCCAATCGAGCACAGCGCAACATCAACCCCCAATACCGGGAGAGACGAAATCCCCTCCTATCGCTCATTGCCTCTATGTGACTCAGGACTATACCCAAAAACCACCGTTGTGCACATTCTCTTGAACGTGGTAAGGTGGAAATCAGAGCATTGTGGGAATCACACAAGACTCTATGACGATCTTGGGTCGACAGACTAACCTGTACCAGTATCACCAGAGAACTGCCATCTGACGTGAGGATAATACCATCTAGGAGTTCTCGGCGAGTCTGTCCAGTGTACCCAGTCTCCACTGAGCACTCGTATATCATCTCTGATGTCAAACACCAATGGATATGGGATCATCCATCGCCCATCTACATGGGTCGAGAAGGTATATGCTAGTCTACTCTGGTATATCGATGCCCCGTCTCGATACACCCACGACTAGGGACATTAAAGGATGTACTCACGAACTACCTTTATCTCACTAGTATGATCCGCATCATAATCCAGGTAGTCAAATAAACATCCTAAGGGCTTTATCAACATGTAACAGAGAGACAATCAGTGTATATATTAAGATAAAGAGTAACTAGATAGCATACTATCATGTCGAGCAAGAAAGTCCTCCCTATGTATGTCCAAGCATCCACTATAATATACATCATATGTACAATAATGGCCTCTAGAGCATACATATAACTAACAATCTTGCACTTGCACTAGGGCCATCATATAACAGTAGTTGTAGTATCTCATACTCAACCATCCCATAAAAGTCTCTCTTAGGAAAAGGCCTTTGTGAGTGAATCCGCCGTGTTGTCCTCTGAGTCTACTCTCCAAACCTTGATCCCCTTGGAGATCAACCATCTTCATGATCAGGTGATACTGCCTTAGAATATGTCTGGATCACTGATGGGACAGGGGTTCCTTGGCATAAGCCACAACTCCATTGTCATACAATGGTAGGAACGAAGTTCATCTCATGAACTAATATACACGCAGACTGCCACTTTGGTAGCATATTTGGTAGCGATGTATCCAGCCTTTATCGTCTAGTTTGCCACGGTATCTAGCTTGGAACTCTTCTAACATACCGTCCCTCCACTGAGGATAAAGACAATGTCTGTGGCTGATATTCAGTCGATCTTACCACCCTGGAATTTTTCCAGTGATTCTCCCCAGGATCGATTGATACCATCTCACTACACCTAGTGAGAAACCTAACATCCACTTAGATCTATCTCATAGATCTAAAACCCAGGATTTAAGAGGTATCACCTTGATCCTATATGGATAATCCTTGTGATAAGAGGAGATTGACCGAGTGTAGCATAGGAAACACCTTCCCTATCAAAAGTATTTCATCTACGTACAATACGAGGAAGACCTTCTTACTCTCTACTACCTTTTTGAATATACAAGGTTTATCTACCATTTTGATGAAGTCAAACGCTTTGACTACCACATCAAAATAGATGTTCCAATTCCGCGATGCCTGCTTTAACCTGTAAAGCAACTTGCATACGTTTCCGCTGCTCCCACTGTCTACGAAGCCCTCTGGCTGTGTACTTATAGACGCTCTCTTCTAAATCACTATTTAGAAAAGCAATCATAACACCCAACCGCCAGATTTCGTAGTCATGGTATGTAGCAATGGAAAGTAGGACCCGGATGGACTTAAGCATAGCCACTGAAGAAAAGGTTTCATCATAATCCACACCTGGTCGATGACGAAAACCTTTTACAAAAAGTCTAGCTTTGAAAATCTCAACTTTTCCATCTACACCAAGTAATCTTCTCAAGATATACTTGCTCCTGATGGGGGTATAACCTTTCAGATATAGCAACCAAAGTCCATACTTTGTTGGTGTATATGGATTCCATCTCAGATCGCTTAGCATCCAGCCATTCTTACAGAGTCCCTACTCCTTATGGCCTGCTCGAAACTAGTTAGGTCATCATCTCATGATGCAATCCTCGCTCCCACTGTTATTGAGAAAACCGAAGTATCTCTCAGGCGGATGAGGAACCCTACCAGATCAGCGGAGAGGCTGAGGTTCGTCGGGAGCTATTGAATCCTCCGGTTCTACTAAATCATCGGTTGTAATTTGTATAGATTGAACTTATTCCAGTTCTACCTCATGAGCACTAATTTCTTCCAAAAAATTCCTTTTCTAAAAAGGTGGCATGCCGAGAAATAAAACACCTTTTGTTCCTCGGTGCGGTAGAAGATATTCCCTTGCGAATGCTTGGGATATCCAACAAACTTCCACAGAACTGACCTTGCCTCGAGCTTGTCCGGATTTTGCTTTTAGACATAGGCCGGACAACCCCAAATCTTAACTTACTTAAGATATAGGCTCTTCCCATACCATATCTCATATGGAGTGGTAGGCACCTGATTTGGTTGGAACCCTATTCAATAGGTATGCAGTTTCTTCAAGCGCATAACCCCAAAAGGAAATAGGGAACTCAGTAGTACTCATCATAGAGCGCACCATATCTAATAGGATGCGATTGCTCCACCCCGATACACCGTTGTGCTGTGGTGTATACGGAGGAGTAATGCTGAGAGAGAATCCCATTCTCCTTTAGAATAGTCCAGGAACTCCGTGCTCAAGTATTCTCCTTCTCGATCACATCAAAGGACATAATACTTCTACCTTTTTGGTTCTCTACTTCGCACTTATATTCATTGAATTTCTCAAAAGGTTCAGACTTGTGTTTCAACAGGAACACTTGTCCGAATCTTGAGAGATCATCAGTGAATGTAATGAAATACAAAGAACCATTCCTGGCATGTGTAGATAGGGGACCTACATACATCATCATATATCAATCCCAAGAGTTCAGTAACTCTTTCTCTGTTTCCAGTAAACGGAGCTATGGTCATTTTATCTTTGTGACATGATTGACAAGTTTCATAAGATGTAAATTTAAACTAATTTAAATATGCATCTTAATGTAACTTAGCTAGTCGGATCGCATTGATATGACCTAGTCTACAATGTCTCAAGAAAGATTCGTTCATTTCTGAACTCTTCCTCTTGTGTGTGTTCTATACGTTAAGAACTGTGGTTTTATTTAGAACGTATATGCTTTTACTTAACGTGTCTGAACTGATCAACTCTTGATATAGGAAATGTTCAAAACATTATCCAACAATACAAAATTATATTCTTCTTTAGTAAATAAAGAAACTGATATAATGTTGCATATCAGGTTCGGTATCTAATAACATTCATTCAGAATCAATGTACCACCATTTGGTAATACAAGGTGATAACTGCCAACAGCTTGGCTGCAACAATTGCACCATTTCTAACTCTTGAAACTTTATCACCCATTCTCAGTACTCTACCTATCTGTAGCCCATATAACAGATTACATATGTGGGATCCTGATCTAGTATCTCATACCCAAGATGTAAAGGACACTGAGAAACAGTTCTCTATAATGAACACACCCGAAGAAGATGCATCATGATGCACTTTCTTCGTTTGGGCGGCACGGGAATCCTGGTAATCCCCTATTTCCTACTCGGTCTTATAACAATTATAAGTTGGAGCAGAACCAACGTTCCCCAGCTCAGTATAACAAACGAGTTCGGTCAATACATCCATATTATTATCTTGATTAAGGCATGACATGGTCGCTACCAGGAGAGAGAGAGAGAGAAGAAAACACTCTGCGTGCGCTCTTGCAAGATCAGATTGGTTATTATTTTATCTAATCAGGATGGCTCCCACTGTTTTTATCAAATCTTCCTTCAAACCCTAAAAGGAAAGACTAACCGGGATTAATTACACCCTGCAAGTTCGCTAATCTTTCAGCCAGGCCAGTACCAGTACTTTGAAGGAGGTTCCTCGTGCTTTGGCATGGACCTAATTAAAATAAACCTCGTTTTCCCAGGGGCGTAACCTCGTTAGCACCTTTCTAGACACCTACTTGATTGGCTAATTATAAAGTGCAAAACTCTCCCTGGAGTAACTCTTACTCGCAGAAGGTATCGGGATCCAACTATCTCATAAAAGGTATGCAATCTCATCGCAAATTTCAACACTTGAAATTTCCGATAATTTTGCCCCAAGCATCCTATAACCTTGACAGAGGTCAACAAACCATAGGCGTCTAGTCAAGTTCAACCAGCCATTTCCTGATTGAATTAAACCCACCCGTTTGACAGAGGTCAACAAGGTCGTACGACTATCCTAATCCAATCGCATCATATGCTTTGCAGATAAGCACTAATCAGCAACCGCACGCTACGCCTTGACAGAGGTCAACAAACGCAGCACAAATACTAAATACTACTTATCTGAAATGACGGAGGACTACGATAGGTTTTTAAGAAAACCCTTTGCCTAATGAACTTAATATCGTTGTAGAATCGAGTGACTTTGAAAAGGAGTGTTTTTAAGGCTTTTACTAGTTTTGTTAAAGAGGTCACTCCCAGTGAAGGGATCTTGGCTCTTTCCTTATCGAATAAGGTGCAGGATATTTCATAAATACCACTATGCAAAGCAAAAACTATAGAAGAAATCAAAAGACAAACCGAATGGGTTGTAGCATCTGCCAGTTTCGCTAAAGAGGTCACTCCAGGTGAAGGGATCTCGGCTCTTTCCTTATCGAATAAGGTGCTGGATATTCTACAAGGAATACCGCTACGCAAAGTAAGAACTAGAGCTACCAGTTTTAAAACAAGTTTCTACAATATCTTTAGGTTTCTTTTATTTCATTAATCTCATTAATGAAGTCCCATCAATTATGCTTCCTAAGCATCACAGAAGAAACGAAAGCAGCAATAGTTATTATATATCATATATATAATATAAGCATTCGTCTCAGAATATCAAGTGATCACATCACAGAATATCAGCAGCAAAAAACAACATATGAAATATTGGATATACTAGGTTTTTCGGTTTTTAAATTAAGCCTGTATAAAACACGGATTCCACGGTTGTGATGAATAGCCAATCCCACATCCCTAAACCCCTACGAGAGTGGCAAGCAATCCTACCAATTCTAGAGTTAGGAGACTCGGACTCGACTCCTCGAGATGGCCTCCTACTGGACTCTAGAACCCGGTTACTTGTGGTCCCCTCCTTAGGTCTATCCTAATGCAGAAAAGTAAATAATATACATCAATGGTAACATCATTCTCAACCTGGAAGTGCCCCAATAAAAGAATATTACATACAAGCTTTTACATGAATGAAAATGAAAAACTCTCATCTCACATAAAAAAAACCCCGGCTATTCAAAACACGACGATCCAACATAACATCTCACAACAACACATAACATCACATGCCATCTGTAAGTCCACGTTGCGACCCCCGGTTCTTACGGGGAGGCGGAAACGGTATAAAATCAAAATTTTAACGCAAGAGGCAACATGGACTAAGCTAGGTCGGGATCTTTACCTAAACTAAAACTAGCATACTAAGCTAAAGATATTTAGCTACTCGGATGAAGATGGTTATACCTAAACTTGAACTCCTTCTCTTCAAGCTCCGATGGTGATTCGATGGCTCCTTCTCGTTGTCTCCGTACGCCGAAGATAGATCCACTTGAAAGCTCCAACCTTTAGCTCCTTCTTCGTTCTTTGAAGAAACTAGTTCACTTGGTTTGCTAAACCTAGTGAACTAGAATGAGTAGAGATGATTTAGAATGGGATTTTATCTATGGTTCTTGATTCTCAACTCATGAGACAAGAGAACCATAGATCAAGAGAGGGAGCAAGAGGTTGAGGGTGAGAGCAAGAGGAGAGCTCAAGAACAAGAGAGAGAATGAGCAAGAAAGAATGAGCAACAAAGAATGAGCAACTCTTTTGTCTTTCACCCTCTCATAATCCAAAGTGATCATAACTCATCATATCAAAAAAGTCTTATGTGATGGTTAGAAGCAACCATAACCTTATCATGTCATGCACTCATTTTACTCAAATGAGCAAGCAAGAAAAAGTCTTTGGCATGAAATGATAACCATGGTTATCATGATGGTCAACTAGTCAAGCCTAGTCAACCGGTCAACAAGTCAACAAAAGTCAACAAGTCAACAAAAGTCAACAAGTCAACAACCATATCACCATAATACTTAATTAATATAATAGTTAATCACATATCATATTCTCATTAGGGTTGAGCAAAAAGTCAAAAAGTCAACGGTCAACTGTCAACAACCCTAATGAGAATCCGCTGTCTGTGCCTCCCTGTCAACTGTGCATACACACCCGCATCCGCGTTCCGAGGAACACGAATGCAAACTGGATAAATCCAATCCCATAAGGTACACTAGGATCTGGCTTAAACCAAAGCCCGCTAGTGTAAACTGTCCGGACACTGCACGTGCACAAGTGCACGGATGTGACCGAACCCTGTCGCAAAACCATGCGACCTGTCGCAATACCATGCGACCTCTACTCTTTTGCCTAAAGGCGAAAAGCTTTCTGTGTGGGACTCTAAAGACTCGACACTACGCTGGCAGTGGGTTTAACCACAGACCGCAAGCGGCACTAGCTGTGCGTAACGGTCCCCAGGTAATGCCGACAAGAAGACCGACGAGGCGAAACCCATCTGAACTCCTACTGAGCCTGAGTGTGACATTCTCCGTACAGTCCGGTCTGTTCGTCTGATACATCGCATGGCGGGCCTAGGGGGCGGTAAACGTCAGTCCCCCAATAGCGGTACAAGTCGTGCCGGAGTGAAGCCCAATACACCCTGAGATAACACTGGAAACCTACCAGTATATCTCGTTTGCCCTGGCCAGGGACTACTCGTGTAATGGCTCTCCTAGACACAGCGCGATGTCAACCCCCAATACCGGGAGAGACGAATCCTGTCTAACCGTCACTGCCTCCAAGTGCTTCGGGACTGCACCCAACCACCACCTGTTTGCACGACTCCTTTGAGCCGTGGTAGGGTAGTGATCAAAGTACAGTGGGAACACACCCGAGGCGAAGTGACAGTGTCAAGTCAGTGGACTAAGCTGTACTCATGTCACCTGGGAACTGATAACTGACGATAGGTATAATACCAACTAGTCAGTTCCCGACGAGTCCTGTCCAGTGTACCCGTAACCTAACGAGCACCCGCATACTATCTCAAGTACGACGTACTGACGGCTGTGGGACAGACCGTCTCCCACACTGGGATGAGAAGCGCATGCGCTGGTCTACTCCGGAGTATCGATGCCCTGTCTCGATAGTCCTGCGACCAGGGACCTGAATAAGGATGTGCTTATAGATTACCCAGCCCCCACTAGTGTGACTGCCATCACAACGCTGGTAATCAAGCAAAGATCCTAAGGGCTCCACTAATGCGTATAAGTGATATACTGAAATAAACACAAGTACACATTGAAGTAGAAACAAACCAAGTAGCATACTACTATTTTGAGCAAGATTGTATATACAAGGTGAATATCCCAAGCATCCATTAAGTAATATACAAACTAGTATGATACAGTAATGGCCTCTAGGGCATATACACTAACAATCTCCCACTTGCACTAAGGCCATGTACTGGCGTATCGAAGACCTATCATCTCGATCAGCCGCTCGAACTGAGTCTGGGGCAAGGCCTTGGTGAATGGATCTGCAGTGTTATCTTCTGAAGCGACTCTCCGAACCTCGATCTCCTGGCGATCCACGATCTCCCTGATCAGGTGATACCGCCTCAAGATGTGCCTGGATCTCTGATGGGACCTGGGTTCCTTCGCTAAAGCTATAGCCCCGTTGTTGTCGCAATACAGAGGTATTGGATCAACAATGGACGGAACCACCTGAAGTTCTTTCAAGAACTTCCTCATCCAGACAGCTTCTTTTGCGGCATCAGATGCAGCGATGTATTCCGCTTCCATCGTCGAGTCTGCAACGGTTTCCTGTTTGGAACTCTTCCAACACACCGCCCCTCCATTGAGGGTAAAGACAAAACCCGACATGGACTTGGAATCATCCTTGTCACTCTGGAAGCTGGAGTCAGCAAAGGCCTCGATCTGGAGGTCTTTTCCGCCATACACCAAGAACATCTCCTTAGTCCTTCTCAGGTACTTGAGAATGTTCTTTACCGCTATCCAGTGTTTCTCCCCAGGGTTAGACTGATACCGGCTTACCACACTCAGTGCATAAGCTACATCCGGTCTGGTACACAACATCGCATACATTATAGAGCCTACCGCAGAAGCGTAGGGTATAATAGACATGCGATCCCTCTCTAAATCAGTCTTGGGAGACATCTCTTTAGAGAGGGTGATCCCGTGACAAGCCGGTAGGTTACCGCGCTTGGAATCTTCCATACTGAACCTCTTCAGTATGGTGTCGATGTACCTGGACTGCGAAAGTCCTAATATCCTCTTGGATCTGTCACGGTAGATCCGGATACCCAGAATGTATGAGGCATCACCCAGGTCTTTCATGGAGAACCTGTGTGACAAGAACCCCTTGACAGATTGTAGCATAGGAATGTCATTTCCTATTAAGAGAATGTCATCCACGTACAAAACGAGGAATACTACAGTTCTCGCTACAAATCTACTATAGATGCATGGTTCATCTGGATTTTTGATAAAGCCAAATTATTTGACCGTCTCATCAAAGCAGATGTTCCAACTCCGCGATGCCTGCTTTAGCCCATAGATGGACTTAAGCAACTTGCACACCTTTCCGCTGCTCCCACTCTGAATGAAACCCTCTGGTTGGTCCATATAGACACACTCCTCTAAATTTCCATTTAGAAAAGCTGTCTTTACGTCCATTTGCCAGATCTCATAATCGTGGAAGGCAGCAATGGCAAGAAGGATCCGAATGGATTTCAGCATGGCTACTGGAGAAAAGGTTTCGTCGTAGTCCAAGCCAGGTCTTTGACGAAAACCCTTTGCTACCAGCCTAGCTTTATAGGTCTCAACCTGTCCATCTACACCAATCTTCCTTTTGAAGATCCACTTGCATCCTACGGGTTTTACCCCGTCTGGAGCAATGTCCAACGTCCATACCTTGTTGGTGTACATGGACTCCATTTCGGTCCGCATTGCATCCAGCCATTTCACTGAGTCAACGCTCTGAACGGCCTGCTGGAAGCTAGTAGGCTCATCATAATCTATGATGCAATCCTCTCTATCCCCGTCTATGAGAAAACCGTAGTATCTCTCGGGCGGATGAGACTGCCTACTACTTCTGCGGAGCGGCGTAGGAATGTCCTGTTCTGTTGAACCCTCTGGTTCCACTAACCTTTCAGTAATAGTCTGTTGTTCTGGAATTTCTTCCAGTTCTACTGCGCTCCCACTAATCTCCTTTTCCAAGAACTGGTGTTCTAGAAAGTGGGCATTACGAGAAACAAGGACTTCTTGTTCCTCTGCGTAGTAGAAAAGATACCCCCTGGTGTTCTTTGGGTATCCCACAAACTTGCACAGTACTGAGCGTGCCTCGAGTTTGTCCGCATGCTGCATTTTGACAAAAGCTGGACATCCCCAGATCTTCAGATATTGAAGATAGGGTTTCTTCCCACTCCACATTTCATATGGGGTGGTAGGCACAGTCTTAGTCGGAACTCGGTTCAAAAGGTATGCAGCTGATTCTAGCGCATACCCCCAGAATGATCGCGGTAACTCAGCGTTACTCATCATGGACCGCACCATATCCAATAGGGTGCGGTTCCGTCTCTCCGATACACCGTTATGTTGCGGGGTGTATGGAGGAGTAAGCTGAGAGAGAATTCCGTTCTCTTTTAAATAGTCCAGGAACTCGGCACTTAAGTATTCTCCACCTCGATCCGATCTTAGAATCTTAATACTTTTGTCGGTCTGTTTCTCTACTTCATTCTTATACTCCTGGAATTTTCCAAAGGCCTCGGACTTATGTTTCATTAAGAAGACATAACCGTACCTTGAGAAGTCATCCGTAAAAGTAATGAAGTAAGAATGTCCGCTTCGAGCATGTGTAGACATTGGACCGCACACGTCACTGTGTACGAGTCCCAAGAGCTCGCTCGCTCTTACTCCTTGTCCAGTAAACGGAGTCTTTGTCATCTTTCCTTTGAGACAAGATTGACAAGTGGCATACGATTGATATTCGAACGCATTCAAATATCCTTCTGTATGTAACTTAGTCAACCTTCTCTCATTGATGTGACCCAATCTACAATGCCATAAGAAAGTCTGATTTATTTCTGGAGACTTTCTTTTGTGTGTATTCTGGACGTTGAAAATCTGTGGTTGGTTTAACACGTATATACCATTACTCAATGTACCTGACCCAATCAAAACTTGATTAAGGTGAATGTTTACAACATTACTTACAAACGCAAATTCATAACCTTCTTTAGAAACTAAAGATACAGAAATGATATTACAAGTTGCGTTGGGTACAAAAAAGCAATTACGCAAAACCAAAACATGTCCATCTGACATTCCCAGGTGATAGTCCCCCACGGCTTTAGCATCCATGCTAGCTCCGTTCGCAACTTTGAGGGTCATGTCACCTGCTTTCAAAACCCTACGGTTTCTCAACGCCTGCAAAGAATTACAGATATGAGATCCTGAACCGGTATCCAATACCCAGGAAGTAGAGTTTATTGAAAGACAATTTTCAATAACATACACACCTGAAGCTGAAGCTGCAACCTGCTTCAATTCCTGTGTTCTGGCCTTTCAGGCCCTGCAATCATTCTTCCAGTGTCCTTTCTTATGACAATAGAAGCATTCTTCCTTATCCACAAGCTTCCCCGCTATCTTTGTTGCTTTTGCTTTTCCCTTTGTATCCACTTTACTAACACCGCCCCTTGGTTTGGCGGGGGCCTTCTTCTTCTTTCCCTTGGCTTTCGCCTTGGACCTAGAAGAAGATGATCCTTCTACAAACAAAGTGGATGTTTCCCTACCTTTCTGTAGGGTGCCCTCTGCGCTCCTCAGCATGTTGAGGAGTTCTGAAAGTTCAACCTCTTTTTCTTGTAGGTTGAAGTTCAGTGTAAACTGGGCGTAAGTGGAAGGAAGGGACTGGAGAACTATATCCGTATATAGCTCACTCTCCAATGTGATCCCTAGGTCAGCGAGCTCCTCAATGTAGCCGATCATCTTTAGCACATGCTCGGCTACTGATGATCCGACGGCCATTCTTGTCGAAAATAACTTTTTCGACGCTTCGTATCTTGCGATACGTGATTGCTCTCCATACAGTTCTTTTGTATGGAGCAATATGGACTCCATGTCCATATTCTCATGCCTCCTCTGATGTTCGTTGTCCATCGAGGCAAGCAGGAGGCACTTGGCCTTCGCGCTATCAATCTCCCAAGTCTTGCGGATTTCCTTATCCGCGACACTGGAAGTTGGACCAGGGACAGGGGGAGCTTTGGTGGTAAGAAGATACCCCAGCTTGTCATAAGTGATTGCTATCGTGACATTCCTGAGCCAATCTTTGTAGTTTGGCCCTGTCAGTTTGTTTTTATCTAGGAGTAACTTAAGTCCAGTCATGTTGATTGGTCGCTGCAATTAGGAGAGAGAAGAAGAAACACTCAGCATGATGCTCTTGCAAGTTTAGAGTGGTTTTTAATTTGTCTAAACAGGATGGCTCCCACTGTTTCTCGAATCCCTCCTCAAACCATAAAGGAAGAATTAGTCAGGATCAATCCCACCGTACAATACTTGCTTAACCGTTCAGCCAGGCCGGTGTCGGTACTTCGAGGGAGGTTTTCCAACGCTTTCGCGAAGTTCCTTAATTAAAGAACCTCTTTTCCCTGGGGGCGTAGCCCCGCTAACACCTTTCTAGGCACCTACTAGGTTTATAGCATTGATCGTTAAGTGAGAAATTTCCCGAGGAGTAGCATATACTCACAGTAGGATCGGGATCCAAATATCATCGCGTGACGAAACTGAAGGAATCCTACCAGAATCATCACACTCCAAATGGTATGCAAATCTAGCAAGTTTCAGTACTTATGAAACTCCCGATGTGGATTTTTGCCCCATGCTCTTATGACCTTGGCGTGAGGTCAAAATGTCATAAGTCACATGTCAAGTTCGTCCCATCATTATCCAGGTTAATTTGAACCCACCCGTACATACCCTTGACGTAGGCCAAAATGGCAGTACGACTGTCTCAAACCAACGCATTCTATCTATGCAACAGATAAATATCCGGCAGCTACCAATCACTATGCCTTGGCGTGAGGTCAAAATACATAGCTTGAATACTACCGAATATTTAACTGAAATGATGGAGGGCTACGGATGGTTTTGGCAAAACCGTGAACGTAGTGAACTTGATTTGGTCGATGGAACGAGATAGCTTTTAAATGGAGTGGCTCAAACTCCGTATTTTAAAAGTTTGTTTTGAAAAGAACCGAGTGGTTTTTCGAAAGTGTTCCAACGACTTTAACTTGGTTTATTATCTTGCATTAGTTCTTTTAATGCGTGATATTCTTGCATTAGTTCTTTTAATGCGTCCCATCATTTAAACCTACCATTGCAGAAAACAACCAAAATATGACGTACGCTTATGCCATTCGCATTCGCCACTGGGCCCCGTCATTACCCGTTAGGTTACTTAACTAACGACAGAGCGGGGGCTAGGCTAGCGCGTCTGAAAAACATAAGCAACGCCTAAATAATATCATATATAGATATACTGCAATGATAAACATTTCAGATCACAGATAAATACATTGGATATACTAGGAATCTGTAATTTGTACGAGCCTGTAACAAAAACAGATTACACGGTCGCGGTGAATAGCCAATACCCCACCCAAGACCCCTACGGGTGCGGCAAACTACCCGCCAAGTACCCGAAGCGTAGCAACCTCCCTCATCTCCATGAGTAGGCCACTCGACACTTCGGCATACCCGGTAGTTTGTGCACCCCTCCATGGGTCTATCCTAGGAGCAAAAACAGTAAAAAGAAATTATACAATGACGGCTACAACCCCGACCCGGTTGTGCGGCCATACAAATAATTATTACATCAATTTACAAATTTACATGAATTGCAAGAAAAGAAAACTCTCGTCTCACAACCCCCGGCTATTCACCCGCGACAATCCAACATATTTATATACACATTCCAGCATATTACAGATCATGTATAACCCCGACCAATCGACTTATAGCGATTAGCCGACGTTTAATACATGCAAACATCACAGATATAACCATCATAGTCAAAGTGCAGTGAAGTTCGGAAAAATACGGAATTATAGGACCCCAAAAGGAAATTTCTTTTCTGGAAAATCTGGGCACATATAATATATTCCAAAAATCCCAAAACCAAAACAGACACACACTGCACGAAAAACGATGCAGAGAAGACGACAAACCGCGGCGCTTCCGCGGCACATGCCTACCTCGTGCGGCGGAAGCGCGGCAGTTTGAACGAATTAGGGCAACGTTTTTCTTGGGTGTTCACACAAAACCCTGAGCCGAATTTACAAGTATAACGTTTTTCATTTTGAGCCAAAAAAATTTCAACAGAAACTCAGTTTTTGTAAAAGTTTGGTTTTTGGATTTTTCCGGTTCCGAACTTCGTTACACTTCACTACCAAGCTAGTTTAAGTTTAGTTAGGCTCTGATACCACTGTAAGTCCACGTTGCGACCCCCGGTTCTTACGGGGAGGCGGAAACGGTATAAAATCAAAATTTTAACGCAAGAGGCAACATGGACTAAGCTAGGTCGGGATCTTTACTTAAACTAAAACTAGCATACTAAGCTAAAGATATTTAGCTACTCGGATGAAGATGGTTATACCTAAACTTGAACTCCTTCTCTTCAAGCTCCGATGGTGGTTCGATGGCTCCTTCTCGTTGTCTCCGTACGCCGAAGATAGATCCACTTGAAAGCTCCAACCTTTAGCTCCTTCTTCGTTCTTTGAAGAAACTAGTTCACTTGGTTTGCTAAACCTAGTGAACTAGAATGAGTAGAGATGATTTAGAATGGGATTTTATCTATGGTTCTTGATTCTCAACTCATGAGACAAGAGAACCATAGATCAAGAGAGGGAGCAAGAGGTTGAGGGTGAGAGCAAGAGGAGAGCTCAAGAACAAGAGAGAGAATGAGCAAGAAAGAATGAGCAACAAAGAATGAGCAACTCTTTTGTCTTTCACCCTCTCATAATCCAAAGTGATCATAACTCATCATATCAAAAAAGTCTTATGTGATGGTTAGAAGCAACCATAACCTTATCATGTCATGCACTCATTTTACTCAAATGAGCAAGCAAGAAAAAGTCTTTGGCATGAAATGATAACCATGGTTATCATGATGGTCAACTAGTCAAGCCTAGTCAACCGGTCAACAAGTCAACAAAAGTCAACAAGTCAACAAAAGTCAACAAGTCAACAACCATATCACCATAATACTTAATTAATATAATAGTTAATCACATATCATATTCTCATTAGGGTTGAGCAAAAAGTCAAAAAGTCAACGGTCAACTGTCAACAACCCTAATGAGAATCCGCTGTCTGTGCCTCCCTGTCAACTGTGCATACACACCCGCATCCGCGTTCCGAGGAACACGAATGCAAACTGGATAAATCCAATCCCATAAGGTACACTAGGATCTGGCTTAAACCAAAGCCCGCTAGTGTAAACTGTCCGGACACTGCACGTGCACAAGTGCACGGATGTGACCGAACCCTGTCGCAAAACCATGCGACCTGTCGCAATACCATGCGACCTCTACTCTTTTGCCTAAAGGCGAAAAGCTTTCTGTGTGGGACTCTAAAGACTCGACACTACGCTGGCAGTGGGTTTAACCACAGACCGCAAGCGGCACTAGCTGTGCGTAACGGTCCCCAGGTAATGCCGACAAGAAGACCGACGAGGCGAAACCCATCTGAACTCCTACTGAGCCTGAGTGTGACATTCTCCGTACAGTCCGGTCTGTTCGTCTGATACATCGCATGGCGGGCCTAGGGGGCGGTAAACGTCAGTCCCCCAATAGCGGTACAAGTCGTGCCGGAGTGAAGCCCAATACACCCTGAGATAACACTGGAAACCTACCAGTATATCTCGTTTGCCCTGGCCAGGGACTACTCGTGTAATGGCTCTCCTAGACACAGCGCGATGTCAACCCCCAATACCGGGAGAGACGAATCCTGTCTAACCGTCACTGCCTCCAAGTGCTTCGGGACTGCACCCAACCACCACCTGTTTGCATGACTCCTTTGAGCCGTGGTAGGGTAGTGATCAAAGTACAGTGGGAACACACCCGAGGCGAAGTGACAGTGTCAAGTCAGCGGACTAAGCTGTACTCATGTCACCTGGGAACTGATAACTGACGATAGGTATAATACCAACTAGTCAGTTCCCGACGAGTCCTGTCCAGTGTACCCGTAACCTAACGAGCACCCGCATACTATCTCAAGTACGACGTACTGACGGCTGTGGGACAGACCGTCTCCCACACTGGGATGAGAAGCGCATGCGCTGGTCTACTCCGGAGTATCGATGCCCTGTCTCGATAGTCCTGCGACCAGGGACCTGAATAAGGATGTGCTTATAGATTACCCAGCCCCCACTAGTGTGACTGCCATCACAACGCTGGTAATCAAGCAAAGATCCTAAGGGCTCCACTAATGCGTATAAGTGATATACTGAAATAAACACAAGTACACATTGAAGTAGAAACAAACCAAGTAGCATACTACTATTTTGAGCAAAATTGTATATACAAGGTGAATATCCCAAGCATCCATTAAGTAATATACAAACTAGTATGATACAGTAATGGCCTCTAGGGCATATACACTAACACCATCAACGTAAGTAAATATGCGTATCCCAACTGTCATTGACATATAGCAACAAAACCGGCAAAACACCACATATTACACTTACGGTCGCAGAAAAGAAAGTGAGAAACTACAACAATTAGAATCTGCAACCACTTTAGACATCATAAACCCAATGTATCTCATACTTTGGATTTCATGTCTAACCAAATGAATTCCTTAGACATCACATGCCTAACAATTATAAACCCCGCATTTTAGTCTCGATATTGAAAACACTTTTCAATAACATGTCGGGTAATTCAACAAGATTCCCGATAATTTGATCGAATGCTCGTCGGAAACTTTAGTAGACGGCCACACCCCCGATGCCATCGACGAAGTGCACTAAGGCGGAACACCGCGGTCGCGAACACCCGAACGAATGCTTTTGGCAATGGGATTCTCGTACAGTCACTTGGTCGGGGATATGGGGCGTGGCTATCTAGTAAGCTTACCCGGCGAGTATCCACGTGCACTACGTGATTGCGACGGACTTTTGATCCAAATCAAAATTCCTTGGCAACCGATCAAATGAGACTAACATACTAGATTTATAAAATTCAAACTAGTTATCACATAACTAATTATATAGATTCTAAATATTGTATCATAATCACAGATAGCTAGACGATATTAAACTTTTCGATCGAATAAACAAACACCCAAAATTTCCCAAAAAGCTCAACACTTGAGCGGAGTTTAAAAAATACCCATTACACGCCACAGCTCCTATGAACCATCCGTAGAAGGGCCGACCCATGCCTCACTCATGTCGACACGGAACTGCGGCAAACCCTAAGGTATCACTACGGTTCCGCGATCCAAAAAAGTCGAGTTTGGGTATCGTTCTTCTAGAGGGTCCACAGAATCGCATGCATGATTTTCTGAAGATTTTAAACTTGGAAAAAAATCCACCACTTGAAAAATTTCCAGCGGGGAAAAATTGGGTTATTGATATTCGTTCAAAATTTTTAACATCATCTAAATAACCCGAATATATGTTAGAATTACGACTACAAAACACTCCGAATTGCCTTTACAGAAAGTTAACATCACATGCAAATTTAGAAAAAACAAACAACACCTGAAACACCAAAACCCAGAGACTGGAACAGCATGAAAATTTGAAGCCCAAAATCCCAAATTGACCCGAGGTGGCCAATTTTTGTGCCTATGTGGCCGGCCAAAACTTTTTCAAATTGCCTCAAATTTTCACAGTGTTCATATTATATCACATACAACATTTTGCAGTTGTTTAAAAAAAATTTATACGCCTTTAAAAAAACGACTGAAACTAGATTTAGTGTTTCAAGTTTCGGAGCAGTTTCAGTTTCGTAATCTAACAAACATCGTTTAAATCTCTAGCTTGGCTCTGATACCACTGTTGGGTTCCCTAGTGCGGCAGCGAGGTTTCGGAGGTATCGTCCATGCAAAATTTAAATTTTTTCTATAATAAAGAACCCTAACCTAGAATCTTAACTAGAGAATCCGACGAAACAACATGTAAACAACTTTACATCTAAGTGAATGAAGAATACAACCTTTGTAGACCGATCCTTCACTTCTAAAGCTCGGTGTAGTAGTCCCTTCGCTCCAAGTAGTGAACACCCGAACTCTAGTAAGGGTTCACATGAAAAAATGAACAAGCTTGCTCGAAATCTTCAAGGCCGAAGATGATCTACGTCGAGGAGACTCAAGCTCATGCTACCTCTTCACTAATGATAGATTAGTGAAGCAAACACCCTAAACTAAATGGCTAATATAGTAGAGGATGATGATGTAGGAAGTGGGCTCACTTTAGATTTATTTTTCTCACAGTATTTTCTCATCTTGAGAAAAGCTAGCAAGCTTTCTCAATGAAGAAGAAGATGAAGAATGAAGATAAGAGAATGAACTCATTAGGTGAGAATAGCAACTATAGGTGAGTTAGTGTCATACACTAACTCATGTAGAGAATAAATCATGGCTAACTAATAATGGTTAGGTTAATAAATATCTACAAGTAAAACAAAATTTGTGGACTTGGTCAATGGTTCCACAAGCTTCTACAAGTTTCAACCATGTGACTAATTTCCACTAATTTGGTTTACTTTAAATAAATAAAAACCTTACATTATATTAAGCATGGTATGGGTCTCATACACCCATGTCACATGTGGCATCAAGCATGACACAATAGTTGTACATTAATATATATCACATATATACTAAGTGTACATTAGTGAGAAAAAGAAATGTTTAAGTGAGCTAATATTAGTTAATGTAAATTAATATATAACATATATAATTATACATTAAATCATTAAATCAACACCTGATTTAAAAATCCGGCTATATCACATACAACCGACTAATATCAAATGTAATATCTTATCGAATCATCACTTAATCCGATAACCCGGCTATATCACATATAACCGATCGATATCACATATCGCGAGAATAGAATGTGGTATCACATACGCGCATTAATCTCGGTCCCGCACATATCACATATGTGCTCCTACTTCGTTTCGCATGAACCAGGAAACGGACTCTAAAGACTCGTCAATACGCCGACAGTAGGTGATGATCATATCAAATACACACAAGCCGCAAGCAGTCTGCTAAACGTAATGGCCACCCAGGTATTGAGCGATCAGAAGATCAACAAGCAAGCCTGCTCATACTCCTGCGAATCTAATCAGTAACACTACCATACAGTCCGGTCTCTTCGTCTGATATGTCGCATATCTCGCTTGGGAGTGGTAAACGTCAGACCCCCAATAGCTTGATAAGTCATGCCGATGTGAGGCTTATAACGGGTCGAGAAACTACTGATAACACTTACCAGTAAATCTCATAAATAGCCCTGGCCAGAGACTTCATGTTATGGCTAATCGAGCACAGCGCAACATCAACCCCCAATACCGGGAGAGACGAAATCCCTTTCTATCGCTCATTGCCTCCATGTGACTCGGGACTGTACCCAAAAACCACCATTTTGCACGTTCTCTTGAACGTGGTAAGGTGGAAATCAAAGCATAGTGGGAATCATACAAGACTCTATGAGGATCTCGGGTCGACAGACTAACCTGTACCAGTGCCACCAGAGAACTGGCATCTGACGTGAGGTATAATACAATCTAGGAGTTCTCGGCGAGTCCGTTCAGTGTACCCAGTCTCCACTGAGCACCCGTATATCATCTCTGATGTCAAACACCAATGGATATGGGATCATCCATCGCCCATCTATATGGGTCGAGAAGGTATACGCTAGTCTACTCTGGTATATCGATGCCCCGTCTCGATACGCCCACGACTAGGGACATTAAAGGATGTACTCACGGACTACCTTTGTCCCGCTAGTATGATCCGCATCATAATCTAGGTAGTCAAGTAAACATCCTAAGGGCTTTATCAACATGTAACAGAGAGACAATCAGTGTACATGTTAAGATAAAGAGTAACCAGATATCATATTATCATGTCGATCAAGAAAGTCCTCCCTATGTATGTCCAAGCATCTACTATAATATACATCATATGTTCAATAATTTCCTCTAGGGCATACATATAACTAACATTGTGCTCGTGTGAGCCGGCTTTTATTATGTAGTTTTACCCCTTATTGCTGTTTTTCTTTTATATTGTCTATTTCTTTGCTACGGCGTCATATGTATGCTTGTGGTGGTTATTTCCGCCTTTGGGCATGATTTGCTCCTGTTTGGGGATGCTTTATTTATATCCTATGTTGCTTTACTTATATCTTATGTTTATACCCGTTTCGGAGCTAGTTCTTATAAAGGAAGTGCTGCCGAAATTTTTAAGAAAATAAATTTAAGTTTAAAGACTTTTACTTGAGATTTCCAAATATTTTTAATAATGTTTTTATCACTTACTACTTTTGATGGTTTAGATTTCTGGGTTTTTGTCTTACTTAAACTGCGTTACGCCTGTTGACGTCACGTGGTTTAAGTGCCGATCACGTGCCAAATTTTTGGGTCGTGACAAAGTTGGTATCAGAGCGCTAGGTTTTACCTTTCAGAGTGTAGGATGACTTTGGTATGATAAAGTAGGTAGCTTAAGCAGAGTGACGTAGCGTGTGTATGTTCCGCGGCATACTTACGACACGGTACTCCGCCTAAGTGACCTTAGGACTTGTTGGTTGAAATTCCTTCCATTATTATATACATCCTTGTGATTCGATTTTCGTGTTCTTATCGAATCATGTTTTCATTTCCAGCCATTATGCCGCCGAAGACTATGAGGGCGCAGAGAGCGGCCGTGAGAGCCGAGGTCAGAGTTAGCTCATCAGAGACAAGGACTGACCAGGACGGTACGCCCGTTGTACAGGAGCAGATTGATCCACCTTTGATAGATCGTATTACTAGGATAGAGGCCGGTATGCAGGATTTATGCCGGATGATGGGATCGTTACTTGAGGCCAGTCAAGCGCAGCGAAAGGAGGTTGTCCCACCTGTTGCGGGGACCGCGATGGTGCTTACTATTCCGGTAGTTGTACCTGCAGCTACGGAGATCATCACCGTATCATTATCTGAGTTCATGAGACTGAAGCCTCCGGTTTTCACCGGCATTGATGCAGCTGAGGATCCCCAGTCGTTTATCGATCGGATAGCCAGGATCTGTCGTTCGTTGAGATGCTCCAACGCGAGATGGGTAGAGTTCATGAGTTTTCGTCTAGAGGGTCTTGCCCAGACCTGGTGCGAGTCTTTAGAGAGGGACAAAGCCGCAGGTCTTTCTCCTATGACCTGGGCTGAGTTCGTGACGGTTTTTCTTGACTCTTTTCTTCCACAGAGCATCAGGGATGCTCGAGCTCATAGTTTTGTGTCGTTACGCCAGACTCCGAGTATGATGGTTGTAGGGTTCCTAGGCACTCTCAAGAGGTCTCACAAGGCATCAACCATGCCAATTTTAAATTTTACAAGTGCCGAGAAACTCTAATACGGATCGTTAACTAGAATTTTAGGCGAAACAATAAACTAGTTAACAACTTAACTAAAGTTAAGAAGCTACAACCTTTGTAGATCCGGTTATCCACTTCCTTAGCTCTACGTAGTCGTCCTCTCGCTGTCCAAGTCGGATCTTGGACTCTAACATCGGCTTCATCAGAGAAATGAACGGGCTAGTCGTCGGCTACGATGCCGAAGATGATCTACGTCGAGGTTGCACAAGATCAAGCTCCAACTTCACCAAGTTGTGAAACTTGTGAAGAAAACACCATATACTACTTGGCAAAAGGTAGAGGGTGAAGAAATAGGAAGTGGGTTCACTTTAGAATTGGATTTCTTACACTTTTGCTCAAGATGCCATTGATGGTGGCAAGCTTTTTCTTGAAGAAGAAGATGAAGCTCAAGATAGAATATGATGAGTATCCTTTTAAAAATGCAAAAGAAATGAATACTTATCATAATATGAACCATGGTTAGGTGTAGAGAATTGACTAAGGTTAGATGAATGGTTAGGGTTAAGCATGAAGACAAAATGGTCACTTTGGTCAAAGCTTCATGAAGCTTCAACAAGCTTCAAGAATGAGTGCAACCATTTTGTTTTCTTTTGCAATTTCTTTTTAATCCAAATTAAAAAGATAAATGAATGAATAAATAAAAACCCGAACCATTTACTTAACCAAGGTTTAATTCTTTACACTTAACCAAATGAGCAAGTATCATCAAACATGATACAAACATGTGCACAAAAGTATATCACATATACAACTTGCACATCAAGTGAGAAAATCCATTTAAAGTGAACCAATACTAGTTAATGCAAAGTAATATATCAAATATATAATTATACATTAAATCATTAAATCAACACTTGATTTAATGATCCGGTCATATCGCATACAACCGACTAGTGTCCTATGTATCGGCTTATCGAATCAATCCTTGATTCGATATCTAGGTTATATCGCATATAACCAATCGATACATTCATCGCAAGAATGGAATACGGTATCACATACACGCATTATTCTCGGTCCTGCACATATCTCATATGCGCTCCTATTTCGTTTCGCTTGAGCCAGGAAACCTCTGTGTAGGACTCTAAAGACTCGTCAATACGCCGGTAGCAGATGATGATCATATCAAGCACCCACAAGCCGCAAGCAGTCTGCTAAATGTAACGGCCATCCAGGTATTGAGCGATCAGAAGATCGACGAGCTAGCCCGCTCACACTCCTGTGAATCCAACCAGTAACACTTACCGTACAGTCCGGTCTGTTCGTCTGATATGTCGCATATTAAGTCTAGGGGTGGTAAACGTCAGACCCCAATAACCGATAAGTCGTGCCGATATGAGGCTCATAACGGGTCGAGAAACTACTGGTAACACTTACCAGCAGATCTCTGATCAGCCCTGGCCAGGGACTTCCCTGTTACGGCCAATCGAGCACAGCGCAACATCAACCCCCAATACCGGGAGAGACGAAACCCCTCCTATCGCTCATTGCCTCCATATGACTCGGGACTGTACCCAAAGACCACCGTTTTGCATGCCCTCATGGACGTGGTAAGGTGGAGATCAAAGCACAGTGGGAATCACATAAGACTCTATGACGATCTCGGGTCTACAGACTAACCTGTACAAGTGTCACCTGAGAACTGCCATCCGACGTGAGGTATAATACCATCTGGGAGTTCTCGGTGAGTCCGTCCTGTGTACCCAGTCTCCACTGAGCACCCGTATACCATCTCTGATGTCAAACACCAATGGATATGGGATCATCCATCGCCCATCTCATGGGTCGAGAGGCGTATACGCTAGTCTACACTGGTATATCGATGCCCCGTCTCGATACACCCACGACTAGGGACCTTGAAGGATGTACCTATGGACTACCATGTCCCCACTAGTATGATCTGCATCATAGTCCAGGTAGTCAAGTACACATCCTAAGGGCTTTACCAACATGTAACTATAAGACAGTTCAAAGAGACTAGTGTACATGTTAAGATAAAGAGCAACCAGATAGCATACTATCATATCGAGCAAGAAGGTCATCTCTATATATGTCCAAGCATCCAATATAATATACATCATCTGTACAATACTGGCCTCTAGGGCATACATACAACTAACAACGGTGGCAGAGTACGATATTCAGTTTACCCAGCTATCTTTGTATGCTCCATATTTAGTGGACACTGAGGAGATGCGGATCAAGAGATTTGTGCGAGGCCTGCTTACCCAGTTGTTCCTCGCTATCAGCGCCCAGCATTGTGACACATATGCAGCCGCAGTAGACGCAGCCCTACTGGTTGAGGAGCGTCTTTCCGAGACTTCGGTCGTTCCGGAACCGAAGAGGGTTCGTACTGGTGTATCATCCCGGAGACAGATGTATAGAAACCGTGACATATTTCGTTCAGGTCATGGGAGTAGCAAAGGCTTTGGACGAGGCCAGTTATTTAGCTTTTATCCCTAGGAAGGTCAGCAGTCATCGTCTGGATGTTTCCGGTGCAGGATTTTTTATCATCGCGTCAAAGATTGTACTGAGCCACGTGAGGACAAGGCAGTCGTACCACATGTTACCTTACCTCCTTCTCCACCTCAGAGAGTGTTGCCTCCTACGCCTGTTGTTGCTCCGCATCAGGCTTATGCTCAGAGAGGTCATGGTTGCGGAGGGTTTTTTTAGAGAGGACGGGGTGGCAGAGGCGGAGGACAGCCAGTCGCCGGTAGAGGGCAGGCACGAGTATTTGTTTTAACTCATCAGGAAGCACAGGCGTCCAATGCAGTGGTTTCAGGTACTCTTTCAGTATGTTCCTTCGATGCACACGTTTTGTTTGATCCGAGATCTACACACTCGTATGTTTCTAGACACTTCGTGCCGAGGTTAGGCCGAGAGTCGTGTTTGCTAGATCAACCGCTTGTCGTGACTACTCCTGTTGGCGAGTCGTTTGTTACGCGACACGTATTTCGGTCGTGTTTCATTACTATTGGAGATAAAGATTCGTCCGTCGACTTGACCCTTCTTGAGTTGTTGGACTTCGACGTTCGAATCAATCCAATGTATCGGCTTATCGAATCAATCCTCGATTCGATAACTAGGTTATATCACATACAACCATTCGATACATTCATCACGAGAATAGAATACGGTATCACATACACGCATTATTCTCGGTCCCGCACACATCTCATATGCGCTCCTATTTCGTTTCGCTTGAGCCAGGAAACCTCTGTGTAGGACTCTAAAGACTCGTCAATACGCCGGCAGCAGGTGATGATCATATCAAACACCCACAAGCCGCAAGCGGTCTGCTAAACGTAACGGCCACCCGGGTATTGAGCGATCAGAAGATCGACGAGCAAGCCCGCTCACACTCCTGTGAATCCAACCAGTAACACTTACCGTACAGTCCGGTCTGTTCGTCTGATATGTCGAATATCTCGCCTAGGGGTGGTAAACGTCAGACCCCAATAGCTCGATAAGTCATGTCGATATGAGGTCTATAACAGTTCGAGAAACTACTGGTAACACTTATCAGTAAATCTCAGCAACCCTGGCCAGGGATTTCCGGTTATAGCCAATCGAACACAGCGCAACATCAACTCCCTATACCGGGAGAGACGAATCCCCTCCTATCACTCATTACCTCCATGTGATTCGGGACTGTACCCAAAAACCACCGTTTTGCACGCTCTCTTGGACGTGGTAAGGTGGAAATCAAAGCACAGTGGGAACCACACAAGACTCTATGATGATCTCGGGTCAATAGACTACTCTGTACCAGTGTCACCAGAGAACTGCCATCTGACGTAAGGTATAATACCATCTGGGAGTTCTCGGCGAGTCCGTACAGTGTACCCAGTCTCCACTGAGCACCCGTATATCATCTCCGATGTCAAACACCAATGGATATGGGATCATCCATCGCCCATCTGTATGGGTCGAGAAGGTATACGCTAGTCTACTCTGGTATATCGATGCCCCGTCTCGATACACCCACGACTAGGGACCTTGAAGGATGTACTTATGGACTACCATCTCCCCACTAGTATGATCCACATCATAGTCCAGGTAGTCAAGTACACATCCTAAGGGCTTTACCAACATGTAACAGAGAGACAATCAGTGTACACGTTAAGGTAAAGATCAACCAGATAGCATACTATCATGTCGAGCAAGAAAGTCCTCCCTATATATGTCCAAGCATCCACTACAATATACATCCTATGTATAGTAATGGCCTCTAGGGCATACATATAACTAACAATCTCCCACTTGCACTAGGGCCATCTGATACCAGTGGTTGTAGTATCTCATACTCAACCATCCCATAAAAGTCTCTCTCTGGGAAAAGGCCTTTGTGAGTGGATCCGCCGTGTTGTCCTCTGAGTCTACTCTTCTAACCTCGATCTCCTTGGAGATCAACCATCTCCATGATCAGGTGATACTGCCTTAGAATATGTCTGGATCACTGATGGGACGGACGTTCCTTGGCATAAGCCACAACTCCATTGTCACACAATGGAAGGAACTAAGTTCATCTCATGAACCAATATATACCGAGACTGCCTCTTTGGTAGCATCTTAAGTAGCGATGTATCTTGTCTTTAATCGTCTAGTATGCCACGGTATATAGCTTGGAACTCTTCCAACATACCGTCCCTTTACTGAGGGTAAAGACAATGCCTGTGACTGACATTCAGTCGTCCTTATCACCCTGGAACACTTCCAGTGATTCTCCTCAGGACCAATTGATACCATCTCACTACAACTAGTGAGAATCCTAACATCCAATTAGATCTATCTCATAGATCCAAAACCCAGGATTTAGCAGGTATCACTTTGATCCTATGTGGAGAATCATTGTGATAAGCGGAGATTGACCGAGCGTGGCATAGGAAACTCCTTTCTTATCAAGAGTATGTCATCCACGTACTTTACGAGGATCACCACCATACTCCCTACTACCTTTTTGTATATACAAGGTTCATCTACCATTTTGATGATGTCAAACTCTTTGACTATCTCATCAAAACAGATGTTCCAACTCCGCGATACCTGCTTTAATCTTATAAAGCATCTTGTACACATTTTCGCTGCTCCCACTGTCTATGAAGCCCTATGGCTGTGTACTTACAGACGCTATCTTCTAAAACATCATTTTAGAAAAGCAGTCATGACACCCAACCGCCAGATATCGTAGTCATGGTATGTAGCCGTGGCAAGTAGGATCTGGATGGACTTAAGCATAGCCACTGAAAAAGGTTTCATCATTATCCATGCCTGGTCGATGATGAAAACCTTTAACATGTCTAGCTTTGAAAGTCTCAACTTTTCCATTTACACCAAGTAATCTTCTCAAGATATACTTGCTCCTGATGGGGATTTAACCCTTCAGATATAGCAACCAAAGTCGATACTTTGTTGGTGTACATGGATTCCGTCTCAGATCGCTAAGCATCCAGCCATTCTTACAGAGTCCCTACTCTCGATGGCCTGCTCGAAAATAGTTGGGTCATCATCTCATGATGCAATCCTCACTCCCACTGTCATAGAGAAACCGAAGTATCTCTCAGGTGGGTGAGGAACCTTACTAGATCGGCGGAGAGGCTGAGGTTCGTTGGAATCTACTGAATCCTTTGGTTGTACCAAATCATCTGTTATAGTTTGCATAGCTGGAACCTTTCCAGTTCTACATAACTAACGTTGCCTCGAGCTTGTCCGGATTTTGCTTTTAGACATAGGCCGGACAACCCCAAATCTTAACTAGCTTAAGACATGGACTCTTCCCATACCATATCTCATATGGAGTGGTAGGCTGTGATCTGATTCGAACTCTATTCAATAGGTATGCAGCTTCTCAAGCGCATAATTCCCAAAAGAAAACAGGTAACTCAGTATTACTCATCATAGAGCGCACCATATCGAATAGGGTGCAATTGCTCCGCCCCGATATACCATCGTGCTATGGTGTATACGGAGGAGTAATGCTGAGAGAGAATCTCATTCTCTTTTAGAATAGTCCAGGATTTCCATGCTCAAGTATTCTCCTCCCTGACCACATCAAAGGACATAATACTTATACCTATATTTTGGTTCTCTACTTCTAACTTATATTCTGTGAATATCTCAAAAGGTTCGGACTTGTGTTTCAACAAGAACATAGGTCTGAATCTCGAAAGATCATCAGAGAATTTAATGAAGTACAAAGAACCGGTCTTGGCATATGTAGATAGGGGACCTTCATACATCAACATGTATCATCCCAAGAGTTCATTAACTCTTTCTCTGCTTCAAATAAACAGAGCTGTGGTCATTATATCTTTGTGACATAACCGGCAAGTTTTCACAAGATGTAAATTCAAACAGATTTAAATATGCATCTTTGTGAAACTTAGCTAGTCGGGTCGCATTGATATGACCTAGTCTATAATACCTCAAGAAGGATCCGTTCATTTTTGAACTCTTCCTCTTTTGTGTGTTCCGTATACTAAGAACTGTAGTTTGATTTAGAACGTCAATGCTTTTAGATAACGTGCCTGAACTGATCAACTTTTGATATAGGAAATGTTCAAAACATTATCCAACAATATAAAATTTTATCATTTCTTTACTAATAAAGAGACTGATATGATTTTGTATATCAGGTTCGGTATCTAATAGCATTTGTTCAGAATCAATGTATTGGTAATACAGGGTGACAGTGACCAACAGACTTGGCTGCAACACTTGTCCCGTTTTCTGTCTCATGAAACTTATCACCCGTTCTCAGTTTTTCTACTTTTTTGCAGCCCTATGTAACAGATTACATATCTGGGATCCTGATCCGGTATCATATACCCAGGATGCGAAGGATACTGAGAAACAGTTCTTTGTAATGAACACACCCGAAGATGATGCATCAGCATGCACTCTCTTCGTTTGGGCGGCATGGGAATTCTAGTAATCCCCAATTTCCTGCTCTGTCTTATAACAATTATAAGTTGGAGCGGGACCAACGTTCCCCAGCTCAGTATAACAAGCGGGTTCGGTCAATAATCCGTATTATTATCTTGATTAAGGCATGATATGGTCACTACCTGGAGAGAGAGAGAAGAAAACACTCAGCGTGCGCTCTTGGAAGAATAGATTGGTTATTGTTTTATCTAATCAGGATGGCTCCCACTGTTTTTATCAAATCTTCCTTCAAACCCTAAAAGGAAAGACTAGCCGGGATTAATTACACACTACAAGTTCGCCAATCTTTCAGCCAGGACAGTGTCAGTACTTTGAGGGAGGTCCCCCGTGCTTTCGCCCGAACCTAATTAATGTAAACCTCATTTTCCCAGAGGCGTAACCTCGTTAACACCTTTCTAGACACCTACTTGATCGGCTAATTGTAATGTATAAAACTCTCCCAGGAGTAACTCTTACTCGCAGTGGGTATCAAGATCCAACTATCTCATAGAAGGTATGCAATCTCATTGCAAATTTTAACACTTGAAATTCCTGATAATATTTTGCCCCTAGCGTCCTATGACCTTGACGGAGGTCAACAAACCAAAGGCTACTAGTCAAGTTCAACCCGTCATTTCTTGATCGAATTAAACCCACCCGCACGACCCTTGACGGAGGTCAACAAGGCCGCACGACTATCCTAATCCAATCTGCATCATATGCATAAGCAGATAAATACTAGTTAGCTACCGCACACTACGCCTTGACGAAGGTCAACAAACGTAGCACGAATACTAAGTAGGACTTATCTGAAATGACGGAATGCTACGACAGGTTTTTCTGAAAACCTATTGCGTAATGAACTTGATATCGTTGGAGAATCAAATGATTTTAAAATGGAGTGCTTTTGAGGCTTTTCTAGTTTTGCTAAAGGAGTCACTCCCGGTGAAGGGACCGTCGGTCCTTTCCTCGTCGAATGAGGTGCGGGATATATCACATATATCACTGTGCAAAGCAAGAACTCTTAAAAGCAATCAAAAGACAAACCGAGTGTTGTAGCATCTGCCAGTTATTGCTAAAGGAGTCACTCCCGGTGAAGGGATCTCGGTCTTTTCCTTATCGAATAAGGTGCAGGATATATCATATATACCGCTGTGCAAAGCAAGAACTGTAGCTACCTTTTTATTTTAATTTTGAAATTCAATTCTACAACATCTTTAGGTTTCTTTTTCTTTCATTAATCATATTAATGAAGTCCCATCATTTAAGTACCTAAACATCACAGATAAATACGACGTACACTTATGCCATCCGCATTCGCCTCGATGTCCCCTCGTGCACCGTTAGGTTAGGTAACTAACGGCAGAGCGGGGCAGGGCTAGTGCGGGTGTAAAACATAAGTAACGTCTATATAATATATCATATATACTATATACAGTATCTATCACAGAACATATCACATGATCACATCACAGATATCGCAGCAGAAGAATCATATGAAATATTGGATATACTAGGACGTCCGTGTTTTCAATACGAGCCAGTATAAAACACGGATTCCACGGTCGTGATGAATAGCCAATCCCACACCCCTAGACCCCTACGAGAGCGGCAAGCAACCCTACCAATTCTAGGGTTAGGAGACCCGGACTCGACTCCTCGAGTTGGTCTCCCACTGGACCCCAGAACCCGGTTACTTGTGCCTTCCTCCTTGGGTCTATCCTAGTGCGGAAAAGTAAATAATATACAAAAGGTGACATCTTCCGCAACCTGGAAGTGCCCCAATAAAAGAATATTACATACAAGTTTTTACATGAATGAAAAGGAAAAACACTCATCTCACATAAAAAAAACCCGGCTATTCAAACACGACGATCCAATATAACATATCCAGCAACACATAACATCACATGTCATCAACGTAAGTAAACATGCGTATCCCAATTGTCGTTGGCATATAGCAACGAAACCGGCGATATCACATATTACACTTACGGTCACAGAAAAGAAAGTGTAAAACTACAACAGTTGGAATCCGCAACCTCCTTAGACATCACATGCCTAATCAAATGAATTACTTAGACATCGCATGCCTAACAATTATAAACCCCGCATTTTAGTCTCAAAATCGAAAACACTTTTCAATATCAAGTCGGGCAATTCAACAAGATTCCCGACATCCTGATCGAATACTCGTCGCAAACTTTAGTAGACGGCCGCACCCCCGATACCGTCGACGAAGTGCACCAAGGCGGAACACCACTACCGCGAGCACCCGAACGGATGCTTTCGGCGACGGGGTTCTCCTACAGTCACTTGGTCGGGGCTAAGGAGTGTAGCTGTCTATTAAGTTTATCGGTGAGTATCCGCGTATGCTACGTGATTGCGACAGACTTTTGATCACATCAAAATTCTGTGGCAACCGATCAAGTGAGACTAAACTGCTATGTTTATAACATTCAAATCAGTTATCTCATAACTACTTGTGGATTCCAAATATTGTATCCCATTCCAGATAAATAGAAAATGCTAAACTTTCCGATCGAACATTCGAACACCCAAGTTTTCCCGAAATAGCTCAACACATGAAACAACTTTAAAAACATCCAGTTCATGCCTTAGTACCAACGGTCCAGCCGTAGAAGGGTCAAGCCAACGCCTCACATGTGGCACGCCGTATTGCCCCAAACCCCAAGGTTTAAAGGGCAGTTCAAGACGGTCACATAATCGAGTTAAGGTTTGTTGTCTTCTAGAGGGACCATCGCGTTAGTTGCACTACTTAGAACGTCATTAAACTTTGAAAAGATCCAACACTTGGAAATTTCCCGACAGGGGAAAAAGTGGGTATTTTTATCCGGTCGAACCTTTTAACATATTCTAAATATCCGGAAAACACAGACGAAGTTAAACTTGCCGATCGAAACACCGAGTCCCCAATACAACCCAGAAAACTCAACTCTTGAGTACTAATTAAAAATTCCCAGAAAACTCAGCACCTCAAGAAACAAATTACTGTGCAAAAACTGAAGAGTGATCTCATAATTTGGCCGCGGAACCGCCGCAGAAGCCAAGCTTCTGCCGCAGTTCCGCCGCGCTTTTGCAGCATCACTTGGACAATTTTGCACCGTAATTCTTAGAATTTCCTGCTGAATTTTTTAAGAATTTTTAATCTTGAAAAAACCCAGTTTTTTAAAAATGTCCAAAGAGGGTGAAAAGTTGGGGTTTCGGGTTCGATCAGATTTCTAACATCGTCTACGCATCGCCTAAAGCTCTAGCTAGGCTCTAATACCACTGTAGGGTTCCTAGGCACACTAATGAGGTCTCACAAGGCATCAACCATGCCAATTTCAAATTTTTCTTGTGCCTACAAACCCTAATACGGAGCGTCAACTAGAATTTAGGCGAAACAAGCAACTAGTTAACAACTTAACTAAGAGTTGAACGGAAATACAACCTTTGTAGATCCGGTCCTCTATCTCCATAGCTCCGTGATGAAGTCCCCTCACTGCGATCATCGTATCTCGGGCTCTAGCGTCGGCTTCATCGGAGAAATGGGCGGGCTAGGTCGTCGACTTCGATGCCGAAGATGATCTACGTCGAGGCAACACAAGATCAAGCTCCAACTTCACCAAGCCATGAAACTTGTGAAGAAAACACCTTATACTACTTGGCAAGTGGTAGAGGATGAAGAAATAGGAAGTGGGTTCACTTTAGAATTGGATTTCTCACTCTTTTTCTCAAGTTGCCATTAATGGAGGCAAGGTTTTCTTCTTGTTGAAGATGAAGAAGAAGAAGAAAGAATATGATAAGTATTCTTCAAAATAGAAAATAAAATGAATACTTATCATATACCAACCATGGTTAGGTGTAGAGAATGAACTATGGTTAGGTTGAATGGTTAGGGTTAAGCAAACAAACAAAATGGTCAAGCTTTCAACACTTCATGAAGCTTCATGAAAGAAACAAAATAAGCCACCATTCTATTTATCTTGCAAAAATGAATAAATAAATAAATGAATAGATAAGTAAATCAAAACCCTAACCATTAACATAACCATGGTTTAATTCTTTACACAAACCCAAGTTAGCATGTATCATCAAACATGATACAAACAAGTGCACAAAAGTATATCACATATACAACTTGTGTACATCAAGTGAGAAAATCCATTTTAAGTGAACCAATACTAGTTAATGCAAACTAATATATCAAATATATAATTGTGCATTAAATCATTAAATCAACGCTTGATTTAATGATCCGGTCATATCGCATATAACCGACTAATATCCAATGTATCGGCTTATCGAATCAATCCTCGATTCGATAACTAGGTTATATCACATACAACCATTCGATGCATTCATCGCGAGAATAGAATACGGTATCACATACACGCATTATTCTCGGTCCCGCACATATCTCATATGCGCTCCTATTTCGTTTCGCTTGAGCCAGGAAACCTCTGTGTAGGACTCTAAAGACTCGTCAATACGCCGGCAGCAGGTGATGATCATATCAAACACCCACAAGCCGCAAGCGGTATGCTAAACGTAAAGGCCACTCGGGTATTGAGCGATCAGAAGATCGACGAGCAAGCCCGCTCACACTCCTGTGAATCCAACCAGTAACACTTACCGTACAGTCCGGTCTGTTCGTCTGATATGTCGCATATCTCGCCTAGGGGTGGTAAACGTCAGACCCCCAATAGCTCGATAAGTCGTGTCGATATGAGGTCTATAACAGTTCGAGAAACTACTGGTAACACTTATCAGTAAATCTCAGCAACCCTGGCTAGGGATTTCCGGTTATAGCCAATCGAACACAGCGCAACATCAACTCCCTATACCGGGAGAGACGAATCCCCTCCTATAGCTCATTGCCTCCATGTGATTCGGGACTGTACCCAAAAACCACCGTTTTGCACGCCCTCTTGGACGTGGTAAGGTGGAAATCAAAACACAGTAGGAACCACACAAGACTCTATGACGATCTCGGGTCAACAGACTACTCTGTACCAGTGTCACCAGAGAACTGCCATCTGACGTAAGGTATAATACCATCTGGGAGTTCTCGGCGAGTCCGTCCAGTGTACCCAGTCTCCACTGAGCACCCGTATATCATCTCCGATGTCAAACACCAATGGATATGGGATCATCCATCGCCCATCTGTATGGGTCGAGAAGGTATACGCTAGTCTGCTCTGGTATATCGATGCCCCGTCTCGATACACCCACGACTAGGGACCTTGAAGGATGTACTTATGGACTACCATGTCCCCACTAGTATGATCCGCATCATAGTCCAGGTAGTCAAGTACACATCCTAAGGGCTTTACCAACATGTAACAGAGAGACAATCAGTGTACACGTTAAGGTAAAGATCAACCAGATAGCATACTATCATGTCGAGCAAGAAAGTCCTCCCTATATATGTCCAAGCATCCACTACAATATACATCCTATGTATAGTAATGGCCTCTAGGGTATACATATAACTAACAGTAAGTGTTATCAGTAGTTTCTCGAACTGTTATAGAGCTCATATCGACACGACTTATCGAGCTACTGGGGTCTGACGTTTACCACCGCTAGGCGAGATATGCGACATATCAGACGAACAGACCGGACTGTACGGTAAGTGTTACTGGTTGGATTCACAGGAGTGTGAGCGGGCTTGCTCGTCGATCTTCTGATCACTCAATACCCGGGTGACCATTACGTTTAGCAGACCGCTTGCGGCTTGTGGGTGCTTGATATGATCATCACCTGCTGCCGGCGTATTGACGAGTCTTTAGAGTCCTACACAGAGGTTTCCTGGCTCAAGCGAAACGAAATAGGAGTGCATATGAGATATGTGCGGGACCGAGAATAATACCAGTATGTGATACTGTATTCGATTCTCGCGATTTGTGACATTGATCGGTTATATGCGATATAGCCGGGTTATCGGATCAAGTGTTGATTCGATAAGTAGTTACTATTGATATTAGTCGGTTATATGCATTATGACCGGATCATTAAATCAAGTGTTGATTTAATAATTTAATGTATAATTTTATATTAGATATATTACTTTACATTAACTAGTATTATTCACTTAAGATTGATTTTCTCACTTGATTTGCACAAGTTGTATATGTGATATATGTTTGTGCACTAGTTTGTATCATGTTTGATGATACATGCAAACATGGGTGGGTGGGTGACATACACCATGTTAATTGTAATTTAGGTTTTTGTTTATCTTAATTATTCTAAAATGGTGGAATTTTATCATGGTTTGAAGCTTCTTGAAGCTTGTAGCAACTTTGAAAAAGTCCATCCATTTTGTCTTGATTAAGACATTCATTAACCTAACCATTACAACTAACTATAGTTTATTCTCTACAAAAATAAACTCACCCATGGTTGTAAGATGATAAGATTCACTTGATTTATTATTTTAAAAAGAGAATTCATTTTCCTTCTTCTTCATCTTCTTCAAGTGAAGAAACTTTTCTTGAAAAAATTCAAGTGATGAAATCAAGTGAGAAATCCAAATCCAAAGTGAACCCACTTCCTATTTCTTCATCCTATACCACTTGCCATGTTGTATAGGGTGTTTTCTTCACAAGTTTCATGACCTAGTGAAGATGGAGCTTGAACTTGAGTCGCCTCGACGTAGATCATCTTCGGCATCGAAGTCAACGACCTAGCTCGCCCATTTCTCCGATGAAACCGACGCTAGAGTCCGAGGTTCCGATGATCGCAGCGGAGGGACGTCAACACGGAGCTAGAGAAGTGGAGGACCGGATCTACAAAGGTTGTAGTCTCTTTCACTTTGTAGCAAAGTAGTTTGCTTGCATGTTTCGCCTTACCTCTAGTTAACGATCTAGTATAGGGTTTCTCGGCACATAAAATTTGATTTTGGCATGGTTGATGCCTTGTGGAACCTCTTGAGTATGCCCAGGAACCCTACAGTGATATCAGAGCCTAGCTAGAGCTTTAGGCGACGTGTAGACGAAGTTAGAAACCCGATTGAACCCCGAAACCGTAAAAATAACCCTTCTCTGTACATTTTTCAAAACTGTGGAATTTTGTGAATTAAAAATATGCAGAAAAATAAGCAGGTTTTTCTAGGAATTACTGTGGAGCACGTGACCCTAAGTCGACTAAAGCGCCGCGGAACCGCGGCCCCACCCTGGTATTTGCGGCGGTTCCGCGGCCATACTGAAGCTTCTTTAGTCACGGTTTGCACAGTAATCCCCGCATGTAATGCCTGTGTTTTCTAGGTGTTTTTAAAATATACTCAACAGTTGAGTTTTCTGGGGTTGTTTTGGGGACTCGGTGTTTCGATCGGAAACTTTAACTGCGTCTATGTGTTTTTCCGGGTAATTTAGAACATGTTAAAAAGTTCGACCGGATATAAATACCCAATTTTTCCCCTGCCGGAAAATTTCCAAGTGTTGGATTTTTCCGTACTTTGAGAACGTTCTAAGTAGTGCAAGTAACGCGATGGACCCTCTAGAAGACAACAAACCTTAACTCGATTATGTGACCGTCTTGAACTGCCCTTTGAACCTTAGGGTTTGGGGCAGTACGGCGTGCCACATGTGAGGCGTTGGCTTGATCCTTCTACGGCTGGACCGTTGGTACTGTGGCATGAAATGGATGTTTTTAGACTTATTTCATGTGTTGAGCTGTTTCGGGAAAACTTGGGTGTTTGATTTTTCGATCGAAAAGTTTAACATTTTCTATTTATCTGGAATGTGATACAATATTTGGAATTCACAAGTAGTTATGAGATAACTAATATGAATGTTATAAACATAGCACTTTAGTCTCACTTGATCGGTTGCCACGGAATTTTGATGCGATCAAAAGTCCGTCGCAATCACGTAGCGTACGCGGATACTCGCCTGATAAACTTAATAAACAGCTACACCCCTTAGCCCCGACCAAGTGACTGTAGGAGAACCCCGTCGCCGAAAGCATCCGTTCGGGTGCTCGCGGTAGCGGTGTTCCGTCTTGGTGCACTTCGTCGACGGTATCGGGGGTGCGGCCGTCTACTAAAGTTTGCGACGAGCATTCAATCTGAATGTCGGGAATCCTGTTGAATTGCCCGACTTGATATTGAAAAGAGTTTTTGATAAATGAGACTAAAATGTGGGGTTTATAATTGTTAGGCATGCGATGTCTAAGGAATTCATTTGGTTAGACATGCGATGTCTAAAAAGGTTGTGGATTCCAACTGTTGTAGTTTTACACTTTCTTTTCTGTGACCGTAAGTGTAATATGTGATATTGCCGGTTTCGTTGCTATATGTCAACGACAATTGGGATGCGCACATTTACTTACGTTGATGACATGCGATGTTATGTGTTGCTGGATGTTATATTGGATCGTCGCGTTTTGAATAGCCGGGGGTTTTATGTGAGATGAGAGTTTTTATTTTCATTCATATAAAAACTTGTATGTAATATTCTTTTATTGGGGCACTTGTAGGTTCCGGAAGATGTCACCGTTAATGTATATTATTTACTTTTCCGCACTAGGATAGACCCAAGGAGGAGGGCACAAATAACCGGGTTCTGGAGTCCAGTGGGAGACCAACTCGAGGAGTCGAGTCCGGGTCTCCTAACTCTAGAATTGGTAGGGTTGCTAGCCGCTCTCATAGGGGTGTAGGGGTGTGGGTTTGGCTATTCATCGCGACCGTGGAATCCGTGTTTTATACTGGCTCGTATTAAAAACACGGACGTCCTAGTATATCCAATGTTTCATATGTTTCTTCTGCTGCGATATCTGTGATGTGATCATTTGATATGCTGTGATGGATACTATATATTGTATATATGATATATTATATAGACGTTACTTATGTTTTACACCCGCACTAGCCCTACCCCGCTCTGTCGTTAGTTACCTAATCTAACGGTGCACGAGAGGATATCGAGGCGAATGCGGATGGCATAAGTGTACGTCGTATTTATCTGTGATGTTTAGGTGCTTAAATGATGGGACTTCATTAATATGATTAATGAAAGAAAAGAAACCTAAAAGATGTTGTGGAATCGAATTTTCAAAAACAGGTAGCTACAGTTCTTGCTTTGCATCGCGGTGTTCTTTATAGAACATCCTGCACCTTATTCGATAAGGAAAGGGCCGAGATCCCTTCACCGGGAGTGACCCCTTTAGCAATGACTGGCAGATGCTACAACCCTCGGTTTGTCTTTTGATTGCTCCTATAGTTCTTGCTTTGCACAGCGGTATATATGTCACGACCCGCAGGGTACGGAACGTGACTGGCACTTAAGTTTACGAAACGTCTAAAGGCGCCCGTAAAATAAGTAAGCCAAAAGCCCAGAAAACAAAACCAATTAAGCAAAAGAGTGAAGGAAACCCAATCAATTGAAAGCAAGTTTATCAAATAAGTCATGTAAAACCCCTTTTTAAAAACAATACCAATTTTTCCCGAAAATTTCGGCAGAGTCTCCTTTGTAAATACTGGCCCCCAAAACTGGGTACAACAAAATATATACATGAATCCAACAAAATAGGGCATCCCCAAGAGGGAGCTAGCTCTTCGCCATAAGGCGGTCACAAATCCCACGCAATGTAAATGACAACAAGCATAATAATCATAATAAAGCATAAGGAAGCATGAAAAGTAGCATGTCGGCTCAAGTGAGCTCGACCCCAAAATACAGCATAAAATCCACAAACCTCACAGTCTCATCTCTAGGTCAATATACAATAAATCTGGTAGAAACAGTAGATGGAGTACACTAGATACAAAGAATATACAAGTGGTACAAAATAATAACATAACCCACCTATGAGCAAATCTCGAGCTCAGGCAAAAGAGGCAAAAGACAAGTGCGCCCGCCGCTACTGAACTGACGGAGCGGACCTGCAAAAGACTGTGGCACAACGGGGGTGAGTTGCCAACTCGTGAGTAATAAATAACATCTGCAAAGGCTATCGTATGCATGCACACAAGCATCCTAGCATCAAAAAAACAGGTATGTCTGGATGCACTAGCAGGTGTGTATATCATATCAGTGTGCTAATATGTATGCAACATGAATATCTGAGGTCTCAATATGTATATATAAGAAATAATTATTCTCTTTTTGTTTTTGAAACTCTTTTAGAATGCCAGCATAATGTCAATGAATCGACGAAAATCGGTGTCCAGCAACGACACCCAAAAGCTGTCTCAAATCTCATAAATCCATGTCATAGTGTCTCTGGCCTCAGCCATCCGGCTGACCCATCTCAATATCAATATCTCATCCTCTCGCGGCCCCGGTCGGTATCCTCTGGATATCCGCCGTGCCCAATGAAGTCACCGGTAGGTAATCCGTCCCCTGCCAGGCTCATCGTCAACACCACGAGCTTCTTGCCCCGGGGTACCCTACCGGGCCCACCATGTACCCGAAACGGTTCATCCAACTCCTCGAAACGGGTCTCCAAAAACCACAGCAAACTCAAGGTGGACGACACTTACATCACTAGAAAACCGCAATTTACATGTTTTAAAAATATCATAAGTTTGGAAATTTTGCGGCTTTCCCCCGAAATCCAGCAATATCATAAAATCTCAAGAAATCCTCATAAGTGCATATATCAATGATAATGAATGCGTATGATATCAATAATCAAGTTGCGATGTGTGATTAATGTATTAAGCATGAACAATGAATATGATGAAGTACATGCACATGAATAGCAATCCTACGGTTTCATTTTAAGGAAATAGCACAATTTAAGTATCAATTAGTAAAAGGTTTAAATTAAAGGTTATCTAGTGTGGTGGCATGGCAATTACCAGGGTGTGTGTGTAAACATGAATAGTGCTCGTGCTGCATATAAAAACCTGGTAATGGTGCATGTGTCCTACAATTGAGTTTGCGTATATGGATATAACATATTGATCTAATTGCAGCAATTATCATGCCAGTATTATTATTCTAATGTCACAAGTGATTATCCAATTTACTATTTTCCAGTTACTAAATCTATCGGGCGACTTGCGCCATCCAAACGATCGTCCCCCGTAGATGTTAAATCTACTCACCGGAATCCCTGGCTAGCTGTGTCCAATCACCGCCTTTCCCTTTCGCGCCGCGTCTGACGTCTCCGCGACCGAACCTGGAATTTACATCAATACCAGACATAAGCTTACACATTCAAGAACGACGCAAAACCCCAACGAAACTACTAAAGTTCGCTAGCTAGGTACAATGTGCACAAAGTGCGCGGACACACGCGAAAATCGCAAAAACTGCCGAAAAACGCCGATTTGGTCGCCCGGCAAAACTAAAACCCGACTACCCAAAAATCAGCACTCACGCATCCTAAAAGTCGTAGGACAAGCCATACAATCATCAAGATATCAAAAATAATTCATCACATAACTTATATAAAAAATCTAGTAAGCAGATACATTCCAAAAATCGGTGCAACGTCGCCGATTTGCGACAAAACGACTACCATCTAGCAT
Source organism: Agapanthus africanus (assembly GCA_030015575.1). NCBI lineage: Eukaryota > Viridiplantae > Streptophyta > Magnoliopsida > Asparagales > Amaryllidaceae > Agapanthus > Agapanthus africanus. The sequence goes on from CM057338.1 coordinate 462,682,601, forward strand.
ACTCACCCAAGCACACTACAAGCAATCCACACACACTAATTACAACACATTAACCATGCTCCAAAACCTATATTCCACAACCAAACCCTTTCTTGATTTTTATAAATAGCAATTGCAAATCAAAATCCATACTTGAAACTTTAAATTAACACAACAAAAGCCCACTTAAGAAAAATTAACCTCTTAGGTTAGGTTAGCAAAACACTAGATAACAATTTAGGTTCAATCAACTAAATACTGTTTTCTAAACTTAATCCACTCACTAATCATGTTTCACAAACCACTACTAAACATAAACCCTCTCTTGAAAATTTCAAAACCACAATTTCACCCTTCTAAAATTAACTAATTTAGCAAAGTTGAAACTATAACAACAAGGTAACTATATGGATTAGTTAATTAACCACTAGATTAACTATACAACAATCTAATTAAGTATTATGGCTTCAAAACCCTAGTTAGATTTTTCAAGCAAAACCTAAGAAAACTAGATTAAACTACACTAAATTAACACTAAACCATACAACATAAGAAACTTAAACAAAAGAATTCAACATGATAGAAATTATACCTCTTGATCAATGGATCAAGCAAGAAAATTTGCTCCAAAAATGCCTCCTTTCCACATGTTTTCAACTATATTAGGCTTGAGAAGAGGTAGCACAAGGATTTGTTTTGGTTTTGTAAACAAATTTGTGGATTTATATGGATTTTTGTAGCAATTTTGATGAAATTTTGGAGGAAATGAAAAGAGGAAGGTGAAGAGGGAGGGCTGCTGGAAATTCTCGGCCAGAAGAGGGATGGGGGAGGGTGTGAGCAAGTGGGGAAGGTCATGGGTCAAGTCTCCAAGTCAAAGTATCATACTTTATTCATTTAAATTAAAATAAACCCAAAAAAAAACCCTTAAATCAACTCAAGAAACAACTAAAGAAAAGAGATCAGAATTTTCTGGACTTGGTCATGGTTGGGCTGTCCTAGGGCTGAGGGAAATGAGAGAGGGGTTTTACAAAAGAAATTTTATGCAAAAAGGCCCCCTACAACTCAAAAATTGCAAGTTTTAGCCCAAAATTCAATAAATTCGTTTCAATTCATAAAAATTTGTTAAAAATCAAAATAAATTACTAAAAATTCATGTTATCACTAGATTATAATTATAAAAATTTTAGAGATTAAAATTAGCCCGGAAAAATTTGTATTTATCGCTTATTTAATGTATTTTCTTACCGGCTTAAAATAATATTAAAAAATTGAAAAATAGGGAAAATTTTTTAAATGACCAAAATTTCATAAATAACTCATTAGCTACTAAAAACAAGCAATTACCTATCCATTTTAGGTATAATTAGCCCTAAACTGCAAAATATCGAGAAAGACGGTTTTCGGAAAAATACCGAATTTTCACCGAATTTCAGGAAAACACCAAAACGACTTTTCAAGATGCCACAATCTTCCCCCCTTAAAGAAATTCGGTCCCCGAATTTAAAAATATAGCTACGCGTACCTTCAAAGAGATGGGGATACTTCTTCCTCATCTCGCCCTCGGTCTCCCAGGTAACCTCCTCGCTGCTCGGGCTACGCCAAAGGACCTTGACGGTTGGTATACTCTTCGACCTCAACTTCTTCACCTGCCGATCCAGGATGGCCACCGGCTGCTCTGCAAAAGAAAGGTCGCGCTCTAGCTGGACGGTCGGGTGCTGAATCGCATGCGAAGGGTCGTGAAGGTACTTGCGGAGCATCGAAACATGGAAGACGGGGTGAACATCGGGAAAGCTGGGAGGAAGAGCCAAACGATATGCAACAGCGCCAACACGCTCGAGGATCTCGAAGGGACCTACGAATCTAGGGCTAAGCTTCCCCTTTCGCCCAAAACGCATCACGCCCTTCATCGGAGAGACCCTCAGAAAAACATGGTCGCCAACTGCGAACTCTAATCTGCGACGGCGCCTGTCTGCATACGATTTCTGCCTGCTCTGAGCCGCTCTCATCCGGTCTCGGATCAACTGTATCTTCGCTGTCGTCTCCTCAACAAGCTGCGGCCCCAAAATGCTGCTCTCGCTGAGCTCTGTCCAACACACGGGCGATCTGCATCTCCTCCCATACAATGCCTCGAAAGGTGCCATCTGAATAGTATCCTGGAAGCTGTTGTTGTAGGAGAACTCCACTAGAGGTAAATGACGATCCCAGCTACCACCAAAGTCTAAAACGCACGCTCTGAGCATGTCCTCGAGAGTCTGAATGGTCCGCTCTGACTGTCCGTCGGTCTGCGGATGAAACGCTATGCTGAAGCTCAAACGAGTGCCCAAAGCCTCCTGAAGTCTCTGCCAAAGTCGGCTGGTGAACTGAGTGCCTCGATCTGACACGATACAAGTCGGTACGCCATGTAGTCGCACGATCTCGTCAATATAGAGCTGAGCATACTGAGCGAAGCTGAAAGTCGTCTTCACTGGCAGGAAGTGAGCCGCTTTCGTCAATCTATCCACGATCACCCAGATGGAGTCGTACCCTCGACTGGTCCTGGGTAGACCCACAACGAAATCCATCGAAATCTGCTCCCATTTCCACTCTGGAATGGGTAACGGCTGTAGCTCTCCTGCGGGCCTCTGGTGCTCGGCCTTGACTTGCTGACAAGTCAGGCATCTCGAAACGAACTCCGCAATGTCCCTCTTCATCCCGTCCCACCAGTAGGTCTCTCTCATATCATGGTACATCTTGGTGGAACCGGGGTGGACACTATACACTGATCGGTGTGCCTCCTCAAGAATGTCGCGTCGCAATCCATCAGCATCTGGTACGCACAGTCTAGATCCATATCGTAAAATCCCCTGATCATCAACCACGAACTCGGAAAATCTTCCCTGTCCCATCTGTGCCATGATCTCTGAGCAACGGTCGTCACTGCGCTGTGCCTCATATATACGGTCAAGCAACTGTGGGCGTGCACGAACATGCGCGAGCTGTCCCCCTGTCTGAGTGAACTCGAACTCAACTCGGCTGTCGCATAACATCTGCCAATCTGCTGACGACTGCCTCTGCACTGCGCGCAAAAAGGATAGACTACCCCCGGGCCTTCTACTCAACGCATCTGCCACCACATTTGCCTTGCCGGGGTAATATAAGATCTCGCAGTCGTAGTCCTTCACCAACTCCATCCAACGACGCTGTCTGAGGTTCAGGTCTCGCTGCTGAAATATGTACTTTAAGCTCTTGTGATCGGTGAATATCTGACACGACTCGCCGTAAAGGTAATGTCGCCAAATCTTCAGTGCAAAGACCACTGCAGCCATCTCCAAATCATGAGTGGGGTAGTTCTGTTCATGCTTCTTCAACTGTCGAGAAGCGTAAGCGATCACCCGGCCATGCTGCATCAATACGCATCCTAATCCCACTCGCGAAGCATCACAGTAGACAACAAACCCGCCTGATCCCGAAGGCAAAGATAATACCGGCGCCGTAGTCAAACAAGTCCGTAGCTGCTGAAAACTGCGCTCGCACTCCTCTGTCCAGACGAAAGGAACTCCCTTCCGGGTCAAACCGGTCAACGGTGCAGCTATACGGGAGAAGTCCTGAACAAAACGCCTGTAGTAGCCCGCCAAGCCTAGAAAACTACGGATCTCAGTCACCGATGTAGGTCGGGGCCACTGCTGAACAGCCTCAATCTTCTTCGGGTCCACACAAATACCGTCTCTCGTAACCACGTGACCCAAGAATCCGACGCTGTCCAGCCAGAAAGCACACTTGGAGAACTTCGCGAACAGCTGGTGCTCCCTCAGAGTCTGTAACGTAATCCGCAAGTGCTGCTCGTGCTCCTCTCTGCTCCGGGAGTACACCAAGATATCGTCGATAAACACGATGATGAACAAGTCAAGATACGGCCTGAATGTACGGTTCATCAAATCCATGAATGCTGCTGGGGCGTTGGTGAGTCCGAACGACATCACCAAAAACTCGTAGTGGCCGTAGCGCGTGCGGAAAGCTGTCCTCGGTATATCCTCCTGTCGAACTCGCAGCTGATGGTATCCTGATCGCAAGTCGATCCTCGAAAAATACCCCGCACCCTGAAGCTGGTCGAACAAATCATCAATGCGCGGCAACGGATATCTGTTCCGAACGGTAACTTTGTTCAGCTGGCGGTAGTCGATACATAAGCGCAAACTTCCATCCTTCTTCTTGACAAACAGGACCGGAGCACCCCACGGAGAAACACTAGGTCAAATGAGCCCCTTATCTAACAAATCCTGCAACTGATCCTTCAGCTCTCGAAGCTCTGCCGGGGCCATCCGATAAGGCGGTATAGAAATAGGCCCCGAACCGGGAATCAAATCAATGCAGAACTCAACATCGCGCTCAGGCGGTAGCCCAGGTAGCTCATCAGGGAAAACATCAGGGAACTCACAAACTACCGGGACCCGGTCCATCGGAACATCTGCAGCTCGAGTATCACAAATAGACGCTAAGAATCCCTGACATCCCTTCCGCAAGAGCTGACCAGCGCGAAGAGAAGAAATTAAGCTGGGAAGGGTGACACTGCGGTCTCCCTGAATAACAAGGACTGGCTCTCCCGGAAAGCTAAATCTGACTGTCTTCTCACGGCAGTCCACCGAAGCATAACAAGTGGCTAGCCAATCCATGCCCAGAAGCACATCAAAGTCCAACATATCGAGGAGTATCAAATCAACTGATGAATCCCTCTCCCCGATACGAACGGAACACAAACGAAATACAAACCGAGCGACAAATGACTCACCTACCGGAGTAACAACAACAAGCGGCTGATCTAACGACGACGACTCACGGCCCAACAACGGTGCAAAGTGTGTAGAGATGTACGAATGTGTGGAACCTGGGTCGAATAATACCCGTGCGTCGAAAGAACAAACTGGCAAGGTACCTGTCACAACGGCATTGGATGCCTGCGCATCCTGCGGTGTCAAAGCAAAAACTCGGGCCTGTCTTCCACCGATAGCGGGCTGACCTCGACCTCGGCCTCTGCCTCCTCGTCCTCTCTGAACAGGACCGCCGCGTCCACGGCCTCTCGGTGCACCTAACTGGCGTGGAGCATCGCCTGGGGTAGGAAGTAGGGCTCTCTGAGGAGGGGGTGGTGATGGTGGTAGGGTCACCTGCGGAACTGTCGCTGCCCCCTGTCGTCTCACCGGACAGTCTCTGATACGATGATGCAGGCTACCACACCAAAAACATCCTAACCATGGCTGCTGACCATATGGGTGAAGGCGATACAACTGGCCCCTAAGGAATCTGCCACGGCCTCTGCGAACACGCCTAGGTGCTAACATATCAGTGCGAATCCGACTCGGTCTCGAAACGACCGTAGGGGGAGTAGTATCCGATCTCTGTGCTCGATTGACCTCTACTAACGATTCCACCATCTGTCGTAACTCCTGCATGCCTCCCATCATCTGTCGCAGCTCCTCCATACCGGACTCAAGCCTATCCATGCAACCTGGGGAATGCGGATCAGTCTGTCTCTGCGGCGTAGGCATACCACCCTGCTCAGTCCTAGTCTCGGACGAGCCAGCTCGAATCTCGTCTCTGGCGGCAGCCCTCTGTGCCCTCGTAGCCTTCGGCGGCATAGAGACTAGTACAGAAAAAGGATAATAAGGACAGTGCAATAGGATCATAGGATACACGGAATTGAAGAAGGAATTTTCAAGCAAGTATATCCTAAAGTCACTTAGGCGGAGTACCGTATCGTAAGTATGCCGCGGACATACGCACGCTACGTTACCCTGCTTAAGTCACTTACTCCATCTACCAAGAGTCATCCTACACTCAAAAAGGTAAAACCTGGCTCTGATACCAACTTTGTCACGACCCGCTGGGTACGGAACGTGACTGGCACTTAAGTTTACGAAACGTCTAAAGGCGCCCGTAAAATAAGTAAGCCAAAAGCCCAGAAAACAAAACCAATTAAGCAAAAGAGTGAAGGAAACCCAATCAATTGAAAGCAAGTTTATCAAATAAGTCATGTAAAACCCCTTTTTAAAAACAATACCAATTTTTCCCGAAAATTTCGGCAGAGTCTCCTTTGTAAATACTGGCCCCCAAAACTGGGTACAACAAAATATATACATGAATCCAACAAAATAGGGCATCCCCAAGAGGGAGCTAGCTCTTCGCCATAAGACGGTCACAAATCCCACGCAATGTAAATGACAACAAGCATAATAATCATAATAAAGCATAAGGAAGCATGAAAAGTAGCATGTCGGCTCAAGTGAGCTCGACCCCAAAATACAGCATAAAATCCACAAACCTCACAGTCTCATCTCTAGGTCAATATACAATAAATCTGGTAGAAACAGTAGATGGAGTACACTAGATACAAAGAATATACAAGTGGTACAAAATAATAACATAACCCACCTATGAGCAAATCTCGAGCTTAGGCAAAAGAGGCAAAAGACAAGTGCGCCCGCCGCTACTGAACTGACGGAGCGGACCTGCAAAAGACTGTGGCACAACGGGGGACTTTAGGATATACTTGCTTGAAAATTTCAAAACCACAATTTCACCCTTCTAAAATTAACTAATTTAGCAAAGTTGAAACTATAACAACAAGGTAACTATATGGATTAGTTAATTAACCACTAGATTAACTATACAACAATCTAATTAAGTATTATGGCTTCAAAACCCTAGTTAGATTTTTCAAGCAAAACCTAAGAAAACTAGATTAAACTACACTAAATTAACACTAAACCATACAACATAAGAAACTTAAACAAAAGAATTCAACATGATAGAAATTATACCTCTTGATCAATGGATCAAACAAGAAAATTTGCTCCAAAAATGCCTCCTTTCCACATGTTTTCAACTATATTAGGCTTGAGAAGAGGTAGCACAAGGATTTGTTTTGGTTTTGTAAACAAATTTGTGGATTTATATGGATTTTTGTAGCAATTTTGATGAAATTTTGGAGGAAATGAAAAGAGGAAGGTGAAGAGGGAGGGCTGCTGGAAATTCTCGGCCAGAAGAGGGATGGGGGAGGGTGTGGGCAAGTGGGGAAGGTCATGGGTCAAGTCTCCAAGTCAAAGTATCATACTTTATTCATTTAAATTAAAATAAACCCAAAAAAAAACCCTTAAATCAACTCAAGAAACAACTAAAGAAAAGAGATCAGAATTTTCTAGACTTGGTCATGGTTGGGCTGTCCTAGGGCTGAGGGAAATGAGAGAGGGGTTTTACAAAAGAAATTTTATGCAAAAAGGCCCCCTACAACTCAAAAATTGCAAGTTTTAGCCCAAAATTCAATAAATTCGTTTCAATTCATAAAAATTTGTTAAAAATCAAAATAAATTACTAAAATTCATGTTATCACTAGATTATAATTATCAAAATTTTAGAGATTAAAATTAGCCCGGAAAAATTTGTATTTATCGCTTATTTAATGTATTTTCTTACCGGCTTAAAATAATATTAAAAAATTGAAAAATAGGGAAAATTTTTTAAATGACCAAAATTTCATAAATAACTCATTAGCTACTAAAAACAAGCAATTACCTATCCATTTTAGGTATAATTAGCCCTAAACTGCAAAATATCGAGAAAGACGGTTTTCGGAAAAATACCGAATTTTCACCGAATTTCAGGAAAACACCAAAACGACTTTTCAAGACGCCACAATATATGATATATCCTGCACCTTATTCGATGAGGAAAGGGCCGTCGATCCCTTCACCGGGAGTGACCCCTTTAGCAAAACTAGAAAAGCCTCAAAAACACTCCATTTTAAAATCATTTGATTCTACAACGATATCAAGTTCATTACGCAATAGGTTTTCAGAAAAATCTGTCGTAGCCCTCCGTCATTTCAGATAAGTACTAGTTAGTATTCGTGCTGCGGTAGTTTGGCCTCCGTCAAGGCGTAGTGTACGGTAGCTAACTAGTGCTTATCTGCTAGCATACGATGCGATTGGATTAGGATATTCGTATGGCGTTGTTTGGCCTCCGTCAAGGGTCATGCGGATGGGTTTAATTCAATCAGGAAATGACGGGTTGAACTTGACTAGCGGACTATGGGTAGTTTGGCCTCCGTCAAGGTCATAAGACGCTAGGGGTAAAATATTATCGGGAATTTCAAGTGTTGAAATTTGCAATGAGATTGCATACCTTCTATGAGATAGTTGGATCCCGATACCCGCTGCGAGTAAGAGTTACTCCTGGGAGAGTTTTAAGCATTACAATTAGCCAATCAAGTAGGTGTCTAGAAAGGTATCAACGGGGTTACGCCTCTGGGAAAACGAGGTTTACATTAATTAGGTCCGTGCGAAAGCACGGGGTACCTCCCTCAAAGTACCGACACTGGCCTGGCTGAAAGATTGGCGAACTTGTAGCGTGTAATTAATCCCGGCTAGACTTTCCTTTTAGGGTTTGAAGGAAGATTTGATAAAAACAGTGGGAGCCATCCTGATTAGATAAAATAATAACCAATCTGATCTTGCAAGAGCGCACGCAGAGTGTTTTCTTCTCTCTCTCTCCAGGTAGCGACCATATCACGTCTTAATCAAGATAATAATATGGATGTATTGACCAAACCCGCTTGTTATACTGAGCTGGGGAACGTTGATCCCGCTCCAACTTATAATTGTTATAAGACCGAGCAGGAAATAGGGGATTACTAGAATTCCCGTGCCGCCCAAACGAAGAAAGTGCATGTTGATGCATCTTCTTCGGGTGTGTTCATTACAGAGAACTGTTTCTCAGTATACTTTACGTCCTGGGTATGAGATACCGGATCAGGATCCCGCATATGTAATCTGTTACATGGGCTACAGAAAGGTAGAGAACTGAGAACGGGTGATAAGTTTCATGAGACAGAAAACGGTGCAAGTGTTGTAGCCAAGTCTGTTGGTCACTGTCACCCTGTATTCCAAATACATTGATTCTGAACAAATGCTATTAGATACCGAACCTGATATACAAAATCATATCAATCTCTTTATTAGTAAAGAAATGATAAAATTTTGTATTGTTGGATAATGTTTTGAACATTTCCTATTTCAAAAGTTGATCGGTTCAGGCACGTTATCTAAAAGCATTGACGTTCTAAATCGAACTACAGTTCTTAGTATACAGAACACACACGAGAGGAAGAGTTCAGAAATGAACGAATTCTTCTTGAGGTATTGTAGACTAGGTCATATCAATGCGACCCGACTAGCTGAAGTTACATAAAGATACATATTTAAATTAGTTTGAATTTACATCTTGTGAAACTTGCCGGTCATGACACAAAGATTAGATGACCATAGCTCTGTTTACTGGAAACAGAGAAAGAGTTAGTAAACTCTTGGGACTGATACATGATGATGTATGTAAGTCCCCTGTCTATACATGCCAGGACCGGTTCTTTGTACTTCATTGCATTCTCTGATAATCTCTCAAGATTCAGCCATATGTTCCTGTTGAAACATAAGTCCGAAGCTTTTGAGATATTCACAGAATATAAGTTAGAAGTAGAGAACCAAATTACAGATATAAGTATTATGTCCTTTGATGAGATCAAGGAGGAGAATACTTGAGCACGGAATTCCTGGACTATCCTAAAAGAGAATGAGATTCTCTCTCAGCATTACTCCTCCGAATACACCACATCACGTCGGTGTATCGGGGCGAAGCAATAGCACCCTATGTGATATGGTGTGCTCTATGATGAGTACTACTGAGTTTCCTATTTCCTTTTGGGAGTTATGCGCTTGAGAAGCTGCATACCTATTGAATAGGGTTCAAATCAAATCAGTTGCCTACCACTTCATATGTGATATGGAATGGAAAGAGTCCATATCTTAAGTTTGTTAAGATTTAGGGTTGTCCGGCCTATGTCTAAAGGCAAGATCCGGAAAAGCTCGAGGCAAGGTCTGTTCTGTAGAACTGGAAAGGTTCCAGCTATACAAACTGCAGCTAATGATTTGGTAGAACCAAAGGATTCAATAGTAACCAACGAACCTCAGCCTCTCCGCCGATCTAGTAAGGTTCCTCACCCACCTGAGAGATACTTCGGTTTCTCTATGACGGTGGGAGCAAGGATTGCATCATGAGATGATGACCCAACTTATTTCGAGCTGGCCATCAGGAATGAGACTCTGTAAGAATGGCTGGATGCTTATCGATCTGAGATGGAATCCTTATACACCAACAAAGTATGGACTTTGGTTGCTTTATCTGAAGGGTTAAATCCCCATCAGGAGCAAGTATATCTTGAGAAGATTACTTGGTGTACATGGAAGAGTTGAGACTTTCAAAGCTAGACCTGTTAAAGGTCTGCATCATTGACCAGGTATGGATTATGATGAAACCTTTTCTAAGTAGCTATGCTTAAGTCCATCCAGATCCTACTAGCCACGGCTACATACCATGACTACGATATATGGTGGTTGGGTGTCATGACTGCTTTTCTAAATGATGTTTTAGAAGAGAGCGTCTATAAGTACACAGCCAGAGGTCTTTGTAGACAGTGGGAGCAGCGGAAACGTAAGCAAGATGTTTTATGTGATAAAGCAGGTATCGCGGAGTTGGAACATCTGTTTTGATGTGGTAGTCAAAGAGTTTGACTTCATCAAAATGGTAGATGAACCTTGTATATACAAAAAGGTAGTAGGGTGTATGGTGATGATTCTCGAAAGCACGTGGATGACATACTCTTGATAGGGAAGGAGTTTCCTATGCTACGCTCGGTCAATCTCCGCTTATCACAATGATTGTCCACAAAGGATCAAAATGATACCTCCTAAATCCTGAGTTTTGATATATGAGATAGATCTAATTGGATGTTAGGATTCTCACTAGTTGTAGTGAGATGGTATCAATCGATCTTAGGGAGAATCACTGGAAGGATTCCAGGGTGATAAGGACGACTGAATGTCAGTCACAGGCATTGTCTTTACCCTCAATGGAGGGACGGTATGTTGGAAGAGTTCCAAGCTAGATACCGTAGCAAACTAGACGATAAAGGCTAGTGACATCGCTATTAAAGATACTGCCAAAGAGGCAGTTTGGGTGTATATTGGTTCATGAGATGAACTAGGTTCCTACCATTGTGTGACAATGGAAGTGTGGCTTTGTCCAAGGAACCCCGGTCCCATCAGTGACCCAGACGTATTCTGAGGCAGCATCACCTGATCATGGAGATAGTTGATCTCCAGGGTGATCGAGGTTTGGAGAGTAGACTCAGAGGACAACACGGCGGATCCACTCACAAAGGCATTTTCCCAGAGAGAGACTTTTATGGGATGGTTGAGTATGAGATACTACAACCACTGCTATCAAATGGCCTTAGTGCAAGTGGGAGATTGTTAGTTATATGTATGCCCTAGAGGCCATTACTATACATAGGATGTATATTGTAGTGGATGCTTGGACATATATAGGGAGGACTTTCTTGCTCGACATGATAGTATGCTATCTGGTTGCTCTTTACCTTAACGTGTACACTGATTGTCTCTCTATTACATGTTGGTAAAGCCCTTAGGATGTGTACTTGACTACCTGGACTATGATGCAGATCATACCAGTGGGGACATGGTAGTCCATAAGTACATCCTTTAAGGTCCCTAGTCGTGGGTGTATCGAGACGGGGCATCGATATACCAGGGTATACTAGCGTATACCTTCTCGATCCATACAGATGGGCGATGGATGATCCCATATCCATTGGTGTTTGACATCAGAGAAGATATACGGGTACTCAGTGGAGACTGGGTACACTGGACGGACTCGTCGAGAACTCCCAGATGGTATTATACCTTACGTCAGATGGCAGTTCTCTGGTGACACTGGTACAGAGTAGTCTGTTGACCCGAGATCGTCATAGAGTCTTGTGTGATTCCCACTGTGCTTTGATTTCCATCTTACCACGTCCAAGAGGGCGTGCAAAATGGTTGTTTTTGGGTACAGTCCCGAATCACATGGAGGCAATGAGCGATAGGAGAGGATTCGTCTCTCCCGGTATAGGGAGTTGATGTTGCGCTGTGTTCGATTGGCTATAACCGGAAATCCCTGGCCAGGGTTGCTGAGATTTACTGGTAAGTGTTATCAGTAGTTTCTCGAACTGTTATAGACCTCATATCGACACGACTTATCGAGCTACTGGGGTCTGACGTTTACCACCCCTAGGCAAGATATGCGAGATATCAGACGATTAGATTGGACTGTACGGTAAGTGTTACTGGTTGGATTCACAGGAGTGTGAGTGGACTTGCTCGTTGATCTTCTGATCGCTCAATACCCGGGTGGCCGTTACGTTTAGCAGACCGCTTGCGGCTTGTGGGTATTTAATATGATCATCACCTGCTGCCGGCGTATTGACGAGTCTTTAGAGTCCTGCACGGAGGTTTCCTGGCTCAAGCGAAACGAAATAGGAGCGCATATGAGATATGTGCGGGACCGAGAATAATACCAGTATGTGATACTGTATTCGATTCTCGCGATTTGTGACATTGATCGGTTATATGCGATATAGCCGGGTTATCGGATCAAGTGTTGATTCGATAAGTTGTTACTATTGATATTAGTCGGTTATATGCATTATGACCGGATCATTAAATCAAGTGTTGATTTAATGATTTAATGTATAATTATATATTAGACATATTACTTTACATTAACTAGTATTGTTCACTTAAGATTGATTTTCTCACTTGATTTGCACAAGTTGTATATGTGATATATATTTGTGCACTAGTTTGTATCATGTTTGATGATACATACAAACATGGGTGGGTGGGTGACATACACCATGTTAATTGTAATTTAGGTTTTTGTTTATCTTAATTATTCTAAAATGGTAGAATTTTTATCATGGTTTGAAGCTTCTTGAAGCTTGTAGCAACTTTGAAAAAGTCCATCCATTTTGTCTTGATTAAGACATTCATTAACCTAACCATTACAACTAACTATGGTTTATTCTCTACAAAAATAAACTCACCCATGGTTGCAAGATGATAAGATTCACTTGATTTATTATTTTAAAAAGAGAATTCATTTTCCTTCTTCTTCTTCATCTTCTTCAAGTGAAGAAACTTTTCTTGAAAAAATTCAAGTGATGAAATCAAATGAGAAATCCAAATCCAAAGTGAACCCACTTCCTATTTCTTCATCCTCTATCACTTGCCATGTTGTATAGGGTATTTTCTTCACAAGTTTCATGACCTAGTGAAGATAGAGCTTGAGCTTGAGTCGCCTCGACGTAGATCATCTTCGGCATCGAAGTCAATGACCTAGCCCGCCCATTTCTCCGATGAAACCGACGCTAGAGTCCGGGATTCCGATGATCGCAGCGGAAGGACGTCAACACGGAGCTAGAGAAGTGGAGGACTGGATCTACAAAGGTTGTAGTCTCTTTCACTTTGTAGCAAAGTAGTTTGCTTGCATGTTTCGCCTTACCTCTAGTTAACGATCTAGTATAGGGTTTCTCGGCATATAAAACTTGATTTTGGCATGGTTGATGCCTTGTGGAACCTCTTGAGTGTGCCTAGGAACCCTACAACAATCTTCCACTTGCACTAGGGCCATCTGTTGTAGTATCCCATACCCAACAATCAGCAGTGGTTGAAGTATCTCATACTCAACCATCCCATAAAAGTCTCTCCTGGGAATAGGCCTTTGTGAGTGAATCCGCCATGTTGTCCTCTGTGTCTACTCTCCTAACCTCGATCTCCCTGGAGATCATCCATCTCCATGATCAGGTGATACTGCCTAAGAATATGTCTGGATCACTGATAGGACAGGGGTTCTTAGGCCTAAGCCACAACTCCATTGTCACACAATGGTAGGAACGAAGTTCATCTCATGAACTTTTGTATATCCAGACTACCTCTTTGGTAGCATCCTTGGTAGTGATGTATCCAGCCTTTATCATCTAGTTTGTCACGGTATCTAGCTTGGAACTCTTCCAACATACTATCCCTGCACTGAGGGTAAAGACAATGCCTGTGACTGACATTCAGTCGTCCTTACCGTCCTGGAAGCTATCCAGTGATTCTCCCCAGGATCGATTGATACCATCTCACTACACCTAGTGAGAATCCTAACATCCATTTAGATCTATCTTATAGATCCAAAACCTAGGATTTAGGAGGTATCACCTTGATCCTATATGGAGAATCCTTGTGATAAGAGGAGATTGACCGAGTGTAGCATAGGAAACTCCTTCCTATCAAGAGTATGTCATCCACGTACAATACGAGGATCACCACCATGCTCTCTACTACCTTTTTGTATATACAAGATTCATCTACCATTTTGATGAAGTCAAACGCTTTGACTGTCACATCAAAATAGATGTTCCAACTCCGCGATGCCTGCTTTAACCCATAAAGCAACTTGCACACGTTTCCGCTGCTCCCACTGTCTATGAAGCCCTTTGGCTGTGTACTTATAGATGCTATCTTCTAAATCACTATCTAAAAAAGCAGTCATGACACCCAACCGCCAGATATTGTAGTCATGGTATATAGCAATGGCAAGTAGGATCCGGATGGACTTAAGCATAGGGACCAGAAAAGGTTTCATCATTATCCACATCTAGTTGATGACGAGAACCTTTTGCAATAAGTCTTAGCTTTGAAAGTCTCAACTTTTCGAATTCTAGCAAGGCTTCAGCTCAAGTGGGTTCAGCCGCCCCAAATCTGACTCGATCCAGGTAGGATCTCTGGAATGGCTCGATCGACTAGCGAAACGGGTAAGTAAGTAAGAAAAGAAAGGGTAAGACGTTGGCTCCATACCGAGACAAGACCCTGAGTTTACTTGACTTCACTTTTAGTTTCGTCAAGTTGGCTCAGGGGTCTCGGGAGGTGAAACTGAGGGAAGGATCCCCCCGTAGCGCGCGGGGGCTTCAATCCTGACTCCTTATCCCCATCTCATCCCAGGCTAACGGAAGTAATCTTCTCAAGATATACTTGCTCCTGATGGGGATTTAACCCTTCAGAAAAAGCAACCAAAGTCCATACTTTGTTGGTGTATACAGATTCCATCTCAGATCGTTTAGTATCCAGCCATTCTTACAGAGTCCCTACTCTTGACGGCCTGCTCGAAAATAGTTGGGTCATCATCTCATGATGCAATCCTCGCTCCCATTGGCATAAAGAAAACCGAAGTATCTCTCAGGTGGATGAGGAACCCTACCAGATCGGCGGAGAGGTTGAGGTTCATCGAAAGCTATCGAATCCTCCAGTTCTATCAAATCATCAGCTGCAGTTTGTATAGCTAGAACTCCTTCCAGTTCTACCTCATGACCACTAATTTATTCACAAGAAATTCCCTTTTCCAAAGGTGGCATGCTGAGAAACAAAACACTTTTTGTTCCTCGGTGCGATAGAAGATATTCCCTTGCGAATGCTTGGGATATCCAACAAACTTCCACAGAACTGACCTTACCTCGAGCTTGCCTGGATTTTGCTTTTGATATAGGCCGGACAACCCCAAATCTTAACTTTCTTAAAAGATGGGCTCTTCCCATACCATATCTCATATGTAGTGGTAGGCTCCTGATTTGGTTGGAACCCTATTCAATAGGTATGCAATTTCCAAGTGCATAACCCCCAAAAGGAAATAGGTAACTCAGTAGTACTCATCATAGAGCACACCATATCACATAGGGTGCGATTGCTCCATTCCGATATACCAACGTGTTGTGGTGTATACGGAGTAGCAATGCTGAGAGAGAATCTCATTCTCCTTTAGAATAGTCCAGGAATTCTGTGCTCAAGTATTCTCCTCCTGGATTAGATCAAAGGACATAATTACTATACCTGTTTTGGTTCTCTACTTCTAACTTATATTCTTTGAATTTCTCAAAAACTTCAGACTTGTGTTTCAACAGGAACACATGTACGAATCTTGAGAGATCATCAGTGAATGTAATGAAATACAAAGAACCGGTCCTGACATGTGTAGACAGGGGACCTTCATTCATCATCATGTATCAATCCCAAGAGTTCATTAACTCTTTCTCTGTTTCCATTAAACGGAGTTATGGTCATTTTATCTTTATGACATGACTGGCAAGTTTCACAAGATGTAAATTCAAATTGATTTAAATATGCATCTTTATGTAACTTAGCTAGTCGGGTCGCATTGATATGACCTAGTCTGCAATGCCTCAAGAAGGATTCGTTCATTTCTAAACACTTCCTCTTGTGTGTGTTTTGTGCGTTAAGAACTGTAGTTTGATTTAGAACGTATATGCTTTTAGATAACGTGCCTGAACCGATCAACTCTTGATATAGGAAATGTTCAAAACATTATCCAACAATACAAAATTATATCCTTCTTTACTAGATAAAGAGATTGATATGATATTGTATATTAGGTTCGGTATCTAATAACATTTGTTCAGAATCAATGTATTCTGGTAATACAGGGTGATAACTGCAAACAAACTTGGCTGCAACACTTGCACCGTTTCCAACTCTTAAAACTTATCACCCATTCTCAGTTCTCTACCTTTCTGTAGCCCTAGTGACAGATTACATATGTGGGATCCTGATCCGGTATCTCATACCCAGGACGTAAAGGATTCTGAGAAACAGTTCTTGATAATGAACACACCCGAAGAAGATGCATCATCATGCACTTTCTTCGTTTGGGCGGCACGGTAATTCTGGTATTCCCCTTTTTCCTGCTCGGTCTTATAACAATTATAAGTTGGAGCGGGACCAACGTTCCCCAGCGCAGTATAACAAGCGGGTTCGGTCAATACATCCGTATTATTATCTTGATTAAGGCATGACATGGTCGCTACCTGGAGAGAGAGAGAGAAGAAAACACTCAGCGTATGCTCTTGCAAAATTAAATTGGTTATTAATATATCTAATCAGGATGGCTCCCACTGTTTTAGTCAAATCTTCCTTCAAACCCTAAAAGGAAAGACTAGCCGGGATTAATTACACCCTACAAGTTCGCCAATCTTTCAGCCAGGCCAATGCCGGTACTTTGAGGGAGGTTCCCCGTGCTTTCGCACGGACCTAATTAAAATAAACCTTGTTTTCCCAGGGGCATAACCCCGTTAACACCTTTCTAGACACCTACTTGATCGGTTAATTGTGATGTGTAAAACTCTCCCAGGAGTAACTCTTACTCGCAGTGGGTATCAGGATCCAACTATCTCATAGAATGTATGCAATCTCATTGCAAATTTCAACACTTGAAATTCTCGATAATATTTTGCCTCTAGCGTCCTATGACCTTGACGCAGGCCAATAAACCATAGTCTGCTAGTCAAGTTCAACCCGTACATTTTCTGATTGAATTAAACCCACCCACACGACCCTTGACGTAGGCCAACAAAGTCGCACGACTACCCTAACTCAATCACATCATATGCTTTAGCAGATAAGCATAAATAGCTACCACACACTACGCCTTGACGCAGGCCAACAAACGTAGCACGAATACTATGAAGTACTTATCTGAAATGACAGAGGGTTACGACAGGTTTTTAAGAAAACCTTTTGCGTAATGAACTTGATATCGTTGTAGAATCGAGTGATTTTTGAAAAATAGTGTTTTTTAGGCTTTTACAAGTTTTGCTAAAGAGGTCACTCCCGATGAAGAGATCTCGGCTCTTTCCTTATCGAATAAGGTGCAAGACATTTCACAAATACCACTATGCAAAGCAAAACTATAAAAGCAATCAAAAGACAAACCGAGTTTGTAGCATCTGCCAGTTATTGCTAAAGAGGTCACTCCCGGTGAAGGGATCTCGGCTCTTTCCTTATCGAATAAGGTGCTGGATATTCTACAAGGAATACTGCTATGCAAAGAAAGAACTAGAGCTACCGGTTTTTAAAATAAGTTTCTACAACATCTTTAGGTTTCTTTTATTTCATTAATCTCATTAATGAAGTCCCATTATATTATGCTTCACAAGCATCACATATGAAACGAAAGCAGCAATATTAATTATATCTCATATATATAATATAGGCATTCGTCTCAGAATATAATCAATGATCACATCATAGAATATCGCAGCAGTTGAAAAACATATGAAATATTGGATATACTAGGATTTCCGTGTTTTAGATTGAGCCGGTATAAAACACGGATTCCACGGTTGTGATGAATAGCTAATCCCAAACACCTAGACCCCTACGAGAGCGGCAAGCAACCCTACCAATCCTAGAGTTAGGAGACCCGGTCTCGGCTTCTCGAGATGGTCTCCTACTGGACCCTAGAACTCGGTTACTTGTGCTCCCCGCCTTGGGACTAACCTAATGCGGAAAAGTAAATAATATACAATGGTGACATCATCCTCAACCCGGAAGTGTCCCAATAAAAGAATATTACATATAATGAATTTTACATGAATGAAAATAAAAAAACTCTCGTCTCACATAAAACCCCCGGCTATTCAAAACACGACGATCCAATATAACATATCACAGCAACACATAACATCACATGTCATCAACGTAAGTAAATATGCGTATCCCAATTGTCGTTGCCATATAGCAATGAAACTGGCGATACACCACATATTACACTTACGGTCGCAGAAAAGAAAGTGAAAAACTACAACAGTTAGAATCCGCAACCACCTTAGACATCATAAACCCGAAATATCTCATTATTTGGATTTCATGCCTAACCAAATGAATTCCTTAGACATCGCATGTCTAACAATTATAAACCCCGCATTTTAGTCTCGATTTCGAAAACACTTTTCAATATCAAGTCGGGCAATTCAACAAGATTCCCGACATCCTGATCGAATGCTCGTCGGAAACTTTAGTGATGGCCGCACCCCTCGATGCCGTCGACGAAGTGCACTAAGGCGGAACACCGCGGCCGCGAGTACCCGAACGGATGCTTTTGGCGACGGGGTTCTCCTACAGTCACTTGGTCGGGGCTATGGGGCGTGGCTATCTAATAAGGTTACCCGGGGAGTATCCACATACACTACGTGATTGCGACGGACTTTTGATCACATCAAAATTTCGTGGCAACCGATCAAATGATACTAAATTGCTAGATTTATAACATTCAAATTAGTGTTGATTCCAAGTATTGTATCACATCACATGATATCCGGACGACGTTAAACTTTCCGATCGATTCATCAAAGTCTCACAATTTCCCGACAGCTCAACACTTGAGCACAGTTTTAGTAATACCCAAAATATGCCACAATACCTATGCACCAGCCGTAGAAGGGCAAACCCAAGCCTCACTCGTGTCGCCATGGAACTAGGACAAACCCTAGGGTATGATCGCGGTTCCGCGATAAAAAAATTCAAGTTAGGGTTTCATTCTTCTAGAGGGTTCATAGGATCACTTGCATGTTTTTCCGAATACGTTAAACTTGGAAAATTGGGTTTTTGACATTCGATCGAACTTTTTAACTTCGTCTAGACAACATGCGAATAACCTGAAACAATGTTAAAACTACGAATACAAAACACTCCGAATTGTTTATAGTGTAAAATTATATCACATGCAAAATTAGCAAAAACAAACAACACCTGAAATATCAAAACCAAGTCACTGGAACACATAAAAAAATTCAGGGGGGAGCTCGGATTTGGGCCGAGATCATGGGGGTAGTGGCCGGCCAAAATTTCATGAAACCCCTTGAAATTTTCACAGTGTTCATATTATATCACATACAACACTCTGTACTTGTTTAAAAAAAATTTGACAATTATTTGAAAACGACAGAAACCTCATTTTGGCGTTTCAAGTTTCGGAGTATTTCGGTTTCGTAATCTTAACAAAATCCGTATAAATTTCTAGCATGGCTCTGATACCACTGCAGGGTTACCTAGCATGGCATCAAGGTTTCGGGAGGCATCGTCCATGCCAAATTCAAAAATTTGCCGTTCTAGCTAACCCTAACAAAGAATCGTTAACTAGAAATCCGACGGAATAAGATGCAAACTACTTTGCAAGAGAAGTGAGCAAGGAATACAACCTTTGTAGACCGGTCCTTCACTTCATTAGCTCTGTATAGTCTTCCTCCCTTCGCCGCGATCATGAAATCCCGGACTCAAGAAAGGCTCCGATGAAGAAACGAACATGCTTGCTTCGAAGTCTTCGAGGCCGAAGATGATCTACGTCGAGGAGACAATAACCCAAGCTATCTCTTCACTAACTATGGAATTAGTGAAGCAAACACCCTGTACTAAATGTCAAGTAGTAGAGGATGATGAAGTAGGAAGTGGGCTCACTTTAGTTTTATTTTTCTCACAAGTTTTCATCATAAACTCAAACCCTAAAAAACTCTTTTCTTTTTGAGCTCATGAAGAAGATGAAGTTGTGATGAATGAAAGAGATGAACTCATGAGGTTAGAAATGCAACCATGGTCAAATAATGTCATGCCTAACCATTGTAGAGAATAAACCATGCACTAAACTTAAGGGTTGGGTAAAATAAATATCCTAAACTAGACAAAAGAGTTGACTTTGTCAAAAGTTATCCATAAGCTTTGTCCAAGCTCAACCATGACAAATTCTCACTCTTTTGAATTAGCTTAAAATAAATAAAACCCTAACTTAACCCTAGCATGGTATAAGTCTCATACATACATGTTGCATGTGTAGCCTAGCATGAAACAAACATGTACACTTGCATATATCACATATATACAATGTACACAATTTAGTGAGAAAAGAAATCTTAAGTGAGCTAATACTAGTTAATATAATGTAATATATCAAATATATAATTATATATTAAATTATTAAATCAACTCTTGATTTAATAATCCGGCTATATTACATATAACCGACTAATATCATATGTAACAACTTATCGAATCAACACTTGATCCGATAACCCGGCTATATCGCATATAACCGACCAAAGTCATAATTCGCGAGAATATAATATGGTATCTTATATCGTATTAATCTCGGTCCCGCACATATCATATATGTGCTCCTACTTCGTGTCGCTTGAACCAGGAAACCTCTGTGTAGGACTCTAAACACTTGTCAATACGCCGACAGTAGGTGATGATCATATCAAACACCCACAAGCCGCAAGCGGTCTGCTAAACGTAATGGCCACCTGGGTATTGAGCGATCAGAAGATCAACAAGCAAGCCTGCTCATACTCCTGCGAATCCAATCAGTAACACTACCGTACAGTCTGGTCTCTCCGTCTAATATGTCGCATATTTCGTCTAAGGGTAGTAAACGTCAGACCCCACTAACTCGATAAATCATGTCGATATGAGGCTCATAATGGGTCGAGAAACTACTGATAACACTTACCAGTATATCTCTGAATCAGCCCTGGCCAGGGACTTCCTGTTATAGCCAATCGAGCACAGCACAACATCCACCCCCAATACCGGGAGAGACGAAACCCCTCCTATCGCTCATTGCCTCCATGTAACTCGGGACTGTACCCAAAAGCCACCGTTTTGCACGTTCTCTTGAACGTGGTAAGGTTGAAATCAAAGCACAATGGGAATCACACAAGACTCTATGACGATCTCGGGTCTACATACTAACATGTACCAGTGTCACCAGAGAACTGCCATCTAACGTTAGGTATAATACTATCTGGGAGTTCTCGGCGAGTTCATTCAGTGTACCCAGTATCCACTGAGCACCCGTATACTGTCTCTGATGTCAATCACCAATGGATATGGGATCATCCATTGCCCATCTACATGGGTCGAGAAGCTATACGCTAGTCTACTCTAGTATATCGATGCCCTGTCTCGATATACCTATGACTAGGAACATTTGAAGGATGTACTTAGCGACTACCCTGTCCCCACTAGTATGATCTGCATCACAATCCTGGTAGTCAAGTACTCATCCTAAGGGCTTTATCAATATGTAACATAGAGACAATCAGAGTACATGTTAAGATAAAGAGCAACCAGATAGCATACTATCATATCGAGCAAGAAAGTCCTCCATGTATATGTCCAAGCATCCACTACAATATTCATCGTATGTACAGTAATGGCCTCTAGGGCATACATATAACTAACATGTGGTGCCACCCCTCACAGTTTGATTTCATCCCTTTGTGCTAGTCGGCTTTTAAGGAGAGGATGTCGGGGATTTTTAGCTTTCATTCGTGATACTGGAGCCACAGTAGATTCGTTGGACCGGGTTCCTATCGTGCGAGAGTTTCCCGACGTATTTCCCGATGAGTTACCTGGATTGCAGGCAGAGCGTGAGATTGAGTTTTGCATTGATTTGATCCCCGGCACGGGGCCTATTTCTATACCGCCTTACCGGATGGCCCCGGCGGAGCTTAAGGAGGTTAAGGATCAGCTGCAAGAGTTGCTTGATAGGGGACTGGTACGTCCGAGTGTTTCGCCTTTGGGAGCTCCTGTTCTTTTCGTCAAGAAGAAGGAAGGCAGTTTGAGGTTGTGCATTAATTATCGCCAATTGAACCAAGTGACGGTGCGGAATAGGTATCCTTTACCTCGCATTGACGATTTATTTGATCAGCTCCAGGGTACGGGACATTTTTCTAATATTGATTTGAGATCAGGTTATCATCAGTTGCGGGTTCGGAATGATGACATTCCGAAGACTGCTTTTCGTACGCGCTACAGGCATTATGAGTTTTTGGTGATGTCATTCGGACTCACCAATGCCCCAGCAGCGTTCATGGATTTGATGAACCGAATTTTCAGGCCGTTCCTCGACCAGTTTATTATTGTGTTTATTGATGACATTCTGATTTATTCTAAGAGTCGAGAGGAGCATGAGCAGCACTTGAGGATTGCTTTGCAGACATTGAGAGAGCACCAGCTGTTTGCTAAATTCTCGAAGTGTGCCTTCTGGCTTGATAGTGTTGACTTCCTTGGTCATATGATTACGGGAGACAGTATTCGTGTAGACTCGAGGAAGATCGAAGCCGTACAGCTTTGGCCCAGACCTGTATCAGTGACAGAGGTCCGCAGCTTTTTAGGCTTAGCCGGTTATTATCGACGTTTTGTTCAGGATTTCTCCCGTATCGCTACACCGTTGACCGGGTTGACTCGGAAGGGGGTTCTTTTTGTTTGGACCGAGGCATGCGAGCATAGCTTTCAGCAGTTGAAGACTCGGTTGACGACTGCACCAATTTTATCTTTGCCTTCTGGATCGGGCGGCTTTGTCATTTACTGTAATACTTCTCGAGTGGGACTCGGTTGTGTATTGATGCAACATGATAGAGTTATCGCTTATTCTTCCCGGCAGTTGAAGAAGCACGAGCAGAATTATCCCACTCATGATCTTGAGATGGCCGCGGTGGTCTTTGCACTTAAGATTTGGAGACACTACTTGTACGGAGAGTCGTGTCAGATTTTCATATACCACCAGAGCTTGAAGTACATCTTCCAGCAGCGAGATCTGAATTTGAGACAGCGTCGTTGGATGGAGCTTGTGAAAGATTATGATTGTGAGATCCTTTATCACCCGGGCAAGGCGAATGTGGTAGCTGATGCTTTGAGTCGTAGGCCCGGGGGTAGCTTGTCCCAGTTGAGCGCAGTTCAGAGATAGTCTTCTGCAGATTGGCAGATCTTGTGCGACAGCAGAGTACAGTTTGAGTTCACTTCCACTGGGGGACAGCTTGCTCATGTCCGCGCCCGTCCACTTCTACATGATCGTATTCGTAAGGCACAGCCCAACGATACCCGTTTGTCTGAGATTCTTGAGCATGTTCGACAGGGTAGAGATTCGGAGTTCTTAATTGATGACCAGGGTGTGCTACATTTTGGACTCGTTTGTGTGTACTTGATACCGATGGGTTGAGACGCGAGATCCTAGAGCAAGCACATCAGTCAGCTTTTAGTGTTCACCCAGGTTCCACCAAGATGTATCGTGACTTGAGAGATATCTACTGGTGGGCAGGGATGAAGAGTGATGTTTCGGATTTCGTTTCGAGGTGCCTAACTTGTCAGCAAGTCAAGGCTGAGTATCAGAGACCGGCAGGAGAATTGCAGTCTTTACCCATTCCGGAGTGGAAATGGGAACAGATCTCTATGGATTTCGTTGTGGGTCTACCCAGGTCCAATCGAGGGTATGACTCCATTTGGGTGATTGTTGACCGGTTGACGAAAGCGGTTCACTTCCTTCCAATGAAGACCACTTTCGGTTATGCTCAGTTGTACATTGATGAGATTGTGCATTTGCATGGCGTTCCCACATGCATCATATCCGATAGGGGCACCAAGTTCACTAGTCGTCTTTGGCAGAAGCTTCAGGAAGTCTTGGGTACCCGATTGAGTTTTAGCGCCGCTTTCCATCCACAGACCGATAGTCAGTCAGAGCGGACTATATAGACTCTGAAGGATATGCTTCGTGCGTGCGTGCTTGATTTTGGTGGCAGTTGGGATCGTCACTTGCCGTTGATAGAGTTCTCCTACAATAACAGTTATCAGGAGACGGTTCAGATAGCGCCTTTTGAGGTTTTGTATGGTAGAAAGTGTCGATCGCCAGTCTGTTGGACCAAACTCAGCGAGAACAGGATTTTGGGACCCCAGCTAGTTCAAGAGACTACAGAGAAGATCCAGTTGATTCAGGATAGGATGAGAGCAGCCCAGTGCAGACAGAAGTCTTATGCCGACCGTCGTCGTCGCAGGCTCGAGTTCGCAGTGGGGGATCATGTATTCCTACGGATTTCTCCAATGAAGAGCGTGATGAGATTTGGGAAGAAAGGGAAGCTTAGTCCCAGATTTGTAGGTCCTTTTGAGATCTTTGAGCGAGTTGGTACCGTTGCCTATCGTTTGGCACTTCCACCCAGTTTTCCGGATGTTCACCCCGTATTCCATGTATCGATACTTCGAAAATACCTTCATGACTCTTCTCACATGATTCAATACCAGACCGTTCAGCTAGATCGCGATCTTTCGTTCACCGAGCAGCTAGTAGTTATATTGGATCGGCAGGTGAAGAAACTTCGGTCAAAAGTCTTGCCATTTCGTTGGCGTGGCCCAAAAAGTGAAGAGGTCACTTGGGAGGCTGAGAGCGAGATGCGGAAGAAATTCCGTCATCTCTTTGAAGGTTCGCATAGTAAGATTTTTAAATTAGGGGACGAATTTCTTTAAGGGAGGAAGATTGTAGCACCTTCGAATGCGATTAGTGTTAATTAAGCGATAATGCGGATTTTTAGTAAAAAATTTACCAAAATAGTTTTCTTATATTTTATAAAAATTAATTAATATTTTATTATATTTATTTTGGGCTTGCACACACTTGTGCATGTTAACCTAGGATTAATTAGGGTTAACCATGCTTAAGAAGCCATGGCACCATAACCCCATTCCATTAAGTGTAAGTATTTATTTAAATTGTTAGCTTTAAAAATAAAAGAGTTTGAATTTGGGGTTTGACTTAAGAGAGAGAGGGGGAGAGAGAGTTGACAATGGGCATGGCAAGCATGGCTTGCATTTAATGAGAAGAGAGAGAGAGAGAGAGAGAGAGAGAAAGTGTAAGCAAAACCCTCATCCTACACTCACCCCCTCTCATCCTTCAATTTTTTTCATACACTCATTCTCACCTCACACTCTCTTTCTCTTATTCTTCAACTCCCTCAAACTGAACACTCATTTTGTTCTTCACTAAACCAAGCCTAAATCCTCACTAATCTTCACAAAAATCACTAAACCCTTCATTAAACTTGATCTAAAACCTATAGAGATGACTTGGAGCATGGAAACCTAGGGTTTTGGGCAAGTTTGTTAAGGTAGTGCTCTCTACTGTTAATTAGGTTCTTTTATTGTTGTGTAGCTTAGTAGTCGCTGTTTAGAACGATAAAAATGTTGTTTTGAGCACATATCGTATTTTTAGTGTCGTTTTGGAGTGTCTGTGATCTGCTGTGACTACGAGTGGTTACTGAAAAATCTAGCAATAAAGTAGTGTTGTACTAGAGACCCTGAGTGTACACTTGAAACACGAACCCCACCTGACACTGTTCATCCGGCGAGAGGAGGAGAAAATCCAGCGAGCTCGGGATTTTAGGGGACTGGGGGGTTGTAACTTTTAGGGTAGCTGTATGCTGTTGTTTTAGGGTGTTTGGTACTACTAGATTTTTATGTATTGACTGTATGTAAAATCTGGGATCAATTTTCTAGGTTTAGCGTTTCAGCGACGCGCGATACGGTGTCCGACTCAGTTTCTGTGCTTCGCATGATTTCTGCACTTGGGTTTGCTTAGGGTGTCGCTACACATGTTAGCCACTAAGCGAA
The DNA here is from genome assembly GCA_030015575.1 of Agapanthus africanus. Lineage (NCBI taxonomy): Eukaryota > Viridiplantae > Streptophyta > Magnoliopsida > Asparagales > Amaryllidaceae > Agapanthus > Agapanthus africanus. Next base: position 462,708,763 of record CM057338.1, read on the forward strand.
CACTAGAGGGTTTGATTGGAGTCAGTGCGTGATTGAGATGATTTAATTTAGCTTTTGCGCTTTTAAAAGATGAATCAAAAATATTTAGTAACCGCAATCAAGAACGGCGTCGCTTGGTAGCTAGCCGGTGAGTACGGGTCGGTCCACAGGGATTTTGTGAATTTCTTAATCGCTCTTACGAGTTAATTCCGATGGGTGTCGGATCTTATTGATCAAATGTAAAAACTAAATCTATCTAGATCTAAATCTTGCTAGGGTTAGGTTTAGGGTAGGTTTGGAAATGTAAATAAATCTCACCGCTTTCTATACCCAAATTAAGATCTATGAGGTGTTATGGTAATTATTAATAAAGGGGATTAGAACCATTCAGGAAGATGTTTCTTCCTCTAGGTTCTTGTCCTTTCTTTATCAATCTTTACTCTAACCTCCATGGAAAACACGTTCAACCGGGCCTTTATATTACGGTATCACCGCTACCTCGAGAGATAGGGTGCCGTAGGGAGCGGTGTGTGCATGTATGCATGGAGTCCTATTAAAAAAGTGTGATGGGCAAGAAAGGGATGAGAGATCCCATCTCTCAAAAGCCTTCCCCAAAGCTAACCCTAACAAGCGAGGAGACTACTCGCTCTTTAGGGAATTGAAGAACATTCTATCTATCTAACTAGGGCAAGGAATTAAAATCTATACTAGGGCAATTAAATAAAACTACTTACTTGATGGCTCTCTCCAAACATTTACACAAGACTTGTCAGATCTGAATAGATGAAATGAAAAGAGGCATCGATGCTTTCCAAAAGAAATCTAAATTTTATTAATGAAAGGAGGCATACCTCAAAAGAGGTATTAGGGCTTCTATTTATAGATCATAGAAACCCTAGGGTTACAATTGATTCACGTCTGCAATTACAAGTTTACCCCTTAAGAAAAGAACTAGTCAACGCACCGCCAGCAACCATAGAAATTTTCCACCGATACGGACGATGCACGTGCCACATTTTTCCACCATCAAGTGCTTCTAATGGCCGTGGAACCATGGCCATAGGGCCTGTTTGGCCGCGGTTCCGCGGCCAAGTAGAGAGATTGGATCCTCATTTTTTTCTGGTAATCTTCTGGTTGGCTTTGTCTTCTGCTTTCCTTAGTTGGTTCTTCAGAATGTCTTTTAGTTCTTTTCCAGATATCTACAGTGAGTAATTATAGTGGACTTTTTACCGTTCCTTCGTGATGAAGTCTTGAACCTTGCACTGCCTTTGTTCTTTGTGAAATCATCCATTGATCTTCGTTTAGTCTTTAAACTGTAGGCAAGATAAAGATTCTCTGTTTGTTGGTCGAAGTCTCACTTTTGTATCGTCTTTTGTCTTTTTCACTATTTTTATTCCAAGAACCTGTAACCTGCAACTATGTAGCAGGCATGGGTCAAAAGCACCTGTTTATTTGTAAAATGACTAGGACTGGGGAATATAATAATGCAATATTATGATATGAACAAATACCCCCAAACTTATCTTTTGCTCGTCCTCGAGCAAACCTAGTTTTATTCTCGACAAAATCCTAACCTCACTTTCGCAGGGAAACGCGATTGCACTGAGCTCGTAAAACAAGCCGTTAAACCTCTAGGTGTCCCTAGTAGGAGGAGTGTTGTCTTCTGAGGGTTTTTAGCGGATACTACCCACAAAATCCTATCAATCAGGCCCATTGATTTTTATTCTCCAATTAGGTTTTCTAACAAGAATTCTATTATCTTCGACTCGTAAATTATCCACCCATATTCTTCACGCTTCCTTATAATTTAACTTAAGATTATATATGTTTTGTAGACTTACTTAGTTTTCGGCATCTTTTAAGTTTTCCTTATAGGGTTCTATCTCAACTTAGGAATTTTTATCATCTCTATTAAAGATATAAGTCTTATTCTTCATTCCTATCTCTTATCTAAATCCCAATCACATACCCCTACGTGTGTGTATATATCACCCCTACACTTGGAAATTCAAATCAAGCTATCATACTCTTGTCCGTCGTCCAAAGCACTTCTTAATAGGTGAATTTTTAGATGAATTTCGCTGACACGTCCTTCATGCGACCGTTAATATTTCTTGAGGTACCAACAACCGATTACAAAATGTGTTTGCACATTGAAGCGTAATTCCTAGTCTTGTAACACTTAAGGCTTTAGCAGTGACTCCCAAACCAGTTGGTCTAAAGCACTAGGTGATAAGGCACCCTCGCTAAATATTTTTTTCTATTTATGCAGCCTTAAGTAATCACAAAATCCAGTGTTCATTTTTTTTATTTATTCACACTTGTATTTTATTTTATTTTTCTTCGTATTAAGGACTTTAAACAAGAGCATTTCAAGGTCTCTTCGACTATTCCAAGTTTCAAGGTTCGTGTTTGTGCAGTTTGTAGGATATATATTTTCAGAATTTAGACTTAAGCTTAGGAATTATTTTTCAAATTTATACTTTAATAAAGATATCAATACTTTTCCCTTGTTTTAACTTAGCCCAAGAAGTCAATCCAAAATTTGCCTATTTCTAAATAAACTACAAAGACATATACTTTCTACCTTTAAACTTTAAGAAAGGTTATTTTTAGGGTTTTTAATTTACTAAGTCTAAATCTAGTTGTTCCTAGCTAGTCAACCTTTTTGTCAAACTCAAGTTAATTATGCCAAAATTGAATACTTTAATTTTTATAATTTTTGAAATTTTCAATTTTTATGAGTTTTAAAATAAGTATACAAATGCAAAAAATATATATATGAATGCGAAGGAAGAAGGCCTACCGAGCATACCCCCAAACTTAAACTTGACAGTGTCCTCACTGTCATGCTACACCAAGAGGGTTAAGAATGTCGGCACTCCCCTGATAATTTATTTATAAATTTTTTTTATTTTTTTGAAATTTTTTTTATTAGAAAAGAAAACAAAAAATATATATACATATATACAACAAGGTCCTCCCCAAACTAAGCAAGGCCTTACATAAGCCAAAGGTTAGCACCAACCATTCAAAAATCTTATCGTGGTAATGGTAGGGTTGGTGAAAGAATGGAGTGGAAAGAAAAGAAATGAGAAACACACGAGACCGTGTGGGGATAGAAGCGGTATACGGTCTCGGTGGAGAAGAAGAATAGCGGAAAAGAGAAAGAAGTGTAGTACGAACTTGAGGGTGTAAATCGAGTGAATAAATTAGCGCAATTTGTGATGACCGATGTGTTAAAAATGATTGTGCTAATCTATCAACCAGTCGAGAAATGGGGTCAAATTCCTCAAGATTCACAAGAAAACATGGGTACGTCGAACTTGGTAAACCCTCCATTGAAAATGGAAACGCGACGGAGTCTTGCGTGGTCGAAACGATAGGAAGAACGAAAGGGAGTGATTTAGGGATAGTCTTATTCTCACCTAAATAATCTGTCTCGAACTTGAAGGATTCCATCAATGGTTCGAAATGACTGTTAGCAGCCGAGTCTGATGGTTCAACTAACTCATCTGAAAATGTAAAGGACTCAGACTCGGGAGGTGAGTTTTCAATATCGTCCGAAAAAGTGAAACACTCATAATCATTATCGTCTGTGAGAACTGTGTCAGATTCAAAGAGAAATTTTTCAAAACTCACAGTCTTCAAGCGTGATCTTTTGCATGATCGGAACGATGGAAAGGAGGGTGTTTGATTTAGGAAGTGTAACAGTAGGAGGATGAATTGGAAAATCAGACACATCAAACAAAAATGGTTCATCCTCAATATTATCCTCAATACTATCCTCATAATTCTCCTCAAAATTTAGCATATCCATGCCATTATCATCAAAATCAAGACGCATATGAGGTTCGGGAGAAACAATTAATGACTCGGGATGATGAATTGGAGATAAAATTTCAGTCAAATTTACGGGTTCATCATCCAAAATATTCCCGGCGTCTATATCCTCAATCAAGTGAAAATCTGTTTTTTCGGACACCTCATCAAAAGCATGAATATTTATCAATTCAGGTTCTAGATTGGAGATGTAAAGATCGAAAGAATTAGGTGTGGTTTCACTCAAAAGAGACTCTTCACAGTCTGGCAAATCAAGCACTACAAAGCCGCACAACTCATTATTTTGGAAACATGTTTGAAAACTGGAGTTGTTGGCTTCAATTGGGCATGGGTAGGTTTGATTTGGAACTCCTCTCAAATTCTCACTCTGTCCAACCGCCCCATGATACATTGGAATTTTTGGAGCTAATTGGAAACTAGCTACCGGTTCACTAGGTTGCATAAGGGCGGCCACGGACGCATCCACATTCCTCATCATTTGGTTTGTCGCTACCATATAGGCCTCCAACGACTGTTCCAAACTAGACATGGGTTGTGAAGGGGTTTCGGTAAAACATTCAAAATTGTTTGGATACATGAAACTCCCAAATGGTTGTGTAGAAACAGTGTCGAGGGAAGGTGTGAAAGTTGGGTAGGATAGGTAGGAATTGAATGGTTGGACATGATTAGGATCAACATTTGGATAAAAAGGTGAATGGACTTGTTGAGTGAAAGATCGGCTACGAGATTGTTCAATGTGTTCAACAATAGACAAGGGTTTCGGAGTCACAATAGGACTCGAAAAAGTAGTATCAATGTATGAAGGTGGTCAAGGTTGAAATGGTTGATACAAAGTGGATTGCAAAGTCGAACTGTTTCTCCTAGAAGCTTCTATTCGATCTTTCAAAGAAATTTTAAGCATGGAGAGGTCGTCCTTCAATCGACCGAAACAATTCGCGTAAGAGGCAAAGTTTGGTTCGGGATACCAAAGTTCAGCAAGAGATTTGTGAGGTGGGGTACCCATGATGTAAGAAGGAGAAGAGAAAGAAGGTGGGTGGTGCAAGGAGTTCTTAGCGACAAAATTTTGCAAGTTTTTATTAAAAAAAATTCTTTTTTTTTATGTGGTGCTTTTTTGCAAAAAGATTTTCGATAAAGGGCTTAGACACACTTTCAATCAACCACAAATGCATAATCAGGCCTAGATCTAGGGTCACCTAGGTCAGCAAGACAGCTCCTAACTGTTCCAAAGGGCTAGAAATAGGACCTCAAACCGCCTCTTCACTGCCAATTGCGTCCAGGTAAGTGTCAGGTGAGTGGGAGGCTCTCCACTACAAGTAGTGGCCCTAATTAAGTAACCACTCTCCTTAAACACACTTGCCTAGACACCGCAAAGTCAGGTTAGGATCAACGGCCGATGCCTACAACTAGTCCTCTGTCCTATTGAGCGCGACGTCCTTAGGGCTGAGTCTAGTAATTTTTAATTAAATATTGGTCAATGCAGATGCCTTATGTGATTTCTGGGGTCCTGGGAAGGGTGATGAAATCCCCACCCAATCTGGATTGGTTTCAAGCCCCTTAAAGTCCGATTAAAAATATGCAAAACAGTAACAACCACTTACAATCAATTTTTTATTTTTAAGCGCGGTGCAAAGAATCCTGCACAAGATTTGTTATTGGAAGGGGGAAGATTTTTTAGCGCAAAAAATCCTGCAGGAAAATTTTTCAGAGGAGATATTAGGGTTTCGTAGAAGAAGAGGAAACTTACAGTGGTTTTTTTTTCAGATTGTGACTTCACCTTATTGACGCGGTTCCGCCGCCAATACCTCTTCCCGCCGCGGTTCCGCGGCAGTTTTTTTTTCCTTCTTTTTTTCAAGCCCTGAATCTACCAGGGCGCGGCGGTTCCGCGGTCAGAAAGCGCTCCACGCGGCGGTTCCGCGGTCCCCTGTTCTGTTCGAGTCCCGAGATTTTTTCTACTTCTCTATTTTGATTTTCCCCTATTTTTCAGATCTTCGGTTTTCTGTTTTTATTTCTGGATTTTTCCAGATCTGAATTTGAATGTAGATCCTACAAAATTCAAACAAGAATACCCTTCACAGAATAAATGATAAATTTTTTATATTTTTTTATTTTCTGTTTTTATGATTTTTCAATTTTAGATTAACCCGAAATTGCAAAAAGAAAATAACACGCCATCCCCGGCAATGGCGCCATTTGATTGAGATGATTTAATTTAGCTTATGCACTTTTAAATGATGAATCAAAAATATTTAGTAATCGCAATCAAGAACGGCGTCGCTTGGTAGCTAGCCGGTGAGTACGGGTCGGTCTACAGGGATTTTGTGAATTTCCTAATCGCTCTTACGAGTTAATTCCGATTGGTGTCGGATCTTATTGATTAAATCTAAAAACTAAATCTATCTAGATCTAAATCTTGCTAGGGTTAGGTTTAGGGTAGGTTTGGAAATGTAAATAAATCTCACCGCTTTCTATACCCAAATTAAGATCTATGAGGTATTATGGTAATTATTAATAAAGGGGATTAGAACCATTCGGGAAGATGTTTCGTCCTCTAGGTTCTTGCCCTTCCTTTATCAATCCTTACCCTAACTCCATGGAAAACACGCTCAACCGGGCCTTTTTACTACGGTATCACCGCTACCTCGAGGGATAGGGAGCCATAGGGAGCGGTGTGTGCATGTATGCATGGAGTCCTATTAAAAAAAGTGTGATGGGCAAGAAAGGGATGAGAGATCTCATCTCTCAAAATCCTTCCCCAAAGCTAACCTTAACAAGCGAAGAGACTACTCGCTCATTAGGGAATTGAAGAACATTCTATCTATCTAACTAGAGCAAGGAATTAAAATCTATACTAGGGCAATTAAATAAATACTTACTTGATGGCTCTCTCCAAACATTTACACAAGACTTGACAGATCTGAATAGATGAAATGAAAAGAGGCATCGATGCTCTCCAAAAGAAATCTAAATTTTATTAATGAAAGGAGGCATACCTTAAAAGAGGTATTAGGGCTTCTATTTATAGATCATAGAAACCCTAGGGTTACAATTGATTCACGTCTGCAATTACAAGTTTACCCCCTAAGAAAAGAACTAGTCAACGCGCCGCCAGCAACCATAGAAATTTTCCACCGGCACGGACGATGCACGTGCCACATTTTTCCACCATCAAGCGCTTCTAATGGCCGCGGAACCACGGCCATAGGGCCTGTTTGGCCGCGGTTCCGCGGTCAAGTAGGGAGATTGGATCCTCATTTTTTTCTGGTAATCTTCTGGTTGGCTTTGTCTTCTGCTTTCCTTAGTTGGTTCTTCAGAATGTCTTTTAGTTCTTTTCTAGATATCTACAGTGAGTAATTGTAGTGGACTTTTTACCGTTGCTTCGTGATGAAGTCTTGAACCTTGCACTGCCTATGTTCTTTGTGAAATCATCCATTGATCTTCGTTTAGTCTTTAAACTGTAGGCAAGATAAAGATTCTCTGTTTGTTGGTCGAAATCTCACTTTTGTATCGTCTTTTGTCTTTTTCACTGTTTTTATTCCAAGAACCTGTAATCTGCAACTATGTAGCAGACATGGGTCAAAAGCACATGTTTATTTGTAAAATGACTAGGACTGGGGAATATAATAATGCAATATTATGATATGAACAGTGCGTCGGTCAAAACGTCACTTGTATGTATTATTGGTCGATTTCTGAGTTGCACTTACTATGTTTTGTGTGATTTTAGGGGCAAGTACGGGGACTTCGGACGCTGCGAAGAAAGGAAAGCAAGTGGTTGGATTTACTTAGCTCGAGATCCTCGGTGAGTAGATTTAACATCTACGGGGAAATCGTCCATATGGCGTTAAGCGTCAGGGCTAGATATGATATTATAGCCGTATGTTTATATGCTTATATGTTGATTGTACATGAGTATCATTGCATACCATTACTTGTTGTGTCTTGACTTAGTACCTAGTGGACAATGCACCATTACTTGTTGTGCCTTGACTTAGTACCTAGTGGACACTGCACCATTACTGGCAGCTCATGTTGCACGAGCACTAAATTGTATACTACATTCACACCGTCGGTAATTGCTATGACACGCACAACCTATACACATATGCGGTATTGTATTGTTATTGATATTGATACATTGATTCTTGTTCTATTGCGCTTATGAAATGCATCGTGCATACATAGCTACATGTACACCCTTATATGATGTTGCATTTGATTTTGGAGAAATTGGGAACCGCATGATATATTTAAAAAAACTGGATTCATTTAAAAGAGCGGTTTTCCCTTGATATGCTCATATTACGGTTTTATATTGCATATATCATATTTCATGGATTTACGCATTGAGATATGGATTCCATGTGATTTATGGATTTGAGAACCGTGGTATTATTTCAAGAAAGTATGCATTGTTTTGAAAACCCGGTTTCTCTTAATATGATATTTCAGTGCGTCCACCATGAGTTTGTAAGTCGATGTACAACACCCCACGACTTGCGGGGAGGCGGAAATATGAAAAACGATCTTGTTCTTTGCTTAAACATCGACTAACCGCATGAATCGAAGCTAAACGATAACTAACATCAAACATAGAAGTTAACAACTACTATGTAAAGGGATTATACCTAAAGAACCGTGTCCTTCGTCTTTACGAACTCCACCTCCTCCTCGGCCTTCTCCAAGTAGTAGACGATCCACCACGAGAGCTAAACTCCAAGCTTTGCCTCTAAACTTGAGGCAACTAGGTATCTTTTAGTGCTAATCAAAGTACCTAGATGAAATAGAGTATGGTTATAGATTAAGTAGTCTAACTAATCCTTGTACTCAACACATGAGAGGGGAGGATTAGGGTTTGAAGAGAGAGAGCTTGAGGAGAGAGAAGATGACATAATAATGAGAAGAGAAAATGAGTTATCATAATATATATCAAGCATTTTTATTTATCAAGAAAAGAAAAGAAAATGATTTACAACCATGCTTGATAAATATCTTGTGGTGATTCATCACCATGAGTCATTAAGCAATTATGAAGCATTAATGACATGGATGAATCATCCATATGACTCACTAATCTCATTCAATGTATATGCCACCTAAACCTCCTTAGTCACCATCTTCTAGAAGCTTCTCGCGCAATTACGAGAATACCCCTCCTATCCGTGAAAACACGGAAAAACTTTAGACTGTATAAATCCAATAACCGGATACTAGTAACTGGCTTAAACCAAAGCCGACTAATAAAAACTGTCCAAAAGTCGTACGTGCGTAAACACACATATGCGTCCGAACCCTTGTCGTAAAACCATACGACCTCTATATCGTTTCACCTGGAGTAGGGAAACTCTCTGCGTGGGACTCTAGAGACTCGACTACTACACTGGCAGTGGGTTTAACACAGACCGCAAGCGGCACTAGCTGTACGTAACCGTCCCCAGGTAGATGTCGATAAGAAGGCCGATGAGGAAACCCATCCGAACTCCTACTGAGTCTGATGTGACAATCTCCATACAGTCCGGTCCGTTCGTCTAAGACTATCGCATATCGGGCCTAGGGGGCAGCAAGCGTCAGTCCCCTAATAGCGGTATAAGTCGTGTCGGAGCAAAGCCCATTACACCCTGAGAAACTACTGGAACCTACCAGCAAATCTCGCTTGCCCTGGCCAGGGACTTTGTGTAATGGCTCTCTGACACAGCGCGATATCAACCCCCAATACCGGGAGAGACAAATCCTGTCTAACAGCCACTGCCTCCAAGTGCTCGGGACTGCACCCAACTGCTACCTGTTTGTACGACTCCTTTGAGCCGTGGTAGGGTAGCAATCTAAGAACAGTGGGACACACTCGAGGCGAAGTAGCAGTGTCAAGTCTGCGGACTATGCTGTACTCATGTCACCTGGGAACTGATCACTGACGTCTGGTATAAAACCAACCAACAGTTCCCTGTGAGTCCTGTCCGGTGTACTCGTAACCTAACGAGCACCTGCATACTATCTCCAGTACGACGTACTGACGGCTGTGGGACAGACCATCTCTCCAACTGGGATGAGAAGCGTACACACTAGTCTACTCCGGAGTATCGATACCCTGTCTCGATAATCCAATGATTAGGGACCTGAATAAGGATGTGCTTGTAGACTACCCAGCCCCCACTAATGTGACTGCCATCACAACGCTGGTAGTCAAGCAAGATCCTAAGAGCTCTATCAATACGTATACTCACATATTAAGATAGAAAAACCAAGTAGCATACTACCATGTTTAGCAAGACTGTTATATACATGTGAATATCCCAAGCTTCCATTAAGTAATATACAAACTAGTATGATACAATAATGGCCCCTAGGGCATATACACTAACAATCTCCCACTTGCACTAGGGCCATGTACTGGCATATCGAAGACCGATGATCTCGAGTTGCCTCTCGAACTGAATCTGAGGTAGGGCCTTCGCGAATGGATCGGCAATGTTCTCTTCAGAAGCAACTCTCCGAACCTCGATCTCCCGACGATCAATAATCTCCCTGATCAGGTGATACCGCCTTAAGATGTGTCTGGACTTCTGATGGGACCTTGGTTCCTTCGCTAAATCTATAGCTCCGTTGTTGTCGCAATACAGAGGTATTGGATCAACTATGGTAGGAACCACCTGAAGTTCTGTTAGGAACTTCTTCATCCAGACTGCTTCTTTTGCGGCATCGCAAGCAGCTATATACTCCGCTTCCATCGTCGAGTCAGCAACGGTGTCCTGCTTGGAGCTCTTCCAGCACACCGCCCCTCCATTGAGGGTAAAGACATAACCCGACATGGACTTGGAATCGTCCTTATCACTCTGGAAGCCGGAATCAGCAAAGGCCTCCAACCTGAGGTCTTTTCCACCGTAAACTAAGAACATCTCCTTAGTCCTTCTCAGGTACTTGAGAATGTTCTTTACTGCTATCCAGTGCTTCTCCCCTGGGTCTGACTGATACCGGCTTACCACGCTCAGTGCGTAAGCTACATCTGGTCTGGTGCACAACATCGCATACATTATAGAGCCTACCACAGAAGCGTAGGGTATAATAGATATGTGTTCCCTGTCCAAATCAGTCTTGGGAGACATCTCTTTGGAGAGGGTGATTCCGTGACAAGCCGGTAGATTACCGCGCTTAGAATCTTCCATACTGAATCTTTTCAATACAGTGTCGATATACCTGGACTGCGAAAGTCCCAACATCCTCTTGGATCTATCACGATAGATCCGGATCCCCAGAATGTAAGAGGCATCACCCAGGTCTTTCATGGAGAACCTGTGTGACAAGAATCCTTTGACAGATTGTAGCATAGGAATGTCATTTCCTATCAATAGAATGCCATCCACGTACAAGACGAGGAATACGACACTTCTGGCTACAACTTTACTATATATGCACGGTTCATCTGGATTTTTGATAAAGTTATATTCTTTGACTGTCTCATCAAAACAGATGTTCCAACTCCGCGATACCTGCTTTAGTCCATAAATGGACTTAAGCAGCTTGCATACTTTTCCGCTGCTCCCACTATGATTGAAACCCTCTGGGCGATCCATATAGACGCACTCTTCTAAATTTCCATTCAGAAAAGCCGTCTTTACGTCCATCTGCCAGATTTCATAATCATGGAAGGCAGCAATAGCAAGAAGGACCCGAATGGATTTGAGCATAGCCACTGGAGAAAAAGTTTCGTCATAGTCCAAACCAGGTCTTTGACGAAAACCCTTTACAACAAGTCTAGCCTTATAGGTTTCCACCTGTCCATCTACACCAATTTTTTTCTTGAAGATCCATTTGCATCCTATGGGTTTTACCCCATCTGGAGCAAAGTCCAAAGTCCATACTTTGTTGGTGTACATGGACTCCATTTCGTTCCGCATTGCATCTAGCCATCGTACCGAGTCGCCGCTCTGGATGACTTGCTGGAAGCCAGTAGATTCATCATCATCTATGATGCAATCCTCTCTATCCCCATCTATGAGAAAACCGTAGTATCTCTCAGGCGGATGAGACGGCCTACTACTCCTGCGGAGGGGTGCGGGAATGTTCTGTTCTTCTTGAACTACCGGTTCTACCAAACTTTCAGTATTAGTTTGTGGTTCCGGAATTTCTTCCAGTTCTATTTCGCTCCCATTTATTTCCTTTTCTAAAAACTGATATTCTAGAAAATGGGCATTACGAGAAACAAACACCTTTTGTTCCTCTGCGTAATAGAATAGATACCCATTGGAGTTCTTTGGATATCCCACAAACTTACACTTTACTGATCGTGCCTCGAGCTTGTCCACATGCTGCTTTTTAACAAAAGCTGGACATCCCCATATTTTCAAATACTGAAGATAGGGTTTCTTCCCACTCCACATCTGATATGGCGTGGTAGGCACAGTCTTGGTAGGAACCATGTTCAAAAGATATGCCGCTGACTCTAGCGCATAACCCCAGAAAGATCGCGGTAACTCAGCATTACTCATCATGGATCGTACCATATCCAATAGGGTTCAATTCCGTCTCTCCGATACACCGTTATGCTGTGGAGTGTATGGAGGAGTAAGCTGAGAGAGAATTCCTTTCTCTTTTAGGTAACCTAGGAACTCGGCACTCAAGTATTCACAACCTCGATCAGATCTTAGTGTCTTGATACTTTTGCCGGTTTGGTTTTCTACTTCATTCTTATACTCTTGGAATTTCTCAAAAGCCTCGGATTTATGTTTCATCAGATAAATGAATCCGTATCTTGAGTAATCATCCGTGAAAGTAATGAAATAGGAAAAACCGCCTCTTGCATGCGTAGACATTGGACCACATACATCGCTGTGTATGAGTCCTAAGAGCTCGCTCGCTCTTACTCCATGTCCAGTAAATGGAGTCTTTGTCATCTTTCCTTTGAGACAAGATTGACAAGTGTCATAAGTTTGATATTCGAACGAGTCCAAATATCCTTCTCTATGCAACTTAGTCAACCTTCTCTCATTGATGTGATCCAGTCTACAATGCCATAAGAAAGCTTTATTTAAATCTGGAGACTTTCTTTTTAGTGTGTTCTGGACATTGAAAATTTGGAGTTGGTTTAAAACATATATACCGTTATTTAGTGTACCGGACCCAATCAAACCATGATTAAGGTGGATGTTAGCAACATCTATTACAAACGTGAAATCATAACCTTTATTTGATAACAAGGAAACTGATATGATATTACACGTTAGGCTTGGTACAAAAAAACAGTTATGTAAAACCAAAATGTGTCCACTTGTCAATCCCAGGTGATAATCCCCGACGGACGCAACTCCCACGCTAGCTCCGTTAGCAACTTTTAGGGTCATATCACCTTCCTTCAGCACTCTATGGTTTCTCAGTGCCTGCAATGAATTGCAAATATGAGATCCTGATCCGGTATCCAATACCCAGGAAGTAGAGTTAATTGACAGACAATTCTCAATCACAAACACACCTGAAGTCGAAGCCACAGCTTGCTTCGGTTCCTGGTTCTTGGCGTTCCACGCCTTGCAATCTTTCTTCCAGTGCCCTTTCCTGTGACAATGGAAGCACTCATCCTGGCCCACTACCGGTACTGCAAACTTTTTCTTTCCCTTCCCTCCCACCTTACTAACACCTCATCTAGGTTTGGTGGCGGCCTTCTTCTTCCTTCCTTTGGCCCTAGCCTTGGACCCGGAAGAAGATGCACCGCTAACAAATATAGCGGGTGTTTCCCTTGCTTTCTGCAAGGTGCCCTCTGCACTCCTTAACATGTTCAGGAGTTCCGGAAGTTCAACTTCTTTTCTTTGAATGTTGAAGTTCAGGATAAACTGGGCGTAGGTGGAAGGAAGGGACTGGAGAATAAGGTCTGTATAGAGCTCATTATCCAAAGTCGTCCCAAAGTCTGCGAGCTCTTCTATATAGCCGATCATCTTTAGGACATGTTCTCCTACCGATGACCCGACAGCCAACCTCGCTCGAAACAAGTTCTTAGAGGTCTCGTATCTTGCTATACGAGATTGCTCTCCATAAAGTTCCTTTGTATGGAGAAATATGGCATCTAGTTCCATATCCTCGTGCCTCCTCTGATGTTCATTGTTCATCGAGGCAAGCACGATGCACTTGGCTTTCGCGCAATCGAAATCCCAGGTTTTGCGGATTTCCTTATCCGCATTACTGGATTTGGGACCAGGGACAGCAGGTGCCGTAGCGGTGAGGACGTACCCCAATTTGTCATAGGTCAAAGCCATTTTGACATTCCGCAGCCAATCTTTATAGTTTGGCCCTGTCAGTATATTTTTCTCTAAAAGTAACTTAAGTCCAGTCATTTTCAGGGTCGCTGCAATTGGGAGAGAAAGAAGAAAACTCTTTAGCATGATGCTCTTGCAAGTTTAGAGTGGTTTTTAGTTTATCTAAACTGGATGACTCCCACTGTTTCTCGAATCCTTCCCCAAACCATAAAAGAAGAATTAGCCAGGACTATTCTCACCATACAATACTTGCTTAACCGTTCAGCTGGGCTAGTGTCGATACTTCGAGGGAGGTTTTCCAACGCTTTCGCGAAGTTCCTTAATTAAATAACCTCTTTTCTCTGGGGGCGTAACCCCGCTCACACCTTTCTTGACACCTACTTGGTTTATAGCATTGATCGTTAAGTGACGAATTATCCTGATGAGTAGCATATACTCACAGTAGGATCGGGATCCAAATATCATTGTATGATAATGTTGAAGGAATCCTTCCAACATTCATCAAACTCCAAATGGTATGCAACTCTTTGCAAATTTCAGTTTCTTTAGAAATTCCCGATATATATTTTTGCTCCATGCTCTTATGACCTTGGCGTTGGTCAAAATGTCATAAGTCACATGTCAAGTTCTACCCATCATTATCTTGTTAATTTGAACCCATCCGTACATATCCTTGACGTTGGCCAAAATGATCATACGACTGTCCCAAACTAACTCATCTATCTATGCAACAAATGAATACCCAGCAGCTACCAAACACTATGCCTTGGCGTTGGTCAAAATACATAGCTTGAATACTACTGAATACCCAAATGAAATGACGGAGGGCTACGAATGGTTTTGGCTAAACCGTGAACGTAGTGAACTTGATATAACCGAAGAAACCTGATAGCTTTTTAAAAGGAGTGGTTAAAGCTCCGCAATTAAAAATATCATCTGTTTAAAAATAACCGAGTGGTTTCTTTTAAATTGTTCCAACGATTAAACTTTTGGTTTATTTTCTTTGCATTATTAATAATGCGTCCCATCATTAACCTATCATTGCAGAAAACAACGAAAATACAACGTCCTCTTATGCCATCCGCATTCGCCACTGGGTCCCGTCATCACCCGTTAGGTTACTTAACTAACGACAGAGCGGGGGCTGGGCTAGCGCGGGTGTAAAACATAAGTGACGTCTAAATACCTATCATATATAGATATTGTACATTCGTCAGACGCAATAATAGGCATTCCAGATCTCATATGAACTTTATTGGATTTGCAAGCAATCCGCGTTTGTTTAAAGCCTGCAACAAAAGACGGATTACACAGTTGTGATGAATAGCCATTACCCCACCCAAGACCCCTACGAGTACGGCAAACTACCCGCCCGGCAGTTTGTGCACCCTACCTTGGGTCTGTCCTACGAGCAAAAACAGTAAAATGAAATAATACAACGGTGGCTACAACCGCAACCTGGATGTGCCCCGCAAAATAATATTACAACAAATTACATTTACATCAAATGAATTAAATAATAACCCATCACATAACCCCGGCTAAACATCACAACAGTCCAATACAGTTCACATCCACAAACAGATAAAATCCATTACAGAAATGTGCAACCCCCTGCCAACCGACATACTAGCAGTTAGGGGAGGTTTACGAACACATTATACAAACACAGATATAATCCAACAAGCAAATACCGTATAATTTCGATCGATTAAACACATTTAATTTTGCTCCAATACTTCTCTGTAAATCTGAAACCTGAGCAAGAATTAAAAAATTCCAGAAAATACCAAATATCACAGAGAACCACAACAGGAAAACTGAGATGATGAATCGGCAACTCGGCGGCGGAATCGCGGCGCATCGGTGGGATCCGCCGCGGTTCCGCGGCGGTTTAGACGATTCATGATCCCAGTTCTCTTGGGTGTTCTTATACTATCATTTAGGGCTTTCTGAACCTCCCTGAAAAATTTTTGGACTTCATTTTAAAAACGACAGAAACTCATGATATCGGGGTTTTCCGGTTTTGTTTTTTCTGTTCGAAATTCATACAATTTTGCAAGTGAGTTATTTATTGTTTAGCGAGGCTCTGATACCACTGTAAGTCGATGTACAACACCCCACGACTTGCGGGGAGGCGGAAATATGAAAAACGATCTTGTTCTTTGCTTAAATATCGACTAACCGCATGAATCGAAGCTAAACGATAACTAACATCAGACATAAAAGTTAACAACTACTATGTAAAGGGATTGTACCTAAAGAACCGTGTCCTTCGTCTTTACGAACTCCACCTCCTCTTCGGCCTTCTCCAAGTAGTAGACGATCCACCACGAGAGCTAAACTCTAAGCTTTGCCTCTAAACTTGAGGCAACTAGGTATCTTTAAGTGCTAATCAAAGTACCTAGATGAAATAGAGTATGGTTATGGATTAAGTAGTCTAACTAATCCTTGTACTCAACACATGAGAGGGAAGGATTAGGGTTTGAAGAGAGAGAGCTTGAGGAGAGAGAAGATGAACATAATAATGAGAAGAGAAAATGAGTTATCATAATATATATCAAGCATTTTTATTTATCAAGAAAAGAAAAGAAAATGATTTACAACCACGCTTGATAAATATCTTGTGGTGATTCATCACCATGAGTCATTAAGCAATTATGAAGCATTAATGACATGGATGAATCATCCATATGACTCACTAATCTCATTCAATATATATGCCACCTAAACCTCCTTAGTCACCATCTTCTAGAAGCTTCTCGCGCAATTACGAGAACACCCCTCCTATCCGTGAAAACACGGAAAAACTTTAGACTGTATAAATCCAATAACCGGATACTAGTAACTGGCTTAAACCAAAACCGACTAGTATAAACTGTCCGAAAGTCGTACGTGCGTAAACACACGTATGGGTCCGAACCCTTGTCGTAAAACCATACGACCTCTATATCATTTCGCCTGGAGTAGGGAAACTCTCTGCGTGGGACTCTAGAGACTCGACTACTACGCTGGCAGTGGGTTTAACCACAGACCGCAAGCGGCACTAGCTGTACGTAACGGTCCCCAGGTAGATGTCGATAAGAAGGCCGATGAGAAAACCCATCCGAACTCCTACTGAGTCTGATGTGACAATCTCCATACAGTCCGGTCCGTTCGTCTAAGACTATCGCATATCGGGCCTAGGGGGCGGCAAGCGTCAGTCCCCTAATAGCGGTATAAGTCGTGTCGGAGCGAAGCCCATTACATCCTGAGAAACTACTGGAACCTACCAGCAAATCTCGCTTGCCCTGGCCAGGGACTTTGCGTAATGGCTCTCTGACACAGCGCGATATCAACCCTCAATACCGGGAGAGAAAAATCCTGTCTAACCGCCACTGCCTCCAAGTGCTCGGGACTGCACCCAACTGCTACCTGTTTGTACGACTCCTTTGAGCCGTGGTAGGGTAGCAATCTAAGAACAGTGGGACACACTCGAGGCGAAGTAGCAGTGTCAAGTCTGCGGACTATGCTGTACTCATGTCACCTGGGAACTGTTCACTGACGTCTGGTATAAAACCAACCAACAGTTCCCTGTGAGTCCTGTCCGGTGTACTCGTAACCTAACGAGCACCTGCATACTATCTCCAGTACGACGTACTGACGGCTGTGGGACAGACCATCTCCCCAACTAGGATAAGAAGCGTACACACTAGTCTACTCCGGAGTATCGATGCCCTGTCTCGATAATCCAACGACTAGGGACCTGAATAAGGATGTGCTTGTAGACTACCCAGCCCCCACTAGTGTGACTGCCATCACAACGCTGGTAGTCAAGCAAGATCCTAAGAGCTCTATCAATACGTATACTCACATATTAAGATAGAAAAACCAAGTAGCATACTACCATGTTTAGCAAGACTGTTATATACATGTGAATATACCAAGCTTCCATTAAGTAATATACAAACTAGTATGATACAATAATGGCCCCTAGGGCATATACACTAACAGAGTTTTCTCGGTTCTGAGACTTATGTTAGAAACCCGATTCGAGAAGTTGGATGATCCATTAGCGGGTTCATGGTGGATCCGGTATGGTACCCCGGGGAAAGAAAGGGATGTTGTGCAGTAGACGATGAGCCTGACAGAGGGACTACTGCCTATCAGTGATTGGTTGGACCTGGCGGTTATCCGGAGGATACCGACCGGAGTTGAGAGATGGATATGGGCCGATCCGGACTGACGAAGCCCGATATATGTGGATTTGCGTGTCGATATTGGACACGAGTTTTCATGATGTTTTCGAGTGCCGATGTTGGGGACTCAGGTTCCATGAGATTTACAGGATATGAGGGCCGATCAGAGTGACGGCGCCTGAGGTATTAGGATTTGGGGGTGTCGTTGATGGACACCGGTTTTTCCACGATGATGATTCATTGATGATGATATGTTTTATCCCATACTCGGCATTCATTTGATATGCATTATTTCATGTATTTGTAGTACCTGATAGAGTACCTTTCATGATCGTTGCATATCCATATTACCATATTTATGCTATCAGATTGCATGTGATAGATTATCGATATACGTGCATACCTGCGATTATCTGTACGATATTACTTACTATTCACGAGTTGGCAACACACCCCGCTGTGCCACAGTTTTTTGCAGGCTTGACCCTCAGAGTAGTCGCGATAGGGCTTCTTATTGTATCTTTTTCAGCAAATACCGCTACGGTTGCCTGTAAGCCTTTTTGCTGTAGGTGGGTTTGCGGTTATCCGTTTATGTTCATTGTATATCTCATTGTATCTAGTACTCTCCATCTACCATTTCAACGTATTGACTTAGAGACGAGTTGTGGTGACGGATATTGTATATTTTGTGACTCTAGATGTCATGCTCGTATGAGCCGGCTTTTATTATTTAGTTTTACCCTTTATTGTTGTTTTTCTTTTATATTGTCTATTTCTTCGCTACGGCATCGTATATATACTTGTGGTGGTTCTTTTCGCCTTTGGACGTGATTTTCTCCCGTTTAGGGATGCTTTATTTATATCCTATGTTGCTTTACTTATATTTTATGTTTGTACCCGTTTCGCGGCTAGTTTTTACAAAGGAGGTGCTGACGAAATTTTTAAGAAAATAAATTTAAGTTTAAAGATTTTTACTTAGGATTTTCAAATATTTTTAACAATGTTTTTATCACTTAGTACTTTTGATGATTTAGATTTCTGGGTTTTGGGCTTACTTAAATTGCATTATGCCTGTTGTCGTCACGTGGTTTAAGTGCCGGTCACGTGCCAAATTTTTGGGTCGTGACAGTCATGCACACAAAGCATGTTTAACAAGATAAACTTAGTTTAATACTGAATTAGTGAAATACTAATCAAGTTTAACATTAAACTTGTATGTAAATAATAATATATTAATTTATAAAAAAAAACAAGTCAAATGAATGCTCTCATAAATGATAATTTATTGTTATTTCCAATTATTTCCTAAAGTATAAGTATATAATCATACCATTCAACGAAAACTCAAATCTATATTCATATAATATCCGTGAAATTTATTATTTTATTATTTAATTTCCAAAATAATGTTTTATATTTTCTAAAATGTTACAGTCTTCCCCCCTTAAATAAATTCGGTCCCCGAATTTAAATTTAAATCCCCCAAGTATTAAAGCATTTCAGTAAATCGAATCGAATAAAATCAACGGGGCTCCGAAGTCACAAAATAGCTAAAATATCATAACGCGACACGTGCGCATGAAAACAAGTGCAAAACTCAAAAATTGAAACTCCGTCAGACGTCATGCAAATCATGTGAGTTATGATAAAAATCTCAAGTTGTGAAATCTACTATTTAAATCAAGTATAATATAATCAAGACCATAGTACGTACTATATACGCATCAAGTAAAATCATGAAAGTAGCTGAAAAATGTATAAAAATTCCTTTTCAAATCATCATGTGATGCATATATTACGATACAAGTAGCGAACGTTCATCTGTGAATACACACACACACACATACATTTTGCTTAAGATATGCGTCCCACCTTTTTGAAATCTACTTAGAAGGGTTTTCTTTTTTTTGTAAATCTTGTGTCGCTCACTAACACGTAGGGAAATATTGAGACCATCTCTTTTTTGAAAATCTCTTCGGTAAATACCGATGCATACAAAAACACTCAGGTACTGTTCTCGGAGCAGTCATGCTCGGCTACTATATAATATAGTGTATATCAAAAAATGTGATGCTCAAAAAGAACTAATCCCAATAGGTGTGCATAAAGACTAACTCACGTGTGTCTGGTGCGCATGAAAATCGAAGTCAAATCCAGTGCCACGAATGTGCACACAGATGAAAACTGGGTGCAATGGGTGTGCATGAGTATCTGTCAAGTGCAATGGATGTGCATGACAACAATATCAAGTGCATCAAATATGCACAAAACCACATCATGTATGCTGAGTGTGCACGAAAATCTAAATCAAGTGCATCAGGTTCACATAAAAGCATCTGGTGCAATAGGGTGCATGGAAATCCATCTCAGGTGCAATTAGGTGCACGAAAAAGTAAATCTAGTGCAACTGGCGTGCACGAAAATCAAGTGCAACTAGGTGCACGAAAACCAATACCAATGCATCGAAAGCGCATGTAAATAACGTCGAGTGTATGAATCAAAATCAGCGATATACAACATGCACGAAGTCAAAATCAAGTATACTGAAGTGCACAAAATCATAAATATGTGCAACAGCGTGCAAAAAACAATATCGAGTGCAATAGATATGCATAAAAACGTAAATCATGTGTAGTGGATGTAATAAAACATAAATTAAGTGCAATAACTATGCGTAAAGAAAATATCCATCAAGTGCAACTACAGTGCACAAAATATCAATCGTGAAACTAAATTATCAAAACACAAAAGTTAAAAATGATAAAAGCGTGATACTCGGATCACCATATCGCAAACCAAAAATAAATGATATTGAGGTACGGCTACTTCAATGTCGAAAAGTGCCTGTGCACCCGGAGCTGGCAGAGCAAGAATTTCTACTTGCTTTCTGCCCATGGTCTGGTATCTTCTGTCCTTAGGTCCTTGTTCTCCCTGTGGATCACTAATTCCCCGACCTCTCAGCTCGACGGCCCGGTTAGGAGTAGCGACGGAAACAGTCCCCTTCTGACACCTCTCTGAACATCTCCCGGCCAATTTAACTTGGCCACCCGTAATATAGCACGTCAATGACGGCGGCCTCTAACCCTTTGAGTACATGTCGTACAATCGATCCTGGATCCAAATCTTTATCGCCGTAGTATCCTGGAAAGAAGCTACCATGGTCTCTCCCAATATCATCTCTACCGAACTGCCCGGAAGTTGGCACTCATAAATTAATCCGTTTTTTTTTGTTCCAGGACAGCTGCAATCTTATCACGACTTTTTTCTGGAAATGTGATCATATCCAATACCTCTGCATATGTATCAAATCTCTCACATCAACGGAAAGAACAACAACTCGTTGAGATCTCGCACGAACCTCTTAATCCACTTCTCTTCATCATCATCCAACTCAGAATCATATCTTGAAAGCTGCATAATCTGCAATTCATCCTCCGTTGCGGCCATATCCGGAGTCTCTCGCAAGACTTTAGCTACGAACTCAGGCATTCCCAACACTCGACGGCAGAAGTCTGGAGAAATTAGCCGTCGAGAACTTGTCCATTCCATCGGAAGAATGGGCACTGCTCGTCCTCTCTCTATCGACACACTCCGGTTCTGAGAAAGACCCTTCAAACTGAAACTAGCTAACTCACAGAGCTCGCATTAGAGCATCCCAAACAAATGAAATATCCTAATCACTTTATCCAAGAATGCCTAGAGATCTTCTGTCACATCCCTTCCAGTAAACTCATGTAGCTTCAACTTCGTGAACTATGGAGGCGACATCTCATAAATCACAGCAATAGATGGTACATCTATCTGCACGGTAGATAACACAACAATTTTCGGAGTATGATGTACGTCAACAATCCTCTTGATATGACTGGCCTCAAGCAATAGCCCAATCATCTGGTGCAGATCCAGAACACTCGTCTCAAACGAGAAATCCTAGCATAAAAGGATAACGATATGTTCCTGTGTCACCGGGATAAACACCATGGTCAGCCCCCGTCCCTGACAAGCTCGCTTTGACTGCATCTCTATCCGCAGCTCTCTCAGCTCGCGTAGCCAAGGTGACAGCAATCACAATAAGTATCGATGAGAATAGATCATAAAAACAAATAGAATAACGAATCTCAAATATGTACATCCTAAGGTTACTTAAGCGGAGCATCATATCATAAGTATGCCGCGGAACATACACACTGTATGTCACTCTACTTGAGTTACCTGCTCCATCAACCAAGGTCAACCTACGTGACGAAAGTTCGGGTCTAATACCCCCTCGGTCAAGTCTAAGTTCCGTAAAGTCAAGCCTAAGTTCCGAAATATATGCATCCTAGACTCCGCATGGTCAAACCTAGACTCAAACAAAGGCTAAACCTAACACTCTAATGCTAACTTTGTCATGACCCGGAAATGGCACGTGACCGGCACTTAGATCGCGTAAAGTCTATAGGACCCCACTGTAACCCAAGTAAGCCGAAAACCCAGAAATCTAAACCTTTTTAAGAAAATAGTGGAAGTGAATTTTTGAAATAAAGGTATAATGAAATCAAGTTCTGTTTTTTAAAGTATATATAAAGTTCGTTTGAAATGCAAGTGGATTATATACTATAATTTGAAAACATTTTTGTCAGTTGAAATTTGGGTAGCGCCTCCTTTGTAAATTTGATTCAAAACCGGTACATATCAAGAATAATATAGGCACCCCAAGCGGGAGCTAGCTCTTCGCCAATTAGTGGAATCACAACCACGCAATATGAAATATACGACGCCTAAAGTGAAGATTAATCACAGAAAAAGAGTAAAGAAAAATCAAAACATTATCAAATCTAATATAATAATATATAAGTCTCGACTCTAAATCCAAAGTATATACAACTGGTCTCTAGGTCTACCAAAGATACATAGTCTGGTTGATAAAGCTTTTAACTAGATACAAATGAATATAAAAGTATACAATGGTGGTTACGCTCTGTACTGTAACCCACCAACCAATGCAAACCACCTAAAAGAAGCAGTATGCCACAAGCCACTACTGAATCCGAGCGGTCGGTCCTGCAAGAAAACTATGGCACAATGGGGGTGAGTTGTCAACTCGTGAGTAGAAGACATCATCAGGTAGAAATCGAATGTATGACGATCTCCTAGGTCATAAAGTAATATAAATATCATACCGTGTGGTATCAAAGGTAGTCGTGCATATATATATATATATATATATATATATATATATATATATATATATATATATATATAATATCATGCATGTGTCAATATATGATACCATGTCATCCATATCATATATATGTATCATCCAACGTGTGGCCATCAACCATACATCAAATCATCATAAAATCCTGAGTGCCCAGCATTGACACTCGAAATTATCATAAAACCCGTGTCCAGCATTGACACGTAAATCCTTATATTTCAGGCGCCGTCTCATCGGATCGACCCTCATATCGCAGGTACCGTCTCATCAGATCGGTTCTCATATACATCTGTCTCATATCACTCCGGTCGATATCCTCCAGATATCCGCCGAGTCCAATACTCACAGGTAGATAGTGTTCCCCTGCCAGACTCAACACCTTTCTATACGATCTTCTTGTCCAGGGTACCATACCGGGTCTACCATGTACTCGCAAACAGTAAATCCTCACTCCTCGAATCGGGTAATCATTATAGCTCAGCACCAGAAATCTTATGGTGGAAGTCGAAATATCATATCAAGAGAAACCGCGTTTTTAAAACAATCATAATTTTTTTTAAAATATCTGTGGTTTCTCAAATCCAGAAATCTCATGAAAACGGAATCTCATAAAAGCATGGAAGTAATGAAATAATATGTACAGGCATAGAGCAACACTGTAATGTATAGCAAGTGTGTTCATACGAGCGTGTCATGTAGTAAAGTAAAGAAAGTGAATATCTACAATAATATGGGGTACTATGTACCCATCAGTAACTAAAATGCTAACAGGTTATAAGGTGATATGGTGATAGTGATTTCTAATATGTACGTGGCATGGCAATTATCGATGATGTGTGTGTGAGCCGACAAGTAGGTGTACATGCAACATGTGCATCATCGGTAATGGTGCGTGTGCCTAGTAAACGAAGTCACGTACAGATTGGGTATAAAGCGTAGTGTATATATCGTAAATGAAAATAATGCGAGCGTATGCAGAAATAAGAAATCATAATGCGAGCGTAAACGGAATAAGAAAATCGTAACGTGAACAGTATAAAAATACGCAACTATGTATGAACCATACAGTTATAATTTAAAATAGTATGAATCATTGTTTTAGAAAATAGAGGGCTACAATGTTTTTGAAAAGGATACCATTTGAAAAGTCGTAGCATCCCTTTGATGCTATCATTTAAAAATGCATAACGATTCGTTAGTTTAAAAATAAGTAAAAATATCATAATATCTACTATATGAATTTGAACATACTTTTCTCGAGTCGATATATAAGTCGGCGATCCATCCTCATCATATCATGTACGGAATATCCATCGTACGATATCATCAAATCAATAGTATGGATCTATAGTCACGTACATCATCTCATCTCATATCATGATATATCATCTCATGTCATCATATATCATATCATATAATATCGCTTCACATCATCATATCATATCGTAATTATCCTCATATACATATATATATATATATATATATATATATATATATCTCAAAGGCTAAGAAAAACTAGAACTAGGGATATACCTTCCTACAAGCATACTTCTATTGTATATAGTATTCTAGAACCCTATTAGCAAGATATACATATCTAATATCTACGTAAATATACATATAAATATATATCCTAATTCTACGGTTGCGGGGATGCTATACGCCATCCACCCGACTTCCCCCGCAGATATACATCTACTCACCTACAACGCTTCGCTCTAGTCGATCCCGACGGATGCATTGCCCTCCTTCGTCGTCTCGGAATTCCACGCTCTTGTACCTACAAATCAAATCATATCGTATCGCATCAAAATCAAATTCGAAAACTGGTACGACAAGCAAAGAGCACATATGTTAGAATCTATGGTCAACGCGTGCTAGAACAACAATACAACCCCCGACGTCGACGTACGAACGTCGAACGATAGAGTCAAAACTCAAATATCAAAAACCATATTTTCAAATATCGTAAAACATTGACAGAAACTTAGTAAACCAGCTCCAGATTTTTATTAAGGTGAAATTTGACTTTTTTGAATATAAGGCAGTCTTAGTTATTTGAGGAGTGAACTACAGAACAAAAACCAAACCCTAATTCCAAGGTCTAACCACAAATTGCAGCCAGAGGGATTTTTTTGGCGGTTTGGGCTTGGGGTTAGAGGCTCGGGCTTGTAGGATAGCTTTCTATAGGTCTGCACATCTCACTATATCCGCTATTTAATTTTCAGACTCCACAAGTCATCACAGATTCTAATTGATCACCAAAACTCAATGAAAACCGATATCAAGAAAATTCTAAATTCGTGTTTAAAACTTATAAACTCATTTAGGTCAAGAATTCTATCACTAATTAGGGTTGTAATCACTAACTAAGTTTCTACTACACTACTTCTACTCATTTGATCCACTAAAGCTCGTCCTACAATTTTCCAAGTTCACTAAATATAAACTTTTTAACTCTAAACATATATAGGAGGTTAGGAAACATAAAAACAAATCTAAAAATGGGGTTATTGCCTCAAAAGGCAACTCAAGAAATTTCTAAGATGGCCAAATGAGCCCAAAACTGAAACTTGATCACTTTAAGAAGCTTAGGATGAGATGAAGAACATTTTTAGTGAAGGAAACATGGGATTTTAAGGTGGTTTTGGTGGTGGTGTATGGTGGTAGTGAGGGTGGTGGAGGAAGAGGAAAAAGATGGAGAAATGAGATGGAGATGATGAAGGAAATGAGAAGGGGAATGTTGAATTGTTGCCTTGCTCCCTCTACCTCTCCCTCTTCCTCTCTTTCTCTTTCCTCTTGAGCTCATACCCTCATGTCCCCCTTGTCTCCCTCTCTCATAATTATCTTCTTCTCTCTATTTTTTTTTAAAACAAATGAAACCTAAAATAGAATGAAACCATGGTAATAATCATCAATAAAATGTTACATGTCATGCACACAAAGCATGTTTAACAAGATAAACTTGGTTTAATACTAAATTAATGAAATACTAATTAAGTTTAATATTAAACTTGTATGTAAATAATAATATATTAATTTATACAAAAAACCAAGTCAAATGAATGCCCTCATAAATGATAATTTATTTTAATTTCCAATTATTTCTCAAAATATAGGTATATAATCATACCATTCTCCGAAAACTCAAATCTATATTCATATAATATCCGTGAAATTTATTATTTTATTATTTAATTTCCAAGATAATGTTTTATATTTTCTGAAATGTTACAGTCTTCCCCCCTTAAATAAATTCATTCCCCGGATTTAAATTTAAACCCCTAAATATTAAAGCATTTCAGTAAATCGAATCGAATCAACGGGACTCCGAAGTCACGAAATAGCTAAAATATCATAGCGCGACACGTGCGTATGAAAACAAGTGCAAAACTCAAAAATCGAAACTCCGTCAGGCGTCATGCAAATCATACGAGTTATGATGAAAACGCAAGTTGTGAAATCTAATATTTAAATCAAGTATAATATAATCAAAACCATAATACGTATATAGGACGCATCAAGTAAAATCATGCAAGTAGCTGAAAAATGTATGAAAAATCCTTTTCAAATCGTCGTGTAATGCGTATATCACAGTACAAGTGGCGGACTTTCATTTGTGAAGAAATATATATACGTTTTTTTTAAGATATACCTCTCTCTAGATGTTTGGCTAACCTTTTTTTAGACTCTCTAAACTTTTGTTCTTCTCTCTGCAAAAAAAAAAAAGATGAACTGGAGCTCTTGAAGAAGAGAAATCCTAGTTAACTAGGTAATAAAAAAGAAAAAGATTCCCTCTCTTTCATAAAAAAGCTAGTGCTTTTCATATCGAACCTAGTGCTTCTTAAAATAAAAAACAAAGATCAAACGATCTTAGAGTTTATCTCTCTCATACAAAAAGTCATTGCTTTCATGAGAGATCTATTCTAAGATCCAAGAATTTGGATAAAAGCCTTGTAAAAGGAAGATCACAAAAATACAGTTCGAAGCTAGTGCTTCTTTTGAAAGTTTTTACTTTCATTGAATTTAAATGTGCCATATGAATGCACTTTAAATCAAACAACAGAGATCTCAATCTCTTTGAAAACCAAACATTTCTGCATCATAGTGCGCACCCTGGGTTAGCGTGTAAACTATAGATGTGTGCATCACGTGATATACACGTGATCGCGTATGGAGGATGTGATCCACATCAACTTACGCACCCTGTTCATACGCACTTAATATAGATGTGTGTCACGTAATATTCACGTGTGCACTTCATACAAATGTTTGTCACGTGGTATACACGTGCGCATTACTTAAACCCAGTCAACTGGGCATCACGTGATATTCACATGCGCACCGCTGGGATGAAACCACATGCGCACCACATATTGATGCATACCCCATATTCATGTATACCCCTCTGAAAAGGAAAAGCATGAATGCCCCCGTGCGAAGCACGTGCGCACTATACAATGCACATGCGCACGTGAACAATAAGGCATAGCTTAGATATTTAGCTAATATACACCATGTATAGAGGCTTATGCTTCTTAATTAAATTGATTTTAGTCTACAACAAGGCTAACGATGCTTAGATGAAAATAAATATCTGATGAATTGATAGACCTTATCAATATGAGAAATGCTACCTGAGTTCAACGCAAAATCTAATATACGAATTTGGACTAATCTGTGCCTTACGGACGACGACAATATTAGTCTCCGTATACAATCTAAGGGAAACCAAAATAAACAATATATATAACATGGTATGGAGTGATATACATGGAGAAGGAGAAAGTTGTTATCGTGTGGCGATAACGTAATTAACTGCAGAGATTGTGCCTGTAGGGAAAAGGCGTCCACACAATAAAAACCTTTCACATATGAGGGGGAACCTGATAAGTCTGCTACAATGGCCGTATCCATCCAAACCTCTGATATACGATACCATAAATCAACTTGGTATCTTCGGAGAGGTAGATGGATATGTTCTATATAGTATCTGCCCCCAGATTCAGGCTGGACGCGCTCCCCGTGCCTCGGTTCCTCATTTCTGGCCGTAAACAGGGGCCTGCAGGGAACCTATAGACCCAAAACTACGGTGTCCTCTCACATAAGCCAGTAGGGTTCAGGGGTCTAACTGCAAAACAGCCAGCGGGCCCTACTGGAGAGGCCACTGCAGTTTTGAGCCTGCAGGCCCCGTTTCCTCTAAAAAGATAGCCCAAGGAATCCTATGCTTTTATAAGGTAAATAACATCCGAGCTTTTAACTTAATTTTTCTAAATTTCCTTGTTTAGGGTTTTGTGAA
Source organism: Agapanthus africanus (assembly GCA_030015575.1). Lineage (NCBI taxonomy): Eukaryota > Viridiplantae > Streptophyta > Magnoliopsida > Asparagales > Amaryllidaceae > Agapanthus > Agapanthus africanus. The sequence continues at coordinate 462,737,497 of CM057338.1, forward strand.
ATCCGCTCAAAATTCTCCTGTTGATGTTTCCCTTATGATATCAAAATTCTCACGTGAAATCCATTCAAAATTCTCCCGTTGATGTTTCCCTTATGATATCAAAATTCTCACGTCAGCTAGCTCTGACTTAGGTGACACAAGCCTTATGGGATGTGTTGGTTCACGATTGAAAAACATAAGATCACAGAAATTTTAGGATTTTTGTAAATTTCACGAGATTCGTGTCATATATATTGAAAAATCGAAGAAAACTGAATATTTTTTAAAGTTTCGCTATTTTTCGTGTGCTATATATTAAAAAACCAAAGAAAACAGAAAAGTTTAAGATTTTTGAAAATTACGCAATTTTATATTGCAGAATGGAAAATATTATAAATTTGAAGAAAAAAATAATTTTGGAATTTTTCAAAATTTCACGATTGCTGTGTGTCATGCCCCGCTTCCTAAAAGACGGCCATAGGCACGTGACGAGATCCGCGGCGTATTTATACCGAGAAGTGGTCCTTCCCGAAATAAATACGTTGAGTATAGTAAGCAATGTGGAAACATATAACAAGAATTTAACTTAGAGCATAAATCTAACTACTTATTACATTTCCAAATCACAAAGTTTAAAACAAAAACAACAAGTCTGTAGTTCGAATACAATGAAAATAAAAGTAAACACAGCCTGAACAAACAGCATACTGAAATAAAAAAGACCGGTGGATGACTAGTAATCTGTATGAGATGACAGCTGAGAGTAATCCTTTTATGTCGGTTTGATCTCTCCTATCACTAAGCCACCTGACGAAACATTCCCAAAGAAGAAGAAAAATATGGAATGTCCATCAGCGAACTTGCGCTCGGTAAGTCCCTAATTAAAGGTATATTTGTAAAAACGATAAACGACAAGCATATAAAAGATAGAGAAAATCATGATACAGTGAACAAGTATGATATAGTAATTAAACATGGCAGCTATATAAGTATGGCAATTTTACATAAGCATAACAGTTCAGTATAAGCATGGTGTCGGTTAACAAAAGCATATAATAAGTATAAATGACGAACATGAAGTGACTGGTAATATGATTTAAAGATATCACTACAAAGGTAAGCTAATCTAACGTCAGTTTGAGTGTGAGCGTCAACCACCGTGGGAGTATTCTCAGATCCAAGGCTATCACCCAGGGGAAATGAAACACGGACCCGAGTTAGTGTACCGCTTTGACACGGCCGCTCAGAAACACGGATTCACAAGATTCAAGTGTTAGTATTGGGAACCCTAAGATTCCGTTGATCGAACTCACAACTCAAACTACCCCAATGTCCCCCGCGTATGTTAAACTATAAGTAATGGAACAAGTCTTACATGAATTCATGAATACGTTAGGGTTGCAAGTTCATATCAAGCTCAAATAAAGTTCATGTCAGTTTCATATCGAGTTCAAATCAAGATAGTATCTTATGTATTCATGGTTCAGGTAAAGTCATGTCAAGCATGCAGTAGATTATTTACATGATTCATATAGGTACAACAAAATGAGAAGTCACATAGTATGAAATGAGCTAAGTACAATATTCAAGTAATGACCAGAAAACAGTACTGTAAAGAAGTGTTGTGAACTACTAATTACTCAAGTCAATTGAAATCAGAAAATAAACAAGATGTTGGGGTCAAATTTTACACCCCAAGTCAAAAATTCAAAGTCAAAGAGTATGTCCAAGCTAAAGCAAGAGAACCCTACTGCCGTATCCATATCGGAACCACGTCCAAACTCAAGCCGGGCCTACTCCCGAACCCAAGTCCAAGCATGTGGGCCTAAGCCCGGACCGGTCCAAGCTCAAGCATGGAGCCGGCCCCCCATGCTAAGAAAATAAGAGATTATAATAAATGTAATATTTAAATAAATGTGCAAAATGTAACGTAATAGGCAAAAAGCAAATTTTGTAAAGCCCAAGGGCTCAAATGCAAATGTGTAAGGGTATTTAAACCCAACAAGATAATGAAATGATGAGTTTTTCCTCTTCCCATAATTTTTGCTAGGGTTTGACCCCCCATCAAGAAAGAGGCAAATCTCTTTCTTCTTCATGTTCTTCCTCAAAAAAAATAAGAGAGAGAGGACCTAAAGGAAAAAGAGTTCCTTTTGGGTCTCTCCTATCTCCTTCTTCCTCAAAATAGCCCATAGTAAAGGGAATCCATCTCTTTAAGAAAACTTTATCTCAAGAGCCCAAAATCCAAGATCAAAATCAATTAAAAGAGCAACCTTTACTATATAACTTGAAAAACAAAAGAGAAAAAGGACTCTCGAGGTGAAAGCCCATCGACTTTCATCACCGTGCACCCAAGGAAACCCCACAAGATGATTTTCCACACTCGGAGATATCCCACTTCAGATGTCCCCGTGAGGGTACTATCCACTCTCGGGACCCCCCAAAGGGTCCCTGCTCTCGGAATCCGCCCAAAGGTGGTCCCGCCGTCTCGGAAGGCCACCAAGTCTCTCTCTCTCCCTTTTCCCTTGTCAGAGCTCCTCAACACACTCAAAAGACTTCTCCCATTCAAAAAATTTCTAATATAGCACCGCTAAACTCTGCGAGGCCCCCGATATGCCCAAAGAGGTCTAAAATCTGTCTTCAAACACAACGCACAGATCATAAAAATGAGTTTGCATGATACGCATGACCCGTCAATTGGAGATTCCCCCACGTCAAAGCGAGGGGTAATTAACAGCATTTTTTTCCGCAGCTGCTAGAGATTAGAATTTCCACAATCAATAAACCCATGTCTATCATGGGGCAGGAGGAATCTGTACACACCCAAAGCACGAGCGCATCCCATCTCAACTGGGAGACAAAAAACACTCAACACAAGAAATATATCCTTAAATGTTATACCAACGTGGTTTCAAGTCTCGCCTAATTACCACTACTGGTTTGGGAGATATACGTGTTTTCGTATCATTGCACAGAACAGATCAGAATCTGTTTAGCACCGACACACATTTTTAAAACATAGTTTGCATTATTTCCATTGGTTTCAGATCTCGAAAATTATTAGAAACTTGTAAGTCTTTCGATCTACTTATCCAAATAACTAAGTTCCGCACGATTTAGATTTCTGAAACTCTAATTACGGTCAAGTTAACATCAAGGTTTAAAACAGAATTTATAATTTCAAGACAGCAACTATGAGTTGTCTTGTAAAGCATATATCGGGTTGTTCTATGTGTTTATGAAACACCAATTATATAAGAAAGTTATAGATCTATCAATTAGGCATCCATACGTCTAAGATTTGTCAAAAACTGATGTCGGGAGCTCGAGTTATGTCTATTTAAAAACAGTGCGCGAATCAGAACTGATTCTGTCCAGATTCGTTACATAATTTTAAAAGGCAAAATTCTATAAATTATGTCGGTTTTCAGGAAAATATTAAAAGTAAGAAAATTTAGATCTTTCGATCTAGTTATCTAAAACACTTGAGTTTACTTAAAAAGGACCACAGAAGACAAAATTATAGGTCTCCGAAGATGGACAATAAAAATAGTTTTCTGATTTTAAAAAACAATGGCAAAAATCATGTAAAGTCTAAACTAAGTCCCGTTTTTCTGAAGATTTTTTTAAAGTGCATATAAAATTCTATGTAGTTGTTAGTCTTAATTCTCTTAAATTCTTGAATATAGAACTTATATTTTGATTCTTTTCTGCAAAGGTTTACCATCGAAAAGTTGATTTTCACGACATAGGATTTCATTCTAATTATACCTATGATCAAAATGCTAAAAGACAAGAATTTTGTTGAGGTTAGTGTGAGTCTCATTCATACAACAACCATCCATGAGAAATGTGTATATGAAACAAGTATGTGGATCGGATCATGTCACATACATAAAGAAAAATGATAATAATATATACTAAAACTTTATTCTAAAAGAAAATTTCTTTTATAAACAAACTATTCTACAAAATGTCATGTAAATTCTATAGCGCGTTCTCATAGCTAATGGTTTTAGGTTTTCTTCATAGCTAATGGTTTTAGGTTTTCTATTAAGATCATATACAATATTTCATGGGTACTACATAACATATATCAAACGTGTAGGCAAAAAAACATAACTAGGCCTACAAATCGTATGCTAACATTTACATATAAAGAAGGTGAATACTTTAATATGGGTTAACCGGTATCGCGAGATTCAGCATGGCTTAGTTTATGGAGAATTGAGTTTTTTAAAGGTAGAAAAGAATGATCGATTAGAGAAAACAAGAGAGGGAGACTTACTCGCGATGCAATACAGTATAACAACCATATCGCCGATTAGAAAGAAAAGTCTCGATCCAGAAACTTCCGGCGACTTGAGGTATCAGGATCTTTGAATCACCAAAAGGTGGAAGGGTAAGTGCAGCAGAGTTTTGGGATGGTTGCAGAATTTTTTTAAAGATGGAGGAAGAAGAAGGAAATAAATAGAGAAAGGAGTACGAATGATATTAAAAAGAATTGAATAGGAAGAATTAAATCAATTTCCGTTTCAGAATTGATTTGAACGTTCTGGAATATGAAAACCAAACGTCCATGATCTTGTCACGACCCAAAATATTAGTTCGTGACCAGCACATGAATCACGCAACGTCTAAAGGCGTAACGAAATTCAAGTAAGCTGAAACCCAGAACTCTAAACCTTTTAAGTAAAATAAAGGAGGTGAGGTTTTGAAATAAAGGTATATGAAATCAAGTTTTCTTAATGCATAGAAAAGGAATATGAATGATGCCAGTGAAACTTACTAGTTTGAAAACATGTTTCGTCTTTTTAAAAAATTTTGGCAGCACCTCCTTTGTATATTTTGATCCAAAACCATAAATACATAATAAGGATAATGGCATCCCCAAGCGGGAGCTAACACTTTGCCAACCGACGGATCACAACCACGCAAGATAATAAGAATAAGTATACGACGCCCAACGGCGAAGTTCACCACAAAAGAATAAAAGAAAAGCAAGATATATAAATCACAAGTAGCGGAAAACCCCTCGCTCTAAGTCTCGCAACAACAAGTCTCACTAAGTCTCATCACTTATACAATTACAACTTTTGATTGATTGATGGAGTTAACTAGATACAATATGAAATATAATACAAGAATGGGTACGATACAATGTCCCACTTACCAATGCAAAAACACCCGAATGGAACTGTGTGCCAGCGAAGCCGCTACTGATCCAAACGGTCAACCTGCAAGAACTGTGGCACAACGGGGGTGAGTTGCCAGCTCGTGAATAGAAATATATCTATAAGTAGAAATCAAATAAACAACGACTCCTAGGTCAACTATATCATAAGGTAGTACTATGATATCTAGGGTGACCGGGTCGTATATGTGCCAACAAGGTAGTCAATATCTATGCGCATATGGATAACATCCAACTGTAGTAATCAATGCATGAATATGGGTCTCGTCCAACCATAATCAAGATATGTATGCATGTGGATCTCGTCCACCCATGTAATCAATATCTGTATGCACGTAAATATCATAAAGGAGTGTGCATGAAAGTATGAGGATATGTATATATCAACGGTGTCCCTCCCGACACATCAAATCATGGAACCTGAGTGCCTAGCATCGACATTCGAAAACATCATGAAAACCGTGCCCAGCATCGGTACGTAAATCCTCATATATCGGGCATCCGTCAGTCCGGGTCAGCCCATGGGCTCCGTCTACGGTATCGGCCCTCGGCCCCGGCAGTACGAGTTGTCCCGTATCCATCTATCGACTCTGGTCAGTATCCTCCGGATAACCGCCAGGTTCAACCAATCACCGGTAGGTAGTGGTCCCACTGCCAGGATCACCGTCTAGCTACACAGCAGATCCGTTCTCGCCCCGGGATACCATACCGGGTCCACCATGTACCCGCAATCGGCCTCGTCCACTCCTCGAATCGGGTTCCACATGTCACACGTCTCAGAACCGAGAAAACGTATGGTGGACGCACTGAAATATCAAATCAAGAGAAACCGGATTTTTAAAACAACACATAATCTCTTTTGAAATATCCACGGTTCTCAAATCCAGAAATCTCATGAAAACAGCATATCTCAATGCGTAAAATAATAGAGCATGATGTATGCGACATGTAAAAAGAAATGTGAGCATATCCGTGTATCATGCAATATGGAATAGTGATATGACATATTAAGGGGAAAACCGCTCTTTTAAAATAATTCCAGTTTTAAAGTATAGCATGCGGTTCCTAATTTACGATAAAACCAGCTATTTATATAGGTGCAATATGTATATGCGCAAGTATAGATGTACCATGTATGTGTGCACAATATGAATATCCAAGGTGTATGTGCACAAGTATGGGTGTATCAATGTATATGTCATGATGCAGCAACCCTACTGTGTAGTGACATGGCAATTATCGATGATGAAGTGTGTGAGCCGGCAAATATGTGTACGTGTAACATACGCATCATTGATAATGGTGCAGGTGTACTATCACAGGTATATGCGATGCAATAATAATATCATGAATTCAGCAAGTAAATCATCAGCTAACAGCCATAAGGTATACATAACTATCATATGTCTGCGTTGGTGAATCTATCAATCGGCATCTAGCCCAATAACACCGCGTACGGTATAATCCATCGTACGGAAACCTCTAGTCAAGGGTAAGGATCAATTATCAAGTCAAACTCATCACACACGGAATATCATCATGCGACGGTATTATACTAAAAGGGATCCTATCATCCTTTACGACAAAAGAGGGTATGGCCTAATATCACATCCGGCCTATCATCCATGATTCACAACATTCTATATATATATAACCCTATATACCTATGTCCCAGGTCGCATCTGCAATAATCTCATATCAGGGGACCGGCAGGGTATAAATCATTTCGATCGACTCGCATCCGTATACCATCATATCATATCATCATATCATCATATCATCAAATTCTCCTTGTATTCTTTCATCGCATTTATGTCTCATATCATGTCAAGTTTACATAAACATGCTATCTCTACTAAGTATAAGTATCTAATCTAACAAACACATCCGAACCATACAATCAGATTTTTAAAGAAGTGAATCGTAGTTTTGAAAACAGGGGTTACGGTGTTTTTAAAGAAAAGATATCATTTGGAAATCCGTAACATCCCTCAAGATATACATTTAAAAGATACATACGATTCTTTAGTTTAGAAAAAAGGTATGGTTCGGATGACGCATCTACATCGACTATCTAGTCCTACAGAACCCTAAGCGGTAATATGGCTAAACATCATCCTAGGGTGGTAGTAGTAGCATATCATACTTAACGATCCTCTAGTTTCTAATATGACTACATAGCTATCTATATTCTAACCCTAGTTTCCTAATCTAGGTTTCCTAAGCATACTCTATAAATCGGTTTCCATCAGAAGTTTGCGGGGGTGCTATACGCCATCCACCCGACTTCCCCGGTAGATATAGATCTACTCATCTGATCTTCGCTCGCCGAAATCGATGACGCCACGCTTCTTCGCCCCGGAATCCATGCGAGGGTACCTACAATAATAACCAATCGCAATACGTATTAAAAATCGAGGCAGAAAACCGATACAGCGCACAGTATGCTCATAGGTTGGAACCTATGGCCTAAACGTGCAAATCAATCAAACAACCCCTGTTGTCGATGTACGAACACCCGACAACCAAATACAAATCCAAATATCAAGAAAGTGCATTTTAAAATACGGAAAATATAGCCTAAAACACACCAAAATGCTTCCAGATTTTCCCCATGTGACAATTAGCCAAAACTGCATATAGGAGGGGTCTAATTTAGTGCAAAATAAGCCCTGGAACAAAAATGAACCCATTCCCTTCTACTCTGGCCGCAAATTGCGGCCAAAATGATTAAATCTGCGGCCTGGGATTTGAATTAGGGGCTCGGGTCTTGGTGGTAGCTTCCTAGGTGCCTGCACGACTCCCAGTAATTCCAAAATCATTTATAGTGTCACCGGGTTGCTCCAGATTCCAAAATACTTCCACAGATCACACATTTATCCGATGTAGGGTTTCTAAATCCATGTTTTGGGGTTTCTAAGGTCTGGTCTAGGTCACTAAACAGCACCTAAGTTTAGTTAACAGCTACTAGGCATCACCCGATTCAAACAAACACTTAAACATTCACTAGGGTTTCCCAATGTCCACTAATCTTCACAAAACGACATCTAAACATGATATCACACAAAACTAATCTAAAGGGAAGAAATTATACCTCATAAAGCACCCATGAATCCCCCAAGATCATCAAAACTAAATTTTTCTTGGTCCCATGTATAGAGGTTGAAGAGGGGATTAATTTTTATAAAGGGTGTGTAGGGTTTTGGGGATTGTTAGGAGATGGATCTAGGGATTTTAGTAGAGGGTTGTGGTTTGAGGGAGATGAAGAGGTAAAGGAAAATGAGGTGGGAAAAGGCTAAGGCAGCAGCCCCCTTCTCTCTCTCTCTATAATTCTCACCCACTCCCTTCCCATGTCATCATTTTGTCTCCTTTCTCTCTCCTCACTCATCATGACCATTTTTCTCTTTTTTTCTCACAAAAAAACATAATATATATACCAAATGAAATGAAACATGTAACAAAATGAAATATGTCATGGTGCACTAACCATGGAAACTGTAAAAACGCGGATTTGACTTAATCGCGATTAGCGGTGCACTAATCGGGTTTTTATCGAAGCTGCGTATAATAAATTTTAAAAATGCCAAATCCATTAATTATATTATTAAATGAATAAATCATTTTAATTTCTATTTATTTCATAATTATTGGTATATATTTATACCCTTTTTCGAAAACCCCAATTTCGCAAATCAGCAGTTTTCGGGAAAAATATTATTTTAATATTAAATTCCCAAAAATAATATTTTATATTTTCTGAAATGTTACAGATCTAAAGGACTCGTGCTGAAAATCTGAGCATGAGTGGGCCCTACGGAACCGTTCAGGTCGATCTTGTGGCCGCCCGAGTCAGTCTTGGCTCGAGCGGGCTCGAGCTTCGATCCCCTGACTTGTGTTATCCTTTATGATCCAAATATATATATATATATATATATATATATATATATATATATATATATATTGTTTTTTCTATATGGTTTCGGGGCCCGTGTGCATCGCTCGTGAACTCCCTGGACTCGAAAAAGTTAAAAAGAAATCGAAAGAAGAAGAAGAAATGGCTGCTAGGATTTGAACATGCAAACTATAAGACAAAGGTGTAAAGACTTAGCCAATGAGCTACAAAGTTGTTCGTATACTTAGTTATCAAGAATTAAATAAAACTCAGTACTCGAAAGGAAAAAACGGTATTTTATTAACGAGGAACAATACAATGGTACACGGATTTTAGGGTCGTTACACTATGTGCTACATGCAAAATATTTTTAAAAAAACGAAGAAAAAAGGAAATATTTGAGGTTTTAAAATTTTATGATTTTTGTGTGCTATATTAAAAAAGAAAGAAAGAAAACAGCAAATTTTGAGATTTGTGAAACTTTTTCGATTTTCGTGTGCCGTATTATGAAAAATATTGAAAACCCAAAGAAAACAAAAGATATTTTGATTTTGAAAATTTCATGATTTATTTGTGTTATAGTAAGTAAAATATTAGAAAACCGAAAAAACAAAAATTTTGATATTTTAAAAGTTCGCCATATTTGTATGCTAAGCGTACAAAATTTTGAAAATTTGAAAACAACAGAAAAATTTGGGATCCTTTTACATTTCATGATAACAAGCAGAATATTGAAATTTTGAAGAAGAAAAAGAAGAAAGAAGGTTTCGAGATTTTCGAATTTTATATAGCAAGGAATATATATTGGAAAGCTAAAAAAATGTAGAATTATTTGCAAGTTAGTCCTTCATAGATTTTACATATAAAGTTTATAAATATAAGATATTATAATTTATAAATCATATAGCAATAAACTTTTTAATTGATATAATTTTCCTTGATTTTGAAATTCTTAGTACGTTTGTGGGGCCTTATTTATAAGGTAATATGATATAATGAAGAGAGGGGCCAATGATGAACATCTTGTGCCAAAATTTCACTTCTTGTTTTGCTATATATTTTGTTTGTGCCAAAATATAATTTTTGTTCGTCAAGTGAAGGGTCAACTGATGACCGAACGATTCTCTTAATTAAAGCGCCCAACTTGCTCTAACGTGAGAATTAAAAGAGATCGTGGCGTGGAAATCTCAGGATAATGAAGCAATTGTGTAACTTATCCTCATCCTATAAATAAAAGAGTTTGAAATGAAAGGAGAGATCCAAGGATCAACCAAAAACTCTACTATTTTACCCAGGGCCTTTGCTCTAAGGTAGCCTGGTTAATGATAACATATTAAATGATAACTTAGTCATCTCTGGCAATCTAAAGGCCCTGCCGATCCAGAGACGTTCAACCCTCGTTGCAGGTAATGTCTCCGTCGTCTTCTCCGGCTAACATAACCAGCAATTAAGCAAGGAGGACGACCTTTGGCTTCGCCATCCGCGTGTATCCCTTAAATGGAATTATACTCCAATAGGGAAATGGCCGAAATTGCCACCGACCGGAAATTGTTTAAGACTGCTTGTACGAACGTCCCAAAAGTCCAACCCTATGTTTGTACAAGGGATTTAGATCAGATCTCGACCGAAGGCCCGGTTACAGCCAAGACGACCTACCGAGTGATCCAGATGTCCAGTCCTCACTAAAATGAATTTAGGTCTAATATAATAGGCCAGATGTCGGTCAGACCAGTGTTAAGGTCATTTGTGCGAATGATCTAGATGTCCAGCCCTACATTCATACGGAGGGCATAGTTCAGGTCTCGGCCGATCCGGACCAAAATAAGCATGGTGTTATGATTCTTGTAATCATTGAAAACTATCGAGGCAGGATTCAATTTAAGATTCTTGATGCAAACGATCCAGAAGTCCTGCCCTGCATTTGCACTTGGCCTTTAGATCAAGTCTCGACTAATAGCGGAGTTCGGTGTAACTATATATTTGTTTATTTATGTTCCAAATTGTTAATAATAATGGCCGCCAATATCCAGTTATTTGATATCTGTTATTAAAAAATTTTGTTCATGCAATTTAAAGCAATATTTTACCTACCGGGTTGAAATCTTACCATAATCTAGCCACACCTAGATACCAATATCAAACAAGTGGATCCATAACGTTCGTCTTTTGGGTATATCGTGTTAGAAATGCAAACCCGGTAGGTTAAGCGTTTTTCTGCGATTTAAGGCTCGTTAATTGGAAGAATGCTTCCCCCTTCTCCCTTCCTATAGTGATAGCCTAACTTCCTTGGAGGACACCTGTTTGATATTTATTGGTTAACCCCACAACATAAGATTAAGAGTTAACACATTTTTACCTCACCTCCCAAAAAAAAAAAAGAAAGAAAACGTCGGTTGCAAGGGCCGTGTTGATCCAAAACTGTAGTTGGCTCTCACATGGGACAATGGGGTCTAAGAGTCTAACTGTAAAATAGCCAGCGGAAACCACCGGTCCATATGAGAGGTCACTACAGTTTTGGGTTTGCAGATTCCGTTTACTCTCTAAAGAAATTGGCAGTAGGAAAATTTCAACAAGACATAATAATGTGAAAGAAGTCGTATGTTACCAACTCCTCTTTCTCAGCCACATTTTGATGGTTGATATCCAAAACAGAACTTTTCCTTGTCTTATACCTAAACGGTACCAAACATTAGGAACAAATATCACATTAAAATAAAAAAAAACATATTTGATTAATGATTATTTAATCTTGAAAGATGACTGAACTGAAAACTTTTAGGTTGGAAGGCGAACGTTTAGCAAAACAATACCCATCAAAGCCTCACAGAACATAAATCTTTGAATCCATGTACTTACCTTTGATTTTTGCTTAAAAGATGATAAAATCAGAATTTAGGACATCAACAAATCTCAAAATGATCTACATCCCTTTTTGGGAGGCAACATCTTGAATTTCTTGAAAACATCAATAATCTATTTTTCGTTAACATTACTATATTTTAATTTTAATCACAGCAAATAAATCAATGAAATCCTTTTGCATAGGATCCACATCAGATCATTAATTTGCTGGATACAATAGATAAGCACCGACTCATTAATCATCCACTAAATTTACCAAACCAACCTCCCTAGCCACAACACCAAATCCTTAAATCCGGTATCCTTTCGAGGGTATTTTAGGCAATACAATTCGCCTCGTTTCTATTTAAACCCCGCCCCCAAAATCCATTTCATTTGCAAAGAAAAAGACAAAGGAAAAAGGTTGCCTGGTGATAAAATTGACGGCCGAGATGCTGCCTGTTTTTGATCGGACGGTTGCAGAGAGACCAGAGGGCCTACGGACAGCGGTGGGCCCTGGAGGTTGTGGGGCCCGCTCCCTTGTGGAGAGTTTTGCAGCGGTGACCGTATCACTCGGGTCGGATGGGGCCTTAGCCTACTCCGCGGAGAAGCAGAACCCTCTTACTCCAAGGTAATTTTCCTTTTTTAAATTTTTATTTTAAATATGTTTAGTTTTATAGGGGATTTTTGCATCATGTGAACTTGCAACATCTTTGGCATAAGTTTCTTATTGGGGTATATTGAAATTATTGGTTTCAAACCTAAGGCCTAGTTTGGCAAGGTTTCCAAAACTTTTGTTGCGGTTTGCGTCTAAATAGGCTTTCCTAATATTTAAACTGACAACATAGTTTCCAAAACCGCGACAATTTTTTTTGATGTAAAACTGCTTCAATTTGACTTGTGCCTATTTTTTTACAATAGTTTGGCATTAGATTGATTAAAATATTTCATAATAGAGTGCTCAGCGGGCTTTGATCTATTTGAAGCTCGACTTGATATGTTGTAACATAATGGGTTGCTTAAGATAGCTTGGCAATATCCATATTTTAAAACAATGAATATTTTATAAGTTATATGTGGTGGTTGTAGACCGGAGTTAATTAGCTATAGTAAAAATATTGTAAATAACTCAGCGGGTCCCACATGATAATAAAGAGGCATAACTCACTTTTTTCGGCGGCGGCTGACCGCATCTAATTCTACATTTAAGTCTCAAAAAATTGTAAGATCAATTTAGCGTAGAAGAAATTCTGGAGCATGTATCTACATTCTTATCTTATGTGTGTGTATGGGTGGAGAATTAAATTGTACAATTACCAATGTATGTTCCTTTTCAGAGTAATGCATGAAACACAATTTTTCCTCTTTTTTTCTCATTTTTTTTATTTTTGTTTTTGTGTGTGGCAACTGAAAGGCCTTATTTTATTTTAATTTTTTCCTATTTTTTGGCAGATTATTGGCTGCAGTGGACGGCATATTCTGCTTGTTTCAGGGACACCTCGAAAACATGGCTGCTCTAAAAAAACAATACGGACTTAACAAATCTGCCAATGAAGTGATCCTCGTAATCGAAGCATACCGGACATTAAGAGACAGAGGGCCTTACCCTGCTGCTCAAGTTGTGAGAGATCTCAACGGCAAGTTCGCGTTCGTTCTCTTTGATAGCTCATCCAAGTTCGCTTTCATCGCCACTGTAAACAATTTGCTTCATTTTCTATATAATGAATCTGCAGAAAGTAAACATCTATTTGACCCTTTTTTTTGCTGTTGATTTTGATACAGGATGCTGATGGTATTGTCTCTTTCTTTTGGGGAGCTGATTCAGAGCAATCTGGTACTTTCTGATGATGTAGAGATCGTGAAGAAGGGATTCAGAAAATCCTTTGCCCCATTTCCTGAAGGTATCATTCGAAACAAAATATAAATGTGGATTTAAATAATGTATTTATTGGGATTGTGAACTCTATTAGTTTCTATTTCAGGTTGCTTCTTCACGACCTCAGGGTGTTTGCAGAGCTATGAGCATCCGTTGAACAAGATGAAGGCGATGCCGAGGGTTGATAGCCAAGGCCAGGTCCGCGGGGCTACTTATAAAGTCGATGCCGACACAAGGAAGGATTCTGCAATTCCAAGGGTTGATAGTGCTGCAAATTGGTCATCTCATTACTAAAATAACGTCATCGTAGTAGCGATATAAATGTTAAACCTTATGATTTTAATCTGAGCATTACTGAAAAATAAATAAAGTTTCCAGCTTTTTTATGTTGTTCTGGTGTAGTGATACACAGCAGTGTGTTTCACAACTTTGTTCATGTAACGACAAATGCAATTTCTTCAAGCATGCAAGTAACAAAGAACAGAGGGAAAACATGCTATTATAAACTTGTTCATGAATACAGATACTGGACTTAGCAACTAAACTTGTTTACAGAACTCTAGTGATCTGAAACAGGAGTCATTTAAACAGAACAATACTTTCCTGGTCTAAGTAAACTAAAGCTATATACTGAACATAATAGAAATAAACCACACTGTTTTTAATCATAAGCTCATGAATGGTGCACCTTCAGTCCTTGGCATCGGCGATTCCACCAGGGGTTATCTGAAAAACCTGAACACTATCTGTCAAGGTACACATCAGTTGAAAAAGCATAAACAAAAAAATAAAATTTTTATCGAAGTGAAAAGGTTTAGATAAAGGATATTGCTTCAGCTTCAGGAAGGTGAGGGGCGTCGAAGATCTTGCAAACTCGCTGTTCCCCTTTGCCTTTGCGCAGCATCAAACGGACAGTGGAGGCGTGTGCGAGCACGTGTCCTCCAGCCGGTTTCTTTGGATCCGATATGAACACTCCACCTCCTGGATCCGCAATTACTGTGAAAAACAGTACATTTGTCAGAAATATTACTCTCTTTTTTTAACTGAGATAATTTATGGTCCGAAGAAACTGGTAAAATTTGAGATTTGGGTAAGAGTTGAGGTTTCAGGATTGCCTTGGTTTGTCATGAATACTGCCACATTGAATTCCTCTGCAATTTTGATTAGACGAGAAAGCATTTGCGCCAGTTTTTGCTGCAATTTAAAACAGGACATTTACTTCCAAAGGCTGCAAAATGAACTATAGATGTTCATACGGAAATATTAAGCATTCAACAAACATTTACTTCACCCAATTAGGAACACCAAAACATGTAGAAAAGAAGAAAAAGAGTCATACATTCGTTAATCTGGATTCATTTAACATTAAAGGAAGTAAACAGTCTCTCTTCTATTGTTCAGTTTCATCTCTGATCAAACTTTAGAGGTTAGTTCAGTTACATTTGTTAAACATAGTTTATTGAGCTTGTCTATACCTTTGTAACAGATATTATTATTCGTATTCAGTTCTAGAAGATAAATACCTGGCGATCAGCAAGTTCGCCCCTTCCTGAGAAATCCACTCGAAACAGTGCAATGACTGAATCCACGATCTGAAATTGAGATCACAAAGCCATTTGACCTTAACATAAATTTCCAGTAGACTAAACTAATTCAGTCATAACTATATAAGAAGTAAGAACTCACCAAGAGCCTAAAGGGCTCTTCTGACATCTTAGCAGCAAGGCCCAAAAGCAGGTTGAACTGGTGCTCATAGGTATATGCCCGTGCATATAGAATCTTTTCCCAGCATAAAAATACAACAAATTTGATATTCTGTCTTTATATTCAAGATTTTAACTAAATTAAAAATATTGGAAATAAACACTGGTCCTTACATTATCAAGAACAGCGTTAGCATCCATTCCAAATCGCTCAGCAATGGGAAGAATCCGGTCTGGTCGGCTGAAATTTTTTGTTAAAAGTCAACGAAGACTGCAATATAATTAGTGCTCCTATGTACTATTTATATACATAAACTTAACGAAGATTAAGGATACAATGTTCCTTCAGTGTCAATGTAGGCGACTTTCCCGTTGCCGCCATGCATAGAAATCGGAAGCTGCAGTTTAAATAAATTGAGGTGTTAGACTGCATTCACATGGCTCCAGTATAACTGAATACCAAGCACTGCAACAGACCTGCGTGGAGACGCAAAGAGTATGAGCCAGCTGGGTCTTCCCTGATCTGCGACATTCAAAAAATAAAAATTATGTAAGTTCTTACTTGTTTTAAAAAGCAATTTAAGTCTGAATAAATTTTTTAATACATCAAATATATGAAGTTTCCTAACCGGAATTCACCAAATGCCTCAGTTATTGCAAGCGTCTCAATTCCACCTTCAAATTTTAAAGCAGGATTAGTGCATATTAGGCATGTATATGTCCAATTTGAAAACTAAAAATCATAAAAAGAGTTTTTCCAATCTGATGGCTGTTATTTGAGTAGTTTATTGAAATTTGAAGTTCAAGGTAGCAGAGTTTACCGCCAAGAAGTTCGTCAAGGGCTTGGCTACCAGTGGTGATCTTAATAACAGCCTTCCTCTGTAGAGGAGAAAAGTGTATTCAGATTAAGTCCTGGACTATTGACAAGAAATTTAAGAATTCAGAACAAAGAAATTTGGATCTGCTAAGCCTCTGAAGCTATATATCTATTATTGATTAAGAGCACTGGTTACTAAACAACGTTACCACAGCTGGATGATCTGAGCCATCACATAACCAGAATAGAACAATAAACTTAGATACAACAGTTCAGATCGTCCAACAACTAAACATCTTTTTGCATGTTCATATGAGAATAACAGAACTTACTCTAATCATGAGATCACTCCCAGTTATGTAACCGTTATTCTGAGAATTTAAAAATAATTCAGGAAGAAAGGATGAAAGATTAGACACCAGAGGAATCAAATAAAATGATAAGAAAAAACTGTATTGAACATCAATTCAGAGATCTAACCACAAGCTTGTCTGCAGCTTCGCAGATCTTTTCGACCTTGGCTTCGGACAATCCCTTGATCCCTGTCAGGCTCTGCAAACAGATAAAGAGTTGAAGTAATCAGCGACACGGCTGGTAATTGTACTCGTATATTAATTTTAACAGAAGATTGAGGAAAAACCTTCTTTGTGTGCATCATGAGGCCATTGCAGGTATAGATCCCTGCATCCTGAAGCTTCTTGACGTCTCCAGCATTGATTCCTTGAGAAATCACTGCACGAATAGATGCAATCAGATTTTGTAAGGAACACATATAAAGCACCAGAAATTAAGGTGAAATCGGATTTGAATTTAGATCAACATGAATACATGGTAAGATCAGCTCAAAGGAATGCTGATTACAGATTAAATTTATCTAAGATTCGAAATCCGTGCCTGATGTCTTATTTGGCTGGGATTTATATTTATATTTGAATTCATGTTTTATGTTTATAATTGATGATGAAGTTGTATTTGACTGGGATTTATATTTGAATTCAGACATTAAGCAAGGAAACATATGGAAAAGTTTGAAGAGATCTCATGTTTTATGATGAGTGATCACTTCAATGGATTTAAAATTAACAAACACAGATAAAATCATCTGAAAATTAAGACGAAATCACCCTTAAAATTTAGATCAACGTAAATACATAGCGATTGCAGTTCGTAAGGATGGTGATTACAGATCAAATCAATCTAAATCTGTTTCTGATTTCATATAATGACAATGAATTTGAATTTAACTGAGATTTGCTCAAAATCGAGCAGGAACTTTGAATCTGACAATAAACATTGAGAATTATGAAAAAAGTTGCAGAGATCTCTTGTTTTGTGATGTGATCTCTAAAATGAATTTATATTTAACACACAGATATAAAATCTTATGTAATTATGGTGAAACTAGCGTAGAATTTAGATCAAATTAAATGCATAGCAAGATCAGTTCAAATCAACATTGATTACCGATGAAATTACTCAATGAACATAAATTTAACTCAGAATTACTTTGGCATTTGGTCAAATTCGAGCAGGAACTTTGAAATCAGACACTAAACATTAAAAATTATGAAAATTTTACAGAGATCGCATGTGATGTGTGATCTATACAAAGCAATCACACACCAAATCGATCTCAGTTCCTCTCGGATCTCAAAGAACTCGCATCAAACAAGAACAAAAACGTTTTAAAAAACCAAAAATATCTCAAACGCCTACTCTTCTACCAGAAACTCGAAATCCTTGTATTTTTTTGATGCGTGATCTCAACGGAGCGATCGCACACCAAATCGATCTCAGTTCCTCTCGGATCTCAAACAATCACGCATCAAAACAAGAACAAAAACGCTAAACAAAACCAACATCTCCTTAATTCGCTCAAAAATAGATAAATCGACCAAAATTAGAACGATATCTTACATTTATCGATGGACTCGAAGCAATCCTCCTCCTCTTCGGCTTCTTCTCGATCCAAGAGCTGGAGCAGGTGCTGATCCTCGTATTTAGCCGCCATTGATCACGAAAACAACAGAGAGCAGTAACTTCCTTCGACTCTTCGAGCCTCTCGTTGAAGAGAGAGAGAGAGAGAGGTTCGATCTCTAACAGTAGAGCTCTGAGCTCTGATTCGCGCGCAAAACAGAGACGAAAAGATTTCAATTTCTTAAAAAAAATTCCTTTGAAATAGGCGGTTGTTTATTGGCGCGGACCTGAAGTTGGCCTATCAAATGGAGGTGATAGCGGTTTCAGATCCGATCGAAGTTTATCTCAGCCGTCCGATTAACTTTTAGATTCGTGCGCCCTCGCTGGGTGCTGGTTGCTTTTTGCAACTGCTGAGCACGTGACAGCAAAAAATGGGATAATTTACTTCTTGTTGTATACAACACTTTTTTCACTGAATTTTCGAATTTAAGAGAACCTCGTAGTTTACTACTATAGAAAATAATTAAAATTATTAAACTAGAAAAACAATTACAGTTCATAACAGCAAAAAAGGCGTTATGCTTTGGTATTGACTTTGGGAATAAATATGATTTAGAAAATCGTGATTCATCCTTTTTTATCTGATCAAATGAATGATTATATTGTAAAATTAGATATGAACTTTTTAATCTTTTAATTAACAAGCTTTTCATCATATCCATCTAATGGAATGGTAGCGCCTTTTCATACAACTTCTCTCTGGCATCTGCTTCAAATTTATGTTGCTGACATTGATGTTACATGAGATTGAATAATGTAGCTGATATTTTTTGTTGCCAATGAGCAATATCCGAGTTGGCAGAGTGCACGGTTCGACACCTTGAAGGGAAGTGGTCATAATTTAATATTTTTAGGATAAATTTGTGGGACCCTGGTGTGTGTGTGTGTTGTGTGTTTGTGTGTGTTGCCGGGTGGGTGTGTTGTGTGCAAGGGTTTGACTTTCGGATCAATTAACGAGAAAACAAATACATTCTTTTCCTTAAATATAAGATTACATCCAAAGAAAGTGATAATTAAAGTCAGAGAAGTTTACGTATACACCACTGGAATCTATTATAACAGTGTACACAACTTCTAGAATTCTTCTTATTTGTAAGTGAAAATTGTTTCCCGTCCTGTTTTGAAGAAGCGATTTATTTTTAAACCCACGTATTTCTAAAATCGTCAAAAAAATCAATACTCTGAAAATATGAATGACTGGAACCCAAAATTACTTATACCTATAGATATTTTTCAAAAAATTCCAATTTACCCTTATCCTTGCATGGGAAAGTATTTTCTAAAAAATATGTATATTAAAAGAGAGATCTTGCACTCGTTCTTTTCTTCTCTGTTTCCTCTCATTCTTCATCCTCATCAAATCAAATCATAAAAGAATCTCTCCTATTTCATTTCCAATGGCAAAATTAAACGAGGATAATGTTTGATCCTTAAAATAATCTCCATTCTCGAATAGTTCTTCTTCGTTCTTAATTTTATCTACCATAATCTCAACCTTGGTTTCTATAGACAGGGTTTAAAGCCACAAAGATTTTTATTATTTGTAAACAATCTTTTTTTCTCAGTTTTCATTATTTCCGAAATTCTAAATAATTTCTAATTAAATATCTTCCAAATTTACAGATCTATCCAGCGGGAGTAGAGAAGAAAACGCTTTAAAACAATAAGGCCACAAAAATACGGAGTCCATCTTTCCGAATAAAAAAACGATAAATTATCAATATTCAGAATAATAAATCTAACATAAATATTTGGAATAATGACGTGGATTTGAAATAATGATATGTTTTGACCCGTTAAAATGACTCATTATATCGAAAACCAAAAAACACGACACTTCGGTTTTTTCCCACTCCATCGATAAAGAAATGAAACGAAATAAAAATATCTGAATATAGTTTTATATTAGACATTGAAGGAGAGACCCACCATTTTCTTTTAGCTTTTATGCAACAAACTCTATTTCCTCTCTTCGTTTTTATTGTAAAACTTCAATAATTAATATTAGAATCATTCCTTTCAACGAGTAAATTATTACACCTTTCCTTCTAGCCCAGCTCAGGCTTCCAAAGAAAAGCATCAATAATAAGTACAAGGACCTCTTTATTTTTTGATTTTTTGCCGATCATTAATAGATCCCGGTGCACATCATATGTCAAGAAAAATAGCTTGTTATTTTACTCATTTTATGACCGTTGGATTCAATAGTTCGAAAGTATGGAGATGATAATAGTATGCGTTCCGAATTTGTCTAAACAAGCCCAAAAATCGCATTAGAAGATCAAATCACCGTAAGAGCAAACATTATCTTACTGCTGATCAAAGGAAAAATCACACTAATATAACCTTAACTATCACGAAATATTCACAAATATACCTTAAAGGTTTTTTATTAGAGCAACGCACCTTGTTTTTTTCTGCCGCCGTCTTCAAAAGGTGCTGGTAAGGTATTTTACCATAATAAAAGTACTTTAAGGTAAATATCCTAGCAGTCAAGGGTTGTTTGGCGCAATTTTAAAATTCTATCAATCGAATCCTAATCTACATTTCATTTTCAATTTTCACAAAATTCAACATTCAAAAACGTAATCTTGAGTTCTACTCTAATTCCCAAAACCCTAACCCTAAACCCCAAGCATCTCTCTTCGTGCGATTCTCGATGGCGCCACCTCCGCTCGATCCACCGCCGATTCCAAGGCCGAAGGCGAATTCAATCATCGATGATTCGTGGTAGAATTGGGACTTTTTCGTCATCGAATCGAATTCTCAATTAGGTATTGTTTTTAACTCACTCAGTTCTTTAGTAACGTTCGCTCTTTTATTGGGGTTCTGTGCTTATTCACTGAATCGTTAATGTTTTGATGAATTATAATCATCGAGGTCACTAATACCATAAATTTATCACTGTGCTAATTCTTAAATTTTTTAATAAGAAATTCAGGATGTGAGGGGGAAATCACTCAATTTGGTTGTGGTTAATGCGCTTGTGCTCATTATAGTTTCTGTTAAAAAAATTAACTTTTTTGAGGTCTAGGTTTCCAATTTTTTATTACCGGTACAAAAATATGTCATTACAGTCAATTTTGTCACGCTATTATTATTCATTAATTTGTTAGGGTCGAGGGAGTTCCTTCAGGAATTTGGTGTGAAGTTGAAATTTATTTGCTTTCCACAAGAAATTGAGATTTCATGATTCTTGAGCGCTGTTTTATTGTTCGGGAAAAAAAAAAGAAAAATCACCATCTCAGTTTAATTGCAGCAAGAATAACAATTTTTAGCTCCTTTGTCCTCTAGAAGGTGAAATGCACGATGGCGAGATCTATACAATAGAGGACTTGATTTTTAAATCAGGACATAATTGTTTCTTGCTCCTTAAGAAGAATTTTGTGCTATGAATTCTGGTAGAATCACATATTTTATTTGTTTTTTCCCTTTAACCTCATGATTTATTATGATTTGTTAATTGTTAAGGACGCTTGAAGTAGATTGGTGTTCATCGAAACTATTGGTTGTATCACTTAATGGTACTTATCTGGAAACGAGACTGAACTCTAGGTTCTTAGGTGCTTGACTTGGAAATCTTAAACTCGAAGTTTGAAGTCACCGAGTTTGAGAATCTTGGGTGCGTTACTACCTATTATCTGATACATCAACCCTTGGTATATATCATTGATGCATGAAT
The DNA here is from genome assembly GCA_030015575.1 of Agapanthus africanus. Taxonomy (NCBI): domain Eukaryota; kingdom Viridiplantae; phylum Streptophyta; class Magnoliopsida; order Asparagales; family Amaryllidaceae; genus Agapanthus; species Agapanthus africanus. The sequence continues at coordinate 462,759,455 of CM057338.1, forward strand.
GATGAATTGTTGAAACACTATTAATAGATTTTTAACTGCTTGATCCCATTATACTATTAGTTAATTAACAAGCATTGCTTTTGTTAGCCAAAAAACAAGTGCGTTGCTTTTGGATTCGGATAGGAAATTAGACTGGCAAATTAGGTTCATGATTTTGAGTATTTTTTTTTCACTCATGGGCTTCTGCTTTGTTTAAGTTGATACTAGGATCATAGTTGTGTGCATGTCTGAAGTGAAGTAGCGTAGAGAGACAAAAAATTAATAGATCAACTTTCAATTTTGGGCAAAGAATCAAAGATATCTAATAGTAGAAAATATAATTTTGTTGAGGAGGAAATATATTCCCGTGCGATGCAGCAAGAAGCTAGCTCAATGTCGAGTGACACAGCTACTCTATGAATGCCATTGAAATGGGGTCTTTATGGTTATGGAGCCTTTGCTCCATCAGTTATTGATATATTCTTGCCTGTACAGTCAGTCGAAAAACTTTGTCAATATTTTTTGTCATTTTTATAATCTTGGTAAGTGTTAACTTTGATCCAGGAAGTGGATATCTGATCCCAGTGGTGCCTTCTGTATGAACTGCTCACTCTTCAAATTTCTTACAGTCATTGACCTGAAGCTGAGACATATAGTTTCCTACAGGTGAGTCCAGTTCAAAATAGCGTGAATTATTTTGCTTTGTTTTCTGCATAGTGTAGTTTCAAAATTACCCGCCAGGTAAAAATTTGGAAAGTAGTTGAAGCTTTTCTTTTATCTCGCTTATATATTGTTTTGGTACATGTACACTTGATCAGTTGGCCTTTTCTTTTATGGACTATAATATACTGCCTAATTTTTCTGATGTTCATATTAAGTTACTAGATTGTATAACCTTGAGTGAATAATCCTCCTTTCACAGTGGTTTGCCTGAAACATCCAGAAATTAGAAGCCAGAATATGTTCAATTCTTTTTGGGACTTGCCTTAGAGATTTACATCATGATAAAAGAACACACGAATAATCAGAATATGGTAATTCCCTCCATATCTTATCGGCCAAAAATTTGGCACGAATTAAATGAGGGTTGATATAGATCATAAGGAATTCATGAAACTTTCTCAAAATTTTCATTTATTTTATGTAAGTAAAAGGATTTAAATCATGATGATCTATAAATTTTGAAAAGTCAATTATAAGATACCAAATTCTGAGAACACAATAATAATCACCTTTTGTTTTGTATAATCACTTTGCGTTAATTACAGGAATAAGAAGATCATCATCAATACACGAAAAGTGATAGCGAAAAGTATTTGTCCAAGGATATGTTGTTTAGCGGTGTGTTATTTTATCATTTAATTTATCAGATGAAGCAAGACGGCTTTAGCTTTGTTTGAACGTTGACGAGCAGAAGAAGCTGCATCAGATGCCATTGATGATATGGTTAAACTATTGGTACAGCTACTTAAAGCCGCGGCAACAAACTCTCGAGGTTTGGCAAAACTAATTTGTCATAACATGAATTCTTAAATATGTTGTAGGACATTGAAAATAAGCCTATAATGTATCTGTGCATACGGCGACAGGCATTTTGCCTGTGGTTGTGCCTTTAATTTGTGAGATGGGGCCCATGACTTAAATCAGAGGGCCCCATCACCCACAGCCGAATTCGTGTGGCTGAGCATGGATTCATTTTGTTCTTAAAATGATTAAGTTTTGGAAGTCAAGTTGCAAAATAAATTTGTTGTGAATATTTATCAATGTCCTCGAATCTTAAGATGCCATATAGGTTTCTTTATTTTATCATCTGATTGCAATTGATGAAAATATATGGCTAGCCCCTGACTCTTTTTCTTATATGATTTTGGGTCCTAATCTTTTTGAACTTTTTATACACAATTCATACCATAATTTTCTCAAACTCGTGAATTTAGGTGTATAATCCATATGTAACTTCAATGCAAGGGAATTGTTTTGTCCATTGAAAAAAATTGTTTATCTTATGAACATACCCCTTAGACATGTAAACTTTATTATCGAAACTTTGTTTGTTGATGTTCAACCCTTCAGAAAAACAAATTAAACAGAATATTTTAAAAAATGATCTAAGTTAAGGATAGAGGCCATGCTGAAAAAATGCACCAAAATCATCTTACTTCTGTGAGAGGTATTATGAACTAGATGCATTAAAATCCTTGAAGTGTCATCCCAACAAGAAGTAGAAAAAATAATTATAAAATGTGTCTTCAACCATTTGGTATTTAATGGCTTTTTTTGCAGCTGTGGCATTATTCAGATAGAGAGCGGGGAGGTGGGGTGGGGGTGGGGGTGGGGGGTGCCGAGCTAGGGTTAGGACCACCCTATATATGAAGCCAGGGCTTTTTATGGTCCTTAAGTCTAGGCATGCATGGGACTGTAACTGGCTAACAAATTGATTGAGCATTAATTTGAGTTAAGGGTGTACTATGAAATTACCCACTAGCAAACAAAATGCCTGAATATTAAATTCTTTGAATATGCTTTCCTAAGCCTCAATCTTCTAGTAATCTTTATTCTAATGATAGTTGCAACTTACACTATCAGATTTAAGCACGTTTTAGATCAATAGATCCAGAACTAAGTATAAGCAATTAAACGGTGTTTAATATCAATTATTGTATACTAAACTTCATGCTAGATTACAATTCTAAGTCAGGTACATGCATGTGCTATATGCACTGTACAATATGAAAACATAAACATTGCTTGAAGTAATTCAGTATGAAATTTTCCTAAAATTGGAGTACTATTTATTGCTATCCTAAACAATTAAATATATGAAGATAAAATGGAGTATACAATGCCAATTTTCTTATGCCGGTGAACACGTAGGAGCACCGCTATTCATCGATCCATGTCTCTACTCTTCTTGTCATTTTGATCTGAAAGATTTATGTATTTGCAAAACAAATTTGCACATAGATTATTGAATAGTATGGTATCGTGCATGTGTATTTCCGGTATAGGAAATTAATGTATACCTTCTCGTGTTCTCATATGGATAAAAAACATTAAACAAACAAATGAACGGATACTCATGGATCAAATCATTCCCGCAAAGCTTTGACTATGAATTGAATGGGTACATTCCACATGGAAGGAAATATGACTCTTTTGAGCGCCCCCCCCCCCCCCCCCCCACCCCAAAAAAAAAGGGAAGAAAGTAAGAAAGGGGGAAAAAATAACAGAGTACACATCTGCACATTAATCATTAAAAACAGCTAATGAGAGATCATTCAAAATATTTGAAAAGTCATATTAAGGACAATTAATTTCTCAACTTGCATGAGCAATAGACCAAGTGGATGGTGCCTCCTTCTTCCATTGCATCTTTTGTTCAAATGCAATCTAATTATTTTTTGTGTAAATATATTTCTGATATGTTAAGTACTGAATTCAACCTATAATGCATGCATATGTCAAATAGTTTGTGAGGCCAACTGAGTATTATGCATACTGCTGGTTTAGCAATGGATCCAATAGAAATCATGTTGAAAAGTCTTGATCAACTAGTTTGCAGTTGATGCATATGCTTTGGTTTAGAGCTTAGGAGACAAGCAAAGGCCTTTCTCGTCTATCATACTTTTTTTAGCTTTTGGAATACTATATGTCGGGCTGTAAAAAAAGCTCGGAGCTTGGCTCGTTAAAAGCTCATTCGACAACAAAACGAGCCGAGCTTGAACAGAAATCTAAATTCCGTGAAATTAAAAAAAAAACGCATACAAACACGGCAAGCTCGACGGCTCGTATAAGATTGGTATAGGCTTGGATAAGGTGGATCTTATTTGGTATTCACTAATGATAATAAAATGGTTATTCATTCTTATATTTTGATCAAAATTATTAACCCATTGATGTTAACTTGAGATTCTGATCCTAATAAATATATTGAGTCAAATATTGTTATAGTACATTATTGAAGTATTTAGATAATCAATAACTTTAAATATATTCGGCAGGTTATAAAAAAGTATTGCACTGGTTTACTTAATTATAACAACTATATTTATCCTTTATTGCTTTATCAAATATAATATTGAATATCGATATGATATTTCATATGCTCTCATAATTTTTTTGTTGCTAGTTTTGTAGATTTAAGATGGCTCGGAAAAGCTCAAGGCTCGGTTTAGGGTCAGCAATAAAGTGAAATGTGTAGAGTATATAAGAGAAAATTAAATTTTTACTACAATATTTTTATACTACAAGAACATTTTTATTTCTCTCAAACCCCATTTACTCTTCAGCACTCACTGCTACTCACTACACACTCCTACTCTCTACTAACTGCCTCACTTCACTCTTTACTCTCATACATGCTCATTTATTTTGTGTTTTTTTGGATGATAAAAATGAGAGGGGTTGGTCCTTATTTATAGACTTTCTAACTAGTTCACTTAGTGGGAACATTCTAGAGAATGAATACTCTAGAAAAAATAAAGACTGCAATAAAAATATCTAGATATTTTCCAAGGTGTTTTCTAGATAAGAAAATCTCTAGAATATTTTATAAGAAAATATCTAGTCAAAAATAATTCTAGAAAAAATAGTTGGCTTTTCCCTCAACAACTACTCTCTCGTATTGTTATCATGTTGATCATATCAAGTTGTTGTCTGAACTTCTCGAACTTAGCACAATTGAGCCCCTTCGTAAATATATCAGCAACTTAGTCTTCAATGTTTGTATACTTCATCTCAATGTCACCTTGCAATACCTTCTCTTGTATAAAATGATAATGCTTCTCCACATGCTTGGTTCTTGCATGAAATACTGGATTCTCTGCCAAGCATATTGCAGATTGATTATCATAATGTAGTTGTGTAGCATAATGAACTGGCTGACGAAGATCCTGCATAAGCTGCCTCAACCATATACATTCTTGTGCTGCCACTGCTGCTGCTTTATACTCCGCTTCCGTGCTTGACAATGACACTGTAAGTTGTCACTTACTACACCAAGAAATTGTTGCGGAACCAAGACTGAATACGTACCCATTAATTGATCTTCATGTGTCATGATCTCCAACATAGTCAGCATAGCAATGTTCTACTACCGTGCAAGCTTCTCCTTTCTTATAAGATAAGTCGTGATCAATTGTTCCTTTAACATACCTCAATATCCTACGCACTCTTCTTACAAATGAGGCTTCTTAGGATTTTGCATAAATCGGCTAACTACACCAACTGCATATATGATGTCGGGTCGTATAAGAGTAAGATAGATTAGGTCGCCCACTAACTGTCTGTACATCGATACATCCTTCAAGTCTTTACTTTCGGCCGAGCAGAGTCTTGTATTGATCTCTATTGGAGTTGATATAGACTTGCACTCGAGCATTCCAAAGTTTTCAAGAAGATCTCTCGCATATTTCTGCTGGCACAGGAATAATCCATCCTTGGTTCGCTCGATTTCGAGACCAAGAAAGTGCTTTAGTTCTCCAAGCTCCGTCATTTGAAACCGCACCGAGAGATTGACTCTTATTTGATGAATCTCCTTTTCATCATCTTCGGTAATGATGAGATCATCCACATATACGAGTATGATAGCTAGCTTTTCACCATTAATTTTCACAAATAGGCTACTATCTGCAGGTGTAACTGAATATTCATTTCGTATTAAGAATTCTTATATCATACTGTACCAAGCTCTAGGCGCCTGCTTGAATCTGTATAATGCCTTCTTCAATTTGCATATACAATTTGGTTTGACTTTGCTCTCGTATCCTTTTGGATGCTCCATGTATATCTCTCGATCCAATGCACCATGCAGGAATGCATTCTTAACATCCATCTGCGAAAGCTTTCAGGACTTACTAGCAGCGAGTGTCAGCAGAACACGTACATTAGTAATATTTGCTACTGGACTGAAGGTCTCATCATAGTCTAAACCGTATTGCTAAGAGAGTTTTCGAGCAACCAATCAAGCCTTGTACGTACCTTTCAATCGACCCATCAGGTCGAGTCTTCAATTTATACACCCACTTGCATGATATAGGCTTCGCTTCTTTGGGTTTCGATTCTAAATCCCAGGTTTCACTCTGCTTCAATGCTTGAATTTCTTCATCCATAGCTTTTCTCCATTCACATTTTCTACAAGTTTCTTGATATGTGGATGGCTTATTTTCTCCTTCTTTCTTAGTAATAGCAGCATTTGCATACTTTGGATTTGGTTTTTTCTGTCTTGTAGACCTGCGTGGTTGTGTTGGTGATTCTTCTCCAATGTCATTCAACTGACTCGGTCGATCTTCTTCTGTTATCTTCTCATGAACACCGCTATGCTATGGATTTTTCTCTTTGGGTGAATTTGGAGAGATCGTTTTCACTTCATCGAGTTGTTGCAACTTTTCTTCTTGTTGTGACTCCCCCACCTTCTTTTGAATCTTTTCTTCAAAATCCTTCGAATTTGGTAAGGCAACCTCTTGTGGAGACTACCATGAATATGCTTCGTCGAAGATAACATTTCGTGATGTGTGGCACCGTCCTGTTGTAGGGTCGCAACATCTCCATCCTTTTCGCTCATCATCATACACCACAAAGATGCATCAAATTTCCTTTTTGTAGAACTTGGTGCGAAGATGGTCTGGTATAAAGACATAGCACACCCATCCAAATACTCGAAAGTGACCTACAACTAGCTTGATTTTCCATAACTTCTCAAAAGGTGACATGAAGCCCAACTTCGGTTGTGGAAGCCTATTAATCACACGTATTACTGTCTTCATGCATTCTGTCCAAAATCTTCTTGTCACATTCTTGGAGTGTAACATGCTCCGACATAACTCTGCAAGTTGGTTTCCTTTTTGCTACTCTAGTTTGCTGAGGCGTGTAGGCACAACTCTGCAAGTTGGTTTCCTTTTTGCTACTCCAGTTTGCTGAGGCGTGTAGGCACAACTCAGCTGGCGTTTGATTTTATGCTCTTGTAGATAAGCTGAAAACTCTACTGACGTAAATTCACCACCATTGTCTGTGTACAAGTATCTTTATCTTCTTTCCGAGTTCACCTTCTACTTTATCTCGGCACTCCTTAAATTTAGCAAATACTTTTAATTTTTCTTTAAGAAAGTAAATCCACACATACCTCGAGTAGTCATCAATAAAAGTGAGCATGTATACCATTCCCCCAATCGAAGCTTCACTTACTCGACCGAACATGTCCGAATGAACAAGCTCTAATGGTTCTTTGGACTTGAACTCTTATTTCTTGTAAGGTAGCTGATGTCCCTTACCGAATCGACAGCCTGCGCAAAAGGTATCTACTTGAATCTCCAGCTGTGGAAGTCCTTTAAGTATTGATCTCTCCATCATCGTTTCAAGCTTATGGTAGCTCACATCCCCAAGTCTTGCATGCCACAGATCTGCTGTCTCATTTCTACGAGTCTTATCTACGTATGCCGATTCTGTTGACATTACGTATATTGACTCCAACTTTCTTTCTTTCATAATCAGCTCCCCCGTAGTTCTTAAGTTACGATACGCCTTAGTGTCTCTTGGCCCGAAAACTACATAATTCCCTGTTGATGTTAGTTGTGAGACAGATAAAAGATTCTTTTTCATACTTGTGATAGACATTCTGCAATTGCACATGACTTGTGTTGAAGAGAGGAGCAAACAATGTCTTTCCAATATTTGCAATCAGTAGCCTTGAGTTGTTGGCTATGACAACCTCCCGTCTATCTTTATATTCGGACATGCTAGTGAGCTTTTTCTTGTCACTGGTCATGTAGTTGGAGCAATCAGAATCAACGATCCAATCATTGTTGTAATTGTAAGTGTATATGTGCTTCTTACCGTGTCAACTACTGTCGGGGTCAAAAATTACATCCCGGTTGACCAAGTCAAAGTCAAAGTCAACCCCAAGCCAAGTGGGCCCAAGATGTCACGATCCAAAGTTTGGATGTGACCGGCACTTAGATTGTATGATATCTAAAGATGTCGACACAATCTAAGTAAGCCAAAAACCAAGATTAAAACCCTCTTTGTGGAATTTAGAAAATTTTAGTTTTTAAGTAAAAGAATGAAGTAGCATGCCGAATGATTTTTAATAATAGAAATTTAAACAACTAGTTTTAAAACTTCGACGGTACTTCTTTTTTAATTATTAATTTAGCAGTTATAGGTGGTGTGAAATGTTACATCCCTAGTTGAGATGCCAAACAGCGGAAATCAAATACACAATATAATACGGTACTCAAAATGAAGAATTTCAAGCATAACTAAAAGAAATATCAATTAACACAACTAAACGATCTCATCAGTCAAAATAAAATACATATAACCGCATCTCGTTCTAAGTCAACTATACAGGGTCTGATGGAGACATACTAGATCCAATATTAAAAAACCAACATAGGATGGTACTGCACAGTTAACCCACCTAGCAAAAAGAGCGATAAAACCTGATAAGTGGATCCGCACTGCTGCTACACGTCCACACAACTTCTGCAAGGAACTATGGCATAACGGGGGTGAGTTGCCAACTCAGTGAATAAAACTAACATATATCGGCTGATAATTTAAGTATGACGAACTAAAGCTAATATCAATAAGGATGAATATAATGCATGATAATGGATTGTAACATTAATATGTACTACTAAATATATAAGTTAAAACTGAAATCTCATCAATTATTTCCAAATAAATTTCATTTTCCATGTCCAATATTGACACAAATCTTCCATTTCCATCAGGTATCGTTCCCCGAACTATCCTGTCATCCAATAACACCGGTCGGTATCACCTAGATATCCGCCGTGTTCATAACTGTCTCCGGCATCGAGTATCCTCGCTAGGCTCCCCGCCTCAAATGCAGCTTTCCTGTCTCTCGGTCTCGACCGGGTCCACCATGAATCCGACTGTATAGCTCCCCCACTCAGTCTGGATAACGTAAAAAATCCGCGACCGTATAGCTCCCCCACTCGGTCCGAAATAAAACCAAATCATAAAAACAATATCTCATGGTGGACATCTCACATCAACACGAAGAATCACTAAATCTACTCAATAGTATATAAAAACTCAAAACCATAAATTCTCAATAATCCAATGCATCTTATATCAAACTACTAACACTTGAATATGATACATGATGTCCTTTATGCAAAGTAACTATCATTTCTGATGTTTAAAGTATAATATGGATCATATTTAACATAATAAATACTAAGTGTGTAGGTGATATATTAATATCGACGAGGTGTAGTGTAACATATAGATATGTGCATGTGCAGCATGACTCGTCGATAATTGTGCAGTGTTCTAACAATGACGATGTATGTATATATGAATGCATATGATTAACATTTATATGCAAAGGCATTTTTATTTAAACTTAAACTACGGGCGTATCACGCCATCCATACAAAATCCTCTCGGTAGATGTTTAGTCCACTCACCAGAATATGTTGTATTCTACTCAGAAATCACCAATCCCTTTCCTTTCCTTGCGGCCTCCGAAGTTCCTGTACTCGAATCTAACATCGACATTAATTTGTATAAGAAACGGCTAAATTCCGAAACGGCGAAATATGAAAATACGAGTTTTACGTACTAACTATACTACGTTTGACTATTGTAAACTATCTAATACGTATACTAACTGAATTTTAACCCCTCGCTGTCTACAACAAAAACTGTAACGTGTCACGAAACATACGTATCGTGTTTTAGAATTTTAACCCTTTTTCAGATATTAGCTTCCAGATTTTATATACTGTTAAAATAACTTAAACAAACAATACCAAATATCTTAATCCATATACAGAGACCTACCCTAAAAATACTAGCACCCAACTCCAACAAACACCCGGCGAGCTCGGAATTTTCCCTATGGCCGCCGGCCAAAATCCGATGGAACGGGGTCGTTTTCCTATGGTTTATTCTAAGTCCAATTTATAATATTAAGGCACTGTTTGATTATGTTTATTTTCATCTAACTTATAGCAGATTAACACAGAGCCTACTTTCATCAAAATTACGTTATATCCGATATTTGATTTCTACATGTAAACAGTTACAGAACTAAAATCCTACAGAGTTTAAGGATTATACCTACAGCAAGATCACTGGAAAACTCCCTCCAAGAAGCACAAGCTCTTAGCTCCTAGCTTGATGGAAATGGTGAAATTCCTTAACCCTTGGTTCTTTTTCTCTTCTCTCTTTTCTTTTCTCCTATTGTTTTCTAAGGTTTTTATTTTTTTTAACTAGTTTCAGTTCCATAACCTAATATATATCAACTGAACACAATTTACCATATTAAGGAATAATAGAGATAAGCTAGTAGGTGGTGTCACCATTTAAGATGATGGGGGTTTCATGCAAGAAGGAGGTGTGGCCATTAGATTAACCTAAGGTATGTTGTCTAGAAGGTATAACTTAGGCTTAACCATTATCTAGCCCTATTTGCATAAACACTCTTATACAACTCTAATTTGCATAATGAAACTAACATTTTCATATAAACCCCTCATTATATATGTTATTATATAAACACTATTTTCTTTACTACTTTAATTCTACTTCAACTTAAAAAAAGCCCTCTTTACTACAATAAAAATTAATTAACACCATCTATTTAACTAAATAATTTAATTAATTATCTAAAATATTTCAAAATGTTACACAAGACCAGGTCAAATGGGCCCATACCCAAGTCGGGCCCGAACATGAAGCGGCCGACCTCCCCCATGCCAAGAAGAAATTATATAATAAATAAGTTTGATGTAATTTTCATGCATGAATGTAAAATAAATAGGCAAAAAGCCAAAGTTTTATAAATCTCATGGCTCATGTGCAAAACGAAATAAACACATGAGATATGGGATGGGCAAAATGCTATTTTATAAAGCCCAATGGGCTATGTGTAAATTTGTAAATCTATATAAGGCAACATGAAAATGAAATGAAGACAAGAATTGATTCCCCTCAAAAAAATTAGGGTTTCTATGTCTCCTTCTCCTTCCTCAAAGTTCTAAACATTCTTCCTTTTTTTTTTGAATTAAATCAAGAGTTTAACTTTTCTTTTTCCAAAAAGAAACAGTTTTTCACCATAAAACCCTTGAAAGGGAGCTCGGATCTTCCATCAATTCCCTAAAAGGTGATATTTTTAAGTATCACTCATTTTCTCCAAGATCCAGCCAACAGAGAGGAGGAAGAAGGAGACTCATCTCCAAAAACCCCACTTCGGAAAGATCCAAGGCTCAAAAGAAGAACCAGGACTAAAGGGGAGAAGAAAAGGGTCCCCTTTGATCATCCCCAGAGATTTATGGGAGTTCAACTCCATTTGTCAAGATCTTTTGGAGTTTAACTCCATAAATAAAACCCTTTTAGGAGTTTAACTTCATTCAAAATCTTTTGGAGTTTAACTCCATAAATAAAAATCCTTTTCTGAGTTTAATTCCACTCAAAATCTTTTAGAGTTTAACTCCATAGATAAAATAAATCCTTTTCGGGAGTTCAACTCCTCATTCCGGGGATAAGCCCCTTCTTTCTGCAGGCACCCAGCGCCCACGTACCGGGCACGTGGAGCGCTGACGCCCAGCACCTAGCACCCAGTGCCCACATGCCGGACCCGTGAGGCGCCGCCATCCAGCGCCCACATGTCCTTAGGACGTTACCCACAATTTTTTTCTTCTTCTTTCTTCTTTTCATACACTCCACACTCAAAACACGTTCTTCGTTAGAAAATTTTTTTTAACGGGGCGCTGCCCCACACCTCGCAAGGGGCTGGTGACCCCCAACCAGCTACCCGGGTAGCGGGCCCCCCGTAAACTCTGCGTGGCCCCCAATACATCCAAATTCTCTCCAAAACACAACACATGCACACTCCATATTGAGTTCGCATGACTAGTTGATCCGTCAATCGGAGGTTTCTTCACTTCAAAGGCGAGGGATAATTAACGGCTGCTTAGTCCGCGGCTGCCGGAGATTCGAATCCTTACGATCAATAAACCCCGGCCTACCCTAAGCAGGGGAATCTGTAATGCGCCTGACAAGCGACGCGTATTCCCCATCTCAATGAGGTGACGAAAAACACCCTGCAGATTCTGGTACGTCCAGTGAGACCTATCTTTCCTCTCATATTTCGGGTTGAAAGTTCATACGAACTCAATTAACATATATATCGATTGTGTAACATTTCAGAAAATATAAAATATTATTTTTGGAATTTAATATTAAAATAATATATTTCCCGAAAACTGCCCGATTTGCGAAATTGGGGTTTTCGAAAAAGGGTATAAATATATACCAATAATTATGAAATAAATGGAAATTTAAAATGATTTATTAATTAAAAAATATATTTAAAGGATTTGGCATTTTTAAAATTTATTATATGCAGTTTGGATAAAACCCCGATTAGTGCACTGCTAATCGCGATTAAGTCAAATCCGTGTTTCTACAGTTTTCCATGGTTAGTGCACCATGACATGTTACATGTTATTTCATTTGTGTTGTTTTATTGGGCTTATGTGTTTATTGGTGAGAATAGAAAAGAAAAGAAAAGAGGAATGATTGAGGAGAGAGAGAAGGGACATAATGATGATATGAGACCATGCTAGGAGAGAGAATGAGAGTGAGAAAGAGAGAGGGGGGAGAGTGCTGCCTCATTTGTTTTCCTCCACCATTTTCTTCTCCTTCTTCTTCCTCATCTCCCTCCACCTTCTACCCTCATGACCCATCTCAAAATACTCCCCAAAACCCTATACCACTTTCACAAAAAATGATCACCTCTTCACCCACATCACAATGGACCAAGAAAAGTTGGATTTTGATGACATTGAGAAGCTAGGGTTTTGCTTGGCTACATCCATGAGGTATAATCCATTTTCTTTAGTTTAGTTTCTAGTCTCCTTGCATAATAGTGTAGTTTAGAGGTTGATTTTGTGTGGAATTGTGATCTTAGAAATCCCAAGAGAAGGGTTTGGGAAATTATGGGGAATTAGTGATGTGTAGTGGCTGTACAAGACCCTAGGGATCAAATTCTAGACCTGGAACTGAGTTTAGAACCCGGAATACGGACTTAGATGTGTCGATATCGGGTTTTTGTGGATTTTGTGATAGTATTATGGAATCTGATATCACCCGAGACCCTTGTAAAAGAAGTTCCCTTGACCATGAGACGTGCAGGCAACCTTGAATCAGCCTTAGAAACCTTAGCCCCTCCCCCCATTTTCTCGCCGCAGTTTTAATCATTCTGGCCGCAAATTGCGGCCAGAGCAATGTGGATATTAGTGAAATTTGTTCTGTGGCATTGTTATCCTATATCTAGATAGAGCAACCCAATGTACAAAATCTCTTAGTTTGGCCTAGGGTGAAATCTGGGAGTGGTTTTCCTATATTGCTGTTTTCGTGTTTTCCGTATTCTGAAATTTGGATTTTAGTATTTGATATTGTGTTTGGTTGCTGGATGTTTGCACATCAACAACTAGGGATAATTGGTTGGTTTTGCATGCGTGGGCTATAGGTTCTAACCTATAGAAGATCCATGTGTCGTTTCGGTTTTCAGAACTTGATTTTAATAGCGTTGCGATATGTGTTATTGTTGTAGGTACCTTCGCGTGGATTCCGAGGCGACGGAGCGTGGCGTCATCGACTTCGGCAAGCAAAACGCAAAGTGAGTAGATCTATATCTACGGGAGAAGTCGGGTGGATGGCGTATAGCACCCCCGCAAACTTTGATGGAAACCGATTTATATATATAGATTATGATTAATGAAAACTTTAATAGAAGACTATAGATAGAGTAAAAAGGTAGTTAGAGAACCATATTAGAAACTAAGGATAGTTAGAAGTGATATGATACGACTAGTATGTGATGACGGGATTTGAGAATGATATTTGATGATATTGCCGTTTAGGGTACTATAAGACTAGATAGTCGACGTAGATGTATCATCCAAACCATACCTATTTCCAAATTGAAGAATCGTATGCATCTTTTAAAACGATACCTCGAGGGACGTTACGGATTTTCAAATGATATCTTTTCTTTAAAAACACCGTAGCCCCTACTTTAAAAACTACGATTCGCATCTTTTAAAAACTGTTTGTATGGTTCGGGAGTGTATGTTAGATTAGATACGTATGTTTATAGTAAAGGTAGAATGTATTTATAGGATTGACTTGATGTGGGATATAAATGCGATGAAAAGAATATATGACGTGATATGATGATTTGATAATATATTGGTATACTGATGCGAGTCGATTGAGATGATTGATACCCTGCCGGTCCCCTGATATGAGATTGTTGCGGATGTGACATGAGACATAGGTATATAGAGATATTTATATTGTGAATCATGAATGATAGGCCGTACGTGACATTGGGCCGTACCCTCATTATCTTATAGGTTGATAGGATCTGTAACGTTTTAGAAATCGTTATGAGAATTTTTCCGTTTTGACCCGACTGTGTTCAAACGACCATATAGACTTGCCAGCACCTAGTTTAGCTAAAATAAAGCTAGTACGCAAGCTTTGGGGGTATATGGGACGTTTTGGTTCAATTAGAATTTTTCCCAATTTTAATGTTATTTTAATGCGGTATTCATATTTTTGGAAAATTTCTCTAAGCGATCTTTTCTTTAATTTAAGTTGAGTTAATCCAAAACCTTCCTACTTTATCTAGATATTTGTTGGAGGTTAGGATTTATTGGTTTAAAGAAAAAGAACAGAAAAGAAAATGAAGAGATGCATGCATGTGTGCAAATGTGTATGTGAGTGCATTTAATTGCATTTAATGTTGGTAATTGCTAGGAAATCCCTCACGATTCCTCACCCACCTCACTTGGCCGAAATCCTCTCTCCCTCTACTGCCTATAATCTTTTTCCTTTTATTTCTTTTCAATCCTAACTCAAAAGTTCCAAATATATCACAAAATATACACCAAGTCTTGTTTTTGCCTTCTTGATTCACTTGGAGCTAGGGAAAGCGTGGATCTTGTGAGCAAGATTGTTAGGTATAATCTCTACACTGTTAATTAGGAGTTTGTATGTTGTTTTGCTCGTTGGTTGTAGCGTAGAACGCTTTTTATATCGATTAGTGCGATATCGGGTTTTTAAAGTCTTTTTAGAGCTTTTATATCTGCTGTGATCGGGAGAATTTAGTGTTTGACCAAACAAAATTATAAAGATGCACTTGTGAACCTGAGACACCACCTGAGAGACGGGGACCACCCCACCAGCCGGGGCCGGCGCCCCTAAGGCGAACTCCGGCAACGCCGGCTGGGTAGGAAAGGATTGGAGTTTGTCTTTTGTGGGTAGTTGTCTGCTATTGGCTGGGGGTGTTTGGTACTGTTTACTTTTTTAGTAAATTCAGTATGCAAAATCTGGGATCGTTTAGCTATAATCTAGTGTTTTGAGTCCGCGTGTTACGTGTTCCGACACGAATCGTGATCTGATGCAGCTGCTGTATTCAGTTTGGTTTAGTAGTGTCGCAACGCACGTTAGTCACTAGACGTACACTCGTGCGTTAGTTTAGTGTTGGTGCGTTATTTAATACGTAGTTTTGCGTTATATTGATCGATTCCGAGATGTTCGCATTATTTCTTGTGTTTGTGAAAATATAGCGTCGCAAGCGGGGACTTCGGACGCTGCGAACAAGGGGAAGCAGGTGGTCGGATTTTCATAGCTGGAGACCATTGGTGAGTAGATTTAACATCTATGGGGAAATCGCCCGTATGCCGTTATGCGTCGGGGCTGATATGATATGATAGCTGCATGTTATTGCATATTGGTTAATTTCATATGAATGTCATCGCATAGTAGTATCTGTTGTACCTTTAGATATAACACATTACCGACGGTTCATATTGCACGAGCACTAAATTGTATGCTACACCCACATCGTCAGTAATTGTCATGACACGCACAAACCATCTACATACGTGATACGGTAGTGGATAGGGATAGTAGTGGTAGTAGCCCTTATCCCATTGTGCATATGAGATATTGTTGACATTTACATACGTGACATTGCATTGGGCAGGAATAGTTGAGGTAGTGACCCTTATTCCATTTCACGTATACCTTACTATAGCTACTTGTACATCTTACATACATATTGACATATACACCCACATAGTCTATTACAGTTACATGTATAACATGCATATATATTGACATATACACCCACATAGTCTATTACAGTTACATGTATAACATGCATACATATTGACATGTACACCACATACTCGATTCCAGTTACTTGTACATCATGCATATATATTGACATGTACACCACATACTCGATTTCAGATACATGTACACTATGCACGGATACTGACATGTATACCGCATATGCTTGCTATAGTTGTATATACCTTAAGTGGTATTGTTTTGATATTGAGTTGTTGATCATTGCCCTTATGAAATGCATCATACCCACTTGCTTACATGTAGATACTTAAACCTTACTACACTTACATGTACACTTCATATGATGCTGCATTTTTTTCGGAGGATTTTGGGAACCGCAAGATATATTTTAAAAAGCTGGATTCATTTAAAAGAGCGGTTTTCCCTTTTATATGCTCATATTGATGTTTTATGTTGCATATATTAGCTTTATATGGATTTTACGCATTGAGATATGGATTTCCTATGATTTATGGATTTGAGAACCGTGGGGGTATTTCAAGAAAACTATGTATTGTTTGAAAACCCGGTTTCTCTTGATATGATATTTCAGTGCGTCCACCATGTGATTTCTCCGTTCTGAGATTTGGCTTGTGATATCCGATTCGAGGAGCGGGAGGCACTGTCTGCGGGTACATGGTGGACCCGGTATGGTACCCCGGGGCGAGTGGTGATTTCGTGGTGTAGACGATAAGCCTGACGGTGGGACCACTACCTACCGGTGATTGTATTTGGACTCGGCGATTATCATGGGGATACCGACCAGAGTGAGGTCTGACATATCGTCAGGGCCAGTCATGATGACAGTGCTTGAGTTATGAGGATTTACGTGTCGATGTTAGACACGGGTTTCATGATGTTTCGAGTGTCGGTGTTAGACACTCAAGTTTCCATGATTTTACGTATGGTCGGTGGACATACGTTGTTGATATCCTTATATTTATATACTTACAGGTATATGTTTTCATGATGTTTCGGGTGTCGATGATAGACACTCAGGTTTCATGAGACTTACAGGATGTGAGGGCCGATCTGTGGATGCGGTGCCTGAGGATTTAGGATTTGATGTGTCAGTGAGGGACACTGGTGTTTTTCCATGCTGATGATTTTGCATGAGAATTTATTGTATCATCCCACACACTCAGGATTATTGTTGTTATGCATTGTTTCATGTAGTTGTAGTACCCTGATGATGTACCTTTACATGATTGTTGCATATTCACTTATCATACTTATGCTATTGGATTACATGTGATAGATAGATCGCTGTTCGTGCATACTTGCGATTACAGTATGATGTTAATTACTATTCACGAGTTAGCAACTCACCCCGTTGTACCACAGTGTTTTGCAGGACTTACCCTCAGAGTAGTCGCGGCAGGGCGTCTTATCATCTCTACTTTTGCGGATATCGCTACGTTGGGCTGTGAGGCCTTTGTTTTTAGGTGGGTTTGCGGTTATCTGCTTGTACATTGTATATCTTTTTGCTGGATCTAGTATTCTCCATTTACCACTGTTTTTATATGACTTAGAGACGACTTGTGAGGATTCGGTGTTGTATTATTTTGGTAATTTTGGATGCCGTGCTCGTGGGAGCCGGTTTTGTTTTGGAAAGTTTACTTTTTATTGCAGTCTTTTCTTTGATATTTCTTTGCTTTGGCGTCGTATACATGTTGTGGTGATTGTCTCCGCCGTTGGGCGTGATTTTGCTCCCATTTGGGATGCTTTATATTTTATCTATGTTGTACCCGTTTTTGGGGTTAGTTTTTACAAAGGAGGCGCTGCTGAAATTTTTAAGAAAGAAAACTAGAGTTAGAGATTTTACTTATGATTTTCCAAATGTTAAAACTATGTTTTTTTCCGTTGATCCAGATTTGGGTGGTTTAGATTTCTGGGTTTCGGCTTACTTGAGTTGCGTACGCCTGTAGACGTTACGTAGTTTAAGTGCCGGTTACGGGCCAAATTTTGGGTCGTGACAAAGTTGGTATCAGAGCGCTAGGTTTTACCTTTCGGAGTGTAGGATGACCTTGGTATGATGGAGTAGGTAAGTTAAGCAGAGTGACGCAGCGTGTGTATGTTCCGCGGCATACTTACGACACGGTATTCCGCCTAAGTGACCTTAGGACTTATTGATTGATATTCTTCCGTGATGATACATTCTTGTGATTCGATTTCTGTTTCTTTATCGAATCTTGTTTCAATTTCCAGCCTATATGCCGCCGAAGACTACGAGGGCACAGAGAGCGGCCGCGAGGGCCGAGGTCAGAGTTGACTCGTCTGAGGCGAGAACTGACCAGGGCAGTACGCCTGTTGTACCAGAGCACATTGCTATGATTGGAGCTGGTATGCAGGATCTGCGCCAGATAGTGGGGATTTTAGTAGAGACCATCTGTTCATACCATAATATTGCATTATTATATTCCCCATTTTTATGCATTTTACAAATAAACATGTGCTTTTGACCCATGTCTGCTATATAGTTGCAGCTTACAGATTCTCGGGACAAAAACAGTGAAAAAGACAAAAGACGATACAAAAGTGAGAGTACGACCAATAAATGATGGAATCCTGATCAAGCCTACAGGAAGATCAGTTCACAAAGTACAAGGCAGCGCAAGGTTCAAGACTTCGTCACGAAGCAACGGCAAAAGTCCACTATAATGTTCACTGGAAAGATCTGGAAGAGAACTAGAAGATATTCTGAAGAAAAACCTGAAGAAACAAGTACCCAAATGCAGCAGAAAACCCCCTAGAAAAACCGAAGCATCAAGCTCCTACTTTGGCCGCGGAACCGCGGCCAAAGCATGCTATTGGCCGCGGAACCGCGGCCGGGTTGTGCCCGTGTCGGCGCAAAATTTCGTGGCGCTGGCGGTGCGTTGACTAGGTTTTTTTTAGGGGGTATTTTTGTAAAAGCAGATATGACGCGATTGTAACCTACGGTTTCTATGAATCTATAAATAGAACCCTAAAAACCTTTTCTAGGTTATGCCTCTTTTCATTTCATAAATTCAGATTTGTAATTCCTGTGTTGATGTTTGGAGAGAGCCATCAATAAAATTAGTAAGTTTTCTATTTCATTGCCTTAGTTTACTTTTAATTTAGAATATCATTCAATTCCCTAATGAGCGAGTAGTCTCCTCGCTTGTTAGGGTTAGCTTTAGGGAAAGGCTTGAGAAATGAACTCTCTCACCCCTTTCTTGCCCCATCACACATAATAATTAGGACTCCATGCATACATACACACACCGTTCCCTGCGGCACCTTACCACTCGAGGTAACGGTGATACCGTAGTATAAAGGACCGGTTGTGTATGTTTTCCATGAAGGTTAGGG
The DNA here is from genome assembly GCA_030015575.1 of Agapanthus africanus. Taxonomy (NCBI): domain Eukaryota; kingdom Viridiplantae; phylum Streptophyta; class Magnoliopsida; order Asparagales; family Amaryllidaceae; genus Agapanthus; species Agapanthus africanus. The sequence continues at coordinate 462,778,949 of CM057338.1, forward strand.
TAATAATTGAGAAAGGAAGGACAAGAACCTAGAGGAAGAAATATCGTTTCTTCCCGATGGTACTAATCCCTTTTATTAATTATTACCATAACACCTAATAGATCTAAAATAGGGTATTGAAAGCGGTGAGGAAACATTCAATTTCCCAACTTACCCTAAACCTAATCCTAGCAAGATTCTAGCCTTAGTATAAATCAATTTAGGTTTTAGAGATAATCCATTCACAACGTTTGGAATTAACTCGTTAGAGCAATTAGGAAATTCACAAAATCTCTGTGGACCGACCCGTACTCACCGGCTAGCTACCAAGCGACGCCGTTCTTGATTGCGGTAATATTATTTTTGATCTAAAAATCCATACGAATCAAATGGTGCCGTTGCCGGGGATGGCGTAGTATTTTCTTTTTGCAATTTCGGGTTAATATAAATTAAAAAATCATAAAAACAGAAAAAAGGAAAAAATATAAAAATTTTATCATTTATTGTTTGAAGGGTATTTTTGTTTGAATTTTGCAGTATCTACAATCGAGTTCGGATCTGGAAAAATCCAGAGATCAAAACAGAAAAAGTCAGATCTGAACAGCAGAGGATTTTACCAACAGAACAACAGAAAAAATCTCGAGAAACGAACCGTCAACACGACCGCGTTTCCGCCACCCGAACCTACTTCCCGCCGCGCATCCGCGGTCTGCTGACGTCATCAGCAGACCAGAAAAATTCTCGGGAACCGAGCCGACGCCTCCACCGCGGAACCGCCGCTCATTGCCTATTCCGACCGCGGAAACGCGGCTATCTGGTGACTTCAGCTGGTGGAAAAAGCATTGTTTGTTTCTTTCTCTCTCCTCTGCAAATCCCGATATATCTTTTGTCAAATCTCCTGCAGGATTCTTTACGCTAAAAAATCTCTCCCCCTTCCAATAATTGATCTTGTGCAGGATTCTTTGCGCCGCGCTTAAAATAAAAAAATTTGATTGCAAGTGGTTGTTACTGTTTTGCATATTTTTAATCGGACTTTAAGGGGCTTGAAACCAATCCAGATTGGGTGGGGATTTCATCACCCTTCCCAGGACCCCAGAAATCACATAAGGCATATGCATTGACCATCATTAATTAAAAAATACTAGACTCGGCCCTGAGGACATCGAGCTCAATAGGACAGAGGACTAGTTGTAGGCATCGGCCGTTGATCATAACCTGACTTTGCGGTGTCTAGGCAAGTGTGTCTAAGGCGAGTGGTTACTTAATTAGGGCCACTACTTATAGTGGAGAGCCTCCCACTCACCTGACACTTACCTGGCCGCAATTGGCGGTGAAGAGGCGGTTTGAGGTCCTATTTCTAGCCCTTTGGAACAGTTAGGAGCTGTCTAGCTGACCTAGGTGACCCTAGATCTAGGCCTGATTGTGCATTTGTGGTTGATCGAAAGTGTGCCTAAGCCCTTTATCGAAAATCTTTTTTTTTTTCCAAAAAGTTCCAAATAAAGAGAAAAAGGAAATTTTTTTTTTAATAAAAACTTGCAACTTGTCGCTTAAAATCCGTGCACCCCACCACCACCCACTTTCTTCTCATTGACATTTTCTTACCCCCACATTCTGTTTTTCACCTTTTTGACTACACTACCTTTTTAGTGTATGTCCGTTTGGACAAGGGACACTAGCGCCCGATTAGTCCGTGTTTCGTTGGTACCGACCGACGAAGTTTTCGACTCCGAAGTCGAAATTCCTTCCACTTCCTTACCTCCACCTTCAAATTCTTCTTTCGAAGGTATGTCGGGATATAATCCCAACAACACCTTACCCACGGGACTGATTCCACCTCCGTTAGGTGCGAATAACCCGAATCACCCGCCTGTTGAAGCGCCCCAACGAATCACGCTCCAGGATCTCTTCTACCCTGTCCGCACCGCCTTACCTACCTGTCTTTCACTCCCACCGGCAAATGGGGACAATTTTGAGAAAAACTCCACTTCATCAATATGCTGCCAAAATTTCACGGACTGGAATCCGAAGATGCCTACATCTTCATAAACAAATTCCAAAACGTTTGCGCCATGATGAAAATAACCCAATTATCAGATGATGCTATAAGGCTAAGGGTCATTCCTTTCACCTTATGTGACTTAGCCGAGAAGTGGTTATACAACACAGCATCACATTCAATTAGAAATTGGGACGAGTTTGTTAAACCTTTTCTTAAAAAGTTGTATCCTCATCACAAGACCGCGAGAATTCGCAATGAGATTATACAATTTTCCCAGCTTCCTTCCGAACCATTTTGGAAGTGTTTTGAAAGATTCAAGGACCTACTTGTTCAATGCCCTCACCATGGGATCGAAAATTGGCAACTTTGCCAAACATTATACGAGGGATTGAACCCAGCAACGAAACAGTTGCTAGAAACCATTTGTCAAGGTCACTTTCTAACCAAATCTAGTGAGGAAGCGTGGCACTTTCTCGAGGATCTTGCTGAACAAACACTTCAGTGGGAAAGCACCAAGATCACCTCATCTTCTTCTATTGGTCAATCTAGGGCAGGCATACATCAATTAGATATGTCGATTGCTATGAAGGTCGAGATGACCGCACTTACGAAAAAACTAGAAGCCATTGAGACCAAAATCTCATCGCCTTCTCCTGCCCCTGCTTTACCCCCACGAACTGTTTGTGCTTGTTATTCGGATCCATCACACCTTACCGAAGAGTGTCCTTACAATCCACCTGTTCAAGGACAAGATCAAGTCAATGCTGCCTTTCAGCAACGACAAAAAAATGATCCTTACTCTTCGACCTATAATCTGGGTTGGAGGAGTCACCCAAATTTTGCTTGGAATCAAAATCAACAATTCTTAGGAAACAACAACTTTCAAAGGCCTCCTCCTCCACAACAACAAGTACCACAACAAACTCAATACCAGCAACCTTTCCAACCACAACTTTATCCAAATCAAACGAACAATTTTGTTCAACCAAATGATGATAAAGTTATCTCGCTAGAAAAAAGTCTATATGCGTTTCTCAAAAAATTTACACAATCCGCAGAAAGGTTGGAAAATTCCATCCAGTCTTTGGTGCACAACAATGCTTCATACGATCAAAGCATCAAATCTATTGAGGCACAAATTGCATAACTAACTGCTGCGTTGAGCGAGAGAGAAAAGGGAAAGCTTCCATCTCAACCATTACCAAATTCCGGTCACACACACAACGCACATGTCGCATATGAATATCAAAATCATAATGTAAATGCGGTGACCACGTTGAGATCTGGAAGAGTGTTGCAAAATAACGTGGGTATTAGTGATGAAACCCCCGCCGGTGGTTCTTCTTCTTCTTCATTTTCTTCTTCTTCTTCTTCTTCATTTTCTTCTTCTTCTTCTTCTTCTTCTTCTCCATCCTCTTCTTCTTCACCTTCATCTTCTTCGTTAGAGCCTATTCTTCATTCTTCAAAAGGCTCTTCTTCTTCTTTTAACCCGAATGGACCCACTTCTCACTTCTCGAACACACCCACACTGGGATCCGTTCCAACTCCACATTCTACTCCACAGATATTGGACTCAACAGATTTTCAAAATGCTCCATTTCCAAACAGGTTGAGTCCCAATAAACCAACTCCACAAATGGAGAAGATTGTGGAGTTATTTAAACAGGTTAGCATAAATATACCTCTCTTGGATGTAATCCAACAAGTCCCTTCGTACGCGAAAATCTTAAAGGGCTTATGCTCCTCGAAGAGAAAGTCTCAAATACCCAAGAAAGTGCTAGTGGCTAGTGCAGTGAGCAATGCTATTAACCAACCTCAACCTTTACCCCAAAAACGAAAGGACCCTGGCTGTCCTACGATTTCAATAACAATTGGGGATAAGAAAATCAATCGAGCACTTTTAGATCTTGGGTCTAGTGTTAACCTGCTTCCCTACTCCGTGTACGAGCAATTAGGGGTTGGAGAGTTGAAACCCACTCGTTGTACTCTCCAAATAGCTGATCGATCAATCACCAATTCTAGGGGTGAGTTAGAGGATGTGTTGATCAAAGTAGGGGATTTCATATTCCCCGTTGATTTTATTGTTATAGACACACAACCTATTGCTAACCCACGGAACCAAATTCCGGTGATCCTCGGTCGACCATTTTTGGCCACTTCCAATGCCGTAATAAATTGTCGCAATGGCTCCATAACTCTATCCTTCGGGAAGACGTCTAGTGAGTTCAATATTTACAAGATAGGAAGTCTGCCCTCCGTGCCTAAAACTAGTACACGAGAAGTTTGCTCTATTCACGAAATCACGCAGGAGGACTGCGAGCTTGAAAGATTTCTGTTTGATGACAACAGTTTTGACGCCACTAGTGCGTCCCTACTTGAATCTACCACAGTTGACACAACCGATATTGATTATGAATGTTTCACTTTTTCGGATGATTTTTGACGACTCACCGCCCGAATATGAGTCTTTTGAATTTTTGGATGAGTTAGTTGAACCATCCGAATCGGTTGTTTGCAGTATTTTGAACCAGTGTTGGAGTCCTTTGTGTTCGAGGTAGATTCCCCAATTTTGCCTTTGATTGTTTCGCCTCCGAAACTCGAACTAAAGCCCTTGCCATCTCACCTTAAATATGCTTACCTAGGTGAGAATGAGACCTTTCCCGTTATCATATCGACCTCTCTATCCCTCGAACAAGAGAAAGCCCTTTTAATGGTCTTACAAGATAAGCGGCAAGCTTCTGGCTGGACTATGGCGGACATCGAGGAGATTAGTTCCCTCATAATTGAATATCATATGCATATGATGGATGATGCTAAGTCGATAAAGGATCCACAGACACATCTTGGGGATAGTGTGGATAGTCAACCCCCTCCTTTAGAAGTTGAACCACCCTCTTTTCTTTTAATAAGCTACGAGAATGCCAATATTCCACTGATTGCTGATCATTCACATTCTCGTTTTGATTCATCATCACCTCCTATCTATTCACTTCCACACTTTCCATACCACCACTTCTATCTTTCCCAATTCTTTTTGGATCGGTACAACATGTTCTTCCACCAACCGATACTCTATACAGATAAATTTTTCGACTGGTTGGTGTTGACGTTTGGTCTTTGTAAAGTTTGGCAATGACGTTTAACATTGTTTCAATGAAGTTTGGGGGGGCCTTTCTGTATATATATATATTTTTTCTTTTAACAATAAAAAAAATTTATAAATAAATAAACAGGGGAGTGCCGACATTCTCAACCCTCTTGGTGTAGCATGACAGTGAGGACACTGTCAAAGTTAAGTTTGGAGGTATGCTCGGTAAGCCTTCTTCCTTCGCATTCATGTGTATATTTTTGCATTTGCATACTTATTTTAAAACCCATAAAAAATTGAAAAATTTAAAAAATTATAAAAATGAAAGTATTCAATTTTGGCCATAATTGACTTGAGTTTGACAAAAAGGTTAATTAGCTAGGAACAACTAGATCTTAGACTTAGTGAATTAAAAACCCTAAAAATAATCTTTCTTAAAGTTTAACTATAGAAAGTATATGTCTTTGTAGTTTATTTAGAAATAGGCAAATTTCGAGTTGACTTCTTCGGCTTAGTTAAAACAAAGAAAAAGTATTGATATTTTTATTAGAGTATAAGTTTGAAAAATAATTCCTAGCTTAAGTCTAAATTCTGAAAATATATACCCTACAAAATTGCACAAACACGCACCTTGAAACTTGGAATAGTAGAAGAGATCTTGAAATGCTCTGGTCTAAAGTCCTTAGTACGAAGAAAAATAAAAATTCATGTGTGAATAAAGAGATAATAAAAAAATGAACACTGGTTTTTGTAATTACTTAAAGCTGCATTAATGAAAAAATATTTAGCGAGGGTGCCTTATCACCTAGTGCCTTAGACCAACTGGTTTGGGAGTCACTGCTAAAGCCTTAGGTGTTACAAGACTAGGAATTACACTTTATTGTGCTTACATATTTTGTAATCGGTTGTTGGTATCTCAAGAACTATTAACGATCACATGAAGGATGTGTGAGCGAAATTCATCTAAAAATTCACCAATTAAGAAGTGCTTTGGACAACAGACAAGAGTATGATTGCTTGATTTGAATTTCCAAGTGTAGGGGTGATTTATACACACACGTAGGGGTATGTGATTGGGGTTTAGATAAGAGATAGGAATGAAGAATAGGGCTTATATCTTTAATAGAGATGATAAAAATTCCTAAGTTGAGATAGAACCCTAGAAGGAAAACTTAAAAAGATGCCGAAAGCTAAGTAGGTCTGCAGAACATATATAATCTTAAGTTAAATGATAAGGAAGCGTGAAGAATACGGGTGGATAATTTACGAGTCGAAAATAATAGAATTCCTTGTTAGAAAACCTAATTGGAGAATAAAAGTCGATAAGCCAAGTTGATAGGATTTTGTGGGTAGTATCCGCTGAAAACCCTCAAGAGACAACACTCCTCCTACTAGGGACACCTAGAGGTTTAACGGCTTGTTGCACGAGCTCAGTGCAATCGCGTTTCCCTGCGAAATTGAGGTTAGGATTTTGTTGAGAATAAAACTAGGTTTGCTCGAGGACGAGCAAAAGATAGGTTTGGGGGTATTTGTTCATACCATAATATTGCATTATTATATTCCCCATTCTTATGTATTTTACAAATAAACATGTGCTTTTGACCCATGTCTGCAACATAGTTGCAGGTTACAGATTCTCGGGACAAAAACAGTGAAAAAGAAAAAAGACGATACAAAAGTGAGACTACGACCAATAAATGATGGAATCCTGATCAAGCCTACACGAAGATCAGTTCACAAAGTACAAGGCAGCGCAAGGTTCAAGACTTCGTCACGAAGCAACAGCAAAATTCCACTACAATGTTCACTGGAAAGATCTGGAAGAGAACTAGAAGATATTCTGAAGAAAAACCTGAAGAAACAAGTACCCAAATACAGCAGAAACCCCTCCCAGAAAAACCGAAGCATCAAGCTCCTACTTTGGCCGCGGAACCGCGGCCGGGTTGTGCCCGTGTCGGCGCAAAATTTCGTGGCGCTGGCGGTGCGTTGACTAGGTCTTTTTCTTAGGGGGTATTTTTGTAAAAGAAGATATGACGCGATTGTAACCTAGGGTTTCTATGAATCTATAAATAGAACCCTAAACACCTTTTCTAGGTTATGCCTCTTTTCATTTCATAAATTCAGATCTGTAATTCCTGTGTTGATGTTTGGAGAGAGCCATCAATAAAATTAGTAAGTTTTCTATTTCATTGCTTTAGTTTACTTTTAATTTAGAATGTCATTCAATTCCCTAATGAGCGAGTAGTCTCCTCGCTTGTTAGGATTAGCTTTAGGAAAAAGGCTTGTGAGATGAACTCTCTCACCCCTATTTTGCCCCATCACACATAATAATTAGGACTCCATGCATACATACACACACCGTTCCCTGCGGCACCTTACCCCTCGAGGTAACGGTGATACCGTAGTATAAAGGACCGGTTGTGTATGTTTTCCATGAGGTTAGGGTAATAATTGAGAAAGGAAGGACAAGAACCTAGAGGAAGAAACATCGTTTCTTCCCGATGGTACTAATCCCCTTTATTAATTATTACCATAACACCTAATAGATCTAAAATAGGGCATTGAAAGCGGTGAGGAAACATTCAATTTCCCAACTTACCTAAACCTAACCCTAGCAAAATTCTAGTCTTAGTATAAATCAATTTAGGTTTAAGAGATAATCCATTCACAACGTTTGGAATTAACTCGTTAGAGCAATTAGGAAATTTACAAAATCCCTGTGGACCGACCCGTACTCACCGGCTAGCTACCAAGCGACGCCGTTCTTGATTGCGGTAATATTATTTTTGATCTAAAAATCCATACGAATCACCATCCGAGCGCAGGGGCAGGCAGTTGTTCCACCCGTTGCAGGGACCACGATGGTACCTACGGTTCCGGCAGTTGTAGTTACAGCTCCGGAGGTTATTGCTGTGTCACTGACAGATTTTATGAGGCTGAGGCCTTCGGTGTTTACTGGCACAGATGTTACTAAGGATCCGCAGTCGTTCATCGACTGGATGGCCAGGATTTGTCGTTCACTCCGATGCTCCGATGAGAGATGGGTGGAGTTTGCCAGTTTTCGTCTGGAGGGTCTGGCCCAGAAGTGGTGTGAGCCGTTGGAGAGGGGCAGAGCCGTTGGTCTTGCTCTTATGACCTAGGCTGAGTTTGTGACGTCGTTTCTTGCCCGTTTACTTCCACCGAGCGTCAGGGATGCGCGAGCGCGCAAATTTGAGTCGTTACGTCAGACTCCGGGGATGACGGTGTCTGAGTATGATGTGCTGTTTACCGAGCTGTTGGTGTATGCTCCGTACCTGGTGGCGACTGAGGAGATGAGGGTGAAGAGGTTTGTTCGAGGCCTGCTTACCCAGTTGTTCCTAGCCATCAGCATTCAGCATTGCGACACGTATGCGGCAGCTGTTGATGCAGTCCTATTGGTGGAGGAGCGTCTATCTGAGTCATCGGTTGTTCCGGAACCGAAGAGGGCTCGTACTGGTATAGCAGCCAGGAGGCAGAGGTTTAGATTCCGAGACAGAGCTCCTTCAGACTTGGAGAGTAGCAGAGACGTGGGACGTGGCCAGTTATTCAGTTCTTATTCCCCGGAGGGCCAGCGACCGTCTTATGGATGCTTCGGGTGTGGCAGTCTACATCACCTTGTTCGGGATTGTACCATGGTGCGTCAGAGAGGGCCAGCAGTACCGTAGGTTACCTTACCACCTTCTTCGCCTCAGAGAGCGTTGCCTCTTATTCCTGTGGTTGCGCCGCGTCAGACTCCTGCTCAGAGAGGTCGTAGTCGCGGTGGTTTTGTGCCGAGAGGACAAGGTGGCAGAGGCAGGGGACAGCCAGTAGCCGGTAGAGGACAGGCTCGGGTTTTTGCCTTGACTCACCAGGACGCTCAGGCGTCCAATGCTGTGGTTTCAGGTACCCTTTCTGTATGTTCTTCTGATGCACATGTTCTTTTTGATCCGGGATCTACGCATTCGTATGTTTCTACGCACTTCGTGTCGAGGTTAGGCCGAGAGTCGTGTTTGCTAGATCAGCCGCTTATCGTGACTACTCCTGTGGGAGAGTCGTTTGTTGCGCGACACGTGTTCCAATCTTGTGCTGTCCGTATTGGTGACAGAGATCTGTCCGTCGACTTGATCCTTCTTGAGATGTTGGACTTCGACGTTCTGTTGGGTATGGACTGGCTAGCTACTTGTTATGCGTCCGTGGACTGCCGCGAGAAGACAGTTAGATTTTGTTTTCCCGGCGAGTCAATGTTTGTTGTGTAGGGGGACCGTGGTGCCGTGTAACATTTTAAAAATAATTAAATAATTAATTAAATAAATAAAATCGTTTAAGTGAATTTTATATTTTTCGGTAAAGTAAAACGTAGTTTTCATAAAACTAAACCGTAATTATTTTTCACTATAAATTTAAAAATACCTATTTTAATTATGTTATTACTGGTAAATGGTATTTATTTAGCCACTTATAAATTTTTAGTTTAATTAAATATTTTCTTAAATTAATTATTTTAAATATTAACATAAGCTTTATTTTTACACTAAATTAGTGTAAATTACAAATTTGAATGGGTTTAATTAGCAAAAGTGAACCATTACATATTAGAATCAAGTGTGTTTCATGCAAAATTTATTTTCAAAATTTTACAATGGTTCTAGACCATTCTAGGTCAAATGGAGTGAAGAAAATAAAGAATTTTTAAATAAATTCATGAAAAAACTTAATGGAATGATATTTTTGTGAAACCTTCTACACTTTTCTTCACCTTTTCTCACTCTCCTCTCTTTTCCTCATCTCATGGCCGGCCTCACCACCATGGGCAGCCCCAAAAATTTCCCCCCATCATTTTTGTATTAAAAATCATCAAAATTCATCAAAAATTCAATAAAAACCCCACAAAATCCTAATAAATTCCTACCCTCTATTTTTTGCTCATCTTTACATAGATTTTGGAGATGGAAAGCATTTATTTTGGAGGCTTATTTTCATGTTTGGATTTCATGTCGTGGAGGTATAAATCTTCTTCTTTTGATTTATTGTTATTAGATGATTCATTTAAGCATAATTAGATTTAATAAATAATTTCTATCTACAAGTTTTAAAATTCAAGTTAGGGTTTATAAAATTAAGTTATGCTTTTTATTAATTAAGTAGGGTTATAATAACTAGTTTAACATTTTTAGAAGTGGAAAATCTTGTATTGATGATATATTGTAAATTGTTTATCCAAAATTGTTTAAATTAATCCATTTTGCAAACTAGATTTCTATATGTTGTATATATTAGTGAGATAAAATTCTAATTAATGTTTGTAACACTAGATTGTGGTTTTAATGAGGGTATTAACTTGTTGGTGGAATGAAAAACTTAAATTGGTTACTAGTTTCTATTGATAATTGAAAAATACTAATAAAAATGCTATTTTTGCTAACTAGATTTTGGAAATTCTTAAATAAATGAGGTTTAAAATCTAAATTATGATTTCATTATATTATTATCATCATGAATTGTAGTTTAATGCATTTATTCATGCAAAATCCAGTTTAGATGTGATATTGTGAAATTTTGCTTAAAAGTATCGAAATCGGACAAGTTTGCAAACTAGAATTTTCAAACTAATATAAATTAGGGTGTTAAAAATATAGTGATGGTTTATATAGTCTAGTTATGCTAATTAATGAATATTATGACCATTAGTTTCTTTTAAACATCAAGTTTTGAAGTAAAACGGTAAATTGGTGTTTTCGGGTTTTACGGAATCGGACGATTTGATCGATTTTTAGGGTTTCGATGAATTAAATCATGTTTTATATTATAAGTAATGAGTTTTATAACTATGAGTTGTTTGTTGATGCTTATCTCGATCAATCGGCGTTTGTACGCCGATATCGAGCGATATTTGGTTCTTTTGCATGAGCGGGACATAGGTTTTAACCTATGCGTGTTTCGTGCGTCGTTTTGATGTTGTCCGTGATTCAGTTTACGATATTATATGTGTTTGCGTATAGGTACCCCTCATGTGGACTGCGGGCGATGAAGAAGAGGATGGCGACACCGTCTTCGGCAGACAAGGACCAGGTGAGTAGATGTATATTTACGGGGGGAAGTCGGGTGGATGGCGTTTAGCACCCCCACAAACGTAGAATAGGGATAGTACTTATTGTCATTAGGAAGCCAGACGTGACCTTAGAATTTCGGTGAGTAGGACCCTAGTAGTGAGCTTAGGTTGGACTAGATTGATTTAGAAAGACCTTACCCGAGGATGAATATCTTGGAGGAGATTCGTAGGTTTCAGGTAGATAAACACACGCACACACTGAGACTCGACGTGGTGTATACGTGTATGTGTATATATATATATAGGACTAGATGTAGGTATATATATATATACACAATACGTATATGTGATACAAGGATGTGATATGATACACGGGGATGAAACAATATAACTGGGCTTGATGCCGTGATTCTTGGCTTTACGGTCGTGTTATGATGTTAGCGGATCATTAGGAAATGAAATAATGAATAGGTATACATAAATAATAAAGGGTGGTGATGATATTGAAGTATATGGGACTCTAAAATAGAACCCGGACCGTAACCTGTGCCTGAAATTCTGATATGCTATCATATAGGTGTGACTTGATTACGACATCATATAGGTGTGACTTGATTTCGATATCATATATGTGTGACTTGATTTCGATATCATATAGGTGTGACTTGATTTCGATATCATATATGTGTGACTTAATTACGACATCATATAGGTGTGACTTGATTACGATATCGTATAGGTGTGACTTGATTACGATATCGTATAGGTGTGACTTGATTACGATATCGTATAGGTGTGACTTGATTACGATATGATACATATGACATGATATTTCTGAGGATAAATTAACGATGTATATTTATGCTGACAATGATATATAATTGATGTATGCGATTACAGTATAGCACCTTGATCTTGACATGTGTTGATGATGATATTATACGAATGATGAGACACGTAAGTGATACTTGACCCGTACCCCGATATTGGGATGCCGTATGATGGATTTTACCGTACGAGGCATAGATATGATGATTGATCCGCACTCTTGATTCGAGAAAGCCGTACTACGTACGTGACGCTATTGAGGCTGGATCGCCGACTATTAGAGGTATGGATTCAGACCTTAGGTGGACTCTTATTTCTTATTGACTAGTTTCTTAGGTTTAGTTCCTTAGGAGGTTAGATGGACACTAGTTTAGGCTCGAGTCATATAGTTGTAGTTATACTTGTATATCACAGATGAGTGGTTATTACACATCCGTCTTTACATTCATACCGTAATCATAATGGTGCATGTTCATTCATATGTTTCTATAATCAGAATAAAACTTTGCCTATTAGGACACCAGCACCATTACCGATGATGCGCATATTCCACGCACACTTATTTGCCGGCTCACACACATCATCATCGGTAATTGCTATGTCACGTACACTTTAGATCATATTATCTTTTATTGATACAATCAGCTAACAGCTAGATCGATATAATATTGTGATTACTCTCTGGTGTTAGTATAGACATGGTATTTATTACTTAGACATTTTATGCATTCGCATTTTCATGTTATCATGCAGTATTATGGGGTATATGCCGACACTTATCATATAGTTACTCATGATTTTGGGATTTTGGATTTCTATGAGATTTCTGGATTTTTGGGGAAAACCGCAAGAATATATAAAAACTTCTCTCTCTCTCTCCTCTCTTTTTAAAAACATAAGATGCGGTTTTCTCGTGATGTATGTGTCGTCCACCATGAGATTTCATGTTTTCTGTTGGATTTTGAGACCCGATTCGAGGAGTGGATGAACCGTTTTGGGTACATGGTGGGCCCAGTATGGTACCTCGGGGCAAGAAGATCGAGTTGTAGACGATGAGCCTGGCAGGGGAGGACTACCTACCGTTGATGTCTGGCGCAGCGGATATCTGGAGGATACCGACCGTTGTCGTGAGATTTGATGATATGGGCCGATCCGGACTGACGGAGCCCGAGATATTGAGACTATGAGACATTGAGATTATGAGGTATCGAGACTTGAGATTTACATGTTTTGTGTCGATGCTTGACACGGATTTCCATGGATTTCATCGTTGATATTTCAGATTTCTATACACATTTTACCATGATAAAAGTTAAAGATTTCTTATACAGATATATCTAGATTTCAGGATTAGTTATTTCACATTCATGGTGCATGCATACTCATTCACATGACATAGTTCTATATGAGGCACTGATACGAGCACGGAGCATTTGAACTTACACGTAGCTTATTATCCTGTCTTTACTTGATGACAAGTAGTATATTTGTATATTATTATGACCTAGGACAGCGTCGTTCATTCGATTTCTTTTCGCAGATATCTTCTACTCACGAGTTGGCAACTCACCCCCGTTGTGCCAAATTTTATTACAGGTTCGATGTACAGGTTTTTCTGGCAGCTTGCTGGCACATCTTTTCACTCAGGGTGATTTGCACGGTAGGTTGGTTCACTTGTATCTGGACCGCCATTGTACTTTTATTATTTCATTTGTATCTAAAAAGCTCCATCAACCAAACTTGTATTACTTGATAGTTTACTGGATCAGTTGTTTATTTCGACCTTAGAGCCGCGCTTGTATTATTATGATATTTGGTGGTTTTGTTTTCTTTTGAGTTTTGAGCCCCGCCCTTTGGCGTTGTATACTATTGTGCATTGATGTGGTTGTTTCCGCCTTTTGGCGTAGAGCTAGCTCCCGTTTGGGGATGCTTTTTATTGTTTGTATATATATTATTCTTGTTTGTACCCGTTTGGGGCCAGTTTTTACAAAAGAGACTCTGCCGAAATTTTTGAGAAAATTGGATGTTGCTTTTAAACTTATTTTCTACATGTTTTCCTTTACTTCTTCTTTTTATGGTTTAGATTTCTGGGCTTCGGCTTACTTAGGTTACGTTGCGCCTCTAGACGCTTCGTAATCTAAGTGCCGGTCACGTTCCGTACTTTCGGGTCGTGACAAAGTTGGTATCAGAGCGCTAGGTTTAACCTTGTATATGTCTAGGGTGACTCTTGGTTGATAGAGTAGGAGACTTAGGTAGAGTGACGTACCGTGGGTATGATCCGCGGCATACTTACGATACGCTACTCTTCTTAAGTAGCCTTAGGATGTACATTTGTTTGCACCACATTTCATTCGCTCCTTTGATCTATCTTCGTCGATATCGCAGGGTGGTTTCTGTTACCACGGGCGCACGGGCAGAAGGAGCTGCGGCTCAATTGCGATAACCATTAGGGTATCGGTTATTCTTGAGGATTGAAGCATTGTTTAGCGTGCGGGAGAAGGGTATTCACATGCCGTCCAGACGAAGTTAAAGGATTTGAACGATTGTCAGAAACCCATTTTCCCAAGTTTAAAGTATTCGGAAGAACATGCAAGTATTTCGATGGACCCTCTAGAAGAATGAAACCCTAACTCGACATAATGACCACGAGAACGCTCTTGAACCTTAGGGTTTACGGCAGTTCCGTGGTGCCATTAGTGAGGCTTGGGTTTGCCCTTCTACGGCTGGACCATCGATGCTGGGGTATGTACCGGATATTTTTAAACTGTACTTGAGTGTTGAGCTCTCGGGGAATTATGGGATTTTGATGGATCGATCGAAAAGTTTAATGTAGTCCGGATATCAGGTGAAGGGATCGACTACGTGGGAGACTTTAGATATGAGTATTGCCGTTGGTAGCGCAGTCAGCACACCTATGAAGAGACAAGTTCGAAGCAGTCGACACCAGAGGAAAGGGGGAAAGAGGCGCACATTGACGATAGTGTTTACGATTGTGATTTGGTGATTTGAATTTCATATTTCCGTTGATTGGATCATTTTTTGGTATTTTGAGGATTTTGTTCTACGATTGGTATTTCTTATGTGTACCTTCATTACGTTCTATTTGTGTTTCATATATCAGTTGTATTGATGTTGTTTTGTACATAGCCAGTGCACTTGATTTGGTTTTAATACATTTTGAGATTTTGATTTGATTTCGTGCATATGGTTACACATGATTTTGACATATGCTTCGACCTAGTTTTCATGCATTTTCGTACTGTGATTTCGATTTTGATATTCGGTGTATGTTTTCGTGCACCATGTGCACCTGATTGAGATTCTTGCGTACATTCGGTGCACCTGATACGATTTGTGCACACCAGATGCACTAAATCGGGGTTTTGTGCAGATTAGATGCACCTGATATTAGTGTCGTGCACGCCCGTTGCACTTGACAGATGTTTTTGGTGCACACCTGTTGCACTTAGTTTTGTTTTTTTGTGTATTCGTGGTATCTGTATTTGGTTTCGATTTCAGTGCGCACCGGACGCACATGATATTTTTATGAGGTGATTGGGATTGATTTCAGTTTGAGCGGTATGTTTTTATAATCATTACTATTTGATTTAGTAACCAGACGGGACGTATATGTTAAATAAAAGATATATATATATATATAGCTATTTTTTTTTAAAAATAAACGTCCGCTACTTATGCCGTGACACGTGCATCCCACGGCGATTTTCAAAAGGGGTTCTTGCATGCTTCTTTATCCAGATGTTTGGACGATTTTACTATGATGCGCACAATATATAAGTTATAGTTTTGATGTATATTATGTTGGTTTTCGTATTGGGTTTTGGTATTTTATTTTCGCCGTAACTCCGATAATTGTGTTATGCTTGACGGAGTTGATTTTAGTTATGTATTGATGATTTCGGAGCCCCGACGATTTGAGTGTTTTGGTTGAATGTTTTAGTAATTGGGGGGGGGGGTTTAATTTAAATTCGGGGACCGAATTTCTTAAAGGGGGGAAGATTGTAACATTTTCAAAATAATTAAATAATTAACTAAATAAATAAAATCTTTTAAGTGAATTTTATATTTTTCGGTAAAGTAAAACGTAGTTTTCATAAAAGTAAACCGTAATTATTTTTCACTATAAATTTAAAAATACCTATTTTAATTATATTATTACTGGTAAATGGTGTTTATTTAGCCACTTATAAATTTTTAGTTTAATTAAATATTTTTCTTAAATTAATTATTTTAAATATTAACTTAAGCTTTATTTTTACACTAAATTAGTGTAAATTACAAATTTGAATGGGTTTAATTAGCAAAAGTGAACCATTACATATTAGAATCAAGTGTGTTTCATGCAAAATTTATTTTCAAAATTTTACAATGGTTCTAGACCATTCTAGGTCAAATGGAGTGAAGAAAATAAAGAATTTTTAAATAAATTCATGAAAAGACTTAATGGAATGATATTTTTGTGAAACCTTCTACACTTTTCATCACCTTTTCTCACTCTCCTCTCTTTTCCTCATCTCATGGCCGGCCTCACCACCATGGGCAGCCCCAAAAATTTCCCCCCATCATTTTTGTATTAAAAATCATCAAAATTCATCAAAAATTCAATAAAAACCCCACAAAATCCTAATAAATTCCTACCCTCTATTTTTTGCTCATCTTTACATAGATTTTGGAGATGGAAAGCATTTATTTTGGAGGCTTATTTTCATGTTTGGATTTCATGTCGTGGAGGTATAAATCTTCTTCTTTTGATTTATTGTTATTAGATGATTCATTTAAGCATAATTAGATTTAATAAATAATTTCTATCTACAAGTTTTAAAATTCAAGTTAGGGTTTATAAAATTAAGTTATGCTTTTTATTAATTAAGTAGGGTTATAATAACTAGTTTAACATTTTTAGAAGTGGAAAATCTTGTATTGATGATATATTGTAAATTGTTTATCCAAAATTGTTTAAATTAATCCATTTTGCAAACTAGATTTCTATATGTTGTATATATTAGTGAGATAAAATTCTAATTAATGTTTGTAACACTAGATTGTGGTTTTAATGAGGGTATTAACTTGTTGGTGGAATGAAAAACTTAAATTGGTTACTAGTTTCTATTGATAATTGAAAAATACTAATAAAAATGCTATTTTTGCTAACTAGATTTTGGAAATTCTTAAATAAATGAGGTTTAAAATCTAAATTATGATTTCATTATATTATTATCATCATGAATTGTAGTTTAATGCATTTATTCATGCAAAATCCAGTTTAGATGTGATATTGTGAAATTTTGCTTAAAAGTATCGAAATCGGGCAAGTTTGCAAACTAGAATTTTCAAACTAATATAAATTAGGGTGTTAAAAATATAGTGATGGTTTATATAGTCTAGTTATGCTAATTAATGAATATTATGACCATTAGTTTCTTTTAAACATCAAGTTTTGAAGTAAAACGGTAAATTGGTGTTTTCGGGTTTTACGGAATCGGACGATTTGATCGATTTTTAGGGTTTCGATGAATTAAATCATGTTTTATATTATAAGTAATGAGTTTTATAACTATGAGTTGTTTGTTGATGCTTATCTCGATCAATCGGCGTTTGTACGCCGATATCGAGCGATATTTGGTTCTTTTGCATGAGCGGGACATAGGTTTTAACCTATGCGCGTTTCGTGCGTCGTTTTGATGTTGTCCGTGATTCAGTTTACGATATTATATGTGTTTGCGTATAGGTACCCCTCATGTGGACTGCGGGCGATGAAGAAGAGGATGGCGACACCGTCTTCGGCAGACAAGGACCAGGTGAGTAGATGTATATCTACGGGGGGAAGTCGGGTGGATGGCGTTTAGCACCCCCACAAACGTAGAATAGGGATAGTACTTATTGTCATTAGGAAGCCAGACGTGACCTTAGAATTTCGGTGAGTAGGACCCTAGTAGTGAGCTTAGGTTGGACTAGATTGATTTAGAAAGACCTTACCCGATGATGAATATCTTGGAGGAGATTCGTAGGTTTCAGGTAGATAAACACACGCACACACTGAGACTCGACGTGGTGTATACGTGTATGTGTATATATATATATAGGACTAGATGTAGGTATATATATATATACACAATACGTATATGTGATACAAGGATGTGATATGATACACGGGGATGAAACAATATAACTGGGCTTGATGCCGTGATTCTTGGCTTTACGGTCGTGTTATGATGTTAGCGGATCATTAGGAAATGAGATAATGAATATGTATACATAAATAATAAAAGGTGGTGATGATATTGAAGTATATGGGACTCTAAAATAGAACCCGGACCGTAACCTGTGCCTGAAATTCTGATATGATATCATATAGGTGTGACTTGATTACGACATCATATAGGTGTGACTTGATTTCGATATCATATATGTGTGGCTTGATTACGATATCATATAGGTGTGACTTAATTACGACATCATATAGGTGTGACTTGATTTCGATATCATATATGTGTGACTTGATTACGATATCGTATAGGTGTGACTTGATTACGATATGATCTAAGTGTGACTTAATCACAATATGATACATATAACATGATATTTCTGAGGATAAATTAACGATGTATATTTATGCTGACAATGATATATGATTGATGTATGCGATTACAGTATAGCACCTTGATCTTGACATGTGTTGATGATGATATTATACGAATGATGAGACACGTAGGTGATACTTGACCCGTACCCCGATATTGGGATGCCGTACGATGGATTTTACCGTACGAGGCATAGATATGATGATTGATCCGCACTCTTGATTCGAGGAAGCCGTACTACGTACGTGACGCTATTGAGGCTGGATCGCCGACTATTAGAGATATGGATTCAGACCTTAGGTGGACTCTTATTTCTTATTGACTAGTTTCTTAGATTTAGTTCCTTAGGAGGTTAGATGGATACTAGTTTAGGCTCGAGTCATATGTAAGTGCACGGCGGCGCCCCGGCCGTCAATCCGACGCCGGAATGCGGAAGCGGTGAATAACTAAAATTTTGCGGACTTTGCAAACCGGCACCACCGCGCACTTTAACCGGATCGAACCATTAACTAGTCTAAGCTAACTAGAAGATGGGAAAGAGATATACCGACGATCCAAGTCCTCCGGTCTTCATCTCCAATCCGATCTCCTCGCGGGATCTCCGTCCGTCTCATCCTCGTCGCCGGAAGTGCACCACGTTGCCTACATCGTTTACGGGCTCCCACCTCAATGCCGAGGCAACTCGGGCACGAAGCCGGCTACTCGACGTGCCCAAGATTCGCTGTAGAATGTGTAGTAGAACTTGTGTCTCCTTTTGGGGTAGTGGAGATGCCATTTGGTGGAGGGATGAAACAAGAACAATGTGGAGGAGCTAGTGGGTATTTTGGAGCATGATATGAACCAAAGATACACCCACACAATTTTTGGACAGCCCCAATCCTAAGTGGCCGGCCAAAGAGGTGAGGAGAAGAGCATGGAGTGAGGGAGTGATATGATATAAACCAAAAGATCAAAAACCACAACCATGATCAAAAGAGAGAGAGAAAGGAATGGTTATGATATCAAGTAATGATCACAAGCAAAACCAACACTCATCCAACCATCATCACCAAACTCATCATCAACAACCATGATGATCACTAAAAGTCAAGCAATCATGAAGCTAGAAGTCAAGGTCAATGAGAGGCTATCATGATTCAACAATAAGCAAATACCTCCTCCACAAATACTTATTTGCAACAATGCAAATAAGCCCTCCTCCACCAATCTTCGGCCAATGAACGGAACAATGGAAATTTGCCGAAACGGAAAGCAAACTGGCAACTCCAGAAAACTGGTCCCGTAATAAATTACAGGAAAACCCCGATACTGTGCATACACACCCGGATCTGTATTTCGACCGAAATACAGATGCAATGAGACAAACACTACACTGTACTATACAAGGATCCGGCTTATACCAAAGCCGGCTAGTAATATCTGTTCGATCCTGATCCGTGCAATACCGCACGTATCTGATCGAACCCTGCCATACACCAATACGGCCTATAGTACAAACTGTCCGATCCTGATCCGTGCAATACCGCACGTATCTGATCCGACCTTGCCATATCTCCATACGGCCTCTACAACCTTTCGCCCGAAAGCTGAGTAACTGAATGTGGGGGACTCTAAAGACTCGTCAACACCTTGGTTGTGGATTTAACCACTAGCACGTCAGAGGTATAAGCCAATACGTAACGGGCTACCAGGTATTGACTAAAAAGGACGTCGATGAGCGAACTCATCCTGACACCCTACTGAGCCTGTCAGTGACAATATCCGTGCAGTCCGGTCCGTTCGTCTATGAGTATCGCATGGCGGGCCTAGGGGGTTGGTAAAAGTCAGACCCCCAAAAGCGGTACAAGTCGTGTCGGAGTGTAGCCCAGAACACCCTGAGATACTACTGGAATTGTTGGAGATAGTGCCCTCAGAGTCAATTATTAGGTCACAGGTACGTGATTGTAATGATTGAGGGAGGACCTATCCCGGTAGGACAGTCTTACTCGAGATGATAGTATGCTATCTGGTTTACCTTTATCATCGTGTACTGTTTTAGGTGACCTGACATGTCGCTATTACACGTTGATAGAGCCCCTAGGATTCTTGCTTGACCACCAGCAGTATGAGGGCGATCATATAAGTGGGAGCTGGGGGTCTACAAGCATATCCTTAAAAGGTCCCTAGTCGTGGGAGTTTCGAGACCGGGCATCGATACTCCATTAGTAGACTAGTGTATACAGTCGAGACCCCGACGAGGGGCGGTGGCCGGTCTCACAAGCCACTGGTGTCAGTTGGATCACCTAAGATGTATACAGGTGCTCATTGGGTTATGAGTACACCGGACAGGACTCGCCGGGAACATGCTAGTTGGTCATATACCAGACGTCAGATGGCAGTTCCCTGGTGACATGTGTGCAGGTTAGTTCATCGACCTGGGGATCGTCATTTGTCTCGTGTGAGTTCCCACTGTACTTTGATTACTACCCTACCACGGCTCAAAGGAGTCGTGCAAACAGGTTTTAGTTGGGTACAGTCCCGAGCCACATGGAGGCAGTGAGCGTATCTTCAGGGGTTCGTCTCTCCCGGTATTGGGGGTGAGGTCGTGCTGTGTCTAGGAGAGCCATTACACAAAGTCCTTGGCCAAGGCAAGGAGATTTACTGGTAGGTATTCCAGTAGTATCTCAGGGTGTTCTGGGCTACACTCCGACACGACTTGTACCGCTTTTGGGGGTCTGACTTTTACCAACCCCCTAGGCCCGCCATGCGATACTCATAGACGAACGGACCGGACTGCACGGATATTGTCACTGACAGGCTCAGTTGGGTGTCGGGGTGAGCTTCCTCATCGACGTCCCATTTGGTCAGTACCTGGTAGCCCGTCACGTATTGGCTTATACCTCTGACGTGCTAGTGGTTAAATCCACAACCAAGGTGTTGACGAGTCTTTAGAGTCCACCACACTTTCAGTTACTCAAGTTTCGGGCGAAACGCTGTAGAGGCCGTATGGAGATATGGCAAGGTCCGATCAGATACGTGCGGTATTGCACGGATCAGGATCGGACAGTTTTGTACTAGTGGCCGTATAGTTATATGGCAGGGTTCGATCAGATACGTGCGGTATTGCACGGATCAGGATCGAACGGATATTACTAGCCGGCTTTGGTTTAAGCCGGTCCTAGTTTAGTACAGTGTAGATTTTGTCTCATTGCATTTGTATCCGGACGGAATACAGATGCGGGTGTGTATGCACAGTATTGGGGTTTTCCTGTAATTTATTACGGGACCAGTTTTCTGGAGTTGCCAGTTTGCATTCCGTTCCGGCCGGTTTTCCTTTGTTCTTTCCCGGCCGGACTTTTCCGATGGAGGGGGTTATTTGCAGTTTTGCAAATAACACTTTGTGAGGGGTTTCTTTGCATATTGTTTGATTATGATAGTTTTCATATCTTTGCTCCATGCTTTTGAATTGAGTGATTTGATATAGGTATGGGTTTAAAGTGAAAGCATGGTTGAAGTTTTCATTGACTTTGGATATGGTCACCACATACTTCTCCTACACTTACCTCCCTCTTATGATTTGGTTTTGCTCCCTCCACCATTCTCTTTGAAGAGAAGGCCGGCCACTATGAGTGAGGAAGAGAGAAATTTTTCATTCTTGCATGACACAAATTTCTTCATCTCATTCTTCTTGTTTTTGGAAAATTGAAAGCTCCAATTTCCTTTAACCTTATTCCTCCATCAAGGCAACTCCAATAGCCCAAAAAGAGACTATGATTCTACACACCACTTCCTACAGCGATTCTTGAGCATGTCGAGTTGCCGGCTTCATGCTCGAGTTGCCTCGGTATTGAGGTGGGAGCCCGTAAAAGTACCCGGTTTCGTGGTGCCCTTTCCGACGAGGAGGAGATGGACGGAGATCCCGCGAGGAGATCGGAGTGGAGATGAAGACCGGAGGACTTGGATCGTCGGTATACATCTCTATTCCCATTCTTGTAGATAGCTTAGACTAGTTAATGGTCCGATCCGGTTAAAGTGCGCGGTGGTGCCGGTTTGCAAAGTCCGCAAAAATTTTAGTTATTCACCGCTTCCGCATTCCGGCGTCGGATTGACGGCCGGGGCGCCGCCGTGCACTTACAGTGGTATCAGAGCCGCCCCATTAACTTAGTCTAGCTTTGTGTAATGTGTTTTTCAGTTCCGATCGATCAAAATGTCCCAAAACCCGTATTTGCCCACGACAGTTTCTGTTGAAAATTTTTGGTCTCGAAAAATTTTTCAGGTTGTAAAATATTGATGTACTGGAGATTGCAAGGCTACTGAGAAAATTCGAGAGTGTCAGTCAACAGTTCAACCGCGGAAGCGCGGCCTGACCTTCCTTAAGCGCCGCGCTTCCGCCGCAGACTGTTCTGATCCCTGCATCAAATTTTTTCAGTAGCTTTCTGGGCTTAAAATGTGGTTTTTGGAATATTAAAATTGGGCCCAGGTTTTCTGTGAGTGCTACAGTTTTGTTTGGGGCCCACTTGTTAAGGTTTGATCAATCGGAAAATTTTAAACACATTTTTCACAGTATTTACATTATATCTGCGACCGTGAATGTCACTCGATCGGTAAATCCGGTCTAACTGCTATAGCCCGGTTAGACGGATTTGCGAACGTGACTTTCACGTTGATGTTCTATGTTTATGCTGTGATGTTGCGGATCGGTCGTGGGGGATAGCCTGGATGCAATGCTAGTACTGTATTGTTGTATTATGTACATTTGATATTGCGGGGCGAGCGTCCGACATGTGGACTGCCGTCACTGCCTGATTGTATTATTCTTTTGGGGCACGACCTGGTTGCGGTCGATGTACCCGGTGTATGTATATTTTACTTTCTGTACTAGGATTATCCCGCGGTGGGGTGCACGGATAGCCGGGTTCTGGAGGGCAACAAGCCCGCATCTCATGGCATTGAGACGGAGGGGGCTTCACTCTAGGATTGGCGGGCTATTCGCCGCACTCGTAGGGGGTACAGGTTGACCCAGGAGGGGTGCCCAAGTTGCCGGATTCCGTGGAGTGCTGGGTGGTCCATTCACGGAGCTGAAGGGGGCTGCCTCGCTTCAGGTTTTGGCGGGTGACTTGCCGCGCCCGTAGGGGTCTAGGTTTTCATTGCACAGGCTATCCACACGACCAGGGGAACGTCGGGTTTCAGTAGTGGCTCTGTGAAACCCGGGGATCCCAGATATCTGTATTGTTTCTGTGATGCTGTTCATTCTCTGTGATGTTGCATTTTATTCACGCCTTGAGCGAAATATAATATATTGGTATATATATTAGTAGATGTTGTATATGTTTTACATCCGCGCTAGTCCAGTCCCCGCTCTGTCGTTAGTTAGCTAACCTAACGGGTAATGACGGGACCCAGTGGCGAATGCGGATGGCATATACGTACATCAGTATATTTTCGTTCTTTTTGGTGTGATCAATTGATGGGACTGCGTTGATTCGGATCAATGCAAGTTAAAAACAAACCTAATCTGATGTTGTTGGAACACTTTTCAAAAAGCTGTTATTGCAAGGACGTTCACTTTTGTTTTGCATCGTGGTATTCATTTGGAATATCCTGCTCCTCAGTCGACGAGGCAAGGGCCGAGATCCCTTCACCGGGAGTGACCCCTTGGACAGAAGTTTGCGTCAGGGCAGTAACTTCACTATAGCCGATTGCTTTTGCTTTGCACCGTGGTATTCAGTTGGAATATCCTGCACCTCATTCTACGGGGAAAGAGCCGAGATCCCTTCATCGGGAGTGACCTCTTTAGTAAAGGTTTTCGTCACTATATTTTCTAAAAAGCTATCCGTTCCTTCAACGATATCAAGTTCATTACGTTAAAGGTTTTCGCCAGAAACCATTCGTAGCCCTCCGTCGTTTCATATGGGTGGTCAATAGTATTCAAGCTGTGTATGTTGGCCAAAGTCAAGGCACAGTGATTGGTAGCTATTGGGGTATTCATATGCAGCATAGATAGATGCGTTGGTTTGGGACAGTCGTGCTGCCATTTTGGCCAAAGTCAAGGGTATGTACGGGTGGACTCAAATTAACCTGGAGAATGACGGGTAGAACTTGACATGTGACTTATGATATGTTGGCCAAAGTCAAGGTCATAAGAGCATGGGGCAGAAATCACATCGGGAGTTTCAAAAGTACTGAAACTTGCCAGATATGCGCATACCTTCTGGAGTGTGATACCGTGAGCGGATTCCGTCACGTTGTCATGCGATGAGAGTTGGATCCCGATTCCCACTGATGAGTTGGTATACTCCTCGGGTAACCCCGACTAATTCTTCTTTTAGGTTTGGAGAAGAATTTGAGGTACAGTGGGAGGATTCCAGATTAGATAAATTGGTGACCATTCTGATCTAGGATAGAGTGCACGCTGAGTGTTTCTTTTCTCTCTCTCTCTTTGGCAGCGACCATTGACCCGACCCTAAGACTATGACTCAGTGACCAAGTTGACCGAACCTTCTTAACACCGGCTTTTGGATTGTCAGAGTTGCAAACCTCATTGCCACTCCTACTTTTACCCTTTTCTCCAGGACACCCCGTATTGCTACAAACGTCCACTTCCATTGGACAAAACCATCGTATGGTTAGATACGAACTCGAAGAGATTCGAGGATGGTTTCCGGTTCTGGAGAAAACGGATAGGATTATTCAGTTGTCTTTTCCTTTTACCCTCTCTCAGGTTACGAGTACTCCTTGGTTTAGGGGTAGTACACCTATTACGCAAATTGGATTGTCTTCTTCCAAACCTTAGGCTGGTGCCGACCGGTAGGGAATGAAGAAAACCAATTAGCATAACGATGGTGTGCAGAAGGTATTAAGTTCAGACAAAGCAAGGGATTAGTAAGAGGGCAAAGTAAATTGCAACAGATATTCACGACCAAACCAAATATTTCGTTACCACTCCCACATCACTTTTGTATTTCTCCAGGACACTCCGTATCACTACGAAGATCCACAGTTTATTTGGATACTCCATCGTATGGTTATATACGAACTCGAATGGAACTTGTTCCAGTTCGGGGATGGATCCTGGTTCAGGAGAAATAGGAATAAAGTACATTCAGGTGTCTTTTATCTTCACCCTCTCTCATTGCGAGTGTTCCTAGGATTGGGACAGTACACCCATTATGCTTATTGGATAGTCTTCTTCCAAACTATAGGCTGGTGCCGAACGGTAGGGAAGGAAGAAAACCATTTGGCTTAAGGGGTGTACAGAAGGTAAAGACTAAAGACATATGAAGGGATTTGGAGAGGTGGCAAAGAACTATACGGTTATAGTCGTGAATCTGGAAGAGGCATTACTAGGAATACCAGGATACCCCAACGAAACATTTCAATGTTTCAGTTTCACTGTGTACTATTAAAAGAAAACTGATTTCCCAATTAGACACTTACTCCAGGGTATGTATTTACCAGGTATGATTCTCACATCTGTGTGGTTTTACAGATGATGAGTAGGAGTAGGTTATTGGGAATTGGGTGATTATCCTCATTATATCGGGATTCGTTGTAATCGGTGATATTTGAGGAAATCACCTGGCCTGTTTGCCGGTCGGCAAATATTTGGTTTTGAATATCCGCTGTTATGCACCAATTTCAAATTGATATATCTGTACGTCTATTTTCATAGAGTGAGATATACCTTTCTGAAATTATGTCTACGACATTTACCTATATCAGTGGATGGTTAGGTAAGGAGCATTAAACAGCGGTGTAATTCTTCTTAACCATAAGTACAGTTTTCAACCTACGGCACGCAGTGAATGAGTTATCAGACTCAAGGGACTTATACAGAGTATTGTATGTTGTCCAGGGTCCATCAGGACAGAGGGGATGGTCCTCGTACTATATTCGGTTTACTTATGACTCCTCTAATTTTTAGACCGGTGTTTCGTGGAAACACAGGGTCTAAGTTTTGAGGAGTTATAGGTATTTGAATAGAGTAGAGAACCAGGTATAGCAAGTATCGGGATTCTTCAAAGAGATCGAAGATGTAGATACTTGTGTATGGTATTCAGTTGATAGTAATGATAAAGAGATCTTGCTTCTCTTTCAGGTTACTCATAATTGGAAGTATTCCTAAGTTGAGTAACGCTGATCGGCCTCCTTCCATTTAGTTGACATGCGCTGGGGACAGCTGCATGACTTGAATCTGGTTCAATTAAATCAGTGCCTCTGTTTCTATATTGGATATAGAACAGTTCATATCTTAACGATGTTAAGGTACGGGGAGTTGTCCGGTTTATGCTTAAAACCAGATATTGGACAACTCTAGGCACGTTTCTGTAATGGCTGTTTGTGGGTTGACCCAGGCTATGACGAGGGTTGATTTTCTACCATCTGGATGAACAATAGCGATATTGTTCTAGACTCGCCACAATTTTATTAAAAATGGATTTTTTCAAGAAAACAATAGTGGGAGTATGGTAGAACTGGAAGTAATTCCAGAACCACAAACGATTACTGAAGATTTGATAAGGAACCTAAAGATTCAATCTGGATTGACATTCCATTGGCCACTC
Source organism: Agapanthus africanus (assembly GCA_030015575.1). Lineage (NCBI taxonomy): Eukaryota > Viridiplantae > Streptophyta > Magnoliopsida > Asparagales > Amaryllidaceae > Agapanthus > Agapanthus africanus. The sequence goes on from CM057338.1 coordinate 462,806,034, forward strand.
CGCAGATACGGTGGGTAACTTCAGGCACCCGAGAGGTACTACGGTAGCCTCAAGGACGGTGACAGGGAAGTTCTTGTTTACCCAAAATTGCCATTGCTGTTGTTCCAGGTTACGAGACCCGGCGGGAGGATGAGTATAGCGTCGTTCTAAACCAGTTTTAGAAGTGCACGTCTATATGACTCTGCCAGAGGGTTGTCGTAGTCAGTGGGAGTAGCGGAAGCATTGGTGGACAGGTTGCTTATGTCTATTTATAGACTAAAGCAGATGTAGCGGAGATAGATCATCTATTTCTGACGTGACAGTCATGAGTTTGACTTCATCAGAATAGGGGATGGATCTGTTGAGAAGGTAGTAGGGTGTGATGTCCTGGTATCTGGATGACATACACAGAATAGGAAAAGAAACTCCTATACTACAATCGGTTATACTTTGGTCGTCACACAGTGGTTTCTCCACAAAGGACATGGATTTTATATCAGACATACTGGTTACTAGATCTGTGGTTTTAGATCTAGATTTGGGTGGTTTCCCAATCAAGGTACTTGACAGCATTCTAAGAGTATTTAGGATGGACGACTCCTGGCACGGTAGTGTACCTGCAGGTAATGGAGTCACCCTCTCTAAAGGTGTCTTACAGACTAAAGGGGAGAGGGACGGGCATGATTGGCAGATCACTTGCTTAGGCAATTGAGTCAATCGTGAGATATCAAGTACCACACCAGATGTTGTTCTTGCACTAGATGCAATAAGTTGACATTAATCCAATCCTGGAGAAACAGTCGGAAGCAGTTTTAGAACATAAGTGGATGTTCTAGGGATATGATAACGACAGCCTCATTCAGGAGACGGTTATCATTCCAGGCTTCCAAAGTGACATGGACGACAAGGAGGTTGTCAGAGTTATAGTTTTCCCTCTGACGAGGGGCAGTATTTTGGACAGGTGATCCAAGGCAATACTGAGGGAGGCATGGCGCGCAGGATACTGATTAAGTTCAGTTGACGATACAGTCTAAGAAGTTTGGATTTGGAGTTCATTTATGAGCTATGTCCCATCAGACATCCAGACACATTCTAAGACAGGTATTGCTCATTTCGGGAGATGGGTTTCTCCGCGAACATGAGATATAGAGAGACATAGAAAGAAACGTCAAGGCGGATCCACTCACTAAGGCTATTCCTCGAACGCAATAGTTCCGCAAACGAGCTTTGTGAGACTGACTAATAGAGGAGTTGGATGTTCGGTATCACACGGGCTGTGAGTATGCGACATCGCAATAATTAGCCTTGAGTGCAAGTGGGAGATTGTTGGAGATAGTGCCCTCAGAGTCAATTATTAGGTCACAGGTACGTGATTGTAATGATTGAGGGAGGACCTATCCCGGTAGGACAGTCTTACTCGAGATGATAGTATGCTATCTGGTTTACCTTTATCATCGTGTACTGTTTTAGGTGACCTGACATGTCGCTATTACACGTTGATAGAGCCCCTAGGATTCTTGCTTGACCACCAGCAGTATGAGGGCGATCATATAAGTGGGAGCTGGGGGTCTACAAGCATATCCTTAAAAGGTCCCTAGTCGTGGGAGTTTCGAGACCGGGCATCGATACTCCATTAGTAGACTAGTGTATACAGTCGAGACCCCGACGAGGGGCGGTGGCCGGTCTCACAAGCCACTGGTGTCAGTTGGATCACCTAAGATGTATACAGGTGCTCATTGGGTTATGAGTACACCGGACAGGACTCGCCGGGAACATGCTAGTTGGTCATATACCAGACGTCAGATGGCAGTTCCCTGGTGACATGTGTGCAGGTTAGTTCATCGACCTGGGGATCGTCATTTGTCTCGTGTGAGTTCCCACTGTACTTTGATTACTACCCTACCACGGCTCAAAGGAGTCGTGCAAACAGGTTTTAGTTGGGTACAGTCCCGAGCCACATGGAGGCAGTGAGCGTATCTTCAGGGGTTCGTCTCTCCCGGTATTGGGGGTGAGGTCGTGCTGTGTCTAGGAGAGCCATTACACAAAGTCCTTGGCCAAGGCAAGGAGATTTACTGGTAGGTATTCCAGTAGTATCTCAGGGTGTTCTGGGCTACACTCCGACACGACTTGTACCGCTTTTGGGGGTCTGACTTTTACCAACCCCCTAGGCCCGCCATGCGATACTCATAGACGAACGGACCGGACTGCACGGATATTGTCACTGACAGGCTCAGTTGGGTGTCGGGGTGAGCTTCCTCATCGACGTCCCATTTGGTCAGTACCTGGTAGCCCGTCACGTATTGGCTTATACCTCTGACGTGCTAGTGGTTAAATCCACAACCAAGGTGTTGACGAGTCTTTAGAGTCCACCACACTTTCAGTTACTCAAGTTTCGGGCGAAACGCTGTAGAGGCCGTATGGAGATATGGCAAGGTCCGATCAGATACGTGCGGTATTGCACGGATCAGGATCGGACAGTTTTGTACTAGTGGCCGTATAGTTATATGGCAGGGTTCGATCAGATACGTGCGGTATTGCACGGATCAGGATCGAACGGATATTACTAGCCGGCTTTGGTTTAAGCCGGTCCTAGTTTAGTACAGTGTAGATTTTGTCTCATTGCATTTGTATCCGGACGGAATACAGATGCGGGTGTGTATGCACAGTATTGGGGTTTTCCTGTAATTTATTACGGGACCAGTTTTCTGGAGTTGCCAGTTTGCATTCCGTTCCGGCCGGTTTTCCTTTGTTCTTTCCCGGCCGGACTTTTCCGATGGAGGGGGTTATTTGCAGTTTTGCAAATAACACTTTGTGAGGGGTTTCTTTGCATATTGTTTGATTATGATAGTTTTCATATCTTTGCTCCATGCTTTTGAATTGAGTGATTTGATATAGGTATGGGTTTAAAGTGAAAGCATGGTTGAAGTTTTCATTGACTTTGGATATGGTCACCACATACTTCTCCTACACTTACCTCCCTCTTATGATTTGGTTTTGCTCCCTCCACCATTCTCTTTGAAGAGAAGGCCGGCCACTATGAGTGAGGAAGAGAGAAATTTTTCATTCTTGCATGACACAAATTTCTTCATCTCATTCTTCTTGTTTTTGGAAAATTGAAAGCTCCAATTTCCTTTAACCTTATTCCTCCATCAAGGCAACTCCAATAGCCCAAAAAGAGACTATGATTCTACACACCACTTCCTACAGCGATTCTTGAGCATGTCGAGTTGCCGGCTTCATGCTCGAGTTGCCTCGGTATTGAGGTGGGAGCCCGTAAAAGTACCCGGTTTCGTGGTGCCCTTTCCGACGAGGAGGAGATGGACGGAGATCCCGCGAGGAGATCGGAGTGGAGATGAAGACCGGAGGACTTGGATCGTCGGTATACATCTCTATTCCCATTCTTGTAGATAGCTTAGACTAGTTAATGGTCCGATCCGGTTAAAGTGCGCGGTGGTGCCGGTTTGCAAAGTCCGCAAAAATTTTAGTTATTCACCGCTTCCGCATTCCGGCGTCGGATTGACGGCCGGGGCGCCGCCGTGCACTTACAGGAATACCTACCAGTAAATCTCCTTGCCTTGGCCAAGGACTTTGTGTAATGGCTCTCCTAGACACAGCACGACCTCACCCCCAATACCGGGAGAGACGAACCCCTGAGGATACGGTCACTGCCTCCATGTGGCTCGGGACTGTACCCAACTAAAACCTGTTTGCACGACTCCTTTGAGCCGTGGTAGGGTAGTAATCAAAGTACAGTGGGAACTCACACGAGACAAATGACGATCCCCAGGTCGATGAACTAACCTGCACACATGTCACCAGGGAACTGCCATCTGACGTCTGGTATATGACCAACTAGCATGTTCCCGGCGAGTCCTGTCCGGTGTACTCATAACCCAATGAGCACCTGTATACATCTTAGGTGATCCAACTGACACCAGTGGCTTGTGAGACCGGCCACCGCCCCTCGTCGGGGTCTCGACTGTATACACTAGTCTACTAATGGAGTATCGATGCCCAGTCTCGAAACTCCCACGACTAGGGACCTTTTAAGGATAAGCTTATAGACCCCCAGCTCCCACTTATATGATCGCCCTCATACTGCTGGTGGTCAAGCAAGAATCCTAGGGGCTCTATCAACGTGTAATAGCGACGTGTCATGTCACCTAAAGCAGTACACGATGATAAAGGTAAACCAGATAGCGTACTATCATCTCGAGTAAGACTGTCCTACCGGGATAGGTCCTCCCTCAATCATTACAATCACGTACCTGTGACCTAATAATTGACTCTGAGGGCACTATCTCCAACAATCTCCCACTTGCACTCAAGGCTAATTATTGCGATGTCGCATACTCACAGCCCGTGTGATACCGAACATCCAACTCCTCTACTAGTCAGTCTCACAAAGCTTGTTTGCGGAACTATTGCGTTCGAGGAATAGCCTCAGTGAGTGGATCCGCTTAGTTGTTTCTTTCTATGTCTCTCTATATCTCAAGTTCGCGGAGAAACCTATCTCCCGAAATGAGCAATACCTGTCTTAGAATGTGTCTGGATGTCTGATGGGACATAGCTCATAAATGAACTCCAAATCCAAACTTCTTAGACTATATCGTCAACTGAACTTAATCAGTATCCTGCGCGCCATGCCTCCCTCAGTATTGCCTTGGACCACCTGTCCAAAATACTGCCCCTCATCAGAAGGAAAACTATAACTCTGACAACCTTCTTGTCGTCCATGTCACCTTGGAAGCCTGGAATGATAACTGTCTCCTGAATGAGGCTGTCGTTATCATATCCCTAGAACATCCACTTATGTTCTAAAACTGCTTCCGACTGTTTCTCCAGGATTGAATTAATATCAACTTATTGCATCTAGTGCAAGAACAACATCTGGTGTGGTACTTGACATCTCACGATTGACTCAATTGCCTGAGCAAGTGATCTGCCAATCATGCCCGTCCCTCTCCCCTTTAGTCTGTAAGACACCTTTGGAGAGGGTGACTCCATTACCTGCAGGTACACTACCGTGCCAGGAGTCGTCCATCCTAAATACTCTTAGAACGCTGTCAAGTACCCTGATTGGGAAACCACCCAAATCTAGATCTAAGACCATAGATCTAGTAACCAGTATGTCTGATATAAAATCCATTTCCTTTGTGGAGAAACAACTGTGTGACGACCAAACTATAACCGATCGTAGTGTAGGAGTTTCCTTTCCTACTCTGTGTATATCATCCAAATACCAGGATATCACACCCTACTACCTTCTCAACAGATCCATCCCCTATTCTGATGAAGTCAAACCCATGACTGTCACGTCAGAAATAGATGATCTATCTCCGCTATATCTGCTCTAGTCTATAAATAGACATAAGCAACCTGTCCACCAATGCTTCCGCTGCTCCCACTGACTACGACAACCCTCTGGCAGAGTCATATAGACGTACACTTCTAAAACGGGTTTAGAACGACGCTATACTCATCCTCCCGCAGGGTCTCGTAACCTGGAACAACAGCAATGGCAATTGTGGGTAAACAAGAACTTCCCTGTCACCGTCCTTGAGGCTACCGTAGTACCTCTCGGGTGCCTGAAGTTACCCACCTTATCTGCGGAGTGGCCAATGGAATGTCAATTCAGATTGAATCTTCAGTAATCGTTTGTGGTTCTGGAATCACTTCCAGTTCTACCATACTCCCACTACTGTTTTCTGAAAAAATCCATTTTTAATAAAACTGTGGCGAGTTTAGAACAATATTGCTATTGTTCATCCAGATGGTAGAAAGTCAACCCTCGTCATAGCCTGGGTCAACCCACAAACAGCCATTACAGAAACGTGCCTTGAGTTGTCTAGTGTCTGGTTTTAATCATAAACCGGACAACTCCCGGTACCTTAACATCGTTAAGATATGAACTGTTCTATATCCAATATAGAAACAGAGGCACTGATTTAATTGAACCAGATTCAAATCATGCAGCTGTCCCCAGCGCATGTCAACTAAATGGAAGGAGGCCGATCAGCGTTACTCAACTTAGGAGTACTTCCAATTATGAGTAACCTGAAAGAGAAGCAAGATCTCTTTATCATTACTATCAACTGAATACCATACACAAGTATCTACATCTTCGATCTCTTTGAAGAATCCCGATACTTGCTACGCCTGGTTCTCTACTCCATTCAAATACCTGTAACTTCTCAAAATTCGGACCCTGTGTTTCCACGAAACACCGGTCTAAAAACTAGAGAAGTCATAAGTAAACCGAATATAGTACGATGACCTACCCCTCTGTCCTGATGGACCCTGGACAACATACAATACTTTGTATAAGTCCCTTGAGTCTGATAACTCATTCACTGTGTGTCGTAGGTCGAAAACTGTACTTGTGGTTAAGAAGAATTACACCGCTGTTTAATGCTCCTTACCTAACCATCCACTGATATAGGTAAATGTCATCGACATAATATCAAAAGGTATATCTCACTCTATGGAAATAGACGTACAGATATATCAATTTGAAATTGGTGCATAACAGTGGATATTCAAAACCAAATATTTGCCGACCGGCAAACAGCCCAGATGATCTCCTCAAATATCACCGATTACAACGAATCCCGATATAATGAGGATGATCACCCAATTCCCAATAACGTACTCCCACTCATCATCTGTAAAACCATACAGATGTGAGAATCATACCTGGTAAATACATACCCTGGAGTAAGTGTCTAATCGGGAAATCAGTTCTCTTTTAACATTACACAGTGAAACTGAAACATTGAAATGTTTCGATGGGGTATCCTGGTATTCCTAGTAATGCCTCTTCCATCATCACGTCTGTAACCTTGTAATTCTTTGCCACCTCTCCAAATCCCTTCATCTGTCTTTAGTCTTTACCTTCTGCACACCCATTTAGGCCAAATGGTTTTCTTCCTTCCCTACCGTTCGGCACCAGCCTATGGTTTGGAAGAAGACTATCCAATAAGCATAATGGGTGTACTGTCCCTATCCTAGGAACACTCGCAACACGAGAGAAGGTGAAGATAAAAGACACCTGAATGTACTTTATTCCTATTTCTCCTGGACCAGGATCCATCCCCGAACTGGAAGAAGTTCCTTTCGAGTTCGTATATAACCATACGATGGATTATCCAATGAAATGGGATCTTCGTAGTGATACGGAGTGTCCTGGAGAAATACAAAGGTGATTTAGGATTGGCGAAGAAATACTTGGTTCGGTCGTGAATAGCAGTCGCAATTTACTTTGCCCTCTTACTAATCCCTTGTTTTGTCTGAACTTAATACCTTCTGTACACCGTTTAGGCTAACTGGTTTTCTTCATTCCCTACCGGTCGGCACCAGCCTATGGTTTGGAAGAAGACTATCCAATTTGCGTAATAGGTGTACTACTCCTAAACCAAGGAGTACTCGCAACCTGAGAGAAGGTGAAAAAGAAAAGACAACTGAATAATCCTATCCGTTTTCTCCAGAACCGGAAACCATCCTCGAATCCCTTCGAGTTCGTATCTAACCATACGATGGTTTTGTCCAATGGAAGTGGACGTTCGCAGTAATACGGGGTGTCCTGGAGAAAAGGGTAAAAGTAGGAGTGGCAATGAGGTCTGCAACTCTGACAATCCAAAAGCCAGTGTTTAAGAAGGTTCGGTCAACTTGGTCACTGAGTCAAAGTCTTAGGGTCGGGTCAATGGTCGCTGCCAAAGAGAGAGAGAAAAGAAACACTCAGCGTGCACTCTAACCTAGATCAGAATGGTTACCAATTTATCTAATCTGGAATCCTCCCACTGTACCTCAAATTCTCCTCCAAACCAGAAAGAAGAATTAGTCGGGGTCACCCGAGGAGTAAACCAACTCATCAGTGGGAATCGGGATCCAACTCTCATCGCATGATAACGTGACGGAATCCGCTCACGGTATCACACTCCAGAAGGTATGCGCATATCTGGCAAGTTTCAGTTCTTTTGAAACTCCCGATGTGATTTCTGCCCCATGCTCTTATGACCTTGACTAAGGCCAACAAATCATAAGTCACATGTCAAGTTTTACCCGTCATTGTCCAGGTTAATTTGAATCCACCCGTACAAGCCCTTGACTAAGGCCAACAAGGCTATACGACTGTCCCAAACCAACGCATCTATCTATGCAGCATATGAATACCCAATAGCTACCAAACACTGTGCCTTGACTAAGGCCAACAAACACAGCTTGAATACTATTGACTACCCATATGAAACGACGGAGGGCTACGAATGGTTTCTGGCGAAAACCTTTAACGTAGTGAACTTGATATCGTTGAAGGAACGGATAGCTTTTTAGAAAATATAGTGACGAAAACCTTTACTAAAGAGGTCACTCCCGGTGAAGGGATCTCGGCTCTTTCCCCGTAGAATGGGGTGCAGGATATTCCAAATGAATACCACGGTGCAAAGCAAAAGCAATCGGCTATAGTGAAGTCATTGCCCTGACGCAAACTTTTTGTCCAAGGGGTCACTCCCGGTGAAGGGATCTCGGCCCTTGCCTCGTCGACTGAGGAGCAGGATATTCCAATGAATACCACGATGCAAAACAAAAGTAAACGTCCTTGCAATAACAGCTTTTTGAAAAGTGTTCCAACAACATCAGATTAGGTTTGTTTTTAACTTGCATTGATCCGAATCAATGCAGTCCCATCAATTGATCACACCAAAAAGAACGAAAATATACTGATGTACGTATATGCCATCCGCATTCGCCACTGGGTCCCGTCATTACCCGTTAGGTTAGCTAACTAACGACAGAGCGGGGACTGGACTAGCGCGGATGTAAAACATATACAACATCTACTAATATATATACCAATATATTATATTCGCTCAAGGCGTGAATAAAATGCAACATCACAGAGAATGAACAGCATCACAGAAACAATACAGATATCTGGGAACCCCGGGTTTCACAGAGCCGCTGAAACCCGACGTTCCCCTGGTCGTGTGGATAGCCTGTGCAATGAAATCCTATACCCCCTACGAGTGCGGCGAATAGCCAGCCAATCCTGGAGTGAAGCCCCCTCCGTCCCAATACCATGAGATGCGGGCTTGTTGCCTTCTAGAACCCGGCTATCCGTGCACCCCTCCGCGGGGTAACCCTAGTACAGAAAGTAAAATATACATACACCGGGTACATCGACCGCAACCAGGTCGTGCCCCAAAAGAATAATACAATCAGGCAGTGACGGCAGTCCACATGTCGGACGCTCGCCCCGCAATATCAAATGTACATAATACAACAAAACTGTACTAGCATTGCATCCAGGCTATCCCCCACGACCGATCCGCAACATCACAGCAAATACATAGAACATCAACGTGAAAGTCACGTTCGCAAATCCGTCTAACCGGGCTATAGCAGTTAGACCGGATTTACCGATCGAGTGACATTCACGGTCGCAGATATAATGTAAATACTGTGAAAAATGTGTTTTTAAAATATTCCGATTGATCAAACTTTAACAAGTGGGCCCACAAAGAATACTGCAGCAGTTAAAGAAAATATGGGCCCAATTTAAATATTCCAAAACCCCTAACTTAAGCCCAGAAGCCCACTGTAAAAACCCAACCCACTGATTCCTGTAGGCTGCGGCGGAAGCGCGGCCAAACGTGGGTTTTGGCCGCCCTTCCGCGGTCAAATGAGAAGATCAGTGCGTCGAATTTGAACAGTGTTCTTAGAATTTCTAGCACAGTACTTTTATGCAACCTGAAAAATTTTTGGAGACTGAAAAATTTCAACAGAAACTGTCGTGGGCAAATACGGGTTTTTGGACATTTCGATCGATCGGAACTCAAAAACACATTACACAAAGCTAGACTAAGTTAATGGGGAGGCTCTGATACCACTGTAAGTGCACGGCGGCGCCCCGGCCGTCAATCCGACGCCGGAATGCGGAAGCGGTGAATAACTAAAATTTTGCGGACTTTGCAAACCGGCACCACCGCGCACTTTAACCGGATCGAACCATTAACTAGTCTAAGCTAACTAGAAGATGGGAAAGAGATATACCGACGATCCAAGTCCTCCGGTCTTCATCTCCAATCCGATCTCCTCGCGGGATCTCCGTCCGTCTCATCCTCGTCGCCGGAAGTGCACCACGTTGCCTACATCGTTTACGGGCTCCCACCTCAATGCCGAGGCAACTCGGGCACGAAGCCGGCTACTCGACGTGCCCAAGATTCGCTGTAGAATGTGTAGTAGAACTTGTGTCTCCTTTTGGGGTAGTGGAGATGCCATTTGGTGGAGGGATGAAACAAGAACAATGTGGAGGAGCTAGTGGGTATTTTGGAGCATGATATGAACCAAAGATACACCCACACAATTTTTGGACAGCCCCAATCCTAAGTGGCCGGCCAAAGAGGTGAGGAGAAGAGCATGGAGTGAGGGAGTGATATGATATAAACCAAAAGATCAAAAACCACAACCATGATCAAAAGAGAGAGAGAAAGGAATGGTTATGATATCAAGTAATGATCACAAGCAAAACCAACACTCATCCAACCATCATCACCAAACTCATCATCAACAACCATGATGATCACTAAAAGTCAAGCAATCATGAAGCTAGAAGTCAAGGTCAATGAGAGGCTATCATGATTCAACAATAAGCAAATACCTCCTCCACAAATACTTATTTGCAACAATGCAAATAAGCCCTCCTCCACCAATCTTCGGCCAATGAACGGAACAATGGAAATTTGCCGAAACGGAAAGCAAACTGGCAACTCCAGAAAACTGGTCCCGTAATAAATTACAGGAAAACCCCGATACTGTGCATACACACCCGGATCTGTATTTCGACCGAAATACAGATGCAATGAGACAAACACTACACTGTACTATACAAGGATCCGGCTTATACCAAAGCCGGCTAGTAATATCTGTTCGATCCTGATCCGTGCAATACCGCACGTATCTGATCGAACCCTGCCATACACCAATACGGCCTATAGTACAAACTGTCCGATCCTGATCCGTGCAATACCGCACGTATCTGATCCGACCTTGCCATATCTCCATACGGCCTCTACAACCTTTCGCCCGAAAGCTGAGTAACTGAATGTGGGGGACTCTAAAGACTCGTCAACACCTTGGTTGTGGATTTAACCACTAGCACGTCAGAGGTATAAGCCAATACGTAACGGGCTACCAGGTATTGACTAAAAAGGACGTCGATGAGCGAACTCATCCTGACACCCTACTGAGCCTGTCAGTGACAATATCCGTGCAGTCCGGTCCGTTCGTCTATGAGTATCGCATGGCGGGCCTAGGGGGTTGGTAAAAGTCAGACCCCCAAAAGCGGTACAAGTCGTGTCGGAGTGTAGCCCAGAACACCCTGAGATACTACTGGAATACCTACCAGTAAATCTCCTTGCCTTGGCCAAGGACTTTGTGTAATGGCTCTCCTAGACACAGCACGACCTCACCCCCAATACCGGGAGAGACGAACCCCTGAGGATACGGTCACTGCCTCCATGTGGCTCGGGACTGTACCCAACTAAAACCTGTTTGCACGACTCCTTTGAGCCGTGGTAGGGTAGTAATCAAAGTACAGTGGGAACTCACACGAGACAAATGACGATCCCCAGGTCGATGAACTAACCTGCACACATGTCACCAGGGAACTGCCATCTGACGTCTGGTATATGACCAACTAGCATGTTCCCGGCGAGTCCTGTCCGGTGTACTCATAACCCAATGAGCACCTGTATACATCTTAGGTGATCCAACTGACACCAGTGGCTTGTGAGACCGGCCACCGCCCCTCGTCGGGGTCTCGACTGTATACACTAGTCTACTAATGGAGTATCGATGCCCAGTCTCGAAACTCCCACGACTAGGGACCTTTTAAGGATAAGCTTATAGACCCCCAGCTCCCACTTATATGATCGCCCTCATACTGCTGGTGGTCAAGCAAGAATCCTAGGGGCTCTATCAACGTGTAATAGCGACGTGTCATGTCACCTAAAGCAGTACACGATGATAAAGGTAAACCAGATAGCGTACTATCATCTCGAGTAAGACTGTCCTACCGGGATAGGTCCTCCCTCAATCATTACAATCACGTACCTGTGACCTAATAATTGACTCTGAGGGCACTATCTCCAACACATATAGTTGTAGTTATACTTGTATATCACAGATGAGTGGTTATTACACATCCGTCTTTACATTCATACCGTAATCATAATGGTGCATGTTCATTCATATGTTTCTATAATCAGAATAAAACTTTGCCTATTAGGACACCAGCACCATTACCGATGATGCGCATATTCCACGCACACTTATTTGCCGGCTCACACACATCATCATCGGTAATTGCTATGTCACGTACATTTTAGATCATATTATCTTTTATTGATACAATCAGCTAACAGCTAGATCGATATAATATTGTGATTACTCTCTGGTTTTAGTATAGACATGGTATTTATTACTTAGACATTTTATGCATTCGCATTTTCATGTTATCATGCAGTATTATGGGGCATATGCCGACACTTATCATATACTTACTCATGATTTTGGGATTTTGGATTTCTACGAGATTTCTGGATTTTTGGGGAAAACCGCAAGAATATATAAAAACTTCTCTCTCTCTCCTCCTCTCTTTTTAAAAACATAAGATGCGGTTTTCTCGTGATGTATGTGTCGTCCACCATGAGATTTCATATTTTCTGTTGGATTTCGAGACCCGATTCAAGGAGTGGATGAATCGTCTCGGGTACATGGTGGGCCCGGTATGGTACCCCGTGGCAAGAAAATCGAGTTGTAGACGATGAGCCTGGCAGGGAAGGACTACCTACCGGTGATGTCTGGCGCAGCGGATATCCGGAGGATATCGACCGTTGTCGTGAGATTTGATGATATGGGCCGATCCGGACTGACGGAGCCCGAGATATTGAGACTATGAGATATTGAGATTATAAGGTATTGAGACTTGAGATTTACATGTTTTGTGTCGATACTTGACACGGATTTCCACGGATTTCATCGTTGATATTTCAGATTTCTATACACATTTTACCATGATAAAAGTTAAAGATTTCTTATACAGATATATCTAGATTTCAGGATTAGTTATTTCACATTCATGGTGCATGCATACTCATTCACATGACATAGTTCTATATGAGGCACTGATACGAGCACGGAGCATTTGCACTTACACGTAGCTTATTATGCACTTCCGTACTTTCGGGTCGTGACATGCCGCCCCTCACAGTTTGATTTCTGTCCTGTGCGCTAGTCGGCTTTTGAGGAGGGGATGTCACGGATTCTTGGCTTTCATTCATGATACTGGGGCCACAGTGGAGTCGTTGGACCAGGTTTCTACCGTGCGAGAGTTTCCCGATGTCTTTCCCGATGAGTTACCTGGGTTGCCGCCAGAGCGCGATATTAAGTTTTGCATTGATCTGATTCCTGGCACGGAGCCTATTTCTATATCGCCTTATCGGATGGCTCCGACAGAGCTTAGAGAGCTTAAAGATCAATTGCAAGAGTTGCTTGATTTGGGACTTGTGCGTCTGAGTGTTTCGCCGTGGGGAGCTCCTGTTCTGTTCGTCAAGAAGAAGGACGGCAGTTTGAGGCTGTGTGTGGATTATCGTCAGTTGAACCGAGTTACGGTGCGGAACAGGTATCCTTTATCCCGCATTGACGATTTATTTGATCCGCTCCAGGGTGCGAGACATTTTTCTAAGATTGATTTGCGTTCGGGTTATCATCAGTTGCGGGTTCGGAATGATGATATTCCGAAAACTGCTTTTCGTATGCGCTATGGGCATTATGAGTTTTTGGTGATGTCGTTCGGACTCACCAATGCGCCAGCAGCGTTCATGGATCTGATGAACTAGATTTTCAGGCCGTTCCTCAACCGGTTCATTATAGTGTTTATTGATGACATACTGGTCTACTCTAGGAGTCGTGAGGAGCATGAGCAACACTTGAGGATTGCTTTGCAGATTTTAAGAGAGCACCAGCTGTATGCTAAATTCTCAAAGTGCGTATTTTGGCTTGATAGAGTTGACTTCCTGGGTCATGTGGTGACTGGTGATGGTATTCTTGTGGACCCGAGGAAGATAGAGCCTGTACAGCTTTAGCCCAGACCTATATCGGTGACTGAGGTCCGCAGCTTTTTGGGCTTAGCTGGTTATTATCGCCGTTTTGTGCAGGATTTCTCGAGTATTGCTGCACCGCTGAATGGACTGACCCGGAAGGGAGTTCCTTTTCTCTGGACTGATGCGTGCGAGCAGAGTTTTCAGCAGTTGAGGACTCGGTTGACGACAGCACCAGTTCTTTCTTTACCTTCTGGATCGGGCGGCTATATTGTTTATTGTGATGCTTCTAGAGTGGGGTCGGCTGTGTTTTGATGCAGCAAGATAGGGTGATTGCGTATGCTTCTAGGTAGCTGAAGAAGCACGAGCAAAATTACCCCACTCACGATCTTGAGATGGCCGCAGTGGTCTTTGCGTTGAAGATTTGGAGACACTACTTGTACGGAGAGTTGTGTCAGATCTTCACGGATCACAAGAGCTTGAAGTATATATTCCAGCAGCGGGATCTGAACCTGAGACAGCGCAAATGGATGGAGCTAGTGAAGGATTATGATTGTGAGATCCTTTATCACCCGGGCAAGGTGAATGTGGTAGCTGATGCTTTGAGTTGTAGGCCCGTGGGTAGCTTGTCCCAGTTGAGCACAGTTCAGCATCAGTCTTCTGCAGATTGGCAGCTCTTGTGTGATGGTAGAGTGCAGTTCGAGTTCACCTCCATTGGGGGACAGTTTGCTCATGTCCGCGCCCTTCCACTACTATTTGATCGTATCCGTGAGGCGCAACCCAGTGATGCCCGTTTGTCCGAGATTCTTGAGCTTGTTCGACAGGGTACAGTTTCAGAGTTCATGATTGATGACCAGGGTGTGCTACGATGCGGGACTCGCTTGTGTGTACCAGATGCTGATGGGTTGAGACGCGAGATCCTAGAGTAGGTACATCAGTCAGCTTTTAGCGTTCATCCAGGTTCCACCAAGATGTACCGTGACTTGAGAGACTTTTACTGGTGGGAAGGGATGAAACGCGATATTTCGGACTTTGTTTCGAGGTGCCTGACTTGTCAGCAAGTCAAGGCTGAGCATCAGAGACTGGCTGGAGAGTTGCGGCCTTTACCCATTCCGGAGTGGAAATGGGAGCAGATTTCCATGGACTTCGTTGTGGGTCTACCCAGGACCAGTAGGGGGTATGACTCCATTTGGGTGATTGTTGACCGGTTGACGAAAGCGGCTCACTTCCTTCCAGTGAAGGTCACTTTCGGGTATGCTCAGTACACGCAGTTGTATATAGATGAGATTGTGCGTTTGTACGGTGTTCCCACATGAATAGTATCCGACAGAGGCACCCAGTTTACTAGCCGTCTTTGGCAGAAGCTTAAGGAAGTTTTGGGTACCCGGTTGAGTTTTAGTACCGCTTTTCATCCACGGACCGATGGTCAGTCGGAGCGGACTATTCAGACTCTGGAGGATATGCTCCGTGCATGTGTGCTAGATTTTGGTGGCAGTTGGGATCGTCACTTGCCGTTGATTGAGTTCTCCTACAACAACAGCTTTCAGGAGACTATTCAAATGGCACCTTTTGAGGCTTTATAAGGTAGGAAGTGTCGATCGCCAGTCTGTTGGACCGAGCTTAGTGAGAGTCTGGTTTTAGGACCCCAGCTAGTTCAGGAGACTACGGAGAAGATCCAGCTGATTCAGGACAGGATGAGAGCAGCCCAGTGCAGGCAGAAGTGTTATGCCGACCGTCGTCGTCGCAGACTTGAGTTCGCAGTGGGGGATCATGTATTCCTGAGGATTTCTCCGATGAAGGGCGTTATGCGATTTGGGAAGAAGGGGAAGCTCAGTCCCAGATTTGTAGGTCCTTTTGAGATCCTTAAGCGAGTGGCTTCTGTTGCTTATCGTTTGGCGCTCCCGCCCAGTTTTCCGGATGTTCACCCTGTGTTCCATGTGTCGATACTTCATAGATACCTTCATGATCCTTCTCACATGATTCAGCATGAGACCGTTCAGCTTGAACGCGATCTTTCGCTCACCGAGCAGCCGGTAGTTGTTTTGGATCGGCAGGTGAAGAAACTTCGGTCAAGAGTCTTGCCGTTTGTGAAGGTTCTATGGCGTAGCCTTACTAGTGAGGAGATCACTTGGGAGCCCGAGAGCGAGATGCGGAAGAAATTCCTTCATCTCTTTGAAGGTACGTTTAGTATGAAATTTTAATTCGGGGACCGAATTTCTATAGGGGGAGATTGTAACGTTTTAGAAATCGTTATGAGAATTTTTCCGTTTTGACCCGACTGTGTTCAAACGACCATATAGACTTACCAGCACCTAGTTTAGCTAAAATAAAGCTAGTGCGCAAGCTTTGGGGGTATATGGGACGTTTTGGTTCAATTAGAATTTTCCCCAATTTTAATGTTATTTTAATGCGGTATTCACATTTTTGGGAAATTTCTCTAAGCGATCTTTTCTTTAATTTAAGTTGAGTTAATCCAAAACCTTCCCACTTTATCTAGATATTTGTTGGAGGTTAGGATTTATTGGTTTAAAGAAAAAGAACAGAAAAGAAAATGAAGAGATGCATGCATGTGTGCATATGTGTATGTGAATGCATTTAATTACATTTAATATTGGTAATTGCTAGGAAATCCCTCACAATTCCTCACCCACCTCACTTGGCCGAAATCCTCTCTCCCTCTACTGCCTATAATCTTTTTCCTTTCATTTCTTTTCAATCCTAACTCAAAAGTTCCAAATATATCACAAAATATACACCAAGTCTTGTTTTTGCCTTCTTGATTCACTAGGAGCTAGGGAAAGCTTGGATCTTGTGAGCAAGATTGTTAGGTATAATCCCTACACTGTTAATTAGGAGTTTGTATGTTGTTTTGCTCGTTGGTTGTAACGTAGAACGCTTTTTATATCGATTAGTGCGATATCGGGTTTTTAAAGTCTTTTTAGAGATTTTATATCTGCTGTGATCGGGAGAATTTAGTGTTTGACCAAACAAAATTATAGAGATGTACTTGTGAACCTGAGACACCACCTGAGAGAGGGGGACCACCCCACCGGCCGGGGCCGGCGACCCCTAAGGCGAACTCCGGCGACGCCGGCTGGGTAGGAAAGGATTGGGGTTTGTCTTTTGTGGGTAGTTGTCTGCTGTTGGTTGGGGGTGTTTGGTACTGTTTACTTTTTTAGTAAATTCAGTATGCAAAATCTGGGATCGTTTAGCTATAATCTAGTGTTTTGAGTCCGCGTGTTACGTGTTCCGACACGAATCGTGATCTGATGCAGCTGCTGTATTCAGTTTGGTTTAGTAGTGTCGCAACGCACGTTAGTCACTAGACGTACACTCGCGCGTTAGTTTAGTATTGGTGCGTTATTTAATACGTAGTTTTGCGTTATATTGATCGATTCCGAGATGTTCGCATTATTTCTTGTGTTTGTGAAAATATAGCGTCGAAAGCGGGGACTTCGGACACTGCGAACAAGGGGAAGCAGGTGGTCGGATTTTCATAGCTGGAGACCATTGGTGAGTAGATTTAACATCTACGGGAAAATCGCCCGTATGGCGTTATGCGTCGGGGCTGATAGGATAGGATAGCTGCATGTTATTGCATATTGATTAATTTCATATGAATGTCATTGCATAGTAGTATCTGTTGTACCTTTAGATATAACACATTACCGACGGTTCATGTTGCACGAGCACTAAATTGTATGCTACACCCACATCGTCAGTAATTGTCATGACACGTACAAACCACCTACATACGTGATACAGTAGTAGATAGGGATAGTAGTGGTAGTAGCCCTTATCCCATTGTGCATATGAGATATTGTTGACATTTACATACGTGACATTGCATTGGGTAGGAATAGTTGAGATAGTGACCCTTATTCCATTTCACGTATACCTTACTATAGCTACTTGTACATCTTGCATACATATTGATATATACACCCACATAGTCTATTACAGTTACATGTATAACATGCATATATATTGACATGTACACCCACATAGTCTATTACAGTTACATGTATAACATGCATACAATTTAGTTGTTATGCATTGTTTCATGTAGTTGTAGTACCCTGATGATATACCTTTACATGATTGTTGCATATTCACTTATCATACTTATGCTATCGGATTACATGTGATAGATAGATCGCTGTTCGTGAATACTTGTGATTACAGTATGATGTTAATTACTATTCACGAGTTGGCAACTCATCCCGTTGTGCCACAGTGTTTTGCAGGACTTACCCTCAGAGTAGTCGCGGCAGGGCGTCTTATCATCTTTACTTTTGCGGATACCGCTACGTTGGGCTGTGAGGCCTTTGTTTTTAGGTGGGTTTGCGGTTATCTGCTTATACATTGTATATCTTTTTGCTGGATCTAGTATTCTCCATCTACCACTGTTTGTATATGACTTAGAGACGACTTGTGAGGATTCGGTATTGTATTATTTTGGTGACTTTGGATGCCATGCTCATGGGAGCCGGTTTTGTTTTGGAAAGTTTTCTTATTGCAGTCTTTTCTTTGATATTTCTTCGCTTCGGCTTCGTATACATGTTGTGGTGATTGTCTCCGCCGTTGGGCGTGATTTTGCTCCCATTTGGGATGCTTTATATTTTATCTATGTTGTACCCGTTTTCGGGGCTAGTTTTTACAATGGAGGCGCTACCGAAATTTTTAAGAAAGAAAACTAGAGTTAGAGATTTTACTTGTGATTTTCCAAATGTTAAAACTATGTTTTTCTCCATTGATCCAGATTTGGGTGGTTTAGATTTCTGGGTTTCGGCTTACTTGAGTTGCGTATGCCCGTAGACGTTACGTAGTTTAAGTGCCGGTTACGTGCCAAATTTTGGGTCGTGACAGGATCCCTGCTAGTTTAATACCGCCGTACGATGATTTTCCATACGTGATGAGTTTGACTTGATGATTGATCCATACCCCTGACTAGAGGTTGGCGTACGATGGAATGTACCATACACGATGTTCTGAGGCTGGATGCCGATTGATAGATTCACCGACTCGATCATGTTAGATATGTATACCTTATAGCTTTTAGCTGACGATTTACCTTATGATGCATTCATGTTATTCGCATTGCATTACTTATACCTATTCTAGTACACTTACACTATTATCGATGATGCGTATGTTACACGTACACAGATTTGCCGGCTCACACACTTCATCATCGATAATTGCCATGTCACTACACAGTAGAACTGCTGCATCAGGATATAACTCCCTGCATGATATACTTGCGCACATACATATTGTACATTCATACTTGCGTATATACCACTTGTACATCCATACTTGTGCACATACATATTGTGCATTCATACTCGCGTATTTACCACTTGTACATCCATACTTGCGCACATACATATTGTGCATTCATACTCGCGTATATACCACTTGTACATCGATACTTGCGCACATACATATTGTACATTCATGCTTGCGTATATACCACTTGTACATCCATACTTGCGCACATACATATTGTACATTCATGCTTGCGTATATACCACTTGTACATCCATACTTGCGCACATACACATTGTACACTCATACTTGCATATATACCACTTGTGCGTCTATACCTACATATATGCTTATTACACATACATAGATGATACTGGCTTTGGTTTTGGAGAATTGAGAACCGCAGGATATATTTTAAAACTGGAATCATTTAAAAGAGCGGTTTTCCCTTAATATGTCACATCACTGTTTCATGTTGCATGATATACGGATATGCTTACATTTCTATCATATGTCGCATACGTCATGCTTTATGATTTTACGCATTGAGATTTGCTGTTTTCATGAGATTTCTGGATTTGAGAACCGTGGGCATTTCAAAAGAAAGTATGTACTGTTTTAAAAACCCGGTTTCTCTTGATATGATATTTCAGTGCGTCCACCATGCGTTTTCTCGGTTCTGAGACGTGTGGCATGTGAAACTCGATTCGAGGAACTGGATGAGGCCGATTGCGGGTACATGGTGGACCCGGTATGGTACCCCGGGGCGAGAATGGATTACTGTGCAGTAGACGGTGAGCCTGGCAGAGGGACCACTACCTACCAGTGATTGGTTAGGCTCGGCGGATATCCGGAGGATACCGACCGGAGTCGAGAGATGAGATGGGCCGATCCGGACTGACGGAGCCCGAAGGCCGATCCGGACTGACGGAGCCCGAGATATGAGGATTTACGTATCGATGCTGGACACGGGTATTCATGATGTTTCGAGTGTCGATGCTGGGCACTCAGCTTCCATGATTTTGATGTGTTGCGAGGGATACATGTTGATTTATATTCTCCTACTTTCATGTATATACTTTTATGATATTTACATGCATGATATTGTTGTGTCAGTGGTTGGCACCTGGACGAAATCCACATGCATACATACATTGATTATATGGTTGGACGAGATCCACATGCATACATGCATTGACTATATTGTTAGATGTTATCCATATGCTAATAGGCGTTTATTTTCTGTTGTTGGCACATATACAGACCCGGTCACCCTAGATATCATAGTATTACCTTTATGATATAGTTGACCTAGGAGTTGTTGTTTATTCTATTTCTATCTGTAGATGTTTTTCTACTTACGAGTTGGCAACTCACCCCGTTGTGCCACAGTTCTTGCAGGTTGACCGCTGCAGCTTGACCGCATGGATCAGTAGCGACATCGCTGGCACACAGTTGCTTTTGGGTGATTGCCTTGGTAGGTGGGACATTTGTATCGTACCCACTCTTGTATTTATATTTCACATTGTATCTAGTCAACTCCATCAATTAAATTTAGTAATTGTATAAGTAATGAGACCTAGCAAGACTTGTAGTTGCGAGACTTGAGTGATGGGTTTTATGTTTGCATTTTGGGTTGATGTCTTGCTTATTTATTTATCTTTGGTGGTGAACTTCGCCGTTGGGCGTCGTATACTTATATATACTGTCTTGCGTGGTTGTGATCCGCCGTTTGGTAAAGAGCTAGCTTCCGCTTGGGGATGTCTTTATCATTATTATGTATTTGTGGTTTTGGATCAAAATATACAAAAAAGGTGCTGCCCAAATTTTCAAAAGACGAAAAATGTTTTCAAAACTAGTAAATTTCACTTGTATCTTCATGTTCCTTTACTACACATTAAGAAAACTTTTGATTTTATCATATCTTATTTTCAAAACTTCACCTCTTTTATTTCTTTAAAAGATTTAGATTTCTGGGTTTCAGCTTACTTGAATTACGTGACGCCTTCAGACGTGGCGTGATTTAAGTGCCCGTCACAAGCTAATATTTCGGATCGTGACAAAGTTGGTATCAGAGCGCTAGGTTTAACCTTGGTTCGAGTCTACGTTTGACTATGCGGAGTCCAGGCCGGGTATGTATTTCGGAACCTAGGCTTGACCTTACGGAACTTAGACTTGAATGGGGGGGTATTAGACCCGAACTTTCGTCTCATAGGATGACCCTGATTGATGGAGTAGGTAGCTTGAGTAGAGTGACGTACCGTACGTATGTTCCGCGGCATATTTACGATACGATATTCCACTTAAGAAACCTTAGGATGTACATATTTTGAGATCCTTGATTCTATTCGTTTCCATGATCATACTCTCATTGATGCTGTCCCTTCTTATGATCATGTATCCATTCTGGATCTGTCGTTTCCTTTCATGCCTTTGATATGTTTTCTTCGATACTCGATTGAGGTTCCTGTCGCCATAGTTTGAGCGCAGATTGAGCTGCTGCTAGTGGTGCGGTCGGGGCGAGCTCGTTTAGTACGAGGGCTGATCATTGTGTTTTCTGGTGACATGGGAACGTATCGAGTTAGTTTTTGTGTTGTGACCTCTTGGATGAGGCGAGTGTTTGGTTTTGCACCGGATGATCGGGCCATTGTTAGAGCTGCCAGTTGCGAGAGGACTGTTGATGTATAGCCTACCTCAAAGATTGTGATGTCGTCTACCGTGTGGACAGATGACCCAGCTGTTGCTGAGATTGGTGTGATGCCGCATCCAGAGTTTACGAGCTGAGATCGCTAGAGCTTCCAGGCAGAGATGCGACAGGCGATAGCTAATCTATCCCGAGTTGAGAGACGAAGGTGATTTGTCAGATTGAAGCGCCGACGCAGGCCCAGTTGAGTTGAAGATTTTCAGTGTGGAGAGTCTTACTCAGATCTAGAGCAGACCGATCCAGAGATGACCGTTGACGTATCGTCTTTCCTGGAGGATTGAGGCATTGTTTAGCATGTGGGCGAAGTGTATTCACATGTTGTATAGGTGAAGCGAAAAAGTTCGAACGAGTATCAGAAACCAATTTTTTCCAAGTTTAAAGTGTTCGGAGGAACATGCAAGTGATTCTGTGGACCCTCTAGAAGAATGAAACCCTAACTCGACATGATGACCATGGAACCGCTTTGAATCTTAGGGTTTGCGACAGTTTAGCGGTGCCATCAGTGAGGCTTGGGTTTGCCCTTCTACGGTTGGTCCAGAGGTACTGTGGTATGTACCAGATATTTTTAGACTGTGCTCAGATGTTGAGCTTTCGGGAAATTATGGGACTTCGATGACTCGATCGAAAAGTTTAACGCCGTCCAGATACCATGTGATAAGAGACCAGTAAACTGACCAGTTTCGGATAGAGGGCCTCACCCAGATGCGTTGTGAGCTGATCGAGGACGGACGAGTATTGAGTATGCCTCCGAGGGTTGGGACGAGTTTCCGAGGACGTGTTCGGCTAGATATCTTCCACGGAGTTATGAAGATACCGAGTTGTGATTTCGAGTCCGTGTGAGAGACTTCAGATTGGCTGTAGCTGAGAACATTTTCAGTACGCAGATAGCGTGACGTGACATCGAAGTGGACGATGATACAGACGAGTGGGACCAGAGGTTCGTGCGAGATATTAACGAGCTGTTTTTACTCCCTGTCGAGATTAAGGATCTGATGTGTATACAGAGGCGTTGGGATACGACAAGTTCCCGAGGAAATGTGTGCGGAAAATGTTAGTGTATATGCCCTAGAGGCTATTACTGTATCATACTAGTTTGTATATTACTTGATGGAAGCTTGGGATATTCACAGTTGTATATACAATCTTGCTTGAAATGGTAGTATGCTACTTGGTTTGTCTCTGCTTTAATATGTGCATGTGTTTCTTTTAGCATATCGCTGATATACATATTAGTAGAGCCCTTAGGATCTTTGCTTGATTACCAGCGTTGTGATGGCGCTCACACTCGTGGGAGCTGGGTAATCCATAAGCACATCCTTATACAGGTCCCTGGTCGTTGGACTATCGAGACAGGGCATCGATACTCCGGAGTAGACTAGCGTATGCGCTTCTCATCCCAGCGTGGGAGACGGTCTGTCCCACAGCCGTCAGTACGTCGTACTTGAGATAGTATGCGGGTGCTCGTTAGGTTACGAGTACACTGGACAGGACTCGTCGGGAACTGTTGGTTGGTATTATACCTATCGTCAGTTATCAGTTCCCAGGTGACATGAGTACAGCTTAGTCCGCTGACTTGACACTGTCACTTCGCCTCGAGTGTGTTCCCACTGTACTTTGATTACTACCCTACCACGGCTCAAAGGAGTCGTGCAAACAGGTAGTAGTTGGGTGCAGTCCCGAAGCACTTGGAGGCAGTGACGGTTAGACAGGATTCGTCTCTCCCGGTATTGGGGGTTGACATCGCGCTGTGTCTAGGAGAGCCATTACACGAGTAGTCCCTGGCCAGGGCAAGCAAGATATACTGGTAGGTTTCCAGTGTTATCTCAGGGTGTTCTGGGCTACACTCCGACACGACTTGTACCGCTATTAGGGGACTGACGTTTACCGCCCCCCTAGGCCCGCCATGCGATGTATCAGACAAACAGACCGGACTGTACGGAGACTGTCACATACAGGCTCAGTAGGAGTTCAGATGGGGTCACCTCGTCAGTCTTCTTATCGAAATCTACCTGGGGACCGTTACGTACAGGTAGTGCCGCTTGCGGTCTGTTGTTAAACCCACTGCCAGCGTAGTGTCGAGTCTTTAGAGTCCCACACAGAGAGCTATTCGCCTTTAGGCAAAATGAGTAGAGGTCGCATGGTTTTGCGACAGGGTTCGTTCACATCCGCGCACTTGTGCACGTTTGCTGTCCGGACAGCTTATACTAGCGGGCTTTGGTTTAAGCCGGATCCTAGTATATGATTTGGGATTGGTTTTATCTCTTTGTATTCGTGTTCCTCGGATCACGAATACGGGTGCGTATGCACAGTTGCTTGAGACAGAGGGAGAGGACTTTGATTAGGGTTAATGACCATTGTCATTTTATTAACCCTAATGCTTATGTGTGTATTATGGTTAATTGATATTAGTTTAATATAATTATGCATGGTTATGGTTGTTGACCATTTGACCTTCTTGACTTGTTGACCTAGGTTGACACTTTGACCATCATCATTTCATTTGGAAGATGATCTTTGATCCTTGCAATTTGCATTAAAAATGAAATGATAATGGTCATGTCTTGATTAACCATGACAATTATCTAGCTAATTATCAATTTATAATAATTCACACATATATGTGAGAATGGTTGTTTTATTCTCTCATTCTATCATTCACTTTCTCTCTCTTGTTCTTCCTCTCCCTCAAGCTCTCTCCTCTCATGTGTTGAGAAACACTTGAGCTTGAGAAAAACCTCTTCTTGATAATCTCTACTCTCATCTAGGGCTCTAGGATTAGCACTTCTAGCACCCTAGTTACTTCTAGCTTGGAGTTGAAGCCAAAGGTTGAGGCTTTCGGGTGGATCTTTCTTCGACGTGAGAAGACGACAAAGGTGACCTCTTTCTACTACTCCAAGGAGCAAGGAGAGAAGGACATAAAGCCCTAGGTATAACCATTCTACCCTTAGCTAGTTTCTAGTTAGCTTTAGCTTGTTTTTGTTTAGCAAAGATCCTTCTTTGTCTAGTCCATGTTGCCTAAAGTGATAAAAATCCGTTTTTTATTCCGTTTTCCGCCTCCCCGCAAGCACCGGGGTGGGCAACGTGGACTTACAGTGGTATCAGAGCCTAACTAAACATAAACTTGCTAGGTAGTAAAGTGTATGGAAGTTCAATTGGAAAAATCGCAAAACCGAGTTTACAAAAACCCAAGTTTCTGTTAAAATTTTTTCTGCTCTAAAAATAAAAAATCATACGTCAAAAATCATCTCAGGGTTTTGTGAAGAAAGCCACCAAAAACGATCCAGAGATTCGCTCAAAGCGCCGCGGTTCCGCGGCAATAGCAAGCTATTGCCGCGCAACCGCGGCCGTTTTGGCTCGGCTCTGGGTCGAGTTTGGTGCAGTGTTCTTCTGGCATGGTTTTGGGATTTTTAAGATGGTTTATATGTGCCCAGGTTTTCCAGAAAAGAAATTTGTTTTTGGGGGCCTATAAATCCGTATTTTTTATCGAACTTCAATACACTTTGACTAAAGGGTTATATCTGTAATGTTTATATGTATTCAACATCGGCTAATCGCTATATGTCGATTAGTGGGGGTTATACATATCTGTGATCTGTGTTTGATGATGGTATGTGTATATGAATGCGTTGGATTGTCGCGGGTGAATAGCCGGGGTGGATGTGAGATGAGTGTTTCTTTTTCTTTCATTCATTGTAACATGTAAATTGATGTAATATTATTTGTATGGCCGCGCAACCGGGTCGGGGTTGTAGCCGTCATTGTATAATTCTTTTTACTGTTTTTGCTCCTAGGATAGACCCATGGAGGGGGTGCACAAACTACCGGGTATCTCGAAGTGCCGAGTGGTCTACTCACGGTGGTGAGGGAGGTTGCTTCGCTTCGGGTACTTGGCGGGTAGTTTGCCGCACCCGTAGGGGTCTTGGGTGGGGTATTGGCTATTCACCGCGACCGTGTAATCCGCTTTTCGTTGCAGGCTCGAACGGATTGCGGATTCCTAGTATATCCAATGTATTCATCTGTGATCTGTAATGTCTATCATTGCTATATATTTATATATTATAACTATTTAGGCGTTGCTTATGTTTTACAGCCGAGCTAGCCCAGCCCCCGCTCTGTCGTTAGTTAAGTAACCTAACGGGTGATGACGGGGCCCCATGGCGAATGCGAATGGCATAAGCGTACGTCATATTTTGGTTGTTTTCTACAATGGTAGGATTAAATGATGGGACGCATTAGAAGAACTAATGCAAGAATATAAACCAAGTAAAAGTCGATTGGAACACTTTGAAAACCACTCGGTTCTTTTCAAAACTAGACTTTTAAACGCGGAGCTTGAACCACTCCTTTTAAAAGCTATCTCGTTCCATCGATTATATCAAGTTCACTACATTCACGGTTTCGCCAAAACCATTCGTAGCCCTCCGTCATTCCACATGAATGGTCAAAAGTATTCAAGTTATGTATTTTGGCCAAAGTCAAGGCATAGTGATTGGTAGCTATTGGGTATTCATGTGCAGCATAGATAGATGCGTTGGTTTGGGACAGTTGTGCTGCCATTTTGGCCAAAGTCAAGGGTAGGTACGGGTGGGTCCAAATTAACCAGGAGAATGACGGGTAGAACTTGACATGTGACTTATGATATTTTGGCCAAAGTCAAGGTCATAAGAGCATGGGGCAAAAATCCACATCGGGAGTTTCATAAGTACTGAAACTTGCTAGCGCTGCATGCCATTTGGAGTGTGATAATTCTGGTAGGACTCCTTCGGTTTTATCACGCGATGATATTTGGATCCCGATCATACTGTGAGTATATGCTACTCCTCGGGAAAACTCTCACTTAACGATCAATGCTATAAACCTAGTAGGTGTCTAGAAAGGTGTTAGCGGGGCTACGCCCACAGGGAAAAGAGGTTACTTAATTAAGGAACTTCGCGAAAGTGTTGGAAAAACTCCCTCGAAGTACCGACACTGGCCTGGCTGAACGGTTAAGCCAGTATTGGACGGTGAGATTGATCCTGACTAATCCTTTCTTTACGGTTTGAGAAGGGATTCGAGAGACAGTGGGAGCCATCCTGTTTAGACAAACTAAAAACCACTCTAAACTTGCAAGAGCATCATGCTAAAGTGTTTCTTTTCTCTCTCCTAATTGCAGCGACCATTCATCATGACCGGACTTAAGTTATTACTAGATAAAAATATACTGACAGAGCCAAACTACAAAGATTGGCTCAGGAATGTCAAGATGGCAATCACTTACGACAAGCTGGGGTATCTCCTTACCACCAAAGCTCCCCCTGTCCCAGGTCCCAAAACCAGTGTCGCGGATAGGGAAATCCGTAAGACCTGGGAAATAGATTGCGCGAAGGCCAAATGCCTCGTACTTGCCTCGATGGACAACGAACATCAGAGGAGGCACGAGAATATGGACCTAGAGTCCATATTTCTTCATACAAAAGAACTGTATGGAGAGCAGTCTCGTATCGCAAGATACGAAGTGTCGAAGAAGTTATTTTCGGCAAGGTTGGCCGTCGGATCATCGGTAGCGGAACACGTGCTTAAGATGATTGGCTACATAGAGGAGCTCGCGGAACTTGGGACCACGTTGGAGAATGATCTCTATACGGACTTGATTCTCCAGTCCCTTCCTTCCACTTACGCCCAGTTCATTCTGAACTTCAACTTACAGGAAAAGGAAGTTGAACTTTCAGAGCTCCTCAACATGTTGAGGAGTGCAGAGGGCACCCTACAGAAAAGTAGGGAGACATCCACTTTGTTTGTAGGAGGATCTTCCTCTTCTAGGTCCAGGGCGAAAGCCAAGGGCAAGAAGAAGAAAGCCCCCGCCAAACCAAGAGGCGGTGTCAGTAAAGTGGATACGAAGGGAAAAGGAAAAGCAACAAAAGTAGCGAGTAAGCTGGTGGGGAAGGAAGAATGCTTCTACTGTCACAAAAGTGGTCACTGGAAACAGGATTGCAAGGCTTGGAAGGCCAGAACACAGGATTTGAAGCGAGTTGCGGCTTCAGCTTCAGGTGTGTATGTTATTGAAAACTGTCTATCAATAAACTCTGCATCCTGGGTATTGGATACCGGATCATGATCCCATATCTGTAATTCTTTGCAGGCGTTGAGAAAGCGTAGAGTTTTGAAGGCAGGTGACATGACCCTCAGAGTTGCAAACGGTGCTAGCATGGATGCTGAGGCCGTGGAGGACTATCACCTGGGACTGTCGGATGGACACTTTTTGGTTTTGCGTAGTTGTTATTATGTACCAAATGCAACCTGCAATATCATTTCTGTATCTTTATTATCTAAAGAAGGTTATGAATTTGCATTTGTAAGTAATGTAGTGAACATTCACCTTAATCGAGTTTTGATTGGGTCAGGTACATTGAACAACGGTATATACGTATTAAACCAACCACAGATTTTCAATGTCCACAATACACACAAAAGAAAGTCTCCAGAAATCAATAAAACTTTCTTATGGCATTGTAGACTGGGTCACATCAATGAGAGAAGGTTAACTAAGTTACATACAGAAAGATATTTGGATCCGTTCGAATATCAATCATATGCAACTTGTCAATCCTGTCTCAAAGGAAAGATGACAAAGACTCCGTTCGCTGGACATGGAGTAAGAGCGAGCGAGCTCTTGGGGCTCGTACACAGTGACGTGTGCGGTCCAATATCTACACATGCACGAAGCGGTTATTCTTACTTCATTACATTTACGGATGACTTTTCAAGGTACGGTTATGTCTTCTTAATGAAACATAAATCCGAGGCTTTTGAAAAATTCCAGGAATATAAGAATGAAGTAGAAAAACAAACAGGCAAAAGTATCAAGGCACTAAGATCTGATCGAGGTGGTGAATACTTGAGTGCCGAGTTCCTGGGTTACTTAAAAGAGAATGGAATTCTCTCTCAGCTTACTCCTCCATACACTCCGCAACATAACGGTGTATCGGAGAGACGGAACCGAACCCTATTGGATATGGTACGGTCCATGATGAGTAACGCTGAGTTGCCGCGATCGTTCTGGGGATATGCGCTAGAATCAGCTGCATACCTTTTGAACCGAGTTCCAACTAAGACTGTGCCTACTACACCATATCAGATGTGGTGTGGGAAGAGACCCTATCTTAATCACATTAAGACATGGGGATGTCCAGCTTTTGTAAAAAAGCAGCATGCGGACAAGCTCGAGGCACGCTCAGTACAGTGCAAGTTTGTGGGATATCCAAAGAACTCCAAGGGATATTTCTTCTATTGCGAAGAGGAACAAAAGTTTTTTGTTTCTCGCCATGCCCACTTTCTAGAACACCAGTTCATAGAAAAAGAAATAAGTGGGAGCGCAATAGAACTGGAAGAAATTCCAGAACCACGAGCTATTACTGAAAGCTTAGTAGAACCAGAGGGTTCGAAAGATCAGGACATTCCTACGCCACTCCGCAGGAGTAGTAGGCAGTCTCATCCGCCCGAGAGATACTACGGTTTTCTCATTGACGGGGATAGAGAGGATTGCATCATAGATTGTGATGAGCCTACTAGCTTCCAGCAAGCCATTCAGAGCGTCGACTCGGTAAAATGGCTGGATGCAATGCGGACCGAAATGGAGTCCATGTACACCAACAAAGTATGGACGTTGGACATTGCTCCAGATGGGGTAAAACCCGTAGGATGCAAGTGGATCTTCAAAAGGAAGATTGGTGTAGATGGACAGGTTGAGACCTATAAAGCTAGACTGGTTGCAAAGGGTTTTCGTCAGCGACCTGGTTTGGACTATGACGAAACCTTTTCTCCAGTAGCTATGCTGAAATCCATTCGGATCCTTCTTGCCATTGCTGCCTTCCACGATTATGAGATTTGGCAGATGGACGTAAAGACGGCTTTTCTAAATGGACATTTAGAGGAGTGTGTCTATATGGAACAGCCAGAGGGTTTCATTCAGAGTGGGAGCAGCGGAAAGGTGTGCAAGTTGCTTAAGTCCATTTATGGACTGAAGCAGGCATCGCGGAGTTGGAACATCTGTTTTGATGAGACGGTCAAGGAATTTGGCTTTATCAAAAATCCAGATGAACCATGCATTTATTGTAGATTTGTAGCGAGAACTGTAGTATTCCTCATTTTATACGTGGATGACATTCTCTTAATAGGAAATTACATTCCTATGCTACAATCTGTCAAGGGGTTCTTGTTATACAGGTTCTCCATGAAAGACCTGGGTGATGCCTCATACATTCTGGGTATCTGGATCTACCGTGACAGATCCAAGAGGATATTAGGACTTTCACAGTCCAGGTACATCGACACCATACTGAAAAGATTCAGTATGGAAGATTCCAAGCGCGGTAATCTACCGGCTTGTCACGGGATCACCCTCTCCCAAGAGATGTCTCCCAAGACTGATTTGGAGAGGGATCGCATGTCTATTATACCCTACGCTTCTGCGGTAGGCTCTATAATGTATGCGATGTTGTGTACCAGACCAGATGTAGCTTATGCACTAAGTGTGGTAAGCAGGTATCAGTCAAACCCTGGGGAGAAACTTTGGATAGCGGTAAAGAACATTCTCAAGTACCTGAGAAGGACTAAGGAGATGTTCTTGGTGTATGGCGGAAAAAGGCCTCCAGATTGAGGCCTTTGCTGACTCCAGCTTCCAGAGTGACAAGGATGATTCCAAGTCCATGTCGGGTTTTGTCTTTACTCTCAATGGAGGGGCGGTGTGTTGGAAGAGCTCCAAACAGGAAACCGTTGCTGACTCGACTATGGAAGCGGAATACATCGCTGCATCTGATGCCGCAAAAGAAGTTGTCTGGATGAGGAAGTTCTTGAAAGAACTTCAGGTGGTTCCGTCCATTGTTGACCCAATACCTCTGTATTGCGACAACAACGGGGCTATAGCTTTAGCGAAGGAACCCAGGTCCCATCAGAAATCCAGACATATCTTGAGGCGGTATCACCTGATCAGGGAGATCGTGGATCGCCAGGAGATCGAGGTTCGGAGGGTTGCTTCAGAAGATAACACTGCAGATCCATTCACCAAGGCCTTGCCCCAGACTCAGTTCGAGCGGCTGATCGAGATGATAGGTCTTCGATACGCCAGTACATGGCCTTAGTGCAAGTGGGAGATTGTTAGTGTGTATGCCCTAGAGGCCATTACTGTATCATACTAGTTTGTATATTACTTGATGGAAGCTTGGGATATTCACAGTTGTATATACAATCTTGCTCGAAATGGTAGTATGCTACTTGGTTTGTCTCTGCTTTAATATGTGCATGTGTTTCTTTTAGCATATCGCTGATATACATATTAGTAGAGCCCTTAGGATCTTTGCTTGATTACCAGCGTTGTGATGGCGCTCACACTCGTGGGAGCTGGGTAATCCATAAGCACATCCTTATACAGGTCCCTGGTCGTTGGACTATCGAGACAGGGCATCGATACTCCGGAGTAAACTAGCGTATGCGCTTCTCATCCCAGCGTGGGAGACGGTCTGTCCCACAGCCGTCAGTACGTCGTACTTGAGATAGTATGCGGGTGCTCGTTAGGTTACGAGTACACTGGACAGGACATGTCGGGAACTGTTGGTTGGTATTATACCTATCGTCAGTTATCAGTTCCCGGGTGACATGAGTACAGTTTAGTCCGCTGACTTGACACTGTCACTTCGCCTCGAGTGTGTTCCCACTGTACTTTGATTACTACCCTACCACGGCTCAAACGAGTCGTGCAAACAGGTAGTAGTTGGGTGCAGTCCCGAAGCACTTGGAGGCAGTGACGGTTAGACATGATTCGTCTCTCCCGGTATTGGGGGTTGACATCGCGCTGTGTCTAGGAGAGCCATTACACGAGTAGTCCCTGGCCAGGGCAAGCGAGATATACTGGTAGGTTTCCAGTGTTATCTCAGGGTGTTCTGGGCTACACTCCGACACGACTTGTACCGCTATTAGGGGACTGACGTTTACCGCCCCCTAGGCCCGCCATGCGATATATCAGACGAACAGACCGGACTGTACGGAGACTGTCACATACAGGCTCAGTAGGAGTTCAGATGGGGTCACCTCGTCAGTCTTCTTATCGACATCTACCTGGGGACCGTTACGTACAGCTAGTGCCGCTTGCGGTCTGTGGTTAAACCCACTGCCAGCGTAGTGTCGAGTCTTTAGAGTCCCACACAGAGAGCTATTCGCCTTTAGGCAAAATGAGTAGAGGTCGCATGGTTTTGCGACAGGGTTCGTTCACATCCGCGCACTTGTGCACGTTTGCTGTCCGGACAGCTTATACTAGCGGGCTTTGGTTTAAGCCGGATCCTAGTATATGATTTGGGATTGGTTTTATCTCTTTGTATTCGTGTTCCTCGGATCACGAATACGGGTGCGTATGCACAGTTGCTTGAGACAGAGGGAGAGGACTTTGATTAGGGTTAATGACCATTGTCATTTTATTAACCCTAATGCTTATGTGTGTATTATGGTTAATTGATATTAGTTTAATATAATTGTGCATGGTTATGGTTGTTGACCATTTGACCTTCTTGACTTGTTGACCTAGGTTGACACTTTGACCATCATCATTTCATTTGGAAGATGATCTTTGATCCTTACAATTTGCATTAAAAATGAAATGATAATGGTCATGTCTTGATTAATCATGACAATTATCTAGCTAATTATCAATTTATAATAATTCACACATATATGTGAGAATGGTTGTTTTATTCTCTCATTCTATCATTCACTTTCTCTCTCTTGTTCTTCCTCTCCCTCAAGCTCTCCCCTCTCATGTGTTGAGAAACACTTGAGCTTGAGAAAAACCTCTTCTTGATAATCTCTACTCTCATCTAGGGCTCTAGGATTAGCACTTCTAGCACCCTAGTTACTTCTAGCTTGGAGTTGAAGCCAAAGGTTGAGGCTTTCGGATGGATCTTTCTTCGACGTGAGAAGACGACAAAGGTGACCTCTTTCTACTACTCCAAGGAGCAAGGAGAGAAGGACATAAAGCCCTAGGTATAACCATTCTACCCTTAGCTAGTTTCTAGTTAGCTTTAGCTTGTTTTTGTTTAGCAAAGATCCTTCTTTGTCTAGTCCATGTTGCCTAAAGTGATAAAAATCCATTTTTTATTCCGTTTTCCGCCTCCCCGCAAGCACCGGGGTGGACAACGTGGACTTACAGAAAACGCAGATGTCCAGAAAATGAGAAAAGATTATGTAAGAGTACCAGCCTCCGTATAGTTCGGCATTGGTGAGATCGGAAGAGATCTTGAGCAGGATTCCTTCCAGGACACTGCCGCAATAAGATTTGCACCCAGGATCAGATGTGTGACGTGTATTCAAAGGACCAGAGGCCGATGCCAGTGATGTGCTGCTTTACGAGTGGTCATGATAATTGGCCGAGAGATGACCAGAGGAGTACCAGAGCAGAATCGTTTCCGTTAGTACACTGGACCAGGCCGACAAGCCGATGGATTGCGAGATTGGTAATCCACAGTGAAAATGAGAACCCAGAGACAGAGAACGCCAGACCGTGAATAGGAGGCAGGCGGATGTTCTTGCTCTGCCAGTTTTAGGCGCACTGACATTTTTCGATATTGTAGGAGGTGTATCTCAATGTCATTTATTACGATTTGCGTTTATGATCCGAGTATCACGCTTATATCGCTTAGATTTGAGTTTTGATGATTGAGTTTCGTGATATCATTTTCATGCACCATGGCTGCACCTACTGGGTATTTACATTTTTGTGCATAGTTATTGCACTTGATATATATTTTATACACCGTTGTGTTGATTTGCGATTTGTGCATATCTATTGCACTTGAGATTCGGTTTGTGCCTTGGCTGTACGTATTTATGATTTCGTGGATTTCATACGGTTGATTTGATTTTATGTGTGTGGTACGCACTCGATTTGATTTTTGCACTCGGTATAGCATACATGTGCTTGCAATGCATTGATACGTGTTTTGTGCACGCAGTTGCACGCTTTACGATTTTATACACCCTGGTACACTCGGTGTTGCTTTTATACGCATTTGAGTTATGGATTCGTATTTCGTGCACTGGATGCACCGGATTTGTGTTTCGTGCACTGGACGCACCAGATTTTCATTTGGTGCATTTGTTGCACGAGATTTTCATTTCGTGCATTTGTCGCACCAGATTTTCATTTAGTGAATTTGTCGCACCATATTTTCATTTTGTGCATTTGTTGCACTAGATTTTCATTTCGTGCAATTGTCGCGCCAGATTTTTTTTGCGCATTTGCTGCACCAGATTCGTATTTCATATATTAGTTGCACTAGATTTGCGTTTCTTGCATTTGTTGCACCGGACAGGTATTTGTGCATTTGTCGCACTGGATTTATACTCCGTACCTTGGTTGCACCCGATTTATGTTTTGAGCATTTGTGTTACCAGATTTGTGTTTTCGTGCGTGTTGGCACTTGTCGTTCGTTTTCGTACATGCTACTGCACTATATAATTTTACGGACCCGGCGCGCTTTGGTTGGATTTTTGCGCATATTAGGCGCCTGATTTTGGATTTTGTGCGCATCGGATGCACTTGAGTGAGATTTTACTCGTGCATGTTGGATGCACTTGATTTAGATTTCTTTCGTGCATGATGGATACACTTGATTTGGATTTTCGTTCATGTTGGGCATATGATATGAGATTGGTTTTGTGCACACCGGATGCACTCAATTGGGATTTTCATTCATGCATGTTAGTTGCACCGGATGCACTCTAGATGCACTTGATATTGTTGTCGTGCACACCCGTTGCACTGGACAGATGCTTTCGTGCACACCCGTTGCACTTAGTTTTGGATTTTTTGCATATTGTGGCTCTTAGACTTGGATTTGATTTCCGTGCGCACCAGGCGCACGTGATTGTTGGGTACGCCTTTTGAGGCTGATTTTGCTTTTGAGCACTTTGTTTTCGTTTTAGGCACCGTATTATATAGTGGCCAAACAAGACTGATCTGAGGACAGTATCTGAGTACCTTGCATGCATTAAAAGTTTAACGAGAGATTTTCAAAAAGGAGCTATAGTCTCGCTATTTCCTACGTGTCCGTGAACGACACGAACGTTTATAAAGGAAAGCCTTTTAGGAATATTTCAAATGGACGGGACGCATATTTGAGCAAAACCTATATGAACATATGTTTATTACTTTACAAATGAGCGTCCGTCACTTATGCCGTGAGTTACGCATCACGCGGCGATTTAGAAAAGATTTTGCATGTATTTTATTCAGATTTTGGAGTTTTCAAGGATGCGTACTATACACGTATTATAATAGTTGACTAGTGTATATTGGATTTCAGTAGTGGATTTCGAGATCTGTATATCCATTATAACTCCGAGGATATGCGTGCAAATTTGATGATTTACGTGGCGCTTGACGGATTTTGATTTTTTTGAGTTGTTACTCGTTTTCATGCACACTTGACGCGCTGTGTTATTTCTATATCTTCCGTGATTTCGGAGCCCCGTTGATTTGAGTTGAGTATTGAAATGTTTTAGTATTTGGGGGTTTAAATTAAAATTCGGGGACCGAATTTATTTAAGGGGAGAATATTGTAACATTTCAGAAAATATAAAATATTATTTTTGGAATTTAATATTAAAATAATAGATTTCCCGAAAACTGCCCGATTTGCGAAATTGGGGTTTTCGAAAAAGGGTATAAATATTTACCAATAATTATGAAATAAATGGAAATTTAAAATGATTTAATCATTAAAAATATATTTAAAAGATTTGGCATTTTTAAAATTTATTATATGCAGTTTGGATAAAACCCGATTAGTGCACTGCTAATCGCGATTAAGTTAAATCCGTGTTTCTACAGTTTTCCATGGTTAGTGCACCATGACATGTTACATGTTATTTCATTTGTGTTGTTTTATTAGATTTATGTGTTTATCGGTGGGAATAGAAAAGAAAAGAAAAGAGGAATGAATGAGGAAAGAGAGAGAATGGACATAATAATGATATGAGACCATGCTAGGAGAGAGAATGAGAGTGAGAAAGAAAGAGGGAGGGAGAGTTCTGCCTCATTTGTTTTCTTCCACCATTTTCTTCTCCTTCTTCTTCCTCATCTCTCTCCACCTTCTATCCTCATGACCCATCTCAAAATACTCCCCAAAACCCTATATCCCTTTCACAAAAAATGATCACCTCTTCACCCTCATCACAATGGACCAAGCAAAGTTGGATTTTGATGACATTGAGAAGCTAGGGTTTTGCTTGACTACATCCATGAGGTATAATCCATTTCCTTTAGTTTAGTTTCTAGTCTCCTTGCATAATAGTGTAGTGTAGAGGTTGATTTTGTGTGGAATTGTGATCTTAGAAATCCCAAGGGAAGGGTTTAGGAAATTGTGGGGAATTAGTGATGTGTAGTGGCTGTACAAGACCCTAGGGATCAAATTCTAGACCTGGAACTGAGTTTAGAACCTGGAATACGAACTTAGATGTGACGATATCGGGTTTTTGTGGATTTTATGATAGTATTATGGAATCTGGTAGCATCCGAGACCCTTGTAAAAGAAGTTCCCTTGACCATGAGACGTGCAAGCAACCTTGAATCAGCCCTAGAAACCTGAGCCCCTCCCCCCATTTTCAGGACGCAGTTTTAATCATTCTGGCCGCAAATTGCGGCCAGAGCAGTGTGGATATTGGTGAAATTTATTCTGTGGCATTGTTATCCTTTATCTAGAGCAACCCAATGTGCAAAATCTCTTAGTTTGGTCTAGGGTGAAATCTGGGAGTGGTTTTCCTATATTGCTGTTTTCGTGTTTTCCGTATTCTGAAATTTGGATTTTAGTATTTGATATTGTGTTTGGTTGTTGGATGTTTGTACATCAACAACTAGGGATAATTGGTTGGTTTTGCATGCGTGGGCTATAGGTTCTAACCTATAGGAGATCCGTGTGCCGTTTCGGTTTTCAGAACTTGATTTTAATAGTGTTGCGATATGTGTTATTATTGTAGGTACCTTCGCGTGGATTCCGAGACGACGGAGCGTGGCGTCATCGACTTCGGCAAGCAAAAAGCAAAGTGAGTAGATCTATAACTATGGGGGAAGTCGGGTGGATGGCGTATAGCACCCCCACAAACTTTGATGGAAACCGATTTATATATATATATATTATGATTAATGAAACTTTTAATAGAAGACTATAGATAGAGTAAAAAGGTAGTTAGAGAACCATATTAGAAACTAAAGATAGTTAGAAGTGATATGATACGACTAGTATGTGATGACGGGATTTGAGGATGATATTTGATGATATTGCCGTTTAGGGTACTATAAGACTAGATAGTCGACATAGATGTGTCATCCGAACCATACTTATTTCCAAACTGAAAAATTGTATGCATCTTTTAAAACGATACCTCAAGGGACGTTACGGATTTTCAAATGATATCTTTTCTTTAAAAGCACCGTAGCCCCTACTTTCAAAACTACGATTCGCATCTTTCAAAAACTGTTTGTATGGTTCGGGAGTGTATGTTAGATTAGATA
The DNA here is from genome assembly GCA_030015575.1 of Agapanthus africanus. Classification (NCBI taxonomy): domain Eukaryota; kingdom Viridiplantae; phylum Streptophyta; class Magnoliopsida; order Asparagales; family Amaryllidaceae; genus Agapanthus; species Agapanthus africanus. The sequence goes on from CM057338.1 coordinate 462,843,622, forward strand.
TGTACGCTTATAGTAAAAGTAGAATGTATTTGTAGGATTGACTTGATGTGGGATATAAATGCGATGAAAAGAATATATGACGTGATATGATGATTTGATGATATGTTGGTATACGGATGCGAGTCGATTGAAATGATTGATACCCTGCCGGTCCCCTGATATGAGATTGTTGCGGATGTGACCTGGGACATAGGTATATAGAGATATTTATATTGTGAATCATGAATGATAGGCCGTACGTGACATTAGGCCGTACCCTCATTGTCATAAAGGTTGATAGGATCCCTACTGGTTTAATGCCGCCGTACGATGGTTTTCCGTACGTGATGAGTTTGACTTGATGATTGATCCATACCACTGACTAGGGGATGGCGTACGATGGATTGTACTGTACGCGATGTTGCGAGGCTGGATGCCAATTGATAGATTCACCGACTCGCTCATGTTAGATATGTATACCTTATAGCTTTTAGTTGAAGATTTACCTTATGATGCATTCATGTTATTCGCATTGCATTACTTATAGCTGTGCTAGTACACTTACACCATTATCGATGATGCGTATGTTACACGTACACAGATTTGCCGGCTCACACACTTCATCATCGATAATTGCCATGTCACTACACAGTAGAACTGCTGCATCAGGATATGACTCCTTGCATGATATACTTGCGCACATACATATTGTACATTCATACTTGCGTATATACTACTTATACATCCATACTTGCGCACATACATATTGTGCATTCATACTTGCGTATATACCACTTGTACATCCATACTTGCGCACATATATATTGTACATTCATACTTGCGTATATACCACTTGTACATCCATACTTGCACACATACATATTGTATATTCATGCTTGCGTATATACCTACCACTTGTACATCCATACTTGCGCACATACATATTGTACATTCATGCTTGCGTATATACCACTTATACATCCATACTTGCGCACATATACATTGTACACTCATACTTGCGTATATACCACTTGTGCATCCATACCTACATACATGCTTATTGCACATATATAGATGATGCTGGCTTTGGTTTTGGAGAATTGGGAACCGCAGGATATATTTTAAAACTGGAATCATTTAAAAAAGCGGTTTTCCCTTAATATGTCACATCACCGTTCCATGTTGCATGATATACGGATATGCTTACATTTCTATCATATGTCGCATACGTCATGCTTTATGATTTTACGCATTGAGATATGCTGTTTTCATGAGATTTCTGGATTTGAGAACCGTGGGCATTTCAAAAGAAAGTATGTACTATTTTAAAACCCCGGTTTCTCTTGATATGATATTTCAGTGCGTCCACCATGCGTTTTCTTGGTTCTGAGACGTGTGACATGTGAAACCCGATTCGAGGTGCTGGATGAGGCCGATTGCGGATACATGGTGGACCCAATATGGTACCCCGGGGCGAGAACGGATTGTTGTGCAGTAGACGGTGACCCTGGCAGAGGGACCACTACCTACCGGTGATTGGTTAGGCTCGACGGATATCCGGAGGATACCGACCGGAGTCGAGAGATGAGATGGGCCGATCCGGACTGATGGAGTCTGAGAGCCGATCCGGACTGACGGAGCCCGAGATATGAGGATTTACGTGTCGATACTGAACACGGGTTTTCATGATGTTTCGAGTGTTGATGCTAGGCACTCAGGTTCTATGATTTTGATGTGTCGCGAGAGACACATGTTGATTTATATTCTCATACTTTCATGCATATGCTTTTATGATATTTACATGCATGATGTTGTTGTGTCAGTGGTTGACACGTGGACGAGATCCACATGCATACATGCATTGATTATATGGTTGGACGAGATCCACATGCATACATGCATTGATTATATTGTTGGATATTATCCATATGCTGATAGGCGTTTATTTTCTGTTGTTGGCACATATACAGACCCGGTCACCCTAGATATCATAGTATTACCTTTATGATATACTTGACCTAGGAGTCGTTGTTTATTTGATTTCTATCTGTAGATGTTTTTCTACTCACAAGTTGGCAACTCACCCCCGTTGTGCCACAGTTCTTGCATGTTGACCGCATGGATCAGTAGTGGCATCGCTGGCACACAGTTGCTTTCGAGTGATTGCCTTGGTAGGTGAGACATTTTTATCATACCCACTCTTGTATTTATATTTCACATTGTATCTAGTCAACTCCATCAATCAAATTTAGTAATTGTATACGTAATGAGACTTAGCAAGACTTGTAGTTGCGAGACTTGAGCGATGGGTTTTATGTTCGTATTTTGGGTTGATGTCTTGCTTATTTATTTATCTTTGGTGGTGAACTTCTCCGTTGGGCGTTGTATACTTATATATACTGTTTTGCGTGGTTGTGATCCGCCGTTTGGCGAAAAGCTAGCTCCCGCTTGGGGATACCTTTATCATTATTATGTATTTGTGGTTTTGGATCAAAATATACAAAGGGGTGCTGCCAAAATTTTCAAAAGATGAAAAATGTTTTCAAAACTAGTAAATTTCACTTGCATCTTCATGTTCCTTTACTACGCATTAAGAAAACTTTTGATTTCATCATACCTTATTTTGAAAACTTCACCTCTTTTATTTCTTTAAAAGATTTAGATTTCTGGGTTTTGGCTTACTTGAATTACGTGACACCTTTAGACGTGGCGTGATTTAAGTGCCAGTCACGAGCTAATATTTCGGGTCGTGACAGATTGCCTGTACTAAAATCATGCTTTTTTGTGCAGCTTAACAGCTTTCAATTGCGATCTCGAACTCAGCAAAAAATATCTACAAAGACAAGCTCAGCTCTCAACACAACTCCTATCTTCTTCACGATGAAAATGAACGCTAGGACCGTCCTCCCGGCAAGTCTCGGACGACAATGGGAGGAGCCGCTGCTACCATTTGGCTCTATTCTGTTCATACCAGCTAACGACATCCCTGCTCCTCAAGCCCTAATGATAGATAAATCGGCCTCAAAAGGGAAAAGGCTAAATTTAATAGTCGTGAAGGCATCTCAGCCCAAGCACAAATCCGTTTCCGAACGACTCTCCGTTGCTCCAGCTGGGGGCAAGGCTATCAACACCAATAAAGAAATAAGGCGTCTCGAGCATGTTCCAGCGGTGCCCCTGATAACTTCTAAATCGGGTATCTTCTCTAAGCTCCCTATCAATCGACTTACGGTGGCTTCCCGGAAAATGGATGCCCGCCAAGCCCTCAAAATCGAGAAGCTAAGACAGAAAAGGCTTAGATACAGAGCCAACAAAAGGGCTAGGGCTCCTGCTAGGCTGAACTTCATGAGGTTCCAAGATCAGGGTTACCCCGCAACAACAGCCGAATCGGCTGTAGAGATCGCTAACTCTTTTGAATCGCTGAAATTGGTTCAGAAGAATGCCATGGCCGCAAGAGTTAAGAAAACTGCGATCCGGACAGCTCCACCCAAGGACCTAGTCAGGCCAACCGTCTTCAGTCGCCTGTCCTTTCCAGAAGAGGAAGTGCCACGACGACGGTCCGAAAAGTCAGCCGCCAAAGATAAAGAGATGGCTGAATATATGGTCCACACTGTCTACATGGTGGGCACACGCAGCAAGAGCAGGGATGGGGCCACCACATCTCAAATCCAATCTGGTGTGAATGTGGCTGCCACTTTCCAAGACCAGCCTCCTCTGGAAGGTAATGAAGACCCTTCCAGTAAGGCTGATAAGCAGAGAGATCCCTCAGTTCCTGAGGAGTTGGGCTCGGAAAGCGAAGAGGAGCCAATCTTCCGTCCTAAGACCGCAGAGCAGCTTCTTCTTCATGAGCTCCAGAAGCAGCTCAGAAATAAAGATAGAAAGACGGCCAAGCTCTACTCAAAGATTGACAACTTGACAAACGTCGTCTTACAGCTCACGGCCCAAGTTGCCTCTCAACCGCCCAATCAAGCACAGGGCTCTACTCAGGAAACGGTGTCCCGAGACAGCCGACACCTATTCCTTCAAATCCAAAAGTGGGCAAACCGCATGAAAGTCGGTCGCATCCTATCTCGGGAAATGTCTTAACTACCGATGACAGCAACCCATTAACGCAAGATCAAATCATGGATTTGGTCGCCAACAAAGTTAAAACATTGGTAGCCGAATCCGGAGCGCAAAAAGATATCAGCAGTAGTGGAAGACCATATCATGGTCAGTATGATCTGGTAGAGTTTCCTGGTGGCTATGTCATCCCCAAATTCGGAAGATTCGATAGGACGAGAAATGCGAATCAGCACATCGCCCACTTTAAAACCTCATACGGGAACACTGGGGGAAATGATGCGCTTCTCCTCCGCCAGTTCGTTAATAGCTTAACCGATGTCACTTTCGACTCGTACGCGAGTATACCGGATAGCTCTGTTACCACTTTTATCGAAATGGAATCTTTATTTTGGCAAAGGTTCATGAGTGTCAGCGATAAGATCACTATTGTCGACCTCGTAAGGACCAATCCAAGGAGCAACGAAAATAGCACGGATTTTATAACCAGATGGCGCAATCTCTCCGTCAAATGTGAACCGCCGATAGAGAAGGACCAGTATATCGGCCTCCTCGTTGGAAATCTCAACAATTGGATGGCCCCGTTTTTATGCATCGTGGATCTCAAAATATTCCAAGAGCTGACAAGGAAAGTTCAAATATTGGAGCGCTCAAAGCATGAGTTTTCCTCTGATTCCCAAAATGACAATAAATCCTGGAGAAACCGAAAGGACAATAATCACAAAGGCGGAAATTCCAACGATACTGAATCTTTTAATACTTCGGTTGACCGAAATAGACGAGGGATAAGCGGGCCCAATGTCAACCAACCTCGAAAGCCATTGTTGGGAGGGGAGGAGAATCGCCTTTAAAAAAGAAGCTGGATAGGGTCTATTCCTTAAGAAAGGACAAATTCCACAAGATATTTAAGGACGCCCTAAGAAATGGTTTATAATTGCCAGAATCAAAAAGACCGTAAGAAGCGAATATGACCGGCTACCCCAAATATTGCCCCTATCTCATAGTGATAGGTCATGCAATTGAAGACTGCTTTGTCTTTAAAAATTGGGTCGAAAAACAATACAAATAGGAGAGATAGAACTGTCTAAAGGCGTGTTAGTAAACAATCAAGCCGCGACCACCAATTTCATACAAACGAGGCCTTTCGGGAATCTGCTGCTCTCAATCGTCTGCCTTTCTTGGAAAGGAGCAGGTCAAGGCAACAAGCCAAAAGCCCAACGAGCAACATTACCAATGAAGAGACAGTAGACGGGTACACAATCCATACGATCTACATGGTGGAGCCCAGAAGAACATGTCACGCCCCGCTTCCCGGTGTATGGCGAAGGGGGCGCGACTAGGCCGTTACGTATTTACTCTGAAGTAAACACGCTAAATGTATCTAAGCAATATAAAATGTAATGTACACAAGAGACATGATGTAAATGAACAACAACTTTATTTATTAACATTCTTTTTACAATACATCTGAAAAGTAAATACATGGAATGGAAAGCAATGCCTAAACAGTGGCATAACAGAAATGGAAAATACAGAATGTAAATGTGTACAAGGAATCTAAAGCTCTGGGTCGAAAGCTAGCTGGTCCAAATCCTCGCTGGTGGGCTCGATCTCCAGTGAGTCCGAACCACCTGACGACATTCCAAAGAAAAGAAAGAGAATGTCGTCAGCGAACAAATCGCTCGGTAAGCCCCGTAAATAGACAAGAATGGAATAGACAGAATAGAGAGTATATTGTTATAATATTATATTTAATATTAACGCTGTTGTTTGTAGTTTGGTACAGAAGAGTATACGAGAGGAGTCTCACTTTCCCCGGAGACTAAGGTATCAGGAGTACAAGGAACCGTTCAGCCATGGTACAACGACAATTGAATTCAGGCTAGGTGTATTATGGTTGCAGTCTCGTGCTATTTCTAACACCTTCCGTACTAATCCACCTCTTATAAACCTCGCGATGTCTTGATTGTATTATTTGTACAGAATGTATTGTGTTGTATTGTCTTGTATTGTAATTTGAATATAGACGGGTGATTTGCCGAAACCATGATATCGGTAAATGGATGTAACTGGAGAATCATGTAGATGGATGTATATCCATGGTTCGGTTCAGTCAATATAGATTGATTAAATTGAATAGACGGATTCATAGATCCATGTTGTATTGAAGTTTGATACTTGAATCATATTCAAATCATATTGATTATATTGAGACTCAGTCTGAATCAGATAATTAAAAAAGAAATTGAATCCTGAATTATGTTTTAGTGTTGTCGGTAACTGCTGCACATGGACGGCAGGATTTGTGTCTTTTTCAAAGACAATTACTGTGTTGATAACACCGTTTGTTAAGTTGTCTACCTTAAATAGGCAAGTACCCATATCTCCGGCTCCCTGAGGCTCAAGAGACTGATCCCGTTTAAACCTATGTTTTCTAGGGTTCTTATTGTAATTTAGTATAACTTGATGAGGTTTTATGTAAAAATAATTTTGTATAATTTTCAAAATACACCTCAAGTATTTTATTATTGTCTTTAGAGTTTTCATGGATGTGTATTTAATCAATATGACATTTCTAGTGAATAAAACCTAATTTCATAATATATGATATTTATTTGTAATATTGGATTTGTATGGTATTTTCTTGTAAATGAGATGTTTTTCTTGAATTTTGGAAATGTTGAAATATTAAAAATAGATATTTTGATATTAATTACATATATATTTATTTATTAAAAATATAAGTTTTATTTATAATAGAAATCACATTTTCTAAAGAAAATTATATTTTAAATCTTTCGAGACCGTATGCTCCTTGCGGAGGTCTGCATCTTGCACTACTAAGGCCGAGAATGTGCGATAATCCGCACCATCCTGAACGGGTTCCCGGAAATAGGTTGTAGCTGTACATTGCAAAGATTTGTTAAAAATACACATTTTGTAGAAAAAGATTTTTATAAGTCGGAGCTAGTTATGTGTAAAATCGTATTTTCCCAAATCTATGTTTCCAAATTCTATCGTGCTATGTTACATATGAGTGTTGTGAGGAGGTAGGTCATTACCTCGTGAGTTTTCTAAAGCTAGCATGGTTAAAAGGTATAAACATGTCGATATGAAATATAAAGGTATTTTAATGTAAAAATGGAATAAAACTTGTTATGGTTATCATTTTAATGTCAAGCTTGTTCTATTGTCTTAGTTAATGAGTATTAAACAATATATCAAAATTTGTAGGTTTGTTATTAAAAAAATATTGTATTTTTGAAAGAAAAGAGAATCGGAAGACGGATAACTCCGCTTCCAACACGTTTTAAGGATTAAGAATTTGAGAATAGCAAAAGAGAGAGAGAACGGGGACTTACTAGATTAGGGTCAAGAGAAGAGGAAAAGGAAGATTAGGGAAACACCGGTGCGTCGTTTCGTCGCCGGAAACTTCGGATTGCCGTTAGAAGTTCATCGGAGCTTCATTCTTTGCTAACTTCACTTGCACACAAAAAGTCTTGGAATTTTCTCGAGAGTTTGGGCAGGGATTTGTGAGTGAGGGGGGTGATTTAAGGTGTGGTATTTATAGGAAAAATTAGGGTTTAGGGTAATGAAAGGGTGTATTAAAATTTTGTATTAAAAATGGATTAAATGCGGGTTTTAATTTGCTCTGTAAATGTGCAGGGAAATTAAATAATACAGGGATTATGGGGGAATTCAAGAGTCACCAGAGAATGGAAGAAATTAGGGTTTTGGGCTGAGTCGGCCGGCGGCGCCGGCCGACTCACGCATCCCGCCGGCCCGAGTCGGGGCTCGCCTCGACGCGTGTCACTGACGCTTGGACTTGACTCGTGGACCCGTTTGTTTATTTTGTAATTTACCCTATTACATGTATTGCACGTGTAGACTCTTGGGTTTCTAAAAGGTTAAAAGAATTTTAAATAAAAATAATGTATGGCTGATGGGATTTGAACTCTGGTGTTTTGGTTCAGCAGTGCAAGGTCTTACCAATGAGCTACGAGCTCCTTCTTGCTGTTCTAAAGCAAAACAAACTTATAACTTGTGCTCAGGCTCAAGTACCCCCTTCTGTATTTTTTGAAAAAAAATTTGTACAGAAAGTTTAGGGTTGTTACATTCTACCCTCCTTAAAAAAATTTCGTCCTCGAAATTTTTAAAAGGAAAGTGTAACGGATTCAAGGAAAGTTTGGTGATAGAACTATTGGTAGTGTATGAAAAATATGTGAAAGAACGAAAGATTTGAAAAGAGTTGAGGAAATTACCAGGCTTACCTTGGTCTACGGCCGTTGCTTCTTCAGCCGCTAAAAGGAAAGCCTGACGCCGTGGTTCATTCCTCCTAACTGGAGCCACATTCCTCTGTCTTTGGGGCATGTTTCTCTGCCCTCGAGGCATGTTCCTCAGAGCCTAATGGATTTGACGGGTAGGCTATGCAGATGGTGGAGCTGGGAGTGCAAGACGAGGTGCAGGAGCCTGGATAGCTGGCCGCTGCGGGTAGTTGGTGGGTGTGTGAGCTGAGTTGCATCTATAAGAACAGTTTCCAATTCCGTGATTGGATGCGCCACAAACTAAGCACAGGTCTTTTCCACGCCTACAGTCCTTCACCAAATGTCCATTCCTCTTGCAATAGAAGAAAAAATCTGGACTTAGCTGGTTATTGGGTTCTTCCAGTCTCCTCGATTCAACAGTTAGCCTTGAAGAGGTTCCTCCTGCTATCTGAGTGGCAGGGCACTTCACTCCGGCAGATTGAGGTCTGCCCTTCTTCTTCACCACTGCCTCATATCTTCGGGCAACTTTCAAAGCCATATCATGGGTTAGGAAATCCCCTGTAGCAAATGCAGCTTGGATTTCCGGGTCCAACCCTTGCTAAAATTTTCTAGCCTTGATCTCAGCAGTCGGTATGAGATGAGTCGCAAACCTGTTACGGTCTTGTGTTAGCTGTGTAGTATGTGATATAAAATCGAACATTGAGATATATCTTACCTGCTGAGCATGTTAAACTCAGCATCATACTCATCTACTAATTTGGTCCACATTGAACCTTGTTGCAGATGGATGAACTGCTGCTCCATATCAAAGCGGGCAGTCTCAGGGAAGTACTTTGCGTCGAACATGTCACGGAAAGTCTTCCATTCGATAGGTTGGTCAAGACGGCTGTTCTCCGCCAAAAGACCGGGAAAGACTGATGTCTTGCTTGAATTTGGGTACAGATGCTATTTGGTTTTATCCGTCTACCTCTCCGAAGATGCCAAGTTGATTTATGGCACCGTATATCGGAGGTTTAGACGGATGCGGCCGTTGTAGCAGACTTCGTCATATTACCCCTCATTTGAGGGGGTTTTGATTGTGGGGACGCTCTTCCTTGCAGGTGCAAGCCCCTACAGTTAATTACGCTACCGCATCGCGGTAACCACTTTCTCCTTCTCCAGATGGTCACTTCGTGTCATGTATGTTTGTTTTATTTTGGTTGCCCGTGGATTGTATGCGGAGACTTATTTATGTTGTCGCCCGTAGGGCACGGATTAGTCCAAATCCGTATTTTCTTAGATTTGGGTTTTGGTTTGGGTTTAAGGATACGTTAGTCTCATTTGAGACTAAAATCAACTTAAACGTTTGTTAAGGATACGTTAGTCTAATTTTTAGACTAAGATCAACTTAACCATTTGTTAAGAATACGTTAGTCTAATTTTAGACTAAGATCAACTTAACAGGATCATTTAGATCCAACAAAAGAGCATTTAGGCTCTATTGTTTTAGTTTAGGGACTTTGCGGTCCAGTTTAAAGACGTCATAGTCTATAAAGTTTAAGGACATCATAGTCCATGGGTTTAAGGACCCCACAGTCCGTAGTAGTTTAGAGACATCATAATCTGTAAAGTTTAAGGACATCATAGTCCATGAGTTTAAGGACCCCACAGTCCGTAAAATGTCTGGTTATCGGGACCCGTCACCTCTCTGAAGACATTGAAGGATTACAACGACAAATATCAGAGGAGTGAAGAGATGTACCCTTGAACCAATATTGGTTGAGAGATCTGTAGTTAAATTTGGGACTAAGATCAAAAATTTGTGAGCATATGGGCTCAATTGATCTGAATTAGGGATCTGTGGCCACTTTAGGCTCGGCCCATTTAATTAAAATGTTGAACATTTAACAATACTGAGCATTGGTTTGGGCTCTGACAATCCTTTTGTCTTTTATTGAGTGCTGGGCACTCATCATAGCTCTGGGGCTTTGTTATTTAAAGAACAATTTATGTTCTCTTAGCGCACACGTGAGCACAGTGCACTTCTGTCAAGTTTGGAGCGCTAAAGCTCTTTTTAGGCAGCTTTGCGCCCTGAGAATTAGATTCTCTTTCTTATAAGAGACTTTGTCTCATGGATCTAAGAACAAAGTTCTTATCTTTTATAGGAGATGTTTCAATCTCTTATGTTCTTGGTGAAAGGCTTTGCCTTTATGGATCGATGATACTAAGAGAATTGAATTATTCTCCCCCCTTTTATAATGAGATATTATAATCTCTGAAAGACAATTTGTCTTATAGATCTATGATCTGAAGAAGATTAAGTTCTTCCCCTTATTTTTTTATGATAAGATACTTTGATCTCTGTTGTGAAAGACCTTGGTCTTATATATCTATGATCTTTGAAAAAGAAGTAAATTCTTCTTTTTATATGAGATGATTTCATCTCTCTTTTTTTTTACCTTGAAGAAAATTTTCTTCTTCTGAGAGCTTGCTCTTTGTCTTTGAAATTTCTCAAAGTTTATGGGGGGGTCCCCTATATGAGACTTGAAGTTTTGGGGCCTTTATATAGTGAAGGCTGATTTGTTCAATCGGTTAAAGAGATCTTTTCTCTAATTGATTTGGGGATGTTTCCCCCGTTGGATCTCTTTGATATCAGGGCTTCTGTTTTACAGAAGGCAATCTTCTTGTTTTTAACAAGATTGGGAAATCTTTCCCCATACAGAATTTATTCTGTATCTTGGTGATTTTAATCACCATTAGATTTTTGATCCAACGGTGCTCTGATTTACAGAGCACAATCTTTCCTGTTTGAAAAGATTCTGAGGAATATTTCCTTAACAGAATTTTATTCTGGTCAACTGATGATTTTAATCATGTTCGTTGGATCTTTGATCCAACGGTTGGGAACATTTAGTTCCAGCGCTAGCGCTCTCGTGCTTTGCACGTAGTGCGCTGCTTAGAGTGCAGCGCACTTAGCGCTAGCGCTTACGTGCTTTGCACGTGGTGCGCTGCTTAGAGTGCAGCGCACTTAGCGCTAGCGCTTACGTGCTTTGCACGTGGTGCGCTGCTTAGAGTGCACGCTTTTAGCGCTAGCGCTCACGTGCTTTGCACGTGGTGCTCTATAGCGCTCTTAGTGCTAGCGCTCATGTGCTTTGCACGTGAGCGCTGCCTCAGAGTCTTTGACTCTCAGCGCTGGCGCTGTTATGAAGCGCTGCTTCATTTCAAAATTTGAAATTTTAATAGAGTTTTGCTCTGATTGGGGTAAACAAATGTCCCCCATCGTTGCGCTCACGTGGCTCACACGTGAGTGCAACGGTGGCAGCATCTGCGCCCTTAGATCAACTTAAAAGTTGAAACGGCTCTTAGTGCCTATAAATAGGACCCTTGGCCCTTTAGATGATTTCTGTTCTTCTTCCCACTTTTTCTTCTGAGAATTATTTCTCTTTCAGAGCATAGCTCTTCCCTTTAAGAAATTTCTTAAGAGTCAAAACTCTGCCCAATTTAGGTAAAAATTGAACTTTTTAACAAAGCTTTGCTCTCCTTAGATCATAGATCTAAAAATATATCTTTAGGGTTTTACCCATTAACAGAGCTATGCTCATTTCCAAGATGTAATCTTTTTTTAGGGTGATTTTAACCCATGAACTGGAATATAGTTCATGAAGAACTTAAGGGTTTATTCACAGATCTTGAAGATCTTGGAGTTTTTATTCTGTAGAAGCTTTGCTTCTTAGGATTTCTTGATGGATTGTTTCATCTTCCTTATAGAGCATTGCTCTTTTAGAAATTTGGGGGGGGGGGAATTTATTCCCCTCATAATTAATTATAACAGTTGTCTGTCTGTTGCAGAGCATTGCTCTTAATGGGAGATTTACTCCTTGGCCCGAAGGATCCTCATTAAATGAGAATCCTTTGAGGATTTCCTCGTTTAATGACATCTCATCAAATGATGAGACTGTTTTATTAATGATGAGTTATCATCTAGATTGTGTGGGTCCCCCTTGGCCTTTTTTTACTGCATTGCAGTATGGTACGGATTTAAAGTACCAAGTACCAAACTTGACTTGTAGCATTGACGGCTGAAAATTTTGTTCTTTTCCGCGTAGGTACTATGTCTTTCAACACTTCTTTCCCGTCCGTCCGTTCGGAAGGCGGATTCCCTGAAGCGCCTGTGGATAGGGAAGTCTTTGCTCTGATAAAAGATCATGACCCAGAGCATAAGAATCTTCATCTATGGGGAGCATGGTACAATCAAATTATCAGGGGCCGACGGAGCTTTTCTTGCGCGACACCCTCGGAGCCCATTTCAGCGATCTCTTACGCCGACCCACCCCTAGTGAACTACACTGTGGAGGAGGTCAATTGGACTTCAGATGGTCTCCTTCAGCCTTCTTTGGCTGCGATACCCGTACAGCCTCCAATGGCGTTGGATATCTTGGGGCGACGTATATGTCAAGGTGAGTCGCGCCCGTGGGGACAGCCTTATAACATAAGATTAAATCCCCGTCATCCAGCCGGATATTTGCAGTGGGCCCGGTACATTTTGTCCGCCAAGAGGTTGCAGTTGCTGAGGTTCGGATTGTATCCCGTGATTTACGTTTCTCTCTTTCAGTACTCCGCACCTCCTACATGGTGGGTAAAAGCCTTTTTGGAACAATGGAACGTTCCAACTCACACCTTCCTTTTGTTAGATCGGGAAGTCTCAATCTCTCTAGAGGAGTTCGCGAAGATCTCTTGCTTACCTGTCAAAGGGGAGCATTATGAGGAATTACTTCCTCATGATGAGTACGCCTTTGCTGCCAGGTCGGTGATGATGGGCCTTACCCGGAAAATGCCATTCAACATCAATCCCCAAGTTTGATTAAGGTGTTGAATATCTACGAGGGCTTATTTCTTGAATCTGGGAGCCGTGGGGTTAATTTCACAGACTTCATCGCTTGTTTTCTCCACCCGGAAGTCCTGTCGAAGAAAGCCGCGAAATTCATCAAACTCGACGATCCTTTTGGCTTAGGCTTGGGCAACCTGCCGACAGCGGAGGCGGATCAGAAGAGTTTCTTTCTCCCTGACACCCCGGTCATCTCTTTTGCAGAGCTTGCAGCTCCTGGGATTGACGAAGAAACGTTCTTTTTGGGTTTTCTCGGGCTATGGATAAGCTGGGTTGCGCTTCCGATGCACCCTCGCCGTATGAGGCCGTCCGTCTTCTACCCAGCTCACCGAATGGTTATTGGGGTGAAAGTAGCCGTCGGGGTCGCTGGGTTAGCCCATTTGTATCATGGACTCAGCCTAGCGGCGGATACTACCCAATCGGGGGTGCAGCCCGTAAACTTCTCGATACATTATTTCACCTCGTGGCTCGAGTTGCATATGCTTGGCGCCTTTGGAGTTCACAAAAGGCCCCCTTTTATGAAAGATATAACTTTCCTCGACTGCTGCAGCTAGTTGACGCTTCCATTTTGGAACCGACTCCGCGAGAGGCTCGGGGCTTACTCCTTCGCCCGCGTACCGTCGGGGATGGCATGACCTTCGTTGATAAGGTCTTAAATATCGGTAAAGAATCCGCAAAGGTGATGCAGCCGCTGCGGGACACCTTTAAAGACGACGCTTCTACCTTGAAAGCTCGGGAGATTCTTCATCTATATTCAATCAGGCTGGGCTTTCTGGTGTTTAGGCAGAATGATGCGGCATTGTTTATGAGATACAACCCGCATCATTTTGCCCAACAATCTGGCTATAATCAGGGTATTCCGCTCGAGGCCTTTCTAGCTGAGCTGATTGCCACAAAAGAAGGCATCCGCAACACGTTGCACCATTTCATGAGGCACAACACCGGGTCTAACTTCTTTATCAATGAGCCAGGCTGCATCCCGAAGGTATTGAACGTGTACGTGGTGTGGTACCAGCACGCGGTGGGTGCCGTCATCAGGGAGGAAAAGAAGTTGTTTCTTGATCGTAAAGGTGCAGCCCCTGCTGATAATCCAGCTGTTTCTTTGAAGCAACAGACCGTCATTCGTCTTCCTTTGAGAGAGGTTGGTGCGGTTGTGGTACCACGTGAGATGCCCGAGCTGCCGCTACCCCGTGCTCCCGTCGAAGCGGCAGCTGTAGCGTCTCCTGAGTCCGGTTTGGGTGCAGAGATTGGGACTCGCCGCCCGATGTTACCTGCTAAATGCAAGCTTGTGTTACCGACGGCTGGTATTCGCTCGCAGAAGAAGAAGTCGATTCTTTCTGCAGACGTCGTATTCAGTCAGGAGCCCTATGCTCCTTATAGAAAAGGCTTAAACGAATACGGGACCAATGAAGGTTTATTCATGACGCCAGATGATACTGATCTGGAGGCTGCAATCGCAGCTTCCGAGCGACTAGCTAGCCACAAAGAAGGACTGATCATCCTCGCACAGTCTGGTATACTTCCGCCATATCTTTGCGTGGTTACATCACACACATTTTTTTTATTATTATGCTTTGAATGACACTTCTTTTTCAACAGGCATATCCACAGAAGAGGCTCTTGCAGGTTCTCTCAAGACTTTTGAAGATGAGGAAAGGCTTCGCGCTTCCTTGGGCATTGGTACATTTCGGCCCACTGTGCCTTCATTCCTTTTTTCTTTATGGGTAAACTAACTCTTCTTTTTCATCTTATTGCAGGGACTACCTTGACTCAGGTTATCTCGAGTGCGGTGCCAATCCTGCAATGCGGCGCTGCAGCACTTCCAGGGCCGACTGCCGAAGTCCCAGTTCCCTCAGTATCGCCGAAGGAAGCTTCGCTTAAATAGCCGATGACGGACGCCGTAGAGGTTCCAGAGGAAGAACTTGGTTCAGACGATGACGTCTCCTTTGCGGAGGTCTTGAGGAGGTCAGCTCTGGCAGCTCAGGCTGAAAGCAAGCGCAAGAGGCGTGCAGCGAAAGAACGTGATGCCGCCTTGGCTGTTGGTGCAGGCTCGAGCATTGCTTCCCATGTCCCTATTTCTCCATAAGGTGCTCCGGCTGCCCTGTCTACCGCTTATAGACAGGCGGTACGTGCGGCTCGGGAAACAATTGAAAAGCAGTCCCAAGGTAACGTAACACTGGGTCTTTTTGTCAGAGTTTGATCTTCAAATTCTCATATATCATACCCTGCAGGGCCAAGTTCTGGTGATGAGGTGGCAGGTAAGATGACGGCAACCACCAAGCCTGAAGCGACTACTCTTTCTCAGGAGTCCGGGACTGCTCCCATTGCCGCTCTTTCCACCTGCAGTTCCCTGCCATCGCCTGGCATTGCGAGTGTCACGAAGGCTCTCGTGGAATCAGGGGACGAAGCCACAGGCGGTGAAACCATCCCCCCGAATGAGATCGAAGGAGTCGCGACGCTTAGAGATGCTTCCGTCGCAGTTTTGGCTGATGACCTGTCTGGTAGGTCTTAGGTCGCTGCATTCTTTTCGTTTTGCAGTCCCTTCTGGTGACATTTTGTTCCTTTCGAATATAGGTGTGGTGAGCATTGAGGTTGCGACACCTGAAGAAGCACTACCAGCTGCTGTTCTGACGGTCGCTGCCCCTTTGTCTCCTCTTATATCCTCTCAAATGCTGGAAGGTATGGGTTTGCGATTAATTTAAATCGGGGACAGCATCTTCCGTGTACTGACTATGTATCATCGTAACCTTGCAGGAGTTCTCTTCGATCATCTGTATCAAGTGCTGAACCCGCACTTCTCTTTCCAGTCGGAAGTCGTTTTGCCTACCGGTATGGGTGAGTATAGTCCCCTGTTTTTTTAAAAACGATGTCTTTTCCTTTTTTCTACAGGCAGCCATGTCGTTGCTAATTCTTCTTTGTATTACTTGTAGCCTTACAAATTGAAGGAGGGGACGAGGGTATTGTCGCGCCACCAGTACTCCCAGCTCTGCCCCTGTTGCAACCGGTATAGTAGACTCTATCGTTCGTGTATTTTCTTTATTTCTTGAGCCGACATTTGACTATGATTTGTTTTGCAGCGGTCACACCGACTCCAGCTCCTTTTGAGTCTCGAATTCCAATGCCGGCAGGGCCCTTTGTTAAACGCTCATCTTCCAGGGGTGCCACGAACACCCTGCGAATGTTAAGTGAGTTCGTCGACGCCGAGGCTTTCGCATCTGCTGCAGATTTTGCTACTGAGGTTAATCTCATGCTGGCGATGCTCGCGAACTTCTACAGCGAGGGTGTCATCGAGTATTGGATTAAACACTGCAGGAAGATTAAGGCCTGCCTGCATGAGCTTGAGCTTAGGCATCCTGCTCCTGAGGTGCTGGCTTTGAACTCCCAGCGGGCTGCATGGGTGGAGCAGAGCATTCTCTTCCTCCGCCATTTCGAACAAGAGGCGACCTTAAGGCGGAAGGAACGTGAGGAGACCTTGGGTGAATCCGCTCAGTTACGCGCCCAGGTTGACGTGAATGCTGCACAGTTGAAAGCTATCTTTGAGGGCCTCCTGCGATGTATTTCTGACGGGCTAACTCTGAGGCAGAAGCTCGACCTCACTGAGCGGGATGCACAGAGTCGTGAAGCAGCCCAACGGGAAATCGATGAAAAGGTTTCATCTTGTTTGCAGCAACGGGCCCGAGTTAAAGCTGAGCTGGCCACGGCGGCTGCTCATGAAAAGGAGCTGAGAGAAGTGCGCAAGCAACTGGTTGATTTATTGAAAACGCCTCCTTCTCAGTAGTTGCTCTTGTATCGATTGTACATTTGTAACTTTTGAATAACATGTATCCATTTCTTTATTCTTTTATATGATTTATCTTTTACTTGATTGAATTCATGAATAAAAGATACACATTTTTATCTCCCACTGTTGTTTTCTTCTCTTTGCATTGTTGTCGCCATGTGATTTTAGCAGGCGTGGCCCGTAGATAGTAGGTAGCTGTCCGTCTTGGACTCTTTGCAGGGTAGCGATGGCTTAAGAAACAGGTTCAGGTCTGTTGGCTAAAACTTTTCAATTTTATGAGCTGTGGGGGTCTCATAAAGATTTTTCTCTCTACAAGTCGAGAGGATCTCGAATGTGTATTTTCTCCTTAGGAATCGTGAGGATTCTTAAGTGTGTTTTTCTCTTGAGAGTTGTAAGGATCTCACAAGAGAATTTTCCCTCTTACAAGTCGAGAGGACTCGTAAGTGGTTGTTTCCCTCCTTATCGAGATTCGACTTTGGAGAGTGTGGCCAGTGAATAGAATGCAAGAGTCCATTTTGGACCGACTTGCAGGGCCCCAGTGCTTAAGAAACATGTCCTTATCCCCATTGCCTAAGGCTTTTCTCTACGAGTCGAGATGAATCGAGAAGTTCTCGCAAAGACACTAATTTCCTCACGAGTCAAGACGAATTGAGAAGTTCTCGCAAGAATGTCCTAACGTCACAGTTAACCTCTGCTCTTTATGACAAAGGTCTGTTAGGGTCTGTGGTACAAGGGTTTTGCCCGTCGTACCGTCGCGTTGGCTGATGTATTCCTCGATAGGCAATTTTGCTGTTCGAGTAGCCTTGCGACTGTCGTGTCTCTGATCTTTTCAGGGGCTGGACAAGACGTCTTCAAGCAATCTTCCTAGGTGATTTGACCTTCGGAAGAGCAATCGTTAGGAATTTTTCCATACCGCTTTTTACTTGAGGTTTGGCTCAGTTTGGGGAGCCCCGATGAGTCATAACCACTCCGCGCTGGTGTGGGATGATCACCGGTAGTCTTTCAGGTTTTATATGAGTTACCGTCAAGACCCTGAAGCTAGGAATATTGCCTTCGCTTCGTTTGCTGGCATTGCGTCTGCTGTATCAAGACGAATGTCGCGGTTGTCTCTAGGTTGTTGGTGAACCGTCGAGACTTGGAACTAGGGATTTTGCTATGGTTCCATTGTTTTGTGTCGCGTCTGCCTCCTGTTGTGGGGAAGAATGCTGGGGTGATATCGCGTCTGCTGTATTGAAACAAACGTTGAGGTGGTTTCTAGGTTGTTTGTGAACCGTCGGGGCTTGGAACTAGGGATTTTTCCATGGCTCCGTTGTTTTGTGTCGCGTCTGCATCCTGCTAGGCGGAAGAACGCTGAGGTGACATCGCGTTTGCTGTATCGAGACGAACGTCGAGGTGGTCTCTAGGTTGTTGGTGTTGGGTTCCTAAGCACTCTAAGGTAGTCTCACAAGCCATCAACCATGGCAATTTCAAATTTAAACGGTGCCGAGAAACCCTAGAACGGATCGTTGGCTAGAAAACTAGGCGAAATAGAAGCTAGTTAACAATTTAACTATAAGGAAACGGAAATACAACCTTTGTAGATCCGGTTCTCCACCTCCATAGCTCCGCAACGAAGTATCCTCGCTGTCCAAATCGAAATCCGGGCTCTTGCGTCGGCTTCATCGGAGAATGGACGGGCTAGGTCATTGATGTCCATGCCGAAGATGATCTACGTCGAGGCATCGCTAAATCAAGCTCCGACTTCACCAAGTCAAGAAACTTGTGAAGAAAACACACTCTACTACTTGGCAAGAGTTAGAGGATGAAGAAATAGGAAGTGGGTAGACTTTAGAATTGGATTTCTCACTCATTTCCATCAATCACCATTGATGAAGAGAAGGTTTCTTCATTGAAGAAGAAGAAGAAGAAGATGATAAAGCATGATAAGTTAATTCAAAAAAGAAAAGAATAATCAAATCTTATCATGACTAAACCATGGTCAAGTGTAGAGTATTAATCATGGTTGAAAGGAATAGTTAGGGTTAAGCATGAGACAAAATGGTCACATAGTCAATACTTCATGAATCTTGATGAATAAAACAAAGAATGCCACCATTTCATCTTATGTTTATATTTTCCAAAAATAAAAACAAATGAATAAATGAATAATCAAATAAAAACCCTAACCATTTCTTTAACCAAGGTTTAATTCTTTACACAAACCCTAATTTGCATGTATCATTAAACATGATACAAACAAGTGCACAAAATCATATCGCATATGCAATGCGCACAAGCGAGCGAGAAAATCCGTTTAAAGTGAACCGATACTACTTAATGCAAAGTAATATATCAAATATATAATTATGCATTAAATCATTAAATCAACACTTGATTCAATGATCCGGTCATGTCGCACATAACCGACTGGTATCATTAGTAACAACTTATCGAATCAACACTTGATCCGATAACCCGGCTATATCACATATAACCGATCAATGTCACATCGCGAGAATCGAATACAGTATCACATACTGGTATTATTCTCGGTCCCGCACATATCTCATATGCGCTCATATTTCGTTTCGCTTGAGCCAGGAAACCTCTGTGTAGGACTCTAAAGACTCGTCAATACACCGGCAGCAGGTGATGATCATATCAAACACCCACAAGCCGCAAGCGGTCTGCTAAACGTAACGGCCACCCAGGTATTGAGCGATCTGAAGATCGACGAGCAAGCCCGCTCACACTCCAGTGAATCCAACCAGTAACACTACCGTACAGTCCGGTATGATCGTCTGATATATCGCATATCTCGCCTAGGGGTGGTAAACGTCAGACCCCAATAGCTCGATAAGTCGTGTCGATATGAGGTCTATAACACTTCGAGAAACTACAGGTAACACTTACCAGTAAATCTCAGCAACCCTGGCCAGGGATTTCCTGTTATAGCCAATCGAACACAGCGCAACATCAACTCCCTATACCGGGAGAGACGAATCCCCTCCTATCGCTCATTGCCTCCATGTGACTCGGGACTGTACCCAAAAACCACCGTTTTGCACGCCCTCTTGGACGTGGTAAGATGGAAATCAAAGCACAGTGGGAACCACACAAGACTCTATGACGATCTCGGGTCAACAGACTACTCTGTACCAGTGTCACCAGAGAACTGCCATCTGACGTGAGGTATAATACCATCTGGGAGTTCTCGGCGAGTCCGTCCAGTGTACCCAGTCTCTACTGAGCACCCGTATATCATCTCTGATGTCAAGCACCAATGGATATGGGATCATCCATCGCCCATCTGTATGGGTCGAGAAGGTATACGCTAGTCTACTCTGGTATATCGATGCCCCGTCTCGATACACCCACGACTAGGGACTTTGAAGGATGTACTTATGGACTACCATGTCCCCACTAGTATGATCCGCATCATAGTCCAGGTAGTCAAGCATACATCCTAAGGGCTTTACCAACATGTAACAGAGAGACAATCAGTATACACGTTAAGGTAAAGTTCAACCAGATAGCATACTATCATGTCGAGCAAGAAAGTCCTCCCTATATATGTCCCAGCATCCACTACAATATACATCCTATGTACAGTAATAGCCTCTAGGGCATACATACAACTAACAATCTCCCACTTGCACTAGGGCCATCTGTAGCAGTGGTTGTAGTATCTCATACTCAACCATCCCATAAACGTCTCTCTCTGGGAATAGGCCTTCGTGAGTGGATCCGCCGCGTTGTCCTCTGAGTCTACTCTCCTAACCTCGATCCCTTAGAGATCAACCATCTCCATGATCAGGTGATACTGCCTTAGAATATGTCTGGATCACTGATGGGACCGGCGTTCCTCGGCATAAGCCACAACTCCATTGTCTCACAATGGTAGGAACGCAGTTCATCTCATGAACCAATATACACCCAGACTGCCTCTTTGGTAGCATCTTAAGTAGCGATGTATCCAGCCTTTATCGTCTAGTATGCCACGGTATCTAGCTTGGAACTCTTCCAACATACCGTCCCTTTACTGAGGGTAAAGACAATGCCTGCGACTGACATTCAGTCGTCTTTATCACTCTGGAACACTTCCAGTGATTCTGCCCAGGATCAATTGATACCATCTCACTACAACTAGTGAGTATCCTAACATCCAATTAGATCTATCTCATAGATCCAAAATCTAGGATTTAGTAGGTATCACTTTGATCCTATACGGAGAGTCTTTGTGATAAGCGGAGATTGATCGAGCGTAGCATAAGAAACTCCTTTCTTATCAAGAGTATGTCATCCACGTGCTCTACGAGGATCACAACCATACTCCCTACTACCTTTTTGTTTATACAAGGTTCATCTACCATTTTGATGATGTCAAACTCTTTGACTAATTCATCAAAACAGATGTTCCAACTCCGCGATGCCTGCTTTATCAAATAAAGCATCTTGCACACGTTTCCGCTGCTCCCACTGTCTACGAAGCCCTCTGGCTGTGTACTTATAGACGCTCTCTTCCAAATCATCATTTAGAAAAGCAGTCCAGACACCCAACCACCAGATATCGTAGTCATGGTATGTAGCCATGGCAAGTAGGATCTGGATGGACTTAAGCATAGCTACTGGAAAAGGTTTCATCATTATCCATGCCTGGTCGATGACGAAAACCTTTAACAAGTCTAGCTTTGAAAGTCTCAACTTTTCGATGTACACCAAGTAATCTTCTCAAGATATACTTGCTCCTGATGGGGATTTAACCCTTCAGATATAGCAACCAAAGTCCATACTTTGTTGGTGTACATGGATTCCATCTCAGATCACTAAGCATCCAGCCATTCTTACAGAGTCACACTCCTGATGGCCAGCTCGAAACTAGTTGGGTCATCATCTCATGATGCAATCCACGCTCCCACTGTCATAGAGAAACCGAAGTATCTCTCAGGTGGGTGAGGAACCCTACTAGATCGGCGGAGAGGCTGAGGTTCGTTGGAATCTACTGAATCCTTTGGCTCTATCAAATCATCTGCTGCAGTTTGTATAGCTGGAACATTTCCAGTTCTACATAACAGACCTTGCCTCGAGCTTGTCCGGATTTTGCTTTTAGACATAGGCCGGACAATCCCCAAATCTTAACTAACTTAAGATATGGGCTCTTCCCCTTCCATATCACATATGAAGTGGTAGGCAATTGATTTGATTGGAACCCTATTCAATAGGTATGCAACTTCTCAAGTGCATAACACCCAATAGGAAAAAGGTAACTCAGTAGTACTCATCATAGAGCACACCTTATCACATAGGGTGTAATTGCTCCACCCCGATATACCATCGTGCTATGGTGTATTCGGAGGAGTAATGCTGAGAGAGAATCTCATTCTCCTTTAGAACAGTCCAGGATTTTCGTGCTCAAGTATTCTCCTCCTTGATCTCATCAAAGGACATAATACTTATACCCGTATTGGTTCTCTACTTCTAACTTATATTCTGTGAATATCTCAAAAGGTTCTGACTTGTGTTTCAACAGGAACATATATCTGAATCTTGAGAGATTATCAGAGAATGTAATGAAGTATAAAGAACCGGTCTTGGCAAGTGTAGACAGGGGAACTACATACATCAACATGTATCATCCCAAGAGTTTACTAACTCTTTCTCTGTTTCCAGTAAACGGAGCTATGGTCATCTTATCTTTGTGACATGACTGGCAAGTTTCACAAGATGTAAATTCAAACTGATTTAAATATACATCTAAATGTAACTTCTGTTAGTTATATGTATGCCCTAGAGGCCATTACTGTACATTGGATGTATATTGTAGTGGATGCTGGGACATATATAGGTAGGACTTTCTTGCTCGACATGATAGTACGCTATCTGGTTGCTCTTTATCTTAACGTGTATACTTTCTGTCTCTCTGATTACATATTGATAAAGCCCATAGGATGTGTACTCGACTTCCAGGACTATGATGTAGATCATACTAGTGGGGCCTGGGTAGTCCATGAGTACATCCTTGAAATGTTCCTAGTCGAGGGAATATCGAGACGGGGCATCGATATTCCAGAGTAGACTAGCGCATATCTTCTCGACCCATGCGATGGGCGATGGATGATCCCATATCCATTGGTGTTTGACATCGAAGATGGTATGCGGGTGCTCAGTGGAGACTGGGTATACTGAACGGACTCGCCGAGAACTCCCAGATGGTATTATACCTCACGTCAGATGGCAGTTCTCTGGTGACACTGGTACAGCTTAGTCTGTTGACCCGAGATCGTCATAGAGTCTTGTGTGTCTCCCACTGTGCTTTGATTTCCACCCTACCACGGCTCTACTGAGTCGTGCAAACAGGTGGTTTTTGGGTAAAGTCCCGATTCACATGGAGGCAATGAGCGATAGGAGGGGATTCGTCTCTCCCGGTATTGGGGGTTGATGTTGTGCTATGCTCGACTGGCCATAACAGGAAATCCCTGGCCAGGGTTGCAGTGATATACTGGTAAGTGTTATCAGTAGTTTCACGAATGTTATGGACCCTACGTCGGCATGACTTATCGAGCTATTGGGGTCTGACGTTTACCACCCCTAGGCGAGATATGCGACATATCAGACGAACAGACCGGACCGTACGGTAAGTGTTACTGGTTGGATTCGCAGGAGTGTGAGCGGGCTTGCTCGTCGATCTTCTGATCGCTCAATACCCGGGTGGCCGTTACGTTTAGCAGACCGCTTGCGGCTTGTGGGTGTTTGATATGATCATCATCTGCTGCCGGCGTATTGACGAGTCTTTAGAGTCCTACACAGAGGTTTCCTAGCTCAAGCGAAACGAAATAGGAGCGCATATGAGATATGTGCGGGACCGAGAATAATTCGAGTATGTGATACCGTATTCCATTCTCGCGATCAATGTATCGATTGGTTATATGCGATATAACCTAGTTATCGAATCAAGCATTGATTCGATAAGCCGATACATAGGATACTAGTCGGTTATATGCGATATGACCGGATCGTTAAATCAAGTGTTGATTTAATGATTTAATGTATAATTATATATTTGATATATTACTTTGCATTAATTGGTATTGGTTCACTTTAAAAGGATTTTCTCACTTGAATTGTGCAAGTTGTATATGTGATATATTTCTTTGTGCACATGATTATATCATGTTTGATGATACATTCTTGTTTGGTTTTGTGTAAAGTATTAAACCATGGTTAGTTAGTGATTAGGGTTTCATCTTATTCATTTATCTTTTTATTTTATTTATTTCAAAAGAAAAAGAAAATGAGAAATGAATGGTGGCTAATTTTGTTTTTAGTTGAAGATTCATGAAGCATTGACTTAGTCACCATTCTTGTCTCATGCCTAACCCTAACCACTCATCTAACCTAAGTTAAGTCTCTACACTAAACCATGGTTAAAGATATGATAAGTATTGTATTTTCTTTTCTATTTTTAATTCAACTTATCATATCTTCTTCTTCTTCTTCATCTTCTTCTTCCATGGAGAAAGCTTGCTACTCCAATGGCAAGTGATGAAAGCTAGTGAGAAATCCAAAACTAAAGTCTACCCACTTCCTATTTCTTCATCCTCTACCTCTTGCCAAGTAGTATAGGGTGTTTCCTTCACAAGTTTTCCCGACTTGGTGAAGTTGGAGCTTGTTCTAGCGATGCCTCGACGTAGATCATCTTCGGCATCGAACCGACGATCAAGCCCGCCCATTCTTCGATGATACCGACGCTAGAGCCCAAGACATGATTTGGACAGAGAGGGGAGTTCATTGCGGAGCTGTGGAGGTGGTGGACCGGATCTACAAAGGTTGTATATCCGTTCCCTTAGTTAAAATGTTAACAAGTTTGCTTGTTTCGCCTAAATATCTAGTAAACGATCCGTAGTCGGGTTTGTAGGCACCCGTAAAATTTGATTTGTGCATGTTTGATCACTTGTGAGACTTCACTAGAGTGCCTAGGAACCCTACAACTTCATCCAGTCGGGTCGCATTGATCTGACCTAGTCTACAATACCTCAAGAAGAATCCGTTCATTTCTGAACTCTTCCTCTTGTGTGTGTTCCGTATACTAAGAACTGTAATTTGATTTAGAACATCAATGCTTTTAGATAACGTGCCTGAACCGATCAACTTTTGATATAGGAAATGTTCAAAACATTATCCAAGAATACAAAATTTTATCATTTCTTTACTGATAAAGAGACTGATATGATTTTGTATATCAGGTTCGGTATCTAATAACATTCGTTCAGAATCAATGTATTTGTAATACAGGGTGACAGTGACCAACAGACTTGGCTGCAACACTTGCCCCGTTTTCTGCCTCATGAAACTTATCACCCGTTCTCAGTTCTCTACCTTTCTGTAGCCCTATGTAATATATTACATATCTGGGATCCTAATCTGGTATCACATACCCAGGACGTAAAGGATACTGAGAAACAGTTCTGTATAATGAACAAACCCGAAGATGATGCATCAGCATGCACTCTCTTCGTTTGGGCGGCACGGGAAATCTGGTATTCCCCAATTTCCTGCTCTGTCTTATAACAATTATAAGTTGGAGCGGGACCAATGTTCCCCAGCTCAGTATAACAAGCGGGTTCGGTCAATATTCCGTATTATTATCTTGATTAAGGCGTGATTTGGTCGCTACCAGGAGAGAGAGAGAAGAAAACACTCAGCGTGCGCTCTTGCAAGAATAGATTGGTTATTATTTTATCTAATCAGGATGGCTCCCACTGCTTTTTATCAAATCTTCCTTCAAACCCTAAAAGGAAAGACTAGCCGGGATTAATTACACACTACAAGTTCGCCAATCTTTCAGCCAGGCCAATGTCGGTACTTTGAGGGAGGTCCCCCGTGCTTTCGCACGAACCTAATTAATGTAAACCTCATTTTCCCAGAGGCGTAACCCCGTTGACACCTTTTTAGACACCTACTTGATCGGCTAATTGTAATGTATAAAACTCTCTCAGGAGTAACACTTACTCGCAGCGGGTATCGGGATCCAACTATCTCATAGAAGGTATGCAATCTCATTGCAAATTTCAACACTTGAAATTCCCGATAATATTTTGCCCCTAGCTCGCTATGACCTTGACGCATGCCAAACAACCCATAGTCCGCTAGTCAAGTTCAACCCGTACATTTCTTGATTGAATCAAACCCACCCGCACGACCCTTGACGCATGCCAAACAACGCCGTACGAATACCCTAATCCAATCGCATCATATGCTGGCAGATAAGCACTAGTTAGCTACCGTACACTACGCCTTGACGCATGCCAAACAACCGCAGCACGAATACTAACTAATACTTATCTGAAATGACGGAGGGCTACGACAGGTTTTTCTGAAAACCTATTGCGCAATGAACTTGATATCATTGTAGGATCGAATGAATTTTGAAATGGAGTGTTTTTTAGCCTTTTCTGGTTTTGCTAAAGGAGTCACTCCCGGTGAAGGGATCGTCGGTCCTTTCCTCGTCGAATGAGGTGCGGGATATATCATATATATCACTGTGCAAAGCAAAAACACTTAAAAGCAATCAAAAGACAAACCGAGTGTGTAGCATCTTCCAGTTATTGCTAAAGGAGTCACTCCCGGTGAAGGGATCTCGGTCCTTTCCTCATCGAATAAGGTGCAGGACATATCACATATACCGCTGTGCAAAGCAAGAACTGTAGCTACCTGTTTTATTTTTGAAATTCAATTCTACAACATCTTAGGTTTCTTTTATTTCATTAATCACATTAATGAAGTCCCATCATTTAAGTACCTAAACATCACAGATAAATACGACGTACACTTATGCCATCCGCATTCGCCTCGATGTCCCCTCGTGCACCGTTAGGTTAGGTAACTAACGGCAGAGCAGGGCAGGGCTAGCACGGGTGTAAAATATAAGTAACGTCTATATAATATATCATATATACTATATACTGTATCTATCACAGAACATCACATGATCACATCACAGATATCGCAGCA